>CM048840.1:44456079-45863579 GCA_026545765.1 Plantago major
TTGAAAGGATAGTTCTTTCTTTTTGAGTTCATTATTCTCAGAAAGAAGATCTTCACATTTCTTTTGAAGATTGTCCATTGCTTCTTTATGTGACTTTTCGGTCTCAGATATCGAGCCTTGAGAAATGCATTTTCAAAGATCCTTTTCTCGATATCTTGATTAATTTAGAATGTTCCTTTGCAAGAGAATTCTTTTCTTCTTCAAATTTTCATCTAGCTCGAACATTAGAAATTCTCTTTGTAAAGATCAATTTCTTTTCCGAGATTTTCAGTTCTTTGATTCCTTCGTCATCACTTTCATAAGTATAACAGGAAGTATGTTTTACCTCATCATCCATTAGACAATGTTCAATGTTGGAGATATCTGGGAAGATTTCTTCAGCCATTCCACACACTTCTTTCTTCTTTAGACCTAAGTCAATTACTTCATGAGAAACACCGCATATTTCTGGGGAACGCAGTGTGGAATCATCTGAATCCTCATCCTCAGAATCAGATTCAATATCCAGAGCATCCATTGAGTCAATCTTTTCCTTTTCGATGAGCATAGCTCTTTGACTTCTTTGAAGATTCTTCTATCTTTCTTGTCACATGTCTTAAATTTGTTGAAGGCAGATAATCCTTCTTGAAATGACCGTGTTTCGATAATAGAAACAGATATCGTTTCCGATTTCTGCTTCCTCAGTACTAGATGCTTTCTGAGCCGGCTTGTTCAGCGGGCTTGACAGTTGCATATTTTTGTACTGGTGATAGTTTGAGCCTAAATGCTTTTTCAGCTTCTCTTTCGCTTTGCTTCTCTCAATTTCTCGACGACATATTTTCCCATTTGCTTTACAAAGAAGAGCATCTTCAATACATCCTTGCCTTTCTTCTTTCGTAAGTTCCTTGAGCAACTAGAGCAACACTCTGCAACTTCTCGCTTGTTTGTTCCCTTTGAGTTGTCTCATAGTCAACAAGGTGAGGTGAGAAAATTTCAGAGTGATATCTGGCATTCCTTGGTTAAAGTAGAAAAACTTTGTGTGTTCCCAGTTATGATTTAGACTTCTCACAATGGTTTTAATCTTTTCTGACTGGGTATATCTATTACTTTCACCAAGTCCAGCCATGTCACTCATAAGTGTTGTAAACCGGAAATCTAGTTCTTCAAGAGTCTCTGTGGGACCTTGTTTAAAGTTTTGGAATTTTAGCTTCAAAACTTCGAACTTATTTTCCTTTGTTTTTTCATTGCCAGCACAGATTTCTTCAATCAGTTGCCAGGCCACTTTCGCCATTTTTGCACCCACGCTTTACAATCAGATATGCTCCGAGTAGAACGTATGATGATATTACGAGCCTGTCCATCCAATCTATTTCTCTTGGCATCTTCCGATGTCCAGAGTTCTCTAGGATTTGGTTTGTAAATAACTTGACTAGCAGGTCTCCCACTGGTTGATGCATCTGTCTGTGAAGACCCATCACTTTGTTCTCTGTCTCTACCATTAGAAACCTCTATGACTTGCTTGAGTTGTTGAATGACTATAGGGCCATTCTTTATTACTTCGATCATTTCATCACTGGTGGCTTCTAGGTGGAGCATCATGTTGTTTTTCCATTTCTCATAATTCTCTGGCTTGAGAATCGGGGCGTCACTTAAAGACATCCTGCAGCAAACACACTAAACAAACGAATCAAGTGTAGGTGAAAAGCAGTTAGTGGGCACTTATTTGGGATCTAGGTTCAGTGCAGAAGGCTTGGGAACCTCCCGCTCTGATACCACTTGTTGGTCCAGATAACGGCAAAGTAAAAGACTAGAGGGGGGTGAATAGTCTTTTAAAACTTTTGTCGATAAGCACAGTTTCTCAGATATCTGTGAAGATATCTGATACTTAATTTCAGAGAGCGGAAGACTTCTGAGATAAGTGCACGTGTTCAGCAAGATAAGTGTAAGTACTTTGCAATATAAGTAAAACAAGTAATAAACTGCAGAAAGTAAATAACACAAGTCTTTTTATAGTGGTATCTGAAGGTGGCGTAATCCTTCAACTAATCCACTTCACCTTTCTCGCACCTAGAATCCACTAAGATAAATGAGGTAACCTTACGTATATCTTTCTTGATTCCTAAATGCACTAGGTTCCAACCAAGTGTTCCCCGAGTTATTCTGCTTTCACAGCCAAGTACTTCCTGTACTCAGAAACCTATTGAGTTGTTCCTTAGTTTCCCAAACTAAGTACTTCCTTTGCTTAATAACCTTGGAGTTATTCCTTAGTTTCCCAAACTAAGTACTTCCTGTACTCCACGCCGTTTAAGGTGTTGGTTAAGGTAAATTGTCAGGTGAGCTTCTTTAATAACTTGTTCAGTTATTCAGATAGCTCTGTGAATCAAGTATACTTAATACACTTTGCAATGTATGGTATCTTGTTCTCATCGACCCAAGTTCATTGTAAGTGTTCCAGAGAATGAATCTCGATGTGAAATCTTAGTTCAACTCCTTCACGTATAACAATGCTCATAAGGATCGTGACACTTAGAACTTTTGTGCTACTTAGAATCAAGAGCTTTGGTCGCAACAGAAAGCTTGAAGGTAAGTAGTTTTCTTGAGAGCGCTTGTGTGAGTGTTCTTGGAGATCAGTGTGTTCTCAAGCAGTCTAAGTGTTGATATTTATAGATGAATTTTGAGTGCCGTTTGAATAGTATCCGTTAGGCTTAAATCAAATTCAAACTATTGATATCTGAATATAGTATCAGAGTGCTTGTCTTCTTCTTCGGTTACCGCTTTTGTTCGTGACATTCGTCATGCATTTAATGCATCAGATTATATTTTGTCCTGTAGTGCCAACGGAACTATGCAAGCTTTCTGAGGCTTTGCACGTTCTTTTTCAGAGATCATCATAGCTCCAGATACCACTTGTTTGAACAACTTGTTATAATATGTTTCTTTTTCAGAAGCATATTTTATGTCCAAGGTATCTGAGTATATATATCTGTGGGCACTTTCCTTGTCTCGTAAACCCTTTATTCTCGGATATCTTTTTCAACATGTAAGTTTCAAACACTTGTTTCTTCAAGATATCTCGACATAGGTTTCGAAAACCCTTCTTCAAAGAATCTTTGTGCGCTTCAAATCTTCAAATCCGTTGAACTTTTCCTGCTGGATGCCTTCTTCTTGGTCTTCTTCAGAAAATAAAAATTACATTTCAAGACCTAACATCCTATACAAGATTTGCTAGACTATCATACTTAGTGAGTTTCCTCTTTTACATTGTTCAAGTGAACTAAGAGTACTAATCACCTTTCTGAGCTAAGATAAGTCATTAGGTTGCTGATCAAAATCTAAACAGATATTCCTAACAATGACCCATCGCACTCCTCGTCAATCAAGTCTCTATAATCATTTTCTTTCTTCTTGTAGAAGTATAGCAATTGTGTGTACTAGGTCTCGGGTTCTTTATGCAATGCGATCTTGAATCTCCTCCAAACTTCATAGAACATCTTTCCTTCTAGTTTCTCAAAGCTCTGAAATTCTTCACCCCAGGCGGATATTAAGGACCATGGGAATCGGATGTATTGTAAATGGAATTGGCTTGCGACCTCTTCCCATGTCTTCTAACTCTCATAGTAAGGTCTTCACCAAGTTCTTGCCTTTCCTCTCAAGCAATGTAGAAAAGCAACTTTAGAATCTTTCCACTGATGTCTTGAACCATCTCATAAAAGTATTCCATGAACTGTACTTCATCTTCCCGTTTCTACTCCATAAAATTTTGGAAAGATCCTGAGATACTCGGGTTTCACATAACATCTCAACCCTTCTTCTAGCAAGTATATGCAAGATTCGTCAGGCCTTATCAATGGTTTCCATCCCAGCTCC
Source organism: Plantago major (assembly GCA_026545765.1). NCBI lineage: Eukaryota > Viridiplantae > Streptophyta > Magnoliopsida > Lamiales > Plantaginaceae > Plantago > Plantago major. The sequence continues at coordinate 44,459,926 of CM048840.1, forward strand.
TTCCTTCTTCTCGAGTTTGCCGATGTCATCTCTAAGGGATTCTCAAGGTGCTTCTCCTTGCATAAAAACTAACAGGCAAACTTCCGCAGGTATAGACTGAAAAAACTAGAGGAAGATAATTCTAGTTTTGAATAAACAGAAATATGAATTTACGTATTTTTTGTTTTTTTATAAGAAAATAAACAAATACGTAAAAGAAAATATTTTTGGGTTTTTTGCTGGGGAAATCGATCCCCAGAGGTTATATATATATTTTTTTGGGTTTATGCTGTACGAATTGAAAGACAGTGCGTAAAGTAAAGCGAAAGAAAGAATTCAACTTATCTCTGATGATCGAAACTTTCTTGAGCGGTCAAGTGTCCCCGGCAGCGGCGCCAAATTTTGATGTGCACTCAGAGATTTTGATTTTCGTAGAACTCAGAATCCCTAAATACAATCAAAGATTAAATTTATATGTCGGAAATCCTCAAATCCACAGTTTATAGCGGAAAGCTGACTCGGGATGTTGTTCTCCATGGACACATAGCATAGGAATAAACAAATATCGTAATTAAATTGTATGCAGAAAGTAAACAGAATGATTGTAGACAGATTGATTGAATCGCAGTAATTAATGAGATGAAATTGATGGTGGTAAGGTGTAAAGGATCTCTGACCTCCCTTTGCTATGCTACTCCCAACTTTCTAGCTAAAATCCTACGCGATTACCTTTAACGACAGCAGGGCATAATACTATGGTGCAATGCGAATCGCACGAAAATTCTACTCGATTCAATGAAACTACTGTGTCACTCAGCAGAACATCACACCACGAAGGATGTATAGAGTTGTATAACCACGAGTTACGTCTAATAACTATTCCATTACACTACAAAATCGGCAGAGCGACGGATAGATCCGTCACATAGTTATCTATCCGTCGCCTCAGCCCGACGGATCGGCGACGGATAGAAAATCATTACCGGAGTCATATGACGGATAACAATCCGTCGTCAATTCATGACGGATTGACCAATTTTTTTTTTTTAATTGATAATGGGCGATTGATCCATTTCTATTTTTTTAAAATAAAATCAGATTCGAATTTTTATATTCGTATACGGATTAATTCGTATCCAATTTGTATTCGTATACGAGATATTGATTTGTATTCGTATACGGATTAATTTGTATTCGAATTTTTATATTCGTATCCAATTCGTATTCAGACTTGGTGGTGGTGGGAGGAGAAAGGTGGTGGTGGTGGTGGTGGGTGGTGAGTGGTGGTGGTGCGGTGGTGGTGGCAGGGTGGTGGAGATGGTGGTGGAGGAGATGGTGGTGGGAGGAGAGAGGTGGTGGTGGTGGTGGTGGAGATGGTGGGGCGGTGGAAGGAGGGTGGTGGTGGTGGTGGAGGAGATGGTGGTGGTGGTGGTGGGAGGAGAAAGGTGGTGCGGTGGTGGTGGGAGGAGAGAGGTGGTGGTGGTGGTGGTGTTGTTGGTGGGGTGGTGGTGGGTGGTGTGTGGTGGTGGTGGTGGTGGTTGGTGGTGGTTGGTGGTGGTGGAGGAGAAAGGTGGTGGTGGGAGGAGGAGGAGAGGAGAAATGGAGGAGAAGTGGTGGAGGAAAGGAGGTGGTGGAGGAGATAAATGGTTTTTTTTTAGGCTTTTAGCGACGGATAGATCGCCAAACGGGGCGACGGATAGATCTATCCGTCGCTAACTTTTTTTTTTTCAGGCTATAGCGACGGATAGATCTATCCGTCGCGATTTTTAGCGACGGATAGATCTATCCGTCGCTCAATTTTTTTTTTTTTAAATTGTCATCGTTCAGAGCTTACGGATAAACTTATCCGTCACAGAGTGACGGATAAGTTTTATCCGTCGCCAAAAGAATCCGTCGCCCCGTTCCCCTTTCCGTCCCGTTACAGCAGAATTCTTGTAGTGTTAATATATCACGGTATATAAAGAAGTAGCAAAAGCAAAGTTATGGCGGTTCGCCTTTACAAGAGAAAGTTAGCTACTCACAGTATTCTACTGACAGAAATCGAAAACAGTAAAGAAAAAAAGAAGAAGAAGAAGAAGCTTAGTCTCTGATGTCTTCGTGCTGCTTCTAGGGTTTCCTCCTTTTGGGTGCCTGACGGCCCGCGGTTTTGTGGTTTCACTTCCCCGAGGATTGGTTCTCTCTCAGGAGAGATGCTTTATGAGCGGTGTAGAATTATGAGACCCCTGAGGTCTTATTTATACTTGAAATTTCGTGCTCTGGCCGTTATTCTTCAATAAGGAAGGTGTAGAAAGGCGGGCTCTAGCCTGACAGGCCAGGAAAAAGGCCCAAAACCAATCAGAAGCTCCACTGCGGTCGACAGCGGGCCACAGAGAGGCATCTGCGGTCCATAGTCGGCCGCCATCTTCGATTCCTGCAGGTTTTTTCTGTTCTTCGATTTCAGGCTTCGTAACTTCGTTTCCTCGAAAAGTGGTCTTCTACAATGTTGTTGCATCTTCAATTATCTTCGCATTGGTTGGTCGTATGACATGTTTTGACTCCTCGAACTCCGTGCAATGGCCAATCCGGCGTATTTGCTTAACTTTCTCAATTTCGCACAATTATGTTGTTTTGGTGCCTGAAATCGTGCAATTCCTCAAAAACGCGATCATGACCTACAAAATACACACGAAGTTGGTAATTGACCATAATATGATACAAATATTGAATCTAAGGCAAAAAACGAGGGTCTAAAAGCATGCAATATCGCACATTTCATTGTCATATCACTAGGTTGTTGAATATGCGGAAGGTTGGCCAGCCAAATTTGAAACTAAATTTGTTCAAGATTTTGAGTGGTAACATGTAGTAATTGAAAGTGATTGTTCTTTGTGATTAAATATCTTAAATCGACAAATTTTAGCTTTGCCCTTTTGTTTCACTTTTCAAAGAAATTCAGGTATTTGATGGAGAATTAAGTTTTGCCAGCTGGTTAAACGGGAGGCTAGTGTTTTAGCACATAAATTATCAGTTGGATTTTCTTATGATGATGTTGGTTTGGTAGATTTGTATTATCCACACCAAGATTGTTATGTGGGGAGCACATACCACCCTAGGGGTTGCCTCGATTAATTTATTTTGTCCTCCCATTTCTATGTATTATTGAACGTAAACTATATTGTGGCATCGCCACGGGAATTTTGTGGTGTTAGTTTCATTTTCAGCCAGTATATCTTTCACTGTTTATTTTTTGTATATTGGCTTCATATATATTTTTATTAAATCTCATATAAATTTATATACAAAAATCCGAAAAATATTTTAAACATATATTTAAATTCGTCGTGCCAAGACGAATTCATCTAAATCTTTTCGACTTTATCACTCGCATGTTTTCATAAAGTCGGCTAACAGCAATACTATCTACTATAACAGTGCACTTAAATATAAATCTACGCATATTCTTCTCGAGTTGTTATTTTTTTTATTTAATATGGATCAAGATAAATTTGATGCTTCTATTTTTTATAATAGGCTCCATCAGATGAAGTTGGAGTGGTTGCACAATATTATTCGGGACATATTTGACTTGGATACGGGAGGAATACCCTTTATTTGTGATTCTTAAATGGCAGAGGTTGATGCGGAAAATGCGAGTCAAAGTTACACCGCATTTAGTGGGATAAGTAAGAGTAACCTTGAGCACGTGTTCGTTCTTCACCATCACGTAGATTATCCAAGTAATTGTTATCATTGACGAAATGTGGCTAAAGTACCTTGCGAATTAGTAGTAGTATAATACAGGTGAGTAAGTTGATAATGTATATGAGCTTTAATTATAATTTAAATCTTTATAGATAAATTTTGATGAAGTGGATTATATACTCCAAGGACAATACTAAGCTAATCCAAGCTTACAAGCATTAAACTCATACATTATTATATAGTTTAACATGAGAACGCTTAAGGTTGTGTTAATTTGTATTATATGGGTGAACTTTGATTTAAGGGATTTGCACTTTGCATTTTGAAAATAGTGTATCACTGTGAAATGTCACCAATACAATTCTACCATGACAATTCAAATGGTTGGTAAATGTTCAAAATATGACTCTTTAAAGTGCCACATATTGATGGGAAGTAACACTTTCAAGTGTAAATGATATTGAGATGCAGTGACATTTATAAATGAAATGAATACTATCTGCAGTGACACTCTCAATGGTAACTAATAACTATTACAGTAACACTTGAAAGTGTTGGTTGAAATAGCTAATGTGGCATTGAATAAGATGTCATTGTACAATAGGTTAGTGACATTATAGAATTAGCCACCTCCCCGAAATGACACTTCATAGAAACCGCATTGAAGTTTAATATGTCACCCAAAATAACAATTAATAACACTTACGATGATCATTAAATCCCACGTTTGTTGTAGTGCGTGTACCATCAAATCTTAGTTAAAAAAATTCTTAGGCAATAGGATATTAAATTTAACACCATATTTTGCACCTATTATATATTCCAGCGCATACATTTTTCTATACATGTATAAGTTATGACAATTAACAAGAGTCAGAAATACTCTACACTGATATTCCGTCATTTTACTTTTAAACGGGTCGGGTTCTATCCAACCTGAATTCAAACCCCTTTGAAATAATGATGTTAATGTCCAGATCGGGCATATACTCGAACCATTTCCAAACCTTTGTGACAATACCCGAACTGCAACATGTTATGGTTAAGTTAGTAAAAAGTCCGGGGGAGGGGGGATATGTTGGGGGTGGTTGCCTAAAAAACCACCGCAATAATTGAAATTATGTTTGTAGAATAATTTTTTTGTGTGTGTGGTGGGAGGAGCACATACCACTACAGGGGTTGTTGGGAACCAACCATGTTAACTGCGTTATACACTTTTGTATTTTATTTTGGTTCAGATTGGAGTATAAGTTATGAATTAATGTGTTAGGTACTTGTAGAGGACCCGATATAATATATTATTATATGTTGTCAACCCGTCGGGTCCTGAACGGGTTCGGGTTGAGTCTACCCTTTCAAATCATATATGTCACGATGAGTCGTATTTTACACTTTCCATAGTTACCATAAACAAAGACATAACGATGTACTATTGGACGAAGGACTACACACATACACCACGGCTAACATTGTTTGCAAAGAATTCTGATTATATTATTGTCTTGATTAATTTATTTTATCCTCACATTTCTAATTATTATAAAAAGTAAACTATACCGTGGCATCGCTACGGGTTTGTACTAGTAATCACTAACTTTTATACTTAATATGTCATCTCTATTACTTTTTACCATTACTTTTCTTACTTATTTACCATCATAATTATGTTAATTTCAATTGTAAAATTTTTACTGAAACAAATTGATTATGTACTAAAAATTAACAAATAAATATAAAATTTTTAAAAAATCACAAGTCTTAACGAACTTTATCCTGCTGAATTTAAATTAGCTCGTGAGTTAAACGAGTACAAATCAGAGTTCGGGTTTCACTCACTTATATTACTGACCGAGCCAAGTTAATGCCGGTTAAGGCTAGGTTGAATCGGGCTCCTCACACAATGCAACTATACATTTATGGCCCAGACCAAACTTTCGGCATAATGTGCAAACGATCCCAAATAAATATTTTTGGACCCCGTAAATATCACTACAAAACAGATCATCCAAGCCGGCCCACTGCTATCTCCTGCGTTGGGCCTTGTTTAAACCTGCTTTCCTTTTTTGGCTGCTTCTTTCTTTCATTAACTAGTCGGTACCTAGCTGACAATTTTATTATGAAAATTGCCATTCGCTTTTAAATGAACAACTATTAAAGTTGTGCAATTGAGTACTTAATTTAAGTTAAATTAAATTCATTTGTAATATATTTACAAATTAGACTTTAATTATTAAAAACAACATATATTCTTCAATTAAATTACAATCTCTAATACAATACCAACAAAATCAGTTTATCATTAAAAAAAACTCAGTCTTCCTTCTTCAATTAAATTACAAGCCATAGTTGAAACCTAACAAAATTAATTCATGATAGAAAAACAACCATAACCAATCTTTCTTCTCGTTCTCCATCTTCTCAAATTGAATTTAAACGGATCAGTTCGCACTAACCACAAACCCTAATTCAACTCGAAACAAGGTGATCCATTATCGGAAACAACGATTTTACTTACATTCATATACTTCTTTCATTATTTATAACTAACTATCATGGTTCTCATCACATTCTAGTACCTTATACTTCTATATACATCCAAAATGGTATGTTTTCTACTTATAAATACAGTAAGACTGTTAGGAAATTTGTTAGATATTTTGTTAGAAATATCTGTTTAGATTTTGATCAGCAACATGATGACTTATCTTAGTCTCAGAAAGGTGATTAGTACTCTTGGTTCACTTGAACATTGTAAAAGAGGAAACCCACTAAGTATGATTAGTCTAGCTAATCTTGTATAGGATGTTAGGTCTCAAAATGTAATTTTTATTTTATGAAGAGAAGACCAAGAAGAAGACATCCAAGCAGAACAAGTTCAACGACATTGAAGATTTGAAGAAACTGCACAAAATTACTGAAACAGTTTTACAGATACCTTGGTCAGATATCTTGAAGACACGAATAGTCTTAAACAAGCTGTGTCACAAGAGATATCTGAGAACTGGAAGGTTTTCTGAAAACCAGGAAAGTGTCCACAGATATCTACTCTCAGATACCTTGAGCCTTAACCACATTTCTGAAAAAGAAATATATTGCAACAAAGTTGTTTCAATAATGTGGTATCTGAAGATTAGAGATAAGGACGTGCAAAGAATCAGATAATACTAGTCTCGACATCGAGCATAGTTCCGCTGGCACTACAGACAAAAGTACAAGATCTGATGCATTTAATGCAGACAGAGATGTCCGAATAAAAGCAACGGTACCTTCAAGAAGAAGACAAACCGCTTCAAAGATTACACAGATATCAATAGTTTGAATTTGATTTAAGCCTAACGGATACTATTCAAACGACACTCAAATTCATCTATAAATATCAACACTTAGACAGCTTGAGAAGACAGACAACCTGAAGAACTTACACTGAACACATACCTCGCTATCTCAAGCAAACTACTTATCCTCAAAGCTTTCTGTTGCGACCAAAGCTCCTGATCTTAAGTAGCACTAAATTTCTAAGTGTCTTGATCCTAAACAAGCACTGTTATCTGTGAAAGAGTTGAATTGAAAGATCAAGTATCTGAGATTCATTCTCTTGAACATTTATCTAAGACTTGGGTCAGTAAAAAGAACAAGATACCATACATTGAAAAGTGTATTAAGTATACTTGATTCACAGAGCTATCTGATTAACTGAAAAGTTATTAAAGAAGCTCATCTGACAACTCAAACCAAAACCAACACCATCACTGGCGTGGAGTACAGGAAGTACTTAGTTTGAGAAACTAAGGAATAACTCCAAGGTTATTGAGCACATGAAGTACTTAGCTTGGGAAGCTAGGGAATAGCTCAAAAGGTTTCGAAGATGAAGTACTTGGAAAGTTGGGAACAACTCGGGGAACATTTGGTCGAACCATTTGTTTAAGGAATCTTAGAATAGGATTTTGTAAGGTGACCTCAATTATCTATTCTAGTGAATTCTAGGTTTTGGAAGACCAAAGTGGATTAGTTGGAGATTACGCCACCTCCAGATACCACTATACTTTGTGTTATTTACTTCAGACTTACATTTCAAAGAACACACACACACTTTAACTGCTTCGCACTTATCTATCTTAAGTCTTCCGCTCGAATCTAAGTATCGATATCTACATGTATATCGAGAAATAGTTTTATCGACAAAAGTTTTAAAAGACTATTCACCCCTCTTTTTACTTTTGCATTATCTGTAGCCAACAAAGACTATATTTCACGTTATATATACAGTCAATTTGTATAACTGGTCTTTTTTTTTTTAACTGAATCACATACATATGGGATCAGTTTTCGAAATTGAGGTGTCAAAATGGACTTTATCTAGACTTTTTCTTTTGGGTAAAACATCTTTTTCCTCATAATCTTTTACAACACTGAAAACGATCTCAAAACACTTTAAACTAGAGTATACAAATAAATTATCCGCCTGGTTTACCTGACAAGCCTCCCACTGCATAACCGCACCATCCAGTAATCTTTTACATAATATCCGCCACAGTTGAAATATATTTTACCTTTCAGCATATACTTACGAAATTTCTTCCATTGTTCTACTATAAAACATCCCTATTACTCTATTAGTATAACAACGTTGCAATCAGTTATGTTTCTTATAGAGTGTGCTATTAGGAGATTAGTACAATGTCTTTGTCACTGAGTTCAACATTGGTTGGTTTGGACTCGCAGATTATTATCTTAATTTAATTAGCAACGTGATACTTTAGAAGGGAAAATTAGATGCCTTACATGTACGGCCCTACTAAGTACCTACATACTTTTTTTCTTTTATCTCATCCCGCAAAATTTCATACTACATTTTAAATATAATATGTATATCTACGGGCGGACCATCAAAATAGGCTAATGTATACTCTAGCACGGAGTGATGCAGAAAAATTAACAATATAAAAGAGAATTATATAGATATATATATATATATATATATTTCATCAGTGAGATTAATACAAAGTTTGTTAGTGCCTTGTAATTCCTACGTCTGGTTCCATGTTTTCCATTTTGATTTTTCTCAGTCAATCGTATTCAATTTTGACTACGAATTAATTTTAAACGGAAAATATAAAATGTTTATTTAAATTATATTATCATACTTTAGAGACTAAAGATTTATGAACCCGCATACTATTTGGGCCCATTTGCACCCGTAACTTTTCATGAGTCATCGTGTTGTCCGGACTCAGACACGTTTAGAACATTTATGGACACGGACTTAGACCCCTTAACTAAGGTAGGATATGGGTGGGGATCCAGAAATGGTAGGATAAGGATAGGGTATGAAACGTTTCGCTTTAGGTGATGTATAGATTCAGCTCGGTTTGATATCCTCATTTTCGCATTAGATCCGATGATGCACAGATATTTTATTTTTCGTTTTTTTGGTACTACAGAACAAATTGTAGTAGACTAAATCAGTGTTCAAATACATCCCCATTTTAGATGGTGTACAGATTCTGGAATCTGAAAAGTCACATGAGGAACCGACCACGTGCTTTGCACATGAAAATTTATGTCTTAGTTCATCCCATGTTCTAGCAAACTAATACTTACTCCGTCTCAATTTCATCTTTCCGCATTTTATTTTGGTTCATTCCAACTTCATTTTTTCACCCGTTAAATGTAAAATCTCTCTCTCACTTTATACATTATCTCTATTAATTTATTCACTATTTGTCATACTTTATTTACATTCTTTCCTAATTTATTACCATCTCTTCTACTTTATTCACTATTCTATTAAATCTTTTGTTCGATCTCGCGGGAAGATGAAACCGAGACGGAGGGAGTATACGTGATTGCATATTTAAAATTCCAATTAATTCAAAATTCAAGCGCTCCACTAACCGCTTTAATCACATTCTCTTTAGTTTGCAATCAAAACGTTGAATCAATTCGTGGAAGCATTTCAAATACCTTAAATCGACAATTTATATAGACAATAATGAATCATCAAGATATTACATATTACAAACTTTCTCACGGAAAGGAATTCCTACAAATCTTAGACCATTTTCACCGGGAGATGGTTCATGGCGTCTGTAATAGATGTTGTCAGACTTGTAGCAGACACGTATGTTAGAAGCAGACGTGTCTTGTCTTTTTTTCTCTTTTACAGTTTTTTTATTTGCTTTTTACTTTTCTTTATTTTCCTCTCTTTTATTTTAACTTCCTTTTGTTTATTTCTCTTTTCTTTCTCCTCTTTCTTGTCTTTTCATATTCTTTTATTTTCTCAAACATTGTATTTTTTATTTTCAAGTATTTTAAATTTTTGATTCTTATTTGATGTTATTATAATTAATTAATGGCATTTAAAAGAATATGAAGTTTTAAATGAAATGGGAAAATAATAGTATTTGTTTAAAATAAATGAGAAAGAAAGTTGGGTATAATAGAAACTGTCGGAGACGAAGAACTTGGTTTGGTTTGATGTAAGTGAAACGATGACATAACAGATAGAAAGGGTGTGATAGGATTTTATGATGGGAGATGGTATTAGGAACTCAATCTACACACCGAACAAAAAGTGTCAATGTCACTAGGAAAATTATCACCTAGACCAGGTTTAACGTTATTTTATAGATCATCTGTTTGAGAATGACTAGTATATAATGAAGTAATGTTGATTATTCTCTACCATATGATTTGTGAAATAAAGGTAGACCTGATTAAGGTAATAAATTTCAATCACTAGAATCACAACTCTGAATAATTGTACTCTAATGTTCTTGAATCGATTACTCTTTTCTTTTCGTCTGAAAGAATTGAACAGAACAGAACTTAACTTATTTGTAATATAAAAAACAACTAAATAAATCTGAACTGTAATTAATGAGTTTTTAGATGAAGAGAACGAGAGTTTACTCAACTAAGCAAACCGGAGATACGTATTTAAAAGTCCAAGAAGTGCAGGCACCGTTGGATCAAAACAGTGAATTATGATCCCCTATACAATTTGGAAATTAAAGTTCAATAAACTGATTATTTACTTACAAACACTTGAGGCAATTTGCAAATCAGTCCCCGAAGTTCCGAGGTTGTTCAATCACGCCCCAAAAACTATACAAACATCATCACAGCAAATGACCAGTTAGGAAAGTGTAAATAAATATCTCAAAATATTACATCAAGTCAAGGTACCATCATTTCCATAATACATAAACCAGGCCAGTAAAAAATGTTCTGTCACACCACCATGAAGTTTACATTTCAAAATTCTCAACAAGACTCAATCATATCAATTCCAAAAATTCATTTCCATCGTACATCGACCAACGAATTAACAATACGGCTTTCTAAATCTCCAACTTTGAAATCGAGAGATTACTATTATTATTATAATTACCAATCTCCTCCTCCTCTTCTACATCTTCTAGGCACAAAACGAGTTGCGTCTGCGTCCTCGTGATCTCCGCTGGCGAGCACGGCGAAGAGTGATTCGACGGCTGCGCGTGGGCCAACAACGCCAAGCAACCCTCGCTCCACGACCGCCGGATAGGATACGACACGTTGTTGCAATCGGAGTGGCGCGTGCAGCTACTACGTGTCTTATGAAGGGCGCATTTGCAGTTCTTGTGATACGGTTTGCGCTCGATACCTATGTCTCCCACTGAGAGGCATCCCTCCAACAGAAACCCGGTTGAACCTGTCGACATTTAATTTAAACTGAATAGTGATGATCAGATGTTGTGTTGTCGTTAACAAAAACTGCTCCGTCTATATTGTGAATTTTGATGGTGGGAAATAGGAGTTATGTTGGTTTGTTCGTGGGAGAAAAGGTAGAAAGAGAGTGGGCGAGTATTTTGCGTGGGCTATTACAAGACTTTCGGCAGGCGCTTAAATAGGAAGTATCATTGCCAGCCAGGAAATGTGGAGTCATTCTTTCCTAGAGTCTAGACCTTGTTACTCGGATTATTGTCTTTTGCAACTTGTGGGGTCTTCTTAACTTTTTGACTAGAATGTAATGTACACCTATGACCATTTTTTCATTTAATGGCGTGGGATCCAAATTCGGTACTCTTTCATCCCGATAGTGGGTAAATTCAGAATTACAAAATTCAAAGTTAAATCTATCTAGGTGTAAAAAGTACATGATACAATAGGGTTAGGGCAATATTTTAGATGAAAAGTAAAAAAAATAATAAATTATTATAAAAGATGTGGGAAAAGTTTTTTTTTTGGGGAATGGTGTAATAAAGTGTTGATGTAACATTTTATTATTATTTATTGGTATGTATTAACTTCATTTTTAAGTAATGTATTTAATTCTATGAAACGGTAAAAAAGTCAAATGTATGAAGTACTATGAGTTTGAATAAATATTATATGGTGTTTGGATTAGAATTTAAGCCCCATTTTAATTGAGTCTGACGGTTTTTGTGTTTGTCGTAGCATTTTAATTCACGTGTAAAGTGTATAAGTTTAATTGAGTCTTCTCTCAATTAAACTCACCACTCTTAATTTAAACCTATGTAATTTAAACATATACCAAACACAAATTTTCACAACTTAATTAAAATTTAACTATTGTTCATTAGCTTTTGATTTTAGTGAAGTCACCTAGTTATTTCTTGTATTTTATCTTGATAAGAACCACTTAGAAGTCTTGCTATTACTGTATTCAAGCTGCATGCTTCCAGTATTGAGCTCTGCACTTGTCTGATTATATATATAAAAAATCTCTTATTCTCCAAAAAAAAAATAAAAGATCAATCAATTAAAATTTTGTGCCAAACAACTTATTTATCATCTCACAAGTAAGAGTAAAATTTACAAGTATAGATATTAGAACATGAATAATTACTTTTTAGGTTCTAAAGTAATATATGATGTGACTACCTATTTTTATCACTCTTAAGCACGTGCTAGATGTTTTACAAAATTAATAGTATAGCTTTTATAATTATTATGCAGATTATTTCTTCCATAAGCCAAAAATAAAAAAAAAAAAAAATCATTCTTCGTATTATAAGGGGAAGAGTTCTCGAAGTTGCATAACGGACTGGAACATCTTAAATCAATAACATACTGTATTACCTTACAAATGCATACACTTACAAAATGAAATTGGTTTCGTTCGCGAAAAATGGTACTCCCAACAAAATTACAAGGGGTACAATACAAAGATGTTCCTAATTAACCATTTACCTCTTAGCGCAGCCCGACCCGAACCATCAAGACTAATTTCAAGCAAATTTCATACTATTATTCTAGTTGGCAAGTAGAATGACTGGCACGTCGTCCAATATATCTACGTGTCATCCTATCTAGGCAAGAATAAGAGGTTGTATAACAACTAAATACATGGAAGGGTCGTCCGACAATACCTCAAAAAAATATTAGTTGATGTTCTCATGCAGTCAACAAACCACTCTCTAACATAAGGGCCCAAAGCCATTCAACACCCACCACAAAATAGTGCATCACTTGAAAATCAGAAAACTTAATTATATCACCGTATATAGTTACTTGAGTTTTGATCACATCCTCAAAATTAGATCATGCCAGTCTAGTTCTTTGGGTTTAAAACTCATTAAGAAATTTAAGAGGCGGACATGGCCGTCCCCTAGTAGAGAGGAGACTTGTTGAACCTCTCTACATTATTAATTTTAATGTGACAATTGTTGCTCTAAATTTATAATTCAGAAAGTTGAAGATCCAATTTACAAAGAAGGAAAACATTCATATATTCCAATTGAATGAATAAAATATTGTGTGAAGTTAGATCTATGATTCAGTACAAAATTTAGAAAACGAAATTGAAAACGCTAAAAGAGTTGGCACACACCCACTTAAATTATGAAGAAGATTATGAGAGTCTTCAATGAGACACCAATTGCAGCTGGAAAAGTAGTGTCACTACAAGATCGTGAACTGGAAAGATCCGAAAACACGTTGTGAACCCAACTCAACAACATCAATAGATTGCCCAACTAACTGTTTTTATGTTTTCTTTTTCTATTAAGAATTAAGAATGCAACTAACTGTATATCATTATGGATTATTAACAACTAAACATGTATATAGTTACAAGAGAATACAACACCCCATAAGCAGGTCCAACCGAAAATTAATTAAGGATCCATCCATTTTATTTGATTTTATTTAATTTATTACACCAGATCCCTCCCTAGTCCCTACTTGCAACACAAAAAACAAAAAAAGGAAAAAAAAAAAAAAAAAACTATTTCCAATCCGACCCCACAAAAACCGAAAATTAAAAAACAAATAACGACCTAAACCTCAAAGTTAGAAATTGAGAGACGATCAAACTCCTCCTCCTCCGTCTCGATATCATCTTCCTGTCCATTACACAGGACCAGCTGCGTCTGCGTCCTGGTAATCTTCTTCCCGGGCGAGATCATCGGAGACGAATGATCCGAGGGTGGGTGCCCGTGAGCCATGAGCGCCAAGCAACCCTCACTCCACGAGCGACGGATCGGATAGGAGACATTGGAGCAGCAGGTGGAGTGGCGAGAGTGTTTATCACGGGACTTGTGAAGGGCGCATTTGCAGTTCTTGTGATAGGGTCTGCGCGTGATCCCAGTGTCTGCACCCGAAAGACAACCCTCGAATACTCCGCGTAGAAACGCTGATTCTCCTCCGGTTGTCGACATTTTGTGAACAGCGTACACCCACGCGCTGCCACGCGATCGGTGATCTGAATCCGAGTGAAAGAGATTCTTTGTTGATTTTGTTTCTGCTTCTGTTAAAGTTGCAGTTGGGCGGTATGGTTAGTATATAACCAGGGTGGGTATCAGTGTTCTTTCCATGGGCCTCGACATGTGTTGGGTTGGATTGGACCCAGCTCTTACACCTCCTTCTGGGCCCCACCTTCTTCTACTTCTTTTTTTTCCTCTCGAATTTACTAGTATCATTGTCGTAAAACACAACGGAATACGGGTTGACTAATTATAGTACTACGTCGCACAACACTAGTACACTACTTAAAATTGGATAAATGTCATTATTTAATAATTAAAAAATAATTTTTTAATAATTTCAATAATTTAAAAAAATTTAAAAATACATATATACATAATTACAAAAATCACCATTCAAAATAAGATCTTTACATTTTATACCCCAAATTTATTCTTCTTCTCCAAAACTAACCACCACCTCTTCCCTTCTTCAATCTTCACCACCACCATAAACTACCGCCACAGTCACCGGAGATTCTTCCATGGCTAAAAACTTTCGAGCTCTCGAAGAGCTAGCCGAGATTCGCAAGAACGGAGAATTAGAATAGGCTGCAGTAGCCATGGAAGAAGCTCGAGCTTCCATGGCTGCCAAAGCTTCGCACCCATAGAAGCTCCCTTCCATGGCCGACAGATCAGGAAGCTCGAGCTTCTAGATCTGGCGAGCTTCCATGGAAGCGTTGGCCGCTAGATCTGGTTAAAAAAAGTTGATTTTTTAAAAAAGAATTGTTTTGGTGTTTTTTTTGTGATTTTTGATTAAATGAGGGGTTGATTTGAAATTATTTTGGGTATATGTTGTTAAGTTTAAAATAAAGGGGTCTTTAAGTAATTCACCCTAATAATATTTGTAAATATTATGCGACATAGTACAACATCATTATGCGACAGTGCGATGCCTTGTCGCACTAATAAAAAATGAAGGGTTGAGATTAAATTTAGAATTGATCTAATGATTTAGATCGTAGTACTAACGTTAATCTGATGTGATCTTAAAGTTAGTCATCCCCACGAAACAAAATGATAAATAATACTACTATGTATCTCTGTTTTTAATCTCAACAAAATGAAATATGAGCAAGCCTCCTGGAAAATCATCTTTAGATAATTTATATAGTAACCCACATGTATTATCAAGATAATCAGGATTATTATTAATGAAAACGTCTATATTTTCAACATCAGTGTATTTTGACATTACAAAAAGACTAATTTAATTAACAATATAGACGTTTTGTTTAATAATATGGATAATTTTTTTTAATAACATAGACAGTCTTGTTGAGGGGTAAAACCTCAAACACTAACTAACTAAACTATTACAAATAACCTAGTCTAAGGCCCGCCTCCGACTTGAGGTCCGACATAGTACTGGTCCGAGTTTTTGTACCTGAAAGGACTAAGTGTGGGGGGGTTAGAATGGGTTACCGGATTACTATGTCGATCCGTGAGACTTTACTCAAGAGAGAGTTGGAAGCTCTCAATGTAATAGTTATGAGGGATTATGATAATACTTGGGGATTCTTCCCTTAATATCGCTTAACTTAAGGTCTTGGACCTTGTACTATATTTATAGTTATCATATGCTTATGAGGTGGCTCACAAGATGATGCCAAGTGTACGTTTCAGATTTGGACACCAATGCTACCTTTACCGTGGCCCGTTGGTGAACGATAATCGATACTAATCGATGGGTGCAGGAGGGTAGTTTGGACCTTTTCCTACTTGAGTCTTTATTCGCTTTGTTGGGTCGTGTTGGTCCCTCGGACGGATCTGTCTGCTTGGTTGATCGCCTTAGGTAACTCTGGATGTCCGAGCCGAGAGTCTCATGAAGTATCTCGATGGTTACATTATACGTTTGGTCTTGATGTGATGGTGGCGTCCGAGATTCTCTCGTCCGGTCCGTTTGGCATCTCTGTACTGACGTAGCCAGGTTTAGAAGTCCTTTTCCCAGCTAGCTCGGACTAGCTATGAGGGTGTAGTGACTTTAGCGTACTGGTTGATTCACTTTGGCCGGACCATGTGAGGTCGGACCAGTACTGAATTGGCTAGTTAAGCCGTGATGCGCTTTAGGACACGCTCTATGGCGCCCCTAACGGATTGGACACATGTCCGTAACAATATATGTCCCCCTAGTTTCCAAGTATCTTAGTAGAAGATAGTTGGTAACTATGAAAAGAGCAAGTGTGTTGTGGAGCGTGTCCGAATTGTTAACTGAAAAAAGGAAACAATCCTTTTTGTTGAGATCCGTCATCCGTTTTCTTAGGAATTCAATATATCTCTCTTCCCCCCCCCCCCCCTTTTCCTTCTACAGTCCGAGTTATGTAATAGCTCGGACTGTAGATGGAAAAGGTATTTGTATCCGAGATATATATAGATCCGAGTACGGTTAGGATCTAACGTAGCCCTCTGGAAGCTATCCGTTGGACCGATTATTGAATTGGTCCTCCCGGGTCGCTGATCCGTAAGCCAAAGAGGCCCAATAGGTTGTCCGTCCGGTCCACAGGGGAAAGATCCCGAGTAAAGTGATGCGTCGGGACGACATCAACGGTTGGGGTTCTAAGCCCGATTGATGTGACGCGTCTGTCAAGCATTAAATGCGACATCTTGTGACCGTCCACTCATGACGCCAACCCTTGGATTGGAGAGGACCAACGGCTGGGATTCAAATCCAAGTGATGTGACTCTTGGCTTTCCCTAAATTGCCCTTATAAATAGTCAGCTCATCAGTCACTTTCGCACTTTTAGCAATATCGAAACTCAGACCAATCCCAAAGCAATCCGAGCAATTGAAGACGCATCCGAGAAAGTAAGACTCGCAGAATTTTGAAATTTCTTCTTCGAATCCGTACCCTCGGAGAAGCAGCAAGGCTTAGTCGTCCGTTCAAACTTATCAAGTCAACTTTGTCAAGTAAGTACGTCTTCACTCCTCCTAAGTTCTCTCCTTTTCGTGATATGCTTACTACCTGCTCGTATGTTTTGCCACCTTTCGGATATGAAATTGTCGAGTCCGTATTTGCCGATGTTGCGAGTGATAGGCTTAGCGGCGTTCTTAGTTGAAACAATTCCCTTTGTCTTTGTTGCATGCCAATTTTATTCCCGTATCCTGTTGATTCATCTCGTGTCATGCCCGTAACGAAATTTGATTATGCATGCTTATTTGGTAATGTTTTGGTGCAATTGGCTACGATCTTAATAAATTGGCCGCTTAGCGTGCGGGTAGGGTGAGCGATAGTGGCAATGGTGCGTTTGATTGTGCGAGGTTAGTACCACTAGTGCGAGACTAGGCTTCATGCGAAGAATCTAGTTAAGCGAACTCCGTAGCTTTCTTTGACTTAAAAGTTACCTAAGCGAGCTCTCGGACAATCACCACTATCGTTTCGACTCGTTTCCGCCCTAGGATGTCAGGAGCGATAGTCGAGAACCGACGAGGCTCCGTTACTGATGATCTGATGAACTTAGGGTGGGTCCGTGGATTTGACCTTGTCCGTGGGAGATTTCCTTGTTGTGGACCTTGGGTCGTCGGGGACTCGATCTTTGGCAAGGAGTTCGTGGTCTGGCGAAGCCTGACGGCGTTCTGTTGGGCGGGGTGATCTTGCTAGGACTAGGTCGTTAGTCGATCTCGGACTATAGGTGGCGTTGGAGCGTCAGGATCTAACGAACTGCATGTGGAGCGGGAAGGCGACAGCGGTCGGGAGGCTGATGAAGTCGAGATGTTCGAGGCCGGGGTGGAAGACCGTGTTGTAGCGGAAATAGGTCCGTCCAACCCAAGCACGTCTGGGAGACCCGAAGGTGTCGATGAGGAGGAGGAAGATGGTGAGGAAGAAGAAGATGAGGACGAGGAGGAAGGAGAAGAAGGATCTCCTGTCGCTCGTCCCCCTAGACGCTCCGGTCGGCGGATTGCATTACACACCTGTGCCGTTCGGTCGGTCTTCCATTAATTGAAGGTCGTGGCTGCCCGAATCAAGTTCCCCCGTCCTGCGTCCGCTGTTACGATAGCGGACGAATTTGGAGAACTAAATACAGACGGACTTCTTCCTACATGTCCATCAAGGGTTAAAGCGGAGGACATTCCAGAATGGAGGTGGAAGTGGGAGATCCCCGACACCGTAGAAATCATGGTTCCCGAGCCCGGACACGCATTTTATAACCCACCCGCCGGGTATATATGTGTGCACGAGGTAGCCTTTGCTTGTGGGTGGAAGATCCCCATTGTAACGGAATTGAAGCATATTCTGAATCACATTGGAATTGGTCCGAGTCAGTTTATCCCAAAGTCCTTGGGTAATCTTATATGCTTCGTTGTTTTTTGTAAGAAGAAAGGCGCGATAAATTTTGAGAACTTGAGCGACTCTTTTATGTTTCATTCGATCAAGAATCCCTCTTCTATACTTTTGTGAATAGGAAACCTATAACTTCATTTGGACTCCATTTCGTCGTTGGGATCAGTGGTGGGATAAATCGTTTTAAATCGAATGGCTCTGAAACCTGGGGCGTCCGAGAGACAGCGAGAACAATGGGGACTGCCAACAATGTTCCTAAGGGAGAGCATCCCGGATTGGCGCCCGCTTCCAAAGAACGTGGCTCCGTGGGTGGCGGCGATCCACAAAAAGCATAACCCACCAACTTATCCATTCCACAGATTAATCTGTCAGCCACTTCCCTACTTGTGCGGACTAACAGGCGCAGTGGAGGTTGGAGGGAAGATGGACTTTAGTAAGGATTTGTTGACTTGAAACTTTGTGCTCTTTCTTCTTCGGGATACTCTGTTTTGATTACGTATTTCCGCATTTCTGGTAATTCTTCTTTAACATATCTGTATCTGACGTCTTTGGTTTATTGTGTAGCTCACTGGTTCGACTACATCATGTCGACGCTCCGTGAAAATAAAAGGTTGCAGAGGGAGCAGCAAGCCTTGCCTTGATGTTGGTCGGAGGACCAAAATCATCAACACTTAGCGGGTCTTCCTATGTCGGATCCGAAGAATGCCGCGATGTTTGCCTTGGAGGAAGAAAAGCGAGAACAAGGCTAGAGAGGATTCTCGGGCCTTGGCGGTGCGACAAGGCAAAGCCCCACCACTCGGGCGCCGCTTCAAAGTCCCGAGCTTCCATTGCTCCGGCACCACAACGGAGGTGTTGATGCGAGGATGCTATTGCCTCGGGGCCTTGAGGAGCAACCTCGGAGGCTCCCCCGCATAGAGACAACAATTGTCATTGTACGCTTTTGACCAAGCTGCTCTTGATAAGGAGTGCAGTGGCTTGCGGACTCCCTGAGGTTGAGCGGGTCGGAGGGCTGGATGGGCTATACCAGCGGGTAAGTAATCTTTCGATGATCTCCTTGGCTTGTTCTTAGTATGATAGAAATGTAACTTACATTCTTGCAGCTCGGATGTTTCGTCAGGGCCATGCAATGGAAGGCCGGCGAACGCGCTACTATTGAGGAGGACCTCCAATTTGTGGCCACATCCATGGATGAGGCGGAGAAGGTGAAGCGATTGGAATCTGGTGAAAGAGCGAAGTGAAGTTCCATAAGTGAAGGCGGTGGGAAGAAATCAAGCGGACCTCTTGGCAGGAGAACTTTGTCGACAAGTCGATGAAGGCTTTTCTGGATTCCAAGGATATACTACTCGGAGGCCTCCAATATGCCCGTCTTCAGGCTGGTCGTGACTTCATGGAGTCCGACTCCTTCAAGTTCTTGACGGCGGACAAATCCGATGCCTCCCGCCTGGATGGGTTCGTGTCCGCTATCGGGCATTGCGATCGAGGACTACTTCCACCAGACTTATTTGGAAGGCGGAAGGTTAATCCCTTCTGCGGATGCTAATGGTGTGGAGGTCCCTGTCGACAGTGTCTCGGATGAACAGTTGGCCGCGTGTGAGTTTGCGGAACTAGTCACCGAGGAGGGTGAGATCGAGATTCGAAACGGCGGGCCTTTCCTCCCGATGTGGGTCCCGGATGCCCTTCGAAAGGTATGCTTTGTACCTTTCGATAATTACAAGCTTTCCTAAAGAAGTGGTTCTTCTGCCTTGCGGGTCGTTGGCCTTCCATGATTTCAACTTGTTCAATCTTGTTGAATCCTTAACTGCATAACCGTCTCAACCGCCCTGTCGATCCGCCTAAAATTTGGTGAAATTAGAGCAAGACCAGTGAGAAGTCCGGGGTATGCCCCGTTGAAATTTTGTACCTGCTGAATTTTTCTGTTGGATTTGTATCTTTGGATAACGCGGAATGTCATTATGTACTATTGCTTTGATTCGTATTTAATCCGAGGAGTTAAACCTCCTATGCTTCCGAATTATTACTTGCTCTCTTCTTTGTTTCCTTTTTTATCTATCGTTCATATGTTGAGTTATTATAAATTACACATCTCTTAAGAGCACGGATCATTGTAGATGGCGTCTGATGTAGAAATCAAACTATCATCTTTCCGATCCTCGGACCGTTCGCTCTTTGGGATGCGTAATTCTTCTAGAAGGGGGAAGCTGAAACAGTGAAATAGTCATTATGACTGCGTCTTTTCATCTTACCAGTCATCGGATGATCGACAAGTGGCGAGATCTTAAGGACCCGTCGCGACTATAAATAAGGGTGTGGTAATTCCTCCTTTTTTCACTGCTTTACCCTTCTCCACTCTGTCTTTTGTTTTATCCACTCTAGCCTTCCATAAAAGCCGGCGTTCTCCAGGATGTCAGACTCTGATGACGAGGAATATCAGCATTGGGTAAACTGTGCTTGTGGGCACATGCATCCACCAATTTACCAGGGTACAGGGACTGCGGATGACCCGATCATCCTTGATTTTGAAGGCGATCCCCCTCGATGTCCGGGAATAGCTAGGAGGTTAGCCGAGGAAGAGAGGGAGCGGATGCTAAAGTTGATCCATAGGAGGATCCGAATTCAGCAGCAAGCTCGTCAGGGCCGAGGTGGTGGCTCGGAGTCCCAAGGCTCGACTTCGGAATCTGGTGAAGGAACAAGGCAGGGTAAGCCTCGTGGAAGTATGTACTTAGCCTCAGACCTTTTCAGATTGTACTTCTCGTATGTAAATGTTCGGATAATTTTGTCTATAAAATTCGAACTATTTTTCATCGGATAAGATCGCCACCTTTTTCTTGTTCATTGACGGATTATATTGGCGCGCATATCTTTGTAAGATGACCAACAAACTCGGGCGTGGTTGATGGGCTTGTTTAAACTTGATTGGATAAACCCGTCGTGACAACAACATTGACCGAATGAATAGTTTAAGCCCATTGTCGACGTCGAAGTTCTGACGTGTCGGACGCCTATTGGTTCGTTACTTTTATAAATACTCCGGATCCCTCTTGGCCTTGGTCGTGAAAATCCAACTCCCAATTTCCATATCCACTCAATAGCAAGAAGATGATTTCTTGAATAGTTTCCCCCTCGAGACTCCCATCCACTCTCAAGTCGGCGTTCATCCTGAGCTTGAGAGTGGCGTGGGTCTAGAGGGGAAGATTGTTGAAGATCAGTCATCGAAAAGCATAGATCTCGGTATCGTCTGAGACACATAGGTTGTAAGCGGACTATCTTATTGGTTATCGAGTGATCCACCCTTTAGGAGCTTTTTCTTCCGAGGAGTTCTTGTGGGTGGATCACCGTCACCAATCGTCAATCCGTGTATAGATCTGAGTTTTGATGTCGGACACGATAGATGTGTCCGTGCAATTTTCTTATAAGCATGAGGTTCCCAGTGTTTATCACTTACTCACGATTCTGATGTTTCCAGACACATTGTGCGCGGGATCCATAGAGAATGTCGTAGAATTTTTGACTTATTAAAACATCTTGTGTTGTACAGGGATATCAGATCTACGGTTTTCCCAGAAGTAGTGAGTGGGTGAAGAAGTGTCCTGTCGAAGGAATAGTCTCGACGGAAGATGACGTATCTCCGGAGACTCTCTCTATAGATTATGTATTGCGTCTGTAGATCTGGATAAAGATCCGAGATTGTAAGTTTCACAGACAGGATTATGTATAATTCGTCTTTGTATGAATAAAATCCCTTGCTTTCCTTCTTGTCGTTAAACGAACGTTAAATCTCAGATGCATAAATCGAAAAAGCACAAATCGAAAGATAGAGGTTGTATTGATTTACCGGAAATTCAACTACAACTTGCGGGCTCTATGGCCAATGACAAAAGGATCAAAAAACAGAACTGGCGGAGTTCCGTGTAATAAATAGTTGGAATCTGAGATGACCAATCGACCTGACGGAGATCCATACGATCGTCTCTATGCGTAGAACTTCTGAAGGTTTCTAGCATTCCACGGACGCTTGAGGGGATTCCGTTCTCATCTTCTAATTCATAACTCCCATTCACTCTTGCTCCGACAATCTTGTAGGGTCCTTCCCACTTGGGCTTGAGTTTTCCAATATTGTTCAAAATGTCGGCTCGTCGAAGCACTAGGTCTCCGATTTGCAAGTTAGTCGCTCGAACGTTCCTGTTGTAGGTTCGGCGGCGATTTGCACGATACCTATGGATATTAGCGATGCCTCGGACCTTTCTGTCGAGCATGTCTGGGTGAATATCCGAGCTCCATGTTTGCAATGCCTTGAACTCTTGGATCCTCAAAGTCTCAGCGACAATCTCGGACGGTATGGCGCCTCTGAGCCATATACCCGGCGAATGGAGTTTCTTTGGTATGATCCGTGCGTGGTGCGATGAGCCCATAGCACGCCTTCCGAATCGTCCTTGACTTTCTTGTGAAATTCTTAACTGCTTCTCGAGGATCTTGACTATTGTTTTGTTTGTGGACTTAGCCTATCCATTGGTTTGCGGGTATCCAACAGATGTAAAACGTTGCTCGATTTTGAAGGACGCCAGCCATTCCTTGAGCCTATGTCCTGAGAACTAGGCACCATTGTCCGAGACGAGAATTCTGGGCAGGCCAAAGCGGCAGATGATATTCTTCCAGATAAAGGTCCGCACTCGACTCTCTGTAATGGTTTACCGACCTCGGCTTCTACCCATTTGGTAAAATATTCAATGACATTCGGGAACCTCCTCTTTGGGTGCCTCTCGAGAGCAGTCCGACTATGTCAATGCCCCATTGGTCGAATGGACACGCTATGATTGACGGAATCATAGGATGCGTCGGACGATGTGGAATGTTCGCATAGTATTGGCAATCAGGGCACTTCAGAGCGTAGTCGGCGGAATCTTTATTAATACTAGGCCAGTAGTAGCCTTGTCGTATAATTTTCTGGGGCGAGAGTCCTTCCCCCGGAATGACTTCCAGCATGTGTATCTCCTCATACGATCTTTGATTCTTGCGTGCTCAAGCACCGCAAATGGGTCCCTGCAAATGATCTCTTGTACAAATCTTCCCCCAGTATAAAGTACCTGTTTGCTCTACATTGGACGCTCCTTGATTCCTTCGGATCAACTGGAAGAGATCCGTCCTTGAGGTAATTCCTGATGTCAGTCATCCAATTTCTGCCCGTGTCAGTTATCGTGACGGCGGAATTGAGACTCATGACGGATGAGTCAGTAAAAGTGAGTAAAATCACTCTCCTTGTGTCCAAAGCTGACGTTGCAGACGCGTATTTTGCTAGGGCATCCGCTCTTTCATTCCAGGCTCTGTCAAACTTTTCTAGGGTGAATTCCTCAAAGTGCTTGGCTTCCTGCTTGAGTAGCTCGAGATACTTGATCATCGAAGGACCTTTTGTGGCAAAAGTTCCCGAAAATTGAGCTTCCACGAGCTGCGAATCCGTGAAAGCTTTGAGCTTGAACTTCGAGATTTGGCGATCGCGATCAACTATCAATGCTTCATATTGACCTCATTGTTTGTAACTTTGAACTCGGGGATATCGCGTAGTCGGGTTCCGCGCCATCGGGCTCTTAAAGAAGATTCCAATCCTCAGAGCTCTTCCGGAGGAACCGTCCACCGAATATCCTGGTATTAGAAGGATGTTTTTCGGCTTGGAGGTCTCCTGCAGGCTCCCGAGGTTCCCACCTTTGTTCTTCTATTTCCACCTTTCCGGAGTTGTTAAGTCCGGAGTTGCTTCATACCGTCGAAGGAACATCTGGTTGACTCGAGTTTCCTCATAAGATGCGAGATAGAGGCGATTGATAAAGCGGCGTCTTGAGGTTTGCTAAGTTGAGCTACTTGGCGGCGGCAGCACCTTAGTGAGTAAACATTCGAATGCATGTGTGTCAGGGCCCTTCTCTGAATCCGCCTCAGGATATTCCGCTAAGAAATCGGAGGACTTGAGCTTTCTTGGTAGTGAACTGATAGCAAATGTCGTATTCACTCATCGATCGCCCGATTAGAGAGTCGTCCAGGTCGGGCTTTCGAGGACTGTTTCAAAGGTTCATGATCGATTACCACAACTTTATGGGACTTGAAATATGGTTTTAACCGTCTTGCGGTGTAAACCAAAGCATATACAAGTTCTCAATCTTCACGTATCTCGTCTCCGGTGAGAACTTTGCTAAGATAGTAGATTGGGAGGTGATCGTTAGCCTGAATTCGTACTAACACTGAACTCATTGCCTCTTCCGTGATAGCTAGGTAGAGGTAGAGTGGTTCTCCCCCGACGGGTTTGGAGAGCAGTGGAGGGGAATGGAGGTAAGTTTTCAATTTCTCGAAAGCCTCAGAACATTCCGCAGTCCACTCAAAGCCCTCTCCTTTCCGGAGGATTTTGGAGAACGGGAGATTTTTCTCCGCGGATCGTGAAATGAAACGACTTAAGGACATCAGACGTCCTATGAGTTGTTGTACCTCATTGAGGGTTTTTTGTTGAGGCACTTCTAGGATTGCCTTGATCTTTTCTGGGTTCGCGCTTATCCCTCTCTCGGTAACCATGTACCCGAGGAACTTCCCTCCTTTTACTCCGAACGTACATTTCTCGGGATTCAATTTCATTCCGTACTTCCTAAGGATAGCGAAGCACTTGTTCAAATGCACATGTTTCTCTTTAGTTTTGCTCTTGACGAGAATGTCGTCCACATACACTTCCATGGTTTTCCCAATCTCTTCCTTGAACATTTGATTCATAAGGCGCTGGTAAGTGGCTCCCGCGTTTTTCAATCCGAAGGGCATTACCTTGAAGCAATATACACCCCGACGAAGAAAGGTTTTCTTGATGTCTTCTTTGGCCATCAGTTTGGTAAAAACCTTGGTATCGTCCATGAAACTTCGACAATGCACATCCGGACGTGGAGTCGACCAAGTGATCTATCCACGGCAAAGTGCGGATCCTTGAGCGAACTTGTTCAACTAGTGAAGTCGTTGCACATCGCCATTTGCCGGTGACTTCACTACCGGACTCGTTGCACCTAGTCGGAATAACGGACTTCTTCAATGTGCCACTTTCGGAGTCGCTCCACTTGGTGGATATGATGGCATCCTTGACCGGATCGAAATCTTTCCTTTTCTGTCGGATGTACTTGATCGAGGGATCCATGTTCAGATGGTGAACAGTGATCCTCGGGTCAATCCCCTTCAAGTCATCGGTACTCCAGGCAAACACATCGCTGTTTTCATGGAGATAAGCGATGAGCTTCATTTCTACCTCTGCAGTCATCTCGGTCCCAATTCTTGTTTTCTTATCCGAGTTTCCAACGACAATCTCGATTTCCTTGAGAGTCTCGTGAGGCTCGATTCTCAATGTTCTAGGAAACTTCTCCTTCTGGCTCCCCACTCCGATCTGCGGGTTCTCCATTTTAGCTGGAAGAACGGCCAGACGGACCGAGGTCGGTGGTCGTCGGCTGCGTGGACGCTCTTCTTGTGGACATTATGTAACATTCCCAGGCTTCGCGGACGTTTCCAACCTCTTCTCCGACTCCAAAGGGAGTTGGAAACTTCATTCTGTTATGGAGAGTGGAGGGAATAGCTCGGAATTGATTAAGCCCCGGGCGCCCAAAGATGGCGTTGTAGTCGAAAGTACGATCCACCGTTACAAATCGGACCAACCAAGTAACTCTTTCCGGGAAAGTACCAAGCGAAACATGCAACATAACACTTCCCAGGGGTCGAACTGTTCCCCCTCCAAATCCCAGTATAGAGGTGTGGACCCTTTCATATTGGATTCTCCCTAGGGCCATCTGGTCCAGTGTTCTTTTGGAAATGATATTCGAGGAACTCCCGGTGTCTACCAAAATCTTGTTCACTCGATAAGTTGCGATGGTCAAGGAAACCACTAGCGGAACATCTGGATCATCAATGTCCTCTCCTCCTGCCGTAGGAAGAGGAATCTCACTATCATCGAAAAATATAGCGTTTGTACCCTGAATCGCTGGAGCAGCGTACGCTCTATCGTTGTTCCGAAGATTTTGTGTTGTCCGCTCTCTTGCGTTCCTACTATCACCTCCTGATGGCCCGCCCGCAATAGTGTTGATTACTCCGCTGTAGGGAGGGTTCTCCATATCCATACCATCGCAGTGTCTATACCGATGTCTATCCGTGCGGCGAGACGGTGGTGGCGGAGGTGCAAAGATAGCAGACGGGGAGAATGATGTAGCATTATCCTCCCTTCTTCGCTCCGCTCTATCGTGCCTAGAGGGTTCATCCGTGTAGATGTGCTCCTTGAGCTTGCCTTCTCGTATCAAGTGTTCAACCTCTGTTTTTAGTTGGATACAGTCATCAGTCTCGTGACCACGACACTTGTGGAACTTGCAATACCCCTTTGCATCCCTATTCTTCCGGTTGTTGTGATAGGGCTTGGGCCATTGTACGTCCAGCTTTTTCTCGATGATAGTCGCCAAAATGTCGGATCTTGGTCTGTTGAGGCGGGTATAATCCGCATATCTCCTCGGCGGACTTCTCTCCCTGTGGAAGCCTCTGTCCCTGTGATCCTTCTTCGAGTCAAACTTCCCCGGGCATTGCTCTTGCTTCACCGGATCCTTTCCTTTCTTGGAACCAGCTCTTACTGGAACATTCCTCCGATACTCCTCTCCGTACATCACTTCTTCACAGATGTCATCTAAATGCTTCTCACTCCTCACCTCCTGACTAGATAGTTTTCTGTGGAGCTCTGAGTTGAAAGTATTAGCGTCTGGTGTGGACCCGTTCCTGTCGTGCGGCTCAACTCGAAGAACTTCGCGTGAAAGCGATCTAAGAAGATCTAAGATCCTCTTGCTCATTTGTATAACCGCTAGGTGCTCTACGGTTCGCTTTCTCCTTTTGCCTTTCCAAATCGCGCCGAGAACTTTGAAGAAAGGTGCATATGACTTTATCGACTTGTTGGTGAAGCGATGTACCAATCCATAGCCGTTCGAAGAGTAGATGAGAGCGTGAGAGCTTTTGTATTGTCCCTCATTCCTTGAAATCCATCTTCTTTGTTGTACCTTGTCGGTGTCCAGCAGACAAGCATCCGTAATAGTACTCGAGCTGGGATTGCTTGATCAGAGTTTTGTTCCTTTCCTTTTCTCTCATGATTTCATCACACAAGGATTTGGTGCACTAGTGGTTATCTGCTCATGGTCTTTTACGGTCCGAGATTGAATCTGGGCCTCAAGCCTTCTGTTGAGCATAGATTTAAATCGGCGATCATGATTTCTCTGTCCTCGGATGCAGACTACATCCATGGGAGTTCTTCTATCCGGACCCATTGGAGCGATTTACGCCACGATCTCTGTTTCTAGGAGGTGCTTGTCGCGGAGCTCCTGGGTGTCTATTATCTCCTTCTTGATACTCTCTCCTTCCGTTTGGGCTTACTTCACCTCGAGCGTGAGAGGCGCCGCCCGATCGAGAAGGTTCCATAAATCCTCTTGAGGTGGTGGTTCCCAACTATCTTGGATCAGACGTTGCTGTTCCTCGATAATGCGAGCTCTTCACGAGGAGGAGTAACCATGGCGGAGTGGCGTGTTGAGGAGGAGCATTGTTAGACCCAGCGACCTTGAATGATTGTGAGCAACCTATCGAGCTGCACGCTTAGTCCGAGATCCTGAAGTGCAGACGATCGACCATCGGGCATAGTGAACTATTGGCCTGCTGCAGGGCCTTGAGCTTCAGCTGGTGAAGCTCGTACGACCCCTTCATCCAAGGACGGACTAGCCGTGCGTCCCTCACTCGGATATCTCCTTCCGATTCTGACTCTGCATCCCGGGTGGGCGGGCGTCCTCGTGGGCGTGGTGGAGTCCCTCTCCTGCGACACCAGCCTTTTGTTTGTCTTGTTCTTGCCATCGACTTAATTCTAAACACGAAAACTTCTTGTAAAGTTTTCCTGAAGCGCCTTGAAATGTTGAGGTAAAACCTCTAACACTAACTAACTAAACTATTACAAATAACCTAGTCTAAGGCCGCCTCGACTTGAGGTCCAACGTAATCTTGGTCGAGTTTGTGTACTGAAAGGACTAAGTGGGGGGTTAGAATGGGTTACCAGTTACTATGTCGATCCGGTGAGACTTTACTCGAGAGAGTTGGAAGCTCTCAATGTAATAGTTATGAGGGATTATGATAATACTTGGGGATTCTTCCCTTAATATCGCTTACCTTAAGGTCTTGGACCTTGTACTATATTTATAGTTATCATATGCTTATGAGGTGGCTCACAAGATGATGCCAAGTGTACGTTTCAGATTTGGACACCAATGCTACCTTTGGCCCATGGCCCATTAGTGACGATAATCGATACTAATCAATGGGCTGAGGGTAGTTTGGACCTTTTCCTACTTGAGTCTTTGTTCCTTTGTTGGGTCCGTGTTGGTCCCTCGACGGATCTGTCACTTGGTTGATGATCTGCCCTTGGGTAACTCTAGATGTCCGAGCCAAGAGTCTCACGGAAGTATCTCAGTAGTTTTGTTATACGTTTGGTCTTGATGTGATGGTGGCGTCCGAGATTCTCTCGTCCGGTCCGTTTGGCATCTCTGTACTAACGTAGCCAGGTTTAGAAGTCCTTTTCCCAGCTAGCTCGGACTAGCTATGAGGGTGTAGTGACTCTAGCGTACTGGTTGATTCACTTTGGTCGGACCATGTGAGGTCGGACTAGTACTGAATTGGCTAGTTAAGCCGTGTTGCGCTTTAGTACACGCTCTATGGCGTCCCTAACGGATTGGACACATGTCCGTAACAATAAGTCTGTAGATACGTTTTTTGAAGACCGTGTTTTAAGAGACTTTTTGTGAAATATATATGGAGTTCGAAATTATTTTATTAACAATAACTTATGAGATGTTCCAAAAAATATCAAAGAATCTTAGAAAAGTACTAAAATTTCTCCGTTTTTTAATAATCCGAAAAATATTTGAAAATCGAGATTTTCTTCTATGCTAGTGTCATTTTTAGAACGCCGGATTCTTAAAAAATTCAATAAACATTTGGCACAAAACATTTATTATGCGAATTTTAATTGGCCTTTACATGATAAATAGTAACTAAATTGTAATTGAGTTGTGAAAATTTGTGTTTAGTATAAAGTTCAATCTTTTGTAGGTTTTTATAGATTAAGAATATTAATTGAGGTATTTGTAGTCCACTCTCAATTAAACTTGTAAAATATACAACCCATTAAAAATGTACTGACAAACATAAAAACTTTTCCGTCTCAATTAGAAGGTCCTCTTAATTGTAATTAAACAGTTTCCATGATTTTATAAATAATTGTTAAATCATATTACTCCCACCCTAATTGATGACAAACACTTCTTATTTATTCTAGTTTTTATATGACTTGACTGTTGTTTGAAAAAATCAAATCTCTCCCAAGACTTACTATTTTAGACCAAAATGTTCAATGTGGTAATATCTTTTTTCATAAATTGAATTGTGATCAGAATTGCTTTTAGAGATTTTATACATTATATTATTTAACCAAATGACCAAATAAACTCGTTAGACAGATTATGTATCTGATAAACTCGTGCTAAAAAGAGTCTAGTTGACTTGATGGACGAGTAATGGTAATTTGATTAGCTGGAAAATTTATAATAAAGCCTCTTTTTGTAATCTTCTAAAATATTGGAATCAGAAGATCCTGAAATTTAATGCATTTCGTTTCGCTTTCTGGTAGTTGCGTGTTAGAAAATAATATTTTATTCAACAAGACAGGTGTGCATGATTAAACTATAGAAGTTTCTAATAACAATACACGTGTACGATAGTCTCGCTTTACACTTACGATAGCTTCGTCGATGCGTACACGTATAATATATGGTGGGTTGTGATATAGTTACATGCCGGATTTAAGTGCTTTTAATTTACTTATTTTCCTTTCTAGTTGTGTTTGCACATGATAGAATTTGATCCCATCTACAAGCTCAAACTTTGCGGGTGAGATGGAAATAGTTGAACTCTTTTAGGGTATAAGATCTTTTAGCTCACTTCTAGACCTGAGTTCAAACATCCACATAGAAAAACTCCACAACAAATTAAATTGCAACTTGCATGGCGTGCACAAAGAAGTTGAAACCGACCACCAGTGTGGAAGGATATTGGAGAAATAATACAAAGAAATTTTTTCTTTACACACAAACCTTTGGACCGAATTTGAAGTTACACACAAACCTTTTTTTTTTTTTTACCATTCAACACCTAAACGTTGGTCAACGTGACAAGTCAACACACACATCTGAACGACGTTAGATTTGGCCATCAGTTGGAGTGTTTTTCACAGCTTGATGAAAGGCAAAATGGTCATTTTTGCAACTGGGAACATAATTCCCTCCCTTTTCTTGCCGATTTTCCTCAAACTCCTCCCCTCCCCCCTTATAAATCATCCCCAATTCTATAACCCTAAACCCTAAAACATCCCTTCAGTATTTCCTACAAGTTCTGGCCGTGTTCTCTCAATTTGAAAATGTCGGTTGTCGATCCGCGACCAACGATTTATCAGTGTGGGTTAATTAGTGATCGAATCACATCTTGGACAGACGTTAATCCCCGGCAAAAGATTTGAGAGGTGTCCGAATTTTGGTGTAAGTAGTGTTAGTTTTCAGTAAAGTTTGTTAATTTTCAGTGGAGTTTGTTAATTTTTAGTTGAGTTAGTCAAATGGCGAATGATTTTTGTTTCGTAAAGTCCATTGCTTTATGTTGATATTCCCCTGTTTTTGTTGGTAGACTGTAAGAGGATGTAGACATTGGATCTGGATTGACCCAGTAATGTGCAGAAGATTATCCAAATCATCTCAGGTTTCACTACAAGAAAACTGTGAATTAGTAACGCTATTTATATCCGTCGCTAAATAGCGACGAATCGATCTCTTTTAGAGACTGAAATTTATCCGTCTCTAAATAGGTTGACCAAATAATTTTTTTAACAAATAAGAAAAAGGTTTTAGCGACGGATATGTTTATTCGTCGCTATTTAGAAGCGACGAATAAACCTATTCGTCGCTAAAATACCCACATAAACCCTAATATACTCCTTCCTCTTCCTCCCATCACTCACAATTCCACCCACCACCCTTCTCTCCTTCCTCCCACCATGCCTTCCCTTACCACCACGCCTTCCTTGCCACCACCACCACCACCACCACGCCACCATCACTACCTCCACCACCACACCATCGTACTCCACCACACCGTCCACCACCACGCCACCACCACCCTTCCACCACGCCTCCCACCACCACACAAGATCCACCGGATCGACAAGATCCGACCACCACCACCACCCTTCCACCACCACCTGCCCTTCCACCACCACACCGTACTCCACAACACCGTCCAGCCACCACCACACCGTCCACGACACCTCTACGCCACCACCGTAGGCCGGATCCAGCAAGATCCGACTTCCTCCGTCGAATCCGAGATCAGACTTCCTCCGTCAGATTCGTCGATCTGACAAGATCAGACCAGATCTATATTTTTTTTCATTTTTTCTTATTAATTTTGTATAATTTCTTCTTTGTATTTATTAAATAACACAAAGTCTCATGAGAGACGGTCTCTAGATAAACTTATCTAGAGACGGCCTATGTTATTAATAAAACCATCCATGTTATTAATCAAAACGTCTATGTTGTTAACGAAATAAGTCTTGTTATAATATGAAAAAACACAAATGTTGAGAACATAGGTGTTTTGATTAGTAACATCGATGATTTTCTTGACAATATAGGTATGTCTCTAGATAAATTATCTAGAGACCGTCTCTCAGGAGACTTACTCATTAAATATTGTATATTGTATTATTGAATATTGAATATCGAATATTGTATTATTGAATATTGTATAATTATCGATTTATTGTATATCCGTATTGAATATTGTATAAAATTGTCGATTTGTTGTATATCCGTATTGAATGTTGTATTATTGTATCATTGTCGGTTTATCCGATGAGTCTCAAAATCTGCAAATTAAAATTAAAAAATAAAAATAAAACAAAAAAACACCTATTTAGCGACGGATAATAGCGCAGAATTTTTTTTTAAAAATGAAAAATCAGCTTTTTAGAGACGGATAATTATCCATCTCTAAAATTGACTACTATCTGTCGCTAAATTCGTTACTATTTAGCAACGGATAGGTTATCCGTGACTAGAATTTTAGAGACGAAGCCCATTGTGACGGGCTTATTATTCGTCACTAAATCCGTCGCTACGAATTTAGCGACGAATCGGTCAAGGTTTAGTAACAAATAAATCCGTTACTAAACCCCTGTTTTCTTGTAGTGTTTGTTGAGAATGATTAATGGGTATGAGGCAAGAGTTGGTGCTTTGGAGGAAGAAAATGCAAGGTTTAGGGCGGAAAACAATCATCTTCTTGGTATGCTAGCTAAAGAATCTGAGGTTGGTGGTGGTGTATTAGAGGAGCTGAAGAATAAGATCGATGAGCTAAGTGCAATGATTGAGGAGTTGCGTATTCGAGTTGGATTTAACTAGTACGTAGATGATGTAATGAGTATGAAGTAGGCTAAATTAGGTTGTCTTTTTTATGTAATGGGTGATGTAAGTGTCTCTTAAGTGTGAACTGATGTTGTAATGAATTGCTTTTGTTGAAATGGTGTATCAAGTGAACATGTTTTTCTTCAAGATTGCTGTGTTGGTTTACAATTACTTTGCACGATATCTTTGCTAATTGTTACAGTCAACACATTAACCTTTGAAAATTGTTTCACTCGACACATAAACATTTACAAAGTGTTTAACTCGCTACATAAACCTTTCACATAATTTTGATTTTACACTAAAAGGTTTGGAGTAAAATCAAACAACCCTGTAACCTGTAACCAAACAATGACATAAACCTGTACATAACTTGTACATAAACCAGTAAACCAGATAAACCTGAACATCAACAATAAACCTTTCCATAATGGAACAAACAAAGTGGATGGCATTAACATAATTTTCTCAATTGGACTTCAGTTTCCAAGTAGAATATTCCATTACAATTCCAGCAAAAGCAAAACTAGAGTATTCAAAACATGATCAAAGCCATTCACAGATGGCATCAACTAAATAAGAAGTAGAAACTAAGTTATCCACCAAGTCACCAAAATACTATTAGAGTACATTGAGCCATTAACTAGTCCATGTAAATTGAACAGAAAACTCATTTATGAGTTCCACCACCTCTAGTAACAGATGATTCCTGAGGTCCATAAACCAGTGCAAGTCTTCTACTCCTCCTTGGTGTATCAGGCTTTGTGTTGGTGTTCTTGCCTGAGTTGCATAAGTTCTTGCCTGAGTTCTTGCTTGAGTTCTTGCCCTAAAGTATTAATGAGTAAAGTGTTAATAGGTCTTCACTTATCATACTCTACAAATATGGAATACAAACATATGGAGTGAGATGTACCTGAGATTCCTTAAAGTATTGCAACAGATTAAGAGTGTTGAGGGTAGAATCCCCCAACCACTTAGAGATTATTCGACTTCACAGGTAATGGCCAAGGTAAGAAGCTCCGTATAGCGTAAGAGCCAACGTGTGAGAACCTGCGGCCTCAAGCTTGATAAGAACCTGCACAAGTGACTTGAGGGGGGGGGGGTTAGGACCCGGTTTGCTAAGCGTCAAACCGGTTAGAGACTTTACTCAAGAGGGGGGGTTATAATGTTCGGGATTAGCTATGTCCGATGACTTACCTTAACATGGGGAAGTGTGGCATATTTATAGGAAATTCTCAAAGAGGGAGGCCTCCTCTGGATCGTGCCAAGTGTAAGGCCTTGATCGAGCCACCAAGGCTTGTTTAGGCCTGACCCGATAATGACACTTAGCCCATACCATTTTGGACTTTTTGGGGTAGTTCAGTCATTATTGAGAGAGTTTTAGAGGGTGTGACATAGTCTGCCGAGGTCCAAGGTCCGGAGGGGTTGGTCCGGACTGTCTATGGGGAAGTTCCCTAGGTTTGCCCAACTCTTCCGATTCGGACCTTATGGCTCAGACCTCCCTACTCTCTAGTGCCAGTCTACTTGGTTGCTTGTGAGATTGTCATGTTGGGTCTGAATGATCATCCGTATCGGACCTAGATGGGTCGGACCTGCAGACCTAGGGTCGGACCCAGTATCTTTTAAGTACTCTGTCCCTTTTCTATGGAGGGTCGGACCCGGGTAGGTCGGACCTATGGGTCGGATCATTGTGTCTCGGGTCCTTTAGACAACTCGGGACGCCTCGGGATTCGTTCCAAGGCGCCTATGACGGATTGGACATATTTTCGTATCAACATATGTCCCCCTAGTTTCCAAGTATCTTAGTAGAAGATAGTTGTGGAACTATTGGTTGAGACCGATGAGGATGGGTCGTTCCTTGGTCCAATCCGCCTCTCGTAAGCAGAAAAAAGGTGTAATCCGTGCTTCGTAAGGTCCTTAATTTATTCGCTCTCCTCCCCCCCCTTTTCTTTTTTACCTTTGTTGCTGTCCGAGGGACTGGGTTCGGAGTGAAACAAAGTTAAGAAAGAAAAGGGTATTTGTAAGCGAGACTAAGTGTAGACTGAGAACGTCGGCGTCGTACCTTTGGTAGGTTACGGGTTAATCCGTAGATGAGTGTCCTATCCGAACCAAACTCTCTTGTAAAGAGAAGGTCCAAAGGAAAACGTCCGAGTGGACGAGGGTCCATGTGTGGGCAAGTGATTTTTGCCTGGAAAAGTTCTGGGGCGTCCGATGGGTAGTCATCCGAGGCCTGAGTGTTGTTCTTCCGCCCGAAAGTGGGGAAGTTTGTTGTATGCGTCTTTGTTATCGCAAAGTAAGTTTTTTGTACCGATTCGTCATTTCACTTGGTATTATTGTACTACACCGTTGGATGATTTTTGATCTACGATTGAGATTTAATCCCGAAAAATCGTGACGGTTGGAGTTCGAATCTGACCCTCTATAAATAGGGGCTAAGTCGCTTTCATTCTCCTCACTTTTAGAGAAGATTTTTGTACTTGAAATGCGTCCGAAGGCGATTGCAATCAAACCAAGCGAGAAGGGGTTCATAGTCGTGGTTCCGTGCAAAATCTACCTTCCATCGACCATCCGAATACAAGTAAGTTTGCCTCTTTATTCGTGATTCAATTTCTTTTGTTTGTTGTCTTTTCCATTAATTTGCTTTGGATGTATGCCCATGATCGTAGGTTAGTAATAACCAATGTTTTGGCTATGTTGACTAACATCGAGTAATCTTCTTGACTCGAACTAACCGTCCGGTAGATTAAACTTTCTTGTCCCGATTTTAAATTTTCTCCTCCTTTTTGATATACATAAGCGGCCTCTCGGTTGCCATCTTAAAGCTTCTGAAATTGCTTTCTCCTTTCCCTAGGATGTCAAAGTGATAGTCGAAGCGATCCGGTGAGGATATGTCTTGACGTCGACTTTATCCGACAGCTCAGGAGATTGACATTGTTAGTGATGGCGAGTCGGTAGGCTGGAGCAATCTCCCGTCGAACCGAGAAGAGCCAGGTGGTCTCCTTGCCAGTTAGTTGTTAGGGTTCGAGGTCTCCAAAGCATCGGGATTACTGCGAGTCTCTAATGTGCGGGGTGTTGTGCGGCTCGAGAGACAAGCTCGCGGACTATAGGAGCTCATGCGTCCATTTGTCTTTGGGAAGGAGCCCGAACTTTGGAGATTCGATCCCTCATTCGCAACCTAGGTTATAATTTTTGGAGTAACCTAACGAATTCCGTTAGATTACGGATCCGCATGAACTTTAACATCGAGGTGCATGATACCTCCAGGCGCCTCCCGAGTTAGGTATGTTGAAGAGGGTGTTGAGGATCGGGTCCAGTATTTGTTCCCCTTGGACGGTGGTAGAGTTGGGTTAAATCGTCCGAGGATGATAGGGTGGAGGAAGAGGTCCGTCTTGAGGATGTTAGTTCGGAGGAGGAAGAAGAAATCTGTCTGCCCATGTTTTTGGAGGGAATCTGGCGGCAATAGTGCGATCCACCAAATGAGAAGAGGAATTGCAGGGTCTTAGGAGGGTGAAGGCGTGTTCGGTGAAGTTCCCTCGGACGAGGGCGAGGTTACTCATCTGATCCGGAGGGTGAAATGAATGAGGAAGGTACATTGCCCACATGTCCTTGATTGTGATGGTGAGGAGGTGGAGGAACTTGAATATGAGATTCGGGTGTGGAAATTCTCATTACGGATGAGTCATACGCTTTCTACAATCCACCTCAAAGGTACATGCGTTCATGAAATAAGTCTTCATTGTGGGTGGCGGTACTGTATCGTCAAGTTTTGGAGATTTTGAGCAGCATGGGGTTAAGTCCGCACCAAATCATCCCCAACTCGCTCGAAAATGTGATGTGCTTCGGGATGATGTATAGATATAAGGACATCCCGGTCACGTTTGATAACTTTCGGAAGTTATTCAACGTTAGTGTAAGTAATAGAAATACTTTGTTTTATACGTTCGTATGTCGCCAAGCGTATACATTTTTTGTCGATCCACTCTCTTCGTTGGGAATAAACTGGTGGAAGAGATATTTCTTCGTCCGGTCCGCTTTGAAACAAGGTCAATCCGAAGCGGAAAGGCCAAAGTGGCAATTTGAGAAGAAATTTTTTCAAGGCGGTACGATTGGAAACCTCCGCTGAACATCCCTTTATGGATCAAGCTCTCCATCGAATCAAGATCCGAGAAATACTTCTTAGAGGTTGATATGCCAACCTCTTCCTTACAGCGGCTTTTGAGCCAAGTTTACGCGATGGAAAGAAGGACTTAAGTAAGTGTTCTTCCTTGAACGCAGCGGTTGGTCTTCGAGTCGGTGGTTATTTGCTTTATTTGTAGTTATAAGCGTAAATTTATGTTATCTTGCATCTTATTGTCATTCGGATGTGCGATTTTTGGTTGAGTACACCATGTCCACTATCACGAGAGTTGAAGAGGCGAGAATCTTGCTCGAGAAAGGAAATGGAGGAGGGTACTCGGACCCAGATTATCAAGACTTCCACCGTGCTGCCAATGGAGGAGCCTCGGAATGCCGCTGCTTTCCGAGCGGAAGAGACTCGGAGGGCCGCTGCGGGCGAGGGGGCCCAGACAATACCTACCCCGGACAAGGGTAAGGTAGTTGGTTCGAAGGGCGAAACCTCGAGATCTGTCTCGGGATCCCCCAGATGGCTCGGCTGCGGTGGCAGCGTTCGTCAGAAGGTCAATCCCTCCGGCGAAGGGCGAGGAAAGATGAGTGATGCCGGGCCGGAGTTGGATCTTTGGTGGCTCGGTTGGTTCTTGCCTCGGGCTGCAGGATTGCGGAGTTGATGTTGCTCGGTATAAGGTTTGTTCGTTTAAATTTCTGATTGTTGTTTCAACTTTCTTTGGCTCGGAACTGTCTCTTTACCTTTTTAATGTCGGTTGTTCTCAGCTTGCTGCCGCCGTTCAGGCGTGCTCCGTGGTGGCGGGTCGGAGGGCCACATTAGAGGAGGACCTGGCGAAATTTGCTCGGGCGGTTGAGGCGTCTCGGTTGAATAATCTGTCCGGTAATTTGAAAAGACCGTGGTGCCGAAGGAGGCCGAGTCGGAGACGGCCAAAATGAAAAGTGCTATCCTATCACTGGAGAAGGACTTAAAAGTTCACCAAGATAGCTTGGATGAGTTCGTTGGTGTCTCCCGGAGCTTCAAGGATATGATGTTGAATGAGCTGCTAAAGGTCCGGACAAGGGCCGTCCAGGATTTCTTGGGTTCGGACTCCTGCAAATTCTTGCTCGAATCCAAGTATGACGAGGCTCGACAGGATGGGTTCGATCTTGTATGTGGGCGATTCGGAGGAAAGGTTGGATTCAGTGGTTTGTGACTTGGAGGCTGAAGGCGTTTCTACTTTCAAAGAGGTCGATGGCTCGGACTTTGCTCCAGGGGTGTCTCGGATGAAGACTTGCTCCAATGCGAGTTTGTGGAGGCGATGCATGATGAAGACGAAGACAAGAAGTTCGACCACGGTGGTCCGTATCTTCTGCGATTCGTGCCCGGTTGTTGATGTCTAGTGTCTTTGTTCCTTTGGAGGACCACATGGAGCCTGAGGGCTGGTTGACTTTGCGGGCACATCGAGGTTTCGATCGGGACTTGGACTTGATGCGACGGTGCTCTGCCTTCCTGAAAGAGTGTCAGGCTCGGAGAGATATGAGGTTGGCCCAAGAAGCCAGAGAACGGGAGCAAGCACCTCCGGAGGGGGATGTCAGAGGCCCCTCCGTAATTCAGGCTGGTTCATCCGAGCGGCGGAGAGAGTGAAGGCGGGGTATGCCCCGGATCTCTGTAATTGTGAGCCTTCGGGCCTTGAGACAATGTTATTTCCTTCTTAGTCGCTGTTTTGTATAACTTGCTTTATCTAAGTTACATTTGACTCGGTATCTGTGTTATTGGTCCGGGCTCGTTGGTGGATCGGAGCAACTTTTATTACTGGCTTGTGTTATTGCCCTTCCGATGCATGCTTCTCCTTGCGCATTGAATTTGTAAAACTGATCAGTAACTCGAAGTTTTCGTTGGCTCGGCTTGTTCGGATAATGGGTCCGAGTCCACGAGGCCAAATTTTCCCGAACGTTAATTGCCTTAAGTAAATTCTCCCTTTGTTGGCTCGTGGGTCGGTCGGACACGGTGTTCGTCCGAATCATAGCTCCAAATGTTTATTGCCTTAAGTAAATAGGAATGATTCGGAGCCATGTCTTCAAATGTTAACCACACAGAAAAAATTGGTTTTCCCAAAAGCTGTAACAAGTAGGACTAGTTTGGATGTTATCATCCTGCTCGGTCCGTAGGGACTTGGTGTGCCATTCCGAATCATGTTGGCTTGTGAGAAGTTGGTATAAAAGTAGACAATCAGTAGAAAAGTTGAGTGACTTGCTACGGGTCACAGTCGGTACGGAGGTCATCATGGCAGCCTCGAGTTGACGCATCCGAACGGGTAATTCACTCAAGAAGGCCGGCAATGTGAAGGGATTTTTGGGTTGGGCCAATAGCGGCCCAAGCGTTAGGCCCAAGTCCATCGCCGACGGTTACGGGCCACGTGGCGACTACTGATTGGTCCTTCATTTCTATATATACCCTTGATTGTACGGCTTTTCGTCAGATAATTCCATCCCTTTTATAGTAATAAGTGGTTCGGATCCTGGGTCCGGACGTCTGACGAGTGGGTTTATTTCACCGTTCCTATGCGTGAGCTTGCCTCTAAGGTTTTTTTGGTGCTTCGGAAGTCCCTTTGAGTCGGACCATGCTGGGGGCGATGAAATCAAGTCACTCGGATTCACGCTCCTTCGGATCCTCGTGCTAATCTTCTTTCTGCGAGGCTGTAACGTGTATCGTCAGCTTCAACCCCGGGGAAGCGGATTAGTTCGCTGTCCCTAAGGACCGGAAGACTTGTTCGCACGGAGAGTCGAATTCTCGGGTGGTTCGCTTCTTCCTCCATTCACCATTTTCTTGAGGTGCTCGAGGGTGCGATCCAGAAAGTGGTTGTGGTGGAAGATGCGGATCGTTTGAGAAGACCGTGGAGCTGCCTTGCTGTACCGGAGTTATCCGATCCGGATTCAACTTGTCTTTTTGTGCGGCAGGGACTCATTCTTTGGAGATCTATTGGTTTGTGCTGTTCTTGTTTTGCCTCGGACGCTGGGTTTCGGAGCGGTCATATCGTCGCGTTTCGGATGTTACATCCCCAAGAATTGCTTATGTAATGTAAAGAACGATGTAGAGTTCCCTTATTTTTTCGTGACTCGGATGTATGTATTCGGAGTGTGCAACCTTGTAATGGGTACTCCTTTGAATA
The DNA here is from genome assembly GCA_026545765.1 of Plantago major. Lineage (NCBI taxonomy): Eukaryota > Viridiplantae > Streptophyta > Magnoliopsida > Lamiales > Plantaginaceae > Plantago > Plantago major. The sequence continues at coordinate 44,500,398 of CM048840.1, forward strand.
ATACAAGGTCTTCTTGCTCTCTTTCTTTGACTCGTTATAATGCTTTATCCGAACTAACTGGTATAAGCTAATTTTGTTTGAGCAATTGGCTTCTCGAATATTTGCAGCATCAGTTGGCTCTCGGACCTCCTCTGATCGGTCCGAGGCAATCTGTTTGTGTAAATGTAGCTTTTACTTCCTTGCAAAAAGTTGTATTGATTTGACGAAAATTCAAGTACAACTGGTGGGCATCGAGGCCGGATAAGGAAAATGACAAAAAACTTTGATAACTGTCGTAGTCTAATCTCAAAGTGTTATCCTAAGCATAAAAATTTTGCAAATTCTTAGCATTCCAGGTTCTCTTTAAGGCTCGCCCTTGGTTGTCTTCCAGCTCAAAGCTTCCATTGACTCTGGCTCCAGTAACTTTGTAAGGTCCTTCCCATTTGGGTCTGAGTTTCCCAACATTGCTTAGAATATCGGCTCTTCTGAGGACTAAGTCTCCGACTTGTATATCTTTGGGGAAGACATGATTGTTGTAGGCTCGAGCAGTCATGGCTTGGTATCGAAGTATGTTAGCTAATGCCTTACTTTGTTTGTCTTCAAGGAGCTCAAGGTCGTAGATCCTTGCGACTTCATTATCAGCCGGGTTGTACTGCTGGATCCTTTGGGTTTCCACTGCTTACGAAGGGATGGCGCCTCGGATCCGTGAACAAGGGAAAAAGGCGTCTCTTGTGTAGAGGTCCGAGTCGTCCCTATGTGCCCAAAGGACGCGTCGAGATCATCACCTTGTTGTCTTGGGAGGTCCTCAACCTTTTCTCCAAAATTTTGACGATGGTCTTGTTGGTGGCTTCTGCTTGACCATTAGCTTGGGGGTGGCCAACAGAAGTGAAGCGCTGTTCTATTTTGAAAGATTGAAGCCACTCCTTCAGTCTTGCCCCCGAGAACTGAGCCCCATTATCCGGCACTAGGAATCTTGGAAGTCCAAAGCGGCAGATGATGTTCTTCCAGATGAATGTCCGTACCCTGCTTTTAGTGATGGTCGAAACTGCCTCAGCCTCAACCCATTTAGTGAAATACTCCACTGCCACGATCAAGAACTTCTTCTGATGGGTTCCGCGTGGGAAGGGACCAACTATGTCTATGCCCCATTGATCAAATGGACATGCTATAATTGACGGAATTATAGGGTTGGTCGGGCGATGTGGTATGTTGGCATAATATTGGCAGTCTTCACAGGCACGAGCGAAGTTTGCAACATCAGCGTCAATGGTAGGCCAATAGTATCCTTGCCTTATGATCTTCTGTGCCAAGGTTCTTCCCCCGGAGTGACTTCCACAACTTCCAGCATGGATTTCCTCCATCCGATTTTAAGCTTCACAGGGATCCGGGCATCTCATGGGTGCTTGAAGGATTTTCTGTAGAGATCTTCTCCCATGACGAAGTATCTGCTGGCTCGGCATAGGATCCTCCTTGCTTCTCTAGGATCTGAAGGTAGAGAGCCATCCTTGAGATAGCGGAATATGTCAGTTATCCAGCTTCTTTCAGTGCTCAAGAGGAAGATTTGCCCATTGGAGTTCCCAAGGAGGAGTCCATGCGGGTCATCAAGATGACACTTCTCGTGTCCAGAGCTCCTAAGGCCGAGGCATACTTGGAGAGGGCATCGGCTTTTTCGTTCCATTCCCTGTGGAATTGGTCAAGAGTGAATTCCTCAAAGTGCTCAACCTCTTTTTTGAGGAGTTCCAAGTACTTGATCATGTTAGGTCCTTTAGCGGTAAAGGACCCGGAGAACTGGGATTGCACGAGTTGTGAATCTGTGTAAGCCTTGATTCTTTTCACCTGAAGAGCTCTCGCCATCCTTAGGCCGGTGAGGAGCGCCTCATACTCAGCCTCATTGTTTGTTACTTTAAAGTTGAGGGTGATGGCGTATTCTAACTTGGCTCCTTCAGGGCTTTCAAGGAAAATTCCTATTCCTCCCAATCGTCCAGTAGAGGATCCATCCACTTGTAACGTCCAACAATCCTTGTTTTCCATTTTGCTTTCCGCAGTGAAAGTATGCACACCTTCTCGTCCCCCTGCTTCTTGTCGAAAGATGCAGGTGTCGAAGTGTTGGGTGCCTCGGCTAGGAGAAACATGTGCCTCACCCTTAATGAATCATCCATAGGTTCCTGATACTCAGTCCAAAGCTGTAAACTATTCCCATGTGCCTCTTTAGGCCCGTTCTCTTTTTCCTTTTCTTCCTCCATGGAATCTTTCACTTGGGTGATCATGACATGGCTCACATTTTCCTATGGACTTTTGGTTCCCCCTTCTGTTTCCTCCGGATAATCAACCAGGAAGTCGGCAAGAACTTGTGCCTTCTTGGCAGATGGAGCTTGATACCCGATATCATATTTGCTTAACTCAATCGCCCACTTGGACAAGCGTCCTGACTGGTCTGGCTTACCTAGGACATGTTTGAGTGGTTCATTGGTGAGGACCACAATCCGATGAGATTTGAAGTAAGGTTTTAGTCGCCGTGCAGTGTAAATCAGTGCGAAGGCGAGCTTCTCGATCTTGATATATCTAGCCTCAGAGCCCACAAGGGCTTTGCTCAAGTAGTAGATCGGTAAATGGTCGTTGCCTTGTATTTGCACCAATACAGAACTCATCGCTTCATCAGTAGTGGCCAGATAAAGGTAAAGAGGTTCACCCTCTACTGGTTTAGACAAGAGGGGTGGTGAGAGGAGATACTTTTTCAAGTTATCCAGGGCCTCTTCGCACTCCTTTGTCCACTCAAACTTGTCTCCTTTCCTTAGAATCTTGAAAAAGGGTAAGATTTTCTCGGCGGACTTGGAGATAAAACGGTTTAATGCCATCACCCTTCCCAAAAGCTTCTAAACCTCATTGATTGTTTTTGGCTGTGGTAAGTCCAGGATTGCCTTTATTTTCTCCGGGTTCACGCTGATACCTCTCTCTGTGACCATGTAGCCAAGGAACTTTCCTCCCTTTACTTCGAACGTACACTTTTCAGGGTTCAACTTCATTCCATATTTCCTAAGGATGGAAAAGCAATTTTTGAGATGCTTGATATGCTCCTATTTAGTCTTTCTTTTTACAAGCATGTCATCCACATAGACTTCCATGGTTTTACCCAACTCTTCCTTGAACATCTTATTTACCAGTCGTTGGTATGTAGCGCCTGCGTTCTTGAGGCCAAACGGCATGACTTTGAAGCAGTAGACCCCTCCTGCTGCGAAGAAGGCAGTCTTCTGGATGTCTTCCTGGGCCATCCTGATTTGGTAGAATCCTTGATATGCGTCCATGAAGCTTAGGAGCGCACATCCTGCAGTGGAATCAACCAGCTGGTCTATGCGAGGTAATGGATACGGATCCATTGGACAAAACTTGTTGAGTCTAGTGAAGTCATTACACATTCTCCACTTTCCCGGGGCCTTTTCGATGAGGACCACGTTACAGACCCAGTCAGAGTATCTGACTTCTTTGATATGTCCGGCTTTCATCAATTTATCCACCTCTCCTGCTATGATAGCATCTTCAATAGGCCCGAAATCCTTCCTCTTTTGTCGGATATGTTTTACCGTCGGATCCATGTTCAGGCGGTGAACTGCGATCCTTGGGTCTATCCCCTTAAGGTCATCATGCTCGAGCAAAGACATCGTGGTTGTCTTGGAGGCATGTGATGAGCTTCATTTCTACTTCTGTGCTCATCTCTGTTCCAATTCGGGTTACCTTTTCTGAATTCCCTTCGATCAACTGGACTTCTTTCAAGGCTTCATGAGGCTCCATCCTGGCAGTCTTCGGGAATTTTTCTTTAAGTGACCCAGCACCAATTTCTTCCTTTGATGGGGTAAGGGCCACAGGGGGTCCCCCGAGCCCTTTGGTGATCGAAAGAACGGGTACCGAAGCTGCCCTGGTCGGCATGATATAACATTCCCAAGCTTCTCTTACATTTCCCACTTCTTCACCCACGTCGTTTGGGGTTGGAAATTTTACCCTATTGTGTAGGGGAGACGTAATTGCCTTGAATTGATTAAGTCCTGGACGGCCCAAGATCACGTTATAGTCAAAGGTGCTATCGACTACCACAAAGAGGATTGTCTCAGTCACTTTTGTCGGAAAGGTGCCTATAGAGACTTGTAGTGGTACACTTCCAATGGGACGTACTACAGATCCTCCAAAGCCCACCAAAGAAGTACATACACGCCCATATTGAATTTTTCCTAGGTGCATTTGCTCCACGGTCCTTTTGGAGATGACATTGGAAGAACTTCCTGTGTCGACGAGCACTTTCTTGACTTTGTAAGTGGCGATAACCAGAGAAACAAGCAAAGGAACGTAGGGGTCCTTGATATCCCCTCCACCAGACGTTGGTGGGGGGATTTTGCTATCATCAAAGGTGATGGCGTTCGTGCCTTGAAATTTGAAGAACATAGGCTCTATCGTTCTTTCTCAAGTGTTGCGCGGTCCTTTCCCTTGCATTTCGACTGTCTCCCCCAGTTGGTCCTCCCGCAATGGCATTGATAACTCCGCTATAGGGGAGGTTTTCCATCTCCATATCATCGTGGTACCCTCGGTATCTTTGGGCATGCTGAGGTGGGATCTCTGCTGGAGGTGGCGGTAAGGATCCTGTCGGAGGCTCCGAACCACGCTCCTCCCTTCTTTGTTCATTCTTTTGGTGTCTGGAAGGTTCTTCCTCATATATAGGTTCTTTCAGCTTTCCACTCCTTATCATTCCCTCTATTTCTGTCTTCAGCTGGACACAGTCCTCTGTTGAGTGACCTTTTTGCTTATAAAACCTACAGTAGTCCTTGGAAGCTTTGTTCTTCTTGTTGCTCCTCGTAGGTTTCGGCCATTGTATATCCAAGTTTTTCTCAATGATAGAAGCCAAGATGTCGGATCTTGGTCTGTTGAGGCGAGTATACTCGGCGTATCTCCTTGGTGGAGTTCTCTCCCTGTGGAATTCCCTCTTATCTCTAAGTTCTCTTTTTTGTTCAAACTTTCCCTGACGATGAGGAGGTTCCTGTCGTACTTGCTCTTTCCCCTTTTTGGCTCCAGCTCTTATCGGGACATTTCGTCGATACTCTTCTCCATACAAGACTCCTTCACAGATATCTTCCAAGTACTTTTCAGTTGTGATTTCTTCGTTGGAAAGCTTTTTTCTGAGATCATCATTGTAAGTGTTGGCGTATAGGTGTCGGACCCGTTCTTTGATGCTATGAGGTTCTACCTGGCGTACTTCGGCATTGAAACGGTCAAGAAAGGTTCTAAGGTCCTCATGCTCTTTCTAGATTAATCCTGCCAGGTGCTCAACTGACCTCTTTCTTTTCTTTGCTTTCTCAAATCTTTTCAGGAAGAGGGAAGCGATATCCGCATAGGACTTGATGGAACCATTAGGCAGTGAGGTCCACCAATCCATCGCTTCCCCAAAGAGTGTAGTGGAGAAGTTGAGAGCTTTCATGTTGTCATTCAGGCCGTTGGTCTCCATCTTACTTTCGTATCTAGTAAGGTGCCCCACAGGACAAGTATCTCCATAATAGTGTTCAAGGTTTGGAATAGTGGAGTCAGGGCGTGTTAGGAATATCTGTTAGTATTTTGATCACTCATCACATGTTCTTATCTTAGCCAGAAAGGTGACTAAGTACTCTCGGTTCACTTGAACATTGTAAAAGAGGAAATCACTGAGTATGATTAGTCTAGTAAATCTTGTATTAGGATTATAGGTCTATGAGTGTAATTTTTATTTCCAGAAGACCATGAAGATCAATCCTAGCAATGGAGCTTTTTTGAAGATTAGAAGACTGAAGATTGCACAAGATTTATGAAGATATCAAGGTTTAGTCTAACTCAAGAAAGACTATGTCCTTAATACTTTCTTAAGTGTATTTACTTACTTTTGAAATATGATTCTGGACATATGACATCATGTGTATGGATCATGCAAGCCATCAGAAAGGCTCATGTATCCGTTGAAGACTACAGGACAAGAAATAGTACAAGTGCATTAATTGCATCGGCAGAAAAGCTGCTGAAGCACAGTCCTCTCTGAGACATGAGACAAGGACTTACAGTACTCATTTCAAGATAAGTATGGACTGAATTTGAATTGTGTCTAACGGATATCATTCCAACAACTCTCAAATTCATCTATATATATATCACACACTTAGATGCTGAGAAATACATACCTTAGAACGCTCTATCTTGCAAACTTACCATCAAGCAAAGTATTCTCTCAAGCACTCTACTACCCTTTCTGCAAGCTTTCTGTTGCTCGAAGAATTACTAGTAGTTCTAAGTTGTCCTAAACCTTAACAAGAGATTGTTATTCGTAAAAGAGTTAAACTATCAGATACCCTTTCTGAAGCTCATTCTCCAGAACGGACATCAATTACTTGGGTCAGTAAAGAGCAGACTGCCATCCACTGAACAAGTGTACTAAGTAGTCTTGTTCTATTAGGCTCTCTGAAAACATAACTGAAAAGTTATACGAGAAGCCTCTCTGACAAACCTTATAACCAACACCATCAGGGCATGGAGTAGAGGAAGTACTTGATTTGGGAAATCAGGGAATAACTCAAAGGCTATCTGAGTAGAGGAAGTACTTAGCTCTAGGAGCTGGGGAATAACTCAGGGGGAACATTTGGTTGGGAACCATTTGTTTAGGAATCTTAGAATAGGATTATTGTAAGGTGAACTCAATTATCTGTTCTAGTGAATTCTAGGTCTCAGAAAGACCGAAATGGATTAGTTGGAGGATTACGCCACCTCCAGATACCACTATATTTGCTGTGTCATTTACCTTTCTGTATTTACATTTCAAAAAAGCACACACACATACTTATTATTTTTGCACTTACCTATCTTAAAGTCTTCCGCGCTCTGAATTTAAGTATCAGAAACCCCCAGGTTTCTGAGAAACTGTGCTTATCGACAAAAGTTTTAAAAGACTATTCACCCCCCCCCCTCTAGTCTTTTACTTTGCCGTTATCTGGACCAATAAGTGGTATCAGAGCAGGAGGTTCCAAGCCTTCTGCACTGAACCTAGATCCCCAGATAGGTGAAGGAACTTTGTCCCTTTATGAGGACTATATAAGTTGTGTGTTAAGTGTGCAGGTATGTCTCTGAGTGATGCACTCGTTCTGAAGCCAGAAAACTACGAGAAATGGAAGAACAACATGATGCTCCATCTGGAGGCCATTAGTGACGAGATGATCTATGTCATCAATGAAGGGCCTATCCAAATCAGACAACTCAAACAAGTTACTGAGGTGTCTGATGGAAGAAAAGCCTCAGACAAGGAAGATGGAAGCGAGGATGCGGCTGCCAGTGATAGTGGTCGTGTTGCTCGTGGAAGCATTATGTATGAAGACAAGCCAAGAGAGCTCTGGACATCTGAATATGCCAAGAGACACAGATTGGATGGTCAAGCTCGTAATATCATCATCAGATTGACACTGAGCACATCTGATTAAAGCTGTGGGTGCTAAAGCGGCGAAGTTGCACAGCGATTGATTGAAGAAATGCATGCGGGCAGAAAACCAAGGAAAACAAGTTCGAAGTTCTTAAATTGAAGTTCCAAAACTTCAAACAAGGTCCACTGAAACTTTGGAAGAACTTGATTTTAGGTTTACTACTCTTATGAGTGATATGGCTGCACTTGGTGAAAGCAACAGATACTCCCAGCCAGAAAAGATTAAGACTATTGTCAGAAGTCTCAATCACAACTGGGAGCACACTAAGTTCTTTTATTTCAACGAGGATACCAAATATCACTCGATGAAACTCTTCTCTCATCTTGCTCTCATAGACTATGAGACAACTCGGAGAGAATAAGCAATTTGAAAAGTTGCAAAGTGTTGCTCTAATCTCTCGAGGTACTTCTAAAAGAAGGATACCAAAGATGCATCTGAAGAAAATGCTCTTGCGATAAGACACATGAAGAAATTTGTGAGTCGAAGATTGAGAGAAGAAAAGCTAAAGAAAAGTGAAAAAGCATCTTGGCCCGAACTATCATCGATCTGAGAACATACAAATGAACAACTCTCTGAACACCCCATTCGGAAAGGTGTTAATCTTGAAGTTATAGAAATAGGAAATGATATCTGCTTCTATTGTCAGCTTTGGTCACTTGAGAGATTGTCACCTTTAAACAAGCTTAAGGCGGTGACAAGAAGGGCGGAAGAAATTTCAAGAGAAATCAAAGGGCCTTCTTGTTGAAGAAAGGAAGAAGATTCAAATTCAACTTGATGCTCTAGACATTGAGACAAATTCGAAGATGGAGATTCGGATGACTCGAACCTACCATCACCGATTGTGTGGAATCACCCACGATGTAATCAACTTGACCTTAAGAAGAATGAAATGTGTGGAGTTGTTGAGATTCTTTGGTCGGACATCTCCAACATTGAAATATGTCTTATGGCTGATGAGGTAACTAACAATTCACAATTTTGTACTATCGAGTGATGAGAATTGAGGATCAGGAGTTGGTCAAGAGTGAATTGGATCGTTATGAGAAAGAATTTACGGAAGCACAATCCAAAACCGAATTCTAGAGGAAAGCAAAGAAACTCTTGAAAAGAGGTTTACGAGCTAACGAATATCGAGAACAAGAATCTTTGAAATAGCCTTTCTGAAAGCTCAGATATCTGAGAATGAAAATTCTCACAAACTAGCCTTGAATGAACTTAATAAGAAAATGATGAAGCTGCTATCTGAGAATGAAGAACTCAGAAAGAAAGAGCTATCCTTCCAATCTTATGCAAAGGCTAGTGACACTCTCATTGAGGTTCAATCCTATCTGAGAGATCCCTCTGAGAAAGGTGGACTTGGACTTGATGAACAATCAAGTAATTCATCTCCGCTGAAGAAGAGTGATGGAAGGTTGACCTTTGTAAAAAGTCAACAGAATGATTCTTCAACCACCTATAGCATTGGTCAGAAAGCTAGGGTAGTTGACAAAGGAAAAGGAGTTGCAACCCAGCCTTTGAAAGAACAACAAGTTCACAAGAAACTTGAGGATAAGGTTTCTGAAAAGAAATCTGACCTCGGATATGCAACCATCCACATTCTTTGCATTACTAGGAAGGGAAGAATTTTGGAATAGGAAAATTCTCTACTAAACCATTTTATGAAAATAAAGATGGTGCGAAACTAATAAGGCTTCGAAGAGTGCATTGAGAAAGCGAAGGTGTTGAAATGGCATTGGCTATCGTGCTATTGGAAAGGTCCTTCTGCAACAATATAAGGAAGGACAAGAACAATGGCGCAAGGCTGATATTGCACGTAGCAATAGACAGAAGTGGAAGAAATCTCAAGCCACTGAAAAATTGAATGCCAGAGCTAGAAGGAACCTGGCCAGAAAGGCTAAGTTTGCTGAAAAGCAACCCCAGAAACCCAGGGTCCAGAAAGCACCAAAGGGAACACCTAGAAACACCCCAAGAAGGAAGATTGAGATCAAAATTACTGATTTTATTGCATCTCCTTCTGATCAAGTTAGACAAAAACAAACTCCCAAGAAATTCACTAAAATGTGGATTCCTACTGGAAGAATGTTTAGTCTAAGTGGTTCTATCTCTGAGGCAAGAACCTAACTCATGTTTCCTGTTTTGTGCAGAACGCCTCATGGACTAAGGCTCAATGGCTATTTGATTGTGGATGCGGAAAGCACATGACAGGAGACAAAGCAAATCTGGTCAACTACAAAGCTTGCAACCTTTGGACGGACATCCATTTTCTGGAGGAGAATTAAACCCCTCTTTGGGATCTGGCAACGTCAAATTAGGATCATTAACAATCACTGACGTATTACATGTTAGAGGTTTGAAATATAATCTATTTAACATAAGCCAGATTGCAGACAAGGGATTCACTGTGAAATTCAAAGCAAAGTATTGCAAACTTATAGACAATGAGTCAAAGCAGACAGTCTTGGTTGCTCGGCGGAAAGGTAGTCTTTATGTTGCCGATTGGGCATCTGCCACAACTGAAGAATGTCTCATGGTGAGTCAATCAGGTCACACAGAAGAGCACTGGTTATGGCACAAAAGAATGAGTCACTTGAATTTCAAAACTCTGAACAAACTTGCCAATAAAGAGTTAGTGGTTGGTCTTCCCAAAACATCTTTCAGAAAGGATGGTATCTGTTCTGCCTGTCAGATGGGGAAACAATCCAAGATCTCTTTCAAGACCAAAACCAGACACTCTAGTGTTAGACCACTGCAACTATTACACATGGATCTTTTTGAATCATCCGTAACTAGTTATGCAGGAAAGAAGTATGGTCTGGTTGTTGTAGATGACTTCTCAAGATTCACTTGGGTTGTCTTTCTGAAGCACAAATCTGATGCTAGGGTGGAGATACCAAATTTGCTGAATAGGCTTGAAGTCATGAAAAATGACAAAGTATCTGCAATCAGAACAGACCATGGTACTGAGTTTGTTAACCAGTACATAAACGAGTTTTGTACCAGCAAAGGTATACAACACCAAACTTTCCTCTGTGAGAACACCACAACAAAATGGTGTTGCAGAAAGGAAAAATAGAACCCTTAAGGAAGCAGCAAGGACAATGCTAGCTGACACTGAAATAAGTGAAGTTTATTGGGTTGAGGTTGTAAACACAGCATGCTACACTCAGAACAGATGTTTGATAAACAAACACCATGACAAGACCCCATATGAACTCTTGGTTGGTAGACCCCCTAATATCAAAGATCTGAAAGTATTTGGTTGTAGATGTTTTGTTCTTAACAATGGAAAAGAGTATCTAAGAACATTTCAACCAAAGGCAGATGAAGGTGTGTTTCTTGGTTATTCTATGAATAGCAAAGCATATAGAGTTTACAACAAAAGAACAAAGAAGATTGAAGAATCAGTTCATGTTGTATTCTATGAAGGAAGCAAGAAAACACCCCTTCGATGAACTCTCGAAAGGTTCAAGGAACTAATGATAAAGGATTACGAAGAAGAACCCTCGAAAGGAAAAACATCATTGTGGAAAGAGAGGATGACTACGGCGAAGAAAAGCATGAAATGCCTAGTAACAACGGATGATTCTCGGACATGATGAAGAATTTCCTATGAGAATTCCGAAATGGGCGAAGATGTTCATCAGAGAGCTAACTCTGGAAATGACCTCTCTGACAGGCATGTCCCAGAAAGCTCTCACATTGAGCAAGTGTCAGACATTCACCGCCCCTCTGAGGTGCAAAATGTCACAGATACTGAAGAAGTATCAAGTCATAATCATAGTGATTCACATTCAGATCACATAGATGTTGACCCTACCCTACTAGCCCTAAACCCATGATGAGATGGATCAAGGATCATCCTGCAAAAGATGTGATTGGACCAATCAATCAAGGTGTTAGGACTAGGAGAGCAATAGCTGAAAATGCTAACTCTCTCTTTAGATGTTTCATCTCAAACATTGAACCTAAAACTGTAGAAGAAACATTAAGAGACCAAGACTGGATCTCTGCAATACAAGAAGAGTTGGATCAGTTTGAGAGAAACAAAGTCTGGAAACTAGTTCCATTTGTAGAAGGAATATCTGTGATTGGAACTAAGTGGGTTTTCAGAAACAAGATGAATGAATCTGGTGAAATAACCAGAAACAAAGCAAGGTTGGTTGCCAAGGGATTTACCGGTGAAGGTTTAGATTTTGATGAGTCATATGCACCGGTTGCAGTTGGATGCAATAAGACTCTTTCGCCTTTGACTTATAAAGACTTTAAAGTTTATCAAATGGATGTCAAGAGTGCATTCTTGAATGGTGAACTTGCTGAGGAAGTCTATGTTGAACAACCACCTGGCTTTGAAGTTTCCTCAGAAAGTAGAATGGTCTATAAACTACAGAAAGCTCTATATGGACTGAAATAGGCTCCGATAGCATGGTGTGACACTTTGGCCAAACACCTTCTGGAAAGTGGTTTCAAGAAAAGTGAAGTTGATAAACTTTATTTACTTTAAATCATGATGGGAAACTACTCTTAGTTCAAGTATATGTTGATGACATTATATTTGGATCTAAGGACAAGCAACTTTGTGATGACTTTGCAAATCTCATGAAAAGTAAGTTTGAGATGAGCATGATGGGAGAATTGAACTATTTCCTAGGATTGCAAGTCAAACAACTCAATGATGGAATATTCATTAGTCAGACAAAGTATGCAACATACATGCTCACAAAGTTCAATCTTAAGCCTTCTGAAAAGAATGCTAAGATTCCTATGAGCATAGGAACCAAGATGACCTATACTGAATCAGATAAGAGTGTTGATGAACACAAGTATAGGAAATTGATAGGTTCACTACTTTACCTTACTGCAAGCAGACCTGATATTCAATATGTAGTTGATGTGTGTGCTAGATTTCAAACAAATCCAATGCAATCACACTACAACATTGCTATGAAAATATTAAGGTATGTGAAAGGTACAGTAGATGTAGGTTTGTGGTATCCTAAAGAAAGTGGATTGAGTTTGGCTGGTTACTCGGATCTTGATTATCTTTGGATCAATGCTTGATAGGAAAAGCACCTCGGGAACTTGTGGGTTTAAGAACTAGACTTATCTCATGGTTTAGCAAAAGAAAAACTCAATTGCAACTTCTACCACGGAGGTGAATATATTGCTTTGGTTGTTATGCAACACAAATTACGTGGATTCAACAACAACTCAGAGACTATGGACTCAATGAAGAGAAAACTCCCATTTTCTGTGATAACACAAGTGCTATTGCAATCACACAGAACCCCAAGTTCCATGCCAGAATAAAGCACATTGATGTTAGACACCACTTCATCAGAGACCATGTTGAGAAAGGCAATATAGAGATACTCAAGATTGGCACAGAAGACTAACTTGCAGATATTTTCACCAAGCCCCTACAAGAAAGCCGGTTCTTGACCTTAAGACATAATCTTGGATTAATGGAGATGCCTAAGGACTGAAAAATGTCCTGAATCTCTAAAGTCTGAGTAAGTGAGGTAGAAAAGAAGTAGGCCTCTGAGAACATGTTCTCAGAAAGCCAAGTTGATAAGGAGTGATGCAAAGATTTCTGAGTAGCACTCAGAAAGGCAAAACATTTCTGGAATGGGTATCCGAAGGCAAGGTTGGTACACACTCAATAAGTAAATAAGACTAGAACTTACTTATTGAGAGTGGGTCAAATACATTCAAACAACTGAAGCTTCTGACACTTGAATTCAGAAAGCTATTTAGTCATAAAGAGAAAAGACACACAAAGCCCGAAAAGTATAAGTTCTGAAAGTCAAACATGTCCAATGTCTCATATTTTTGCCATTTTTATGATAAACAATATAAAGATAAGGACTTGACACTCAGAATGATAAGTTCAAACGATTGAGTGTTCTTACTCTTTACTAAGTGACATAATGGATATAACTTGTTAAAAATCCATCAAGTCGGCACAATACCATTTGTTGATTGATATCATTACAAGATATTCAATATAATCCCTTGATGAATAAACGTTTGATCTCAACGGTTGAGATTAAAACAAAGTAAGTAATGTCTGTTGAGAAATGCAGACATGGCCCACTACGCATTTAATGAAGTACAAAGGACGTACCACGCCTATGCAGATACAAAGACACGCATTCATATTGAGTATGTATGTTGTATCTATGTACATTTTATCACTATATATATAGGATTTGGGCAAAAGACAAACACTTTTACCAATTTGAAATTTCAAACTTGCATCAAAGCAAAATCTCTCAAGATTTACGCAAAACCCCTCTGCAAACTCGACTTCTTGTGCTTAGTCTTACGAAAAGATAGACTAATCTCGATTAATTGTGCAAAATTCATGAAAAACACTCACTCAAAACTCTATATAAGAGATGGCACCCGAAGATGACCACCGAGAACCCTAAGGCGCATCATCTACTCCTGCTGAAAAGCAAGGAGGAAAGGAACAAGGTGTTGAATAAGCATATACAGGAATGTTCACCCCATCGAACTGGAACCCTAACCACAAAATGAATTGGGGAGCTTTTCTGGTGAAGAGGTATGTACCAGCAGTTATACCTTCAAGACCAAAAAGGAAACTAATATTGGGGATGCTGAAGAATTCTCATATCTACAAGCTTCTATCTGCTGCACCCAGTGGACTATCCACACTGGATGTACTGGAGTTCTATAACAACTCCAAAATCTTCACAAAGGTTGTGAATGACGAAGAAGAGAAATACATGCAGACTGAAGTCCAAAGACAAGAAATTGTTCTAGACTGCAACACTTTCTGCAAGATATTCCGATTGAAAAATCAAGGAACAATTGAAGACATCAACATCAAGGACGCTTCCATGATTCAAGGCGTCAAAGAGCTATTTGAAGCAATCCAGTTAGAAAATGCGAAGGGTCGCCCAAGAGACTTTGTTCTGAAAGCCATCAGAACTAGTCATCTCCAGAAACACTAGAGTACTTTAGCTCTTATTCTGGTCCGTTGCTTTGATGGCAACAAAGGTGGAGTAGACCAGATAAGCATGGAGAGATGGATGATGATGCATCTTCTGAACAAGAAGCATGAAGGGCAGGAAACCCACTTCAATTGGAAATGCGCCTTCAACAAATTCCTTGGACATATTGAGAATTTGAGCCCAAAATCATCAATGGCCTTCTTGAGCCAAAGGCGATATGCACTGGTCTCGAATCATTACATTCTGGAAACAATGGGAATCACTCTCAGAGAGAAACAAGAAATCCCAATCACCAACTCCATTTTCAGACACGCCTTTGAAGAAAAGGAGAAACTTGCTGCTGAGAACACACTCAGAAAGGCAGAAGAAGAAGAAACTGCACAACAAGGTGAGGAGGTCTCTGAGCAAGCTCAAGCTAAACCTCCAGTTGCCAAGAGAAAGAGGACTCAAAGCAAAAGAGCCTCCAAGTCCCTAAGCATATAAGAGGCACAACTTTCTGGAGACAAGGTCTCAGAAGATGTTGGACGCCCAGAAAGGCAACTCCAGAATGCCCCAAGAATCCTGAATCAGACTGCTCCAGAACCCTTCAGAGATGATAGAAATATCATAGCTGGGTCTGCACCAACAAAGAATAGTGATTCTGAGGATGATGAAGTACTTGAAAAAGTACTCAAAAGATTCAAGTATGAGACCCATGGAGGAGCATCAAGCTCAGCTCTTCAGAGACAAGAGCCCCTACTTGCCAAAGAAGAAGAAGGCACAGGTGAGGAAGATAGAATTTGGAAGATCGACATTGCTTCCACATTCACAATGCCGACATTTAATGTTCTTGAAGAAAATCTGTTTTAACACGGGTTCCTCAACCTCTGAGAAAGCTCGACTCTCGAAGGGATCAAGCTGAGATGGAGACTCGGAATGATCTGCAGAGGAGAACAACAATGAGCAGAGAGGCTGGAATCACCACAAGTCGAGATCAATGATCGACTGACTCTATTCGGGTAACAAAGATGGTTTGTATGTAACTTGTGAACATAGGTATATATTAACCCGATTATTCATAAGCTTTATTTATTACAGCCGATTTAGAGGCAATCTTTCGGGGAAGAAAACTTGTCCACCCTTTGAATCGAAGAGGTTCCTCAACCTCGAACATTAAAAGAGCACATGTCCACGTAGTAAAGTTATCTCTGAACAAGAAATAACTAACTAAAAATGCTCTTATCTTATGTTCTAATATTCTTAATGTCTCTTCTTAGGCTCAAGTGATGAAGTAGTGGTGGTGGAACTAACACCCCAAAACCGAGAGATTCGGAGGTGAAAAGCTCTACGAGGAAGCATTCTTGAGCCTTGGTGAGAAGGTAAATGTCGATAATAGTCTCCTTCAAGAATGCTCGGGAAAACCCACTACTAAATCTTTTATGTTTGTTCTTACATGCTCAGTCAGAAGAACAATTGGATGGAGAAACAGTTGTGTTATCTCCTCCAAAGGAAACTAAAACTGCTGAACAAGCAGTATCTGCAGAAAAGGTGCCAGAAACCCCCAAGGTTTCTGAGGAACATGCTACTGAGCTTCCTCACTTGGAAGTAAGTGAAGCCTCAAAAAGCATATTTCTATCTATCTTTCTCTGATAAACAAGTTTCTGAAACCATAATTGATTTTAATTCTCAGGTTCAAGCAAGAAGAAAGGTTGATGAGGATCAGACTTCTCCTCATAACAAGGTATCTGTGGTCTCTGAGACCAAGCAAGCAGAAGTACAGGATAATGAGCCTAGTGTTTCTACACAGGTATGCTCAGAAAGCTTACTTTTGCACACATATACTAACTCAAGTGGTTTGAACAAAACTAACTTGATCCCTTTCTTTCAGGC
The DNA here is from genome assembly GCA_026545765.1 of Plantago major. Classification (NCBI taxonomy): domain Eukaryota; kingdom Viridiplantae; phylum Streptophyta; class Magnoliopsida; order Lamiales; family Plantaginaceae; genus Plantago; species Plantago major. The sequence goes on from CM048840.1 coordinate 44,516,695, forward strand.
TCAAAGTCTAGTGCCAGTTGATTTACTCAAGGCTTTCCAGAAGCACACTTTAAAGAAACATCTCAAGTGCTTCAGACAATGGCAGAAACACAGAAAGGCTGACCTTTCTGAATTAGCCAGAGTAATCAACGTCCCAGAAAAGAGAGCAATCGCCTTCAATCTGGAAGATTATATCCATGCATTGTTCCCAACAGAGTCCTACTCATTTTCCACTCTGATGCATGAAGACTTCATTCATGAAGTAGCACAAAGACTTATAGCAGATTTCAAGTCTGCGGGTGCTCAAACCAAGCGGATGGTTACCCATCCTGCCTTGCCCAGCAAGCTCACTACTTATCCTGATGAATAAGAAGAAGTTAATGGGAGGATGATTACATTCCCAAATGTGATCAACCTGGTTTCAGAAGATGACGAGGAGATGGACGAAAATGATTATCAAGAACCTCCCTGTGAGCATCCAAACCAAGAAGCAAAGAACAAGAGTGATGATGATGATGATCAGAATGATGATCCCCAACCTGGACAAGGCGGGATTCAGAAAGCTAGCAAAGGAAGTGGAGAAAAGGCTACTCCTTCAAATGCTCAGAAAGCCCCATCATCATCACCTCCCAAGTCTCATCAAGATATCCAACAGGCTGAGCATAATGATGCCATAGAAGAAATTTCAGCCGCTGAGTTCAGGATTGAACAACTCGGAAAGGTGTTGGAAGAAGAAAAGAGAACCAGCATTGAGTGTCAAGCTCTTGTTGATGAAAAGGAGGCCAAACTCAAAAAGCTCAAAGAAGCTAATGCCAAGGAATTGGCACTCCTAGATGAGCAAAGAAATCTGAAGAATGCCATTGTTGTCACAGCTGCTGAGATAGATGCCATGGATGACAATGATGATGAAGAGCACGATGCTAAGGCTGCATCAGAAAGACCTTCTACATTCTCTCAGAAGGCCAGCATACTCCAAGGCAAACAAAAGATGTTAGCCAGCTTGCAAACAATCCCAGAGAAGGATTATGAGAGTGATGCTGAAGAAAACCGCAACTTGATTACTGCAGAAGAAGATGAGAGACTTATCACTCAGCAAAAGAGAGCCCTACTTGCTCCTCATATCTTCTCTGCACCAGGTAGTTCAATAAGTGAAGAGCACCGTGCAAGGAATAGTATCTTTTTGGAACTCAAAGAGACACTAGTTGCCCAAGACACAGAAGTGCTAAAATCCGTCCCAGAAGAGATGAAGCCATTGGCTGCTGCTTTACTCAATAGAGCAACCAGCATAGCTCTCTCTCAGAAAGATCTAGGGTTGGTCAGGGATGAGGATTGTAACAATGCTAATGCAGCATTGAATGAAGCCAGCCATGCTGTCCTACAAGCCAACGCCATCCTAAGGCCGCTTGAAGAGCTCAACAGAAAGGAGCAGGAACTGGTTAGGCAAAACAAAGAGCTGAAGAAGGAACTTCAAGAATTAGTTAGGGTGCACAACCATCTCTAGAAAAACTTTGAATCACACTCTGAAGCTTATGCTGTCATGAGTCAGTCATTCAGGACTAAGGGGGAAGAGATGCCTTAGAAAGGCAGAGGAAGAAAAAGAAAACAATCAAATCCTCCCTCCTCAAGTCAACTTGTCATTAAAGACACCACTGGAGACACCCTTGCTGAAGAAGTTGTTCCAGATCAACCAGCCAGAAGGCTGAGAAGTATGATAACTAGGGGAGCCAAGTCCCTTAGAATCTCAGAAGAGAAGAAGACTTCTGAAGAAGAAGAAAAGGAAGAAGGAGAAGTAAGAGGTCAAGAAAGCTGCAAATCTCCAACTTTGAACTTCAATGATGATGAGGATTAATCTGATACAGATGAACATCCACTTCACAAGAAAAGGATACAAGCAACTATTTCACAACCTCCTCTGGAAGCAAGGCCTTTGGCAGCTAGAACCCCTTCTGGAAATACCAAGTCATTACAAGGAACATTCACCGGCCATTGACGGGAAGAAAGGGTTAGAGGATCTCTGACGAAGGCCACCTAACGAAAGCAAGAAGGATTCGGTTTGGCGAGTAAGCAGAGAAACTCATCAAGAAAGGCCGGTGATGCCCACATTGAGTATATGAAGACCCGAATGAAGAGTCTTCATATAGGTGCATTCCGAACAAGAGAGGGTATTGGATTACGGAACTACAACATCTACTTGTCAATGATAAGTTTCAACTCCATCCTCAACGGATCCTAAAATGGAGAGAAGGCAAGCCAGAATTGCTAAAACCTGAGCACCTTCATGCCTGGCTAAACTTTGAAGTGGAAAAGAGGAATGAAGCCAGAAAGATGGATCTTTCTTTTGCATGTCCTTACCCAAAGCCTAATGATGTACACAACGTAAGAAAACTGGATGGTAGCTACAGCAGGAAGAACAAACTAGGTGTTTCAACCTATGAGTCATTCTATATGACATTGGATGAATACCTAGATGATATACACTATCTGGAAGAAATATACAAGTATTTCAACCTATCTCAACTGCAAGTAGACCATGCACAGGTGCAGGAAAGTAATGCAGGTCAAACATTTTCTGCGGAAGAATCACAAGCTTGGCAAGAGTTACCATGAAATATGTGACTTATCCAGAAAGACAGAGCTCTCTGTCAGAAGGATTCTTTATGACTATGTCCAAGAATGCAGATAAGTGGATGATTATGTCAACTGATCCAGAAAGGATGCTGAAGAACTTGAGGTATCTGAACCCAAGTTGCATCTCTGAAGACTTGAAGACTAGTAACATTAGAATACTCTCTTGGAGCTTGGATTCTCCTTTGTTCTAATTTACTTAGTATGTTTTGTTACTTTTTGTAATCTTGCTGATTGTTTCTGAATTTCTCTATTTGTAAGAGTTGCATCTTATTACGTAAAGCTGTACTATCAAGATCATACTCTGATACATTCTAATAGATGACAACTTATCGGCAAAGATCACTTCTTGTGATTTGGTTGATGTTTACTTTCGCACTTAATTGACTAAAATTGAATATCATTTGAAATGATTAAGTGGTGGATTGTTTTCTCTTCCAGGATTACAAATTTGTAATAGGACTTAAAAGATAGTCATGGATGACTGATCAAAAAGGGGGAAATTTGTTAGGAATATATGTTAGTATTTTGATCACTCATCACATGTTCTTATCTTAGCCAGAAAGGTGATTAAGTACTCTCGGTTCACTTGAACATTGTAAAAGAGGAAATCACTGAGTATGATTAGTCTAGTAAATCTTGTATTAGGATTATAGGTCTATGAGTGTAATTTTTATTTCCAGAGGACCATGAAGATCAATCCTAGCAATGGAGCTTTTCTGAAGATTAGAAGACTGAAGATTGCACAAGATTTATGAAGATATCAAGGTTTAGTCTAACTCAAGAAAGACTATGTCCTTAATACTTTCTTAAGTTTATTTACTTACTTTTGAAATATGATTCTGGACACATGACATCATGAGTATGGAGCATGCAAGCCATCAGAAAGGCTCATGTATCCGTTGAAGACTACAGGACAAGAAATAGTACAAGTGCATTAATTGCATCGTCAGAAAAGCTGCTGAAGCACAGTCCTCTCTGAGACCTGAGACAAGGACTTCTGAGTACTCATTTCAAGATAAGTATGGACTGAATTTGAATTGTGTCTAATGGATATCATTCCAACAACTCTCAAATTCATCTATATATATCACACACTTAGATGCTGAGATATACATACCTTAGAACGCTCTATCTTGCAAACTTACCATCAAGCAAAGTATTCTCTCAAGCACTCTATTTCCTTTTCTGAAAGCTTTCTGTTGCTCGAAGAATCACTAAGAGTTCTAAGTTGTCCTGAACCTTAACAAGAGATTGTTATTCGTAAAAGAGTTGAACTATCAGATACCCTTTCTGAAGCTCATTCTCCAGAACGGACATCAATTACTTGGGTCAGTAAAGGCGGTGCCATCCACTGAACAAGTGTATTAAGTAGTCTTGTTCTATTAGGCTCTCTGAAAACATAACTGAAAAGTTATACGAGAAGCCTCTCTGACAAACCTTATAACCAACACCATCAGGGCGTGGAGTAGAGGAAGTACTTGATTTGGGAAATCAGGGAATAACTCCAAGGCTATCTGAGTAGAGGAAGTACTTAGCTCTAGGAGCTGGGGGAATAACTCAGGGGGAACATTTGGTTGGGAACCATTTGTTTAGGAATCTTAGAATAGGATTATTGTAAGGTGAACTCAATTATCTGTTCTAGTGAATTCTAGGTCTCAGAAAGACCGAAGTGGATTAGTTGGAGGATTCATACCTCCAGATACCACTATATTTGCTGTGTCATTTACCTTTCTGTATTTACATTTCAGCAAAGCACACACACATACTTATTGTTTCTGCACTTACCTATCTTAAAGTCTTCCGCGCTCTGAATTTAAGTATCAGAAACCCCCAGGTTTCTGAGAAACTGTGTTGATCAACAAAAGTTTTAAAAGATTATTCACCCCCCCCCCCCAGTCTTTTACTTTGCCGTTATCTGGACCAACAGGGCGTTTTCTTTCCTTCCTGATCTCGTCACATAGAGGATTGGGAGCTCTAAGAGTTTCTCATGTGCCTTCACCATCTTGCTCAGAGTGGCAATTTGCGTTTCTAAGGCTTTTTGTTGGAGATAAATCTGCTCAGCGGTTAGCTTCTCACTAGTCCTGGGGATGATGGCCATATCTGGAGGAAGATCATTGAGAGGAACTATTGATATGCTTTCCGCCACATGATCTCTTGGTGCACGTTGTTGTGCTCCACGCCGACTAGTTCCAGCTTCATCCACTCGTGGCATCACTGGACTTCTCCCTCGCTGTTCGTGAGAAGCAGCAGCCCTTTTGTTGAGAAGATTTCTTAGATCTTCCGGTTGAGCTTGTTCCCCCCATCCTTTGTTGGATTGGACGGTGCTCATTCCTTGATTGTGCGGGTTCAGCTTGTCTCGGAATTGCCAAAGGAGGAGTGGGTTGAGGAGGCTGGAGGTTGTTTGACCCAAAACATCCTTGGATAGTGGTGAGTAAGAGGCCAAACTGGTTCTCATTCATCCCGAACTCGCTGGGACGAATGATCTGCCCATTTGGAAGGGTAAAGTTTCAACCTGGAGGAGGAACATATGTTCCTGACGGAGGAACTTGTCCTTCGACCCCAAGCACCTGAGTCCTTATTGGCGGATCAGCGGCTCTTTCCTCATCTGAAGAGAGACTGGCGGTATGGCCATCGCTTGGACAATCCATCGTATCTCTTGGAGGAGTTCCTGCCACCCTTCCTCTCCTAGCGGGAGGTCTACCTCTTTTCCTTGGAGCAGGCGTGCCAATTGCAGTAGCGTTGGTTCTTGCGGACCTTCTTGTTCTTGCCATTACTGAAGAGAACAGAACTTTTTGTAAAGATTCCCACCGACGGCGCCAAAATGTTGAGGGTAAAATCCCCCAACCACTTAGATATTATTCGACTTCACAGGTAATAGCCAAGGTAAGAAGCTCCGTATAGCGTAAGAGCCAATGTGTGAGAACCTGCGGCCTCAAGCTTGATAAGAACCTGCACAAGTGACTTGAGGGGGGGGGTTAGGACCCGGTTTTCTAAGCGTCAAACCGGTTAGAGACTTTACTCAAGAGAGACTGAAGATCTGCTCTGCATAATGTTCGGGATTAGCTTATGTCCGATGACTTACCTTAACATGGGGAAGTGTGCCATATTTATAGGAAATTCTCAAAAAGGGAGGACTCCTCTGGATCGTACCAAGTGTAAGGCCTTGATCGAGCCACCAAGGCTTGTTTAGGCCCACGGCCCAATAATGACACTTAGCCCACCCCATTTTGCACTTTTAGGGGTAGTTCAGTCATTATTGAGAGAGTTTTAGAGGGTGTGACATAGTCTGCCGAGGTCCAAGGTCCAGAGGGGTTGGTCCGGACGCTTGGTCCGGACCGTATTGGGCTGTCTATAGGGAAGTTCCCTAGGTTTGCCCAACTCTTCCGACTCGGACCTTATGGCTCGGACCTCCCTACTCTCTAGTGCCAGTCTACTTGGTTGCTCGTGAGATTGTCATGTTGGGTCCGAATGATCATCCGTATCGGACCTAGATGGGTCAGACCTGCAGACCTAGGGTCGGACCCAGTATCTTTTAAGTACTCTGTCCCTTTTCTAGGGAGGGTCGGACCCGGGTGGGTCGGACCTATGGGTCAAATCATTGTGTCTCGGGTCCTTTAGATAACTCGGGACGCCTCGGGATTCTTTCCAAGGCGCCTATGACGGATTGGACATATATATATATATATATATATATATATATATATATATATATATATATATATATATATATATATATACACACGTATATAGATATATGTACATATATGTACATACATATATATGTACATATAGATATATACATATATATATATACATGTACATATACATATATATATATATACATATATATATATATATGTACATATACATATATATATATACATATATATATATATGTACATATACATATATATATATATATATATATATATATATATATATATATATATATATATATATATATATATATGCCTACCATCATCATGCTTGAAAGGCTTGATCATTACAGTGTTACTTTGATCACATTTTTTTTATCTCAGCTGCATACCTCCATAACTGTGCATATTGCTCATTCTCAGCTACACATCTCCTCAACTGAACCAACTTGTTTGCCCTGTACAACTTGTTATTCTTGATAAGTACCCCCTTCTTGCTTCTTATAACTGACCTCATGGACTTCACTTTCCATTTGTCAATTGTCTTGATTTCCTCCTCATATTGTTCAGCTATTCACCTAGCAAATGCAGCTCTTACTTCCTCCACCCTGCTACAATGATGTGTACCATCCACAGATTTGATCTGCATAGCCACCTTTCCCTTCCCATGAAAGGCAGTTGCTACAAGTCTCCAAGGACATTTTTCAGCAGCACAAACAGATACAATCATCCCCTCATCATTCCTTTCATACCTAAGCTCCTTACCATTCTTAATTGAGTGACTCCTAAGGGCATCTCTCAAGACTTTGTTGCCAGGGAACACCAATCTTACTTCAAACTTAGGGTTCTCCATATCGGTATCAAGGTTAAATAGTGGGAAGCCCTTATACTTAGATGGGTGAGGAACAACTGAAGTGCATGGAACACTCATGCTAGGAATGGATTCAGAATTCTGCAAATTGGAGTTATCTAACCCACCAAACCATTGATAGATTTTTACACCATTGTAGAATTCTGCATTTTCATTACTCAACTCACAATCACTATCCTCCAAACCATCAGAGTTGACTGAATCACTTCCTACAGACTGCTCATCAAATCCTGTTTCTCTATCATCCACCAACTTCAACAACTCTCCATCAATAGGTTCATGTTGGAGTTCATTATCTCCCTGCACCAGTTCCTTATCAATAGGCTCATCATTGTCACTATGTTCTCCCTGCACCAGTTCATCATCTTCCTCCACCAGTTCTTCATCTCCCTCACTCTCAATATGTTCATCATTCACATTAAAATCCTCATCATCACTTTGTTCATCTTCACTTTGTTCATTATCTGCTTCACTCTCTTCTCCCTCCTCTCTTTTACTCTGTTCATCATCTTATTGCCCATGAGCCTCATCTTCCTCAATACTATGACTAGCTCTTTCTCCATCAATCAAGTGCTTTATAAACACACCCACTGAATCACTATTGTCAACATAAAACCCCATTTATCGAGCATGAATGTCAGTTTCCATCTTAATCAAGTCTCTACAACAATTTATTCCACTCTTTGAGAAGTAGCAGTTCACAGTCTTGGGATCAATTCCACACATACTCACCATCTCTTTAACTTCTAACATGCTCATTTCATCAACATGACACCAATCAAAATATGAAAATACTCCTCCATCATATAATGTTTTCCTATTAATTAACTTGCCATGGTGGTGCATTACAACTGTAAAGTTGAAGCTCAATGCAGCTGTAATAATAAAACAGAGCAACCAGTCATTTTTTGCTTCCAACCCAATAGATATAAACTATTTTAGGGATGTATAAACTATTCTCAAGCATGTTAACAGTGGGGAACAAATGGAATCTTAAACTCACAAAAATCAGACAAGAAAACCTGGTGTACAGTCAGTCCTTCGACATAACTTGAATAAACAATAGTATTAAGCAACAATAACATATAACAAGCAAACATTATCATCGATTTCACCAAAAAAATCAACTTTTTGCTTCAAAAACACAAGCAGTATACAGAGATAGAACTTACCATAATCTGGAGTTGTTCGCCCTTTAGCAATACTTGTACTTGGACTGCGTTTTTTCCAAACCATCGTGATTTTTTCCGGAGAATTTCGATTGTCAGTAAGTTTGGTTTTTGAATTTGTGAAGAATTGAAATGGGAACTTAGCCAAATTAGGTTAAGTGTTGTTGATAATAAAGCTTTGATAATCAATTGGACCATTTTGCAATTACTGGGCGCGTGAAAAACACGCCAACTGACGGCCAAAGCTAATGCCATCCAGATGTGTGTGTTGACTTCTCACGTTGACCAACATTTAGGTGTTGAATGGTAAAAAAAAAAAAAAGGGTTTCTGTGTAACTTCGAATTCGGTCCAAAGGTTTGTGTGTAAAGAAAATTTTTTACTAATATAAATAAATAGACTTCACTCCTCCCTTCTAATTTGAATTTTTTAATGAGATGAGATTCTCACTACATTCTCACCAAAGTTACCATTGGGTTACTTTAACTTAAAACTCAAATTATTTGATGTTAATACGTTTGAGTGGTGAAATTTATGATGCACCAAAGTCACTACATTCTTACCAAACATAAATGACATAATATTGTATAAATATAAGATGTAATTATATATATACATTTTTTATTGCATGAAATTTATGATGCAAAATACTTATTTAAAGTTGTCTATGATAGTGACTTAAACTTTTGAGTTGTAATCACATCTTTTGGATTCCGTGTAATTAGTAGCTGATATATGTGTGAACTTTCTTGTTGCATAAAAAACATCTCTAACTTGTCAAGTAGGTTCAAAACTCTTAACATGAAACTTTTGCTACTTCTGTGGTATCGTCTTCCGGATTATCTCCCTCCGCTTCTAGTCTAATTGATGTGATGATTTCGTTTTCAATTAAAACATCCACAATTTCTTATCAGACTTCGCTTTTTGTCTAATTTATAATTTTACTTATTTGTTAAAATTTTGTATATATATTTACAAAATATATATCATAAAATTTTATCATACAAGTTAGTTAGTAATTTTATACAAGAAATTTAACATTTAAATTATGCATATGGGTTTTGTTTAGAAAAAAAATATTTTTAACACAAAATTCTAGTTAGGATTAAACTTGTTTTAAGAATACTTTTTCTCAGTCCCAACAATATGACTGTATAGAGTTTTTACTATAGTCTGAATGTATCTAAATCTGCAGGAAAAGAGAGTCCATTCCCGTAGGACTGCAATTGGGCATGTTTAACATGCTCTTGTGAGCCCATTATGAGGTAGAAATGTTACACCTGAAATTGAAGATATTAGTATAAAAATGAATTAAAATGTGTAGAGAAAAATAATAATTGAATCCGCCCTTAACAAAACATAAAACCGAGGCATGTGCTTGCACATTCCCATTAAAACAATTACGTCCCCTCACTACGGTACTTGAGGTATCGTTGAACGCTTGTTTCCCAGGATACAACGGTTCAACCTTAAAAACTAGCTGCACTCACTAACTGTTCATGGTGAACTAAACTGGAGCTCGGATTATACGAAAGGGGAGAAGAGAAGAAAAACCACAAAGAGAGAAGAGAAAAGGGTGGGTTATCTTCTACTCTTTTCCAATACAAATGAGACGCTTTTATAGGTGATGAAATGGATCTGTAACTCCATTCTCCATAAGTGCATTTCATTACAGATTATATTTGTAACTTATGGATGCAACAAATGTCATATTTAGTATTTGTAACTTCCATGAGTTACAAATTTCTACTTGAAGCAAAAGCTTCTAAAATGTTTGAGAAGCTGACCAAGATACATGGTTCTACCGTCAGTCAAGTTGTTGCCCCGATTATTATCAGTTGAGGTGTCGACACGTGTCCATTACTCTCTATCGTCCTCAACCAATGGTCTCCATCGCCCTTAACCATTGCTCTACATCGCCCTCAGCCGCTACTTGTTACTATATTTAGAAATATAAACATCTCCACTAATTTTTAATAAAAAATAATTAAACACATATTTACATATATATTTATAATTATATGCAATAAAATTGTAATTACAGATAAATAACAAAATCACATATTCCTAATCTGTAAAAATATTGAAATTAGATGAATCCTAACTTAAATTTTGATTTTAATTGAAAGATTTTAATCTTTTAATAGGGGTATTTTTAATATATAAAAATGATATTTTTTTGTTTTAATATATTTAAATAGTTTAAGGCAATATAGACGGTTAAAGCAACACGTAGTGCAACACCTCATGCGACATCCATGACAACAATTAGTGCGAAAGGTAGCAGATTATTTGATCTCCACCGTTAAATTTTTAATCTAATGGATCAAAATAAGTTACTGAAGTTTTGTACCGATATGGGTTAAACTACCTCAGCTACCATTGCATCTTTGGGGCTCCAAAAGCCTGGGTAAAATTGGGAGTCAAGACGACATCTTGACTGACGATAGAAAGCTCCCAAGTTACATACTCCATGATGTCCATTCCCGTTGGAGTATGTTTTTAAACTCATGTTGTCCATGTTTTTGTTTTGATTTTAAAAAAATGTAATCTCGGGTTTTCAGGTTAAGTCCGTTTCTAGACCGACTAGAAATTGGTTTGGTCCTTAAAAACATCAAATTTCGGTTTTGTGTGGATTCTGGCATGATGCTCACCCCTAGCTACGAATATTCCTAATCGGCACTGGAGTACCAAGGGGGATTTACAGGTCGGTCTAAATCCCCCCAGAAAAATTCGAAAGGCGAGCGACGTGGCCTCGACTGTGAAATGACGTTTATAACCTCTTAGGAGTAAATCAGTGCAGGGATGTATGTGAATATCAATTCATCTTTTTTCATACAGTAGGCTAGTAGCATTTATATGTATGGTCAATGAAATCATGCAATGGTCAGCATTTCATCAATCTTGGTTCTGAGGAATAGTGACACATGTAAGTTTTAGACCTATCACATTAATAACAGTAATGTGTATATTGTTAACTATATTAAGTGATGAAAACAGACTAGAAAAAATTGTTACCCAGCTTCATTCATACTGTTTTCTAAGCAACCATGGTAAAATGAGATGTTAGTGTTTTGAATATGTTGATACGAAAATATGTCCAATCCGTCATAGACGCCATTGGAGTGTATCCTAAGGTGTATTAAGCTGTCTGAGGTCAAGTGGCTGAAGGTCCGACCCAGGGTCCCTTTGGAGTCAACTTTCATGAGATAAGCAATATGAACCTTGGCCCTCAAGACAAGTGGTCACAAGACTCCCTCACAAATATTCTCCGTGCCCTTTTTTCTTAGGAAGATGGGGTTTTATCTTTTGATAATAATCGATTTTTTGGGATAGTCCGAGGAAGGACATCCGAACGGATGAGAGTCCGTGTGCTTAAGATAAATCATCCATCTATTAGGAAGATGGGGTTTTTTCTTTTGATAATAATCGATTTTTTGGGATAGTCCGAGAGAGGACATCCGAACGGACGAGAGTCCGTGTGCTTAAGATAAATCATCCATCTATTAGGAAGATGGAGTTTTATCTTTTGATAATAATCGATTTTCGGGATAGTCCGAGGAAGGACATCCGAACGGACAATAGTCCGTGTGCTTAAGATAAATCATCCATCTATTAGGAAGATGGGGTTTTATCTTTTGATAATAATCGATTTTTCGGGATAGTCCGAGAGAGGACATCCAAACAGACGAGAGTCTGTGTGCTTAAGATAAATCATCCATCTATTAGGAAGATGGGGTTTTATATTTTGATAATAATTGATTTTTCGGTATAGTCCGAGGAAGGACATCCGAACGGACGAGAGTCCATGTGTTTCGGGAGGGTTTATCCGTTCGCAAGAGGATACGGTATCATCTTCGAAGTCCCAAATGTTGTTGGAATTCTAATCGTCGTGAAATAAATATTTTGGACTGATTCGTCATTTCACTTAGTATTTTGAACTATACCGTTGGATGAATTTTGATCGACGACTGAGATTTAATCCTGAATTGATATGACGGTTGAACTTTCAAATTTATCCCCCTATATATAGCCCCCCGTCACTTTCATTTCTCCACTTTTAGAGAGAGAATTTTTGTAAACTTGAGCGAATCCGAAGTACTTTAAGGCGATCCAAAGCAAATCGAGGCAATCCAAAGCAAGTGTTGGTGAACGAAGTGCTCTTGAGTGTTCCGAAGGAGAAAACTTAAGAAGTGTCCGAAGCGCCCAGCTGCCTTCGATCCAACCTTTTTCCTTGACAAGTAAGTCTTTTGTTCGTATTTCCTTTAGTAGTAAAACTTTGAAGTTTTGTTTGTTCGGGCGTATTGTCGTTTATAGTCCGTTCGGACGTATGTAGTAAGTTTCTTCGGAAGCTCTATGTAGTTTGTACTAACTTCGTACTAACTTCGAATTAACTATGTCCGACGATGCGTGGTCCTTTCCTTTGAGACCCTTATGGACTTTAACACAAGTTACATAAATGGACTCTCGGACTGTAAATTTAGTTCTCATAGGAATTCCCTTTCTCTCCCTAGGATGTCCGAGAGCGATAGTCAAAACCATTTCGAAGCTGCTGAGTATGCGTCCGAAACGGCGTCCTGGTCTGGTACTTCCGAGGAGGTTGTTATTGGTGGTCCGGAGGACCTAAGAGGTAAAAATCAAACCTCGATCAGGAGTGAAGAAATTGAGGTGAGTTCTCCATCCTTTCGTTTGATTGTCCCGGATTCCAAATATCCGGATAGACAAGATTATCCGGATATCCGTGCAGGGTACCGTGGCTCTTCACGAGACTGTGACTCGGACTTATGGCAACCCCAGTTCGCGTCGAGCAGGCAACTAATTCGAATCTCCCGGTAGACATCCGAAATCTTGCTCGAAACTTAGGCTATAATGTTAGGTGCCATCCTAATTACCTCCCTTTCGTTCCGGACCCGCAGGAGATCAACGTTGAAGAAGTGCACTACACTTCGGACTCTCTCCCGGAGTTGGGCATGTTCGAGTCTAGTATGGAAGATACAGTCCGAATCGTGGCTCCTCTTCAAACGGTCGTGGAGTTGGATTCGTCATCCGAAGACGAAAAAGTTGAAGAAAGGTATGTGGAGGAAGGAGAGGAAGAGGAAAGTGAGGAAGAAGAAGATGAGGATGACGATGAGGAGGAGGTTGTTCCTCCATTGAAACGAACCAAGCTTTCGGATCGTCCGAGCACAAGCCGTCCGTGGGGAGAAAGCTCGGCTCAAGGATCAAGTCGGGTGCTTGTTATGCAGACGTCCGAAGGGAGTAAGAAAGGGGACGATGTGTTACGCATCAAGTACCCTCGGACTCGACTTCAAGTTACCCATCCAGACCCCAATGGTGAGTTGAACTTGGACGATATTTTGCCGACATGTCCTCGACCATCACGGCTGATGAAGTTGTTAAGCTCCGGAGGAAATATGAAATCCCCGAGTCCCTGGAGATCCTGATTCCAGAAAAGTCGCATGCCTTCTATAATCCTCCTCCCAGGTACATGTGCGTGTATGAAGCCTCTTTGCATTATTGTTGGCGCATTCCTTTGGCATCCGAACTGTTGGCCATTCTGAAGGGAATCGGACTTAGTCCGCATCAAGTGATTCCGAATTCGCTCGGAATCTTGTGTGCTTTGGAATACTTTGTAAGTGTAAGGGGATTCCGATCACTTTTGATAATTTCCGCAAGCTCTTTTCCATCACGGCGAGCAAGAAGAACCAGTTCTTTTATACACTGGTGACTCGGCAAGCCTACAACTTTTTTGAGGATCCAATCTCATCCATAGGGATTAAGTGGTGGCAAAAGTACATCTTCATCTGAGCCGCCCTAAAACCTGGACAGTCCGAAGAGCAGAGAGTCCAATGGGACTTTCAAAAGAAGTTCTTCCGGGGAAAGCTTTCGGACTGGAGGCTTCTGGCTCGGAACGTAACAATGTGGATGCAGGCTCTCAATCGGAACGAGCAACCTACAAAATACTTCTTCCGGGGCTTGATTTGTCAACCATTTCCGCTCCTAGCAGGCCTTTCGGGGCCAAGCTTTTGTGATGGAAACGAGGATTTTAGTAAGTTAAAGTGTCTCGGATTTCTCTCTAGTCCGAGACATTATTTTATTTTCTTGTTATAATGGTTTAACTTGTGTTACTTCGGACTTGCAGATTTTTTGTTCGATTACATCATGTCGACCATGAGGGAGCTGAAGAGGAAGCAAAATGCTGCTCAAAAGAAGGAGATGAAAGATGGCGTCCGGGACCAGCTGATCAAGACGTCCACTATGTTTCAGATGGATGAGCCTCAGAACACTGCTACGTTCCGAGTTGAGGAGCTTCGGAGGCAAGCAGCTGGTGAAGAGCCCCAGGTGATGCCCACTCCGAACAAGGGCAAAGAGGCTGGTGCGAAGGGTACCAAGAAGCCTCCGAGGGTTGTTTTGAAGGAAACTTCGGCGAGTGGGGCCAGTGCTCCGAGTGGACAGAAATGTTCTTCCGAAGGTCCAATTCCCCCGGCTAAGAAAGGTAAAGGGGTGATGGTGGAGGATTCGGACCTGGATTCCGAAGTGAATCGGTTGGCTTTGGTTCCGGAGCTGGAAAGAATTGTTGAGCTTGTTGCTGCTCACCGGAAGGTACACTTCGTTCCGAATGTGTTCCTTAATTTTTCAATTTTTGAAAAATTCCATCTTAAATTGATTCGGACCTCTATCTTTGTGTTTTGTTATTAGCTTACTGTTGTTGTCCGAGCTTGTTCTGAGGTAGCGGGTCGGAGGGCCACGATGAAAATGGAGTTGTCCAAGTCCGAGGTGAGTAGGGAGGCCGAGGAAAACAAGGTCGTAGCTTATAAAGAAAAGTTTAAGAAGACCCTAGCCTTGTTGAAGGAAGCCCAGGCTGAGAACGAGAAGCTGAAGAGTGCTGTTCGAGCCTTGTAGAAGGACTTGGATGCGCACAAGGAGGGCATGGGCGATCTCACTGCGGTCTCTCGGAACTTTAAGGATTGCATGCTCGAGCATCTGCTGACAGTTCGGACTGAGGCTGTCTGAGACTACTTAGGCTCGGACGCCAACAGGTTCTTGCTGGACACCAAGTATGATATGGCTCGTCAAGAAGGGTTCGATGCAACAGTGGGCCAACTCCAAAAGAAGGGCCTTGTTCCGAAGGACTACAACTTGGAGGATGAAGGGGTCTTGGCTTTCAATGAACCGGATGGATCCATCTTTGTTTCGGAGGATGTGGCTGACTCGGATCTATTCAAGTCCGAGTTCGTTGAACTTGTGTGTGAGGAGACTGAGGAGAACAAGTATAATCATGGAGGTCCGTACTTACTTTCATTTGTTCCAGAGACCCTGATGCCCCACGTCTTCATTCCATTTGAGGAGTATGAGTACCAAAACCGCGAGTGGCTGAAGATCCCTGGTCAGTTGCTAGGTCATGACCCAAACTTGGACCTGTACGAGGAATGCCCCGAGTTCATCCGGAAGAAAAAAGAGGAGCGAACCAAGAGGTTGTCCGAGCATCAGGCCTCGCAGCAAGATAACCCGAAGAGTGTCCCGGAAGGTTCCCAGCCAGAGTCTCAAGCCGATCCATCTGGGAGTCGGACTCGTTGAAGGCGGGGTATGCCCCGTAAGTGATGTAATGATGGTCTTCGGACCTTTTAAACAATTTGGAATTGTTGTTTTGTTGAATGTTTGTTAAGTTATTTTGTCTCAGATTGTCGGAGATGATTCGTACTAGTATTTGTCCGAAGCAGCATGCTGTCTTCGAAGAATTCATGTTTTGTTTTGTTATGAATTTGTTTCCTTCCGTGCACTCTTATGTGTTCGGACTTAACATACACATTCTCTATACAGTTGTCCCAAGTATTCCTAGTTCGGTCGCCGGAGAGTTAGTCTGAGGCAACTCACAAACATACACTTGTGATTGTGTGTCGTATGATAAAAATCGGAGAATTAGTTCGGATTGCCAAAGTGGTGGTCCGAACAGGCGATCTCGATTCCTTGTATACGTTAACCCGAAATTACAGCTTGGATTTATCCTTCAATTGGTAGCGCCTCGGATCAACATAACAAGTATAGTTCGAATGATAAATCCTTAGGTTTGGTCAAACATTTACAAGGATATGTGTTGCCAATAAGTCCGAATCATTCTGTCTTGTGAGGAATATACAAGTGCTCATTGTAAGCAATGGGTTCGGTCCCACTTAAGATTGGTTCGGACCTTGTAACCTCAACCGAATGATAGCGAGCAGGAGCCCAATAGCGATGGCCCAAGATAGGCCCAAGCCCACTAGTAACCGTTTCTTTACACGTGTCGCATCGCGATTGGTCTATAGTGTCTATAAATAGACATATATTGTACGACCTTTTGTATCATTTCTGCCTTCTAAAAATAGACGATTCGGATCCGATGATTCGGACGCCTGTACCAACTGGATCGAACTCGATGGTCCTATGCAGTGGTCCACCCATGAGGAGCTCGTCTAAATCCGAGGGGCTGTTGCTGGGCGGCTCTCTACAAGGATCAATGAGTTTGATTCATCGATGTCGTTTGTTTCGGTTCACCACATAATTTGTTCGGAGGGTCAATTCCTTGACCCGTCTGCCTCTTCCACAATTTACCATTTTTTGTGAATGCTTTTTTGTCTAACTCGAAAATGGTAATGGTTGAAGAGGTAGATTTTCCGAGTATATTTTGGCAAACTCTCCACTCGAACCTATTCGTTGATGATAGGAGAAAATGTATCGGAGCGGTTGGAGACCTTGATTCGGAGACCTGGGTTCGGACGTCCCCAAAGAATTTTTCTGAAGAAATTCTTTGCTTCGGACAGGGTGGCCCGGATCAGTTGTTTTTTCATTCATTATGTCTTGCTCTTGATGGTATAGTCCTTGTCTCGAATTTAAGTGTCGAGTCTTTATTTCTTGAACTTGTGTGAATGAAAGATAATCTTTTGTTTGTCTGATAAATCAATTTTTTACAAAGTAAGTCAATGGTTCGGAGGGGTGTTTGAGTCCAAAGAGTAGAGTAGAGTCGAGTCAGAGAGAATTATAATAGAAAAAGATAAAAGATGCATTGATTTGACGTAAATGCAAGTACAACTCGTGGGCTTCAAGGCCAAAAGGGAATACAAGCAAATGTAAACAACTGACGTAGTTTCTGAAAAGTAGTCCTAAGCATAAAACTTCTGAAGGTTATTAGTATTCCAAGTTCTCTTCAGGACTCTACGCTGATCATCCTCTAATTCGTAGCTCCCATTGACTCTTGCTCCGATGATCTTGTAAGGTCCTTCCCATTTAGGCTTGAGTTTTCCCACCTTACTGAGAATGTCTGCTCTCCTGAGAACCAGATCGCCAACTTGTAGATCTTTGGTATGGACATTCTTGTTATAGGCTCAGGCAGCTGTTGCTTGGTAGCGATGGAAGTTAGCTAGTGCGGTGCTCCTCTTGTTCTCAAGTAGTTCCAAGTCATAGATCCTGGCCACTTCATTCTCAATAGGCTGGTATTGTTGGATTCTTTGGGTCTCCACTGTAATCTCCGAAGGGATGACTGCCTCAGTTCCATAGACTAGCGCAAAGGGTGTCTCTTGAGTGGCGGTTCTAGCTGTAGTGCGGTGTGCCCAAAGTACCCTATCCAAGTCATCTGCCCAACTTCCTTGAGAAGTCCTTAGCCTCCTTTCTAGGATCTTAACAATTGTCTTGGTTGTTGATTCAGCTTGACCATTGGCTTGAGGGTGGCCAACTAATGTGAATCGTTGCTCTATTTTGAAAGATTTACACAATTCCTTAAGTTTAGCTCCGGAGAACTGAGCTCTGTTGTCTGAGACAATGACTCTAGGCAAACCAGACCGGCAAATGATATTCTTCCAAATGAAGGTTCTGACTTGGCTTTCGATGATGGTAGATACGGCTTCTGCCTCAACCCACTTAGTAAAGTACTCCACAGCAACAATGAGGAATTTCTTCTGGTGAGTCCCATGGGGAGAAGGACCGACTATGTCTATTCCCCATTGGTCAAATGGACAGGCTATGATTGAAGGAATCATAGGGTTAGTAGGGCGATGAGGGATGTTGGCATAGTATTGGCAATCATCACATGCCCGAGCAAAGTTTGCTGCATCCTTATCAATTGTTGACCTGTAGTAGCCTTGCCTTATGACTTTTTGAGCCAAAGTTTGACCTCCTGAGTGACTCCCACAACTTCGACTATGAATCTCTTCCATAACAGTGCTAGCTTCTTGAGGTCCGAGGCATCTCAGATGAGTACCACTGAAGTACTTCTTGTAAAGGTCCTCCCCAAGGATAAAGTATCTGCTAGCTCGGCATAGGACTCTTTTTGCTTCTTTAAGATCTGACGGCAAAGACCCGTCCTTAAGGTAATTAAAGATGTCCGTCATCCAGCTGCGTTCGGTACTTAAGAGGAAAACTTGTAAGCCTGGACTCATTAGTGAGGAAGTTTTAAGAGTCAGTAGAATGATGCTTCTCGTGTCGAGTGCTCCCGAAGCTGAAGCGTACTTCGAAAGTGCATCAGCTTTCTCATTCCACTCTCTATCAAACCTTTCCAGTGTAAACTCTTCAAAGTGTTCCACCTCTTTCTTGAGCAGGTCCGGGTACGTTATCAAGTTTGGTCCTTTAGTAGAAAAATACCCCGAGAACTGAGATTCAACGAGTTGCGAGTTAGTCTAAGCTTTGATTCTTTTCACTTGGAGTGATTTTTCCATCTTCAGTCCGGTAAGAAGCGCTTCGTACTCAGCCTCATTATTGGTCACTTTGAAGTCGAGTGTGATAGCGTAGTCCAACTCGGCGCCTTCGGGACTCTTAAGGTGAATTCCAATCTCCTTGCCTACCGGAAGAAGATCCATCCACTTGTAGCGTCCAAGTGTCTTTGCCTTGTTTCTTAGTTTTAGGAGTGAGAACCGTAGTTTCCGCCCTATCTCAACATTCTTTCCTTCAGGGATCTCTCCTTGCTTCCTGGTGGAGGTTGCAAGTGTAAGAGTGTCTAGTACTTCATCCAAGAGAAACATGTGTCTTACTCTTAGAGAGTTAGTCATAGGTTCTTGGGGATATCCTATAAACTGGGCGTCTTCATAGACTTCCCATTCTGCTTCTTTCACAGCGCTTCTCACTTGTTCAGAGGGCGCTGTCTCTTGTGTTATCATTAGGCACTCGACTTCTTTCAATTGATCATCAGTTTTTTCATCATACTTCTCAAGGTAATCAACTAAGAAATCGGCTAAGATCTGAGCTTTCTTTGCTGACGAAGCTTGATATCCAATATCATACTCACTTAGTTCAATCAACCATTTTGATAAGCATCCAGATTGATCTGGCTTCCCTAAGATTTGTTTCAGGGGTTCACTGGTGAGAACCACAATCCTATGTGACTTGAAGTACGGCTTCAGTCTCCGGGCGATGTAAACTAGCGCATAAGCTAGCTTTTCAATGTGGACATATCTGGTTTCAGCACCAGCGAGAGCCTTGCTCAAGTAGTAGACATGCATGTGGTCATTGGCTTGGATCCTAACCAATACAGAACTCATAGCCTCATTTGTGACAGCCAGATATAAGTAGAGAGGCTCTCCCTCCACTGGTTTGGACAAGAGAGGAGGTGAAAGGAGGTAGTTTTTTAGGCTATCAAAGGCTTCTTCGTATTCTTTGGTCCATTCAAACTAGGTCCGTCGCTAAACAACCACTGATCCGTCGCTAAGTCATCAGCGACGGATAAAAAACCCGTCGTCATTTTGTTCGTCACATTGATTCTAACGATGGATAGATTATCCGTCGCTAAATAACGACGGATAAAATGTTGACCTTTTCACCAAATTCGAGTTCTATTTAGCGACGGATAACTATCCGTCGCTAAATAGCTATTTTTTATTTTTTTAAAATTATTAGCTGTTTTTTTTAAAAAATTATTAGCTATTTTTTGTTTTTTTTATTATTATGTCAATAAATAGATAATCGGATCTGGACGGATCTGGACAGTGGTCGGAGGGTGATGGTGGTGGTGCGGTGGAAGATGGTGGTGGATCTGGTTGTGGATCTAGTGATGGTGGTGTGTGGGTGGAGGATGGTGGTGGAAGGAGGGTGGTGGTGCGGTGGTGGAAGGGTGGAGGCAGTGGTGCGGTGGAGGATGGTGGTGGAAGGAGGGTGGTGATGGAAGGGTGGTGGTGCGGTGGTGGAGTGATGGTGGAAGGGTGGAGGCAGTGGTGCGGTGGAGGATGGTGGTGGAAGGAGGGTGGTGGTGGAAGGGTGGTAATGCGGTGGAGGATGGTGGTGGAAGGGTGGAGGAGTTGGAAGAAGAGTGGTGGAAGATGGAAGAAGATATGGTGAATGGTGGCAGATACGGTGTATATATATGCGAATTTCTAGGGTTTTAGCGACGGATAGAAATATTCGTCGCTATCTTATCCGTCGCTAGATTTTCATTTATTTTTTTAAAGATTAATTATTTAACGACGGATAATCTATCCGTCGTTAAAATATTTTTTTTAAAAAAAACCAAAAAGTCAACAAACACTAATGACGGATAGAAATATTCGTCGCTATTTAGCGACGGATAGGCATCTGTCACTAAATAGCGATGGAAACAACGACGGATTAGCGACGGATCGGGCGAAACGCTCTATCCGTCGCTAAAATGACCAATTCGTCGCTAAATAGCGACGGATAGGCATCTGTCGCCCCTGTCCGTCGCTATTCAGCGAATTTCTTGTAGTGCTCCTTTCTTCATTATCTTAAAGAAAGGTAGGTTCTTTTCTGCTGATCTAGAGATGAAGAGGCTTAAGGACATCACTCGTCCTATGAGCTGTTGAACCTCATTGATGGTCTTTGGTTGTGGCAAGTCCAGAATAGCCTTGATCTTTTCCGGATTGGCACTGATGCCTCTTTCTGTGACCATGTAACCGAGATATTTGTCCCCTTTCACTCCAAAGGTGCACTTTTTCGGATTTAGTCGCATCCCATATTTTCTAAAGATCGAGAAGCTCTTGTTGAGGTGTTCAATGTCAAAATGTCATCAACATATACTTCCATGGTCTTGTTGATCTAGTCTTTGAACATTTTATTTACCAGACGTTAATAAGTAGCTCCAGCATTTTTCAGTCCAAATGGCATAACCTTGAAATAATAAACTCTCCGACTGCAAAGAAGGTCGTCTTCTTGATGTCTTCTTGAGCCATTCTGATTTGATAAAAACCTTGATAGGCATCCATGAAGCTTAGAAGAGCGCATCCGGCCGTGGACTCTACTAGTTGGTCGATCCGAGGCAAAGGATAAGGATCCTTTGGGAAAAACTTGTTAAGCCTAGTAAAGTCATTTCACATCCTCCATTTGCCCAGAGCCTTCTCGACGAGTACCACGTTGCAGACCTAATCTGTGTATCTTACTACTTCGATGTGTCCCACTTTTATGTGCCTCTCAACCTCTCCGGCAATGATAGCATTTTCCACAGGGCCGAAGTCCTTTCTTTTCTGGAGGATATACTTGACCGAAGGATCCATGTTTAATCGGTGAATTGTTATCCTCGGGTCTATCCCCTTAAGATCGTCGGTACTCCAAGCAAAGACATCATAGTTATCCCTAAGGCAAGCTATGAGTTTCATCTATACTTCGACGCTCATCTCAGTTCCAATCCTGGTCTTCTTTTCTGGGTTTCCCTCTATCAAATGGATTTCTTTCAAGGTTTCATGAGGTTCAATCCTTGATTCCTTAGAAAATTTCTCTTTAAGAGTTCCAGCCCCAATTTCCTCTTTAGCTGGGGTAAGAGGTACGGGTAAGAGTGACTCGGGCTTCTCAGTAACTGTGATAATAGGAGCAGAGGCGTTCCTCGTCGACATAATGTAGCATTCCCACGCTTCTCTAACATTCCCAACTTCCTCTCCTACACCGTTTGGAGTAGGAAATTTAACTCTGTTATGTAGAGGAGATGAGATAGCCTTGAATTGATTGAGTCTCGGACATCCTAGGATAACATTGTAGTCGAAAACGCGATCTACGACCACAAAGAGAACTGTTTGAGTTACTCTCGCTGGAAAGGTTCCCATAGAAACCTGTAGTGGTATGCTTCCTGTGGGGTGAACTGTTGAACCCTCAAATCTTACTAGGGAAGTAAGGACTCGCCCATATTCAATTCTCCTCAAGTTCATCTAATCCACTGTCCTCTTAGAGATGATATTAGAAGAACTCCCAGTGTCAACAAGTACTTTGTTGACTTTGTAAGTAGCGATAACCAGAGAAACAACCAAAGGGACCTCAAGATTCCTGAGATCTCCTCCACCAGACGTTGGGGGAGGTATTTCACTATCATCAAAAGAGATCATGTTAGTTCCTCTCAGAGCAGGCGGAGCGTAGGCTCTATCATTGTTCCTTAGGTTTTGAGCGGTTCTTTCCCTGGCGTTCCTACTATCCCCTCAAGTTGGACCCCCTGCTATAGTGTTGATAAGCCAACTATAGGGACGGTTTTTCATCTCTATGTTTTTGGGGTACTAATTGTATCGCAGAACTTGTTGGAAAGGAGTTTCCGTGGGAGGCAGTGGTAAGGACCCTGTCCTATTTTCCAAATCACGCTCTTCTCTCCTCCGTTCATTCCTTTGGTGGCGGGAGGGTTCTTCTTCATAGATTAGTTCTTTCAGCATGCCGCTTCTTATTAGACCTTCAATCTCAGTTTTCAATTGAACACAATCTTCAGTGGAATGGCCTTTATGCTTATGGAATCTACAGTATTCTTTAGAAACCCTGATTCTTTTGCTACTGCTTGTTGGTTTGGGCCATTGAACATCCAAATCCTTTTCAACAATAGAGACCAAGATGTCGGATCTAGGTCTATTGAGGAGAGTTTACTCTGCATATCTCCTGGGAGGGGTTCTATCCCTACGAAATTCTCTCTTATCTTTGAAATCCTTTCTTTGCTCAGACTTTCCAGGACGAGGCGCGGGATCTTGTCTCATCGGCTCTTTTCCCTTCTTAGTCCCGGCTCTTACTGGAACGTTTAATTGATACTCTTCACCATACAAGACTCCCTCACAAATATCCTCCAGATACTTTTCGGTTGTGATTTCCTCATTGGAGAGCTTCTTTCTGAGATCATCATTGTAGGTGTTAGCATACAGGTGTCGGACCTGTTCTTTGATGCTATGAGCTTCAACCTGGTGTACTTCAGCATTGAAGCGATCGAGAAAGGTCCTAAGATCCTCGTTCTCCCTCTGAATGACTCCCACCAAATGATCTACTGATCTCTTCCTCTTTTTTGCTTTCTCAAATCTTTTCAGAAAAAAAAGAGGTGATATCTTCATAGCTTTTGATGGAGCCATTGGGTAGGGCGGTCCACCAATGCATAGCTTCTCCGAAAAGAGTGGTTGAGAAGGTGAGAGCCTTCATATTTTCATTCAAGCCATTGGATTCCATCTTACTCTCATGCCTAGTTAGATGGCCAACAGGACAAGTATCCACATAGTAATGTTCAAGGTTGGGGATGTTAGAATCAGGTTGTTTTCTCTCCCTCCTTATCGCATCACACAAGGGGCTTGGAGCTCTTGTCATCACCTTTTCATGAGCTTTCACCATTTTGCCTAGACTAGCAATTAGAGTCTCCAAGGCCTTCTGCTGAATGTAGATCTGTTCAACAGTGAGCCTCTCACCCGTTCTAGGATTGATGGCCACGTCAGGAGGGAGATCATCGACTGGGACCGCCAGGATACTTTCTGCCATATGATCTCTTGCTCTTGTTTCTGGATGGCAACTAGTACCAGCTTCATCCATTCTGGATCTTACTGGGCTCCTCTCTTGATGTTCCTGAGATGCAGCGACTCTCCTATTGAGAAGGTTTCACAGGTCCTCTGGTCGAGTCCGCTCACCTAGCCTTTCCAGAACTGGACGATGTTCATTTCTTGATTGAGCAGGTTCAGTTTGCCTAGGAACAGTCAAGGGTGGGGTGGGTTGAGTGGGCTGGACGTTGTTAGAACCAAAGCATCCCTGGATGGTGGTGAGTAAGAGGCCGAACTGGTTCTCATTCATTCCAAACTCACTGGGACGAACAATCTGACCGTTTGGAAGAGTGAAGTTTCTTCCTGGTGGAGGACCATGTGTTCCCGCCGGAGGAACTTGTCCTCCTAAGCCTTGGACTGCCACTCCAAATCCTTGGACTCTCGTCGGTGGCTCAGCGACTCTTTCCTCCTCTGAAGAAACACTAGAAGTATGGCCATCACTTGGATACTCATTTGTGTTCCTTGATGTGCCTCTCGCCTTTCGTCCTCTCCTAGTGGGAGGTCTCCCTCTTTGTCTAGGAGCAGGAGTTCCTACTGCAGTAGTAGCGGTTCTCGCTGATCTTCTCGGTCTTGCCATTGCTTAAAGAGCTATGAAACTTTTTGTAAAGCTTCCCACAGACGGCGCCAAAATGTTGAGGGTGAAGTCCCCCAAACACTTAATAAGTTCTTCCTAAATCGCCAAGTCCAAATCACTGTAGAGCTTCCAAAGCAAAGGTCCAAAGCTAGGGTCCAAAGCACTCCAAAGAACTAGAAGGTAAGAACCTGCACAAGTAACTTGGGGGAGGGGGGGGGGGTTGGTTAGAACCGTAGACCCGGTTTGCTAAGTGTCAAACCGGGTAAAGACTTTACTTGAGAGAGACTGAAGATCTGCTCTGTGCAGTGATCGGGATTAGTTCATAATGACGACTTACCATTTACATGGAAATGTGTGCCATATATATATATTTCTCCCAAAAATGAAGGAATTCACTAGATCGTGCCAAGTGTAAGGCTCAGATCGAGCCAACAAGGCTCTGTTAATTATTCAACATGTTCAACTCGAATGAGTAAGAGAGGTAGTAAAAAGAAGAAGGAAATTGGACTGGATGAAACTAGTTTGTTGACCTGTGGTTCTGGCGAAGAGAGCATTCGCAAGAGTTCTCGTAAAAACATTATAGTCAATACTTTGAAGAATATGTCTAGTGAGTCTTAGTAATAACATATGGCTTCTATTCACGTTCAAAACAGTTAGGAAGCCATACATTCCTGTTGAACCGAGAAAAAATGAGAAGGATGTATGGTCATCATCAAGTTCAGGTTTGCTCATGTTACCTGTAAGAATTTTTGTCCGCGTGCTATAAGATTTATTTTCACTTATATACATTCAAATGACTTACAGATGAAGACGGTGGAGATCCATTCAAGTTCACTCATGATAGATTCGGTACGGGCGTATATTTGAAACATATAGTCAATAAGAATTATATTATGAAATAATACAATAATGAAGTAATTTTATTGATAATTTATGACGTTTTAAACCGTGTTTCACAGCAAACGTTGTTGTCAAGAAGAGTGACTGTTACTATCGTAGCAATTTACAAACAACTGTGAAGGAGATTAAACTTCTTAAGCTTACTGATAAGCACATGGATGCAATAAGATACACACC
The DNA here is from genome assembly GCA_026545765.1 of Plantago major. NCBI lineage: Eukaryota > Viridiplantae > Streptophyta > Magnoliopsida > Lamiales > Plantaginaceae > Plantago > Plantago major. The sequence continues at coordinate 44,542,372 of CM048840.1, forward strand.
TTTCTGGCTTCTTGTTAAAGCAATCACTACAAAAAAAACCAATTTTAGCGACGGAATTATCCGTCGCTAAAGCTGTGCCGATCCGTCGCTAAATCCTTAGCGACGGATAATCCCCCGTCTCCAAACCAATCTTCACTATTTTTTTTTTTGCGACGGATAAGTATTCCGTCGCTAAATAACGACGAACTGGCAACGGATTGTTTCCGTCGCTAAATCCCACCACTAATCTGCCCTTAGTTCGCTTGACATTTAGCGACGGAAAAAAATCCATCGCTAAATTCAATGGGCTAATTCGCCCTTAGTTTGTGAATTTAGCGACGGATTTTTCCATCGCTAAATTCACTGTTTAAAAAAAAAATTATATTTCTGTTTCACATTTCACCTGTTTTTTCACATAATATAATTATAGATAATATACCCGAAACAATTAAATTGCATTAATATATCCGAAACAATATAAATTATCCATAAATTATCCGAAACAAGAAGAAGGTGAAATAGTGTCAAATTATCCATAACAAGTCCATAATAAGTCTGATGTAACTAAGAATAATCGGGAGGAGGCGGTGGGTGAGACTGGGAAGAAGTGCTGAACATCTGGGTCAAAGCGTCCATCCGCTGAGCCATACGAGCCTGTTCCTCAAGCACTTGCTCGTAAGCTGCCTTGGTCGCAGCTATTTCCTGGTGGAGAGGAGTCATCATCTCTTGAACCTGCTCCTGTGTGTAGAGATTAGATCGCGATCCTGATCCCTGGGACACTGAGAAGCTACCAGAACTCATGGAAGGGCCCAAACTTCCCAATCCATACATTCGACCCTTGTTGTCCATTGGGTTGACCTCAAAGAAGATCTGGTCTTGCTCTTCCATTGACAGCTCATGACCGTCGATCATCCTCTCGTCCATCCTCCTCTCGACCTCACTCTGCAATTGTTGGTTGCATACGAAATGAGATGCAATTTTAGGAATCACTTTAAAATACTCAAATACAAATGTTAACCTTAAGAAAGAAACGTACCGCAATACGCTCGGCCCTCACGTCAGTCCAGATGCCATTCTTCAGCTTAGCCTTCTTGAAGTGGTACAGAGCACTCTTCGGCTGTCCTCTATTGGCCTAAAAAAATATATGTGCAAACAAGTAGTTAGTTGATTGAAATGAAAGCAAAAAACTGTTATGTATCATATTCCAAGTCATAAACAACATATTTACTAACCTCCATCACGTGATCTGTAACAACAGCTCGCGACCCATAGTGATGTCTGGCAGTGCCCGTACCATCTCGCGGCTCAGACAAACGGTTTTGTCTGTTCTTGTACGCTTGATCCTGGACGAAGGGATCATTCCAGTATGCCTCCCAAAGTGCCCACTCGTCATCCCCCACCCAAGTTGGTTGTTTGCATGTCTCCTTCATTTTGTAAACCATTTTCCTATAGATGTCTGACCCTAAAGTCTCGAAAACGGAGTACAACTGGGACACCAGGGCATTGGGAATATAGTAGTCCTTCTACAACAATTCCATTCAAAGTAAAAAATTACACAAGTTTAAAGAAAGATAACAATTTAAATATAACACCAAGTTTAGTGGCTAACATACCACTCAAATGACACAACAAGTTCATGAATGGTGACTAACACATCAAAACAAACTTAGTGGTAACATACCACTCAAATTGTCCTAAAGTTGACTAACACAATGGTGACTAATTAACATATCACCCAAGTTCAGTGGCTAACATACCACTCAAATGATACAACAAGTTCATGAATTGTGACTAACACATCAAAACAAGATTAGTGGTAATATACCACTCAAATTGTCCTAAAATTGACTAACACAATGGTGACTAACATATCACCCAGAATCAGTGGCTAACATACCACTCAAATGACACAACAAGTTCATGAATGGTGACTAACACATCAAAACAAGCTTAGTGGTAACATACCACTCAAATTGTCCTAAAATTGACTAATACAATGGTGACTAACATATCACCCAAGTTCAGTGGCTAACATACCACTAACAGATATAGTGGCTAACATACCACACACATTAACACAATGATTAAAATAACAAATAAAGCATTCATTGTAACATTTAAGCTTACCCATGACTGTCAAGTAAAAGTGCTTCATCCGGTCCGGGACGTTTGACCACTTCTCGCCTCCCTGTCCCGGCATCTCCCTCCTCCCCCTGAAGATTTTTCCTAGTTTGTTCGAGGAATTCGGTGGCCAAAACCTGTTATCAATGAGACAAACAAGAAACAAATATTCATTAGAAAAAATTTTGTAACATATATTTATCTTAAGTGTATGTTCTACAAATGCATAATACTTACTTGTTCCTGCCGTTGGGGAACAACACCGGCTTCCCCTGGAATGTAGCACCGTTCGTCAACGTCAGGTAGGGACACCCGTCAGAGGGGTAGTCACCAGGAGCATGTTCCGTGTAAGCCGGTGGAGTCTCTGGTACACGAGGTCACTGCTCCCACCAATGTCGTATCCAACGAGAGGACTAGTACCATGGCTCGCTGGTGTACTACTAGAACCCGCTGGACTATCACCCTACACCCGGGAGGAAGGTATGTCGACTTCCTATGGCGCAGAATCTGCAAGAGCATATAAGAAATTGCAGGAAAAAATGTGTTAGTAAAGAATACATGAATATGCATGTAAAACATATACATTTGACATATATTAACGCACAAAAAGTAATAATAATCAACAACTAAGCATATATACACATAACAACTAATTATACAATACACACATACCCTCGTCCTCCTCGGCTATTGTTAAGTCTATAAATTGGTCTTCATGCAGGTCTATGAACTCATCATTAGCTTGTACAGGCTTTCTCGCTGTTTGATCAACGACCTCTTCTTGATACGAGTTGGTAATTGAGTCGTCCTTATCAATGTACTCTACTCTGGAGCGGGCCTGTATATGCATCGCAGCCAACCAGTCCGCTTTATCGCGTTTGAGGCTTGGATATTCAATAAACACCACCTGGCGTGCTTGAGTCGCCAAGATAAACGGTTCATACTTAGTACGATACCTCTTCCTATGGTTAATTTCTACCATCTGATAGAGCTCGTGTTTCTTCGTACCACTTGGAGTAGGATCATACCAGTCAACATCAAATAGAAAGGTTCTTTTCAAAGGAAACCCCGGATATTCAAGTCGCACAATTCATCTCAGGTTCCCGTAGAAATCATACAAATCATCAGTTGCATCTTGATCTTTTTCTTCGTCTGGTAAAAGTTGGTGGGAACTAGATTTTCTTCAGGACTAAGATCCGACATTACTTGTACCCATTCATTGAAGCTCGCTTCAGATTGCTGGCCATTAGCCTTACAACTCATTAGCCGAGCCAACAAAGACAACTCACGAGCTACACCGGATAAATCAGCTTCTTTGCTGATTCCAGCAAGTCAAAGAACACCTGATCCGCAGGATTCGGAGGCTCCTCCACATCCCCCTCGGTTACTGGCTCCCTGGTGTCCATTAACTCTGGACCCACAACATCATACACCATTTGCTCCATCCGTTCATGATCATAATTAGCATCAGATGTAGACGTATTTTGAGTACTTCCGATCACATTTTTCTCCTTCCTTTTATGCTTTGAGAGATGCTCATAATCCATGAACAGTGCTCGTGTCTCACCATGATAACACCATACCTCATACTGAGACACGAACCCCTTACGTTTCAAGTGCTCCACTAAAATTATTTATTCCTACATTTGTTCGCATTGCAAGGGCACTTCATCTTCCCCCCACTCAAACAAGTAGTTTGTGTAAGCGCAAAAGTGATGAAGGATTCAACCCCTTCCACAAAACTAGACTGAATTCTGCCATTAACTATGCGACGGTACATCCATGAACGATCGGGATTCATAATTATATGATTAGCCTGACACGTCTACAATTATTAGATTTATAACATGCATTTTACGTTAATATAATCACCAAATAGTCTCAAAAGACTTAATTATATCTTCATAATCTAGTGTATATATACGAATTTATCGAATCAAAAGTACTACGTAATTACAAACATCCTAACATTATACTAATTAACAATACAAATTCACAATCAATATATCAATTGCACAAAGTTAACTAGCTAGTATACTATAGCTCCCATAAACATACAATTGTTCTAATTAGTCGAAATTAACAAAATTACCAAATTTGTCAACAAGTAAGGGTTCCAAAACACTCAACTAAATCTTTCAAATCCTACTACATATACGAAAATATCAAATTAACAACCCTACATACTTCCAAACATCCTAACATTATACTAAAAATCCAAATTCACAATCAATATATCAATTGAACATCTCAAAGTTAACACACTACGTAATATAAGCCAAACTAACTGCTACATACTTACAATAAACATGCAATTGCTCAAATTAGTCGAAATTAACAAAATCCCCAAATTTGACAAAGTTAGGGTTTTAGCCAAAATACCTTCGATTTAGCTGAAAAAAGATGAAATTGGTTGACCACACGAGCTCCTTCACTACAAGAAATCCGGCATTTAGCGACGGACAATAGCGACGGATAGATTCCGTCGCTATTTAGCGACGAATCGCTAATCATAGCGACGGATTGAGCGAATTCGCTCAATCCGTCTCTAATCCGTCGCTAATCCGTCGCTATATTAGCGACGGATGTTTTTCCGTCGCTATTTGGCGACGGATGAAAAAGTCCGTCGTTATTTAGGGACGGATATTAAATCCGTCCCTAAATAAGTTGACCGGATTAAAAAAAACAAAAAATAAAAATAAAATTGTAAATAGCGACGGATCGCGATCCGTCGCTATTTAGCGACGGATAGCGATCCGTCGCTAAAATCAATATGTATGCTTCGTCTCCAGCAGCAGAATCATTTTCTGCATTTTTCTTCTCTTCCTTCTTCAATCGCGATATCCAAATTCCGGCCAAATCTCGACCGTTCCGGCCAATTTCGGAGTCTTCTCGAAGCCTGTGGAACAAGGAGCTCATGTGGTCAACAAATTTCACCTTTTTTCAGCTAAATCGAAGGTATAAACCGCTAAAACCCTAACTTTGCCAAATTTGGGGATTTTGTTAATTTCGACTAATTTGAGCAATTGCATGTTTATTGTAAGTATGTAGTAGTTAGATGTTATATTACGTGTGTGTACTTGAGATGTTCAATTGATATATTGATTTTCAATTTTTTTTAGTATAATGTTAAGATGTTTTGGAAGTATGTAGGTTGTTAATTTGATATTTTCGATATGTAGTAGAATGATTTAGTTGAGTGTTTTGGAACCTTACTGTGTTGTCAAATTGGGAATTTTGTTAATTTTTACTAAATTAGATGATTTGTATGTTTATGAGCTATAAGTATACTAGCTTAAAACTTTTGTGCAATTGATATTATTGATTTTTTTTTTTATTTTTAATTAATAATAATGTTATGTTTTTTTAAGTATAATTTTGATTTTTTTTCAATATATATTATATATACACTATGAATTTAAGATTTTAGTTTTTTTTTTTGAGACTATGATTATATAATAAATAAAATGCATGTATGTAATAAATAAATTGTAGACGATCGCTAATCATAATTATAATTATGAATCATGCTCATATGTATGATGTAGTGAATGAAGTGTGAATGCGTATAGTTTAATTTTTTTTGAAAACTTTTCAATCTTTTTACACTTTTTTAACTACTTCTTTGGGAAGAAGTGGGGGGAAGAGCCTTGAAGGATCGAGCTCAATGCCCCACGATGGGAGCCCACGCCGCATCTTCAGCCCCTATTACTTGGGGCTATTACTGTATGGGGCCGCCCCAACATTGCCCCGTAAACGCAGACACATTCAAGTTCAAGAGGATGATGACGTTTCCATTTCAATTTTAGGGTCTCGGAGACCTATTGGAGAAAAAAAGAATGGTTGATTGGATAAGGAGTCAAGGCGACCACATATTATGTCCTCTCGAATCTTTGAAGTTGACAAATTTATGGAGATTTATGCTCGGTGAGTAGCTTTCTTCGCTAACACATGGATTTTAACTTCTAACTACTATATATATCTAATCATGTAATCGTGTCCACGACTTTTCGGAGAGAAGAATCCAACAATGGCGGATGACGTAATTGAAGAACCGCTTCTTGAAGTTGGAAGCGAAATTTGCGATTGGTTCAAGGAATACGTACGAAATCCTGTCAACAAAGTCACATGTCCTTACTTAGAATCTCTATCGGAGGGACCAAACAGAAAGGTCTCCACATTCTCATCTTACATAGTAAATGGCCTTAGGTTTCAAACAATTGAGTCTAACACCGCCATGGCCACAAGCAATTCCGGGGTGTGTGTAAGGGGCAAGATCAAGATGCAAATGATGATTTGTATGATTTCTCTGGAACACAGGACGAATTGTGCGACTTGAATATCCGGGGTTTCCTTTGAAAAGAACCTTTCTATTTGATGTTGACTGGTATGATCCTACTCCAAGTGGTACGCAGAAACACGAGCTCTATCAAATGGTAGAAATTAACCATAGGAAGAGGTATCGTACTAAGTATGAACCGTTTATCTTGGCGACTCAAGCACGGCAGGTGGTGTTTATTGAATATCCAAGCCTCAAACGCGATAAGGTGGATTTGTTGGCTGCGATGCATATACAGGCCCGCTCCAGAGTAGAGTACATTGATAAGGACGATTCAATTACCAACTCGTATCAAGAAGAGGTCGTCGATCAAGCAATGAGAAAGCACATAGAAGGCGATGATGAGTTCATAGACACAGGTGAAGACCAATTTATAGACTTAACAATAGCCGATGAGGACGAGGGTATGTGTGTATTGTATGCTTAGTTGTTATGTGTATATATGATTAGTTGCTGATTATTATTACTTTGATATCTGTCAAATGTATATTCATGTATTCTTTACTAACTCATTAATTTTTTCTTGCAATTTCTTATTTGCAGATGCCGCGCCAAAGGAAGTCGACATACCTTCCTCCCGGGTTTAGGGGTGCTAGTCAATGAGTTCTAGTAGTACCCACTAGTCATGGTAGTCCTCTCGTTGGATACGACATTGGGGAAGCAAGATCTCAGTACAGAGACTCCACCGCCTACACGGCTTCTCCCAGTGACTACCCTTCGACGGGTGTCCGTATTGACGTTACAGACGGTGCTACATTTAGGAAAGCGGTGTTGTTCCCCGATGGCGAAACAAGTAAGTATTATGGAGTTGTAGAACATACACTTAAGATAAATATATGTTACATGATTTTACTAATGAATATTTGTTTCTTGTTTGTCTCATTGATAATGTTTTTTCCTCCGGATGCCTCGGACAAACTAGGCAAAATCTTGAGGGGCGGAGATCTTGGAGACGAGGCGAGAAGTGGTCAAACGTCCCGGACGGATGAAGCACTTTACTTGACGAGCTGCGTAAGCTTAAATGTTACAATTAATGCTTTATTTGTTTTTTAATCATTGTGTTAATGTGTGTGGTATGTTAGCCACTATATCGTGGAGTGGTATGTTAGCCACTAAGCTTGTTTTGATGTGTTAGTCACCATTTATGAACTTGTTGTGTCGTTTGAGTGATATGTTAGCCACTGAACTTGGGTGATATGTTAGTCACCATTGTGTTAGTCAATTTTAGGACAATTTGAGTGGTATGTTGGCCACTAAGCTTGTTTTGATGTGTTAGTCACCATTTATGAACTTGTTGTGTCGTTTGAGTGGTATGTTAGCCACTGAACTTGGGTGATATGTTAGTCACCATTGTGTTAGTCAATTTTAGGACAAATTGAGTGGTATGTTAGCCACTAAGATTGTTTTGATGTGTTAGTCACCATTTATGAACTTGTTGTGTCGTTTGAGTGGTATGTTAGCCACTGAACTTGGGTGATATGTTAGTCACCATTGTGTTAGTCAATTTTAGGACAAATTGAGTGGTATGTTAGCCACTGAGCTTGTTTTGATGTAGGACTACTACATTTCAGTTTCATTTTAGTGTTATATTTGAATTGTTATATTTCTTTATACTTGTGTAATTTTTACTTTGAATGGAATTGTTGTAGAAGGACTATTTCATTCCCAATGCTACTGTCCTAACTCGCTTTTGAGACTTTAGGGTCCCGACATCTGAAAATGGTCTACAAAATGAAGGAGACACGTGAGCAACTTGGGTGGGGGGGACGAGTGGCAGCATGTGACGACGATGGAATGATGATCCCTTCGAGATCAAGCGATCAAAGAATGAGAAAAATCGCTTGTCCGAGATGATGGTAATGCACGCATCGCATCATCACTATGGGTCGCGAGCTATTGTTACGATCACGTGATGGAGGTTAGTAAATATGTTGTTTATGACTTGGAATATGATACATATTTTAGGTTTCATTTCAATCAACTAACTACTTGTTTGCACATATATGTTTTTAGGCCGATAAAGAGTGCTCTGTACTTCACTTCAAGAAGGCTAAGTCAAGAATGGCATCCGGTGACGTGAGGGCGAACGACATGGCGTATTTCTTTCTTAAGGTTAATTACATGTGTATTTGAGTATTTTAATTAAAGTGATTCTAAAATTACATCTCATTTCGTAGATGCAACCAACAATTGCAGAGTGAGGTCGAGAGGAGGATGGACGAGAGGATGATCGACGGTTGAGTCAATTGAAGAGCAAGACCAGATCTTCTTCTTGAGGTCAACCCAATGGATGAAGGGTCGAATGTATGGATTAGGAAGTTTAGGCCCTTCCATGAGTTACGTAGCTTCTCGGTGTCCTGTGGATCAGATCGCGATCTAACCTCTACACGCAGCGAGTGTTAAGATGATGACTCCTCTCCCAAAAGAAGCTGCGACCAAAGGCTTACGAGCAAGTGCTTGAGGAATGCAGGCTCGTATGGCCAGCGGATGGACGAGTTGTCAGGAGTTCTTCCCGCTCTTCCCATCTCCGCCTCCTCCCGATAATCCTCCCGATTATTCTTAGTTACATCACACTTGTTATGGATAATTTGACACTATTTCATTCTAATTCTTGTTTCGGATTATTTGTAGATAATTTATATTGTTTCGGATATATTAATGCAATTTAATTGTTTCGGGTATATTATCTATGACTATATTATGTTTTTAAAACAGTCAAACAAAGTTAAAAAAATAAATATAAAAAAATTAAAGCAGGAATTTAGCGGCGAAAAAATTGTCGCTAAATTCACGAATGAATTAGTTCGTTGACATTTAGCGACGGATTTTTCCGTCGCTAAATGTCAACCGGAAACCGACTTAGGGGTGGATTTAGCGATGGAAAAATCCGTCGCTATGTAAATCGCCGCTAATTAGCGACGGATACGAAATCCGTCAACGAATTTGGTCGGATCGGATTAATCCGTCGCCCGGTTAAATGCGTTATTATGACGGAAATCTATCCGTCGCTAAAAACAATTGTGACGACTATTTTGGAGACGGAGGGTTATCCGTCGCTAAGGATTTAGCGACGGATCCGTCGCTAAAACACGTTTTTTTGTAGTGCTTGTCCCACGAGCTTCGAGAAGACTCCAAAATTGGCCGGAACGGTCAAAATTTGGTCGGAAATTGGAAATGGCGAATGAGGAAGGAAGAAGGAAGAAAAAGAAGCTGCTGAAAAATGGAGAAGAAAAGGGCTACTGCCCGATTCTATAACGATTTTAGCGACGGATCGCAATCCGTCGCTAACGTCCGTCGCTATTTAGCGACGGATAGCGATCCGTCGCTAAAATCAATTTTCTTTTTTTTATTTATTTTTTAATCCGGTCAACTTATTTAGGGACGGATATAATATCCGTCCCTAAATAACGACGGATATTTTTATCCGTCGCCAAATAGCGACGGAAAAATATCCGTCGCTAATTTAGCGACGGATTGAGCGAATTCGCTCAATCCGTCTCCAATCCGTCGCTAAACCTAGCGATTCGTCGCTAGATAGCGACGGATTTTATCCGTCTCCGTCGCTATTTGGCGGATTTCTTGTAGTGAATTCGCGAAGGTGATGAAGCAGTCCTATGTGAGATGACAAAGTAGCATGAGGATGATATAAGGATGATGGTTAGAAGTTTTGACATTTTGGATCTAGGATTCAAGATTGTGAGAGAAATTGTTAAGATACAAAAGAGGGACCTTGTTCAGATATTCGGTGTACGTGATGGGTCAGCTGACATTAAGATTACAAAGGATTTTGAGGTAATGCCATGGACGAAAAGATGCTTCCCTGACCTTTTAGAGTCCAAGGGCACTACTAAAAAACCATGGAATGGGTGACAATGGAATTTTGTTGGCTAAAGCCATTTTATGTTAGTGAAACTCTGTGGGCAAGAAAACTGTGTTGTTTATGTCTGTCATTGATTCTCTTGTTGCCCATACTCGTATGGCTAAGAGTTTGTTATCTTTAAAGAATAGACAACATACTATGGGTGACATAATATATGATCTAACAATGGTCAACGAATACGCCACATATGTATTCATACAACACATATGGCTAACAAATGTTTCTCACCTCTATGGCAAATACGAATTGAAGAAAAATACTGTATTTCACTTATGGCTAACAAATTTATCTTAGTTATATGCCAAATATGAGAATAAAAAAAATATAGTAGAAACTGCTAGAAAGAGCAATTTTTATGCAAATTATATATCTTCCATTTAAATGACAATATTTATGGTAATTATGGAGTATATTTCATTTAGATCACAATTTTGTGCTAATTATATGTTTGTCTTTTTTTTTGAGAATAATATTTCATTAGTCACCAATTTAAGGGGCTACAAATTAAGTAAAAAAGAAAAAGAGTGTGAATAAAAGGTAAAAAAATACAAATATGAGAAAAAAGAACAAAATTGCTAATATATCTAGTCTATTTCTTCATTCCCATCTTCAAATTATTTCTTCAACCAAAAACACCTGAAAATAATAGAAGAATAAGTTAATGTATTGTTTATTGCAATTAGTTTAGTAAACAATAAAAAGAGTGATCTGTGTAATGAAGAATAATTAAACTTTACAAGAAGTATACCTTATTGAAGAATTTGAACATAAATCCTATATAAAAGTAATAGAAAGATTAGTTAGTTGGGTTACATATATACAATTATGCATCAATATACAAAAATGATATGCATATAACTTGTAACATAACATTACCTTTTTGATGAATTGATTCATGATACATGAATGAAGAATGGAAGAACTAAATGATAATTAACAAAGGAGTAGAGAAGAAGAGAAGAAGAGATGAAAAAATGCAGTAGCAAGCAACATATAACAATGAGAGTGCATCTATATAGAATTAATTGTCTTACTTTAGGTAACATACACATGTCACATATAATTGATTTTTAAGCGGTAATTGAAATTTTCCGAAATTTTTCACCGAACAAGGGGGAAATTCAAAAAAAATCGCCTTTGGCTGACATATCTCTGTTGGCCATACTAAGATTCTAAAAAGTTCTCCAGCCAATACACTTGAGGTGGGAAGTTTAAAATTTTTGGGATAATTCAATTTTTTACGAGATTTATATTTGGAACGATTCTTGTCGAAAGATTAATTTTATTCATATAATATGAAATTTGTATTCATTATTTTATTAATACTCTTAATTTTAAATAAGTGTGAGCAATTAACTTAGATTTTTTTAAAAAAGTAATATTTTATTATGTGATCTAAAAAAATTAATGTTCTTTAGAAACATGCTGAAGTGATCCAAAAAGTTTATACAACAACCCTAACATTTTTACCACACATGTTCTTTATTAAATATCTTTGTTATTATCCAAATAACATTTTTGACATTTTACATTTGTAAAATAAGAAACTTTCATTATTTGCAAATTAGCCCCTGAACTTTCTCCAGTATACTTTAAAGTGTTGCAATGATTCCGAAACAATAATACACTTTTTCAAATTATACATGACACTTGTATTATTAATCCATACATAATAATAATTCCCAAGTGCCGTATTTGCCACTTTCAGTAAATTACAATTTAGTCCTTGTACTTTAATGAATTACCAGAACATATCTTAATGTTTCATTTACTAACATCTAGACTTCTCAGGTCTAAATGTGAATGAAACATACATCATTCTAAGTAATTAAAATATAATGCGTATAAATTATAGAATATACTATATATCATAATATCATAGTTATTATCAACACACATTCTCGTCTACGTGAAACTAGATATACCAAGTAACTAAGACGGTTTCAATCGATGGTGAACACTCCCTAGAAACTAATATTGAGCCAATCACCAAGTCTTATTCAACAATATTGGTTAGTGAATGTTCGCTTCTTGCCATATCCAGTCATATATGATTTATCCCAAAATCATATAAGTGCAACTCATGTTCGGTCACTCCATATGGCTGACTAGGATAAGTCAACTTACCAAATTGGCCAATTAATACACTAACGACTCTATCTTCATATCTCAATCCTAAAGATATGATGTCGCCGTTGACTATTTAATGAACATCATCATTGAAAGTCTAATCCAACACTATACATCCCATGTATACTAGACCGGAGGTCACATGATGCTCATTTGTAATTCTACGTAATTGTTTAAGTGTTTAACTCATATAAATAAATGCATATGAAACACAAGTAAGGAATTTGAATAACACGATTTGTTTCAATTAAGCTGTCTTACAATTAAATTTTATCTGCGGGCATAACTTTACTAACTAACAACGACAAGAATAAAACCCTGTGAAATCAGTTACTAATAAACAATTGGCTCAGTGGTTGTTGCATTGGATTTCATATGATAGATGATGGTTTGATTCCTCTTAGCCTCAAATTTTTTGGAAGTTGTTTTAAAGATTTATTGATTGAGTTATAGTTGTGAATTGATAGGTTATGCGTTCCACTCCTTTTTTGGCAACAATTTTTTGGAACTATAATGTGTATTTAATATGGTATACGTTATAATTTATTGACACTATTTTTATTTATAAATGTGAATACGATATACTATATACGGAGTACTTTTTTGGCACAACAATTGATTCCTCTTTGCATCAAGTTTTTGGATTTTTTTTAAAAGACTTTTTGGTTGAGTTATTAGTTGTGAATTGAAAGGTTATACGTCCCATTCCTTTTTGGCCTTTTTTTTTTTTTTTTTGCAATTTTTTGCCAATATAATGTGTATTTTGATATTTTTTATATTATACTATTCATAAATTTTTATACGGAATTATGTGAATAAGATATACCGTATATATACTTTTTTGGCACTACAATCGATTCCTCTTGGTATCAAGTTTTTTATAGACTTCTTGGTTGAGTTATTAGTAGTGAATTGAAAGTTATCGTTCCATTCCTTTTTTTCGACAACAATTGTTTGATATATGGTATATGGTATAATTTTAGGCACAATATTATTCATAATTGTGAATACGGTGTACAGTATACTTTTTTGGCACAGAAAAGTATCTTTTAATGCGATATACGAACGTATAAGTTTAATAACAATAAAATATACAACAAACTTATGTAGACTACGTTGTTAAATAATTTTTTATTACTTAATCTACTATGGCCAACAAATTTATGTAGCCTATATAATTTTGGTCAACATCTAAGCTTGATCGCCTGGTGTTGGGGCCACTAATAAAGTGAACAACATAATCCTGTTAGCCATTATTTTTCTCTCTTGCTTAAAATATTATAGCCAACAAACAATGTGTATGTTTCCTATAGTTTGTTAGCTATTGTAACATTTTCTAGTAGTCGGGGACAAAACACATGCCGCAGTTGAAAAAGGTTAATTTGTACAATGCATTGCAGCGAATAACTGAACTAGATGATAAGTTATATAGCCAAGATGTGGCTAGATTGGTTCACTGTCACCTACTGGCAGGTCTCTTCACCCCTAATGGAAATACGTCACTAGCTTGGTCAACATGTGAGTTTGTTGAGGATCTTGGAGATATATGTCTATTTGATTGGTGCAACCTTATACTGAAGCTTCTTGTAAAGGAACTCATACAGACTAAGAACATGAAGATAGCAGGCTGTTCAATGCTACTGCCAGTAAGTATTGTGGTACAAATATAAATTTAGTAATATGTCAATTTTTTAATATGTCATTGACATTTTTTTTGGTGTTGTTTTTTTTTTTTTTTAATTAGTACATGCTATGTGAGCACACAATGTTTATCCAGCCGAAAGATGAGAGTTGCTTTCCACGGTTTTTAAGATGAGAACTGAATAAGGTGCACAAAAGTTGTTAAGTTTGGTATAAACCTGGCCTGTGAGAAAGAGGTAAGAATGTTTTTTAGTCTTTTTTATTGGTAGTATGTTCATTCATGTAATCTTGGCTTATTGCGTTATGATTTTAAAAAATATGTAGGACATAAGGAAGGACCTTACCCCAACAGTAGACGAGAAGAAGATTTTCCGCCAGCGAATAGAGTGAACCAAGGTCAATATGTTCGAGTGTGATGCAGACATCCCAGCACCACAATTATGATGGATTCTTACATGGGTGGCAATGAATCAAAGCCCAAAGTCGGTGACGTGGAGTTGCCATCAGGTGAACATTGTAAACCTGCAACGACTGTAAATGGCGGTGGAGATGCATGCATTCACTGTAAGGCGGCGAAGAATTAATAGTGATGTCGAAAATCTGCTCTGTGTAATAGAAAATATGAAGGGTGATATACGCGAATTGAAAGAGACACTGACGGTTACAGAAAGCAAGATCCATTCTTCTGAAGAGCAGGGTCATGAGGATGACATGGGATTGAATAATGAGTTGGTTATCCTAACAGAACGTTGCAAGTCGTATGAGGAAGAGAAGGATAGAATTTCACTAACAAATTGTCAGACATGGAATTAACTATAGAAAAGCTCAGGGCCCAGCTATCTTTAGCCTCAACCAGAAATGATGAAATGTATTTGTCGGTCAGGGGGTTAGAGGATGAATTAAGTGTTGCTAAGCTGGCTAGTTCAAATCTCATGAGTAACATAGATATCATCACCAGGCGGTTAAATATAGTGTGTTATGTAGTGATCAAAGGTAAAATAATTAATTCAATTTAATTTTTTTTTTAACTGTGCTTACCCTTAGATCTTTTGTGACTGATGATGTTACTTAATTATTCCTTTATAAAATATATATGCAGTGTTATTTGGAATGGTGAAGGTGCTTTTTGCCAGGTGTGTGGTGATGACCTGCTATGTGTACTGCACAGCGAGAACTTCAGCGCAAGTGTATGCAATACAGTACATAATTTCAGCTCAACTTGATATCCATCAAGATTATTCAATATATGTTATTAACTCTTATTTGTTTGGAACACTAATGCATTGGTATAGGTAATTGATTCCTGGGTTGAGCTAGTCCGTCAAAGCCAAATATCTAGGGGTGTATTGACTTCAACATTTGTGTTAACAACACACATATGGGTAATTTATTTTGTCATCATATTTGCCAATAACAAGTTTAGGCAGCAAGCTAATACATTCGACTCAACATGATGCTCTTTCGAAAGATGCTTTGGGTAACACAATTAGAAAGGCTGTAGAGCAAGACATTTATAAGGTGGCAAGGTGTGATGTTATTGTTGAGGGGTGAATCCTCAACACCTACTAAGTGATTGCTAAGTCGTCCTCCTAACCCAACGATTCGCCCAAGTCCGCCTGGTGAAGCCTTGAAGCGACTAAGATCGGATCTCGCTAAGGACCTGCACAAAAGGTGGGGGGGTTGAATGGTAAATCTGGGTTTGCTTAGGGTCAAACCGGATTAAGACTTTACTTGAGAGAGATTTAGTGTCTACTATGTAAAAGTGTGATTATGGGGAATAATGACTTACTGTAGCATGGGAATATGTGCCATATTTATAGGTTTGTCTCTTCAAATGGAGGGACTCATAAGATTGTGCCAAGTGTAGGCTTCACAATGAGCCACCGATGCCTTATTGGGCCCAAGGCCCATCAGGTAGGTTTAACCCATTCGCTTTCTTGGGCCGTTGGGGGCATTATTGGTAATTCAACTCTACGATCGGACCTTGAGACAGGTGTTTGATCCAGATCGGACTATGCTATTTGCTCAGCATTGTACACTTGGTCTTTTGTGGCGTGACGTCCGACCCCTAGGTCGTACGATCCTAGGTAAGTTTCTCCTTTATTTGTATGTACACTGTGAGAGATGGATACGTGGTGAGGTAGGTCGGACCAAGGGTCAGAACCTATTCCTACTTTGAACCAGAGTCCTGATGCTCTAGTGTGTGAGGCTTCGGACTTAAGAGATTGTAGTGTTGGACCTGTGGTGTCGGACCACCTGGTTGAGCCTCTTTAGTGAGTATAGCCTTTGAGGTACTAATTCGTCGTAGGATTCGCCTTAAACGGATTGGACATTGTTCCGTTCAACATATGTCCCCCTAGTTTCCAAGTGTAGAAGATAGTTGTGGAACTATAAATTGAAGTTTGAGAGAGCTTCTTTGTTGCTTGTCCGATCCATTTCTAGAAAAAGAAAAATTCTTGTGGTCCGTGCCCTTGATGGAAAATACTTGATGCTTTTCCCCCCCCTTTCTTTCAGTCCGATGTTGGAAAAGAGGTATTTGTAAGAGAGATTGGGCGTGGCATCAATTTAACTGTTTTGTAGATCCGATACTGTAGTAGTATTTTTTATCCGTACCGTGTATACTGTCGTAGTATTTTAGGTCCGTAACCTATACTCGTGTAGGTGGGCTTCCAGCAGGTGAGCTGGCTGGACTCAGTGGGCTTTGAATCCAAAATGGGCTGGGCCTTTTAAGGTATCCTCGGCCCATTGGTGTATCTGGTAGTGGAAAACCTATCTCTTGAGGAGGTATTTTCTCAACACCCATTAGGTTAATTGGTCATTTCACCAAGTGTTTTAATGTGTACCGTTAGATGAATCACGATGAACGAACGAGATTGGATCCCTAGCGACGCGACGGTTGAGCTTTGCAAATTAGCCCCTTATAAATAGGCAGATGTTGTCGTCATTTGCGCATCGCTTAGAGAGAGAATTCTTGCAACTTCATTGAATCCGAATCTTTGCAAGTGGGTCTGAGTGCTTTGCTTGTCGCTTTCAATCGCTTTCACACCGTCTGTGCTTCGTATCAAGTAAGTTTTCTCATCCAGACTTTGCTTTTCTCTGTTTTCCCTTTGTATTTCCTTTTATTCTCATGTTTATGAAATATTTGTTCTTCGTATGCTTCATATTGCTTGATATTTGTTGTGCCGGATCCTTTATAAATGGATGGACTAGATTGTATCTCCACACCCATGACTTAGGATAGATGAACTGGATTGTAACTCTGACTTAGCTAACGTAAGTAGTCGGACTGTAGTGAATCATTGAGAACAATATTCTGAATGTAGACTGTACATATGGATATGTTGGTTCGGATCATATGACCCCGTAGGTAGGGAGATGCCTTTTAGTCGTGATCCAGACATGTTTTTTCAGTGGGTCTGTCTTCTGCCACCCGTCTTGCAATTCGAACTTAATAAGATACTTAATGAACTCTTGGACAATCAACCATCCGAACTCTAAGTTGCTTCATGATGGGCCTTGGGCCCAATAAAGCAGTAAGTAAATAACATAAAATTTTATAGTGATATCTGAGGGTGGCGTAATTCCTCAACTAATCCACTCGTCCTTTCTCAGGACTTGAATCCACTAAGATAAGATATTGAGTTCTCCTTACAAAGTCCTATCTCTTGATTCCTTTTACACTAGGTTCCCAAACAAGTATTCCCCTTGAGTTGTACCCCGGCTTTCTCGGCCAAGTACTTCCTCTACTCAGTAACCTATGAGCTATTCCCCAGCTTCCAAAGCCAAGTACTTCATGTGTTCAACGCCTGTTTGGTGTTGGTTATGGTAGTTTGTCAGGTGAGCTAGCTCTTATAACTTTTCAGTTATGTACAGAGAGCTTTTTAGAATCTATATTCCTTAATACACTTCTGAATGTATGGGAAGTTGTTCTTTACTAACCCAAGTCTTGATGTTGTTCAAGAGAATGAATCTCAGATATCAGTCGCAACTTTATCCTTGGATTCAACTCTTTCACAATATGCAATTCTTGTTAAGAATCAGGACACTTAGAACTTTCGTGCTACATAGAATTCAAGAGCTTTAGTCGCAACAGTAAGCTAATGAGTAAGTAAGTAAGTAGAAGGCTTGTATGCTTGAATGTATAAGTTGTAGTTCTCTGTATTCAGTGTGTTTCAAGCATTCTGAGTGGTGATATTTATAGCTGAAAATCATGCCGTTTGAATAGTATATGTTAAGCTCAATGAAATTCAAACTATTGATATATGAAGATAGTACGGCAGTGAGCTTTTGTCTCTTTACAAAGATTTCCTCTTTTGCTCAGACATCTCTGTCTGCGTAATAATGCATTGTACTATCTTTTGTCCTGTAGTCTCAACGGAACTATGAAAGCTATCTGAGGCTTTGCATTTCCTTACTCAATAAGCATTGGGTATCAGAAACCTATTGAAATACTTGTCTTCCGAAGACACTTAATTTCTTCAAGGTATCTGAGCCAAGGTATCTGAGGGGACATTTCTCCTTAGTCTTCAGCAATCTTGTGCAGTCTCTTGATCTTCAAAAAATGAGCTCCTTCCTGCTGGATGTTTGCTTCTTGGTCTTCTTCAAAGATATAAAAATTACAATCTGAGATCTAACATCCTATACAAGATTTGCTAGACTAACATACTCAGTAAGCTTCCTCTTTTACAATGTTCAAGTGAACTAAGAGTACTAGTTACCTTTCTGAGCTAAGATAAGTCATTAGGGTTTACTGATCAAAATCTAAACAGATATTCCTAACAGTTTCAAACATGATTTCAATTCAGTTTACAGTTTGTTTACTTTCAGTTATCTCAGGCTAATTTACCTGTGTAAGGGTTAGCCGAGATCTTTGATTACTTGGTTTTTATATGATGGAATAGTTTTAGCATCTATGTTGGTTATGTGATTGTCGTTCATACCTGTGTTGTTTGAGGAAAGGTGTAATTGTTAATTTATGTTTAACGCGTGACATGGACATTCGTTGCACTAGATTAGGAGATGTCAGTCGTGTCTATAAGTTGATGTTCTGCCTGAGGTTTGTTGTTGAGCTAGCCACTGGTGACAGCTTTGAGCTAGACGATAGTCTACATGGGGTATCTGTACATACTACGCCTTAGTATAAGATATGTGGCCTGTGTGACTCTTCAGCCATAACTATCGCTATCTGTTATTCCTGATATAAACTATTTATCAAAGTGAGGGTTAATTCTTACATGTTTTCTCTACAAGTTCTTAATTCATCAATTCTTGTTATAATTACTTTTCTGCTTACGTGTTTAATTTATTTATTCAAAATACCAAAAATCTGTTATTCACTTTATATTGAAAATCAACCATTTAATATTCTATCTTAATCGAGCATTATTCCCGAGAGATCGACCTCTCTAGTCAAATTCTGCTATACTAATTTATTTGGTGTTTCTGGAATTTGGGTTTGGTATTATAAATTCGTAAAACTTTGGTGTTCTCGGTAAAACTTTAAGTTCAACGACAATTGTTTTTCCCGAGGATCCATCACTGAGCGATTGCAGGCCAGGCACCTATTCGCAAAAATCAGATTGCTTGGCACCACAAGCTAAGTTCCTATATATATGCTATTCATAATTGAAAGAATCAAATTGCTTGCTAAAGTGTGCCTCCAAGTTCAAAACATATTTATTCTAATTCAACTATAAGTGTACTAATATCACTTTTTCACATACTATTAGTATTATATATGTATTGTTTCGGAACGTCAGCAATGTTTTTATATATTCTTCAATATAATGTTAAGACGGATAACATGTTTACGGAGTCCAGTCAACATAATGGGCATTGTTTTTTGTGTTTTTACATTTACAAAGCATAAGTATCTCCATGTTGTTTCATGTTAATTTATTTTTAAAATATATCTGCAATTTTCAAAATTACTACCTGTATAGTCACCCTACTACAAGAACAACACATGTAAGCATTATTAACAATTACATTGCTTAATTTAACTTGAGCTCCCCTTGTTTTGACCAGGAACCTAATAACTGTTATATACCCTAGATTTGTGATGCAGATTAATGACACTAATGTAAGCCTAACGTTGTTCGAGGTCCCACATGTATCCACTGTAGAACACTCGGATATTGAGTACAAGATGGTTTGGTTACACACATCTTATTGAGATGAATGGGTAATGAGTCAAAAGATTGCAGAGGTGTGCCTGGCAGAGGCCTTCGACTGGGTCATTGCCACTTGCGATGTGGCTGCATATACTAGTGGTCGTATGAACCACACAAGTTTAAAAGACCTAATGGATGCTCTCGAGCTCCCTCACACATTCCCCTGCCTAGGGGAGGAACCAAAATGGTTAATATGTGGGGCCTGTGAAGGTGGAAGGATAAATATAGATGGTCCCTGGAAAACTTAAGTTATAAAGGTTTGACTTCAAAAAAGAATAAATAGAGACGATCTATGGAAAAGCATTAACACATACGCTTTAAGATTAATTCGTACTCAAATTTAGTAAAGTTCGATTGCAAAAAAAAAAAGAGTTGAGGTGGGAATCTAATGCGGGGACGCAGGGAGTACTATTTAACGAACAATAATTTATGCCTACTTTTATCCGCCAGGAAAGTTAATGTGGGACACAGTAAGTATATAACAACAATTTAATAGAGAGAGCAAACAACACCATAGTATTTACATTTAAATAACTTTTTACACAACTATTACTTGTACGACTAAGAAAAATAAATTGTAACCTTATAGATTGTAACCAAGTTCACCATCAATCCTTTTCCAGGTGATTACGTGTACAATTCGAACGATATGGCATACACATAATTATAAAATATGAATATTAACTTGTTTAAAATCAATTGAATTAACAATGGTGATAATAACTACACGGTACATTCAATCATAACGTACTATGAAAACTAAACGTATGTATACCTAGATTTTTCAATTTGATCGTATTGAAACATTCTTTTGAGACAGCAAATCAATTCATCGTATTGAAACATTTTTCGATTTGATCGTATTGAAACATTCTCCTGAGACAGCAAATGTCTAATTCACCCAAAACCAAATCAATTCATCGTAAAAAAAATTAAGATCCCAAAATTTTCTTCTCCATGTTCTCCAATTGAATTAAAACAAATGAATAAGCACCACCCTAAACTCTAATTCAACTCGGACAAAGGGCAATCCATCATTATAAACAACGATATTACTTACATTCATTTATTCATCAATTATTTGTAATTAGATGCAACAATAACACGCGTAGCGTGTTCTCACATTCTAGTGTGTATCGCATTGGAACCGTTATCCATCCTCAATTTGAATGTTGTTATTAAGTACTCCTACTATAGAAACACATGTGTCATCAATCGCTAAAGTAAAAATTAACAATAAAAACAAGTCAAGCTATTAGTGAAATAGATGAAACTTGTGTTTTTCAGTTACAACACAATCTTAATCTAACTAAGACTTTCAGTGGCATACATTTTGGCACCACAAGTCTCACTGTCGTGCAATCCTTCCTTCATACAACAAGGACAAATTTGAACTTTCTTCTTCTTGTGTGGCAACTCCCCAAATGATGGAATTCTCTTCCGCTTAGGCCTACCAGGACATGATTTGATTTCTGGAGGCAGTATCTTCGTTGCAGATGAATTCAACCGTTCATACTCAAACCTCAGCGATGTGGGTATCGGATGAAGATCATTACTATATGCAAGGCGATACATTTCAGTGAAGAAACATCGGTCAACAATTCCCGAAATGTGTGGGAGGTTTCAAAAAATAACATTAACAGCATGAGCGCATGGGAGACCCAAAATTTGCCACTGGTAACATGAACGAGTTTTTTTGTGCAAGTTAACGAAGTAAATTTCAGCAGCTGATACCTCAAACTCACCATCTGCCGTAGATTTGATCACCCTCCACGAACGCCCCAGTTGCTTACATTGATTCCAAAACTTCTCCTTACGTTGCAAAGAGAACCAGTCCATTTCTTTAACTCGTTACGCGCTCAACAAACCACTTCATGATATTGCGTCTGATCAAGTCAATCATATACGTGATTGGCAAACCACGACTCTCCTTAATCCAATTGTTGAATGATTTTGCAGCATTTGATGTCATTTCACCGTATCTCCGGATTCCAGGGGAGAATGCAACTGCCCATTTATCGTAAGGAAGCTCTTTGATGAATGCAGCAGCAATGGGGCCTCTTGTTTCAACAAACACTTTTAGATGTTCATCAAAAAGAGAAACTGTCGGGGCATACGCACACCTTTTCAACAAGCCAACCATTTTTCGTCTAAACTCATTAGACCAGCTACCCTTGTACCACCCCTTCAGATTAGTATACAAGTGATATAAACAAAAGAAATGTACTGGCTTCTCAAAAACTTGAGTGAAAGCAGTCATCAGGCTGACATTACGATCAGACAAATATGACACCTCAGATGAATGCTTGAGAACTTGCTTAAAATTCTCTAGAAAATATTTCCAATTTTCTATGTTTTCTGAATCAACTACTGCCATGGCCACAGGAAAAAGGCCTGCAATTACAACAATCAAGTGAGAGTTAGTATGACAGAAACCATGTATAAGCATGATATCATGTATTAATAAAATAAAGAGTAAAGAACACGATTATGAGCTACCATTATCTCCATCTTTGCAAGTAGCAGTAAGCAGTTGCCCTTTAAAATGCCCTTTAAGGGAAGTTGCATCAATAAATAACATTGGCCTGCAATGTGCAAAACCATCGATGCAAGCCTTAAATGAAATGAAAAACCTTGTGAATCGATTGTTTACAGGGTCTCTTTGGAGATCAACAACACTTCCAGAATTGGTTTTCCTAACAACATCAGCATACCACCTCAAATGATCAAATGAATCATTGAAACCTCCAAATACATTGCATCGAGCTGCCTGCAGAGTCCTCCAAGCCTTAGCATAACTAACATGAAACCCGTAATCTACAGCCAAGTATGTCCGTACTAAAGTTGCAAGGAATGTGGGATCAATTCTTACTTTTTCTTCTATCAGACCAGCAATCAGCTTTGGGGCTAGGCGAGATGTGTCATCATTAACAAGATTATCCGAACAGCTATGAACTAAGTTCTCTTTATTGATGATAATGTAACTGTTGTCACTACGGACAGCCCCAGATATCATCCACTTGCAACCACAAACATGTCTTTGAGCACAACCTACGCTAACAATTGATCTGTTGTTTCTTTTGAATTGATACTTGAACGACTCTTTGCTAGCATACTTAACTAATTCTGCCCTAAATTCCTTCACAACACCCAAAAAAAACTTGTCCTACACCTTTTATGCTATTAGACCAGCTATCTAACAATAATGGCTTATATGGAACCGGGGGGCAAACATCATAAAAGGGTAACTCCTCCTCATTGTCACTACCACCAGAAGAGTTAGGATCACTACTTCTAAACAGTATAATTAAGATTGTCCAAATATTTATCCATCCTTACTTCATCGGAATTGCTTGATGTGTTCTCCTTAAAAGAATCTACTGGACATGATGGGCTAGCAGATTTGTTGCACATTGTATGGTTCGTTAGTGTGATAGAAACCTTAACAAACCGAGGTTTTAACATGCCAACTAATAGAGCAAACGTATCGTACTCTACAATGTTGCTAATACAATACTTCTCGAACTTCTCATTTTCATAAATGTAAATATCATAGTGCACATTGACAAATTTAAAATCAATGACTGGCCACTTACTAGTTACCGTGGACTTGACAAGATCATAGCTGCCAGCAAGAGTTAGTGGTGTTGGCAGGTGCTCTGAGTTGAAATGCACCATCAAAATATGCGGTGTTTCCGCTAAATTTGACATGGAGAATATATGTGAGTTTTGGATCTTAATCAATTAGAACAAATCAAAACGAAGCTGGAACTTGACCAAAACTATGACACGCTATTATGATACTTCAAATAAAAATTGATCATCAAAGAAAACTAAGTAATGAACAAGAGGTAACCGTAGAAGACTGGATGAACGAGCCGCTCCACTGGCCAATACAAACCGAGAATTTGGAAATTTTGAATTTCATGACAGTGTTCAATTAGATTTTGAATTTCAACGGAGAAGTAATCATTATCTACCACCGAAAAAACTTAATGGCTTCAGCTAATCGGCGTCCACCTGGTGCAATTTCTCTGAATCTCTGGAGGTAGGAGAAGATAATTCTACGTAGACTGAGAAGATTATTTCAGAGTGAGCCAAATAGTGCAAGAGGTTAAAACTGTAATTTCACAATGAAATAATTGCGCTTTTCGTGAGAGAAACATGCAGAAGCGTTAAAATCGAATGTTTCCCCCAACAGCGCCTTTGGCACGAATTTTCCGGAGTACCAACCACTGTGAGGAGTAGGAATTAAGCCCATCTTATAAAATAATCCCATAAAAGATGAGGGAGTAGTAATTAAGCCCATCTTGCAAAAATAATGCCATAAGAGATTTGGACTTGACTAAGTGAATCCAATTCAGTATCCAACAAGAGTAACTAGGCCTAGCCCATAGGAGGCCAATCACCTAATTTAATTTCTTGTATCATCACTTTCGTCCCCCCTCCACCTTGAATCAATATCGTTCCTTAATTCACTTTTCGAAACCCTTGAGGAGCTAGTACTGATCGCCATCGCTAATTCATTCTCCAGGTTTTTCCTATTCTGTCTTTGCTTCTGTAATTCAGTTTTTCATTCATTCTTCATCGATTTCTCATTTCGATTTTTCTTTTTTTTTTCTTTTTTTGCTTGCTTGTGATAGAGGATAGTGATGGCAATCAATCATTATTTGTTGTTTTATTGACAAGTTTGTAGGTAAATTTAATCAGAAAAGAAAAGATAAGATGCCGCTTTATCAGATGTCGCTCCTTAAACCAACTGTGTCCAAGGAGTCCTTAATGGATTTGGTTGCACGCGTTGGGAAGCATGTTTACAGAAGAAATGGAGTCGTTGCTGATATCAAGTCCTTTGGAACTCTTCAATTGGGTTATGGAATTAGGAAGCGGGACGGACGATACTTCCAGGTAAATCTTTTTATCCTACAATCTACAACTACATTCTCTTTTCTTCTCTTAATTTTCTATTAGATTACTTCTCATTGATTTTCTTTCGCTAAATGACTTGGTAATATGACTGAATTATACCGCATAAAGATCTCTCTTCTGTTTCAACCGTTTGGATGTGATGAGATGTGTTTTTGGACCGGATTTATTTATTCGATCATCCACATGTTTGATTTAGTTGAACTTAATTCTCATTCATAATTGAATAAGGTTCCAGATATCAATTCTCCTCACTTTCAATGAAGAGTATCCTTGTTCAAAGAAAACCTCTACAACAATTAAAAGAAGATAAAGCTAATGTTTTAACTGTCTCTAACCATTCCTCAAGTGAGGCTCATTCTTAAATTGTAGGAGTATAATTTATTTGTTTTTTTTTCTTCCCAAAATCTAGAATACAATTCGACTTGAGCCTCCTTCAGACCTTACGTTCTGTGAACATTATTGATCCCTCGCAATCTATTCTTCCTCAATGGTTATGAATTCATGTATTTACTTGTCAAATAAATTAGAGAATGTGTGATTGTACAATGTACGTCAATCATACTTGTATAACATCTATTAGCATACTACATGGTGTATGCTCTAGCGTTAACTTATCAACACTGGATTGCAATGCTTGGTGGTCGATGAAAAAATCTGGGATAGCAGGAGTCGGATGACCGGGATACTGAAGTGATTAGCCCCCGGTCAATTAAAACTACCCCAACCCCCAAGGCTTATGCTTATATTTGAATTTTAGTCAATGAGATATCAATTTGTTACCCAAGTGTTCACATATTCAGGTAGTTTTACATGTGTGTGTGAGAATGAGATTATACATGTGTACGTCAGTATGTGTTGCCATGTATATGGGATTCAGTCGTTTCAGCTTGAATGTTGATGCAGTCAAAATTTGATCCCTGGAAAATCTTGATGTTTGGACTGCGTTTTTATGCTTTACTTTCCTGAAAGGAAGTATCTTATTATTTTACAAAGTAAACTGGGTCAAACTAGAAATAGGAAACTGCTTATTGCACATCTATTTCTAGCTTGGTCCCAAATGATATCACGTGAAGAGAATGTGGTGTCCGGGCAAGTGTAAATTCTATGCTAGTACCTATAGATTCCTTACTATGGATATTGCCACTTGATTGAAAGAAACTAAGTTATAGTTGACTCATTTACTCGTCTATAATGGGTGCATTCTGCGAAGTTTTCTGCTCTCGTTTGCTTTTCATCATGATTTAGGATACAGCACTTCTAAGTTGATATCAACAATGCTATTGTATGTGCTGATTATTTGTTGTTGTATGTGGCAGGGCCAGCTAATGCAGTTGAGTGTGATGACACCTCCTCGCTTCAAAGGCGAGCTTTCTTACTTAAATGGTGAAGACCGCTTACTGCGCTGGCTTTTTATTAAACACCGTGATGTCAAATTTGGAATAGAAAATTTCACCGAAGATGACATTAAGGTTGACCTGACTTCCCTGGGCAGTCATTACAACGATAGTGATGAGGAAGAGGATGACGACGACGATGACGACGTTGAAACGGATCAATCTGAGACAAAAGCCTGAACGGATGGTGCTTGCTACAGCAGCTCCTTGTTTTCCATTTCACAGCAGTACGAATAAAATGAATTATTGTTATTGATCAAAGTGAGTGCTGCTTTCGTAGGATTAGACTATATTTAGGCGGCTGTATCTGTAGACATGCTCTAGATCTTCGGCTGGACATCTGTATAAGATCAGCATCCTGATGTTCTCATGGAATATGTGAGCACTCACAGTAGTGAGCTTAATATGTGGGCTTTTCGAACATAGGAGTTTCTATTTTTATTTTTAAATGAGGCCTAAAATAAGCCTTCTCCAATTTGTCATCGATCACCATCACTATATACAGAGTCTGGTTTTCACTGATTATAAGGTTACGTTAGCATATAGCAGCTGATTCTTTAACTTAACTTCACATAAACTTAGTAATACTTTCAGTTTGCTGTTTACTCTAGTTACATTATGCAGGATCATCAGACAAGGTAAGAATATGGTACATGTAGATCCTCTTGTGAGAATATGCAAAGATGATCACCCACAGTACCATTTTATCCATCAAGACACAAATATACATCGTCTGCAACGTCAGTCTTGTAGCATACGCTTCAATAACCTGTATCTGTATTTGTATTGATATGTAATCAAGGTAGCATATGCAACATCCTTAAAATAAATCCTAAGATAAGGCAGGCCGTCGTAATGTTTATTGTATTTATGATTTTACAAATGATATAAATGGATACATACAACGCAATGTTCTGTACAGAATTACCAGTGGAATAAAACTGTAAAGGAGCAAATATAAACAATCCTGATGTCTTTTGAGTGCTATATCTTCAACACTGAATAAGTTCTTGACAAAAAAAGAATAATCACATAATCTCCCTAGTAATTCAGGCCTATAAACAAAGGAAGATTTTCTTGATTGCTTTCATATTCTTACTCAAATTTCATCAATTCTCAATGCCGAAGCAGAATATAGAGCATATATATGCACACAACCCTCTTTTCGTGTTTCCTTGTAGAGAGTTAACATTCCTCCCCGCAGCAAGATCAGACATGTACTGTACAACCGCCTGATACAATTAAAATGGGGATAAGAATTTGTGTTAGACGGTCTAAGTGTTGTAGGTGCAAAAAAGACAACAGTGTTCAACTGCAGATCTAAAAATACTAAAAAGTATCCAAACTGATCATCCAAAAACAAGCTCCTGAATTTTTTTTTTACAAGGCAGAAAACCCTTAACATACCTGTGCACCCAATTTCACAACATGCCTTGGCGGAACATCCAAGGGATTTTGATCTGATCTAAAAGTTCTCAACCTTGACAACAATCCAAAGGAATCAGGCAAAACTTTTATCTGATTGTAGCTGATATCAAGCTCTTGAAGCTTTTCCAGATTACCAAGTGATTCAGGCAACATTCTGAGGTCTGCGAAATTCTTCCCAACATTCAGTTTCTCCAAGCTCACTGCGCTACAAAGTGTTTCAGTTATGCTCTCAAGTTCATTGAAGCTAATGTCGAACTCTCTCAGGCGTAATAGATTTCCCATGGTTGTGGGTAATATCTTGACCCTGTTATAGTGCAAGGTAAGAATCTCCAAGAGTTCAAGCTCCCCTATTGCTTCTGGAAGAGCTCTTAGTTGATTGAAATCTAATCTCAATTCTAAAAGCGACGAGCATGATCCGATCGCGTGAGGGAGTTCTTCGAGATCATTGGATTCCAAATTCAGCCTCTGCAGAGAAACCAGATTACCAACTACATTTGGTAACTTTGAGAAACGGTTTGAACTTAAATCAAGATCGGTCAGCTTTCCCAAGTCCCCAAATGATTCTGGAAGTGTTTTCAACCTATTGGCTGAAAGGTCAAGATCAGTTAAATTCTGCAGTTCGCCAAACGTAGCAGGGAGGTTTATGAGCTGGTTTGCACGGGCATCCAGCTTCTTAAGCGCATGGAGGTTGCCTATTGAAGTAGGCAGAGCCATGATCTGGTTTTCAGATATGTATAATTCGGTCAGTGTTGCTAGCTTTCCAAGAGAGTAGGGAAGCCATTCAACCTTGTCCATTAGCTTACCTCGAAAATCTAAAACACTTTCTCCTTTGGCAGATCTCTCGATTACTGCAGCCACTTTCATCAAGTTAAGTTTCTCGTCTCCTGGAAACAGAAATGTAGAGAACTCAATACATCGAAATCTACTTAAATATATTCTCAATGTTCTATACATGTACTTGCAGCTAAGATCCTGGTCAAAGCTCACCAGTGATTAATTTCTTAAAACAATTCATTGATCAGTGATCCTATTTTCTCCCAAGCTACTAGTGTGTTTAGCAATCCTCGTTCAAAAGTGAGTGATTGAATTGAATATGAAGTATAACTGATCATAATTTCTCACAACTTCCATTAATTTCCAGAGCTCATTTAGATTGGTTCATGTTACATCTAATTTCGGAAACCTCAATCGAATGATTACCAGAACATCATGCAGCTGCTGCTACTCATAACATCAGCAACAACTTCTACCAGGACAATTTATCCCCCCAAGGTATGTCCACTTTAAGCTTTGTTTATGACGAGCTTATCAGCTAGTTTTGTTTTTATATTCATTAAAAACTAGTTTATCAACTTCTACGAACACCGGTAGCTGATTTGTTTTTATATTCATTATTATTAAAGGATTTGAACTAGTTTATCAGCTAATTTACTAAACACTTAATTAAATTCAACTAGTTCATCAAATCAAATCTCAATTTCAGCTGACATATTAGGTTGTAGATACTAGCCTCCTTAGAGACTTCAGTTATCACCTACTTTTGACGAACATCGGCTAGTGTAAATCCTGATCATAAATATTAAGTAATTAGTATACACAAAGTCTTGGAAGAGACATGAGACACGGATTGATGTTCTTAAGTCTGAGATACGGTCTTATGTATAGACTTAAAAGTACAAACATCCGAAAATAGAATCGAATTAAGCTCAAACCTGAAGGCAAAGCAACCTGTGGTTTGGAAGTAGTTTGAGGCAACAAGCTCTTCAAATTGGAACCCTCACCACTCTGCTCCACATCACTAATCACAGTAACAGTTTGAATTTCATCATCAGTTTTAAAACCCCTAGTTTCCTGACCATAACCATCAGCAGAAACGAAATCAGAAGCCTTCTGAATGAGCTGATCAAACACCTGGAAAAATCTGTCAACCTCAACCAAATACTCAGCCTCTCTACGCTGCTCGTGGCTCCGAAACATAACCATAGTTCTCTTCACTTCCTGCATCACCGAGAAGATCTCTGGAGGCACATCATCTTGCAATTGGTTGGAAATTAGGTCCAATTGATGGTTTTGCTCTGTTTGAACTGAGTCCAGTACGGAATTGGCGGCTTCAATTTCTTCTAGGGAGGGTCTAGGGGGGAGTGATCGGTAGATGGTGGTGATTGACTCGATCGCCGCCGCGTAGGCTGGTGGTGGGATGATTCTTGCGGAGGAAGCCATGGATTGGCAGGTCAGTGAGTATGATTAATTGATACTGATATGAAATGTTACTGGTGACTTGACTTGGAAGTTTGGATAACACTGATGACAGATTTATGTTGATCCTTTTGTCTTGTTTATTGTAGACTAGAATTGATACTTTTGTCTTGTTTATTGTACACTAGAAACATGACACTGAAGCGTATTCAGGATGTATATTATGTTTTGATAAAATTTATACTCTAATGTTTATAAATGCTTTTTTAAAAATTTATATGAAAAATATATATATATATATATATACACACACTATGTGAAGCGTTATAATAACGCATAGCATGATTTAAACTTGGTCAATATTATTTTCATCTATTTAAAAATTTACCCATTTTAGTATCGTAAATATGTACTATTACAATTTCTATTTGACTTTAGGAATTTTTACATTTTCTCCCCAAAACATTGAAAGAAGTAAATTGAACCATCCGATGAGGTCTCCCCAGTCCCCACACATCCAAAGGCAATGGACTACACTACACAACAGTTTGTTAGATCCCGATTTTACCTGGTAATTGTCCCTGTACAAATTCTAGGAAAAGAGCGCTTTTTCCATTAGGTTTCGGAAAATCCGGTTTTTAAGTTTTTTTCGGTCCGACCAGCGTTATTAATCGGGCAGGTTTTAATTCGAGTCATTTTCACACACTTCGGCGTGTTTGTGTGTGTTCTAACGTTTTTATCTTTTTTTCCACACTAAATTCCACAGACACTGACTAAAATTCACAGACCATACTAAAATCTCACAGAGAATGAATCAAACTCACAAACCATATTAAAAATCACAGACATATGACAAAAACACCCAGACCACACCAAAATCCCACAGACACTGACTCAAACTCACTGTCAATAAATAAAAATACACAGACCACACTAAATAAGTGGGTTTTGATCATTGTCTGTGGGATTTTATTCATTGTCTGGGGGTTTTAGTATGTGTGTGTTTTGGTCATTGTATGTGGGATTTTAGTATGGTCTGTGGATTTTAGTAAAATGTTTGTGAGTTTAAATCAGTGTCTGTGGGATTTAGTGTGGTCTGTGTATTTTTATTTATTGTCTGTGAATTTGAGTCAGTGTGTGTGGTTTTTTGTCAGTGTCTGTGGGATTTTGGTGTGGTCTGAGGGTTTTTGTCATATGTCTGTGATTTTTAATATGGTCTGTGAGTTTGATTCATTAATTGTCTGTGAGATTTTAGTATGGTCTGTGGATTTTAATAAAGTGTCTGTGAGTTTAAATCAGTGTCTGTGAAATTTAGTGTGGTCTATGTATTTTTATTTATTGTCTGTGAGTTTGAGTCAGTGTGTGTGGCTTTCGGTCAGTGTCTGTGGGATTTTGGTGTGGTCTGGGTGTTTTTGTCATATGTCTGTGAGTTTTAATATGGTCTGTGAGTTTGATTCATTGTCTGTGAGATTTTAGTCAGTGTCTGTGGGATTTTATTCAGTGTCTGTGAGATTTAGTGTGGTCTGTGAGATTTAGTGTATGTGGAATTAAAACCACATACACTAACTAAAATCCCAAAGATAATGATCAAAACCCACAGACACTGACTCAAACACACATGCAGTGAATAAAAATGCACAGACAATGACTCAAAACCCACATATTGTCTCAAAACCCACATACACTGACTCAAACACACATACAGTGAATAAAAATGCACAGACAATGACTCAAAACCCACAGACACTGAACAAAAATGCACAGACAATGACTCAAAACCCACGGACACTGAACAAAAATGCACACAATGACTAAAATCTGTTGATCAGCTATTCCAATCTGTGATTTGTTCAGATTTAACTGTACAAATCAAATTGGAACAGTTTCGAATTGAAAAAATCTCACAGAAATTGGGGATTATGAAATTTTACCTCATTCGATCGATTGCAAGACATATTAGATGTTGATTCTTCAGTTTTTTCAAGAGGAACCGCCGGAAACAAAGCTAAATGCTGGAATCGCTGAATTTCGGAGAAAAAATCGCCCGGAACAAATGTGGGTTTTGAAATTTCAATTTTCTGCACTTTTTTGGTTTTGGTTTGCCCTTTTATACTGACCGGATGAATTTCGGGCAGGGGTAAGCGCTGCCCGTGCCCGGTTTAGAATTGAACCGCGTCCGGTTTGGATGGAAAAAACTGGAATTTCCATTTCTAATGGAAATACTGCTCTTATAGTAGACTGCTTTCCTTCACGATTGAAATTTTATTTTCCTTCTCGGAGTATGTTTTGCGGAGCTTTATATTGGGAGTAGAGTTTTCTTTGTCGTCGTAAAACACATAATCAGCAGATTTTTTGCTCCAGTTCTTCCATCTCTTTATTCTGCTCCCACGAATCCGTTCTCTTCTGTTGTTCATAAATGTATGTTCACCGCTCTTCCATAGCCGGCGAGGCAAATTCTTCTAGAGCAGAGTTATATGAAAGAAACCAAACAAACCTTATTGGAAATGAAGTCGAGCTTGGAGCTCCTCTGAGCAAGCCCATGCTCATCCTCAGCATCTGGATCTTGGATCTCGAGGACGGCCGACTTGCTGTGTAGGAGAATCCGATTAGGCAAATTCACAGGTAAGATGTATGTTGCTGTGAATTTGACAATCGAGATCGCTCTTGAGTCCGGTCATTTTCACGAAAATTAGGGATCTGTGGTGCTGTGGGTTTTTCGATTGAGTAGAAGGATCGATTCTTTGAACAACAATAATGGAGAGAAAAAGCTCGTTCAAACAATAATGGAGTAAAGCTCCTTGAGAAGATGCTTTATTAGTGCAATGAGAGAGATGAAGTTGAGATCTATCTGGACGGTGTATACATTTGCGTCCCTTATACGCGCTATTTGTGAGACTGGTCTTCTCAAATATTTAAGTAGGAATTGTATGTGAAAATGGGACCAAAATCGAGACAAAATCGGAGGTACCCACGCGCTCAATGTTTAGTTATATCATTACTTTGAAATCATGGTACAACATTTAAAGATTGTGATTCACCATAAAGACGATTACGATAAACCCCTACCGCCATAATCCGACAGGCAGCTAGTGAGTAGAACAGTTTTTTCTGTTTAATCAATTCATTTAAGTTACGTAGAATTTGATTTGATTATTGTATCGAAGTGCTGCGGAAATTTCGTGGATTTCTGGATTGGTTGTATATGCTTGTAAAACTGGAACTTTGTTTTTACGTAAATCATGTTTGATTGGTTTTGGAACGTTGTTCAAAGTTAAAGAAAAGTTTCTAAAAAAAGTAAAATTATTTAACCAGGTTCGGTTTCGACCGAACCAATACTCCCTCCACTTTGATTTTTTATGTTCAAAAAATTGAATGGGTCATCTTTTCCAAGTAATTTCGGATTTCATTTTAAGATAAATTCGTTTTGGTTATTTTTATTTGAAATATCATACGGGGTTTAATATTCGTAAACCTTCTAGTGGTTAGAATGAATATTATTTTAAACTTAAATTAAAGAGTTACCCACTGGTTGGGACTCATTTTAATTGTACTATTCATCAACTTAAACCATTTTTAATATTTGGCTTGCATTTACAAACAATAGTCTTTTTTTTTTTTTTTTTTTTTTTGAGAAAGAATGATAAATTTCATTCATAATATAGAGAGTTTACAAGTTGAAGAAATAGAGCTTCAACACAGCAGAAAAACACTTTATCTAAGCAACAGTACATTCAGAATAGAAATATCTCTGACTGGAAGGAAAAAAAATCCTAAGTCATGTGATTTCCGTAAAATCAAATGGCAGAGTACCATAACCCGTAGCGTTGGCACCAAAATTGCGGCTTAATTGGTCAACAAGCATGTTTGCCTCCTTACGAATATAATACATGAACATCGAGAAATCACCATCATTTCACGAATCATGGTATACAAAGACTTCATTGACAAAGACCTGAGTAGAATTGATGCTATTAACGGCTATTTGACAGTCCCCTTCCAGA
This sequence comes from Plantago major, assembly GCA_026545765.1. Classification (NCBI taxonomy): domain Eukaryota; kingdom Viridiplantae; phylum Streptophyta; class Magnoliopsida; order Lamiales; family Plantaginaceae; genus Plantago; species Plantago major. The sequence goes on from CM048840.1 coordinate 44,576,580, forward strand.
ATTATTTGTTGGAAGTCCATGTTCTTCGCAATTGACAGTGCTAAACGGGTTGCATAGGCTTCGGCCACTTCAACATAAAATGCACCTTGTAGTCTTTTCTTTGACCAAGCTAAGATTAAGTCGGTATGGTCTCGAGCTACTGCTGCGATTCCGCCTGGTTGACCGTAACGTGGAATCGAAGCATCGAAGTTCAACTTTATCCAGACATTTAGTGGGGGAGACCAAGGCCCATGAGATGTATTTCCATTGGAAGCTTGAGTTCCAATTGGCTGATATATATTAGCCTTGAAGAAGCCTATGTACCTGCGCACAAAAACAACAGACTCCATAGGGGAGAAGCTTTGGTCATCATGGACAATTCGGTTACGATTATACCAAATGCTCCAACATGAAACAACAAAAAATTCAAACTCCCGGGCATCCATTCGGATTCGGACCCCATTAACCCAGCTCCAAGGCGTGTCAGTATCAAAATAAAGAGCAGCTGATGGGATAATAGTGAGGGCCCAAAAGACTCGCGCAAAATGGCAGTCACGCAAGATATGGGTAATCGATTCTGAGTCTCCTCCACAAACAGCACAATGCTCTTCCATTATTATATGTCGCTGTTTCAGTTCACAAGTGGTGGGAAGGGAATTATGTAACATTCGCCAAAGGAAGTGTTTAATTTTCCCCGGAATTCTCAGATTCCAAACAAAACTCCAATTTTTGGCCAGTGCTAAGGAGGGACCACCTTGGACAGAATCCACAATGTCTTGCTTCATTTTCATAGCCAAGTGATAAGCGGAACTCACCGTATAGTGGCCATGCCTTGAGTAATGCCAAATGCGGAGGTCTTCAACATTTCTATGAGTGAGAGGGATTTTTAAAATCTCCTCAACATCATCCTGCCAAAACAAATGGTTAAGGATAGGCAAATCCCACTCATCAAAAGAGGGGTGGATTAGAAAGGAAATATTTAGAGGCCCCTCACGCATAAGGTCTGGGGTTTTTATTTTGATAGAGCTATAACCCGGAACCCACTTGTCTTGCCAAATGTCAATTCTCTCACCATTTCCAACTCTCCATCTTGTCCCCGCATTGACTAACTTCAACGCTGCACAAATGCTCTTCCAAGTAAACGAAGAGTTAGCCTTAGGGACAGCAAGGAGGACATCACAGTTTGGAAAATACTTTGCTTTCAGCACACGACTCAAGAGGGAATGGGGTTTCTCAATGATACGCCAGATTTGCTTACCGAGCAAAGCAAGATTAAAAGCTCGTAAATCTCTAAAGCCTAACCCTCCACCCCGTTTACTTTTTATCATGGTTTGCCAGCTAACAAAGTGCATCTTATCTTTACCTTCATCGCTCCACCAAAAATTACAGATTAAAGATTCAAGATCGCGAAGAAGATAGTCAGGCAATTTAAAGCAGCTCATAACATAAGTGGGAATTGCTTGTAAAACAGATTTAATAAGAACTTCTTTCCCAGCTTTGGATAAAAAATTACCATCAAAAGAGTGAGCTTTTTTCCACAATTTATCCCTCAACCACCCAAAAATCTCTTTTTTATTTTTTTCCCATAGTGGCAGGAAGACCCAAATATTTTTCATGCTTATCAACCACTTGCACATTCAAAGTAGACTGAATCTGGTTTTTCATTGTGTCATCAATATTCCTACTAAAGACAATAGTAGACTTATCCAGATTAATCTCTTGGCCAGAGCCAAGGCTGTAAGTATGAAGAACATTCATAATAGCAAGAGCAGAATCAACAGAAGCATGACTGAAAATCATAGTGTCGTCAGCAAAGAGTAAGTGGGAAATAGAAGGAGCACTTGGGCTCACTTTCACACATTTGATTTCACCTCTACCAACTGCCCCCCTCAAGTAAAGAACATAGAGCTTCAGTACAGAAGAGAAATAAAAAAGGACAAAGAGGGTCGCCCTGGCGAATACCACGACTAGGACCAAAGTTACCCTGCTGACTGCCATTCAAGATGACCGAGTAAGTAACAGACTGAATACAGAGCATGATAGTGTCAACAAAAGAGCTGTGAAAGCCAAGCTTTAGTAAACACTTTTTAAGAACGACCACTCTACTCTATCAAAAGCTTTACTGAGATCTAGTTTCAAAGCAAAAAAAACTTTTTTTTTCTTTAGTTTTGCTCTTCAAATAATGATTTATCTCATACGACACAAGAACATTATCAGTAATCAATCTTCCAGGAATAAAAGCAGACTAGTTTTCGCTAATAATGGCATTCATGTGAGGCTTCAAGCGGTTAGTAATGCATTTGGATGCAACTTTATAAACAACATTACTAAGGCTGATTGGCCTAAACTGAGTAATAAGGTCAGGATTCTTGCATTTTGGAATCAAAACGGTGTGGATATAATTGATTTTCCCATCTAAGATACCATTATTCAACAGATTCAAGCAACAAGAAATGACTGACTGACCTACAATGTGCCAATATTTTTGAAAAAATAGAACAGGAAAACCATCTGGCCCAGGTGACTTTAAAGGGTACATTTGGAAAAGAGAAGATTTTACCTCAGTCGCTGTATAAGGAGCACAGAGTTCCTGATTCATCTCCTCGCTCACCTTCGATACCATATATTCCAGTGCAGCCTCAATATGTTCAGTGGTTGGATTAATAGAACTGAAAATTTGCTTAAAATAATCCACTACAATCGAGCCCATTCCATCCAAGTCAGAAATAGTTTCGCCAGCTGCATTTTTCAGACTTCTAACTTCATTTTTCGCAGAACACTGGGAGGCTTTGGAGTGAAAGAATTGAGTATTCCGGTCACCCTCCTGAGCCCATCGAATCTTGGCTCGTTGTTGCCACATAGCATTTTCTCTGTCAAGTATTTCCTCCAATTTGTGTTTCAGAGTCGCCTCTTCTGCTTTGGAGTCGGCCGAGACTTTTCCTTCCCGTAAAATCGCCAATTTGCTTTGTAGCTGCTTAATTTCCCCTTTCACACTTCCAAATTCCGATTTTCCCCAATTAGCTAACCCAATACTACATGAATCAATGGCGGAGAGGAGATCAACATCGGGATCCCAATTGGATTCGATGATCCGCGCACAGTCGGTATGCCTAACCCACATCGCTTCGAACTTGAAGCTCCGACTTTTCTGGCGTTGTGCTACTCGGGTTCCTTCAAACACTAGCTTTACTGGATTATGATCTGAATAGGAGCATCTCAGATGATGTACAGAAGCCAAAGGGAAGAGTTGGCGGAACGATGAGGTTGCAAGTGCTCTATCCAATCGAATTCCGATTGTGTTTGGGTGAGATCTCCTGTTGTACCAAGTGTAGTCAAACCCAAAATATCCCAAGTCCAAGAGTCCAACATGTTGTATACAATCTCTAAAATCTCGAATTCGATAAGGATCAACAGTTAAACCACCTAACTTTTCTGAATTAGAAAGAATTTCATTATAGTCGCCCATACAAAGCCACGGTTTATTCGAAAGAGATCCAAGACGCTTTAACAAATCCCAAGTAAACTTTTTTTTACTCAAATCCGGTTCACCATAAAATCCAATAAAACGCCAAGTTACATCACTGTTACTCAATTGCACATGAACATCAATATGGTGTCTTGAAAAGCTCTGAAGAGTAACTAAGGTTTCTTTAGATCAAAGGAGGGCTAATCCCCCCGACTTTCCAATAGCATTAACCGAAAAACCAAAAAGATTAAATCTAGCTTTCAATCTATCAATCCCGCAGGCATCAAGTCGTGTTTCCATGAGAAAGATGAGATGGGGTCGAGAATCTTTAATCAAATCCTCGAGCTCTTGAACTGTCCAAAGGCCCCCCGCACCTTGACAGTTCCAAGCAATACAACTCATTGTGCTAGGCGGGGTTGCGGAGTACTTGTTCATGAGTCACAATGCCTTTGTTAGAACGCTTGAAAGGTCTCTCGCCGGATGGGTCACCATTCCACGTTCCTTCTTCTTCGTAATGGCCACAATTCGTTTACCTTTATCGAGGGTGGGTGGGCGACCTCTTTTTTTGGGTTGAGCTTGTTGCTGGGTTGGATTATTGAAGCGTTGGGTTGAAGGTGAGGAGTGGGCTACCTGATTCCTGTTCCAATGGTTTCGCGGGCTGAGGGGTTGAATCGGTTTGGGCTTGGAGTGGGCTGTTGGATCAAGTAAGGTTGGATAAGTAATTGGGCTTGAGGGTCAGATTGCGAACTGAAGGGGGGAATTGGATTATTTGTTAGGCCAAGATTATTTGTGAATGGGCTTTGGAGGTTTGTGTCAAAAGGTTGAGGTAATGGGCCAGTATGGTAGTTTGTGGGGCTAAGGGTTGGATTATCACCAGAATTTGGAGTGGGTGATGTAGTAACGTTTCCTGGGGTATTGATGGGGCTATTGTTGAAAATGGTAGGTTGGAGGGAATGTGGAGACAAGGGAATTGATTGGAAAACTCCTTCCATTTTTGAGTGGGCGTTTTTCTCATTTGGAAGCAAGATTAGGGCCTTGGATTGGGGGATTTCATTACTTTCTCCAGACTTACCAAAAACATGTTGTTGACTCGCCGTAGCAGTAACGGTTGGCTGATCCCGATCGACAAAGATTCTTGTCATGGTGGCCGCTTCCGGTAGACCTCCTACCAATCTGTCCATCTGAGTCTTCACAGAGGCGCGTAGCCAGGGTCCCTATTCTAATGATTCCTCATTCGTATCACCACTAGTCGCTTCTATCTCAAATTGGATCTTACAATCCCGGAGAAGATGGCCGATAATACCGCATCTATAACAAAAATTAGGCAGACGCTCATAAGTGAAAGAAACAATGATGGATTCACCATTAACACATCAAACCCGAAGAGCACGCTTAATCGGCTTAGTAATATCCATCTGAACTCTTAAGCGCATATGCATTTCTCCTGTTGATGAATCACTATTCTTAGGCAGTTCAATAAATTCCCCGATGCCATTACCAATAACCGTCGCCATTGCCTCATGCATCATGCTAATTGGGATACCTCTTATCTGAAAATTGAAAGCAGCATGATTGAGTGGTATAGTCGATGGGTCTTCACCATCTTCAATAGGAGCAAGAACGACCAGATTCTTTTCGAATGACCATGGACCATGAGCGAGCACCCGTTTTTTGTCCAGGTCACGATTAAATTGGAACAACAGTCTCTCATTACTGATCTTTTTGATTTCCATGCCGTACATAAGACCCCAACTGTTAGCCATCAGCAGCTTAAAAGAATCAAGGTACACCGCCCGTTTTGCCAAAGTGCGGCCGACCAGAGCCAAGGCAAAATTGTCGTTAGTGGTAGTCCAAGCTTCCACTGGCACCTGTACCCCCATCAGATTCCTCTTCCGTGAGGCGCATCACTTTCGACATTTGTGCAGCAAGATCATCGGCCAGGTTGCGAGCTGATTGAGACATATGGTATTCGAGGTGAGCGAAGGAGGGTTGGAACCTTCTGTGAGACAAGTGAGACACAAAGCCAGAACATAAAAAGTTTAGAACAAGGTTAGAGATGCAAGTTTGAGTGTGAGGAAGACTGATTACTGATGCAGTACTTATGCACACAAAAAGAAGATTCAAATGAAAATTATATGCTGAAATCCCAGGATCATAGACAGCCATTAAAGGGCTGAATATGCAGGGATATATGCACCAAAATAAGCAGTTATAGAATAAAAACCAAAAGTTTGAGAACAAGATCTTGAGACAGTAAAAGAAGATTGAGGAATCAAAGAAGATATGTAAACTCCCAATTAATGGGGAAGAAAAATCTTCATCAGAAGAGAATAGATCACTCATTCGAGGAGGAAATTTGAGGTTGTCCATCGGAGCTATTCCGGCCGGTCACTCTCGCCCATCCGTGTGTATTGAAAAAATATGAAACTGTGGATATGGATACAAACAAAAATAGTACGAGGAGGTTGTTTACCCAACACAAACAATAGTCATTTTAACTACAACTTTCTCACACCTCTGTTCCCACTCTCTCTCTCTCTCTCTAGGCGCAGAGGTGTCACTCCCTCTCTCCCTCGTCGGAATCGTTTTTCGGCGATATCTGTCCATCCTAACCTTAGTTGACTAAAAATTTTCCATCCACAAAGCAACTTGAGGTATGTGTAGCTTTATTCCGGCGACTTTTCTCTTCTCTTTTCTGCCGCCATTTTAGTTTTGTTGTTTGGGAAATTTCCGCCTGTTTATAATTTGTTTTTGAGAGAGATGAAAATGAAGGGAGTTTGGATGAGAAAAATACCTCAGTTTATAGGATAATGCCTCGATTGCGAGTCCGAAAATGAGAAAGCAGAAGAGTCCTCTTATTTTCGATAAGCTAATAGCATTAATTTGATAATCTCTCCTCTCATTTTTTTGTTCCAGTAATTTAATTAGTTAGTTGCACTTAAGGTTTAAAACCACCATGTGTTGTATAATTTGGCTTCTTTATGTTTTTCCATGTTCCTGTTTTACTACTTCTTAAGTTTAAATTTTGCTTGCATGTTGGTGCTATTATTATTGTGTACCCTGGCAAGCTTTTACAATTTTCAGTAGATTTTTAATGGAATCAACATGATAACCATTCATCTATCTTGATGCATGAATCTGCAATCTCTAGTATCCTATGACAAAATCATGTTAGCATGTGTATATTCACAGATATGCAGAACACGAATTTTATAGTATGTTGTGCAACTTACGTAAAAAATTTCGAACGCTATTATTTAAACCGAAAATTCTTGCTACTGCTATGTAATATGAGTTCATCTTACTCTATTATGTGGTTGGAGTCCTATTGTAATATTCTGAATGATTTACCTTTCCTATGTACTCTGAGCATGTTAACTACTTGAGCTGAAATTATAAGGAAATGAGTTTATTTCGGGACGGGGGATCAGGATTACCCGAACCCTTATCCCACCTTTAATTAATTGAACCTGATTTACTCATTTTCTTCTATTTTTTCAGTTTGGTTATCTTGTTGTTGATTATTGTTTTATTTTGTTATGTTATCATGATTTTGCGAATGGGACACTGAGGAGATATGGGAGAGAGGGCTGGAAATTTCAACTCCAAGTGCCAACAACCGGTAGCACCCTTGGGAATGTTGCCTTGTTTGGTCACATATAGTTGGCGTTTTTAGCTTGACGAGGTTAGTTTGCAAATAAATTACTATAGAGTTTTTGCAAGTGTAATTGGTGAACAATGAAATTTAATAACTATATTAACGTGTAATATTATTTCTCGTAGGAACTGACATAGTATGTATCTTGGTGTGGCTTCATTTCGATTCTGGTGAATGCAGCCATGGCATGCTGGCCTTGTCGAGTAGAAACGGTAAAAAATATCGTAAGTTGTAAAAAATTGTTCACGAGACTAGAACAAACGTTTGGTTGTGTGCATACAAATAGTATTAAGAACTGTGGCAATTATGTTAATCTTTATTTGAAATTCAAATACATGAACTTCACATATGCTACCTACGATCTTTCCCGTATCTTGGCTTGGCTATGGCTAAATGCTATATGCAGCCATGGTGGTTGCCTTGGTTGCGTGTTTGTGAGGTTATTATGTAACAACTTTTGCGGTAACTGAGCCACATATTATGATGTAGACTTATTTATATAATGTAACACGTTCGACCTATAATGTTGCAAATAGCATACTATGCAAATTGTATATTTTTGTTTCCAAATGCATCTCATGGAAAGTGGACTTATTGTGTACACATAAGTCCACTTTTAAGTTTGCTTTATGTCACTTGTATAATGATGGTGACTATTGATCAATAGTCAGATGCAACCAATTTACACCAGTACTGATGGTAACTATTGATCAATAGTAATCAATTTATGTCAATAGTGATACTAGTCATACTTTATGTATAGTTTTGAGTGCACAACATGTTAAATTGTTCATATATATGGTGCACTCCACTCATTTCTCTTTTACAACCATTTTCAAACAACACTCTTAATTAATATCTTCCGACTTCAAGATTAGTTGTGCTTGTCTACTACTCTTAACCTCCATTCGATAACATTTCTTACCATATTTACTTTTATAGTTGCATAAACAAATTTGTTTAAATGAGTTGTTTTCATATGTCACAAGTTCATGGGAATCTTATATTTAGATGTTGATACAACGTGATGCATTGTTCATATGAATCATGCGTGCTTTGACTACCGTTGGTATATATTTCCATAAGCTCGTACAAATTGATGGTTTTGAATTAAATAACCTCATGTGTATATATTTCCATATGGTAGCTTTTTAGTCCTTCATTTGTGCAATTTTGAAACAAATTTGGTATGTTTAGCCTTGTCCATCATTTTGTATGTGAAAGAATAAAAGGACTGACTTGTTATATCGATACACACACAGATAAGAATGTCTTATCACATGAGTGTCATGATGTGAAGAACAATCAAACGCAATGAAATAACTAAACAAAGATAAAGAAACAAGATGTTTCTTTCTAGTAGGTATATAAATATACCTACTGCACCAAAGGCAAATATCCACTATATCAATGAGGATTTTCAAAACTAGGTTTAAACTCTTCAATGAGAAAAGATCAAACACTAGAACTAGTCGGAATGAGTTATTCCGAAGTACCTAAACTAGACACTTCAAAGACTAGTAAAAATATGAGAAGATTACAACTATTGATTGTGAGTCTCAAATCTCTCAAATCCGTAATCTTCTTCATCACTTGATCTGGTATTTATAATGCTCTAATCTGATGTAGATACGCAGAATCAAGTCTTCATCTTTATCCTTATCTTCAAGAGTCCAAATCATTCAATCTTCTAAGAGTCTATAAGATATTGACTTTCAAGAGTCCCTTGTATCTTGTCTTCTAAGACTCCATGGCTTTCTTGAATATAAGTTGCATCTTATCTGAAGCCAAACATTCACAAACATGGAACTAGGTTATCGTTAGTGAAAAAGGCAATTATTAATTAAGTCCTTCAAAGTGCAGATATTCTGAATCGAAATGCCATTGTTGCGAAGTAAATCATATCAGTGTTGCTATAACAATGATTCAAACAGCTGCACTTTCATTCTCCCCCTTAATGCCTTTCTTCACAACACCTAGTGACATGTTAGACAGAAGGAACATAACACTGAACAAAAATACTTCATATTAAAGAAAGAACACAACACAAAGACAATAAAAGAAGACTCTTCTTTTTTTTTTATTTTTAAAAACACTAAACTAAAACACAAAAGATTCCATCTCCTTCTTCCTTCTACTTCAAAACTACTCCCCCCCTTGTTGTGAGGAAAGGAGGGGAAGTAAAGTCTGACGTTCCTCCAGAAGCTCCTTGAGCTGATTATCAATGTGCAGAATCTGATCCACAATCATTTGATCACCGAGTCGATGACGTCAAGTACATGTATTGCTTGCAAAAGTAAGTGATGATTCTGGAATTCTTGCTGATGCCCAGGGAAGATCTTGAACCCTTGTAGAGTTGAGCAACCGATGAGACACACTGTATGATTGAAATGGAGACACTAAAACCTCACTTGGACTGGGAGCAAAATTCCTAGCACAAAGATACCCATAGATGAGAGCGGATACATCAAATTCCCAACTGCTCCTTTCAAACCAAAATAAGTCAGATGTTGAAAGATCCGCTGACCCATATTCACAGGAAGACCCAACTTCAGTTTGTAGAGAAGTGTGGCAGTAGAAGAGGTGACTATGGTACAGTTAGTAGTAGGCAACCAATTGTGAATAGAGAGCCTATAAACTGCAGCCATCAGAGTAGTTAAATGTTTTGCTTGGAAAGATGGATTCCATTTAACCACTTTCGAACCAGTGATGACTTTAGCTACTTCATCCATAGAAACATCAAGCTCATCTTCTTCAATCTGTAAGGTGCCTAGATGTGTATTGATTCTACTGGCAGAGAAAATATACACCTTTCCTCTCAGATAGGCTCTACCATACTTAGGAGATTCTTCCTTGCCAAAATTGTCGGACAGATTACAGTAAAATTCCTTTATCACCTTAGGAACATAGGCAGTCAACTCAGACACAGATCTCAACAAACCTCTGGACTCCAAAAACTCATAAATCCCATGTTCTTTTAGGTTAACATCATGAATTTTCCATTCATTGTTGGCCTATTAACAAACAAATCCCAGTCGACAAGACTTGATTCTTTATAGAATTCAAGGGTATGGGCACGACCCCCAAAATCAGACATAGGAGATGCAGGTGTAGTTACCTGAGTTTCTTCATCAGACTCACTCTCAGTGTCAGCAACAGGTGGAAGAGATGTTGCAGCAACATTGTCAGACCCAGAGGACTGTGCTTCTTCTTCACTTTCATTCAGCCTTCGTACAAACATAGCTCGTGTTTGTCGCCGAAGAGCAATAGCCCTAATCTCTCCCAGAGATTCTGCACTCCCAGTAGTGTGTGAACTAAGAGTATCTCCCCCTAAATTAGGGTTTTCATTAGCAACTGGACCATCTGTGTCCATGGCAACAGCTCCATTGTTGTCATCTCCTTGGTGAGAAACGGGAAGGGCATCACCTTGCAATGGGCGCTTCTTGCGTTGATACTTCAGCCCAACCTGGTATCCCCTGCTATTGACCTCGACTTGAGGTGTTTTGTTCATTGTAGTATCAATGGGGTTGGGTGAGGTGCCAGGTGATGGGGAAGGAGAATTAGAGAGTTGACACAGAGTTTCAGCAGCTTGGGTAAAGGGATCCATGGTAGACAGAAAAAGTGAGTGAAGATGACACATAAACGGAATAAACACGAGAGGGAATAGATGGGAGAAACAAACTTCGAGAAATAAGACTATAAAAAGGGATGCACTGACGTTAAAGAGAGGAAGATGAAGAGTCCACAATTAGAAAAACATCATAATTATTGTGGGAAGATGAAGAGTCCACACTTGATGTAACATTAGATACAATGTTTTTGTAACTGTTAGACAAAGGACTTTAGGTGTTTGGATTAAGAGTAACTGGATACGGGAAGTTTGAATTTGGACAAAAACTGCTTCAAGTATCCAAAGCTAAACGAATCCTAAAGCAACAAGATCTGAACAAAGACACTTAGGTGTCACCTGATAAGTCAAGAATTATAGCACTTGGAGAGAAACAAGTATCCAAAAGTTCTAAAAGACATAAACTCTCAAAAATACCATGTCATAATAGATAGTTAAACTTAAGAAAACTCCTGGTATCATTTTAGAGGTCGAACAGAACAGATTTCCAAGACTCACTGTGAGACCAACAGTTACTCCAACACCCTTTCCCACAGGAAGAACAACACGGACCAAATAAATCTCCCCCTTAAGGCAAACTCCTAAAAACTCTTAAAACATGCAGTATCTATCATGACCAAGTATTCTAAGAGCACAACACCCCAAAACAACATCAAGAAAGATATGTAACCAAGCTCCCATCTGTACTCCTCTTTGTAAAATAAAATTAAAACAAAGCAACTGGTTGAGGCCTCTATTCGTAGCTATTCAGGGGTGACTAAAAGTCGGCGAACCATGTCAAATAATTGGAACGCGCATGAATCCCGTCCAAAGCCAAAGCTTATGCGGAGTGAAGACAGACACGCGACTTTTAGCATATGGTAGAATAGCTTTAAAACAGAACTGAGTGCTAAAAAGATTCAATGTAGTCTTAGAGAATCGAGGGACTTATTTAAGTCGTATGCAACTCAAAGCATTACTCAACAAAACATTGGCCCCCATTGGGCTCTTCTTGGTTGGCCACCATTGGGCTCTTTTGTGGCCACCATTGGGCTCTTTTTAGTTGCTTTCACAATATGACAAGATTAGAGAGTTAGGCAGGAAGACAAAGAAAACAAGTTTCTCAAGACATTGGAAGAGAAGAGGCTGACAGTAGACCAGGTCATAACAGATGCATGTACTTAGACAAACACAAAAACACACAAGAAAAAGACAAGATGCAGACAACAAGACACACATCACAAGCAAATGCCACACTGTTGATCTGTGATGTTAAGATAACAGTGGCAGTAACAGTGTACCTAATGAATGCACAGGCCAAGAGCCCTTCTAAGACTGAAGAATCTCTCGGTATCTAAGGGTTTTGTGAATATGTCTGCAAGTTGATTGTTGGTGTCTATATGCTGGATGTCAACAACTTGTAGATTAACCAAGTCTCTAAGGAAATGATGCCTAATGTCTATATGCTTAGTGCGTGAGTGTTGAACCGGGTTCTTAGATATGTTGATGGCACTAAGGTTGTCACAAAACATAAGTAAAGTGTCACTCGTAAGACCATAATCATGCAACATATTTTTTAACCAGATTAACTGAGTGACACAACTACCCGCAGCAACATACTCAGACTCAGCAGTGGACAAGGAAACACAATTCTGTTTCTTGCTATACCATGATACCAGATTTTTTCCTAAGTAAAAACATCCACCACTAGTGGATTTCCGATCATCTACATCTCCTGCCCAGTCAGAATCACTAAACCCAATGAGATTAGTGTCAGTGTCCTTTGTGTACCATAAGCCTAAACTAGCGGTTCCAGAGATGTATTTAAGGATGCGTTTAACTGCATATAGGTGAGTAGGTTGGGGATTGGATTGATACCTGGCACACACACATACAGAGAACATTATATCAGGTCGACTGGCAGATAGGTACAGAAGACTGCCAATCATGGATCTGTAGAGTGTTGGATCCACTGTTGCATCCACTGTTGCATCCACTGTGACATCCACTGTGACTGCAACATCACATTTGCTGAGTTTTAATGTGGAGGGCATAGGTGAAGAACTTGTCTTGGAACCATCCAGACCAAATCTCTTGACTAAATGACGTGCGTACTTCTCCTGGGACAGAATGCACTGACTTGCTTTGCTTGATTTGCAATCCAAGGAAGAAATTAAGCTCTCCAATCATACTCATTTGGAATGTACCTGTCATTGCTGAGACAAACTTGTCTACCAGGGCATTGTTAGTAGAACCAAACACAATATCATCGACATATATTTGTGCTACACATATATCTTTGCCTTGGCGAAGAATAAACAAAGTCCTATCAGCTTCACCACGAGTAAAACCTAGAGATAAAAGAAACTCAATCAACCTATCATACCAAGCTCTAGGAGCTTGTTTCAAACCATAAAGTGCCTTCTTGAGTTTGAAAACATGGTTTGGATAGTGCGGATCCTCAAATCCCTTTGGTTGCTCAACAAAAACTTCTTTGTCAATAAAACCATTTAAGAAAGTGCCTTTTACATCCATTTGTTGAAGAGTAATATTTAGAGAACATGCAATAGCTAATAAAAGTCTAATGGATTCTAGACGGGCTACTGGTGCAAATGTTTCATCGAAATCAACTCCTTCAACCTGAGTATAGCCTTGAGCAACTAATCTAGCCTTATTGCGGGTTACTATACCTTCTTCATTGCTTTTGTTCTTAAAGATCCATTTTGTGCCAATTACATTAACACTAGTGGGTCTAGGAACTAAAGTCCAAACATCATTGGTACGGAACTGTAAAAGTTCATCCTGCATAGCCTCAACCCAAAAATTGTCTTGTAAGGCTTCTTTCACATTCTTAGGTTCAATTAAGGAGACAAAACAAGAAGATGCAACCTGTATACCTTCTTGTTCAGTACAAAGACTAGATCGAACCATGTCTTTGTAGTTTACCCTGGCTTTCCTTCGTAATTGAATACCATCATTGACTTCACCAATCACTTGTGAAGTAGGATGTAGCTTACGAATCCTAGATGGTGGGTCCCCCCTGACTGTATCCAGGTTTGTAACTTGGGTATCTGTATCTGGTTCATTCATATTTGTATGAGACACTTCACTCTTATCTGAGGAACTGGAATCACTCAGTGTTCTATCAACTGTTTCTGTAACAGTGGGAGCAACAGTTGTTGCAACATCATCCTCCTGTGACAGACTTTCTTCAGTGTTCAGCATCTCAACACCTGTAGGAACCTGTGACTGAGCAAACGACAAAGAATCATCAAATTTAACATTGACTGACTCTTGAATAGTCTTTGTTCGAGGATTGTAAACCCGGAACGCATGACTATTCAAAGAGTAGCCAACAAATATTCCCCGTTCGCTCTTAGCATCGAACTTTCCCAAGTTCTCCCTGTCATTTAAAATATAGCAAACACAACCAAACACATGAAAGTAGTGAAGATTGGGTTTTTTTTGCCTTTTAATAGTTCATAGGGAGTAGTCGTAGTTCCAGGTCTTAGATACACACGATTTATGATGTGACAAGCAGTGTTACAAATTTCACAAACGCTTTTGATAAGTGCATAGAACTTAACATAACTCGACTCATTTCTTGCAAAGTTCTGTTCTTTCGCTCGCAACTCCATTTTGTTGAGGAGTTTCGTGAAAACTCATGGGAGATTCCTTTTATCACGTAATAGAGAAAAGATCGGTTTCAATTCCTTCCATGATCGAGATCAATCCGTCTAATGTACATCTTGTAGAGGTTTTTAAGAAGGACATAATGTTTCTTAAAACATCAAAAGTCTCGATTTTTTTTTAGAAACGACACCCGTGTAAATCTAGAGAAGTCATCTACAATTACAAAGATGTAATATTTTCCCCGGACTAGCCACCTCAATAGGACCCATAAGATCCATGTGAAGTAGTTCAAAACACCGGAAGTGGCGCTTTTGACCTTCATGAGATAAGGTGGATGAGAAGCTCTTACTTGTTTTCCTTTTAAACAATCTCCACACAAGTTTGCACGAACTAGTAAGCTTAGGTATACCATTTCTGACTCCTGTTTGATTATCTTCTCAAGGTTCCTATAGTTCACATGCCCCAGCCTTTTATGCCATATCACAGATTCACTTAGTTGCACATTGTTAAATTTATGAGTTGCAGTCATAACATAACAGTTATCAGGAGACCTTTCACCATTCATGACACACTCATACTTATCATTAAAGACTAAGCAGAAAGTTTTATCAAAATACACCTTGAGGTCATTATCACATATATGACTCACACTGAGTAGATTTGCAGTCAATCCATCGATCAACAATACATTTTCAAGAGAGGGACAACCATCAAGATTTAAGATTCCTTTACCAAGAACCTTTCCTTGGGATCCTCCTCCATATGTGACCATACCTGTATCTTGAGCAACAAAGTTTTTCAAGTGTTTCTTGGCACCTGTCATGTGTCTAGAACAGCCACTATCGAAATACCACAGAGTTTTTTGCTTAGCACTCAGGGCAGACAACACAACATTACATCTCAGATTGGTTTTTGGTATCCAAACTTGCTTACTCTTACTCTTGTGAATAATCTGTCTAGACGGTGTTGGTTTCACTGTTGGAGCAACAGTGGAAGCAACATCGACTAACTTGTCTGTATCAGTTGCTTTATCTTTTAAATATAGAAAACAAAAACGTTTCTTATGTCCTGGTTTGAAGCAATACTGACACACAAAGATTTTCTTGATTTTCTGTTCCTTGTTACTTTCTTTCACAAACTTAGGAGCATCTTTCAAAAATTCAAAAGATTTAGGTTTGTGTTTAGCTTTTTCAGACTCAAGAGTAGTTGTAAGTAAGTTTGAATAACCAAGACCAGTTGTACCTTCATTACCTTGTTCCAGTACATTACAGAGATTAGAGGTACCTGAGTTCCATTTTGCAAATATTGCTTCAGTGGCATCCACTTTGTTGGTCAAGGCATGTATCTCAGCATCCTTTTTTGTCAACATTACTTCTAGACGAACAACAGTGTCCTTCAGATTTTGATTTTCCTTCTCCATAGGCCTAAGAACTTTCTTCATGTTTCTGAGTTTATGTAGTATTTCTTCGTACATCTTGTGAAGTTCTTCAATCAATTGCTCTTGATTTACATCTTGATCTGAGATTAAACCTGTATCTGAGACTAAAGATCCATGTAAACATCGAAAGTTAGTGTCAGAACAAACAATAGTACTGCACACATCTGAAATGCTCTTGTCTGTACTCTCAAAATCATCACTCTCATAATCATCATATCCTAAGTATATGACAGAGTCATTGGAACTGTTGTTATCACTGTCATAATAACAGTGTTTTTTATCTTTGATCATTGTTCCTTATCAGTCACAATAGTGTTTAAAGACAACACTTGATGATTAGAACTACCAGAATTTTCAGAATCATCAACCTCATGATCTGAGATTTCATCATCACTTAAGCTTGCCCAAAAAGTTTTTCCTTTCTTCCTGAGAGTATTTGCACACTCATTTTGATAGTGACCCCAACCCTTGCACTCATAGCACTGAACTTTTTCCAAGATCTTTGGATCAAGATTTGATAGATCAGAGGGTTTTTTTAGAGTTTTTCCTATCGAAGGAAGAAGAAGAATTAGATCCTTTCAAAAAATTTCTCTTATTAAACCTTTTGACCAAATTGTTGTAGTCCCTTTGAAACACAGCTAAAGATAAGCCTTCCTCATCACTAGACCCCGCAGAATCTTTGGAGTTAGTATACAGAGATATGGCTTTAACTTTGTTTTGCTTTTGATCATCAAGACTCATCTCATAATTTCTCAGGTTATTCATGAGGGAAGAAAACTCCATGGTTGCCAGATGTTGAGCATCATCTAACACACATCTTTTAGTTTCAAAACGAGAAGAAAGAGATCTTACTGCTTTGTAAACAAGCTGTTTGTTTGATATGGGCTCACCTAGCATTTGGCATTCATTGGAGATATCCAAAATCTTCTCAAAATAAGAAGTAATGGTTTCATCCTCAGCCATTCTCATTAATTCAAACTTGCTTAAAAGCATCCTAACTTTACTCTCTCGAACACTTGCATCACCTTCACAATGAGCTTGTAAGATGTCCCAAGCGCCTTTAGCTGTCACACAATTCTGAATGAGTCTGAACATGTGAGCATCAACATTGCAAAATATTGCATTGAGAGCTTTTTCATTATAGGCAGACTCCTTCCATTCATCATCAGTCCATTGGCTTTCAGGTTTGTTTACAACATCCCGTCAGCATCAGGTCTGTTTCGAGGAGGTTTATACCCTTCTAGAACAGATTTCCAAGCACGAGTATCAATTGATTTGATATGCGTTCTTATTCGGATACTCCAATAGTGATAATTTGGGCCATCCAAAACAGGTAATCTGTTTGCATTTGGATTGATTGAATCCATGTCAAAAAGTACCAAAGTCCAACACACCTATGGATTAGGTGCCTGGCTCTTGATGCCAATTGAAAGAATAAAAGGACCTGGACTTTGTTACTATACTGATACACACCTGTGTATAGCAATGTTGCTATCACAGTGAGTGTCACAATGATGTGAATACGATCAAATGCAATGAAATAACTAAACAAAGAATAAAGAACAAGATGTTTCTTTCTAGTAGGTATATAAATATACCTACTGCACCCAAGGCAAATATCCACTATATCAATGAGGATTTTCAAAACTAGGTTTAAACTCTTCAATGAGAAAAGATCAAACACTAGAACTAGTCGGAATGAGTTATTCCGAAGTACCTAAACTAGACACTTCAAAGACTAGTAAAAATATGAGAAGATTACAACTATTGATTGTGAGTCTCAAATCTCTCAAATCCGTAATCTTCTTCATCACTTGATCTGGTATTTATAATGCTCTAATCTGATGTAGATACGCAGAATCAAGTCTTCATCTTTATCCTTATCTTCAAGAGTCCAAATCATTCAATCTTCTAAGAGTCTATAAGATATTGACTTTCAAGAGTCCCTTGTATCTTGTCTTCTAAGACTCCATGGCTTTCTTGAATATAAGTCGCATCTTATTTGAAGCCAAACATTCACAAACATGGAACTAGGTTATCGTTAGTGAAAAAGGCAATTATTAATTAAGTCCTTCAAAGTGCAGATATTCTAATCAAATCATAGCCATCATTGCGTAAATATATCAATGTTGCTATAACAATGATTCAAACAGCTGCACTTTCAGTATGCTTGGGTAAGGGTTGTTTGACAATTATTGTCATGGTTTTGTTGTTATTATATAATTCGGGGTTTTGGTTTACTTGTAATAATCTTCATTATTTATACAAATTACGGTGTAAATGTTTATTTTGTACAATATGATGTATAATTTTGATATTAGTTGATGTTGTTACTGTTGTTGTAACATTTGATGTAGAAGTATTCATAGTTTATAACACGTTTCGATTTGCATAATATTTACAATTGCGTTTAACTTATCGTATGATTAAACTCGCAAAATCCTGGAAAGTCAACCAAAGACAAATAAAGTAAGATGCATATATCACTTAGCCGAAGACAAAATATAACTGAATAAAACTTTGTTTGTGTGGTTATTATAAAGACAAGTAAATGATGCATATACCCCATACTCCTTGAATTAGTTATGCCACTTCCCAAAGATATGAAAGAATCGATTACATTTTCCATAAAATCTCCTCTTATAGATTGACTAAAAAATCAATTAGAGTGTTACCTTTAATTGTTATCGTCCAATTAGGTATACTTAACGGACCATTATTTTTAATCAAATTAGTAAAAACTATCGTGAATAAGTTGCTTTTTTCCGTCAAACTATCTCAAATCAAAATCAATTAGTAAAACTATCTCAAATCAATTCATTATTTAATTATATAAGATAATTTTGATATATTAAAAAAATTAATATATTTTTCGAATTAAAATAATTATAAAATATTATTCGAAAAGGGTAATTAGCGACGAAAGTATTTCATTTAGGGATATGTACCACGCCTTCATTTTCATGCTTTGTGGCATAGACTTTTCTCTTGCAAATTTTAACTAAAGTTATTCTAGAGTAGACATCATAATAGAGCCCTCCGCGAGCTATTAAAAAGAAAATGCTCTGGAAAAATGAAAGCCTTGTACACTCTTTTTGCTTTTTGACTTACTCTATGAATATTTTGACGTATATCAAAGAAATGAGCCCATAATAATCCTTTCTATACTATAAGAAAAATAAGAATTTAATAATTCAAAGTATATTTAGTTGAGTCTAAAACAAAAGTACGAGTTTCTTTTTACATTTTAATAATTTTTAATATCAGTAAAGAAGGTCTTCGAGTCCAAAAACACTATTCTAGTTATTTCGACTTGTTTCATTATGTCGGAAAAGAAAAGAAAAAGAGCTGATCACTTTCGCCACGAATTAAAAATTGAAAAAATCTATCGAAAACCTTTTTAAATAAAATCGATTTATAAAATTAAAATACTTTTCTATATTTTAGATATGCCTATTTTTTATTTCTATTAAAAAATTATTGTAAGTTTTACATACTTTTTATTTTTTAATTATTTAATAATATTTAATAATTTTAAAAAATCAATATTACATTTTAAAAAGTAAACCCAAAATTAACGTGGAGCTGACACATGTCATGTAAATACACATTTGGTGCAAATTGGTCATATTCCATCGAAAATATCGACTCATGCACACTAGTTCGTACAAATTCGGTCAAAATTAACGGTTTCATTAAGTTTGACTAATGGAGTAGTTAAATTAGATACAAAGTAAATGAAAGGGATATAAATAGGATTGTAACAACTAAAGGTAACTAAAAGTTTTATTCACAGTTGAAGGTAAATAACAATGAAGTATATGTGAGTACATAATTATACGAAAAGGGGTATTTACGTAAACGCAAACATGTTTAGGTTAGCACTGTCCCGATATTAGGGGTGTCGTGTAAATTGGCCAACTTCATTTCGTATGAATACCTAATCAACATGCTTATACTATTGATATAGATATGGATCCGCCAGGGAACAACTGGGATCAAAATGAATCCAACGAAATCTCATCGAATCGACAGAATTCGAATGATTTTGCTGCCTTACTATTTCAAGACAATCAAAATCGAACGAAGCAACAAAATGAGTCTTATGGATTCCCAACTCCTCCAAGTATGGCTTTTGATGATTTGTACGGTGGAAGTGGAAATAACTATTATGATTTCTCCGGTTATCCCAGCAACCATGACAACAATTACTCGAACCCCTCTGAGTGGCATCAAAATAAATTTACCCAACATAACCCCAACTATGATATGGGTCAAGGTTCACAAATTCCAAACATTGATCACCAATCACATGGGATCCCTGAAGCATGTATAACGAAAACTTAAATATGGGGTGGGAGGGTGGACATTCTGAAGCTGAATTTAATGACATGGTTAATGAGGATCAACAAATGGTTGACGAGGAAAATCACTTTGCTAATCAAGCGGAATATTTTATGGGGTGGAGTGATAACATTATCATTGATGATTACGACTACCACGGTGATCCGGGAACTGGAAATCATACAGAGCCTCCAGTTTCACGTGGGGATGAGGACAATCCAGTTGTTTTTCCGTTATTCACCGCTAAAGATAATTTGGACGATGACGTTAAGGATGTGATGAACATGTATATTAACTCGGTTCTACCATATTAGCAAACTTATACACCTCCACGAATTAGGCGAAATCCACGACCAAGACAAAATTCAGTATTAACCGGCTCGCGTTATGTTCATGAATTGGTGAACGGAAATACCACATCTTTCTACTGGAAATTGAGAATGAAAAAGAGAATTTTTTGTGAGCTTCACAACTTACTGGTATCGAAGGGATATTTGGTATCGGGTCATCGGTCGACAGTTTCGACTATGGAATCATTAACCATTTCCCTTAGAGCGGTAGCTCGAGGCATAAAAACGAGGGATTCTGAGTATCAATTCCAACATTCTACTGAAACGATATCCCGAGACTTCAATAAGGTCCTTGAAGCATTGTTCAAGCTGGCCCCCGAACAAATTCTCCCACCTTATTTGGATAATATACATCCGAAAATTTCTGGTGAAAGTACATTTATGTCATGGTTTAAGGTAAAATATATTCTAATTAAGAGTATTAATTTTTTTAATTCATAAACCTATTGAATTCATGAGGAAGAAATTAAACAAAACTTATAACAGGATTGTATTGGTGCAATTGATGGAACCCATGTAAGCGCATCGATCCGAACATTTCTATGGGAGCGTTATCGAGATCGGAAGGGAGATATAACTCAAAATGTCATGGCCACTTGTGATTTCGATGGGATTATCACATATGTTCTGCCTGGGTGGGAAGGATCAGCGCATGATGCTGCAGTACTTGACTATGCTATCAAACATGATAACAATTTTTGTGTTCCCAGTCAATTAGTAGCACGTGGAAAGTTTTACTTGGTCGATTCCGGCTATGCTAACAAGCCGGGGTTTCTTGCACCGCATCGAAAGACAATGTACCATCTACCAGAATGGGAAAGACATGACCTTGCTAGACCCAGGGAGTACTAATTTTCTTTCTTAGTAAGTGGCCCGTGAGCGACATAGGTTGCATGTCTATGTGTGGCCTGTGTGCCTAACTTGTTTTTTCTTTTCGTGTCTAAGTCTCTCTCCCAAGTCGAGTGTCTATTGCATGAATTAAACCTATTAGTTGCTTATGTTTTGATTGATCATTGCCTAGTAGTAGTTGACAACGTTGTAAAATTCTTTAAATTCATTTCGCTTATAAATAGAAAGTCCGTTCTAATTATGTAGTCCAAAAGCCTGTAAGAAAACCTTAGCCGATGAAAAAAAACATATTTATTATACCGGCAAGTTTGTACTGTGTGACTTTCTAGGAAGTGCAAACTATCGTGTTTAAGCCTCACCATGATCATGTGTACTCCGTGTAAGTTAAGTATGACGAACGTCATGTTTTCATTTCCTATTTTCTCAACCAAAACCCGTTCCAACGAACAGGTTTGGGGAGGAGGTTTCTGTTGTATCAATTTTTAAACGACTTGTACTCTAGTGTTGTTCTCTCAAAAATTGTATAAATAAGTCTCGGAGTGGATCTGTGGTACTCGTTACCACCATTAGTCATGTTGGGCACTTTCAAATACTACCTATATATCGGCGTGGTCCTAAAAAACCATATGACCATGAGGGTTTATGGCGTGTATACCAAACCAGCACGCACAAAAGTGCGGACTTTCGGTA
Source organism: Plantago major (assembly GCA_026545765.1). NCBI lineage: Eukaryota > Viridiplantae > Streptophyta > Magnoliopsida > Lamiales > Plantaginaceae > Plantago > Plantago major. The sequence continues at coordinate 44,598,594 of CM048840.1, forward strand.
AAACGGACACTACCAAAATAATGAGACTAAAAGAGTCCAATGTGGCCAATAATAAAGCATATGTGTCATTAAAATGACTGCAAAACATAGTATGCAAAAGGTATAAAACTGAAAAACGAGAGAACGATTGCTATATTACAAGTCTGAAGCTGTTATGTGCGTTGACTAAAGTCCCTTCTGACTTAACTGATTGAGTAATATGCATGAGTGATTTGAGACATGTTTGTGGCGCGAGTCACCTTCCTACTCTTTTCATTATTTGAGTGATTATCATTACTGGACACTTCCAGGAGAGTGAGAGATAGTTGCATAGGATCCACTTGTGAGGGATTACAGGGGTAGACTTAAGTTATATTTACTTTGGAAACGAACTTCTTGGATTTTGACTTGTTTTTTGCAAACGTCAGTGTGATTTCAAACCTCTTGCATCTTACTAGTTTAGTGCTTGCAATCGTAGACTCGATAGCTTGGGAGTTAGCTGATTGTTTGGTATAGAGTTAAAAAAGTGAGTTAAAGAAAAAATTTAGTTGATGAATAGTAACTGAGTTAAATGTGAGTTATAAAAAATGGTGTTTGGGATAGAGTTAAAAACTTATAGGGTTTATATAGGGTGTGTAAGAACAAAATTGATGTGTGTAAGAATGAAGTGATGTGTTTGATACTCCCCCCGTCCCGTGAATCTGGACCTTATTCCTTTTGTGGACTTGATGTGCTCAAATTACTACTTGGAAAACAAGTAGAAGTAGTGGTTGTAAACAGACAATGCTAACCACAGAATCGTTCGCCAAGGAATTAATCAAGCTACGTAGCAGTGAGAGTAAACAGATACTTGCCAGTAACTGTTCGATTGATGGTTTTGTATACCTCTAACTAGATTGACTAAAGCTAAGATTACGATTAACAATGAAAGAAAGATGAATACAGTAGCAAGATCCAATTATGCTAGTTCGAACTAGGGATAACGCTCATATTTGTCACACGGTTGTTGTACAGTAAATCAATCAATTCGATTCAACCAATTGTTCTTAGAATATATTATACAGGAGAAATCGTGAGTCGTCAATTCACGATCCTTAAACATGAACAATTTAGAGAATTTAATACGGACTTATCGAATTGAAGGTTTTTATGAAGATTTTATACGAGACTAACCTATAAGAGTGATTTGATAAACCCTAGAACGAATATGCATAATCTTCACATACAACTGTATTCAAAGGTGTTTAGCTACTCATAATTGATAATTGCGTACAGAGATTCATGGTAATAATCATACGAAACATAGGTGAGAAACTCGCATGCAATAACATATAATTCAATCGATAAAGATAAAGAACGAATTGTAAAGAAGAAAGCAATAGAGAAATCAATACCAATAATCCTAATGTGTAAAATCAATGAATAACCAAGCTCCAAAGATGTCTCTATGTCACTGTCTGAATCTAGGAGCTTTTTTTCAAAACTAGGTTAAACAGAGTCTCAGGAAAATTTCCCCTAATCCTAATTAAAAAGGAAAAAATGCGCAGGAGAAAAAACACGCTCCGCCGCGGCGAGAGAATAAGCGGGCCGCGGCGGACTCCACTTATCGAACATATATATATATATATATATATCGATTCGGCTTGTTCGCCGTGGCGGGACAAACACTGGGCCGCGGCGAGCTCTGATGTGCTGAAACTCTCAGCATTCGCAAATTTGCGCCGCGGGGAGAACCTCTTCGTGGATTTCCAAGTCGATTCGCAGAATCTCACCGTGGCGAGCCTATCACTGGGCCGCGGCGAGGACCAATCTCGAAATAGGGGATGGCATTCGCAATATCTCACCGCGGCGAGCCTATCACTGGGCCGCGGTGAGCCATCCAATCTTCAGGTCGACTTTCTTCTCCAAAAGCACGCTCCCTCTTCAAGTACTAATCCGGACTATGATCTCTTCACTTGATTGTAATCCAGCGAAGTCACCTTTCCTCCAAATTGTACCTAAGGGTAAAATCCCTACAAAAACACAAACACAATACCACGCGTAAAAACGCACAAAAACACTATAAAACTAAAGTCAAAGACTATCAAAAGACGACTAAAAAGGACCAAATGAAACGTTAGAATATTGTCTCATCAAAATCCCCAAACCGAACCTTTGCTCGTCCTCGAGCAAACACACAACCTAAACACACTAGACTCTAAACCATGTAGACAAATACAAGAGTCACAAATCCATGTAATCGAATCTACCATTGAAAGCATTAAGTCCACCAAATGCAAATGTTTTGTTCTCAAGTAACCTTGGCAGAGAAGTGCACAGAAAATTCCAAAAAAAAATCATTTCTCAAGCAAATAACTCTTAAGTCCAGCACGCTAGTCCCTCACAGGAATAAAATGCAATCTCTACTCTCTTTGGAAGTGTCCAATGGGGTTATGCGCTCAGAAAGTAAACTGGGAAGGTGACTCGCATCACAAAATTGCCTAGACTATCTTATGCTAATGTACTCAAATCAGATGGATCAGAAGGGACTTTTTCTCAAAAACAACTTATAACAGAAGTTCAAGACCTGTGTTGTTCCCTTTTTCACTTGCAAATCAAACATAAACCATTATTGCACTATATTCAATGCATGGCCTCATTGGGCTCTTTTATCTCAATTTTTTTACGGGTGTCTATTTTACCGAAAGTCTGCACTTTTGTGCGTGTCAGTTTGGTATACATGCCATCAACCCTCACGGTCATATAGCTTAAAGGGCCACGCCGGTATATAGGTAGTATCTGAAACATGTCCAACACGACAGACGATGATCAACTAAGACCATAGATCCACCCCGAGATTAAATTGAATGACTTTGGAAACAAAGAATGACTCAAACACAATCAAGCATATAAATCTCAAAAATTAGTCATAAACATGTAAGTAACTCTTCCCCAAACCTGTTCTTTAGAACGGGGTTTAAAAGTTAGAGAACTCAGAATTAAAAGCATGCCGTTAGTCATCCCCAAATAAAATGAGCACACATAAGTATGAAAAGGCGCAAGTAATTCGTAAAAAACTTGCACATACCAGGAATCACACAATACAAATGCCGGTACAATATTTTTTCATCGGCTCAGGCTTCTCACGGCTTTTGGACTAAAGAGCTGGACAGACTAGATATTTGCAAGAGAAACAGACCTTAAGGAATTAACAATGCACTAGGCTACTTCCAGTTACATATCAAACAAAACAAAGGCATTAAGTGGATTACCTACTCACAATAGCTGCTCGAAAACTTGGAAAGATAACTCGGACACACGAAAGACTCACGAAAATATGAAAAACACATAGAAACACAGGCAAGAAACTGAAGAGCCTCACATTCCCTCCCTAAACCGAAACTCAAGCATGTCCTCAAGCTAAGAGTGGAAAGATAAAAGGGATCGAAAGGGTCGGCACATGAAGTACAGCTAGAGTCGCATCGACTCGGAGAGTTCGACCACTTCTTCCGGTCGCTCAATGTACACTTGAAAGTATGATTTAACTCGCTGCCCATTGACCTTGAAGGTGGAACCGTCATCGGAATTCAAGAGTTCGACAGCACCATGCGGTGCAACATGAATTAACGTGTATGGTCCATCCCAACGCGAACGCAACTTTCCTGGAAACAGTTTAAGACGGGAGTTAAAAACCAAAACTTTCATACCTGGGTGCAAGTCCTTGCGGATTATCCCCTTGTCATGATACTCTTTTGTCTTCTGCTTGTAAATCTTTGCATTCTCAAAGGCAAGGTTGCGGACTTCTTCCAGCTCAGAGATCTGCAGCAATCTTTCTTCCCCAGCTGCCTGCATATCGAGATTTAGCTCCTTGGTGGCCCATGCCGCTTTGTGCTCCAACTCCACGGGAAGATGACAAGCTTTGTCGTAAACCAACCGGTAGGGGGTTGTACCAATAACAGTCTTGTAACAAGTTCTATAAGCCCACAATGCATCATCTAGCTTGGTTGACCAATCCTTACGATTTAGTTTTACGACCCTTGTGAGAATGCTCTTGATTTGCCTATTGCTGACTTCCACTTGACCAGAAGTTTGTGGATGGTATGCGGTTGCGACACGGTGTTGCACTCCATACTTCACAAGCAGGTTCGCAAATGAACGGTTAATAAAATGAGATCTGCCATCGCTAATGATTGCTCTGGGTGTACTAAACCTGCTGAAAATATTCTTAGACAAGAAAGAGAGCACAACTTTAGAATCGTTAGTTCTGGTGGCAATAGCCTCCACCCACTTAGTCACATAGTCCACAGCAACAAGAATATATTCATTACCATTACTTTTGGGAAAGGGTCCCATAAAGTCGATACCCCACACATCAAAGGGATCTACCACAAGATTTCCAGTCAAAGGCATCTCATTACGCTTGTTAATGTTACCACTACGCTGACATGCATCACAACTAGCACAAAACTTATGAGCATCTTTAAACAAAGAGGGCCAAAAGAAACCTGATTGAAGAACCTTTAGAGCGGTTTTCTTCCCGCTGCAGTGCCCTCCACACTGCATGGTATGACAAAAGGTGAGAACACTGCCTACTTCACTCTCTGGAATGTAGCACCGTAGGATGCCATCAGCTCCCTCCTTGGAAAGGTGGGGGTCATCCCAAAAGTAGCCATTGGTTCGGAGCGCAAAGTTTCTTCTTTCCTGGGAAGACATGTTAGCGGGGGGAAAACACCTGCAACAAGAAAATTCACAATATCTACAAACCAAGGCTCTAAGCTAACAGAGAATAGGTGCTCATCAGGAAGGTGATCTGGAATAGGTGGAGAAGGGGAGATTGTCTTAGGATCAAGCCTAGATAAATGGTCAGCAACAAGATTATCTTTACCACACTTATCAACTATTTCACAATCGAACTCCTGTAACATCAAAACCCACCGGATGAGGCGCGGCTTAGAATCACTCTTTGCCATGAGGTGGCGGATCGAAGCGTGATCCGTGTGGATGATCACTTTGAACCCTTTCAGATACGAACGGAATTTATCCAATGCGAAAAAGAACAGCTAGGAATTCTTTCTCGCCAGGTGTAGTTAACTGCAAGAGGTTAAGTGTCTTGCTGGCATAGTAAATCACATGAAAATGTCCATTTACCCTTTGTCCTAAAACAACACCTAAATCGAAATCAGAAGCATCGCACATAATCTCAAAGGGTAAGGACCAGTTAGGAGCAACAACAATGGGAGCGGAAACAAGCTGTTTTTCAAGATGTTAAAGGCATGCATGCATTTATCATTGAAAACAAAAGGCACATCTTTCATAAGCAAGTTGCTCAAACACTTAGCAATTTTCGAAAAATCCTTAATGAATCTCCTATGAAAACCAACATGCCCAAGAAAAGATTGCAGCTCTTTCACACAAGTGGGAGGGGGAAGTTTAATAATCACATCAAGATTTGCTCTATCAACTTCTATCCCACGTTTTAAGACTACATGCCTTAAGACAATTCCTTCTCTAACCATAAAGTGACTTTTTTCCCAGCTAAGAGTTAAGTTACACTCAATGCAGCGATTAAGCACTTTATCAAGTTTATGTAAGCAATCAACAAAAGAATCTCCAAAAAGAGAGAAGTCATCCATGAAAACCTCTATAAAATCCTGCACCATGTCAAAAAATATAGAAAGCATGCATCTTTGAAAAGTAGCAAGAGCGTTGCACAGTCCGAAAGGCATTCTGCGATAGGCAAAAGTCCCATAAGGACAAGTAAATGTCGTCTTCTCCTGATCCTCCTGAGCAATGGGTATTTGGTAGAAACTTGAAAGATCATCCAAAAAACAATAGAACTCTCGCCCAGCAAGGCGGTTAAGCATCTCATCAATGAATGGCAAAGGGAAGTGGTCTTTCTTAGTGGCTGCGTTGAGTTTCCTGTAGTCAATGCACACATGCCACCCCGTGGTTTTTCTTACCGGGACCTCTATGCCCTTCTCATTTGTTTCGACAGTAACCCCCGACTTCTTAGGAACTACATGCACAGGACTCACTCATCTACTATCAGCTATGGGGTAAATTAGGTCATGCTCAAGCATCTTGAGGATCTTAGTTTTCACTACATCTTGCATGACAGGATTGAGCCTGCGCTGGGGTTGCCTAACAGGTTTAGCATCATCTTCTAAACTTATCCTGTGTGTGCAATGGGTTGTGCTAATGCCCTTAATGTCTCCAATTCCCCATCATATGGCCGCAGAATTCTCCTTAAGAAGCTCAACTAGTTGGTTCTCTTCTTCCTTTTGCAATTTCGAAGAGATTATCACAGGTTTGGACCGATTTTCACCAAGGAAATCATACTTAAGGTGGGATGGGAGTTCCTTAAGGTCAGGCCTAGGGGGTTCGATTTCCCTAGTATTGCTACTGAGGGAGTCGATTTCACCTAATGGCTCACTAGGGGAATCGAGTTCACCAGCCGGTTCAGTTTCAGCTGAATCTAAAGCACATATTAGCTCATGACTTTCCTAACTCGGTATTTCCCTATCAGGATTAGTGTCAAAGCAGCCTCTAACTTATCGCTAGTAATGTCATCAAGCAAAGTAGTATATACACAGTCATCAATGATGCAATGAAATTCTTTGGCAATCTCATGTTCAGTTTCACATTTTGTAACAGAATAGGCATTAGAGTTACCTGCAGGACGCACTCCGTCCTTGCTGATTTGATTGCCTCCGATATCCATTGCTATTTTTCCTTCTGCAACATCGAATTGAAGTTTGATAGTTTTCATGAATGGCCTTCCTAGCAAAATCACATGATTTCTGCTGCTGGTTGTTGCATTGCTGGGAGCTAGAACTACAAAATCTGCTGGTACCAAGTACGTGTCAACCTTGACCAAAGCATCCCGAATAATACCAAGTGGTCGCTGGATACTACAATCAGCCATCTGCAAAGTCATATTTATTGGTTCCAACTTCCCCAAACGAGCTCCTGATAAAGGTCATGGGTAATAAGATTAATGCTTGCTCCCAAGTCGAGCATACCTTTTGCTACCTTCCCATTCTCCATTTGTATATCAATCACGAAACTCCCTGGGTCTTGTTGTTTCACGGGTAATCCGATCACAGAATTCGCTGTTTCTGGAAGAATCAGCTTTTCAGTAGACGAAAGCTTCTTATTATTAGCATTGAGGTCCTTGAAGAACTTAGCATAAGAGGGGACATTATCAATAAGCTCCAGCAGTGGCATGTTCACATTCACTTTCGAAAGCATTGCCAGAATAGATTTGAACTTACTGTCGTCTTTTGGCTTCTTAACTCTCCCAGGGTATGGTAATATCTTGGAAACTGGTGGTCCTGGGGGGGGGGGCGGAAGGGGTTATTAGATTTATGTAGAACCTCATTGCTGCTTCTTGGGTCCTCAATAATCTCCTCAGCTTCCTTCTCAGTAACATCTACTGCTGGTGTAGGTGGAGTTTCCTGTTTAGTCATCATATCTGGCCTCTCAACAACCTTACCACTACGCAGTACTGTAGTTGCTTGAATCTCTTCTTCCAATTCATCTTCATCCCCGAATTCTAGACCTGCTACGAAGTTATCCAAACTATCTGCTAAGTCCTCTATTCTGCTCATCATCCCTTCAATCTGCTGTCATGTTCTCTCTTTCCCCTTCATAACAATCTGAATAAATTTTTCATCATGGGCAATTAAAGCCACCAATGTGCTTTCGCTAAATGAGCTGCTCTCTGGTAAAATATTTGCACTATTCACCATTTCCGGAGCTGGTTCCCTTGCACTCTGTCGCAATTCATTGGTAATCCTATCAATATCTTCAGCATATAACAATTCAGGCTCCTTGATCTCGATAGGATTCCTTCACTACAAGAAATTACTGGAAAAACGATGGAAAGGGGCGACGGATAAAATCCGTCGCCCCTGTAGCGACGAATCGCTAAGGGTAGCGACGGATTTAATCCGTCGCTACCCATAGCGACGGATAAAAGTTATCCGTCGCTACAGAGATTGACCATAATAAAAAGAAAAAAAATAAAAAAATTTTAGCGACGGATAGATCTATCCGTCGCTATATAGCCGGAAAATAAAAAAATAAAAAAGTTAGCGACGGATAGATCTAGATCTATCCGTCGCTAAAAGTCTAAAAAATATAATATATCTCCACCACCACCTCCTTTCCTCCACCACCTCTAGATCTATCCGTCGCTAAAAGTCTAAAAAATATAATATATCTCCACCACCACCTCCTTTCCTCCACCACCTCTCCTCCATTTCTCCTCTCCTCCGCCTCCACCACCACCTTTCTCCTCCCACCACCACCGCACCACCACACTGCCACCACCACCATCTCCTCCACCACCACCTTTCTCCTCCCACCACCACCGCACCACCACACTGCCACCACCACCATCTCCTCCACCTCCTCCTTTCCTCCTCCCACCACCACCGCACCACACCCACCACCACCACACCACACCCACCGCACCACCATCCTCCTCCCACCGCACCACCACTGCCACCACCACCTTTCTCCTCCCACCACACTGCCACCACCACCGCACTACCACACTGCCACCACCACCTCACCACCACTGCCACCACCACCATCTGCCTCTCACCACCACCACCCGTCTCTCCACGCCACCACTGCCTCCGGATCTCATCGCCACCACCACCACCACCACCACCGGATCTCCATCGTCCACCTCCGGATCTTCGATTTATCTTTTTATATATTTTCGGTATTTTAGGTATTTTAGATTGTACATTTTAGGTATTTATCTTTTATCTTTTTGTACATTTTTGGTATTTTAGTTTGTATTGTATTATTGTATAATGAATTTGTATTATTGTCATTGTATACAATTTTCGATTTATTGTATAATCGTATTGAATATTGTAGTTTCGATTTGAATATCAACCGAATTATTGTCCGATTTGAATATTGTAGTTTCGATAAATCAATATCTCGTATACAAATACAAATTGATATTTAATTAATCCGATATCTGAATATAAAAATTCGAATACGGATTTTTTTTTTTTTTTTTAAAAATAGCAATGTAACGACGGATAGATCTATCCGTCTCCACGTGGAGCGACGGATAGAATCTATCCGTCGTTATATTGGCGACGGATAGATTCTATCAGTCGCCAATAATCAATTTAAAAAAAATAAAAAAAAGTCAAAAATGATAATCCGTCGCGAATTGGACGATGGATTATCTATCCGTCGCCACAGCTCTAGTGGGGCGACGGAATTGTTATCCGTCGCCAGAGCTGGGGCGACGGATCGCTGGTATCCGTCGCTACAGACCAGTTTTTTTGTAGTGCTTTTATCTCCCAAGATTAATGCACGGTTTGCCATGTCTTCAAAAACCATCCTCATCTCCACAGGTGTCTTGTTCAAAATACCACCACCACTCACTTCTACCATAGTCTGGTGTTCTACATTCAATCCTTCATAGAAGGTGCTCATAAGTACCTGCTCAGAAAATCCATGGTGTGGGCATGATCTTATCATTCCAAGGTATCTTTCCCACGCAAAATCAAAACGTTCCCCTTTTTGCTGACTAAACTCAGACATTTCACTTTGAAGCTTCATTGTCTTTGAGTGTAGGAAGAACCTTTTGTAGAAGGCCTTGAGAATATCCTCCCAAGAAGGAAGCGATCCTGGGGAAATTCTCCACAACCAATCCTTGGCATTACCCTTCATTACGAGGGGAAATAACACACACTTAACCTATTCTTCCTCCAATCCTTGTTTGGATAAATTGCTGACTGCATATTCAAAATTCTGGATGAACCGCAGGGAATCCTCCTCAGGGTTTTCGAAAAACACAGGTAGTGTATGCCTCAAATCACTTTCCAGTTCATATTTCTTTGATGCTTCGTCGATCACAATAGCAGGTCCAGCTACCCTTGCAGAGGGTGCGTAGTAGCTGGAAAAGGACTCCATTCCTAGATCACAACAACAGTAACTCAACAAATGCTTAGTTTCTGTTAGTCCAAGTAAAATGAAATCACGACAAGTAACCACCGGCTCTCAGCTCTACAATAGGGATTAATTCCTTGGCAGCGGCGCCAAATTTGATGTGCTCAAATTACTACTTGGAAAACAAGTAGAAAGCAGTTGTTGTAAACAGACAATGCTAACTACAGAATCGTTCGCCAAGGAATTAATCAAGCTATGTAGCAGTGAGAGTAAACAGATACTTGCCAGTAACAGTTCGATTTATGGTTTTGTATACCTCTAACTAGATTGACTAAAGCTAAGATTACGATTAACAATGAAAGAAAGATGAATACAGTAGTAAGATCCAATTATGCTAATTCGAACTAGGGATAACGCTCATATTTGTCACACGGTTGTTGTACAATAAATCAATCAATTCGATTCAACCAATTGTTCTTAGAATATATTATACGGGAGAAATCGTGAATCGTCAATTCATGATCCTTAAACATGAACAATTTAGAGAATTTAATACGGACTTATCGAATTGAAGGTTTTTACGAAGATTTTATATGAGACTAACCTATAAGAAATGATTTGATAAACCCTAGAACGAATATGCATAATCTTCACATACTACTATATTCAAAGGTGTTTAGCTACTCATAATTGATAATTGCGTACAGAGATTCATGGTAATAATCATACGAAACATAGATGAGAAACTCGCATGCAATAACATACAATTCAATCGATAAAGATAAAGAACGAATTGTAAAGAAGAAAGCAATAGAGAAATCAATACCAATAATCCTGATGTGTAAAATCAATGAATAACCAAGCTCCAAAGATGTCTCTATGTCAATGTCTGAATCTAGGATCTTATTTTCAAAACTAGGTTAAACAGAGTCTCAAGAAAATTTCCCCTAATCCTAATTAAAAAGGAAAAAACAAGCTCCGTCGCAGCGAGAGAATAGGCGGGCCGCGGAGGACTCCACTTATCGAGCATATATATAGATCGATTCGGCTTGCTCGCCACGGCGGGACAAACACTTGGCCAAGCTCGATGTCTTGAAACTCTCATTAAGATTCTTGAAATTGGCCAGGCTAATAGTCGACGCCGAGAACCTCTTCGTGGATTTCCAAGTCGATTCGCAGAATCTCGCCGCGGCGAGCCTATCACTGGGCCGCGGCGAGCCATCCAATCTTCAGGTCGACTTTATTCTCCAAAAGCATGCTCCCTCTTCAAGTACTAATCCGGACTATGATCTCTTCACTTGATTGTAATCCAGCGAAGTCACCTTTCCTCCAAATTGTACCTAAGTGTAAAATCCCTACAAAAACACAAACACAGTACCACGCATAAAAACGCACAAAAACACTATAAAACTAAAGTCAAAGACTATCAAAAGACGACTAAAAAGGACCAAATGAGACGTTAGAATATTGTCTCATCAGGACGTCTCACGAATTTAGTCCAATTACAAAAATAGCAAAAAAGTACACAAACTAACTCAACTATCTCTCTTACTTTTTCCATTCTTTATCATTATATATTTTATCTCTCATACTTTCTCCATTCTTTATCATTTCCCTTCCCAACAACAAACAATAAACAATTGGCTTTCTTAAAAACAGTGTCGAAAAGAAATGTGCCCAGATTCACGGGACGGGATTGGTTTGGGATTGTTAGTTTGATTGAAAAAGTAAAGATGAAGTAAGAGTAGGGTAGAAAGAAAATGATGATTGTTTAGTGGAGAAAAAATTGAGTTAAATTTGTTACTGTAGAAGATACAAAATAAATACCCTGGAACATTTTAGCGGATGAATAGTAGTTCTTAGTGGTATACCAAACAAGCTGTAGACTTTTCTTTGTGTCTATGTGTTTTTATTTTTCTAGGTTCTTTAGAGAGTCTGTTGCTTGGGGACAACCAAAGGTTCGGTTTGGGGAGTTTGATGAGTTGGTTTTACATTGTCTCATTTGGTCTTTTTTACCGTATCTTTGTCGTTGTCAAGTGTATTTATTGTTTATTTGGTTAGAGTATTGTTGCGTTTTTGTGTTTGGTTGCTTTTTCCAGGTGTGTGCTTAATCCGTGTAGAAACAAGGTCAAAACGATGCATTTTGATGCATTAATATGAGTAAAGAAGTTCCAAGGTCTCAATTGGATAGAAGGTGCATACATAGGTGCAAGCGTTGTACAAAACCGAGTCCAATGGTTGAAGTGGGTTCGGAGTTCGGATGGAGATTCTAGCGATGTTTAAGCGAAGATTTGTGAAAGTGCAAACTTGGAGCAGTCCTAGTATTTTGGGCTTAACTCTCTCATATAAACTCCGATTGACTTGATCTTGGTGTCCACGCGTAGATAAGACCAAGAGATACAACATTCGTGATGAACCATCTCCAAATTCGGACGTTTAGACACTCAAAAAGGCCAAAAACTGGAGCATCGTCCAGAAGTGCCCTTTTAGGCCGTTTTGACCTGTTTTCGACATATTCTTCTTTTCTCTTTTGCTCTCAACCCTAGAACTCTTCCAAGACAAGGCATCTACTTTGTACGAGGTAATTGCACCGATCTTTCTTGTAATTGACTATAGATTATTGTTTGGGAGCATATTATCATAATTTCTAACGATTGGATTTGAGGATTTTCATCTTTACCTAAGGTTTGGGATACAATTGGGTAAAATTGTATCAACTCTTTATTTTTGGTATTGAATATGTTCATTGATTGTTTAACTATGTTATTGGTTATGCTTCCATATATCATGAGTAGCTAAACACCTATTATGGTGGTGATAGATTCAATGCATGCTAGCTAGGGTTCATATAATTCAATGGCGGTTCTATGGAATTTACTTAGCTTAATTGATTATTTGCGTATGTAGTTTCGTGTTATGCGTTTTACCAACAAAATCATCTAAGGGATTACACAATTGATTTACCAACAAAACGTCTAGAGAATGCGTATCCATAGGTTCGTAGCAAACATTGCAACTACATTAGATATAATTGTAGCTTGGTGAAATTGACGACTCTGCCATTGCTATATGTTTTCTGGAACAAAATCGGTTAGCTTATTGTCATAGTACCGACGTGCCTTATGTGGTGTAAGGTATCTGCCTCGAGCAATGTAATGTCTCGTTGGACATGTCCCAGTGATAACTAGAGTAAATCACCATTGTCATTATTGTTTAATCCTACTAGCTAGCTTATTATCTGTCACCACACCATAATTCCTTCGCACATCTCAGTCGTTGCATTTAAATCTGTTTTCTAGTTGCTTGCAATATAGATAGATTTAAAACTGCTGCCGAAGCAAAACAACTTTACTGCTTTTTACTTCTGCTATTATAATTCCTAAATGCTACCAAGCCTAGTTAAGTCCTTAGATTTTTTTTTTTTTTTTTTAAACAACAAAAATTTTATTAATAATAAGAGTCAAGGAGCATAAGAAATGCTCAAAAACATAATTACATGATCAATTGACCGAAACTAAAACCGAAGTCCAAACCATTACTACTATTTGACCTCCAAAAGGTTAAGTCCTTAGAGAACGACACTCGAGGTTAACTTCCCTTCACTACAAGTTTTCGTAGAGTTGAGAATTAATTCTTGACTTATAAACAAATTAAAAACTCTGATTTGACACATCAGTAAGTATAAAATTGAACCTGAGTTATCTAAACCCGACAATGAGGAACCGAGAATCGAAAAAAATTGCGGTCCTAATTTGGCACTGATTCGGGAATCAATAATCGAAAAGTGGAACCAACAATTTCACCAGTTTTGAAACCACGCGTCCCAAACAAAATATAAAGTGACAAGATTGGAACATAGGGCTTATACTTTAGAAATATAATGAATTCTCTCCGGTAACGGGTGAAAGGTTAAACGAAGTAGTAATGTAGAGTATGAGGATAATGATATTATGGGGGTCGAGCCCTAGCAAGGCCCGGACTCAGCTCGACAGATTCGGTTCTAACATATATATATATATATATATACTCCCGGTAAATGATAATGCCAGAGCAAAAAATGATAATGCCAAAGAAATTTCCCTTTTATAAATTTAATATGTGTCACAAAAAGTGTCATAAGTATCACAAATAACTAAAATTGCTTTGGTTATATGATTTCTGCTCTGGCATTATCATCAGCCTATACTCCCTCCGTCCCGGTTTCTACTTCCCGCGGCCCGGACACAAAATTTAAGAGAAGCGTGAATAAAGTAGGAGAGATGGTGATATAGTAAAATAGTGAATAAAGTATAACAAATAGTGAATAAAGTATGATTGATAGTGTATAAAGTATGAGATATATTTTCCATTTAAGGGATGATAAGATAAAGTTGGGACGCTCAAAACGGAATGCGAAAAAATGAAACTGGGACGGAGGGAGTATAATTTATATGGGTTTTTTTGGATAACAAGTTTGATCTGGCTCGAGTACGAATAAAACTCGAATCAAATGAGTTGAGTTTAAGTTTAATTAGTATTGATATGTACCTATAAGTCCGCCACCGAACTGACCGACTTAAGACGATTCAAAGTATCCCTCAATCATGGAGTCCGTCGCTACGATAAATTGAGTCTGCCACCATGACTATCAAAAACGGGCCTCCGGCACCTTGTCACCAAGACAACCCTCTGAGAAGACCAACATAGGAAGTGGAGAGGTCCGACCCCCACTATCCAAGTCCCAGAACTATTCTACAGGATAGCTACTATCCTTCTCAAGGACCGCCGTCAAGATAGGGTCCGAGGTGCAAGGCTCTAATGGGCCATACCGGGACACGTCATCTATCCGAGCGTAACGTAAACGTGCCTCCCTACGTCGAGACCACGTGTCGCCATCTCGCTAGGCCGACCAAACTCCGGCATGTCAGAGGTCTGTCCGCAGAGCTCAGCACTATAATAGGAGGGCATTTACTCCTCATAATGGTAAGTAACTACTTCTCAATATTCCACTCTCTAAGTTTAGAGATGCGAGCCCCAGCTTGAGCAACCTTCTAAACAAGTTGAGTGCGAGCCCGGTTTATCTTAGGCAAACCAGCCCAAAAGGGTCTAACCCCTTCTCCTCTTGTTTCAGATCAATCATCCAAGTATACTAGTGATGGACCAAGACCTAAGGCGGACCCTCGATATCAGAAGGACAGTAACCATATAAACAACATTTGGCCTAGTGACAGACAACTCTTTCTGACGGACCATCATCATAAAGACTTTGAACTAGATTCTCGTACAATTCCCTTGCTCTTGACGGACTGGAGTCTACGTTGGCTTTGAATGTTGACTTATCCCTTTTTACCCTACATCAAATATTGTTTTGGGGGCTTGTTAAACGCATGACACATTTTACTAAATGCAGGACACTTTCTGAAAAATTATAAAAATAGTTCAAAGTTCAATAATTTACAAATAAGTCCCAAAAGACTTAAAAAATTACAAAAAACAAAACACAATCATCATCATGATCACCATATGAAACATCGCGATCATGATCATATTATTTCAATAATAAATCATAAAAATTTTAAAAATAAAATAACAATGTTACTTCAATAAATAAATAAAATATTAATTAACCAAACTGTTAAAAAAATAAGTAAACAATATATATGTATTTTTTTAAAATTTAACCGGCCGAAATACTTGTAGCCTACATGATTGTAGGCCACAAGTATTCTGACCGAAAACACTCGTTTCCGGCCGGTTAAATTTTAAAAAGTATACATATATATTTTTTACTTAAAAAATTTCAAAAACAAAACCCAATCATCATGATCACCATCTGAAACATGATCATACAATTTAACAACAAATCATACAATTTAGAAAAATAAAATAACAATATTACTACAATAATTGAAAAAAATATAATAATTAACCAAACTATTTAAAATGTATATATATATATATATATATATATATATACACACACACATACACACACACACATATAAATTTAACCGGCTGAAAACGAAAACGAGTGTTTTCGGCCGGAATACTTGTGGCCTACAACAAGGTAGGTTGTGGCCTTCGAAAACATGGTCTTCGAATTGTGGCCTACAACATGTTGTGGACTACAAAACGTAGGCTGCGGCCGGTTAATTTAAAAATATATATAGATATATTGTTTAATTATTTAATGGTTTAGTTAATTATGATATAATTTTTTAATTATTGTAGTATCATTGCTATTTTATTTTTCTAAATTGTATATTTTGTTGTTGAAATATTATACTAATATTCTAGATGGTGATCCGGATGATGATGGATTTTATTTTTTGTATTTTTCAAAAGTTTTTTAGGACTTATATGTAAATTATTAAACTTTAAACTATTTTTGTAATTTTCCAAAAAATATCATGCGTTTAGTAAAACGTGTACTGCATTTAACAATACTTTTGTTTTATAATTGAACCGGTACGAGTTCGGTATCAATTACAATTCCTGTGGAACTCAAAGAGTAAAATATTCCGTAGGAGACCAGTCAATGATTGAATGCGAAAGCAAATGCAAAGGGGTTTTTTCTACCTACACGTCAGACTACCTCCTGTGTTTTAAAGGTTGTCTATACGTTTAAGATCGCATACATTAAAAGCATTGGAATATATTGCAGTGTTCGGTAGAAAAGAGAAACCGAATTGGGGGACTTTTTTTGCACAATTCCGAGGCAAGACACCAAAAGCTTGATCGAGCTTGTAATTAATTGCTGCTTTTTCACTCATCATAAATCTCTCTAATAACCCTCGTCTCATGCATTTTGGACGGATCCCATCGTCAAAAAAAAAAAAAACAGCTGTTCCCTAATCCCCATGTATTCTCTCACTTCACCTGCCCTTGTCTTCATCTATGACCTGATTTAGTTTTTTTTGGATTTATCTCTACAAACTCTTCTTCTAGAAAACCACCTAGTAGTAGTACAAATTAATTTTTCCCATTGACAAAAACATAAAATTTGACCACCATCAAACTCACAGAGAATTTAAATTTTTTAAGAACATTGCATTATGAAACTCAAAAAATTTAAGGATAGAATTCATACCAGCAAAGTAGGGGCAGAATAGGATAAACATATGTAAATAAAATAAACATATATTTACTCCATTCCATATTGAACTTGGTGCGAGTACGGACACATTTGTTAAGAGAAGATTGAATAAAATATGAAACAGAGTAAATAAAGTATGAAACATGGTGAATAAAGTATGAAAGAAAGTGAATAAAGAAAATAGATTTTTCTTATAACAGTTCAAATTGGAACGCAAAATGAAATGCGGGAAGGTGATTTTGGGACGGGGGAGTATATAATTTCCCCAACTTCATTTATTTGCACAACAATCTGCAAATTTATTTTTTAAAATTCATAAAATTTCTGTTTACAAAATGTTTTGTATGGGAACAAGATATGAGCATTAGTAATCGTACAAAAATCGTCCAGGCCAGGGCATTACAGTAAGTGTGTCATGCCATCCTCTAAATTCAATTTGGGAACATAACAGTATATATTGACCACAAGCATCCGTGCACAACTATTTAACCGGTTATAAATTGCTAGCTAGATAAAAGTGACAAACTTTTAGTTTTAACCATCTCACTATTAAAATCACACAAAGTGACCGTTGAGGAACCAATTTATGAGGAGCACGGTTGAGTCGAGAAGAAAGTGAAGAAACGTTGTTGCTTTTACTATGACTTGCCAGTTTAATGAATGTCACATGACAAGACATGTCCTCAAAATACTACTCCATTAGTTGGTCTAAATGCCAACTATGGTCGTACTCATATGAGACGGAGCCAGAATTTCAAGTTAGCGGTCCAAAATTATATTTATGAACTTATTTTCAAGGTTAGTAGACGAAACCTAAAATCATTGTATTACCTACACAATTTTTTATTTTCAAAATTTAGTAAGACCGAACGTTCCACTATACCTCTCTCCTCGCTCCGCCTCTGCACATATTCTCCTGCTTTATCACTTTATCTTTTAAGGTTTTAAGGGGTACGAATTTTAAAATAGAATAGATAAATGATAAAATCAGAAAATTGTGATAGATCAAAGTACAAAAAATAAAGGTTAGCGGAGTTTAAATTTTTACTATAAACTGTACTAAACGGACTTTTATAAAAGGAAATTGAGACAACAATAGGCGGAGAAGGGAGTATCCAACTACTAACTATTTTATGACACATTCCTGTAGGGTGATTAATAAACTGCCCATTTTTTAAACAAAAGCAAAGCAGATAATGTTCAATCCATATTACTATAAGAATAGGGAATAAGAATGAATGAAGAGAATTAATTCTATTATTCTCATCCCATATTGCATTGCTATGCTAATGCTGTGCTTGCATTCACTCAGTCAATAATGGCAAAAACCACTGTAACAAATGGGCCTAACAAATCACAAAAGCCATGGTCCCCTCTTTCCTTCAAAACCACTCCACTGTAATTGCATTATTAATTTAATATACAAAGTGATAGGAGACACATTATCCCGTATTTCGGATCAACACCATTTGTAAGTTGCGTACATATATCACAATTCACATTACAAAATTTGATTGAAGATTCAACTATAAACTTTTAACATTAATTTATATACAAAACCGAATCGTAAAAAGTTAAAATTAGATGATATTTCTAAAGGAGTGGTTGTTTGGCTCAACGTTAGATAGCTATTTTAGTTGGATTCAACTTTTTTGAATTTGGCAATACCATTTTAATCGATTTATATTTATTCGCTCAAAGAATCCAGATAAATCGAATCAATTGTATAAAAACAACCAAGCAGGTGAATCGAAATGAAATTAATGAGTTTTCAGATGAAGAGAACAAAGTCTTCTTAGTTATATTTTATACTAATTCGATTCAGTCGATTATGTTTCGTATTTAATAGAAACAATTTAGCCACTTTACAATTTCAGTTGAGTTATTTCCTCAATTAACCTCATTATTCTCAATTAACATTCATAAAATTTTAAATATATACCAATTTTTTATTTTACAGCTGAATTAAAATTTAGTTACAATTAATTAGTTATAACTCAATTGAATTTATTTTAATTAAAATTCCGTGCCAAACACTACTTAAAGAGCAACTTTTGCGAGATACAATCTCTAAAATAGACGTGATTTAAATCACATATTTAATTACAAACATTACATGTTTAAAAATCAAGTAATGCAATGCAAGCATACATTTATTAGACCCGTGTTGTTTGACATTAAATATGAGATTTGTAGTTAAATACTCCCTCCGCCCTAGTTTCATCTTCCCGCATTCCATTTTGGTCTATCCCAACTTCATCTTGCCATCCTTTAAATGTAAAATCTATCTCCTACTTTATACAATATCTCTCCTATTTTATTCACTATTTATCATACTTTATTCACTCTCTTTCCTACTTTATTACCATATCTCTTACTTTATTCAATTTTTTCTTAAATCTTATACCCGAACTGGAATTTCAATTGCGCTCATATTCATCACTGTAGGAATTGAATTCAAGCTTTCCCTAGCCCCTTCTCATCAATGGACTCCTGACATATACGAAGGAGTGCGGTTCGTTCGAGAAATTCCCACCTCTCTATCTATCTCTGAGATGTTTGGGTTTTTCAAAACTCCATGGACATGCAGAAGAGAAATGCTATCCCCACTCGGAACAAGACAGAACCTTTCCTTGTTCAAATAACAATTAAGGTGAAGCAGGGTCAGGAACGACGAATCTCTTTATGATAAACGGATCTATTTTGCAAGTTCGTTATTACGGGTAGTTCCTACAAAGGATCGGACTAACGCGAGAATATGAAATCAGTATGGAAGGAGTATGTGATGTTTATTTGGCAACCCGAGACACGTACTCGTAAAAGTTTGTATTAATAGTTAAATGTTAATATAGGGAGGGTATATGACAAAAAGCTGGTCAATCACAAAATCACACACTGATACAACTATCACTCACTCACTAACATTTGATTTTAACCTTTCTTCTCCACTACTCCCCATGCAAGTTCCAATGGAGATTTTCAATCTCAATCTCTCCCACTTCACTTCACTCATACTCCTCCTTCTCCTCCTCTCCTCCTCACCTTCATCATCATCAACTACAGACCCTCTCTCAGACGCCCTCTTAACCTTCAAATCCCACCTAACAGACCCCTCCAACTCTCTCACCAACTGGGCAGTTTCAATTTCAATTTCACCCTCTCAACTACCCCAAACCATCCAAGCCTGTTCATGGACAGGCATAACCTGCACAACCACACAAAACTCCACAAAACTCACCTCCATAAACCTCTCAAACCACAACCTCTCAGGCTCCATAACCCACTTCCACCTCTTCCATCTCTTCACCGACCTTCTCCACCTCAATCTCAGCCACAACTCCTTCTCCTCCCAACTCCCCGCCTCCATTTTCACCCTCACGCGCCTCCTCACGCTCGACGTCAGCCGCAACAACTTCTCCGGCGAGTTCCCGACCGGGATCTCCAATCTCACGCGCCTCGAAACGCTCGACGCCTTCAGCAATAGCTTCTCCGGACCATTGCCCACCGAAATCTCCAAAATCGAGTCCCTTAAAGTTCTCAATTTTGCAGGGAGTTACTTCAGCGGCTCGATTCCGGTCGAGTATGCCTTTTTCAAGAGCATCGAGTTTCTTCACTTGGCCGGAAATTACTTGAGCGGAAACTTGCCGGTTGAATTGGGGAAATTGAAAACGGTGTCGCATATAGAGATTGGGTATAATTTATATCAAGGAGAAATCCCATGGCAATTTGGTAATTTAACCGACCTCAAATACCTGGATATTGCTGATGCCAATTTGTCCGGTCCGATCCCGGTTCAGCTCAGTAACTTGACCAAGCTAGAGTCACTCTTCTTGTTTAGGAATCAGCTCAGTGGAGAAATCCCTATTGAGTTTGGGAATATGTTTTCACTCAAGAGCCTTGATCTTTCGGATAATCTCATTTCTGGCCCAATACCGGAAACTTTTTCGAAACTGGAGAATCTCAAACTGTTGAGTTTGATGTACAATGACATGTCTGGTCCTGTACCTCAAGGTATTGCTAGCCTTAAGGAGCTTGATACATTGCTGATATGGAACAATTACTTCACTGGTTCACTTCCTCAGGATTTGGGTAAACACTCAAAACTTAGGCATTTAGATGTTTCCACTAATTATTTAGTGGGGAGTATTCCTCCTGGTATATGTGATGGTGGTGAGCTTGTTAAGTTGATATTGTTTTCGAATAATTTTACTGGCGGGTTGCATCCGTCGTTGTCCAACTGTTCGTCCTTGGTTCGTGTTAGGCTTGAGGATAATTCGTTTTCGGGTGAGATATCACTAAGATTTGGGGATTCTTCGGGTTTAACGTATGTGGACTTGTCAAGGAATAGGTTTGTAGGTGGTATTCCGGATGGTATTGGTGAAGCTTCGAGTCTTGAGTATTTTAATGTGTCTGATAATGTAGGCCTAGGGGGTGTCGTTCCGAAGAATATTTGGTCTTTGGATAATTTACGCAATTTTTCTATGAATTCTTGTGGTCTCTCTGGCAGTATTCCTGAATTTGGGAGTTGCAAAACATTGTCTGTGCTTGAGTTGAGGAGTAATAACTTATCAGGTAGTATTCCAGGAAGTGTGTCCAAGTGTAAGAAACTTGAGAGGATAGATTTTGCTGAGAATAATTTGGGAGGGTTGATACCGGTGGAGCTTGCTGAGATTCCGGTTATTACTGTTTTGGATGTGTCGCATAATGGTTTGTGGGGTCGAATCCCTACTGAGTTTGGAACCTCTTCGAGCTTGAAACTTTTGAATGTGTCCTACAATGATATATCCGGTTTGATTCCTCCAGAGAAGGTTTTTATTATGATGGATAAAAGCGCGTTTCTTGGCAACCCAAAACTCTGTGGAGCACCTTATAGATCATGTCACCGTGGGATCTCAAATGGGCTTGAATTGGGAAGTAGAAGAGCACAAAATGTCGCATGGGTTCTTATATTGTGTGCTTTCATAGTTTTATTCATTGTGGCTGCTCTGTTTGGGATACTTCACTTTAGAGGAGGTAACCGAGGTCGTTGGAAAATAATTGCTTTTGACGGAATGCCTCAGTTTAAGGAAAAGGATATTTTGAAAAGTTCTGGTTGTGTGGAACGCGGAAACATTGTTTTACCTGCAGGAATTACAGTTTCAGTGAAGAAGATAGAATGGGAACCACGTAGTGTGAAACTCGCGGTGCGACAGTTGACCTTATTAGGAAATGCAAGACATAAGAGTTTAACTAGATTATTGGGTGTATTGTATAACAAGAATGTGGCTTATTTGTTATACGATAACTTGCCTGATGGGAATTTGGCTGAACAGATCGGTGAGAAGAGTTGGGAAATCAAACGTAAAATAGTTGTGGGGGTTGCGAGGGGACTCTGCTTTCTCCATCATGATTGTTCCCCTGCAATTTCTCATGGGAATCTAAAGGCAAGTAATGTACTTTTGGACGAAAATATGGAACCGCATTTATCTGAGTTTGGGCTTAGTTCGATTGTACATTCTATTAGCAGGCCACAGCTTTCCCTCGTGACAACAAAGGAGACAGGTATATTTTCTCTCATCAATCATTTTTTATTTAAGTTCCGAAATGTACAATAATCAGCATATTTCTATATTCAAATAATTTTATTCCTGACCTGTTAGAAATGTGTTTTATTTTGGAAAATGAAGCATAAGTTCTAAAAGTCTGATAACATTTGGACAGGTGGATTCAGCGCATCCATAAGAGAGGAACTGCACAAAGATGTGTACGATTTCGGGGGACTTATCCTCGAGGTCTTAACAAATGGCAGGCTGGCGAATGCACAGAACATGCCAAGAGATGTTCTCGTAAGAGAAGTAGCTGAGGAGAACGGCATTGTTCCGTCTCACTTATCTGGATCAGAGTTGCATTCGTTTCTCGATGTTGCTTTGCTGTGTAGAAGAAGTGGACCATTAATACAGGATGTAGTTAAGTTGTTATCAGATTTGAAGCCATAAACAAAAGGCAGCGGTCTTCTTGGTTAAAAATGTTTCTTTGTTAGCATAAATAGATGAATGTAGTACAGAGTTTTGCAGGGTATTCTGTTGTTTGGGTGGTGATTAGTGTGATTGTTTGTGCGTGATGCATTAGCCACAATGAAGAGTGTGTACAAGTAAGTTTCTACTTGTATATCTTGAATTACTAATGTACGACAGAATGAAGAGTACAATATTTTCTACCTTGTTTCTGGTTTGTTATTCCACAAATATACAAATATAGTAAAACCTCCGTAAATTAATACTCGATAAATTAATAATTTGTCCGGTCCCAACTTGGGACCAGTACAAATTTTGACCCCAATCAATAAAATAATATTTTTTTTGAAATCCCAGTGTATATATATTGGTCTCAACGAAACTATAAATTAATAATTACTAAAAAATTACATATATATTTGTGTTATCCACTTGAAAATTCTAAGACTCTTTAGTAAAAAATGTGTCTATAGTCACTTATTTTTTTGTTGAACTTCAAATTTATATTTAGTTCATCTCTAAATATCCCCTATTGCACTGTAGTTATGTGGCGTTGTCTTCTCGTACTACAACCGAAAGTTTTTGTCGCTTGCAATGCTTATTTTGCGAGTGACTGGTTCCAAAGCTATTGGAGATCATCCTCAGCTTCATCATCTACCGAATTTTGAATGGTATCCGTCACTATTTCTTCTATGCTCTGAACTTCGTAATATTCATTGTTTTTATTGAAAAAATCTAGCAAGTGGTTCACATCCATTTTGTGTCGGTAATGCATACCAGTAATCAAGTACTTCTCAAGCTCGCTAATGTCTTCTCCATAATTTGTACTATCATTTAAACCACTTGAGCCAGTTTGATTCGCCGAATAAATTTTGCAGTGTCGCAAGCAATTTGCTGTGGCCTCTTGTTGCAAATTCACTGTCCAAGCTGAGAGGGCCAGATATTGATATCATTTAAAACATTTATCTTTTCGGGAGAAGAAACGTCCAACTCATAGACTTTCAAAAATCTTACGGTAAAATCTTTTGCGATAGTACATTTTAAAGGCTCTTATGATCAATTATGCATATACGTAAAAGCTCTTTAGAAAATATCCCGGTCCCAGTGGATTTGAAAATTTTATCCATCAATTATGCATATATATAGGTAAAACCAATAAATTATTAATTTATTGATTATTTAATATCTCGCTAAAATAATAAAATATCACGGTCCCAACATTATTATTTTATAGAGGTTTTACTGTATTAGTAATTTATCAGTCCCGTAAAAATTAATATGGCGTTCTTCTTCATTCGATTTCAGTCGGAGGAAGATAAGAACTTGGTTGATGCTTGTGGACCTTACTACGTCTATGGAAGGCCAATGATTCTACGACCATGGACTCGAAACTTTGAGTTGAAGGAAGATATGTTGCGACTGGCACAGATATGGGTGAAGTTCCCACAATTACCGCTCTGTCTCTGGGGAGCTAAGAGCCTGAGTAAGATTGCTAGCGTTATTGGAGCACCTAAGTTCACTGATGAGTGTACGGCAAAGAAGCTGAGGGTCTCTTATGCGAGAATTCTGATTGAGGTGGATATTACGCAAGAACACCGTCAATTTGTAATGATTAAAGATCGTCAAGGATCTCTTATCAAGCAGCCAGTAGAATATGAATGGCAACCGTTATTCTGCTAAAAGTGTCAAAAGATGGGACACATGTATTGGGAGAGCAGGATGAGCAGGAATGTCGAACGGGGAGACCAGCACGATTTGATACAAGGTCGGGGAAACCAACAAAGGCGAAGGAATCCAACATTTAATGATGGTCAAGAAAAGATTTGGGTTCCTAGTGCTAAACAACAGATTAACATCCCTCCCTCCCATTCAAATCCAAAGCAAGCTGTGGCAAGTACTCATTCAGTTAAAACTCGAACTGATCCGGGAACATCTGGCATACATCAGCAAAGTATGACTGAGGATGGATGGTCACCTGTCAGAAGCCGGCATGGGTCTCCGAGCAGACCTGCTCAAGGGTTAGAGAATAGACAAGCTTTGGATGATGAATTAATTACGAAGAACGGCTTTGCTCCACTTGAGTTTGGAACTGGCTCAGGTGGGGACAAAAATCGTGATAAATGTTAGCCTAGAATGTTAGGGGGCTGAACAAGGTCGCTAAACATAAGGAGATTGGCTCCCGTCTCCAGGATTGGAATGTAAGTATAGTGGGCCTATTAGAAACAAGAGTTAAAGAGGAAAACAAGGATAGAATTCGAAAACGTCTGGGTAACCGATGGAGTTTCTATGATAACTACTCGGCGCATGTGCTTGGCCGAATATGGGTGGTATGGGATCCAGGACGTGTGCAAGTGATATTTTTGAGTTGCTCAGATCAGTTTCTTCACTGCCAATGGTTTGATGTGAATGGGGGTGAATAGGGGGCTTATCACCTTCATTTATGCCCATAATCAACTTGTGAATCGGATTAGGTTATGGAACGATCTGAGAACTCTTGCTGCTGGCATAAGTGAGCAATGGATTTGCATAGGAGACTTTAACAATGTCCTTCGTTTTGGGGATCGTGTTGGGGGTAATCCTGTGCTGGAAAATGAGTACAAAGACCTGACTGAGATGATGGATGAGATTGGTCTTTTCGAAATCAACATGGTAGGGGAACGATTTACTTGGTCGAATAAGCATGAACATGGCACTATTTACTCTCGCATTGATAGAGCTATTGGAAACGCCGAGTGGTTTCAAGCGAATTCGAATGTTGATATAGAGGTCTTGGTGCCAGGGTTATCAGACCACTCCCCTCTGCGATTTAGAAATTGCTTAAACATCCAGGTAAAACGTTCTTGCTTTCGATTCATCAACTTCATCACTCAGTTTGATGTTTAGAGACGTAGTGGCGGCTTCATGGAGAGGGCAGGGACTGTACCTACCTCAAGAACGGGTGTGAAAAAAATTGAAAAGCTTACAATCTGTTTTAAGGGGCCTGAATAAGCGAATCAGTGGTACTGGACTCCGAATTGCGCAACTTCGAGATCAACTGCAGCAGAGACAGGAACAATTACGCACGGACAGGTTTGACTCTAACCTCATTCGCCAAATCAGGGAAAATGCACTGGAACTGGAACATGGCAAGATATTGATGAGCAGATTATGCGTCAAAAGTCGAAGGTGGACTGGATAAAATCGGGAGATGGAAACTCTGCCTTCTTCCATGCGCAGGTGAAAGAAAAGAACAGAAGGACTGGGTTACGTAAACTGGTGATGGGCGCATTCTAACCCGTGCTTCAGAATTCGAAGGAGAGATTCTTGATTTCTACTCCAAGTTGGTTGGCAATTCATCCAGTAGGCGTGCAGGAGTGAATATTGAATATTCAGATTGGGGAATCGATTATGTCATGGAGATAGGGAATTTTTAGTGCATCCTATTACTCGAGCTGAAATCGACCTGGCACTGAAGGATATTGGTGATCTGAAAGCCCCGGGAATTGATGGTTTCAATGCGTACTTTTTTAAAAAAGGCATGGCACACGATTGGGAAGGATGTGTATGATGCAGTGCTGGATTTCTTTGACACCTCTCGATTATACCCTGCCCTGAATTGCACACTAGTTACATTGATTCCGAAGACTCCGGAGGCAGTTAAGGTACAGGATATGAGACCCATTGCTTGTTGCACGACAATGTATAAGATTATTTCAAAAATAATCACTTCACGGCTGGGAATGGTGATTAATAGCATTGTGGATGATAGCCAATCGGCCTTCTTACCGGGAAAGGTGATTCAAGATAACATCTTACTTGCTCAGGAACTTATAAAGGGCTCTAGCAGGAAGAATATTTCGCCTAGATGCATGATACAGATGGATATGCATAAGGCCTATGACACAGTGTAGTGGGATGCTCTGGAAGTGATTATGAAAGAATTGGGTTTGCCAGCTCAGTTCGTGCGATGGATCATGTGTTGTGTCACGACGGTATCGTACAAATACTCGATTAATGGGGTGCCGTCAAAACTACTTAAAGCACGAAGGGGCCTGCGTCAAGGTGATCCATTATCTCCATATCTCTTTGTATTGGTTATGGAATATCTTCACCGGTGTTTAAAGAGTTTGAGAACTATTCCTGAATTAATTTCCATCCTAAGTATGAAAGGCTGCATATAACGAACTTATGCTTTGCGGATGATTTAATGCTCTTTATGCGTGGGGATTTGAAGTCGGTTCAGTTGAGTATGGAGAAATTTAATCACTTCTCGGATGCTACTGGTTTGCGTGCCAATGTAGCTAAGATGAAGGTCTACTGTGGTGGCATGGTGGCGTCGACTAGGCAGCAAATACTTGCTGCCACGGGTTTCATTGCCGGCAGCCTTCCAGTTCGCTATCTTGGCGTGCCATTATCACATTAGAAGCTCACTGTTGCTCAATACCAACCCCTATTTGATCGGATTCTGAGTAGGATGAAGCACTGGACGACTAGACTACTAAGTTATGCTGGCCGTGAGCAGCTGATTCGCAGTGTCATTACCTCCATCACGGCTTATTGGTTACAGGTTTTCCCCTTCCCAAAAAGGGTTCTTGATCATATTCAACGCATTTGCCGTAGCTTCCTATGGAGTGGGAAGGATGGGAATTACAAGAAAGCTCTGGTGTCGTGGGAACAAGTATGTGCTCCTCGGAGTTGTGGTGGTCTGAATATCATCACCTTGCCAGAATGGAATAAAGCTCTGATTGCTAAACTCCTGTGGAAAATTCAAACGAAGGACGATTCCCTATGGGTTCGATGGATACATAGCTACTACATCAAGAATCAATCGTGGGAGGAGTGGTCAGCTCCCCTATGCAGTTCCTCTATGATTAAAGCTATACTTAAGATTCGTGGGACATTACAACACACACAGGAATGGCGTGAACAATTGGCAAGGGACATATTCTCTGTGCGCAAGGCTTACCAAATCTTTAGGAATTGTCCGTCAAAGGTAGAGTGGTGTGATTTGATTAGCCGGAATCCTGCTCGACCGAAGGCTATTTTTATACTTTGGCTAACACTTCACGGGAGATTGACAACAAAAGACAGATTGGCTTTCTTTGGGGTTCACACGGATGGGGCCTGCAGTTTCTGTGGGGATACGGAAACCATAGAACATCTATTCTTCCAATGTCCTATAACATATGCGATTGTGAAAGGTGGATTACAATGGCTGAGACTTGCGCACCCTTGCATCGAAAACTGGCAACAACTGTTGTCCTAGTTTTGTCGCATGGCTCGAGGAAAAGGAGGGCATGCATATGTCTTCCGAGCTCTAATGGCGGAAATCATATATCATATTTGGATTGCTAGGAATGAAAAACTGTTTCAACAAAGAGATTGCGACACCAATAATCTCCCCTACGCTCGGTGATTGAAGCTGTCCGGATACGATGCTGTGCGGGAAGAGCAGCTACACTGTTGTCGCACCTTGATTAAACTTAAGAACTTCCTTGTATTTTTCAGTCTTTACTTGTAGTAGCAGGTTTTGGGCTTGGACACTTTGTCAGACCTTAAATGTACGAACATTGTTTTGGAGTAATAAGACAAGTTCTTCGTTCCAAAAAATATACTATTATTCATTTTACATGATGATACTGTAGTAAAGTTCTTTGTGAATAGTTGTAATTGTAATTCAGAAGGGATGGATCACCATTATCACAATGGTCCGCCCCTAATCGATTGTCTCAAAATAATGAATAATAACCATTAGAATATGAGAATTACGGCAAATAAACAAGATAAGAAAACCAACATATCAAACCTAGCTCTTGGGTTGTTCAAGATAATCGAACCTAGATCTTGGGTTTTTCAAGATAATTGCCTTGATTGTTCCCATTGATTTTGTCGAACGGTGAATAGAAAGTTGAAACTAGCGTTTCTCTTCCTTGTCTCTGGTCTCTCCTTCATATTATATCAACTTATGTCTAATTAAAATGTAGAAAATCTATTTATACAAGTGAGGAATTGACTAAGGGAGAAGCTAATAAAATATATAGCTTTCTGTTGTTATCGCAGAATCCTTTACAGGTGCTCGACCAACTCGCTGCAGTGGGTTTCCTTTGTAAATTGCGATGCCCTTTGGGCAACCCGAAAATCGTCGTTGCAACCTCTTTTGCGTATATATACGTAGTAAATGCCTTTCAACAACTTTTCTCTATCGTTACTTAACCTGTCCCGTACATCTAGACTTCCTTTAACCTTGATTTTATCCTTGGTTGATATCTCTCAAGCTGTAGTTCTTACAAATCAATAAAAATAAACAAGTAACAAAATACTATAAAAATATAAGGAATTAAATACTACTTCCTTTGTCACGGAAAAAACTTCTCACTTGCTTTATTGGTCAACAAAATAAGAAAAGTGAAAGATTTAAATAGAAAAAATAATAAAGAATGATAAAAATTAATAGTGGCTTGTTAAAGTAAAAAAATTGAGTATTATTATTTAAATGAATAAATAACGAATAATGAATAGAATAGAGATAGTAGGTTGGTAAAGTAGTAATATACTATTTGTTTTGAATGTGTTTTGGTGGGTGTTCGAAAACCCGATACGAGAAACCCGCGTTTGGTTGCTTATTTTGAAAACCCACCGGCCCGCGAAAACCCAAAATATCCAAACCACCAGAATTCTCAACACGCTCATTTTACACTTGAAAACCCTTTTTTTTTTTTTTTTGAGATAGAAAACCTTATTTTCAATAACCCACTAATATGTCAAAGCATTTGTAGTCCAGTGGCAAGCTGAGATACCCCGTACCCAAGAGGTCACGGGTTCGATCCCCGAAATGGGTGATTAATCTCTCTGTATAGAGAATAATTGGTGATTAAAGATTTATTGATGATAAAAATTTGTCCATTGCTAAATATTGTAATTGTAATATTGTATCTCAAAAAAAAAATCTTCTATATCTATATAAAAAGAAGACATTTTCAAGCCTTGTGGTGAAACCATGTAATATGCTGACCTTGCAAAATTCTTGATTCTGATTGATCGAAATTTGTTAGTGTTGGCCAAATGAAATGTTCTGATTGGCTAGGGAAAAAATAAAAGCTGATTGTATTCCTCCAGCTCTTTTTTGCACCCACACATCGACTCCTCAGGGTGACGCTTATTCTTTCATTTAATTCTTCAGCATATCCATGCCCAAGTTTGGACCAGAATTTTTTATTACTATAAGGAGTTTATTCCTTTATGGAGTATTCATCTATGGAGTTTTTACTGTAGATATGATTATGTGTGCTTGAGCATCCTTTGTGAAATCATGACTCTCGGAGAGATCTGATCAGGCAAAACTAATTAAAAAATTACATTTTTAGATATGTAGGTGATGCAAGTATAATACATGCTTATTGAACACACACAATTTTAAGTTAAAATATATATTTGAAGTTGAATATGTAATGTTAGATCCAATTCTTCTTATTATTATCTAAACCTAAAACATCTAACTTTAAGCATAAACGTAGGCTTTTGTGATATACACAAATAATAAAAGTTAAGCAATATTTAATATTTCGCAAATATTGTAATGCACCAAAGTTTTGAGATAGTTTCAAGGGGTCAAAAACGTTACCTATACGAACAATGTCACCTTTATGAAAATATTCATTAGAATTCAAGAGTTAAGCGTCCTTGCCTGGAACAATTTTAGAATGAGTGACACACTAAGAAGTTTCCAACGAATGTATGAGTATACTTTTTTTATTCACCTCATTTCCAAAACAAAACATCTTTCCTTCCTGTTGTTGTGGCCTGATATACTACTATTTTGATATGTCATTCTTGGAGTACATTGTATCGAAGCCAATGCAATGATTTTATGTATTGATAGTCGTTTTATGGAAGGTAAATGATAATGTTAGAGCAAGTTTTCTTTTATAGAATTTATAAATGTCACAAAACTTGAAGCGTCCAAAATAATTAAAATTGCTCTGTCGTTAGGAGTTTGCTATGGAATTATCATTAGCCTTTATGGAATGGAGCAATATTTATTTTATTTCGAAATATGGTGTATGTAGAGACGTTTCTTCTTGTACGTACATGATAAAATGCTCTTCTTTAAGGTTTTCCATGCTTATCTTGATTTCCCAATCATTTCAACGGGGATCTGAGTATGTTATGGGATTCACATATATCACTACATAAATTCTAAACAAATACACAATACAAAAGTTGGTTAAGATTGTTGAGGATCCTATTTGATCAAGACACATTACAGGGTGAAAATTATTGTGTAAATTATGACATTTTTAATTGTATTTACTCCCTCCGACTAAAATAAATGATAAATTTAATTTTGGAACTGAGATTAAGATGCAGTATAAATAATAACGGGAATAAGTCCACATGTATTATAACTTGTGGCAAATAATAATATGTCACAATTGGGACGATATAAATGAAATGTCTAACATTCATTATAAGACGGAGGGTGTAGTTGTTAGGAAGTTTAAGAGATTGTATCTTGGAAACTAATATACTCCCCGCGTCAATTTGTCTAGATTGTAATGTTAAAACTTCAATTGAATTATAAATAAAATTTTGGATGTAAAGTATCATTATATACTTTAATTGAAAATTATATCATTACAACTTGAAATTAATTTGTAGTGAAAGTTGAATTTTGTTGACTACAAAAAAGTTAAATCTGGACAACTTCTCTAAGAGAGAGAGAGAGTACGTGTTTTCCACTTATTGTTGTTGTAGTATTCTTTTTTTAGTTTGAACGAAAATGATAAATACCGCAATTAATTTGAAGCAAATGAAAACAATAATATGGTCGGGGTTTGTATTATCCCATATCCCCAATCGATTAACAACAAGTAGGATAGATAATATATAAGTGGACCACTACTCTCACATTGTGATTTCATAAAACAAATTTGTGAGGGTTTCACTTCAAATAAATCAAAATAAAGAAACAAACTTGATGGATGGGATAAATGTACTATAATATTCTCAACAAGGTGTGTTTGCTCTCGAGTACATAGTGAGAAAGAAAGGACATGGGACAGTTTGGGGTCAGCATATCACCCGGAACGTAGACAGTGAGTAGTTGGGTTGGTCAAAAGGGGACAAAATGTTACAAATAGTAACAGAGTGAGACCGTACCCAAACCCGAAAAGGGTGTAAGTTGTTTGTCCTACAGCCTGGTACACTGCTCCCTGCAATTTAAGGGGTAGATGTAATACCTCATATAACATAGATTAAGAGAGAGTGTGATAAATATTATATAATTACGTCACCATTGATCTCACATAGTATGTGGACCTTTGGATGATTTCATAAACATATTTGTGAGGGCTCATGTTCAGCACAAACAATATCATACTAGAGAAACATGTACTACCCAAGTCATCAATTTTGCGCCACTCTAGAGGATCAAGTATCAATTGATTGGTGGTCGGATTGTTTTCAATGGCATCTAAGCCGCAACAATCCAAAACCCACAAGGGGTGGATGGTTGGTCTAAGTAAGAACTAATACACAAATGGACGTTGGTCAAAGTGGGGGGGGGGGGGTGAGCGTGATGTCCCAAAGATTCAAAGAGTTTAAAGGGGTTGAGAACTTTTACTATTCACAACAAGGGGTGCTTCCTCCTGAGCAATATCAGGGCAAGTAATCCACTAGAAAGTTTCCGGTGCGCGCAAGAGTTAGTACAAATTGTGCAAGAAAGAACATGTGTTGGGTTGTGGGCAAATCACATCAAGTCATGGTCAATTTTATGTTCCCCTCTACATTCATGAGCAATAAGATAATAAAAGCATGATTTGCAACAATGAGTGTAACATATGTGATGAAACAACTCACGTGGTGTATAAAAAAGTGTTCGGCAGATTATGAGGTAATATTTTATTTTGTACATAATTGATAAATGAGGCTTTAATGTACATTACGTATTTTATAATAGTGTTCACATTCACTAATAACACTCTTTTGATTCATTTAGTTATTGGGAAGGTTTTAAATGAAATGGTGATATTTTAATCATATATTTTTACACATTGTAAAATTACATGTTTGTAAAAGTTATATATCATCCATACTAAATTATATTCCCTCTGCCCTGGATTCAATTAACCGCGAGCCCGGACATAAGTTTTAAGAAAAATATTAATAAAGTAGGATAGATGGTAATAAAGTAAGAAAAATAGTGAATAAAGTAAGAGAGAGAGAGAGAGATTTCCCATTAAAGGGATGAGAAATTGAAATTGGGACGTTCCAAAATGGAATGTTGAAAGTTGAATTCGGGACGGAGGGTGTATATCCATTTCCAGTCGATTTACTCGACGGGCCATTTACTACAGTGGTAAGTTTTATGATATTTATGTCTTCGTAATTTGTTTTTTTATCTATATAAATCTTATTTATTTTCAATGGTGCATGGCATATAAATTATGTTTATTTGAATAGGTGGCATGCCGAGTTCTGTGTCGATAATTGATCCAAATCAACTCTTGATTGATTAATTTTGTTTTATAATTTTTATTTCTCACGAAATATTAAAGTAATATCCAATATTAACTTTTATATTTTCACATGAATAACACACTATCTCCGCCCATGTACGCGGGACAAAATCTCAGTACGTAAGTGCATCAAGCAGGATAGCTAAAAGGTTGTCATCAAGTGGGATTGCATAACTCCTTCCTATGGGTAGGATGGCGCTTTGAGATTCGGGATACCATTCAAATTCATGAGGACTCAACATGCAATAAGCTCAAACATGATTCAAAGGTCACGGGACTACTCCAGGAGACTCGACTTATTATTTGGGACGAGGCTCATTGACAAACCAACATTGTTTTGAAGCGCTTAATAAGAGTTTGAGAGATGTGATGGGTCATCTAGATGGGCAATTTGGTGGGGGTGTTTATTGTCTTCAGCGGGGACTTACGACATATTTTACCTATTACTCCACGAGGTAGTAGGTATTATATTGTGAACAATGATATGTGCTCATCTAAAACATGGGATGCACGTGAGGTGCTTCGACTGACAAAGAACTTGAGATTGCATGGAAATGGCATGTTGTATCTATATTCCAAGTCTACTTATTTCATATTCAACTTATCTTTTTTAACGTCCAATTCAATCCTACACAATCTGGTTTGTTATCTTCAGAGATTCAAGTGATGAAAAAAATTGCGGAGTCATATAGGTCGGTGATGGCACTGCCGATGAAGCTAATCATGGTGGGGTTGATGTCAAGACCCCGAAGAATTACTTATTCGACAAGTAAGTCATCAAATTTCAACCATTGTCAATAGTACATAATCTTTGTTGTTTGATCACTTAGTTGATCCATCACTAGACCCTGAATATTTTTATCATCGGGATGTTCTTGAACCCTGATGAAATAGTTGATGAGATAAATCAATTTATCATGTCGAAGATGCCCTAAAATAGTGTTGAATACAGGAGCATTGGTAGCATTGTTAGGGAAGATGACCAAGAGAATGGTCTCGAAAATATTTTCATTATAGAATTTATCAACATCATTAATTGTCTAGATTATCGAACCATAAGATCATCATGTAGGTTGGGTATATGATAATGCTTACGAGAAATATTGATCAGACTCTCGAGTTGTGTAATGGACTAATGGTACAAGGCTTATAGTTACTAATTTTGGGAAGCATATCATCGAGGTAAAGATGATATCAGGAATCAACGGGGGCCAAAATGTTTTAATTACGATGATGAGACCATCCAACGAGAAGAAGTTCCCTATCAATTTTGATAGGAGACAGTTCCCCATATTTTCCTGCTTTGCCATTACCATCAAAGAGTCAGGGAAAATCTCTCTCACACGTCGGCCTCTACCTCATCTCACCCGTATTCAACAATGCTCAGTTATATGTTGGTTACCAGCAGGAAGGGATTGAAGGTATTGATTTGCGATGAAGAGGGTAATACATATGACACAACAACCAACGTGGTTTATAAAGAAGTGTTCGACAAGTTATGAGGTGAATTAATCTTTTATGTGTATAAACTTGAATTTTTTTAACACCAACTAAAGTTTACATATGTTCATGTTCAATTTCACTAATTTACATATACACTTTACAGGTAGGGATGACTTCTGATGCAATGTTAAAGCGATTAGATAAGTCATTTTCACATTATAGCTTTTGTATGTTATTGATTTTTTATTTTGAGTTTTGTCTTCATGTACTCGACAGGCCATTGACTAGTAACCCACTAATATCAAAATTTGGATTTTTGAGCAAAACCCATGGCCCTTGAAATGTCTATTTAACCTCAGAGTATACTTATGAACATATCCATCAAGACAAAATCGGCTTTCAGGCAAGAGAGAAAAAGAGGGCTTGTCCATCAAATTCTCCAGGAAGAGAAGAAGGATGGATGTGCTGGTGAAATGAGTTGCTCGAATACTGACGACGACGCCATGGTAGATGAAGACGAGCATAAACACTTTTTCGCCGTCATTGATTTCCAGGAATATTCCTCATATCCGACGAGTCGATCGATTAAACTTACTGCTGTTGTTCATCAATCTTCAACATCCGTTAGTTACTTTTTTTTTTCCTTTTTTATTTTTTTGTTAATTTGCTTCAAAACTTGATTATTATTCCTTGTTAGAATTGGTTACACGGATTGAAGTAATGGTTTTAACTGCCTAAACAGATCCAAATGAAATTGAATCTCTTCTCATTTTAAATCGGCTTATGTTTTTGGGATCTTCGTTGATTAGCTGAGATTAAGGGTCTACCCTGTAGATTCTGGAATTTCAGAAGCAAATGGCATATAGCAACCTGATAAATTACTATTCTCATCTATTGTGGTAGGAATTTCTGTTTGTTGCCATTTGTATTTTATTCTTTCAAATACAGCACCGCACATCTGCTTCGAATAGTCAAGCTGCTTGACTTTTCTACTGATGTTACTGCTTCAACGGTTCATATGCCAAATATGCTTCGTCCTGGCGTTGTTGTGTACAATGTGTTTGCCACCTCTGCCACACCGGTGAGGTTTCACTAGATTTTGTATCATGTTCGTGTTAATCTGCTTAGGAGACATATTATTCATGATGAAGTTCAATGTCGTGTTGCTCTACTACTGATGAAAACACATTTCATATCCTTCGTAATTGCAGTTTTAAGTTCTACCATCTTTTCCTTTTTTCCGGACGCTATTGAACGCAACACGTTTTCGGCTAAACGCAACAAAAATATTTGTAACTTTACCAAAATGCCCTCAACTCAAAAACAATCTTACAAACTTAACGAAAAATCGAAATAACTCGTATATGCAAACACAAAAACATTAACATGCACGATTGAACACAAAATAACAACTTTAAACATAAATCGAAAAAAAATTTAAAAAAAAATTCGGAAAATATTTCGTTTATAAAATCCAAGACCTGAAAGGTGGTTGAAAATGGAGTTGATCAGTTGAAACGGAAATGAATTCGGAGTTCGGACGAATATTTTAAAGCCGTTTAAGTGAAAGCGAAATTGACTACGATGGAAGCGGCAGTATTTTGGCCATAAATTTCTCATATGAACTCCGATTGACCTGATCTTGGTGTCCACGCGTAGATACGACCAAAATCTACAACTTTCAAGAAGGAACCATATCCAAATTCCGGCGTTTAGACAATTAAAAAAAAGAAAGAAAAAAAAACTGCGGATGAAGAACTAGCCGGTTTAAAAACCGGCCATTTCATCAGTAGCCGGTTTTAAAACCGGCCAGTTCTTCATCCCTTAGATTTTCTTTTTCCATTTTTTTGGAGTGTCTAAACGTCAAAATTTGGACATAGTTCCTTCTTGAAAGTTGTAGATCTTGGTCTTATCTACTCGTGGACACCAAGATCAGGTCAATCGGAGTTCATATTAGAAATTTATGACCAAAATGCCAAGACTGCTCATCGTAGTTCGAATTTCACGCGCTTTCACTTAAACGGCTATAAAATATTCGTCCGAACTCCGAATCCACTTCCGTCTCGACTGATCAACTCTCTTTTCAACTACCTTTTAGATCATGGAATTTTCATGCTTCCATTAATGTATTAATATGCACTGGTTTAACCTTGTTTCAATGCGTTTTTACCAAACACCTACAAAACACGAAAACATAAAAAAAAAAACTAATAAAACTCATAAAAAATATGCTTGAAAGTTATAATACCTGAAAGGTGGTTGAAAATGGAGTTGATCAGTCGAAACGGAAGTGAATTCGGAGTTCGGACGAATATTTTAAAGCCGTTTAAGTGAAGCCGAAATTGACTACGATGGGCGATCTTCGCATTTTGGCCATAAATTTCTCATATGAACTCCGATTGACCTGATCTTGGTGTTCACGCGTAGATAAGACCAAGATCTACAACTTTCAAGAAGGAACCATGTCCAAATTTCGACGTTTAGACACTCAGAAAAAAGGAAAAAGAAAAAATCTGAGGGATGAAGAACTGGCCGGTTTTAAAACCGGCCAGTTCTTGAAGTGGCCGGTTTTAAAACCGGCCAGTTCTTCATCCGCAATTTTTTCTTTCTTTCTTTTTTTTTAAGTGTCTAAACGCCGGAATTTGGATATGGTTTCTTCTTGAAAGTTGTGGATCTTGGTCGTATCTACGCGTGGACACCAAGATCAGGTCATTCGGAGTTCATATGAGAAATTTATGGCCAAAATACCAAGGCTGCTCCATCGTAGTTTGAATTTCGTCCTAATCCAATTCCGTTTTGACCGATCAACTCCGTTTTCAACCAGCTTTCAGGTCTTGGATTTTATAAACGAAATATTTTCCGTAATTTTTTTTAAATTTTTTTTCGATTTATGTTTAAAGTTGTTATTTTGTGTTCGATCGTGCATGTTAATGTTTTTGTGTTTGCATATACGAGTTATTTCGATTTTTCGTTAAGTTTTTAAGATTGTTTTTGAGTTGGGGGCAATTTGGTAAAGTTACAAATATTTTGTGTTGCGTTTAACGAAAATTGTGTTGCGTTTAACATTCCTGATCCCTAGAGCAAAAGACAAAATCGATGTTGGTTCCGTTATGCTTTCCTATCAATGGATCCATCCAATTGTTGCAGAATCTCCCTCAAATGTTCTAGTTTGTATCTTGCGCAATATAACCTGTCTAGACCAACATGTGTGTGTCGCTATGGAGGGACTATTCTTGTTTGTGTTTCCGAATGTAGGTTAAAATGGATAATATAGCAATTTTAAAGATTTCGTGTTCAAATTATGATGAATCAAAGTCATTTGTGTTGTTTGGTTTTGACAATTTTCCAAAGGGAGTAATTTCTTTATCCCTTCCAAGGCCTAAAAGTTAGGTGAGTTATGCATGTCTATCTTGAGGATCAATAATGGCTTTGCGAGTATTCATTTTGAGTACATTGTGCTCTAGTACTATTCTTAAATTGTTTGAAATGGTAAATGTGGAATCTCCGTTAGTGCTGAAGTTTATTTTCTGATGTTATTGGCAACTAGGCCATTTTTCCATCTATTGTTGACAAATCATGCCACTTTTCCAGTTACAGATGCAACAATGTTGAACTTAGAATTTTTTTTCTTCTAGTTATGGAATCTTAAAATGCAATTGTTATGTTGTGATGCATGAATTTTCGCTTTTGGCAGATTGAGCAAAAATGGAGGCAAAGCTTAATAGATGCTAGGAGTGAGGACGAAGATGCTGAGGGTGTGCTGATGTCTATGACGCCTCACATGTTCTGTAAAACTCTCACCGCTTCTGATACTAGCACTCATGGTTGTTTCTCTGTTCCTCGTCGAGCTGTCGTGGATCGCTTTCCCACTTTGGTAACTATGTTTTATATAAGGACTTCCTGGTTTTATAACTATTTATCTACATTAGTTACTGCTTCCAGTATTGCGAATGCAGTATGAAAATGCTTGTTGTTTTACAACTTAATGGCTTATGTTCATTGTGTGTTAGGACTGCAAACAACAGAGACCTTTACAAGAGCTTGTGGCTAAGGATTTACATGGCATTGAGTGTAAATTTTGACATATCTACAAAGGTAGAATTTAATCCTTCACTTTCGCGTAGCCTATATTTATGTGGTACTGAGTTCTGTTTCAAACATTTTGGTGGATTAGGCCAGCCTCGAATGCATCTTCTCACTACAGGGCGGAGTGCATTTGTCAACAAGAAGAAGTTAGTATTTGGAGATGTTGTGCTCTTTCTAAGGTTGAAATGTGTAGCATAAAGCCAATCGAGGCTTTAGTTGAAAATTTTCGATTCTTATACATCCATATTCTATTTCAGAGGCGGTGATGGAGCACTGAGGCTTGGAATTCGTAGAGCTTCTCAAGTCAAAAGTGTTGCGAACGTTCTTCCTCTGAATGCAGCTCGATGTGCGGTGTTTTTTAGCTCGAGATATGGGCTCCATGCATACTATTATCGAATGAAATTGTTTGAGAATTACTCGGCAGCTTATCAGCAGTATGATCGGTCTTATTATGTTTCTGGTGGTATTGTCCAGAAGATCTAGTTTCTATCAAGTTATTTCGACTCTATTAGCTTTACTTTTATTCCTAAAAATTGTAATAAAGTGGCACACAATTTGGCTTTTGCTGCTAGGTTTGATAGTTCTGGGTTGTCATGGTTACCATTTGAAAAAATTGTTGTATACCATTTCGATTCACATTAATATATTTGATTCTTCCTAAAAAAAGATTAACGATTTTATTGTATGGCAACAAGGGCAAATTACATCCACACCCCTTCTTAGATTTTCTTATTACAGATGGATACCCGTTAGTCAAAGAATAACATGTAAATCCAGATCGATAAAAATCAATTACATCTAAGTCCACGAATTTGACTTTTGGCGAATTAAATCCAGGAAAAGCCTTTTTTGTCCTTGTTCAATTATCAACTTTTGCAAATAGCCAAACAATGTATTTACAACTTAAGTCCTTGAACAGAACAGAATTTTCAAAAGGCAAACCCTTCAATTTTCTGGTTTTCAGAATATCACCCTTCAACCTTTCAACTGTCTAAAAGTTCAATTCATTCCGTATAACGTTTTCAAGTTTGCAATTAGGTCTATCAAATTCTCAATTGTAAGTGTTTCTAGTTTCCATAACTTTCATTTGAGTCCCTGCAACAATGAACCACCAGAAACTTAACCAAGATCCAATCAGACGAATTTGACAGAAATCTAGGTTCCTAGCCAAACGAATTCAACATAAATCTGAATTTTATGTTCAAAAGTCTAGCAATGGAAGCTCGGAGAAGAAGAGACAGATCGGAGAAGAAGACGGAGAAGATCCATATATTAATATATTAATGAAACCAGAGATCCTTCGTTTCTACAACATTAACAAACAAACACAATATAGAGTTTAGTTCAGAGATCCAAGTATGAAACTCCAATCAACCATGGTGCCTGGTGATCCGTTCGATGCAGAATCTCTTCGGAAAGTAGAGGCCAAGCTTTTCATCGATATGATGCAGTGCCATTGCGGTCGTAAGCGCCATTGCGGTGGTTCGACTTCCGATTTCAAATTACTTCTAAAAAAGGCCAACAATCTGAATAGCGATGAACAGAAGAAGATGGAGAAGAAGATCGGAGAAGAACAGACAGATCGGAGAAGAAGAACGGAGAAGAAGAGACAAATCGGAGAAGATCGAAGATGAAGAGACAGATCGGAGAAGAAGAAGAGACAGATCGGAGAAGAAGAACATATCAGAAGATCGGAGAAGAAGAATGGAGAAGAAGAGACAGAAAAGAAGAAACGAATGGGACTTTGATCAATTTTCTGAAAATTGGATGAGGGCCTGTTTGGTTTTGGCAAAAGTTACTGTAGCAGCTTATTTGGTCAACAGATTTTCAGCTTAAAGGACCTAAATGTAATTGTTTGACTAACGGATAACCATCTGTGAGAAGGGCATCTAACATGGGGGTATATGTAATTGATCCTGGCAACAATAATGTATGAAATTTTGAAATTGCATTTTTTGGAAAGTTATGAGCAAAATTCTTGACATATAAAGGTGTTGTTTACATCTTTGTATTTTTTGGATGTTGCAATTTGAACCGTTACGTTTTTATGACTTAATTATAAAACACATAGTGGCAACACATGTAATATTTCAAGTTTTGGCAAAACCCATTCCCATCCTAACGTGGATTTTCGTCCGAAACCCCATTTTTTTGGGGCTTGAAAACCCAGGAATTTGCTACATGAAAACTCCTTTTCTTAACCAAACGCACCTATATATTGCTTTATGTGGGTATTAGTAAAGTGGGGTAGAAGGTAGCATTACAAAAATGGAATTAGAAAGCTTCAATTGGGACAACTAAAATGACAAAAATCGGAACTTTTCATGTGACGGCGGAAGTAAAAAAGATAGCAAAAGCATAGTAAAAAAGAGACACAAAATGATTCATTTTCGTACACCATCACTCGGTTAAATATATTTTGTTTTATATTTATATGTCTTTTTCGATAATGACCTCAAGCTCGGCTTGGGCTATAATTAATCAAATGAGTCGAGCTCGAACTTAACTATTGCTACTCGAACTCCAACTCGAAAAATAATTTCTTCTGTTAACGAGCGAGCACCCGAGCTGAGTTCATTATAATGGTATGTGTAGATGTTGTAATTAATTATGTTACTAACATTAATCGGGTAAATTTTTTTAGGTACACTACAATGTTACAGTGCCAGTTTAGGTACACCAGGACGACCTTGTCCAATTTAGGTACGGTAAAACAACATGCGTCCAACTAAAGTACTATTTTCAATTTTTCGGTGGAAATGTTATGTGGCAGCTAGAAATTCGATTTTGACCGACGATTGACTGTTGACTTGGACAACAAAAGAAGAAGAAAAGATTAATTAAAATTCCAGGAACACGTGTCTCTCCCAGATTCAATCTGGACCTTTTCATTAAAAAAAGGAATAATTACAAGTTAGTGTAACTTTTAAAAACTTTTATCAAAAATCAATTGCGATGCAGCTCTTTTATCTCGACATGGCT
This sequence comes from Plantago major, assembly GCA_026545765.1. Lineage (NCBI taxonomy): Eukaryota > Viridiplantae > Streptophyta > Magnoliopsida > Lamiales > Plantaginaceae > Plantago > Plantago major. The sequence continues at coordinate 44,640,554 of CM048840.1, forward strand.
GCACGGGAATTGGCATGGTAGCACACGATTCTACTGGTACTCTCATTGGCTGGAAACAGAAAAGAATTAATCAGCTCTATGAGCCAGAGGTAGCTGAAGCATTTGCGGTGTTAGCTAGTGTGGAGCACGCGACACAACGGGGATGGACTCAGGTGGTTATTGAAGCAGACTGCCTCAGAATTATACAAGACATCAACGCATCCTCTGCATGCCTCTCCTCAGCTGGCAGGATCATTGAACGAATAAAACATCTCTTTATGCTTTTTGACTCTATTGTTTTTTTCCATATTTTAAGAACTGGTAATGGTTTAGCTCACTGTCTAGCTATATCTTGTTTGGTAGATTCTGAAGGCACTTCTGTTTTGCCTCTTTAGAAAAGCGCGTTTAGCTTTTTATGTACACTGATTTATGGTTTTTTACCATTAGAAATGAATGATAATGATCACTTTTCCCCTAAAAAAAAACTTTTTACACTTTAGTTGTACATAAAAAACTTCCTACAAATTGGTGATAAACTTCCTACAAATTAGTGATTTTATTATTTCACCATTATTGATAAAATTAATCCCTTATTTATAGGAAACTAAATCAAAACACTAATTCAAAACACGTTCACACGTCCAATGCCAGTTGAAACAAACAAGTTTTATGATATATCCGAAAAGGAGGCGGAAGACATGTTTGAAGAAAACGTGTTTCTTGTATTCACAATCACTTGAATGAATTACATTTACAGGATTCCTACTACTAGTATTTATAAGGAAGAATTTGCTATCTAAGAGACTCCTAACTAGGTTAACTACATCTAAGAGATATTACAGAATCGTAAGAGATATATACAAAGATATACGAAGATCTTTAAGGATCTTTCTAAACTTAGGACTTCTGGACGCCAACAATGATGTCTTAACTGTTGTAGCAACTGTTGTCATAACATTGAGTGTCAACAACAACCAAATGTTCTTCCTTCATCTTCTATAACATTACACATAACTTGGTAGTTATTTTTTTCTTCTTGGAATGTCTTTTGTGAGATCATGACAATATTGCATCTTGATTTATTTCCATGTAGTTTCTTCTCCAGAATGTTGCTCTTACTTTTACACTCCCCCTCAAGATGTGCATAGATGTTGATAATGTGCATCTTGGAAAGAAAACCTTTGATCATGGAACTCGGCAAGGCCTTAGTGAACAGGTCTGCCAATTGGTCTTCTGATCTTACATGAGAAACTTCAATTTTGTTCTCTGCAATCTTTTCTCTCACAAAATGGCAATCTACCTCAATATGTTTGGTTCTTTCATGCAACACAGGATTCTTAGCTAAATGAATGTTTGATTGATTGTCACAGAAGAGGACAACAGGTTTGTCTTGTTTGATTCCAAAATCATTGAGTAGAGATATTAGCCAAGTGATTTGAGCCATAGATCTATATTCTGCCTCCGTAGTAGATCTGCTAACAATTGATTGTTTCTTACTTTTCCAACTAATCAGACTGTTTCCTAGAAAAATGCAATATCCAGATATAGATCTTCTAGTATCAGGACATGCTGCATAATCTGAGTCACAAAAAGGCCTTAAGTTGTGGCTTGAGATATGAGGAAAGATATAAACCTTGTCCTATGGTACCCTTCAGATATCTTACAACTTTATGAGTAGCTTGTAAGTGTATTACTGATGGTGAAGCCATAAATTGGCTAAGATTGCCAACAACGTAGGAAATATCAGGCCTTATAATGGTTAGATATATCAATTTTCCAACCAACTTACTGTAACAAGTTGCATCTTTGAGAGGTTCTCCTAATGACAAACTAAGTTGGTGGTTTTGTTCTACAGGAATAATGACAGGCTTACATCCAGAAAGACCTGTTTCTTCAATGATCTCCCAGACATATTTTCTTTGACATATGTGGATGCCTTTGGAAGATCTAGCTATTTCAAGTCCTAGAAAATATTTTAATTCTCCTAGGCTTCTGATCTTGAATTGTATTTTAAGAAGATTTTTCACAATCTCAAGATCATCTTCATGGGTACCGCCCACCAAGATATCATCTACATACACTAAGAGTGTAGTAAAGCAACCATCTGCAGATTTTGTAAACAATGAATACTCTGATTTTGATTGAGTGAATCCATGCTTTAACAATGCCGCAGTGAAGGTGGCATTCCATTGTCTGGATGCCTGTTTCAAACCATATAAGTATTTTTGTAATTTGCAAACATACTTGGTATCATTCTCCCCCTGAAACGGGTATCCAGGAGGAAGATCCATGTATATATCTTCATCAAGATCTCCATGTAAAAATGCATTCTGAACATCTAGTTGTTCTAGATGCCAACATAGAGGTAAGAGCCAAGAACATTCTTACAGATGTTAACTTAGCAACAGGACTAAAAGTCACTAGATAGTCTAAACCAAATCTTTGAGTGTAACCTTTAACAACCAACCTAGCTTTGTGCTTATCAATGGAGCCATCTGCTTTTAATTTGGTTTTAAAGACATATCTGTAGCCTATAGGCTTAACATGAGCAGGTAGAGGCACAACTATCCAAGTTTTGTTGTCCTCAAGTGCCTGTACTTCATTTTTGATTGCTTGTACCCATTCAGGATGTTGTATAGAAGCTTGATATGAGACAGGTTCTGTGATAGCCAAGAAAACCTTAGAGTAGGCTTGAAGTGTGGGAGGTACACTATCAAGAGAAATGTAATTGGCTAAAGGATATCTGGATCCAGTTTTGTGGTAGATTTTATATTGAAAACCCTTAAGTTTGGATGGGGATTTCAAAACTCTAGTTGATCTCCGTATAATAGGAGAAGAAGGTGCATCAACTGTATGAGAAGTAACAGCCGGTGTTGATAGGTCGATGTTGTCAACATTGTTGGGACAACATTGTTCAGAACTATGAGTGGGATTGTTATGAGGAATATGAGGTGATAAGGAACACCTATTAGGTGAATCAGAAGTAATGATATCAAGAGAAGAGTCATTTCTCGCAGACTGTTGTGAAGATGTTGATACAACAGTGTGATCAACAATGTTCTCAACATTGGCAACAACATTATCAGTTTGTTGTGCAACCCGTGGCATTATACCAGGAGAATGAAAAACAGGAACAGAGGGTTGAAGTCCTGTATAAGGTGTGTCCAACATTTGTGGAACAGGTAAGAAATTATGTATTTCTTCATGATTAGACATAGTATTTCCTGAAAAGGGAAATTCATGTTCCACAAAGTGTATATCCCTAGAAATCATCACTTTATGTGTATTCAGGTTATGTACCTTGTAGCCCTTGACATGATCAAGGTATCCAATGAAAATGCATGCCTCAGCTCTAGCATCAAACTTTGTTCTGCCTTGAGTTATTGTGGATACATGACAAAGGCAGCCAAAGACTTTGATATTGGAGTAGATGGGTTTGTTCTTGAAGAAAACTTCATATGGAGTTTTGTTTTTCAGACTTGTAGAGGGCAATCTATTAATAATGAAAGCAGCTGTGAGGATAGCTTCTGTCCAAAACTTAATAGGAAGTCCAGACTGGAATAACAAAGATCTAGCCACATCGAGTAGATGTTGGTGTTTTCTCTCTACTACTCCATTTTGTTGTGGAGTGTAAACACAGGTTCTTTGGTGTATGATACCTAGACCCTTCAATCTTTCTGAGAAACTGAACTCAGTCCCATTGTCCGTTCTAATGATCTTTACTTGAACATTGAATTGGACTTTAGCATAGTTGATAAAATTAAAAATGATAGTAGAAACCTCAGATTTGTGTTTGAGTATATATATATCCAAGTTATTCTACTATAATCATCAACTATTGTTAAAAAATAGTGATGTCCATGCAATCCAGGTTTAACATATGGCCCTCAAACGTCTAAATGAATAAGTTGAAAAATATGATGACTGGAAGAAGTGCTAGTATTGAAAGACAACTTTCTCTGTTTCGATTGATGGCAAATAGTACAATCATTCAATTTATTACATTGTATATCAGGTGACTTGATATGAGTCAGCTTTTGAATAGATGGATGGACTAATCTATAGTGCCAAAGATAAAAAACTTGAGGAATATGAGCTTGATTTGCTCTTGGTATATGACCTTCTTGAAATGAAAGATGCTTGGTAGCTAACGCTTGACCTTGATTGGAAAGAAATGACTGATAATATAAACTCTTTTTGTCAAGTAAGAGCAAAGACTCATGCTTTCTAGCGGTTCCAATCACCTTCTGCGAAGAAATTTCCTGTATGATACAAACATCATGGATGAGCAAGAATGAAATATTTCTTTCTGCAGTGATCTTACTTGTGGATATTAAATTCACCTCAAAACTAGACACACATAGAACATCTTTAAAGTGCGTTTATCAGAAAGTTTGGTATCTCCTTTATGAGTAATGTCAACAAAAGTATGATTTGGCAATTGAACTCTAGCTGATAGAGGAACAACTGAGTGAGTGAAAGCTTTAGAATCACAGACAAAATGACCTGTTGCTCCACTATCAATTATGTAATGATTTTTAAGATCAATGTGTTTTGAGAAATTTTTATATAATTCTGGATTTATACCTGCTAGATTGCTGTAAGCAATGGCGTGATCTGCATCTGACTGGTTTCCTGAAGTCTGATAGTCCATGTCAGTGTTGCTGGGTTGATGTTGAAGCAACTGTTGAGAGTGATGTTGATTCAATATTGCACTGCCAGTGTCGTTTCCAGCTTTCACATTATCCAAATCCTTCATGAGCTTCTGCATTTGACCCTTAATAACATCATATCTTTGATCCTTATCATCATGACTGATCATGTTAGCCATGTTGCTTGGATTTCTTCCAGAGTAGGGCTCAAACTGATTTCTGTTTTGCACATAGTTTGGGTTTCTTCCCCTACCTTGAGTTTGCCTCTTTCCAGGATTATCATTTGAGAAGTAATCTGGTGGATATCCCAACCTTTTGTAGCAAGTATCATAGGTATGATTGCACTTCTTACAGAAAGAACACTTCATTGGAAGCTTTTCTATAGTTCTCGACTGAGTAATAAAGGCTGCAGTCTCCGCACTAGTGAAATTAATGGATCTAGATTGTCTTTGTCTTTCTTCTTCAAAGCATAGACCTTTTCAACAGAAGGAACGGGACTTATCATAATGATATGTCCTCTCATAGCATCGAAACTCTCATTGAGCCCCATCAAGAATTGAAAAACACGATCTATAGCATTGGTGTCTGCAACTTGTGCAACACAACCACAATTGATCTGTGCACATGGACATGATGGAATGGGTCTATAGTTGTTCAATTCTTTCCATATTTTAGAGATGTGGGTAAAATACTCATTAACAGATTGAGTACCTTGAACAAGAGAACCTAGCTCATATTGAAGCTGGTAAATCCTGACATTTTCAGGTTCTGAGTATCTCATTTTCAACCTTTCCCAAGCCTCTTTAGCAGAGGAGCTGTGCATTATGGTGTTGCCAATCTCAGTGGATACCGAGTGGATCATCCATGAGAGAATGATGTTATTACACCTAAGCCAAGGCTGGTGTAGTTTCGAGCCGGCTTCAAGTGCTGCAATTGTTCCATCAAGACAACCAATTTTGTTTCTGATGGAGATTTGCAGTGAAAACTTGCTTTGCCATGATATGAAGTTAACACCATTGAGCAGAGGTGTAACCGATCCAGAGGTTCCATTATCACCATGGTAAAGATGATATGGACTATTAGGATCATCATGAATCGAAGCTGTAAGTTCTCCATTGTTTGGAGTCTTATCAGTAGAAGTAAGATCACTTTGATATGTTGCAACCATGTTTCAGAAAAGCAAGTGTTGTGAAGTATCAAAGAAAAAAGTGAACGGTAAAACACAAAAGAAAATAAATATCTTTGCACAACAAATCTGAGAAATTGGAGAAACCAGTTCGAAGAAGCAGCTAGGACGAAACCTAGAGCTCTGGTACCATATCAGAAAAGGAGGCGGAAGACATGTTTGAAGAAAACGTGTTTCTTGTATTCACAATCACTTGAATGAATTACATTTACAGGATTCCTACTACTAGTATTTATAAGGAAGAATTTACTATCTAAGAGACTCCTAACTAGGTTAACTACATCTAAAAGATATTACAAAATCGTAAGAGACATATACAAAGATATACGAAGATCTTTAAGGATCTTTCTAAACTTAGGACTTCTGGACGCCAACAATGTTGTCTTAACTGTTGTCATAACATTGAGTGTCAACAACGACCAGATGTTCTTCCTTCATTTTCTATAACATTACACAGAACTTGGTAGTTATTTTCTTCTTCTTGGAATGTCTTTTGTGGGATCATGACAACATTGCATCTTGATTTATTTCCATGTAGTTTCTTCTCCAAAATGTTGCTCATACTTTTACATGATAATTGATACAAGCATCATCATCACAATAATCAATCTTCTAGCTTCCTACATCCTCCATTATCAGGGGTTTTTTTTTTCTTTTCTGTTCATGTTTTCATATTGACATCGTACCTCTTTAACTTAATTATATTAGCACGTGTTCAATTAGTGGGTGTATTGAGTTATTTCCTTTTGTTTTTTCTCATACAAATTTGGATGCTTTCTTAATATGATGCTTGATGCTTGTTGTAACTATTGAAGAATGAGGCTTGATACTTTGATGTATCAATGGTGCCTGTGTAACTAATATGATGCTTGTTTCGTTTTGGATGCTTGTATTATATGATGCTTGTAATGTAATGCTAAATGATGATTGCAGTACTAATATGATGCTTGTTTCGTATTGGATGCTCGTATTATATGATGCTTGTAATGTAATGCTAAATGATGCTTGCAGTACTTATATGATGCTTGTTCCGTATTGGATGATGGTTGTAATATAATGCTAAATGATGCTTGCAATTAAATGCTGGTAAATGAGGTCGATCGGTTATTTTGATGGTGCTTGGCTAATCTTACGAAACCAAATCTAAACAGATTCTAATAGATGATTAGATGATTGCAGATTAATTTTGATTATTAATACTAGAATGTGAAGGCAAGTAATATTATTGTTTCTGATAATGAATTTCTTTTTTTTTTTTCCCAAGTTGAATTAGTGTTTGAGTTGATCTGTTTTAATTTAATTGGAGAAGATGGAGCATAAAGATTGGTTATCGTTGTTTTTTAATGATGAATTGATTTTGATTTTGTTGGGTTGAATTAGGGTTTAAAATTTAATTGGAGAAGATAGATTGATTTTTTTTAATGATGAATTGATTTTGATTTTGTTGGTTTGAATTAGGGTTTAAAATTTAATTGGAGAAGATAAATTGATTTTTTTTAGTGATGAATTAATTTTGTTGGGGTTGAATTAGTGTTTAAAGTTTAAATGGAGAAAGAAAATTGATTTTTGTTATATATATATATATATATATATATATATATATATATATATATATGGCATCTTTGGAATTATATATACACACTAAATTGTAGTCTAGATATTATGTATCACTAAAAAACAAATCTTCTGAGAGACAGTCTCTAGATAATTTACCTAGAGACGGGCTTATATTGTCAATAAAATCATCAATGTTATTAATCAAAACATCTATGTCAATAAAATCATCGGTGTTATTAATCTAAATATTGGTGTTTTTTCATATTACAACAAGACTTATATCATTAACAATATAGACGTTTTGATTAATAACATTGATCGTTTTATTGATAACATAGGTCGTCTCAAGATAAGTTATCTAGTCTTATGAGATTTTGTGATCACTAAATAGTAGGAAAGATTTGTGGATTACACCAATTTGTAATTGTCCTATAAAAAAAGAAAAATAAATTTAAAAAAGTATAAAAGATATTTAGAAATTAACAAAATATATAATTGAGTATGTTTTGTTAAGTTTAAGATGTTTAGGTTTATAATGTAAACTTTTATTTTTTTAATATTTATTTTACCATTTTTCTTTTTACAATTTCAAATATTCATTTTTTTATATTAAAATCTAATAAAATCAAAAGGTGACACGTGTCGTGAGAATTTAATGAAAAAAAATCGGAATTTTGGTCATAGTCAACACAGACAAAAGTCAATGGTCGGTCAAAATCGAATCTCCGGCTGCCACGTAACCCATTTTACCGGAAAATTGGAAATCGTACTTCAATTATTGAATGTATGTTGTTTTACTCTATCTAAATTGGACACGGTCGGGTGTAGCTAAACTGGCAGTTGTACTGTACCTAAAATTTTTTTACCCTATTAATTAGTCATGGATTATTAATACTTATTCTGTTTTGGACATTATTTTTTAATTTTTTACTCTTGACATTAATTAATAACTCCATTTAAGAACATGATGATGTATGCATAATATAAATAGAATCTCCAACACTCCCATTTCTTCGTGCGTCCAAAAAAGTTTAGCCTTGGTCACAAGTTTCGTATTCCATTCTATACTGTACACTGTACTCTACTTCCTAGTTAACCAATCATCTCTCCGATCACCACCGCCATGGAAAACGGTGACACCACCGCCAATGGTGTCTGTAATCACCTCTCAACTCATTCTCTCACTTCTCAACTGACAAACCAAACTCGCGACTACTCACAGGATGAGAAAGACCCTAGGAAAATCGCCAGAAAGTCAGTTTCCTTTTAACTCTTATGTTTTTTCGAATTTCATTGATGCCTGTTGTTCAAGTTATGTATCGTGCAACTGCATTTGCTTGATTTGATTGTTCATTTGTTTGCCTGAGGAATACGGCTACTGGAATTTTACAGATTGAAATGAGAATCAATCAGCCCTAGGAACTGAACTGAATGCTCTCTCTGTTTATTAGTTTCAAGAGTTTGTCCACACGTCATTAATTCTAACTTCTCAGGTTTGGTGAAAACTGAAAAGTGAATGTGGTTGTTGTAATTTGTAAGATCGTTTCTACTTTCATTTAATATGTTAGGTTCTAGAATTATTTTGTGCTACCTGGGCAAATCACCTGGAGTGTGCTTGAATTTTAAGGCGAATGTTCAAATTAGGGGAATGTGCCAACACTTGGGTGGTTAGTGGTGTCTTCTGGTTATTTACATGGTGTAAGGTGTGTCTAACTTTGAGTTCGTCTAACACGACTTTTTTACCTTCATTTTATATCTTAGGTTTTGATGTATTTTTCTTTTTTAGTGCCTTTAGCCCATAGTAGTATAAGATCCATGGAAGTGATGTTTGTCACTCGTGTTGTACACTTCTTGTTAACTTTTGTTTTAACTGGGGGAAGATGAAATGAACATTCAGTTGTCCTTTCCTAAGTCCGTAAGACCTGCATATGAGGCAGTGGGAACGGTTATATAGTTACATCACAGGCAGGGGCTCCAGAAACTATTGCTATATGTGAGACTAAAAAACTAATATTCATAGCTTTTGTATATGTTGCATTACCTATCACTGTGGCAGTATGTTTTGTTGGAGTCCAACTCATGATCAAATAGACCAAACATGGAAGAATTATCTATTGTTGACATGTTGAATATTGAGCAGGTACCAGACAGACCTTTGTAAGAAAGCAATGGAAGAAAATGTTATTGTCTATATGGGAACAGGCTGCGGAAAAACTCATATTGCCATTTTACTCATCTATGAGATGCGGCATTTGATTAAGAAACCCCAAAAGAGTATATGTATCTTCCTGGCACCGACAGTTGCTTTGGTTCAGCAGGTTCTTTTACTATCTTTTCGTTCTCCTCCACGATCACCCACCCCAACCCCCACGCCCAGGTCTGCACCCTGTGCACTATTTGTTGTGTTAGTTTTCATGCATCTCCACCAGTATGTAGATCAAGTGTATTGTAGCTTTGCTATGATATTAACAAACATGTTCCTTGAAGATAATGACAGTCCATGTTCTTTTTACAGCATCTTCACCATCCATTGTTTCCGTTTTGTTTTTGGGCTTTACAAAATTTTATTCCCTTTTTCTTTTTTCTTTTTTTCGCAAGAAGTTAAAATAGATTGAAACCCAAAGAGAGTCATACAAAGATAAGAGGGGCTTACCCCAATGAGGATAACAAATGACTAAAAGTCATACAGTCAAATGAAAATCAATGCCTGATGAAAGCAAGAGTAAGTAAGAAACTTCAGTAAAACTGTGATCTCTATACAAGACTTGACTAATGCTACAACTAGGCAGTCAAAACTATCAAAGACACAAACTAGTCCAAAGGTAATCCCAGCCCTCTTCAATTGGCTCAAGTTAAACTGTGACCAAACTCCAAGCTAGGACTATGTAGCAGTAGTTGCTAATCAAATCATCAGCTCCAATGCATTGATCAGGACTCTCCTCAGGGGAAAGAGGAAAGAAAAAGATCAAGCAAACTACCTGTGCAACACCATTCATGTAGAATCCCAAACTCCAGCCAGTTCAATATTTTATTCCCTTTTTCGTTTAGGTAACTGTGCCATTTTTTCATTTACAAGCAAGGTGATCGTATTTTAATAATGACGAACAATAGTATAAATATTGGATAGCATAGGAGGTAAAACAGATTAACAGTTGTTTGTTTACCAGACCACTCTCTAAGTTGCATTTCATTTTTTACTTGCTTTTTAATGGAACTTCTTTTTGCAATAATATATAATGATTTATGATCGACATCCTAGGCATGTGGCTTCATTTAAACAACATTTGCAGATAGTTCAGTTTTATAGTAACTTCCAAATTTATAGATATAAGTGTATTATAGTGAGAAGTCGATGATTTTATGTGTCATATGTATTTAAGCACAGAGATTTCAGTTACTTATTTAGTTGCAATGCTTTCTTTATAAGTTAAACTGTCCCATCGACTTTATCTCTGCATAAACTGTAGCATTGGGTTAGAAACCCGTCCCTCTTGTGGAGTGAATAATCCTTATTATGTTAAATCACCGGAGTGTAATCTAACAAACGATTATATTTCTTTGTATGTGTCTTTAAATGATAGCAAGCCAAGGTCATAGAGAACTCACTTGACTTCAAAGTTGGGATACACTGTGGGAATGCAACACATTTAAGGGGTCGCCACGACTGGGAAAAAGAGATTGAAGAGTATGAGGTTAGCTAGAATCATTTATGACTTGGTTTCTCTAGTAAGATTCAGGGTAATTGATGTTACATTTTCAGCAGTAAATGCGTAATACTATTGCCGAAGTTGCTCCCTCTGGACAATTCCACAGTCCTCTGAGGGTTAATTTATTTAGATTACATATTTTTCATCACACCCTGTTTGGTAGATGGTGAAATTACACTTACTGCTGCGTTCAGCTGTGTCTTTTGTTGAGTGGCAGGCTTGAACATTGAACTGGATCATCTATCTATATCCTGAAAAAAACACGTGCAATTTAATCTTCCCTGTGGTTTCTAATGCAACTCTACTTCTATTTTTTCAGGTCTTTGCTATGACACCTCAGATACTGTTGCACTATCTGTCACACTGTTTCATCAAGATTGAGCTGATAGCGTTATTGATATTTGATGAATGCCACTATGCACAGCTTGATAGCTGTCATCCCTATGCAGAAATCATGAAGGTGTGAAAATCATCAATTAGTGCAATTTAAAGCATATCACTTTTATTTTATGTTGATAGTAAAAATGATTTATGACCTGTCTTGGAAATACTACAGATCTTCTACAACACCGATATGATAAAACTTCCCCGCATTTTTGGCATGACTGCGTCTCCAAAACTGGGAAAAGGTAACTTAATAGTGTCAGTCTGTCTTTTCATGCATCCTTCTTTTGTAATCGTATGTAAATAAAAGTCCCATATGACTTTGAAACACTGCCAGATAACTGAACGTTCAAGTCATTCACGGCTGATATACTATCTTACACTATTGCACATTATTTTGTGAAATATTTCAGTCTAAACTCTCATCTATTTTTTGTATCGAAAATGTAATGGTTCAGTTCACTAATCGTCTGATTGAAAAGTAGGTACATGTTAGGTTAGTCTGATTTCATGCTTCAGTGTTTATGTACTTAGCATGCTGGGGCTTCTATTTTGCCCTATTCTACCCGTAAAGAAACTGGCCTTTTCGTTGTTGCTACCTTATATTTTTCCCCATATCTGTGCTTTCTTTGTACATGTTTTATTTCTTTGAGATTATATGCTTTATTTCTCAACAAGTTGATTGGCGATGCTACCTGCATACCAGTGATGAGGTTCCTCTTGAAATCTAAAATAAACACCTGCTCTTGATCATCTTCATTTGATTCTTATATATCTGGGATTGCTCACTATGACCTCTCAATGTCCTCACCTTTTGATTTCTTGGTCACTTTTCCCCTTTGGTTATAGATTTCAGATACACTCAAAAACCTTAGCTTCAGATAACTCTTTTCTCCACTTCTTTGTCTGTTTTGGATCTTGACATACTTGTAATTTGAGATAGTGTGTCCATTCAATATTATGTTGAGATTTTTGAGTTTTCATAATAAAATACACTCAACATTCTTATCGAGTATCGACTAATCGACTTATTAACGCTAAATGATGCATTTTCAGCTGGTTCAATTGATGGTCTTGAGTCGTTGTTGCGTGCTAAGGTACGTTCTGAGTTTGGGTTGATAACTGCTATTCTTTCTTGCGTACACTAATGGAAATTAATATATGACAACTGTGTAACCCTTTCCTTTTCTATTGCCCGACCCTTACAAACAGTGGGTTTACTTGTCTGGGGGTTATCCAGGAAGTTTATCAATATACTACTCCTGTTTCTATTTCTTTCCCCATATTTTCATCTCTTACTTTGTTTTCTCTTCGCCAAAGGTTTATATGGTCAATGACAAGGAAGAACTTGAACAATATGTAACAAATCCCGATGTGACTGTGTACTATTATGATTCTAGCAAGGATGACTATTCTCTCCAGCAAAATGTATATATTAGGAAACTTGAGGAGATCAAGCATCAGGTATTGTGTTATATCACAATTTTAATTGGTTAATTCGTTTTGTGTAATTTATTAATGATGACTTTCTGGTCTAACAGTGTATATCATCATTTCGGCTCAGTGCGCTTGATCAAAGTAGTCTAACCAGTGCCAAAAAGTTACTACAGAAGATGCACTGTAACCTCGAATTTTGTGTTGAAAACCTTGGGTTGTGGGGAACAGTACAGGTAGGGATCATAATTCAGATTCCTATATGTGAAACATCTTCTTGTTTCATCTAAGTTATACTGAACACCAATAACTCGCACTTAACTGGGTCTCACCATCAATAAACTTTAGAAGCAGGTATGCTTTCAGTAATTCTATTTGAATTGCATCTGTATACAGCAGATGAATTTCATGTCATGCATTGCCGGTAAAGTAAGAATTAAGTATGTACGTCATTCCCAAACTAAAATTTACAAATAAATTTCTAACTGCTAGATCTAATTTTATAAAGAAATCAAATTCCGAGTTGTGAAGTCATTCACCTGATAAATTTTTGATTACTAAGCCAAAGACATGGCTGGTAAGTTTCAGCAAGGACAAAATATAGTGAAGCTGGATGTTTCCACCATAATGTGAATTAAGATGTCATTGATTGGGGGAGTACTTTGAATAGCTGCTGGAAAATGAGAGGTGAACAAACTTCTAATCTGCTCTTCCTGTCCTTGTTTTGAAGGCCAGCTACATTATGTTGAAGGGTGATCATTATGAAATCAATATGGTTGAGCCAAAAGAGTGTTCCGGTGATGACAGCTTATGTAACAAATATTTGCATGAGGCTGCCTCAGTCCTTGGTTCTGTTTGCTCCAAAGGTACTTATTGTATGGTTGGTCGTGTGTGTGTATTTATATGTTATGTGCTTTTGACCAATAAGGAATTCGTTTTTCATTCTTACCCCCCCCCCCCCCCCCCCCCAACCCATATGTTTAGCAGATTTTATGTGTGGTATTCTCTATTTCCAGCGTAAGGAATTCAGTCCTATAATTCATGCAGGTGGAACACCACCTGATTTGTCCAGCAGAGAGGTTTTGAAAGAGCCTTGTTTCTCAAGAAAGCTCTTAAGACTTATCGATGTTCTGTCCAACACCAGGTTGGTATTCTCTAGCTCTTAAATTTTTTGGGTGACCAAATACCCCTGACTAGAATATATGCTGATAACATAAGTTCGTACTCATATGATTAAAGGTCTGCATTTTCTTTTGTTGGAGCTAATACGGTGAAATCACAAACTGAAGTGTAGGCTTCTAGTAACTGTTCTGGAATCCTATTCAAAGATTTTCTGATATCTAACGTGAAAAGCTGGACATAAATGCAATCTGAGTGATGGATTCCTCTTCTCATTCATGGGACCACATGTTCGTTGTAATATATTCATTCCGTCCCAAACAGTTACATCATTTTGCCATCTTGGGTGTCTCGGTAGTCGGTGGTGTTACATCATTTCATCCATTCCAGTTTGGGAAATGTCATTATATTCGTAACACATAGATATTTACTACTTTACCGCACTCATCACTCTTCATTCTTTATAAGAAGGCAATCCCACTTTCATTCTTTTGCACAACAACCTGCACCACTTGTACTATATTTCAATATTTATTACATTCCTTCATTACTGTGTCAAAAAGCAATTGATGTAGCTTCTCTGGGATGGAGGGAGTACTTAGATTACCAAGAGTTCTCCCCAGGACCAATGATAGTCACGTTCAATGTGCTCTTATCATTTGATATTAAATTCTTGCACATCTTTCATTTATAAAATTCCAACCTGCTTTTTGCCTGATATAGCTTGTGTTTGCAAATGCTTACAAAAAGTGCTTTTGTGATTTTGAAGTAGTAAAAGCAGTTTTTTAGTTTTTTATATTACAATTTCTGCTGCAACTTTTCTGGAAAAAAGCAGGTAACCGCCAGAAGCAGAGAAGCAACCCAATAGCTGCTTCTAACTGCTTTAAGCAAGCAGTAGCTTTTTTTCCAATTAAAAAAAAATAATTAAATTATTTTTTGCAAACACTAAAACTTCCGCTTTTACAATTTTAAGCTGCTTTTTTATATGATATATCAAACACTACTGACTTTTGCTTAAAATCAACTTTAATCAACTTTTAGTAGAAGCAGACAAAAAAGCAGAAGTAAAAGTATTTGCAAACACACACATAGTAGACAGATTTTGGTTTGGTGAGCCTGTTAATTGTTAAAGAGATCAAGTCATCTCATCTCCAAGTAATGTTTAAAGAAAATATGGAGATTAACTCATCTTATTTATATATGCATTTTTTTATAAAGATGGATATAACATGAACCTTCAGGTATATTTAGGAATGTGATCTTCTGTGATAAATATGGCTTACTTAGAGGTATATTTTAAAGAAGGCATAAACTTGTCTATGTGAAAATTCTCTTCCCGTCTTTCCAGTTTACTTTGAGAACTACTTAGTGGAGTCTGTTTAGAAACTCTGATGAATACCGTACTTGGAAATTATCTGAAAGGCTTTATAAACTTGTGCTGACGATAGACTGGTTTACTTGACAGGTCACGACCAAATATGAAGTGCATTATATTTGTCAATAGGATTGTGACTGCAAGATCCCTATCGTTTATACTTCGACAACTGAAATTTCTATCCTTCTGGAAATGTGGTTTCCTCGTGGGAGTTCACTCTGGGCTTGTGTCTCGGAAGAGCACAAGCGCCATTCTTGAGAAGTTCCGTTCTGGTGAGGTAGTACCTCCTGCATGTGATGTGCTTTTTAACTGTTTATTTCTCCTTTTCTTTTGTCCAATTTCTTTCAGTTACAGGCTGCAGGGAAAATTAGTCAATCAAATTATTGGGTTTACATAAGCTTGTAATAGATGCTTCAGTATGCTGACCTGCTTCAGGGATAGATCTGTACCAGAATGTTTCTTATCAAATTCATACCATATTCTGATTTCGCAATCAAATTACTTTGACAGCTAAATCTATTGGTTGCCACAAAAGTTGGTGAAGAGGGACTTGATATACAGACATGTTGCCTTGTGATACGGTTTGATCTTCCAGAAACTGTTACAAGTTTCATACAATCTCGAGGGCGTGCCCGAATGCATCAGTCTGAATATGTGTTTCTTGTGGACAGGTTATATGATTAAGTGTTTGGCTTGTTGCATGCAAATCCATTATGTTAGCTTTCTTTTCTGGACAATAAACAACTGATACTCATGACATTGCAGGAGCAAACCAGGGGAAATTAAATCGATTGAAGATTTCCAAAAAGATGAAAATCAGATGAATGAAGAAATTTCCTGCAGAACTCCTCATGTGCCAGTAACTGATTTCAATCTGAGGACCTACAAAGTTGATAGTACTGGAGCTACTATCAGTACCATGTCTAGTATATCATTGCTTCATCGCTACTGTTCAAAACTTCCTCATGATGAGTATGTTCATAGTACTGGAGTTAATTACAATGATATGCTTGTGCATTAACTTATTACTATTTAAATTTGATTTGTAATTTTCCATCAAAATGAATTAGATCTTTATTAGGTATTTCAATCCAATGCCACAATTCAATTTCACTGATGGGGAAGATGGAACTGGAAAGGTTTGCTATTTAAAACTCCCAGCAAATGCTCCTGTTCATGAAATTATCAGCGAACCACAACCTTCAATCGAGGACGCTAAGAGAGATGCCTGTTTGAAAGCTTGCAAGGTGTTGCATGAAATTGGAGCACTGACTGATTATCTCTTACCGGAGCAAGATGATTATAATGAAGAGTCACTTCAGGACTTATCGGATTCTGAGAGCTGCGATGGTAAAGTACATTAGTACATTTTTCTTTGCATGATAAAGTTTATGATTTATATTAAATCCTTACCCATAATTATTATCGTTCATACCACAGATGATGATGCGCGAGCAGAACTGCACGAGATGCTTGTTCCTGCTGCACTTAGAGCACCATGGACTTCCATTGGAACTTCTACTTGTTTTAGTTCATACTACATCGACATATCGCCTAACCCAGCAGATAGGATATACAGAAGATTTGGTCTTTATGTCAAATATCCACTTCCTGAAAAGGCTGCGAAGATGAAACTTGATCTTTCTTTGGCTCGTGGTAGAATGGTTGGAACTGAGCTTGTTCCATCTGGACTTGCCATATTTGATAAAGATCAGGTTAACTCCATCATCCCTTTACTCAATTATTCCGCCTGCTTACTCGGATTAAAAGTTTGATACTTGAATTGACAGATTGAAGCAGCTGAGAAGTTTCAGCGTATGTTTCTCAAGATGATTCTTGATCGGCATGAATTTGTACCTGAATATGTGTCATTAGAAGACAATGGTGTTAACAAGTCCTGCACTTGGACGTTCTATCTACTATTACCTGTTATTCAGCATGATGGTGCAAAAATGTCTGTAGACTGGACACTTATCAGAAGATGTTTGTCATCACCAATTTTTGGAGAACTAGGAATCAAATCCGTCAATGAACTTTCTGATGGAAAAAACCAGCTGCATCTCGCCAACGGTCGCAAAAGTATAGATGACATTGTGAACAGTTTGGTGTATGTCCCTTGCAAATCTACATTTTTCTTTATTTCTGACATTTTGCAAGCGACAAATGGTTATAGCCCTTATGATGATTCAGAAAGTCATTTGGAGCACTATATTGAAAAGTAAGTCCTGCCTTCCATCTCCTGTATCTTTTTCTGGCCATTGGTTTTTGTTGTCACATCTTCTCTATATAAGTTCTGGACCTATGTTTCTGGTCTGATATATTTACATGTGATTCACATGTTGCACAGATTCAACTTTAGTTTTAAATTTTTGCTAGTTGCAGTAGCAGAAAGAAGAGCTCTACCCCAGCCATATATTAGAGCACCAATAAAGTGATGAAACAACAGCACTTTTTGGGTACTTAGACATACATCTGAAGATTCTGAACATAGCTCAGGCAGTTAGTTTATGTTTTCCTTTTTTGTCTTTATTTTAGTCAACTCAATGGAATACAGAGTTCCAATATGCCTAGTCCTCACAAGAACATGTTTGAACACTTAAGTATCTGTTCTTACCACTTAAGCATTCAGAGAATTTAAAAGTTCTTACACAACATTTTTGTTCCATGCTTACATCTCAGCCACACTAAGCTATTTACGTAGGTTTAATTACTATTCTTTATCAAATTAAGTGGCTAACTGGGTTAGGTTTCTGAAACCAGGAGGATGTTGTATAAAATGACCATGCATGTCTCTTCTATAATAGTACATGTAATAAGTTTATGGGTTTCAAATGCTTTGTCCACATGGGGCCTGCCATGATAGGCAGAAACATTTTGTCATCGGATGTCTTTATGATCCATGGATCAGCTTGTTATGTGCTTATCTTATCTCCCGCCCCCATTTTTGTGTGCTGTTGGGAAGATTTTGCAGTTGGTGACACATGCATAATGTTGGCATTGTTTGTTATTTTCAGCTAATTTCAGATGATTTATATTTTACTTTATAGGTTTGATATGCATCTTGTGTACCCTGATCAACCACTCCTGAAAGCAAAGCAACTTTTTGTTATGGACAACTTGCTGCGGAAAAAAAACCAATCAGGTTCTTAAACTTGCATTAGTTGATTGTTATCTCTAAGCATGTCTGTTAATAGGATTTAAATTGAGCTTTACATTTTACAATCTAGTTACTCTTTTCAGAAAAAGTACCTATTACAATTTTTTTTACTAAAACCAAGAAAACGTATTTAAGCTAAAAAATAAAATGAATACAAGCTTAGTTTAGTCAATTTCGATAGCAGGGGAATGCTATTTCATTTATTTTTTATTTTTGTTCGCATAGCTATACAAGTATGGTAGGTTGATCAAGACTGCAGTACTCTTTCTCCTATGACCCTTACTAGACGTATTTCCTGTGCTACAATACCAAAAGAATGCCAAGTACCATATTTTGCAAACTCGAAAAAAATGCAGTTCTTTCCAAAGTCTGTATTTCCTGTGCTACAATTCCTTCAGACCTAAGTAGAAGCATGGATCCGGATACGTAAAATGTTGAGATGTGCGTACAAATACTGCAAAAATAATTTTTTTGGATGCGTCTGGGATAAGTCATTTTTATTACTTATATTAGAGTTATGAATATTATATGGACATATTTTGAAGTTTAAGTAAGTAACTTGACAGGGGGGTCACCTGCACCCATCATTTGTCCAGAATTAGTGGTCGGTTTAGTTTGGGTCACTTTCCACTAGTTAACAGCAAATCAAAATTAATCACAGTGAGTCTCTTTCGGAACTTATCAGAAATCAAAGAACAAGAAACGACCAACTTCCGTGTCTTTGGAGTATCAGTGTATCCGTATCAGATACGTCTTCGAAATAGGAGCTGCATAGAAAATGATTTCCATGCTTCTAGCTTAGACATACTCCCTCCTCCGTCTCAAATAAAACTTATCATTTTGCCACTTTGGGCACCCAATAGAATCTTCCCAATACCTAAAATAGCAAGTTTTAATCATTATTTATTCATTCTCCCCTAAGGAGTCAAACTTACCTTACCATTTTTGCACTCATACTTTAGCACCGACTTACTACTTTTACTCATTCTTCTCATTTTTCTTTGTTATGTCTTGATTGCTGTGCAGAAAATGAAACATGTAGTTTTATTTGGAACAAGGGCAGTATATGTTTTCTTGGTTTGCGTAGCCTTATAATTTTGTAGTTGCTGTCCATGACTGCCTTATTCTCTAGTATATCATTATCCTATGTCTTTGTATTTCTTACTCATCTGCTTGTGAATGCTGAGTAATATATGTATTATTCTACTGTGCTTTAGACATGTTTGCTTATCTGTTTACTGAC
Source organism: Plantago major (assembly GCA_026545765.1). Classification (NCBI taxonomy): domain Eukaryota; kingdom Viridiplantae; phylum Streptophyta; class Magnoliopsida; order Lamiales; family Plantaginaceae; genus Plantago; species Plantago major. The sequence continues at coordinate 44,660,347 of CM048840.1, forward strand.
ACTCCAGGAAAATGGCGAGACAAAGAAGAACACTTCATTGAATTACCGCCCGAGATATGCCAGTTAAAGATTATTGGGTTTTCTAAAGATATTGGGAGTTCTTTGTCCTTGTTACCCTCAATTATGCATCGACTTGAAAGCACTCTTGTGGCTATTGAATTGAAGGAAAAATTAGTTGCTTCATTCCCTGAAGGAGCAGAAGTTACAGCAGATCGTGTAAGACTTTATTTACCTAGAGATCACGCTGTCATTTTCTGTTTGTGGTTCTGCTTTCTTCAGCAACATGCACATTTAACATGCTGATAATTACTTTGTGATTCATAGATTCTTGAAGCACTGACAACTGAGAGATGCAGTGAACACTTTTCTCTTGAGAGGCTTGAAGTTCTTGGTGATGCATTTCTTAAGTTTGCAGTTGGCAGGCATGTTTTCCTCAAGCATGCTGCCTTAGATGAAGGGCAGCTAACCAGGAAGCGCTCTAATATTGTTAACAATTCTAATTTACTCAAGGTGGCAACTAGGCATAATTTACAGGTAATCCATGCTTAGTCAATGTGCTTGTTGCTTGAAGTTTTGCGGTTTTGGTTTCTGGTAAAATTTCTTCCATGAGGATGGCAGGACTGCTGAATCCACCAGGATATTAAGCGTGAGTTTGCCATCTCTTCTGGGAAGAAGTTATACTGCTTATAGTTAACTGACGTGTGTCCACCATCTCTTCTGGGAAGAAGTTATACTGCTTATAGTTAACTCAGAAGTACAAAACTGTTTAGGTTATTGTGGTAAAGGTTTTTTTGTCATGTTAACCATGATACTTGAATTCGTAACCCCAGTAACATATTAGTACATGAGCTCTGTGTGCCGGGGGGGGGGGGGGGGATCAGGGTGGATCTTTTGGTGTTATTCTGCGTAGCAGTATCACTTTTTCTCTCAGAGAACCACATCATTATATATATTTCATATTTTATCAGTGTTGGAAAGCTCTTAGATGGACTATGTGTCAACTTGTTTACTTAAAGAAAAGCAAGCTGTGTTTGGAGATGTACGGAAAGAGTTCAACAAAAATGTTTACCTGGTTGCCCGTTACATTTTGTAATTTATCTTTGTACACTCTATATTTCAGGTATATATACGCGATGAATCATTTGAAGCAGACCAATTCTTTGCATTTGGCCGTCCTTGTCCAGTAAGTTGTGATAAGGAAAACGAGAAAATTCTACATCCTTTACGCAATCATAAGAAACATGGACCAAATGTCAAAGTTCAGTGCAACAAATGTCATCACTGGTTACATAAGAAGACAATTTCAGATGTTGTTGAGGCACTCGTTGGAGCATTTATTGTTGATAGTGGCTTTAAAGCAGCAACTGCATTTCTTAGTTGGCTTGGCGTGCCTGTAGAGTTTACGCATACTCAAATTAATACTATCTGCTCTGAAAGCAAAATGTTTCTGCCCCTTGCTGATCAAACAAATGTTAATGCCATTGAAAAGATGCTTGATTACGCATTTGTCCATAAGGGTCTGCTCATTCAGGCCTTCATTCATCCATCATACAACAATCTTTTGGGTGGTTGCTACCAGGTACGCCTGTCTATAGTACATCCTCTGTCCCGGCACAAGCTTCCTTTTGCTTTGCAAGACTTTTCTAAGGTCTGTTTGACCATAAATAAATCCTAAATCATTGCGGAAAAATAATTAAAACAATTAATACTTTCATAATATAATTTTCTTCATTATTTTTTAGTATGATTTAAGATTAATTTGTGGTCAAACAGGCCTTAAAAAAAGTTGACAGTAAAAAGTAGGAAGCTTGTCTCTCACGGAGAGAGTATAAGTTTTGATTATCGTTCCACATTAGTGCTCATTAGTATAAGGTATGTCGAGTTACTGCTCATTAGTGCTAACATGCATTTGGATCTCTCAAACCAGAGACTGGAATTTCTAGGAGATGCTGTATTGGATTACCTGATCACGTGTTATCTATATTCAGTATACCCAAACTTGAAGCCTGGCCATTTAACCGATTTAAGATCACTAGCAGTGAACAACATTTCATTTGCTGATGTTGCTGGACGAAGGTCCTTCCACAATTTTGTTATTTGTGATTCTACTGTCCTCCGGGACGCAATGAATAAGTACGTGAGTAATATTGGATGTTCAGAGACATCAAAAGGGGAGTTCGAAGAAAAAAGTTGTCCAAAGGTTGTCGTCCTGCATCCTTTCATATTTTGGTTCGAGCTATTTCAAATTCTGTTTGTATTATAGCTCTGGTTTAAATATTGGTTCTTTTATATGCACAAGCATTTATCTGCCGGAAAGTCATCCTGCAAGTAAAATAAGTAGAAGATAATTGTGTCAGCAGCTGTATATGCTTGCTATATCAATCTTGTTGAACATGGACCTATGAGTTCAGGCATTCAATCTAATTCTATGATTGCGTAAAATAACTGACATGTTCCATTGTGCTGTGCTCTTAGTTTATGGGATACAATAATTTGTGGGAATGATATTTTGAGTTTGAGATGCTTTGGGTACATCAGTTTCTAAGATGTTGCAGGCAGGGGGAATGTTTTACTGAGATAGATTCTGTAAGATAATTATTATTTGACTCAATCCCAGACTCCCAGTGTATACTACATCTCCCTCGGTCTAACTGCTTCGTCAAAAGCTTTCTCAAGTGGCTGGGTTTGGCATCCTTTCCTGACTTATGTGCAACCACATAATTAATTATATATAAACTATTGCATATGTTAAATTTCATGTTCTCTTCACACTTATCATACAAGAATCATGTATGCTTGACTTCATTTTTTAATAATTTTCACAATTCAAACCCAACTTTTTAGGTACTTGTCTCGTATAGATGTGAATAACTAGACATGAGGTATCAAATATATGTTCCTCACATGTATGTGGGTGTCTGTTTCTTTTGAGCGGTGTGATAACCATGATTTCACTCAACTAATCAGAAATTTGGTGTGAGAAAACATGAAATTATGTGCAAACATCATGGTGTTTTTGTGTCAAATATTAATAAATTTCTAAGTGTGCACTTCACCTATGATTTCTGCTTATGCTTCTGGAGTATCTTGAAACTGCAGTTATGTCTGGCCTAATACTCTTTTTTTTAATTAAATATTGTAAACCCATCCAAGAAATTGATTGATCGAGTGATGTGGGTTGTGAGAAATGAGAGCTAACCTTAAACTCAGGATATTGTCTGTAGACTAATTTGGTGTAAAAATCTTGCTAGCATTGTGGATTCTGCTGTAGCTCTACTTTTTCTAATAGAATGCAATTCTTTTCTTTTCTCTTTTCTTTTTCCAATAGATTCAAATCGAAGTTACTGCATAGTGAGATTCAGAATTTATATCTTGTGAGTTAAGGAAGTAAATAAGACAAAATTTATTCTTTTGAATGATTGTGGCTGTGTTGTGTTAGTCTTATAAGATGCAGTGCATAGATTCATGACTATTAGCTTGATATTGATAATATCCTTGGATAATAATTTGTTAAGCATTGGGATGTACTTATCGGCATTTTGATTGGTTCAGGTCCTCGGTGACTTGGTAGAATCATGTATTGGTGCCCTTTTTCTCGACACAGGGTTTGATCTGAACCATACTTGGAAGATAATGCTGTCCTTGCTGGATCCAATTATTTCTTATTCAAAGCTTCAGTTTAATCCTCTACGGGAACTTCAGGAACTTTGCCAATTCCATAATTGGGAGGTAAAGATTTCTTCTTCGAAGAAAGATGGTAAATTCTCATGTGAAGTTAAAGTGGATGAAAAACGAGCATCTGCAACTGCTTCCGCCACCCACGTTAGTGGCAAAGCTGCAAAAAGAATGGCTTCAAGACAAGTATTTGAAAGCTTACAGGTGATCTTTTAGAATACTGTAAACTTTCTAGATTTGTGTTCCAATTCTCATTTGTTTCTGGTCTAGTGAAATATATTAACTCTTAAAATGCGTCTATATTTTATACTAGCACTCGTTATTTACTCCCTCCATCCTATTATTAATGTGACATTTTGACTTTTCTCACGGTTTAAGAGACCTAATAAAATATGGAGATATAGTACAAATGAGGTAGATTGGTGTGGTGAAAATGAATAAATAATGTAAGTGGGACATTTTTTAATTTAATAGATAATTTATAAATAATTGATAAAGTGTGGTAAAGTTGTAAAAAGAACTTACTTTCATTTCCTTTTATATATCTAGGCCAATGAGTCGAACATCCCAGTCAGTTGATTCAATCTTCCGAGTTTCTAAAACTTGTGCCTGTGTGTGTGTTTGAGCAAAGTACATTTGTATTATGAGGGCAAGGACATTTCTAATGTGACAACCAAAATGACAAAATGGCACATTACTTATGGGACGTAGTGAGACTCAAGTGTCTATACTAAAATTTGGTTCTTCCTTTCTTTTTCTTCATGATATCGTCTTAATTTTTCATTTTTTTTAATAAAAGTATTACTAGTATTCTTGGTGTTGGTGCTGCTACTGCTGCTGTTGCCCTAAGTTTTCCTGTATGACTAAGCTATAACATATTGTTGAAGTATGCAAGTGGTTAAAGACAACTTGGAAAGTAAAGAAACGAAATTAGAACGTAGGACTAAAATGAAAGCAGAAGTGCAAAACATAAAATGGTACGAACAGATAGAAGGAATATGAAATCACCCAGAGACACATACATTTAGTTTTACATATATAATGTTGAAAAGTAATCATGAGGACTAGTTTGTGCATCTCGTTTTGGTCTGATTTTTGCCATGTAACTTTATCAACATGGGTTTTGATTTTGCAACTGCCTGCCTAATAGTGGGTTTTTTTTAACCTTGTAACTTTATCGACACGGTGTGATTTTGCAAACAACCTAAATTTGTTCTTGATGGATCATTTACTATCTTGGGTTGTCATTTTCTTACTCAGTTCTTGCACTTTTGGTTTCTCATTTGTAGGCCCAAGGTCACAAATCCAAGTCAAAATCACTGGAGGAAGTACTTAGGAAAAGTGAAAGGAAGGAAGCAAAATTGATCGGGTATGATGAGGTGCCCACTCATGAAAATGCTAAACCTCACCTGACAAGTGTGCAGAAAGTTTCACAAAGCAATTGTGATGACAAAGTATATTACGTGAACAAGACATCAGAAAGGACATCCACTATTAACTATGATAAGGTTGCTAGGCCTATCGGACAAGCTCCTTTCCCACATAAGGTTTCGCCGGAAGTTTCTCAAAGCAACTGTGATGACAAAGTATATTCTGTGAACAAGACATCACAGAAAGCATCCTCTGTTAATTATGATAAGGTTGCCAGGCCTATTGGACAACCTCCTTCTCCACATGAAGTTTCCGAACACCATTCTACGCTAAGCATCCATGGAAACGGCAGCTCTCCAAATTCACCTGCAATCAGCCGCAACAGTCCTCACAGTGCTGATACACAGGGATCAGGTACTGCCTTGGTGATATTAGGTCATTTCCGTTTTATAGTATTTTGTAACTTGGACTTCAATATTCAGGCTCTCCATGCTCTGTATCAGCAAAGTCCCGTCTGTATGAAGTATGCATTGCCAACTGCTGGAAACCACCCTTTTTTGAATGCTGTAAAGAGACGGGTCCCAGCCATTTAAAAGAGTAAGTTATCAGCTTTACCCATAATGATGCTTTTCACTTGAAGCATAGTTATAAATCTGGTGTATTTAAGGATCTGTGGGGACATAATTTACAATGATCTATGCTAGAGTTTGAATTGGTATATGGGACTGTCGCAGAACCATACGTGTTTTAAATTCTGTGTTCTTTCCAATGGGAATTTTCAGCATATATATATCTCAGCTCATCAGAAGAAATTTTACATTTTCCATGAGTTTCCCATATATTCTTTCTCACGGTACCAGTTATGAATGAGTTTAACATTGTTCTTTCTCACTGTTCAAAAAGATAAAAAAAAAAAAAAAAAAAGGTTCTTTCTCATGTGAACTTTCATAGCATACTTTCTATAATATGCTTGGTCTGATCAGGAATTCAGGGTTCTTCTGGTTAAAGGGTTCATAGATAACAGTGGCTTCTCTTTAAAACACTAATATAAGCCCTAGCACATTCCTGAGTGCTGATGATGGTTGTTTGTACAGATTCATTATCAAAGTTGTGCTGCAAATTGAAGAATTGCAAGATGAAACATTTGAGTTCTATGGGGAACCACGGTTGAGGAAGAAGGATGCTGCTGAGAGCGCAGCAGAAGGTGCACTTTGGTACTTGAATCACGAAGGATATGTATGGGATCAGAAGCGACGTTAACGGAATGACTAATTGAGACTATCTGATGTCTATTAGACTATAAACAACCTGTGCACAGGTTTATACATTAAGCTGTCAATCTATTATGTGAAGTGTTAAAAGATGTAAGAAACTAAGAATGAATTAATTAATCTCATGTCCGCCTACAAGTTTGAACTTTTAATTGGTAAATAGATATTAGTAGTATGTATAACAATTGAAAAACGAACGCACCCCTCCGTTGGCCAAAACAATGGTCGAGAGCATCAAACTCCATAACCCATGAAGAGGATTCCACATAAAACCCAAGAACTCGAGGAACTTGCTCTCTTTTTCTCCTCAAGCTTGTTATAGCCAAAAATTTCAAGCCTTGTTGTTCCTTCATCAGATGTCAAACTTGATCTTGAATATTTTAGTCTTTGGAACACTTCCTCAATCGGGATATTTTCCTGCATCCATATATAAATTCTCAATCACAAATCACAACAATTTGAATTAATGTACTGAGTCTTAACATTTCTACATGCAACGCAATTCATATGTCACAGTTATCAACTTTGTAGTTGGCTGCCGGCTAGTTGTGGTTTTGAGTTACTTAATTAGTAAAACAAATAAATTTTTAATTTTTTGGAAACATGTATTTTACTACCCCGCGAAGCCTCGATAGCTTACTTCCCCCATTCCGGAAATAGCTTTTCATTTTACCTTATTTGTAGAAAGACAGTCTCTATATAACTTGGTGAAAAACGGACCTATACATTGACGTTATCATTCAAAATGTTTATATTGTAAATATTAGTGTTTTTCATACACAAAAAGGGCATTTTGTAAACAATCTACTCCCTCCGTCCCATGCCAGTTGTCCAATTTGCACTAATTCGCGGTCAACAAAATTGAACTTTAACTGCGAATAAATCTCAAACAGTAATAGTAAAATCTTCAATTGAACTATATAATGAAAATTTAGACCTATATTTTCATTATATATTTCAATTGAAGATATGACTATTACCGTTTGAGATTTATTCATGGTACAAAGTTCAATTTTGTTGACAGCGAATTAGTACAAACTGGACAACTGGCATGGAAAGAGGAGTTGTTTTGACAGAATATCAAGCTCAATTCAATTTCATTCCAACAAGTGACAGAATATCCTCACAGAAGGCACAAAACAGCACCTCGAGCATTTCTTCTTCAACGATGTCTCTTTTGGAACCTCGCACGAGCACCACGACCACCGAACTTCTTCGGCTCGCATCGTCTCGGATCCACCACAAGCAGAGTCCTATCATACCTGGCCAAAATATCCTTGATCTCCTTCTTCGACATCTCATCCACATACTTCTGGTAGTAAGCCACCGGATTCACAATCGACTGGCGAGTCGCGTAGATCTACGAGGTGTGACCTCCTCCCTTGACTCGAATCCTCATGTAACTCCGGCGAACTGGTGGTGACTTAGGAGGAGGATCGGCTCGAACGCCTTGTATTGGAGGATCTCCGGCTCAACAAGCTCGATCAACTCGATCTCCGGTGTCTCTTACGGCCGAAGCACATGACGGATTCAGCTGGAGCCGCCATGGTTGGTTTGGTGTTTTAGCTCTCTTCTCTCCAGATGGGGTTTTTGTAGAGAGAGAAAAATGATTGAGTGGTATGGATTTTGTGAGAGAGTGTGTATTGTTTGGGGTATTTATATAAAATCTATTGACCATTTTGTAGTGTTTTTGACCGATTCTTTATTGTGAAAACCGGATTTTCCTATAGATTAGAAAAATCTTCCCTTTTACTATACTTACTCTTTAAACAACTCCACAAAAAATTGAGTTCGTGTCCTATGTTATAGTTACAAATAAATAAAATAAAAACATATTTGCATATTTTTTTGTAGAAATATTTAAAATTTCTCAATTTTCTATTGAAAATATTAGAAACATTCATTATTTTATGGCCACAATCATAATAGAACAAAAGCACAAGTAAATGGAAGTATTGTCATCTTCCTCAAACATACATTTTCTTTGATGTAACTTATGTTTTCTTACAAATTATTTTTTCAACTTTAGTTATTCGCTATCCCGAACTAAACAAACAACTAAAACTTTCCGTCTTATAGATTTCGTTGGGAAAATACAAAGGAATAAATGGTAGAAGAATTTTATTTTTATCTCGCAACATTTGCAGCATTGCAGAAGTATACATATTGGAACGTTGGGTTGGGCGGTGCCCCTTTTGCCCACACCGTCTCAACCACTAAGTTAATTTATTTTTTATTTTTTAAATGGAGCATGCTCCTTTTTATTTATGTCTATGCCATTCAAATGGATGAACACACTAGTTACAAAATAATAGGCTGCCAAAGTTTAAAATTGGCCATAGGATAGCGAATTGGCTAACTGCTAACATAATCATGTTTAGGTAAATTGGTTAGGGCGTGTAATTTGTAAGACAATCTAATAATTTTTCCAGAAAAATAGTTAGGGAGGGCAAACAATAATTGTTGAATATATTTATCATACTAGAATATAAAAAAGCGAGACGATACTATATGCACTTCTGACAACTTATTATATGTTTATACCATACACTTCACCAAATCACCTACTTGAATTTTAAGTGACGCAAAATAAATTTAAAATACGAGTAGTAAGACTTACGAGATTGATTGTCCTCCTTGAATTTTAAGTGATGCAAAATGAATTTAAAATACAAGAGTAGTAAAACTTACGAGATTGACAGTCTTATCTCTGAACCGTCCAAGTCGCCTTTTGAGGCCATTTTGATAATTGTTTTTTTTTATATCTTCTTCTGCTCTAATGACATGAGAATAGAATGTTTGATGTCTATTGGATTATAAATAAACTGTACACATGTATATACATTAGGCTGTCAATCTCTGTAAAGTGTTAAAATGTAAGAAACTAAGAATGAGCCAGACCAAATGATAGGTATATACATTAGGCTGTCAATCTCTGTAAAGTGTTAAAGATGTAAGAAACTAAGGATGAGCCAGACCAAATGATGAAAGCTCTTGTACTGAACTAGACAATACTGATTGATGGGGAAAAATGACGATGATGATTGATGGGGAAAAAAATTACAGAGCTTTAATTTGTATGAATGAAAATTTCAGTGGTACAAAAATTGTTGTGGTTTATTCTGTTCTCTCCTATAAGACTTGTAAGGATCTGGCCATGGCACCTAATTCTAAAGAAAAAGGGGGAAAAAAAAAGAGTACATATAACACAAGTTTGATCATGAAAAGAAAAACAAAAATTTCAAAGTTTGTTTTAAAAACACAACGAACAAAAACATGTGTCTCAATCTCTTCTAGATCTTTAGCATTATTCAAGTTTACAGTCTTAAACTGTATAATGTTGCTGGATGGTATCGATATCCAATCCCTTCAGCTTGACGACAGATTCGACATGACCCTTGAGAGTGTGAAGCTCCCTCAACCTATAATATAAGTTGATTATGTACAATTTGTTACTTATTTTATACCATTATAAAGCTAACACTTTAAAAGTTGAAGAATCGGGAGGATACCTTGCAACTTCTGCTCTCTTTTTAGCTTGCTCTGCGATCTCAGATAATTCTTGATGGGTGCTGACAGAAGCCTCGGAAGTTGAGAGGCCGTGAAGGGTACGTTGAGCCACTGCCCATTGTGCTTCTCTCTCACCCCTTCCGTAATCCTTCTTGGTTGTGAAAGCAGTCTAATGTGTTCATAGTAAAGGATAAAATAAATACATGCATGAAAAAACACAACCTTCAGAGGTTGGTATATAAGTATTTTGCATTGTGTTCATACCCTGTTCTGGATCATGTTGTCCCATGCCTTGCCACTCAATCCATAACGAATGATGAACTTGAGAATGTCCAATGGAATGTAGGTAACAATGCTATAGATCCATATAACTCCAGCCCAACCCCACCCAATTCCTTGAATTCTTGCAAATCCCCAGCTCGCGTATGCAGCAATAATCGTGGCAATCTAAAAAAACAACAATTCAACATTATGTTTGGGAGTTTGGAAACTTCAGTACAAAATGCTGTTCTTTCTGGAGTAACTCACCAACTGGGCTACCAGGAAAGCACTGATAAGCAATAAACCAGGGCGTTCAACGAATGACCAGCTTCGTGACCTTGTTACGAAGATGAGTGCTTGACTGATAATGCTCACTTGAAGGTACAAGGCAGCAGTAAGCTCATAAGGATTTTCCCTTATGGAATGTACATGAAATTTCTCCTATAAAGAAGTAGCAGGCATGGTATAATTATTAGTAATGTAATCTAATGAATGAATAATCATGTAAGCAGAAAAGGAGAGCTAGCTCACAGAGAAAAAATCAGTATCAGATGCAAGGTAGAAAAAGAGGACTGTCATCAGAGCCATATATGTTCCAAGGACGACACCAGTGGCAAAGATTTCCTTCAACTTCCACGAGTCGGGCACTGGAGATGGCTTAACTCTATCCTTTGAAATGGTCATGATAGTTCCATCATTGAGAATTGCAATAATAAGGACCATGAATGGAGGGAAGTCAAACTGCCAAATAAGGGCAATGAGCATGAATCCCATGACAATACGGATAGTGATGGAAACCGCATAGATGGTATAATTCTTCATCCTCTGGAAGATGGCTCGGCTTGTCAGCACTGCACTCACAATAACACTAAGTCCCGGTTCTGTCAGTACTATGTCTGATGCACCCCTAGCAGCATCAGTTGCATCAGCTACAGCAATTCCAATGTCCGCTTTCTTGAGAGCCGGTGCATCATTTACACCATCTCCAGTCATACCGCAAATGTGCTTCTTATCTTGTAGTCTCTTAACAATCTCATACTTGTGCTCTGTGAACAAGAAATACTCCGACTCAACATTTGTTGGATTTATGTATTTGGTTGGATATCATTTTATTTTGTTTACCTGGGAAGACTCCAGCAAAACCATCGGCCTTTTCAATGAGCTCATCAACGGGGATTGAAGAGATAGCTTCATCCTTGCACTGGCCAAGAAGGGATGAAGATGGGTACATGTTTGTACCCATACCAAGCCTACGACCTGTCTCTTTACCAATGGCAAGCTGATCACCAGTTATCATCTTCACATTGACACCAAGATCAAGAGCTTTTCTTATAGTCTCTGCACTATCGTGCCTTGGGGGATCAAACAACGGCAACAACCCAACAAATTCCCAGGGGCTTCCATCACTCTCTTTGTTTTTCTCAGGAACGGTCTACAGTCAGACGACTAACTTGTCATGACACAAATTAACAGAAAGAAAGTGAAAACTTCAGGATACATTTATTTAATGCATGCACCTGTTGTGCAACACCAAGTGAACGAAGACCACGATTTGCAAAATCGTCAATGATAGCAAGAGCCTTCTTTCTTACCGTCCCTTTAAGTTCACAAAGGTCAAGCATCTATGAAATTGTAAGAAAAATGTTAGTAGTGTAGTTTATTTATAGCAATACCTTTTATATAGTATTTGAAGTTTCCTTACTTGCTCTGGTGCACCTTTACTGCACCTATGCCAGTTTCCATCTGCGTCATAATATGTGATTGCAGTACGCTTATCCACTGGATTGAAGGGCAAGAAGTGCACTTCAGTGATTCCAGCTCTTGCCTCCTTGGGGTCAGCAAGCATGTTAACAATGGAAGCATCAATAGCGTCTTGATTCTCGACCCTGGAAGCCCTGGCTGCGATCAAGACAACAGTGTCCTTGTCCATGTTCTTTGGGAAAACCTCAATTATGCTTTTGTCAACGGTAAGCTTGTTGAGAGTAAGAGTTCCTGTCTTGTCACTACATAGAACATCCATGCCAGCCATTTCTTCAATGGCGGTCATTCTCTTGGTGATGGCACCTTGTTGTGCTAGCCTATGGGCTCCAATAGCCATGGTGACAGATAAAACAGTTGGCATGGCGATAGGGATACCACCAATGAGCAACACTAGCAGGTTGTCGATTCCATCTCTGTAGCTTCTATGTTGAATTGGATACATTATTAGAATTTCAATAGCCATGCCCAATGCAATGGAGCAAATACAAAAGTTCCCAATAGCAGTCAACACCTGGCCAGAGAGAACACATCCAATTTTTAGTACACATCATGTCTTTGTTAAACTACTAGCTAATAAGCTAGTTCGTAGCTCACAACTCATAGGTTACTTCCGCGAATATATGATATTTAATGCAAGGTATGTACCTTTTGGAAGTGGCCAACGTTATTGGTGCTATCAACAAGATGAGCAGCCTTGCCAAAGAATGTATGCACACCTGTGGCAATAACGACAGCCTCGAGTTCACCTTGCTTACAAGTGGAGCCAGAGAAGACACCATCACCAGGGTTCTTGGTAACGGGAAGGGATTCACCAGTGAGGGCAGACTGATCAATCTTTAAAGGATCACCTTCCAAGAGACGAGCATCAGCTGGGATAATGTCACCCAACTTGACACTGATCAAATCACCAGGAACCAAGATTGCAGCCTCTTGTTCACTCCACTTGCCATCTCTCAATACCTTAGTTTTGGGAGCAAGGCCAGCCATAAGAGCAGCTGCAGCATTTCCAGCATTGTTTTCTTCGATAAAGCTGATGGTTGAGTTGATTATTAGCAAGACTGTGATACCAACAAAATCTTGCCAGTCCGGTGGTCTCCCCTGCACAAGGAGTAGAATGGATTAATCCCATGTCCATATACAAGTTCGAACGTTTAATTGGTAAATAGATATTAGTAGTATGTATAACAATTGAAAAACAAACGCACCCCTCCGTTGGCCAAAACAATGGCCATGAGAGCAGCAGACTCCATAACCCATGAAAGAGGATTCCACATAAAACCCAAGAACTTGAGGAACTTGCTCTCTTTTTTCTCCTCAAGCTTGTTATAGCCAAAAATTTCAAGCCTTGTTGCTCCTTCATCAGATGTCAAACCTGACCTTGAACATTTTAGTCTTTGGAACACTTCCTCAATCGGGATATTTTCCTGCATCCATATATAAATTCTTAATCACAAGTCACAACAATTTGAATTAATGAACTTAGTCTTAATATTTCTACATGCAATGCAATTCATATGTCACAGTCTTCAACTTTGTACACGACTAGTTGTGGTTTTGAACTACTTAATTAAAACAAACAAATTTCTAATTTTTTGGAAACATATATTTTGCTACCCGACGAACGCTTTATATCTTACTACCCACGAAGTCTCTAGAAAGACACTATCTATATAACTTAGTGAAAGACGGACCTACGCATTTACGTTATTATTCAAAATGTTTATATTGTTAATATTATTGTTTTTCATACAAAAAAAGTGCATTTTGTAAACAACATATATGTTTTGGTTTACTTCTTACTACCAAGCTAACAACATATAGGTCTATCTCTAAATTAGTCCTCTAGAAACATTGTCTCCCAGGAAATTTAATCTTTACTACCAAGCTCCCCCAAGAAAAATACCAATGAATAAATAAAAAAATATTTCTATAGTTAGACTTCATATTAATTTAAATACTTGATGGAGATCAAATCTGTTAAACAACTCGACAATAAACTCTGAAACATGAATTCGTGTCCTATGTTATAGTTACAAATAAATAAAATAACAACATATTTATATTTTTTTTTAGAAATATTTTAAAATTTCTCAATTTTCTATTGGAAATATTAGAAACATTAATTATTTTATGGCCACAATCATAATAGAACAAAAGTACAAGTAAATGTAAGTATTATCATCTTCCCCAAAAATACATTTTCTTTGGATGTAACTTATGTTTTCTTACAAATTATTTTTCAATTGTAGTTATTCGTGATCCCGAACTAAACCAATAACTAAAACTTTCCGTCTTATAAATTTCGTTGGGAAAATACATACGAAATAAATGGTACAAGCATTTTCTTTTTATCTCGCAATGTTTTCAACATTGCAGAAGTATACATATTGGAACGTTGGGTAGGGCGGTGTCCCCTTTTGCCCACACCGTCTCAACCACTAAGTTTATTTATTTTTTATTTTTTAAATGGAGCATGCTCCTTTTTATTTATGTCGATACCATTCAAACGGATTGGTTAACAGGCTAATTACAAAATAATAGACTGCCAAAGTTTAGAATTGGCCATAGGATAGCGATTTTAATAGGCTAACTGCTAACATAAACATGTTTAGGAAAATTAGTTAGGGCGGATGATCTAATAATTTTTCCAGAAAAAATAGTTAGGGAGGGAAAACAATAATTGTTGAATTTTTATCTTAATAGAATTCATATATATATAAAAGCGGAACGACACTATATGAACTTCTGACAACTTATTATATGTTTATACCATATACTTCACCAGATCACCTACTGATTTTTTTTGTGACGAAAAATAAATTTAAAATACAAGAGTAGTAAGACTTACGAGATCGACTGTCTCATCTCTGATCCCCTCTAAGTCGTCTTTTGAGGTCATTTTGATAATTATTTTTTTATATTTTCTTCTGCTCAAATGAGTTGAAGGAGGTAGTATGAAAGATTGAGAGTTGAAAAATGTTTACAATCTCTCCCTATTGGGAATCAAATAATAGCATCCTTGTTTTTGCTTTTATGTAATTACAACTGATCGGCGAGGTATGACAATAGTAAACAACTTGCAATATAAAAGGGCTATTCTTTGCCTCTTACATGAGACAATGACGGAGAATCAATCATTCATGAATTAAGGTGTCAAGTTCTCCTAAATCTTGATAATTGAATTTTACTATATTTAGAGAGTTATTTCCTTTAAACATGGTATATCAATCCTGCACTTGTGGAGCTTGAAAAAGTCTACCAGATTCACTTGAAAATAAATCAGATTGATGACATGACAAATATATTCTCATTTCTATATTTAGATAGATTTAGTTTAGAATAGTGATACTCATATGTCCATATATATAGGTAGATATATAGCATATATATAGGTAGATATATAGCCATAATAATGTTAATGTAAAGTATTTGGAAGAATTGTCATTCATAGTTTCAATTAATTTATTTTCTATTGATTCCTCATAATTTTATTTTCTTAGTATTCCTTTTTCTATACAGTGAAAGTAAATTAATAAACACGTTTGAACATCAATACATTCAATTAAAAAATAAGCATAACTCTATAATGAGGTTGTATGTTATTCATCATGTTCGGGTAGCTATCTTTACTTGTTGTATTTGAGTAAAAAAAAATTATTAAAATACAATGGTACTGTGAGTGTGAGGTAAAGTTAGAGGCAGAGATGGGGTAGGGTCGCTAGCCACCCAACCTCTATTCTATTCATATAGCTTTTGAGCAGTGAGACTCTTAAAAGATACACTATTGTCCCCCAATTTCATCTATCTTGGATAAATTTAATATGAACACCCTGCAAAAGTGTCTTATTACGTATTAGTCCCTGCAATGTTCGATGTATAACTGAATGTTCCAAAAGTTAAAGGTAATATCCATGTTGGCATGCTTTTACTGACGTGTAAAAGGAGGAAAATGATTTTCTAATTTCTTCCTTTTCCACAATTATTTTCCATTTTCTTTTAATTGTGACAGCTGGATTGTTATGTAATTGATATTCGAGTAAATATAATACTAAGAAATTAATTCATGAGTTTGAAATTCCCCGAAACCCCCCCCCCCAATTTTCTCTCCCCCTTCTCTCTTCTTTCTCTCTCTATTTCAATTTCACCCAAATCAAATCAACAAATTAACCATACAATAAGCCATCCCATACCGGAACTGGCTGGCGAACTCCGCCGCCGGAGATGAAAACGACGAAGGAATAGTGGCGGAGAATAAATGCGGTGGTGGTGTTCGCAAGGCCAGGATGAAGCTTTTGCTCCATGGTCATGGAGTGAACCCTGCGATTTTCGATGTCGGTGAGAGGAATGAGAAAGAGGTTTCGACTGATCTGAAGAAGATGGCTGACGATATGGTGGCGCCGGAGTTTCATATTTTCGGTGATTTGATGTCCAGATTGAGAGAAGCTCGTGCTCTTTGGCTTTGATTTTAGCTTTCTCTATTTCTCTTATGAATTTTGGATCAGAATGGGACAACAATGAAGCAACTGACTTTTCCTTTTTTCTTTTTATTTTTTATGAAAGAGGTGTATGAAATTACAAATATAACTCACAATTTCCACATCATCAGCTGATTATCCACGTGGAGAAGTCAAGAAATGTTGGTCAACTTAAATAATAAAAAAAGTACTAATGTGTTCTTGTTTTAATTCCAAGAACTTATTTGAAATAGGGGTACATTGTGGGGAGAGGAGATGTAATTTTCCCCTTGTTCTTATAAGAGTTCAAAGACGAAAACAAGTATGACAGTTTATAATGTGATTCAACATTATGAATATCCAAGGACGAAGAGTGGATTTGAAAAAAAAATACTACTCCCTCTGTCCTCTTCGTCCCGCAAAATTTCCTACATTTGCAACATAGAACTTCATACGTTACTATAAAAGAAAGCTACCCCACACCCAATAAATAATAAACAATATCAACTTTACACACAAATTACACATTTTGCCACTCAAAGTACAATTTTGTCCACCTTTTTCATACTTTATCATTGCTTTAACTTTTCGCATAAAACTGCACGCCAACCTTAATGTATGAAGTTATCCGGGACGGAGGGAGTATGTTACTAAAAAAAGATAGTTATTTGTAGGTTTAGGTTTGGTTCTCGGCCAATTGTTGAGCTGCATAGGGTCCAATCAGACTAGGGGGTATCACAATTTTAGGATAGTTTTACGCGATAAAAAACTCAAGTTAGTAATATTTAAAAATAGAAGTTCAGAAATTTTAAAGATTATTGCTAACAAAATGCATCGTAAGATTCAAAGAGTTGCACAATTGCACAGAGAGGCCCTTACATGAATAATTGTTTAGTAAAAAGGGTGGATTTCTATCAAAATCTCAATGTTTAGAAGAATCATTATCTTGTAAGATAACCATGCATGGAATTACTTCCACAAGTGAAAATTAACATATACACAAATCAAAAGGGACTTTTGAGGCCTCTAGCCTCTAGGCCTAGGATAAGAGTTCAAAGGTTCGTCATATTGAAATTAGGGAAGTCAAAGCAGCATAGATTATCGATCTAGCGGTGGAGCTCAAAGCAGGAATGTCAAAATAAGGCATGTACATTGCTGCTCATAATTTAGCCGACTTTATTATAAGTGTTAAAGTGAAGTATCATTGGTAAACTAGCTATGTAAAATGACAAACTAAGGCATGTATATACATTTCTCTTATTTTGCAATTTTTTCCATAACTTTTTCATTCTATATTAACACCACAATTATTTCTTATTAGAATTAAAATTTTGTTTCTAATAATTCTGATAAAAACAATATTCAAGTTACGAACAATTGTACAATAATAAAAGAGTATCATATTATGAATTATCATATATAAAATATGTTGGAAGAAAAGAAAAATCTCTAATGAATGTCCATGTGCTCTGCATAAAAAGGAAAATAATTGTACAGGAGTCCTGACCAGATGGCTTACTCTAATAATTGATGAGAAAAGTTTAATTGCCTGTAATAGAAAAGGATTACAATGTAAAGCTGCCGTTTCCTGTAAATCCAAACAAAGGGTTTCAGGACATTCTTTAGAGTGAGACATAATATTAACATAGTTAGTTTCATAGATATCAACGATAAAAAAAATGATTGTGTCGTTAATGTTGTAACTTGTAAGAAGCTGGACCAAACATACATAAGCATGTCCAGTTTTCTATCTCATGCTGTGGACATTACAAGGCAAGAACCGGAACCATGCCCAATCTGAAACTCTTTACACTCCTTTTGGCCCTGTTCACAGGTTTCTCTGGGGCCAATTCTAGACTGTCAGGCCCATTGCCATACGCCTCGCCACCGTCGTCTCTATCATATGCCCCTGCACCTTCTCCGGCTGCTCTACCACGACTTCCATCATCTCCGGCAACTGGTGGCATCAAAGGGGCGTACTGGCCATCCTGGCAGGCACTAACGCTCGCCCCTTCAAGTATCCCAACCGCATATTTCACACATGTATTTTACGCATTTCTTCAGATAGATTCCACAAGTTATAATTTATTAGTTACGCAACCTGATGAACAATGGATGGGGAATTTCGCTTCCACTCTTCATGCTGCTAGTCCCCCAGCCAAGGCCATCTTATCGATTGGTGGATACGGGGCAGACATCAGCTCTCATTACTCCAGTATGGTCAGCAGTTATGATAACAGGGCTGCATTTATTCAATCAGCGATTTCCACAGCAAGAAAGTACGGCTTTGATGGACTTGATCTCGATTGGGAGTTCCCAGCAAATCCACAAGACATGTCGACTCTTGCTTCACTTTACCAAGAACTTCGTGCTTCTATTGATTCTGAGTCTGTTTCCTCAGGCAAGCCCAAGCTGCTCTTATCTTCGGCAGTTTACTTTGCTGCCAGCTTTATCCTGCCAGGAGCCGTAACAAGTAATTATCCAGGTTCGAAAACTAACATTCTCATTTATTTTCCAAAAATCTAGTCGGGTAGATTTTCAAATCGGAAAGCAAGTACCCAATCGACATTGGTCAAATAAGATGATTAATTAGGTGACGTCAAACACATACTAAGATACATCGGTCAAATAAGATGACTAATCAGGTTACATCAAACACAGGTGATGCTATCACAAGATACGTTGATTTCATTAACCCGATGTGCTATGATTATCACGGAGGGTGGGAGCCAACCGTGACAGGTGCCCATGCCGCACTTTATGATCAGCATAGCAATTTGAGCACCGAATATGGGATCAGGACATGGAAGCAAGATGGAGTGGTGTCTGGAAAAATAGTGATGGGTATGCCTGCTTACGGGAGAACATGGCAGCTGCAGGATCCGAACGAGCATGGCATAGGTGCTCCTGCAAACGGAACAGGCCCTGGTGGAGGGATGATGACCTATTCGGATATAATAGGATTCAATTGTGAGAACAATGCTACTGTGGTATTTGACAATACAACAGTGTCTACATACTCGTATGTTGGGAACGACTGGATCGGATACGATGATATTACTTCGATTCAGCAAAAGATTAAGTTCGCGAAGGATCAGAAACTGGTAGGGTATTTCTTTTGGGCTCTTGGTTTTGACACCAACTGGGATCTCGCCAAAGCAGGTATAAGCGATTCGTTTGTAATCTTATCGGCTTTATATATTATGGCGTACTGCGTACAGATAATTAACTTGAAATTGTGTGTGTTTGCAGCTTCAATGGCATGGGACAGTGATGATGAATCAGGCGCTGAAAGACCCCTGCCATGACTATATGGCCTTTTTAATCTCCTACTATTCTTTCATGTTCTAGCTCACATTTGATACAGAGATATATATCTATCTCGTTAGAGAATGTGAATCATGTATGTTCATCATTTTCTTCTTCCTCTTGCTTTAGTTTGTGGATTCTCATCCATGTTAGTACCGCTTTATAGTTCCTGCTATTAATCTTTTGCTGAATCGATGTATAAAACCATCTCCCTCAGTTAAGATCTGGTTAAAAACATTGATGTGTATAAAAACGGTAAAGTATTTTGCTCAAGAATGTCAACTCCAAAAAACTTAGGTGAGGTTAATAATTACTTAATTTAGAATCTTCGAGTAAAATCCACCCGCAAAATGATGTAGGGTGTTAGACCCTTTTCTGCCGGTTTGCTTAAACAAACCAGGCTTAGATTCAACTTGCCTTGTCCGCCCCGATAGTGTTCGAGTAGACTTACTTGATCCTTCCTATTTATAGGAAATGCTCCGAGGGACAAGTCAAAGACTTGCCCGGAGTTTGGTCGATTCAATTAGCTCCTAACACGTGTAGTCGTAGTAAGGTGGTGCATTTAGATAACACGATAGCATAGGTCCGTAGAGGTCGGTCCTCCGAGAGGTCGGCTTTGGTCTGCCGTGGCTTCTTCCTTAATAGCTAATTCTCTAGCCAAATGAACTCGGTCGGACCTATTTAATTTGGGTAGGGTCGGTCCGACTGGGATACCTGTAAGTCTTTCGTGGACATAAGATCACTTGAACTATAGGAGGTCGATACCCTAATGATGTAGTATCTTCTCGGCTTTACCTAAACCTCCCTAGTCCGCGGATTTAAGGGGAGGGACTCATTTGTACATATCACATCTAAATAATTCCTTAACTCAAGATTTTAACTTTATACCAAACCCTCTATTAAAAGCATAGAGGATACTTGTTATGTGTTCCTAATTCATAAAAAATATATTAAATGTCAGAGGCATAAACATTCTGACAATCATTCGAGGTGGGCATCGGATTAATCCGAATCAATCCAATTTTTTTGAATTTTTTCCCGGATTCGGGTCAATAACATATCAATCCGTGACCAATCCGAATTTTACAGACCGGTTTCAGATTAACCCGATATCGGACAGTTAAATTCGCCCCAATCCGATAATCCAGAATTTTGCAATATAATCTAATTTCTTCCATGTTTCTAATTTTATGCCCTGAAAATATAATTAAAAAATCGAGATAGTAGAAAATTACAAGTGACATAACATAGTTGAGCGTCCAAAATGATAAATTACTAAATATTACATATCCTTCATATAAGAGTTCGAAATGATAAACTATTACATATCAGCCAAAATAATGCTAGCATTTAAGTTCAGAGTTCAAAGAAATTGTTATCTACATTCACGTTGAATTCCCGAGCAATTTCTGACGAGGGCTTGACCGCCTAAGGGCTATATATATATTTTAGACCTAGGTTTTTACTTTTATCCAAGTAAAACATTCTTTTAAAACATGCATATTGGATATTCGGATCGGTTAATCAAAATCCAAAAATTTAAAAAATCTTAATCCAAAATCGATCCGAAATTTTAGGACCGGAGTGGTTCGGATCGAATTATTAAATTTTCAGATCGGTTTTTTGGATCGGAGCATTTATGCCCACCCTATTTAATACAGAATGTAAGATTATTCCTTGCATCTAGAAATCGGTCGCATGATTTTTACTCACCCCATCGCACCAATGGCATCCATAACATTTTGTCCATTTTATTATGAATTACTCCTAAATTAAAATATATTTTGTCAAAAGCATGAGTATTTTTTAGTATTATTTACGTTATGGATAAGGTATTTGGGGGTAAATGTACAAAATACCCTAGAATTATTAAAAATGTACATCTGTGCGAAACTCCATTGAGTTCATGAATTAATACCAAGCGTCCTAAGTTATTAAAAATGTGTGCAAATCCCTCGACCTATGAGGTACACTCGTGTAAGGTATGACTGAGGATGTTTCCTTACGTTTTCTTACTCCGCATTAATGCCAAACAAAATATGCACAAAGTCCCCCTTATATTAATTATATAATTTAATTTGACATTTTACTGTTGAATTTTAAGATCAATTCGTGATTAAATTGAAGTTGACTGGAAAAAGAAAAACCATGATAGCTTATTTGTGACTTATTTGTGACCGGTGGAGTATGTTTGAATAAGAAAAATTACAAGTCAAGAGTAGAATATATTAGAAAGTGATAATTAATTAATTGAAAAAAATGGTGTGAACATCAAACTGATTAGACAATAGGATTCTATAGGCTTGTAATTGCACATTTTCCTTTAAACATGTTCATTCCCTCACCTACCGTAATCGACAAAACCTTGAATGTCTATATTCTAGGACATAAACGACTAAACCAACAACTACTTGTGCAAGTTAGTTGTTCTTGGCGAACTCAAATGGTACCCGAATAATATCAGTAAGGCATGGAGAAGAACACATGAGAGGAGAAGATAAAGGCAATTTTTATGTGCCGGTATTTGTTAAATGGTTTTCAACCATTGTTCACGAAAGCTAGCCTGATTGTATTTGGTTCGGTTTGACAGTCATATACACAAGTCACATGCACACACCCACACACAAGTTCACTAGAATTTCACTCCCGGCCCACACAAGTCACCTAGAAACTTGTCCAAAACATGTCAGTATTTTCTCATATAGCAATACATACTTGAAGATCAAAGATCAAGTATAAATACTTTACCTTATAAACCAGAATAGCTTCTTGTGTGTTTCTCATTTGGGATACTGTCAAATGAATTAGTATTACTCTGAACAATTATTAATCACTCACCAAAGGTCCGCTTTCGCTTTGAACACGCAATATACCAATTCAAGACTCTTATATGTAGCTTACTGTATAATTTGTTTTATTAATTCATTGAATGTTAATAAATAATGGTCTACATGTAAACATTGCCCCAACAAGGCATTTGTTTTCACTTTTCTTCATCTTTCCAACAATTATGCATCAATATTGTATTGACTAAAATTCGCATTTGACTAGACCGACAAAGCTAGTCATCTAAGGCAATGGTCAAATTTATGATCTACAAACAAGTTCAACTTGAACTCATAAGTAAGTCAGGTCTGAAAGGCTAGCTCAATTTGCTAGCCAACTAATTGACGGGCTAGCTAGCTCAACTAGCTCAGTCATCCGAGTCAGGCAACCAACTAGTTGAGAGGCTAGCTAGCCAGCCCATCTAGCTCAATCAATCATGACAACCATCCAACTGGTTGACAAGCTAGCTAGTTCAACTGGCTCAGTCAGTCGAGTTAGACAACCAACTAGTTGATATGTGATGCGTCAAATCAATTCTTTAATTTTTATGAGCTAAAGGCACTAATTACAATCACTAGAAAACACGTAGTGATAAGTGACAAGTTTCCCCGAGTGTCGTTCTCAAATGACTTAACTAAACTTGTTTGTATTTTGATTGAACTAGTTTCAAACAAAGAATTGCATCTTACGACTTCCAACTCACAAAAAGATGCTTTACCTCAAAGACAAAAAGTCAAGGAGTCGGGTGTCTTTCTTTGAATTGACTGAAATAGAGTGCTTATGCAGTAAAATTTTAGTACACTATAAGTTGTATGTTGAGATCGCACTTGAGACGAGAAATGGGATTGTAGACGGGGGCGTGGCTACACACGATCAAACACAAACGAGAGTAAAAATAAAGTTTTTAATCAATCAAAAGGAGTATGGGTCGTTGGTTACAGTTCAAGCTAGCTAGTCGAAGGTAATTGTTGATACAACATTTTAAAGAGAAATCATTTTTAATTAATATGGTGGAGTCGTCAATTCCACCAATTCAAGCATCTACAGATATATTGGGTTTAACAATTGAATTCAGCCTCGAGTTAAGAATTCCTCTATAAGATTTTGGTGTTAGCTTTCGATCGCGCACCCCATATAACATCGTAGTACTAACTTGCAATGTTTAAATCCACAATGACATTATGTATCAACATTCATCAACCCTAGACTAGCATGCTTGAATCTTCACCATCATTTATCTTGGTTTTGATCATTTTACATCTCCCAATCCTTGGGATAGATTGTAATTGATTCGGATTATCGATTGCAACAACATTTGGAGCTTGGATCTTGATTTCATTGGATTGATTTGAAGGTTTTTATACAACTCAACAATTTGAGAAAATCTATATCATCTTCCTACTTAGCTTTGATTTAATCATTTCTTTCATGGATTGTGTGTGTGTATTCATATTTGTTGCGTGTGACACAATGGGTATGAGTGGCTATGTGTTTTAGAATGTCAAAATATGCATGCCTGTTCACAATCACAGTAACAGAGTTTGAAAAAATATGTTGTCTTGTAACCATCACAAGCGATCACTTGGACGGCCCAGGCGATTGCTTGGTGCTTCCAAGCGATCGCTTGGAACTATCAGGAAACCGCCAGCCAATCTGGACGCTGCGAACTGTAAAATGTTCTTTTGATGACAGCGTACAGGCCTTCACGCGGCCGCTTGCCATCCTTTGAGCTCATTAATTCGACTTTTGGTCCTCCCGTGCACCACCATAGTGGCTTGTTGACACCTTTCTCCGATAAAATGACTAAAATGCAATGTTTTGGCTCCATTTATTCACGGAAACATCTAGAAACAAGGTGGAAACACAAAAACACAAGAAACTATACAAAAATATAGATAAAACAGTGAATGTTAGTAAAAGATAGTAAACAGAACCAGATGAGGTGTCCTATAAACGCCTCATCAAATTTTCCCAAACCGACCCTTGCTCGTCCTAGAGCAAACAAAAAAAAAATCTGAGAAACAAGCTAGACTCTTAACCACAAAGATAAAAAAAATTTAGTCAAACTTCCAAACTACCGAATCTACATTTGTAGGTGGCAAACTCGAGAGATGTAAAGATTTAGAATTTTTAGCAACATTAGTGTAAGATTAAGCGAAAATCTAACTAGGTCGTTTCCAGAGTAAATAAGGCTTAAGCCTAACTTGGTAGTCCCTCAGAAGTAATTGGATAGCAACTATCTCACTCTTCTGGACAAGTCCAACAATGACTATAAGCTCAAAAATAAACTAGGAAGATGGCTCTCACCACAAATTGGCACAAATGTCTTATTCTAATGTTTTCTTTTCGAAAGGGACTTTAACACAACGACTTACGGTAAAAAAATGAAAAACTGGCTACTGTTTAGGAATGTTACGCGAGTCGAGCCTTAACGAGGGCTCGACTCCATAAGGTAAACGATCTGAGCTCGAGCCTCATATTATGTTCGTTTATGTAACGAGCCGAGCCCGACTCGACTCGATAAAGCTCGTTAAGACTAAATATTTTAATAAATTTATATTTTTTATGATTATTTTCATTATTTTCAATAGATAAGGCTCGTTATTTTTTCGAGTTTGAACCGAGCTCGAGCTCATTTTTTTACTCGTTTTTGTTAACGAGTCGAGCTCGAGCCGAGTATACTCGGCTCGTTTAACAAAACTACTTCTCTTCTCTTTTTTCTTTTTATATTTTGCATACAATTTTTTGGATTTATTCGGGGTTACTATGATTCCGCTAATAAAATTATGGTGTGTGACCCTCGTATTATGAAGGACTTATTCTGCGTGTGCTCCAGTCCAAAGCTTTAGTTAATGTAGACAAGAAACTCCATACAACTCACAATATAAAAGTTTTATATAACCCGCATGCTTTTTACTTGGCCACATTGGACTCTTTTGGTCATAATTTTACAAGTGTCTATTTTACCGAAAGTTTGCACTTTTGTGCCTACTGGTTTGGTGTACATCCCATCAACCCTCACAGACATATGGCTGATAAGGCCACACTGGTATGTGGGTAGTATTTGAAACTTGCCCAACATGATCAGTAACGGTAATCACAAGGACCATAGGTACACTTCAAGACTTTATTCTTTATTTATTTTTTTAACAAGAATAAAAGTCATGATTACAAATCATCTACCACAAAGCTCAGCTAAGAAACAAGAGCAGTCGTAAAAAATGAAAATCTCCTCCTTAAACTTGTTCCTTAGAACGGGTTTGGGAAAGAAAAATTCTAGAAAAAGGATCATGTCGTTCATCATCCCCAACTACAGAAACACACTAGTATGAAGTGGCGCAATAATTTGAAAAAGAAATTGCTCATCCTAGGAATCGCAAAAAGCATTTGCCGGTATAATATTTTTCATCGGCTAAAAGGCTCCTCACATGTTTTTGGGCCACAAAGTTAAGAAAACTTTCTATTTACAAGGGAAACGATCTTTCAAGATTTTTAGCCTAAAGACCATTACTAGTAATAAGTACCCTAAACTTAAGCATCACAAGAGTTTTACACGAAAATTGGTCGTTCGATTTAGAATACGGCTCAAGACTCACCAAAAAATTAAAAATAGACCAAAGACCACAAGAAAGACCCTACAAAAATCTAGAAAAGAACATACAAAGCAAGGCACACCGGCCGCAAGAAAATCAAGCAACCCTATGTGAATCACCGACCACACTAAGAAAGTGATAACAAAGAATATATGAGTCAAACAAAGTCATATCGGTCACCATCCACGTACGATAATAATAAATAAATATGGGTTGGTTTGAATTTATAATAAAATTTAGGGTTATGAATTGAATGTTAAATACTAAAGAGGGGTTAATTGTAATTCATAAAATAAAGAAAATCAATTCCGGAAAAATCCATGTCACTAATTATCCGCCACGTAGGACAGAAGGGTTGACTTTTGGACTAATCCGTTATTGATTTATGAAACTTGTCCTGTGGCGTTATTGTTCAAATGCGGGGGAGTTCTTGTTAATAGGGTCTTTAGTAGGGAGACCTGATGTAATTTTTCCTAAATAAATACAAGGAACGAAATACAACAGCCAATATACGTCATACGGGCCAAAAAAAGAAGAATATTACATTTAAGCTCCCTCCCTGATGTGACAATGAAATGTGCGATATAGCATACTTTTAGACCCTCGTTTTTTGCCCTAGATGCAATATTTGTATTGTTTTATGGTCAATTACCAACTTTTCATGTTTCCTGTAGGTCATGATCGCGGTTTTGAGGATTTGCACGATTTCAGGCACCAAAACGGCATAATTGTGCCAAATCGGGGAAAGGATGCAAATACGCCAGATCAGCCGTTGCACGAAGTTCGAGGAGTCAAAACATGTCATGCGACCAACCGATGCGAAGATAATTGAAGATGGAACAAATTTGTAGAAGATCACTTTTCAAGAAAACAGAGTTACGAAGCCCGAAATTGAAGAACGAAGAAAACAGATTTGAAGCTACAACAATCGAAGATGGCGGTCACTAGGGGACCGCAGAAGGGCCCAATGCAGCCACCAGGCTGCCGCAGTCATGCCCCTATTTTCCTCCTGGGCTGTTTTCTGGCCTGTCAGTCTGAGGCCGCCCTCCTAAACCTTCCTTATTGAAGAATGTCGGTTTGGAGGTCGAAATTTCACCAATAAATAAGACCTCAGGGGTCTCTGTTGGGAAATTTGTTGGGAAATTTGTTGGGAAATTTGTTAGGAAATTTGTTAGATATTTTGTTAGAAATATCTGTTTAGATTTTGATCAGCAACATGATGACTTATCTTAGTCTCAGAAAGGTGATTAGTACTCTTTGTTCACTTGAACATTGTAAAAGAGGAAACTCACTAAGTATGATAGTCTAGCTAATCTTGTATAGGATGTTAGGTCTCAAAATGTAATTTTTATTTTATGAAGAGAAGACCAAGAAGAAGACATCCAAGCAGAACAAGATCAACGATATTGAAGACTTGAAGAAACTGCACAAGATTGCTAAAACTGTTGTTCAGATATCTTAGCCAGATATCTTGAAGACACGAATAGTTTCAAACAAACTGTGTCACAAGAGATATCTGAGAAATAAAAGACCTATCTGAAAACAAGGAAAGTGTCCACAAATATCTATTCTCAGATACCTTGAGCTTTAACCACATTTCTGAAAGAGAAATATATATATTGCAAACAAAGTTGTTTCAATATAAGTGGTATCTGAAGATTGAAGATAAGGACGTGCAAAGAATCAGATAACACTAGTCTCTGATACAAAGCATAGTTCCGTTGGCACTACAGGACAAAAAGTATAGTACAATGCATTTAATGCACGGACAGAGATGTCTGAATAAAAGCAACGGCAGCTTCTGAAGAAGAAGACAAAGCCTGCTACAGTACTATACACAGATATCAATAGTTTGAATTTGAGCCTAACGGATACTATTCAAACGGCACTCAAATTCATCTATAAATATCAACACTTAGACTGCTTGAAGAGACACACGACACACCTTGAACTGCATAAAAACGCTGAACATCTTACTCTCTCTCAAAGCAAACTTACTTATCCTCAAAGCTTTCTGTTGCGACCAAAGCTTTTGATCTTGAGTAACACTGAAGTTCTAAGTGTCCTGATCCTAAACAAGCATAGCTATCTGTGAAAGAGTTGAAACGAAAGATCAAGTATCTGAGATTCATTCTCTTGAACATTTAACTAAGACTTGGATCAGTAAAAAGAACAAGATACCATACATTGAAAAGTGTATTCAGTATACTTGATTCACAGAGCTATCTGAATAACTGAATAAGTTATTAAAGAAGCTCATTTGACAACTCAAACCAAAACCAACACCATAATCAAGTGGAGTACAGTGAAGTACTTAGTTTGAAAAATCAGAATAACTCCAAGGTTACCGAGTATAGGAAGTACTTGATTTGGGAAACTAAGGAATAACTCCAAGGTTATTGAGTATAGGAAGTACTTAGCTTGGGAAGCTAGGAATAACTCAAAGGTTTCAATACGAAGTACTTGTCAGGAAAGCCGGGAACAACTCAGGGGGAACATTTGGTCAAACCAATTGTTAAGAATCTTAGAATAGGTTTATTGTAAGGTGAACTCAATTATCTGTTCTAGTGAATTCTAGGTCTCGATAGACCAAGTGGATTAGTTGGAGGATTACGCCACCTCTAGATACCACTATACTTGCCGTGTTATTTACCTTTCAGATTTACATTTCAAAGAACACACACACACACTTTAACTGTTTTTGCACTTATCTTTATTAAGTCTTCCGCGCTCTGATTCTAACTATCAGATATCTATTCAGATATCTGAGAAATAGTTTTTATCGACAAAAGTTTTAAAAGACTATTCACCCCCCCCCTCCTAGTCTTTTACTTTGCCGTTATCTGGACCAACAAGTGGTATCGAAAGCAGAGGTTCACAAGCCTTCTGACAACCGAGATCCCAGATAGGTGAAGGAACTTTGTCCATTTTCGAGGACTATTTAATTTGTGTGTTAAGTGTGGTATGTCTCGAAAGTGATGCACCCATTCTCAAACCTGAGAATTACGAGAAATGGAAAAATAACATGATGCTCCACCTTGAAGCCATAAGTGACGAAATGATCGAAGTGATAAAGAATGGCCCAATAGTCATTCAACAACTCAAACAAGTCATGGAGGTTTCTAATGGTAGAGACAGAGATCAAAGCGAAGGATCTTCACAAACCGATGCGTCAACAAGTGGGAGATCTACTAGTCAAGTTATTTACGAACCAAAGCCCAGAGAACTCTGGACATCGGAAGATGCCAAGAGAAATCGTCTGGATGGTCAAGCTCGTAATATCATCATCAGATCGACACCTGAGCACATACAGTGTAAACTGTGGGGTGCTAAAACGGCGAAAGTTGCCTGGCAACTGATTGAAGAAATCTGTGCCGGAACTGAGAAAACCAAAGAAAACAAGTTCGAAGTTCTCAAGTTGAAATTTCAAAATTTCAAACAAGGACCCACTGAAACTCTGGAAGAACTTGATTTCAGATTTACCACTCTCATGAGTGACATGGCAGCTCTTGGGGAAAGCAACAGATACTCCCAGTAAAGATTAAGACTATTGTCAGAAGTCTTAACCACAACTGGGAGCATACCAAATTTTTTTATTTTAACCAAGGAATGCCAAATATCACTCCAGTGGAATTTTTCTCTCATCTTGCTACTGTTGATTATGAGACAACTCAAAGAGAACAAACAACTGAAAAGTTGCCAAACGTTGCTCTAGTCACTCAAGGAACTTCTGAAAAGAAGAAAAGCAAGGAAGAAACTGAAGATGCTCTTGCTTCAAAGCAAATGAGCAAATATATCAGTCGAGAAATTGAAAGAAGGAAAGCCAAAGAGAAGCTGAAGAAGCATCTAGGCTCAAACTATCACCAGTACAAAAATATGCAAAGCTCGCTGAACAAGCCAGCTCAGAAAGCATCATGTACTGAGGAAGCAGAAATTGGAAACGATATCTGTTTCTATTGTCAGAAACCTGGCCACTTCAAGAAGGATTGTCCTGCCCTCAACAAACTAAGGACAGGTGACAAGAAAGATAGGAAAATCTTCAGAAGAAGCCAGAAAGCGTTGCTAACTAAAGAAAGAAAGAAAATCCAAATTCAACTAGATGCTCTAGACGTTGAGACAGATTCTGAAGATGACAATTCAGATGACTCAACCTTACCATCACCAGAATTATGTGGAGTTACTCATGATATAATCGACTTCGGCCTCAAGAAGAATGAAATGTGTGGAGTTGCTGAAATTGACGGTCCAGACATCTCCAACATAGAAAACTGTCTTATGGCTGATGAGGTAACACATAATTCCTGTTATACTTATGAAAGTGATGAAGAGGAAATAAAAAATCTAGAAAATCTCAGGAAAGAACTTGACATCTATGAAAGAGAATTTCTAATGATCCGAGCTAGAGCCGAAAACCTTGAAGAAGAAAGGAATTCTCTTGAAAAGGAAAATTCTCAATTAGTTAAAGAATTTGAGAGAAAGGATGCTGAATATGCATCTCTCAAAGCTCAGATATCCGAGACCTAAAAGTCACATAAAGAAGCAATGGTCAATTACGAAAGAATTATGAAGATCTTCTTTCCGAGAACAAGGAACTCAAGAAGAAAGAATTATCTTTTCAATCTTATGCCAAAGCTAGTGACACTCTTACTGAAGTACAATCTTACTTAAGAGATCCTTCAGAAAAGAAAGGACTTGGGCTGAATACACAGACAGATTGTTCTATCACTCAATAAGAGTAAGGAGAGAAGAACATATGTAAGTACTCAGCAAGACGGATCCCATGCAATCTATAGTATCGGTGAGAAGACAAAGATTGTTGACAAAGGAAAGGCAGTTGCGACCAAACCTATGTGGGACAAACAAGTCAAAAACAATTCTGTGGGCACGTCTCGAAAAGAAACACAACACCGAAAAGTGTAAACACCACAGGTTATGTCTCTCAAAAGGTAGAATTGCAGGAGCGCAAATTCTCCCATGTCACTTTTTCTCGAAAGAAATTGACCAACCAGAGACTAGCAAAGTCACGAGAAAAGATCTCGATAGCTTCAAGTGCTCAAACGGTATTGGCTACAAAGGCATCGAAAACAACTTGCTCATGAGTACAAGCAGAGCAAGAACGATGGATGAAAGCTAGAATTGCTCAAAGCAATTATCAGAAGTGGAAGTTAAATCAAGCCACTGAAAATCTGAATGCCAGGGCTAGAAGAAATCTGGCAAGGAAGGCTAAGATTGCTGAAAAGCAAACACAGAAACCTGACAGGTATCTGAAAGCATCATAGGGATCACCTAGGAACACACCAAGGACGAAAATAATTCTCACGAATGATAACATTCAGTCAAATACAATTCCTCCTTACGTTCCTCACGACAAAAGCATATTTCAAAGAAATTCATTCAAAATGGATTCCTCCGAAGAACTTTTGATTCGCGGTTCCATCAAAGATATGAGAACCTAATCTCCTGCTTCTGTTGTGCGTAATGCCTCTTGGACTAAAGCACAATGGCTATTTGATAGTGGATGCGAAAGCACATGACAGAGACAAAGCAAATCTGGTTGATTACAAAGCTTGCAACACAGACCGGATATCGATTTGGTTGAGGAGAATTAAATCCTCTCTCGATTTGCAACGCCAAATTGGGGACTTTAACAATCACCGACGATTACATGTTAAGGATTTGAAATATAATCTATTTAGCATGAGCCGCTTTGCATGCGGTTTTACTATAAAATTCAAAGCTAACATCGCAAACTAATTGACAATGAGTCAAAGCAGACAGTCTTAGTTGGTCGGCGGAAAGGCAGTCTTTATGTTGCCGATTGGGCATCTGCCACAACTGAAGAATGTCTCATGGTGAGTCAATCTGGTCACGTAAGAGCACCCGGTTATGGCACAAAAGAATGAGTCACTTGAACTTCAAAACTCAATAGACTTGCCAAGAAAGAGTTAGTGGTTAGCCTTCCTAGAACATCTTTCAGAAAGGAAGGTATCTGTTCTGCCTGTCAGATGGGGAAACAATCTAAGATCTCTTTCAAGTCCAAGATCAGACACTCTAGTGTTAGACCACTGCAACTTTTACACATGGATCTTTTTGAATCATCTCAGAACTAGTTATGCAGAAAGAAGTATGGTCCGTTGTTGTAGATGACTTCTCAAGATTCACTTGTTGTCTTTTCTCAAACAAAAATCGATGCCGTGGTGGAGATACCAAACTTGCTTAAAAAGCTTGAAGTCATGAAAATGACAAGGTATCGCAATCGTATCGCACCATGGTATCGAGTTTGTCAACCAAGACATAAAGGAGTTTTGTACTGCAAAGGTATACAACACCAACTTTTCTCAGAAAACACCTCAACAAAATGGTGTTGCGTAAAGGAAAACAGAACCCTTAAAGAAGCCGCAAGGACAATGCTAGCATTACATCAAATAAGTGAAATTTATTGGGTTGAAGTCAGTAAACACAATGTTACACTCAAACATATGTTTGATAAACAAACACCATGACAAGACCCCCTATGAAATCTTGGTTGGTAGACCCCCTAATATCAAACATCTGAGAGTATTTGGTTGTAGATGTTTTGTTTTAAACAATGGGAAAGATTATCTGAGAACATTTCAACCAAAGGCAGATGAAGGTGTTTTTCTTGGTTATTCCACAGATAGAAAAGCCTACAGAGTTTACAACAAAAGAACAAAGAAAATTGAAGAATCAGTTCATGTTGTATTCTATGAAGGAAATAAGAAAACACCTCCTAATGATGAACTCTCAGAAAAGTTCAAAGAACTATTACTGAGGGATTCTAAAGAAGAATCCTCAGAAAGGAGAAACATCATTATGGAAAGTGAGGATGACTCTGACGTAGAAAAGCTTGAAATGCCTAGTAACAACAAGATGACTCACAGACATGATGAGGAATTTCCTATGAGTTTTTCAGAAATGGAACAAAGTTATCGAGAACCTTCATCATGAAGAGGTATCTGAAAATAAGAATGCTGAAATGCATGTTCCAGATATCTCTAACACTGAAAAAGTGTCAGATATCCATGACATTTCCCATATGTCAGATATCTCAGATACTGAAAAAGTATCAAATCAAAATCTTAGTGATTCACATTCAGATCACGTGGATATTGATCCTACTAGCACTAAACCTATGATGAGATGGATCAAAGATCATCCTGCAAAGGATATAATTGGACCAATTAATCAGGGTGTTAGGACTAGGAGAACAATAGCTGAAAATGCTAACTCTCTTTGGATGTTTCATCTCAATATTGAACCTAAAATATAGAAGAAGCATTAGGAGACCAAGATCGGATCTCCGCAATGCAAGAAGAGTTGGATCAATTTGAGAGAAACAAAGTCCGAAACTAGTTCCATTTATAGAAGGAATATCCGTGATTGGAACTAAATGGGTTTTCGTAAACAAGATGAATGAATCCGTGAAATAACCGTAAACAAAGCAAGATTGGTTGCCAAGGATTTACCTGCATCAAGGATTAGAGTTTGACGAGTCATATGCACAAGTTGCCAGATTGGATGCAATAAGACTCTTTCTAGCCTTTGCAGCTCATAAAGATTTCAAAGTTTATCAGATGGATGTCAAAAGTGCATTCTTAAACGGTGAACTTGCAGAAGAAGTTTATGTTGAGCAACCACCGGCTTTGAAGTTTCCTCGAAAGTAAAATGGTCTATAAACCATGTAAAGCTCAGATGGACTAAAACAGGCTCCAAGAGCATGGTATGACACTTTGGCCAAGTACCTTCTGGAAAGTGGTTTCAAGAAAGGTGAAGTTGATAAAACTTTATTTACCTTAAATCATGACGGGAAACTACTCTTAGTTCAAGTATATGTTGATGACATCATATTTGGATCTAAGGACAAGCAACTTTGTAATGACTTTGCAAATCTCATGAAAAGCAAGTTTGAGATGAGCATGATGGGAGAAATGAATTATTTCCTAGGATTGCAAGTCAAGCAACTCAATGATGGAATATTCATTAGTCAAACAAAGTATGCAAAAGATATGCTCACAAAATTCAATCTTAAGCCTTCTGAAAAGAATGCTAAGATACCTATGAGCATAGGAACCAAAATGACCTATACAGAATCAGAAAAAAGTGTTGAAGAACATAAGTATAGGAAATTGATAGGTTCACTACTTTACCTCACCGCAAGTAGACACGATATTCAATATGCCGTTGAGTATGTGCTAGATTTCGCACAAATCCAATGCAAACACACTACAACATTGCTATGAAAATATTAAGGTATGTAAAGGTACGAGATGTAGGATTGTTGTATCCTATAGAAAGTGGTTTGTGTTTAGCTTGGTACTCAGACGCTGATTATGCTAGATCATGCTGATAGGAAAAGCACCTCGAAACTTGTCGGGTACTAGACTTATCTCATGGTTTAGCAAGAAGCAAAACTCAATTGCAACTTCTACCACAGAGGCTGAATATATTGCTGCTGGTTGTTGTGCAACACAAATTCTGTGGATACAACAACAACTTAAAGACTATGGACTCGATGAGAAGAAAACTCCCATTTTCTGTGACAACACAAGTGCTATTACGATTACGTAATCCTAAATTTCATGCCAGAACAAAGCACATTGATGTTAGACATCACTTCATCAGAGACCATGTTGAAAAGGGCAATATAGAGATACTCAAGATTGGCACTGAAGACCAACTTGCAGATATCTTCACTAAGCCACTACAAGAAAGTAGATTCTTAGCCTTTAGACATAGTCTTGGACTAATGGAACTACCAATGAACTGAAAAGGTTCAGGTACCTGGAACGGGCATCCAGAGAAGAGGTATCTGGAACGGGCATCCAGAGAAGAGGTATCTGGAATGGGTATCCAGAAAAGAGAAAAGAGAAAACTGGAACGGGTATCCAGAAGTAAAAAAGGCTAAAGAGCAAAAAGACAGCTTAAGATCTCTAAGACGGGAACTCAGATATCTGAATCAATCTGCAAACGGAGAACACAAAGGAGAATAGTACAACTATCTGCAGTCAACTACTCTCTTGAAATTCGCATTGTTTCTATCTTGATGAAAAACTTGGAAAAATCCTATGTATAAGACAGATTCAGATGCAAACAGTGTTCTTGGTCATACAAAGACGCGATTCAGATAGCTAATAGCCAAAATTCATTAAATGGGCACAATTACACTTGTTGATTGTGATCATTGCTGAAGAAGCAATGGTGACCCTTGATGAAATTAAGCGATTGATCTGTACGGTGGAAATTAATTCACAGTAAATAGTGGATCGTGAAATTCGTACATGGCCCACTAAGCATTTAATGCCGAACTAGCTTTTGCTCACGCCTACTTGCAAATCACAGATACGTACACACAAAATCAATTTGTATGTATTTGTCTGTTGGGATTCGACTGCTATATATATAGGATTTTGGCATATGAAATCACTTTTGCCTAATCCGAAAACTCATCTTGCACAAAAATAGCAAATCCTTCTCTTGATTCTCTGCAAAACCTTCTACAATCTCTGCAAATCAAGATTAAGTTTTTCTGCAAAGAATTACTAAATCAAATCTCTTTCAAACACCAATTTCAAATCCCTACACTATATAAAGAGATGGCCTCCAAGAACTCTTCAACACAGAAATCCCAATCCTTCACTGGTACTGCTGAAAAGCAAGCACCAGAGTTGGTTATTGTGAACAACCGACTGGTAGAAAATTTTAATCCTGACCATTGGACTTCAAATCACAGAATGATTTGGGGTGGTGCCATGGTTGAGGAATACCTCTCTGCTGCAATAGAGAACCAAACCGACAGAAAATTGATTCTTGACATGCTTGAAAAGGCACAAATCAAGGGTTTTCTATCTGCTCGCCCAAGTGAAATTTCATCACTCGATGTGTTGGAATTTTACAACAACTCCAGGATAATTTCCTGTGTTTCTGAAGGCAAGTTGTTTGAGTTTCAAAATCTTGGAAAGGATTTTGAAATAAACACCAAGGATGATGAACTCCTTGAAGGTGTTAAAGAACTTTACAGTGACGTGTGTGATCTTGAAAAATTAGATACACCCACTGAGTTCAAGCTTGCTGACATCCGAACCAGACATCTGTTGGTTCACCGATGTACCGCTTGCATTCTTCACAGATGCTTTGATGGTCTACAAGGAGGTGCTGACCAGATAAGCCAAGAACGGTGGATGATGATGTTCTTGCTGAATCAACAAGACAAAAGGCTGGAAAACCCTTTTAACTGGGGAAAGTACGCCTTTCTGAAGTTCGTGAAGAAGATTCAAGGCTTCGAGCCTAAGATTACCAAAGGACTAGCTGAGCCAAAGGCCACAGTAGGTTATGGTCTGAAGATATGCTACTTGCTGGAAAAGCTTGGCATTGAGCTCAGAGAGACGGCTGAAATAGCCAACAAGAACTACTCTACAAATATGAGTATACAAACTTGATGAAAAGGTTACTAGGTCTCGTAAAGGTTCTAAGAAGCGAAAGTCCGAAAAGGTATCAAGAAAAGGTTGCGACCAAGAAGCCTGTAACTTCAAGAAAGAAGTCTGGCGGCAAATCGTAAGACACACCAAAGAGGTTGTCGATTCTCGGATATCTGCAGCATTGCCGATGAACCGATAAAGGCGTATGAACTCATCAATGCAAAAAGAGTTATCCATCATCGAACAAGTAGACTCAGCAAGAGAAAGTGCTTTCAGAAATGTTGCGACTAATGCAGAAAGCCTTGCTGATGAACTCATAAATGCTGCCAAAAGTGGTGAAAAACACCAAGCCCTATCTGCAGAAACCGCAGGAATAATGGACCAATCAGTTCCCAATGCTGATGAGAGCTCTGATGATGAAGATGATGAACTAGTCATCTCTCAAGTCCTAGAAAGAACAAAGAGGGCTAAGGTTATCAAACAAGAATCGTGATAAGGTATCAAGAAGAACCTACACCACAAAGTTGTCAACCTATAGCAAAGGTTGTTGGTGCAAACACTTCATCAGGGAATATTTCTCTTGCACAACTTCAAAAAGCCCTGATGAGTGGTATCTTAGTGCTGGCAGATGCTGATGGAATCGCCACATCTAAAAGTCTGGAAGAACGTTCAAGTGATCAATCTTCTGCTTCCAGACAACCACAACAACCACAACCACAACAGCCACAAGTGGTTGATGAAATGGTAAATGAACTCCATTTCGACTTACCAAAGAATGCAAGATGTCAAGAAAATCGCAAAAGAGCAGGTTCCCCAACTCACTGAGAGGGATCAAACTGAGACATCTACTCAGAATGATCAACCAGGGGAGGCAACTGAGTTGCATACTCAGGAAAGGTGTGAAGTACCAGAAACTTCAAGCAAAGAAACTGCACTGGGACAAGACGACCAATGTATAGAAAGGTCACAAGTTCCAGAGACCAATCAGCCTGAAACTGCTCAGGTAACTGACTGGTTTAACTCTTACCTTGTGAAAAATTTTATGCTTATAAATCTTGTCACTCATAGAATTTCTTTGTTACAGGCTGAGTTAGAAACACAGAAACAAGAGGAAGCTGAAAAGCTTACCTCAGAAACTGAGAAGGAGGTTTCCTCAACCTCGCCTCTTAAGACATCTGAGCCTGTGTCACAGGTAATAATGGATTCTTAAGATAACACTTCTTCAGTTAGAAGTTTATGTGCTTAATCTTTGAAATAAATGTTTCTAACAGGTTCCAACTGAGATGGAAGAAGATAAGGCAGAAATGCCAGAGACAAACCCAGAGACCAACAAGGTTTCTAAAGAACACATCACTGAGCCTTCTAGCATGAAGATATATGACAAATCAAGTGATAAGTATTCTTCGACTAGGGTTATCTCATATCTCTTCTAAAAAATATTCAATACTTTCTACTTACAGGATCAATCAGAAGTAGAAATGCACGGGGACAAAGTTGCGACATCCCCTGCATCAATGGAAATTGATGAAGCCCCCAAGGCAACATCACCTGAAAGAACACCAGAGACTGCGAAAGTTTCTGAGAAAAATGACTCTGAGCTTCCTATTGAGGAAGTAAGTAACTCAGAACTCATTAAAGCATATATTTGCACAGTTTCTTTCAAACAATTTCCTAAGTATTGGATCATTTTATTTCTCAGGTTTAAGAAAGAAAGGTTGATGAGGACCAGACTTCCAAGTCTCCACCTCACAACAAGATATCTGAGACACCCATTGTCTCAGTGGTTCAAGTATCTGGGCCTGATGTTCATACTCAGGTAACTCAGAAACTAAACTACACTTATACTCAGATATCTACAAAAGTTTTGAAACTCACTCAAAACTCTTTCTTTCAGGCTCAAATAGATGCAAAGCAGGTTCCCATTGAAGAAACAAGGGACCTACTTCACTTCTTCAAAGCTCACACCCTGCCAAAGCATATTCAATGCTTCAAGAAATGGCAAAAGTTAAGGTGCTCTGATCTCTCTGAAATATTGAGAATCACAGATCAACCAATCAGTTGAGCACGAGCTCTTGACTTGGAGACATATATCCATGCAATGTTCCCTACCGAACAAAGATACGCCATGACCTTATTGCATAAGAATTTCTCCAAAGAACTGGCGCATAGTTTGATACATGCCTTTGAACAGGCAGATGGTCAGACAAGATTACAGATGGCATTCAAGCCACCCGCCTGCACTCGCAATTTATACCTTCCGAACAAGAAGAAGTTAATGGGCGTAAGATCACTATCCCGGAGGTGATCAATCTTGTATCTGAAGATGATGAGGAGGAAGAAATGAATGAAAATTACTTTGATGAACCTCCCACTGACCATCACCAAAAGGATGATAATGACAAAAAGGATGATGATGATGCCCCTGCACCAGGGACCGGAGGAATTTCACAAAGAAACAATGCCTCAGCTGCTGAAAAGCAAACTGAGAAGACTTCACGTAAATCTCCGCCTTCATCACCTCGTAAATCTACTCATCCATCTTCCCAACACGCAGCTATTACTCTTGGACAAGTAGTTGAGCTCAAGAAACCGATCGTAAAATATTAAACACTCAAACCAGATCGCTCAACTCGCATAACCGCTGGAAGAAGAACAACAGCTCCATCTTCAACTGGAAGATCAAATAGCTAAATTCAGAGACAAGCTTGATCAACTACAAGATCAATACTTACAAGAAATGATTGCTTACTCTGAGGTTAAAGAGCTACGGGATGTTGTGCATGATATCACCAAAGAACTCGACATCAAGAAGTATTCAAGTCAAGCATGATGCTAAGGATGCATCATCTTCAAAAGAAGTACCATCCTCCTCCCAGAAAGGAAAGAAACCAATCTCTGAGATGGTTGCTGGACTCGATACAATCGATGAAAATGTCCAAGAGGATGAAGATCACTGGGCCGATTACGGATGATGAAGAAGACAAGACTTTGGCGTAACACCGCAATGAACATCTAGCGGTTTCTCACTTAAAAGGAAGTCGATTGCTCCTACAATTTTCAAAGAACCGCCAAATGTTCACTCCAATGAATACATGAACAGTACCAAGTAATCGCTACTCAACAAGGATATGTCTTCACGTAACAAAGAAGTAATTGCCTCCGTCCTCGAATGAGAAAGTTCACCGAGCTCATCACTCGAGAACAACTAGCATAGTCATTGCTCGTAAAGACCAGGAATGATAAGGACGATGATGCGTCTTTAGTGAAAAGCTTTCTAAGAGGCAAGTTACATCATGGAAAAGCAGATGCCATCCTAGCCCATTAGCGTAGCTCACCGATAAGGACAATGGACTTATCAAGCAAAATAAGGAGCTCAAAGTCAACTTCGAAGTTGGTCACCGCTATAATTATTTACAAGGGCATTTTAATTCTCTCTCAGATTCCTTTATGAGACTGAGTCAGCCAACAATGACTAAGGGGAAAGAATGTACAAATCTGGACCTCAAAGTTAGGGGGAATGGGAAGAAGGAGAAGAAAACAAGAAGAAATCAAAAGTGCTCAGAAAGGAAGAAGAAACATGAAAACTTCCCACCACCACTCGTAATCAATGAACCTCCTCAAGCCAAGCCGCTTCCTTAAACCCATCAAGGAACTAAAATGATAACAAGGGCCATGGCACAGAAACCTCCAAGGAGTACCAAGGCTCCAAGGAGAAGACAAGTTAAAGGGATTGATGAATCTTCTGAAGAAGAAGAAGAAGGTCAAATCAAGTCCCTAGGCAATGAAGAAGGTCAGAAACTCTCACAAGATCTAATCTTGATGATGATGAGGAAACCGATGAAGATGAAGTTCCTCTTCACGTAAAAAGGAAAATTGAAAGCCTAATCGAGCCCATAGTCAAAAGCCCTAGCAGCTAAAACACCCTCCGAAATACCAAGTCTATCCAGGTGGTGGTTCTTCAAGCAACAACCCCAAAGAGAATTCAAGATGAGAAGGAACAAACCGAGAGTCGAGCAAAGACAAAGTCAACTTCCACTCGTGCCGAAGAAGCCAAAATAGAGTATGTGAAGTATGACAATGATTCCTCCGCTCACAGTGCATCAATCGTAAAAATGGCTATTGGATTCTCGAACTTAAGCATCTCTTGGTAAATTCAAGATTTCCGTAACCAATCCATAAACAACTTATGGCATGGAGAAAAGATAAGCCAACCTTGATCAACACCAATCACATTAAAGCTGGTTGGATTTTGAAGTTGTCAAGAGAAGCCATGAGAAAGGACCTCTCGATGAATGTCCATATGGAAAGCCGATGATGTGCATGCAATCAATATCACAGAACAGAACAAGAGCAAGACTCATCAGAGAACCCTATGAATCGCTCTATCTAATCAAGAGAAATACAAGGTGACATCGATATCCAAGATTATCTACGAATACTTCAAGCTTTCAGATATCAGAATAGAGCATGCCTGGAAGTGGGGAAAGTATCTGTGGGTCAAACATTTTGTCAAGAAAAATCCTACCAAAACCTACAAAGAGGTCTGTGGATTTGCGAAACACGTAGATGCTCGCTTAACTCTTCTCTATGACTATTCTGATGACATCAAAAGGTTTGGAGATAGGAAATTTGCAGACTGATCTACAGATATACAGTTGAAGACTTGAAGAGATTGAAGACTTGAAGACTAGTTTATTAGGATGTTTACTTGGAGCTTGGT
Source organism: Plantago major (assembly GCA_026545765.1). Lineage (NCBI taxonomy): Eukaryota > Viridiplantae > Streptophyta > Magnoliopsida > Lamiales > Plantaginaceae > Plantago > Plantago major. Next base: position 44,701,534 of record CM048840.1, read on the forward strand.
TACTCCTGTTGTCCTGATTTACTACGTAGTTTTTGTTGTATTTTTGCTGACTGAGCTTAACTGTATTATGTATTAAAGTTATCTGTAATCTTTATTTGTAACTTATTTGAAGAACTTACTCTCAGATAGTAATCTATAAAAGATAACTTGTCAGCAAAGATCACACCTTGTGATTTGGTTGATGTTTACTTTCTGCACTTATTTAAATAAATTAAAGATCTTAAGAAAAGATTAAGTGTTGGATTGTTCACTCATCCAGATTTGTAATAGGTAAGATAGTCATCGTTGACTGATCAAAAAGGGGGAAATTTGTTGGGAAATTTCTTGGGAAATTTGTTAGGAAATTTGTTAGATATTTTGTTAGAAATATCTGTTTAGATTTTGATCAGCAACATGATGACTTATCTTAGTCTCAGAAAGGTGATTAGTACTCTTGGTTCACTTGAACATTGTAAAAGAGGAAACTCACTAAGTATGATATTATAGCTAATCTTGTATAGGATGTTAGGTCTCAAAATGTAATTTTTATTTTATGAAGAGAAGACCAAGAAGAAGACATCTAAGCAGAACAAGATCAACGACATTGAAGACTTGAAGAAACTGACACAAGATTGCTGAAACTGTTGTTCAGATATCTTAGCCAGATATCTTGAAGACACGAATAGTTTCAAACAAACTGTGTCACAAGAGATATCTGAGAAATAAAAGACCTATCTGAAAACAAGGAAAGTGTCCACAAATATCTATTCTCAGATACCTTGAGCTTTAACCACATTTCTGAAAGAGAAATATATATATTGCAAACAAAGTTGTTTCAATATAAGTGGTATCTGAAGATTGAAGATAAGGACATGCAAAGAATCAGATAACACTAGTCTCTGATACAAAGCATAGTTCCGTTGGCACTACAGGACAAATAGTATAGTACAATGCATTTAATGCACGGACAGAGATGTCTGAATAAAAGCAACGGCAACTTCTGAAGAAGAAGACAAAGCCTACTACAGTACTATACACAGATATCAATAGTTTGAATTTGAGCCTAACGGATACTATTCAAACGGCACTCAAATTCATCTATAAATATCAACACTTAGACTGCTTGAAGAGACACACGACACACCTTGAACTGCATAAAAACGCTGAACATCTTACTCTCTCTCAAAGCAAACTTACTTATCCTCAAAGCTTTCTGTTGCGACCAAAGCTTTTGATCTTGAGTAACACTGAAGTTCTAAGTGTCCTGATCCTAAACAAGCATAGCTATCTGTGAAAGAGTTGAAACGAAAGATCAAGTATCTGAGATTCATTCTCTTGAACATTTAACTAAGACTGGTCAAGAAAAGAACAAGATACCATACATTGAAAAGTGTATTAAGTATACTTGATTCACAGAGCTATCTCAATAATCAATAAGTTATTAAAGAAGCTCATCCGACAACTCAAACCAAAACCAACACCATAATCAAGTGGAGTATGTGAAGTACTTAGTTTGAAAAATCAGGGAATAACTCCAAGGTTACCGGAGTATAGGAAGTACTTGATTTGGAAAACTAAGGAATAACTCCAAGGTTATTGAGTATAGGAAGTACTTAGCTTGGGAAGCTAGGGAATAACTCAAAGGTTTCTGAGTACAGGAAGTACTTGGCTGTGAAAGCCGGGGAACAACTCAGGGGGAACATTTGGTTGGGAACCAATTGTTAAGAATCTTAGAATAGGTTTATTGTAAGTGAACTCAATTATCTGTTCTAGTGAATTCTAGGTCTCTGATAGACCGAAGTGGATTAGTTGGAGGATTACGCCACCTCCAGATACCACTATACTTGTTGTGTTATTTACCTTTCTGTATTTACATTTCAGCAACACACACACACACTTTAACTGTTTCTGCACTTATCTTTATTAAGTCTTCCGCGCTCTGATTCTAAGTATCAGATATCTATTCAGATATCTGAGAAATAGTTTTTATCGACAAAAGTTTTAAAAGACTATTCACCCCCCCCCCCTCTAGTCTTTTACTTTGCCGTTATCTGGACCAACAGTCTCAGATTTCACACAGCTCACAAGACAGCTCTCCCTGGGAGAGAACCAGTCCTCGGGGAAGTGAAACCCCAACCCGCTGGCCGTCAGGCACCCAGAAGGAGGAAACCCTAGAAGCAGCAGCACGGAGACATCAAGATCATCAGAGACTAAGCTTCTTTTTCCTTTCTTCTTAGATTTCAATTAATGTTCTTTGATTACTATGAGTAGCTAATTTTCTTTTGTAATGGCGAACCGCCGTAACTCTGCTTTTGCTACTTCTTTACATACCAGGATATGTTAATGGAAAAGTTAATTATTTGACATAAATCGTGGTTATACAACTCTATACATCCTTCGTGGTGTGATGTTCTGCTGAGTGATACAGTAGTTTCATTGAACTGAGTAAGGGTACTCGTGCCGATTGCACCTTAGCACCATAGTATTATGCCTTGCTATCGTTAGCGGTAACTACGTAGGATTTTAACTAAGAAGTTGGGAGTAGCATATCAGAGGGAGGTTGGGGAACCTTTACGCCTGTCAACTATTGATTTACAACAAAAGTAATTTAGGGTTTACTGCGAACTGATCATTCTGTCTGAGATAAGAAACTGTTTACTTTTCTACATTCAAATTTGCTTGTTCCTATGCTAAGTGTCCGTGGAGAACGACATCCCGAGTCAACTTTCTGCTACAAACTATGGATTGGAGGACTTCCGACTTATAAATTTAATCTTGATTGTATTTGAAGATTACAGGTTCTACAACGAAAAACGAGATCTCTAAGTGCACATCAAAATTTGGCGCCGCTGCCGGGGACACTTGACCGCTCAAGCAAGTTTCGATCGATCGAGATAAGTTGAAATCTTTCTTTCGCTTTTTAAATTTATGCATTGCCTTTTTAATACGTACATCATAAACCCAAAAAAAAAAACAGAAAATCAGTGAGAATCTATCTCCACAGCAAAAAATCCAAAAAATATTTTATTTCCCATATTAGTTTACTTCCTTATTCAAGAAATTCCAAAAAATATTTTCTTTCCCATATTAGTTTACTTCCTTATTCAAAAAATCCAAAAAATATTTTCTTTCCTACATTAGTTTACTTCCTTATCAAGAAAATCCAAAAATAAGTAATTTTAGATTCCTGTTTATTTTCTTCCTTGTATTATATATTAGTATCTTCCAGTGTTTGTCTGTTAGTTTTTATGCAAGGTAGAAGAAGTGCAGGAACACCATTGGTACCGCTTAGAGACGACATAGACAAGCCTGAAAGGCGAAGACTGTTTGCTACCATCATGGAATCATCTAGCAACATGAGTGGAGAAGGAACTAGCAATGACAATCCATCTGGGAACGTCGCAACTTCTGAACTTGAGCAACTGCTTAGGGTGCAACTTGAGATTCAAGCTGAAAGGGAAGAGCTGGAACGAGAAAGGCTAAGGATAGCCGAGGAAAGATTGAGGTTAGATGAGAACCGAAGAAGGCATAACTACGCAAGGGTGGAAATGGTAGACGAAGATGACAGACCCATGCGCGACTATGTTATGCCAACGCTTACATCGCATGCCTCAAGCATCAATCTGGAAAGGATTGCAAGGGAGTATGATCTGAAAGGAACTCATCTGAACCAGCTACCACACTTCTACGGGAATGCAATTGAAGACCCGATGCAACTCATCTGAACCAATTGAGGGAATTCTACGCAATAGTTGGAGTTATACCACTAAATGGGCTCACGGAATGTCAACTCAGAAGAAGGGTCTTCCCCAGCTGCCTTAAGAACAAGGCGAAGAACTGGCTTTTCTCACTACAGCCAGGCAGTTTGACTACATGGGATGAGGTCTTCAACAAATTTATGCTCAGATACTTCCCATTGAAGAAGGCATCCAACCTGAAGAGCCAGATCCAAAACTTCAGTCAATTTGACGGAGAAACCTTCCATGAAGCGTGGGAGAGATACAAGGATCTACTTGACAGATGCCCTATGCACTCTTATGCGATGTTTGATAAGGTCAACAACTTCTACAAAGGAATTGACTCTATCAGCCAGGCACTCATCGATGGAGCATGTCAAGGAAACCTGCTAGATGCACCCCCAAGAAGGATTTGGGAAGTGTGCGAAAACCTGAGTGGAACTCTATGCAGAAAGGACGAGGAAGAAGGGTTACTACTAAGGAGGTCAGAGCAATCGAGGAAACCCCTTGGAAACAGATCTGTAGGAGGATTGAAGCTATAGAGATAAGGATGGGGAAGAAGGATGATGTGGATGAAGTACCGGAGGAACCAACACCACTGGAAGAGGCACACTGCGTCCAAGAATCAAGGAAATGGAGGCCGAGGAACCAACCGGTAAACAACTTTATCCCTCAACACCCTCTTTTATCGTACCGTACTGGACCTAGCCTAAACCTACCCGAACTACCACCTAGACCACCTACTATGACACCTATTCCCACACCACCACCAAGGCCGTCACAAAACTTGCTCAAGCCACCCTCCATTGAAGATAAGATAGATACCATAATGAAGGAGATGGGAGACATCGGGAAATTTTTGAAGCAGCAGGGTGAATTTACCGCGAGGACCAATTCCTATATCGCCAAGGATGAGGATAACTTGAGGAGAACCGACAACACCTTGAGAATAATGGAGCTGAAGATTGGTCAAATCGCCAAAGAAGTAGGGGAACTGCAACAGAATAAGGACAAGCTGCCGGGTCACACCGAGAGAGCTATGATGATTGTTGAAGCTGCCGATGTTACAAGAATCAGGGGAGGAAACCGTACCGAATATGGACGGAAGAACCTCGAAGGGACGCAAGGTAATGGCCTCAAACCTTCTCCTTCAGCATTCGGGTGTGAAAAAGATTCTCCTACCAAAGAAGAGAGGGCAAAACCAGTTCTACTAAAGAAGCCCGACCCCGGAGCTTTCAACATTGATGTTGTCATCAAAGGGAAGACAGCCACAGGAACCCTGGATCTAAGAGCCAGCATCAATATGATGCCGCTCGCCGTCTACAAGAAACTTGGCTTAACAGGAATGGTGGAAGCAAGAACCGGCATACTGGTTGCCGGTGGCTCTACTACAACTGCCTGCGGCAAGGTACGTAATGTTATTACTCAGATGGAGGGGCTCGATATTCTTGTGGACTACCTGATTGTGGACTGCGATGAACCGAACAACGACACCATGATTCTTGGAAGACCTTTTATTGCCACCACCAACACCATTATCAACGTGTCAAGAAGGGAGATTTCGATGAATATATCGAATCACCGGATAGTAATGGGAACTCCGAGTGAGAATCTGGAGGAGGCAAAGGCATCAAGGATCAATTTCGCCATAGACAACTGGTGGATGGACTCTGAAGAAGAATTGGTGGTACCTTTTGAAGATTTGCTAGCACGAACGAATCTATTCAAGACCTACTGGGAGACAGGGGAAGAATCAGCTGAAAATACTCTTCCATCGATCCCCGACAAACACTTCGAGTTGGAGGACAGAAACTGGAGAAGCGGATCTCCTGAGAGTGAGGGTGAATGGAACAACCCGGAGGAAACCAATGACTACTTGGAGTTTACTTTTCACATCGACGAAGATCCGGAGCTAGATGAGATCGAGGAAGAAGAGATGAAACGCTGGATAGAGCATTCGAGCTATGCAACAAGGGAATGGATGGACAAATGCTTCAACGGAATCGAAGGTTTAACCCTCGACACTTAAGCCATCATGAAACTAGGGGTCGAGCTATAAGACCTAAAACAAGCGCTTCTTGGGAGGCAACCCAAGGTTACGTTTACGCATTTTACTTTTGCATTTTCATTTTTCGTCTTTTTCTCGTTTTCCGTGCCAAAATTATTTTTCGAAAATCTTTTCAAAATTTCTTATTTATTATGTTTGCTTTTTGAAAAATTGAAAAAACAAAAAAGAATCGAAAATGTAGATTTTGGCACGATAGAGGTGCAGTGAGGCAGCAGTCGCCAGTGGACTGCAGTGAGCTGCTTGCAGCTCACTCCCTCCCTTTTAAAACCCCAAAATCGATTTTTCCCCTTCTCCACTTCATTTTCTTCACGAATTCTTCACTTGCTCTTCAATTCTATCATACCCATTGCATTTTTTAGCTTGTCTATCCATCATCAACATCAAGTAAGTGATCTCTACTCATCTTTATCCTAATTACATCTTCATTTTAATGTCTTTATCATTCATCTCTTTGCTTGCACCTTCTTCTTGCTTCTTTGGTGTTTAGCAATTACATTCCTTAATTGATTGATTTGTTGATGTTTGAGATATGTGGATACATGCTTACTTTTAGTATTCACTGCTTTACTACTTGCTTGTTAGAGATTTGACAAATCGTTTGAGAATTTGAAGGTTTTTGTTCTTGCCTACCAAGTGTTCGATAAAATGTCTCAATAGAACAAACTCCTCTATCGACCCCTTTCTCCCTCGATTACTTGCTTACATGGTAATAACTTTTTGAAGTATGCTTAGAAAACATGTTTTCATCGTCATTTGCTCATAGGATGGAGATTACATTACAATTTGCCTTTCAACTTGATGCTTGACACAACTTGAAAACTTGAGTTACATGCCTAGTTCTTGCATTATTTTGAAGTGGCTATTGATCTTATTACAAGCTATAATTTTGCATACACCTTGTGCCACACATTAGGTTTGGGGGAGTAGAAACCCCATAGGATTTGCATGTAACCCTTAGGCTTGATTTAACTCCAAACATGCTATCTCACACACTTTTTTGGCCTAGGTACAATGGGAAGAACCAAAGGAGGAAAGGAGGTGGGTGAACTAAGCACCAAGAGAGCAAAGAAAGGAAAGAAGGTGGCATCGGGGAATCTCTCTAGCAAGGCTCGGGGTTGGCTCTTGGTCAATAATGACCGGGGGGGGGGGGGGGGTTCCCGAGAGGAAAATAGAGATCGAATGGGGGATAAACCCAGCCCTTAATTGGATTCACGACGTTTTGAGCCTCTATGCTTGGGGAAATTTCACTTCCATTCTCTGAGGATACGACATCGAGATAGTCCGAGAGTTCTACGCGGAGTACTTCCAACTGAAGGTCAAGAAGCCAGAGGACGCACTTTTAGATCGCCCCGTCATGGTTCGAGGGGTAGAGGTCATGTTTGGGCCAAGAGCTATCAACGAATTCTTCGAAATCCCGGAGGAGCACATTCATGGTGATTACAAGGAACTGGCATATGACGAAATGGAGTACGGAGAGATCCTAGAAGACATCCCACGGGTATTACTTGGAGAGATTTAGAGAGGACGCAGTGGGAATGTCCATCCCAAGGGCTACACTCAATGGAAGAGCAAGATTTTGGATGCACTTTTGTAGAGACCAATTTGAAGCCGACCCTGCACCACGAAGGGCTCAAGGGCGACGTAGCCACTCTTGTCTACGCAATTATGGAGGGTCACTACATTGATGTTGGAAGAATCATGGTGAAGGAGATGTAAATGGCGAAGAACAACACAAGAAGGAACCTGCCATTCCTCGGTCTCATCACCGCTATATGCCAGAAGAATGGAGTTCCTATCAGCGAGTCAGGATTCGCTTGACTCACATAACCTTTTGATGGAGACAGAACTATCCACCTCCTTGAGATGCAGGAGAAGGCTGCCAAACCTGAGCTTAGGAAAAGAGGGGTAGCGGATCAGCCGCGTGGAGCTTTTGACATGAATTCCTTCAACGAATTCGTGAACAACTATCAGATGGAGAGTCAAGGGAGTGCACAAAGTCGAGATGAGATGAACGGAATGGGCTGGAGGTCAGAGTGGAACAACCATGTCACATATCTGCATCGTTATGAGCAGATCTCCATCCGACAGGAGAACATCGACGGGTATGGTCACCACGAGTATCCACCTTATTACCCGCCACCACAGCTCTATCCACCGCCCGACATCGATCCGACGATGTACTACCAAGGCTATCAGGGATTTTATCCCCCACCGCCTCCTGGAGGATCATCATCTTGAAGCACCATCTGGACTGGAGAAGTAGCACCGAGAGGGGAGTATCTTTTCTTTTTCTCTTTACTTTCCTAGTTTTCTATCTGCTCTTAGCTAGGTTTGGGGGAGGAATTTGATTTGTTTGCTACCTGCTTAACTATTCGGTCTATAATAACCTTAAATACTCGCACTTAGTAACTTGTAGTTTAATTTCGGTTATATTTTATTTTCATCTGTTACGTCTAAGGTCTTCTATTTGCTGAAAAATATTTTGATCTGTGGGAGAGTACCAAGTATGAGCCATTACTAGGATGAGGGGCGGTGGATTTGTTATCCTGCTTTGCTGCTTGCTGAATATATGCTCTGACCGAATACGACCCATGCTACTTTGATGAGTGAGTCTGCTTGCTACTCTAATTGAAGTCTTGTGTGCACCCGTGTGAACACTGCTACCCTTGAGTCTTTATTTGTTATCAGCATGAATATGATTAGTGTTACTCACCTTTCTGAATCCTTTTTATATACCTTTCACTAACCCCGCTGAAAGCCTTTTGAGCCTTTATGAAACCCCACCATATATCATATACTTGCTTTACTTAAGCGGTGACTGAAGCCTACCGCCAAGCTTGAACAAAGAAACAAAGCAAAGAGCTTCAAAGAATGGAGGAGAATCATGTTTTGATCATGATCGAGAACAGGTTTGGGGGAAAGAAGAGAAGAAAACCCTGACTCCAGTTCGAGAAATTGGTTTGGGGGAGAAGTGGAAGATGATCATCATCGAAAGGTAACCTTGTTGGCTCTACTGTTTATTTCCGGTGCTAAAAATCACTAGCTCTTGCTCCAGAAAAAAAAAAAAAAAAAAAAAAGAGTACCAAAAAGAGCAAAGGTACAAAAGTCTCAAAGTGGATCTATGGTCCTTGTGACCACCGTTTTTGTGTTGGGCATGTTGCAGATACTACCCAAACCAACATGCACAAAAGTGAGAAATTCGGTAAAACAGACACTACCAAAAAATGGAGAGACTAAAAGAGCCCAATGATGGCCAACCAAAAGCATACGGGTCTGTAAAACAACTTCAAAAAATAGTATGCCAAAAAAAAAAAAAAGGAGAAAAAAATAAAGGAGCAAGTAGTCTATGTGTGAAGCAACCGATGGAGTGGTTACGATGATAGAAGAGAAGCTGAAAATTTATCATTACGAGAAGACGAAGTCGAAGGAAGGAGCTCGGTGTCCGAAAGGATAAGTCCCCCTGAAGTACCCTTTTATTCTACCTTGTTATCTTCTAATGATACTTGACCTTTCCCTCCTCTTTATATTATCCTACCTAATTTACCTACCTAGCCAACATGAGTGATGAGACTATAATTTAGAGTCGCACTTAGTCCTTTTTAGCGGTCTTTGTTAGTCTTTGTTTATGGTTTTATAGTGTCTTTGTACGTTTTTATGCTTTGGTGCTTTGTTTGTGTTTTGTAGGATTTTTGTGTCCCGAAGGTGAAAATCGGAGTGAAAACTTTGGTTCTAGATCTTTGAATGTAGAGTAACTGGGCGAAAACAGATGTGGATTCGGAGTTCGGACGAAGAATTGAAAGCCGTTTTAGCGAAGCATGCAAAAGTGAAGTTTTACGGAGCAGTCTATACATTTTGGCCATAACTCTCTCATATAATGTCCGATTGACCTGATTGCGGTGGCCACGGAAAGATAATTCTAAGGGCTACAATTTTTGTTTTGGAAGCATCGGCAAATTCTGTCTCTGGAAAAAGTTACGGAGGTTTTAAGCTCATCGCGGTGAATGGAGATTTTCGGCGCGGCGAGATTTTACAAGGCAAAAAGAGGAGCTACACGGGGTTTCTCGCCGCGGCGAGCTATTTTCCTCGCCGCGGCGAGATTCGGCGAGAAGGCCCAGATTCAGCATATTTTTTCCTTTTTAGGTTAGAATTAGGTCTTCCTTTGCCATAACTTCTTATACTCGATTTTTTCATAGAAAAAAGCTTCTACAACTAGGTTTTGACATTGATTGATTGATCTTTGGAGCTTGGTTTACCTCTTGTAAGAACCATCGGGATCGAATTCTTGGTAATTATTGATAACTCTCTATTGTTTATCTTCAATTCGTGTTTTCTTCTGTTTATCGAATTGTATGATCTTGCATGCGATTATCACCATGTTTATGCTTCGCGTAATCTATACCATGCATTCTTTCATCTTTGCTTCCCTCATGAGTAGTTAAATCACTCCGATCACGGTAGTTATGTGATAGTCTTGCATATTTGTTTCTAGGGTTAGGATTCGTTCATATAGGTTCGTCTAGTTCAAAATTTTCGTAAAAACCTTCAATCCAATAAGCTAATTCAAGACTTTCAAAATCGTTTTCGGTTACGGATCGTGGATTGACGACCCACGATTACTCTAGTTCAAAGACTTTCAAATAACGTTTGGTTGAATTGGATTGATTGATTTCTGTACGCCGACCGTGTGACAAATATGAATGATTGCCCTAGAACGAATTAGCATTACTTAATCATTACTACGGTGTTCATCTTCTCTCATTGTTAAAAACCGTTATTTGCTTTATCTTATTCTAGTTTTTAGAAACAACCAACTTACAAATCAATCTATTTTCACAAGTAACTGTTTGCTTTCAAACTGTTGTCGTAGCTTAATTGGTTCCTTAGCGAACGATCCTGTGGTTAGCATTGTCTGTCTACAACAACTGCTTACTACTTGTTTTCTAAGTAATAATTTGAGCACATCAAATTTGGCGCCGCTGCCGGGGAATCAATTCCTACTGTAGCGCTTGATTGTAAATTTTTACTCGTTTTGTTTATAGTTTTCTTTTGTTTAGTTAGTTTTTGTTTTGTCGGAACTACTCATGGTTTCTTGTCTTCGTGTGTGTTGGGACTTATGCAACCAAGAAACCGTATCTGATGGACATCTACTCTATCCGCCAGAAAGATTCTACGATGCGTGGTATCGGTTTAGAGATCTTGAAAAAGGGTGCATAAATGCTAGATTGAGCGGTAGGGATGTGATAGGATGTTCCTATTTTGGATTGACCAAGGATGATCAAACAATATTAGAAGAAGCCGCGAGACAACCCATAGATGAGTTTAAACTCAAACAATTCTTTGAGTTAGCCAATTCTTTGAGTTTGTCGATGTTGCTGATTGAGGACATCCAACGTGAGAAGATTAACCATCCTGCTGAGCTGACTTCTGAATCTGCCCCTACTGTACAAGAAGAAACCCATTCTACTCCCTTACCTGCTGAGATGACTTCTGAACCTGCCCCTACGGTACAAGAAGAAACACATTCTACTTGCTTACCTGCTGAGCTGACTCCCGAATCTGCCCCTACGGTACAAGAAGAAACCCATGATTCGCACGCCATAGTCCCATCATACACATTGGACTGCCCAGGGAGTTTCGACCCACTTTTTCGTTTTTATTTTCACTCTGATTCCCATAGTTATTTTTTAGTTTTTGTGATTTCTTTAATTTTAGTTTTCAAGGAATCATGGAACTGTTAGAGAACCTGAGGAGAGGAGCTAAGGATGGCTCACAAAATGCTGAGGATACCGGGACGGATGCAAGGGATTCGTTCCCGTTTGATAATGGATACCAGCATTTCCCAAAAGTCTAGCCAACGACTATAATAAAAGGCGCTTCCCGGGAGGCAACCCGGGGGTAAGTTTTTCTTTATTATCAGTTTGTTATTTTTTTCTTTTCTGTTGTCCTTCGCTTGCTTAAACTTGAAACTCGAGGACGAGCTAAAGTTTAGGTTTGGGAAGGGATTTCATGTGTTTTGTGTTCGTATTTATCGCTTTCATAGTGGTGGTCGGTGAGCCACATAGGATTGCATATCTTTTTGCGGCCTGTGTGCCTTATTTGTCTACGTGGGGTGGTATGTTAGCAACTTTTATGTGTTTCTTTTGTTTTCAGTTTATGTTTGTGTCTTAGCTTTTTAGATAGAGTCTTTTGGCCTGTGTTTTTGGTCTATTTTCAAATTTTCGTGGTGAGTCTGAGTCTTTGACCAAGTCGAACGTCCATTGTAGGTGTTAAATCCACTTGCTGCTTACGTTTTATTTTATGATTAGCTGGAAGTAGGACAGTGTATTTTTAATCCTACAAGGTCGTTTCTCTTTTAAATAGCAAGTTTGTTTAGCTCCTTGGTCCAAAAATCCTATGAGAAGCCTGAGAGCCGATGAAAAAATTTTGTACCGGCAAATGTATTGTGTGATTACCTGGGTTGTGCAAGTTTTTACGTATTACATGTGCCTTTTTCATACTTATGTGTACTCAGTCTTGTTAGGGATGACGAACAACATGCTCTTTTTAAGCTCTTCCCCCTGTTCCAAGGAACAGGTTTGGGGAGAGAACTGTTATCTTGTGACTTTTATGTGCTGTTTTGCATTATTGCTGAAAAGTTTGTTTACTGCTCCCTAAAAGCTTATTGATATTTGAATCTCGGGGTGGATCTATGGTCTTCATTGATCACCGTTAATCGTGTTAGGCGTGTTTCAAATACTACCTATATCGGCGTGGTCCTAAAAAGTCATATGTCTGTGAGGGTTGATGGCACGTACACCAAACTGACACGCACAAAAGTGCGGACTTTCGGTAAAATAGACACCTGCAAAAAATTGAGATTAAAAGAGCCCAATGAGGCTAAGCACTGAATATACAGTGAAGAATTTGATTGAGATTGGAATCGGTTGACGTGATTAGGGGGAGCAGTTTCAGCTTTTGTTTTCTGAAAAATTGAGTCGCCTGTTAAGTCCCTTTCGATCTAATGAGACGAGTGCAAAAGCATAAGATATTCTAGGCACGTTTGTGATGCAAGTCACGTACCAGTTTATTTTTGAGCTTATACCCCATTTGGATACTTCCAAGAGAGTGAGAGATACACTGCATTCACCTGTGAGGGACTAGCGAGCTACACTTAAGTGCTATTTGTCTGGGAAACGATTGTGTTTGATTTTCTGTACACTGTTTTGCCAAAATTGGTTTCATGACAAAATTTTTGCATCTCGTGGACTTACTGTTTACAATGGTAGATTCGGTCACTTGGGACCTTGACTCTTTGTTTGTTTTCGTGGTTTCGAGTCTAGTTGTGTCTAGGATTGTTTATTTGCTCGAGGACGAGCAAAGGTTCGATTTGGGGAGTTTGATGAGACTATAATTTAGAGTCTCATTTAGTCCTTTTTAGTGGTCTTTGTTACTCTTTGTTTATGGTTTTATAGTGTCTTTGTGCGTTTTTATGTTTTGGTGCTTTGTTTGTGTTTTGTAGGATTTTTGTGACCCGAAGGTGAAAATTGGAGTGAAAACTTTAGTTCTATATCTTTGAATGTAGAGTAACTGGGCGAAAACGGAAGTGGATTCGGAGTTCGGGCAAATAATTGAGAGCCGTTTTAGCGAAGCATGCAAAAATGAAGTTTTACGGAGCAGTCTAGACATTTTGGCCATAACTCTCTCCTATGATGTCCGATTGACCTTATCGCGGTGGCCACGGAAAGATAATTCTAAGGGCTACAATTTTCGTTTTGGAAGCATCGGCAAATTCTGTCTGTGGAAAAAGTTACTGAGGTTTTAAGCTCGTCGCGGCGAATGGAGATTTTCGGCGCGGCGAGATTTTACGAGGCAAAAAGGGGAGCTACACGGGGTTTCTCGCCGCGGCGAGATTCGGCGAGAAGGCCCAGATTCAGCATATTTTTTCCTTTTTAGGTTAGAATTAGGTCTTCCTTTGCCATAACTTCTTATACTCGATTTTTTCATAGAAAAAAGCTTCTAGAACTAGATTTTGACATTGATTGATTGATCTTTGGAGCTTGGTCTACTTCTTGTAAGAACCATCGGGATCGAATTCTTGGTAATTATTGATAACTCTCTATTGTTTATCTTCAATTCGTATTTTCTTCTGTTTATCGAATTGCATGATCTTGCATGCGATTATCACCATGTTTATGCTTCGCGTAATCTATACCATGCATTCTTTCATCTTTGCTTCCCTCATGAGTAGTTAAATCACTCCGAACACGGTAGTTATGTGATAGTCTTGTATATTTGTTTCTAGGGTTAAGATTCGTTCATATAGATTCGCCTAGTTCAAAATCTTCGTAAAAACCTTCAATCCAATAAGCTAGTTCAAGACTTTCAAAATCGTTTTCGGTTAAGGATCGTGGATTGACGACCCACGATTACTCTAGTTCAAAGATTTTCAAATAACGTTTGGTTGAATTGGATTGATTGATTTCTGTACGCCGACCGTGTGACAAATATGAATGATTGCCCTAGAACGAATTAGCATTACTTGATCATTACTACTGTGTTCATCTTCTCTCATTGTTAAAAACCGTTATTTGCTTTATCTTATTCTAGTTTTTAGAAACAACCAACTTACAAATCAATCTATTTTCACAAGTAACTGTTTGCTTTCAAACCGTTGTGGTAGCTTAATTGGTTCCTTAGCGAACGATCCTGTGTTTAGCATTGTCGGTCTACAACAACTGCTTACTACTTGTTTTCTAAGTAATAATTTGAGCACATCACTGAGTACTATTTTGATTTGTGCCTTAACTTTTGGGAGAAGGATTGCATAATGTTACCGCGACGTAATGATTTTGAAGTATACCTATAAGGACATTGGGTTACACTTGTAACCGCTGGCTGTAGTAAGTGATGCTTACTTGTTACTTGTTTGATGTGGCGTCATGAGGTTGGAGTTGAAACTATGCGAGTCAGTAGAGTTTGGATTCCTGAAACTGCATGCTTGTCTATGTGGTGGTTTATTCTTGCTGCACATTTCATGGTCACTTGTTAATTATCGTTTTTGCCTTGATCAAGGATGAGCAAAAACTGATTTGGGGGTGTGATGTGACAATGAAATGTGCGATTTAGCATACTTTTAGACCCTCATTTTTTGCCCTAGATGCAATATTAGTGTTGTTTTATGGTCAATTACCAACTTTGCTTGTTTTCTGTAGGTCATGATCGCGATTTTGAGGATTTGCACGATTTCAGGCACCAAAACGGCATAATTGTGCCAAATCGGGGAAAGGAAGCAAAAATGCCGGATCAGCCGTTGCACGGAGTTCAAGGAGTCAAAACATGTCATGCGACTAATCGATGCGAAGATAATTGAAGATGAAACAACTTTGTAGAAGACCACTTTTCGAGGAAACGGAGTTACGAAGCCCGAAATTGAATAACGAAGAAAACAGATTCGAAGATGCAACAACGGAAGATGACGGCCACCAGGGGACCGTAGAAGGGCCCATTGCAGCCACCAGGCGGCCACAGTCATGCCCCTGTTTTCCTCCTGGGCTGTTTTCTAGTCTGTCAGCCTGAGGCCCGCCTTCCTAAACCTCCCTTGTTGAAGAATGGCGGTTTGGAGGTCGAAATTTTCACCTATAAATAAGACCTCAGGGGTCTCAGATTTCACACATCGAACAACTTTGTAGAAGACCACTTTTCGAGGAAACGGAGTTACGAAGCCCGAAATTGAAGAACGAAGAAAACAGTTCAAGTGCGATGTCGAAGATGGCGGCCACTGAGGACCACGAAGGGCCCATCAGAGCCACCAGTGACGCGATCATGGCCCACCTTCCTAAACCTTCCTTATTGAAGAATGGCAGTTTGGAGGTCGAAATTTCACCTATAAATAAGACCTCAGGGGTCTCAGATTTCACACAGCTCACAAGACAGCTCTCCCTGGGAGAGAACCAGTCCTCGGGGAAGTGAAACCCCAACCCGCTGGCCGTCAAACATCCAGAAGGAGGAAACCCTAGAAGTAGCAGCACAGAGACATCAAGATCATCAGAGACTAAGCTTCTTCTTCCTTTCTTCTTAGATTTCAATTAATGTTCTTTGATTACTATGAATAGCTAATTTCCTTTTGTAATGGCGAACCGTCGTAACTCTGCTTTTGCTACTTCTTTACATACCAGGATATGTTAATGGAATAGTTAATTATTTGACATAAATCGTGGTTATACAACTCTATATATCCTTTGTGGTGTGATGTTCTGCTGAGTGACACAATAGCTTCATTGAACTGAGTAGGGGTACTTATGTCGACTGCGCCTTAGCATGCCCTCTTGTCGTTAGAGGTAACTGCGTAGGATTTTAACTAGGAAGTTGGGAGTAGCATAGCAAAGGGAGGTTGGGGAACCTTTACGGCTGTCAACCATTGATTTACAACAAAATTAATTTAGGGTTTACTGCGAACTGATCATTCTATCTGAGATAAAAAAAAAAACTGTTTACTTTTCTACATTCAAATTTGCTTGTTCCTATGCTAAGTGTCCGTGGAGAACAACATCCTGAGTCAACTTTCCGCTATAAACTGTGGATTTAAGGACTTCAGACTTATAAATTTAATCTTGATTGTATTTGGAGATTATAGGTTCTACAATGGAAAATGAGATCTCTAAGTGTACATCACTCGCCAAACCTAGACTAGAGCTGGTCCTCCAGCGAAATAGGCTAAGAAAGAAAGGAAAAGTGAAAAATGTACTCAAGTAAGCTCGTAAGTTGTAGACGGTGTCACTCCTGTGGAGCATGGGCCCAGATGGGAGGGGAGGATGCCCCATCCCTGTGACGTTAATCACGCATCTGCTCACACTGACTAGAGCACTGTTGACGTTGAGTCCTCTATTGGTAGAGTTATGCCCGTAGAGCAAGAATCGATTGTAATAAGTCGTATTTCGGTAGCTGAAATAAAATGAATCGTATTATACAAATTCCTTGATTTTGTTTATTATGTATTTACATATGAGATTATACACTCATACATATATCCTGAAATTCAAATGTTCATCATACAACCTTCAGTCTAGTATACATGGGATGTATACAGTGGATTAGACTTGGAAGAATGATGTTCATTAAACTAGTCAATGACGATGTCCTACTAGGATTGGGATTGAGGATAAAGTCATTAGTGTATTCCTCGACCAGATTAGTGGTCTGACTTATCCTAGTAAGTGATCCTGAGTGATCGAACATGAATTACACTTATATGGTTTTGGAATAAATCATATATGACTGGACACGACGAGAAACGAGCATTCACTAACCAATAGCATTGAACAAGGTGTAGTGATTAGCTCAACATTAGTATCATCACCGATGATCAGATGCGACAGATCTTAACTAGTCTTCACATGGACGAACTAATGCGTGTCTCTATTTGACTTTGGGTTCTAGGGAGAATTCACCTACGGGTGAAACTGGCACTTAGTTTCACGTAGACTGGGACGTGTGTGAAGAATTGGATTCGCTACTTTATAAAACGAGGATATAAGTTAGACTCCCATGCTAAGTTGGTTTGGAATTGTAAGTCGAGGTCCTGAGGTCAAGTTTCCTTAAATGGAAACTGAATTCCATGTATAGAACCAATGATATTCATGCATGGATAAAGTGGTAATCGAAATAAGGTCAACGACTTTGCCTATATTCGGATTGCGACTCAACTGTGAAGGATCTTATATATATATATGTATATAATTTAACAAGCTTGTCTATAGTCGCGGGTATTCTAATACTATCATCAATGGACTACATGATTTGATCTTGTAAGATATTCTACATCTTAGGAGTGCAACCTCACAAGTTTAGGTGGAGTCTTGTTGAGGTTTAAAATGAGGATCTTCTAATGTCCCTGATCCCGTGATAGAGAATGTACGTGTTTATAGCCCAGAAAGATGCTAGGTCTATCGTTCTCTTTAGCACAATCATTACCGGACAAGTAGTAATAACAAACCTCATTTTTATATTCGTTTATATGTTTGAAAATTATGTGTTGTACTTTGAATGATGTTTGATTCATTCACATTTAATAGGTACATCTGAATATGTTATGGGAATTAATTAAAGTACAGGGACTAACTAAATTGTAATTTACTAAAAGTTGCAATTACAATACTTGGGATATACTCCCTCCGTCCCGCTTATATAGGCCACAAACTTTTCGGTGTTATTTTTAAGACGGTAAATAGTTTATTATTTGTTGGTGGAGAGATAAATGATTAAAAAAATGGAGAAAGTATGAAAGATAAGAGACAAAAATGATAAAACAATGAATATAGTATAAGATAGTGGGGTTTACTTTTTACTATTTCAGGAAGTAGCCTAAATTAGTGGAAAAAATGAATAGCTACATTTTTTAGCGGGGCGGAGGGAGTATTATTATGTTTATATTAATAATATAAGTACATCTCCAATCGATTGGAGCTGTTTGTCGGAGCTGATTACAGCTCCAATCGGAGTCGATTTGGAGTTGATTTACAACTCCGATTGGAGCTATAATCAGCTCCGTTGGAGATGTTTATACAACTCATTTTTTTGAGCTTTATAGACAGCTCTGTCGAAGCTGGTTACAGCTCCAATTAGAGCTAGCCACCGCCTCCGGCGTATTAGTCGGAAGAAAAGAATAAAGGAGGAGGAGGAGGAGTTGGGTTTATTGCAATTCTACTTTTATTTTATTGAAGTTTTGAATTTCATTTTGTTTTAACTTTTTCTTATTAATTTGGTCCTAAAATTTCCAACTGGATAGAGAGAGAAACGACATGGCAGTGCTGGTCAACGGGAGTGGGGTATCTGCAATTGTTTTAAATCCGGGGATAAATCTGTTTTGGGGGCCAATTGCAGGGATAATGTATGTAATTATCGGTTCTTATAAGGTTAAGATGTGTTTGAGGAGAAGTAGAAGATTCGAGTCAATTCAAGATATGTAATTCTAAGATGATGTTTGCAACAAGATGTGAATTTCAAGATCTAAATCTGAACTGACCCGGTCTAAAATTGACCTGAGCTGAAATGATGTGAAATATTATAATCCAAGGCCCCAATCCGAACAACATTCGGTCTGATCCGACTCTACCCAAAATATATTTTCAAAAATATCCGAACAATTAAACTGATACGAAGGACCTGTTTGCTAGGACTACCTATAAAAACTATACTCTCTCCGCCCAGAGAAGTTGTCCACTTTTGCCATTGGGGACGTCCCGTTGGAGTTGTCCACTTTTATTTTTTTTGCAATTTTAGAAAAGATTTAGTATAATTTTATATTCTCATTAACAATGCAATTAAAGCAAAGTGTTGTACTTTTATATTCTCCACTAACCTCACATGTTATACATATGGTGTTATAATGTTAGAAATATTTGTTTAGATTTTGATCAGCAATCTAATGACTTATCTTAGTTCAGAAAGGTGGTTAGTACTCTTGGTTCACTTGAACACTGTAAAAGAGAAAAATCACTAAGTATGTTACTCTAGCAAATCTTGTATAGGATGTTAGGTCTCTGAATGTAATTTTTATATCTTTGAAGAAGACCAAGAAGAAGGCATCCAGCAGAAGAGTTCAACAAATTTTGAAGATTTGAAGACTGCACAAGATTTCTGAAGACGAAGGTCATCAGATACCTATGTCCAGATATCTTGAATTCAATAAACAAGCTTTGCAAAAGATATCTAAGAACACAAGGTTTCTGAACGAGGAAAAGTGCCCACAGATATCTACACTCAGATACCCTGGATAAAACCATGTTTCTGGATAACAATGTTTCAACAGGTATCTGGAGATGAGAAGGTCTCTGGAAAGGGACATGCAATGCTTCAGAAAGCGTGCATAGTTCCGTTGGCACTACAGGACAAAAATAGTACAATGCAATAAATGCGCAGACAGAGACATCTGAACAAAAGAGGAAATCTCTGAAAAGAAACAACATCTTCTGCAGTACTATTTTCAGATATCAATAGTTTGAATTTCATTAAGCCTAACGGATACTATTCAAACGTCATGATTTTCAACTATAAATATCAACACTTAGAATGCTTGAAAAACACACCAAGAACTTACACTGAACACACAAGCATACAAGCCTTCAACCTACTTACTCTTTAGCTTATAGTTGCGACTAAGCTCTTGAATTCTAAGTAGCACGAAAGTTCTAAGTGTCCTGATCCTTAACAAGCATTGCTATCTGTGAAGGAGTTGAATCAAAAGATCAAGTATCTGAGTTTCATTCTCCAGAACATTTAACATAGACTTGGGACAGTAAAGAACATATCACCACACATTGTGAAGTATGTTTAGTGATTCTTGTTCTATAGAGTATTCCTAAATAACTGAAAAGTTAGTAAGGCTACTCACCTGACAAACCTTCATAACCATCACCTTAAAACGGCGAGGAGTACAGGAAGTACTTAGTTTGGGAAACTAAGGAACAGCCCAAAGGTTTCTGAGTATAGGAAGTACTTGGCTGGGAGCCAGAGAATAACTCAGGGGGAACACTTGGTTGGGAACCTATTTAGGAATCGAGAGAAGATATTTGTAAGGTGAACACAATTATCTGTCTTAGTGGATTCTAGGTCTGAGAAAGGCCGAAGTGGATTAGTTGAAGGATTACGCCACCTTCAGATACCACTATAAAAGACGTGTTATTTACTTTCAGTAATTTACTTATCGTTCAATTTATCCTGCTAAGTATTTAAACACATGATATCTTGATGAGCACGTGCACTTATCACAAAAAAGTCTTCCGCTCTCTGAAATTAAGTATCAGATATCTTCACAGATATCTGAGAAATTGTATTTTTCGACAAAAGTTGTAAAAGACTATTCACCCCTCCCCCTAGTCTTTTCCTTTGCCGTTATCTGGACCAACAAGTGGTATCAGAGCGGGAGGTTCCCAAGCCTTCTGCACTGAACCTAGATCCCAGATAAGTGCCCACTAACTGCTTTTCACCTACACTTGATTTTTTTGTAAGTGTGTTTGCTGCAGGATGTCTTTAAGTGACGCTCCAATTCTCAAGCCAGAGAACTATGAGAAATGGAAGAACAACATGATGCTCCACCTAGAAGCTATCATTGACGAAATGATCGAAGTAATAAGGAATGGCCCCATAGTCATTCAACAACTCAAGCAGGTCATGGAGGTTTCTAATGGTAGAGACAGAGTTCCCACTGATGAAGAACCAAGTGGTGGTTCCTCACAAACAGGTGTGTCAACCAGTGGAAGACCTACTGGTCAAGTTGTTTATGAGCCAAAGCCCAGAGAGCTCTGGACATCGGAAGATGCCAAGAGAAATCGACTGGATGGTCAGGCTCGCAATATCATCATAAGTTCCACTCTAGAGCACATACGATTATGGCGTGGGCAAAAAAGGCGAAAGTGGTAAGGCGGTGATTGAAGAAATGCATGGCATTGAGAAAACAAAGGAAAATAAGTTCGAAGTTTTGAAGCTCAAATTCCAAAACTTTAAACAAGGTCCCACAGAGACTCTTGAAGAACTAGATTTTCGGTTCACAATATTGATGAGTGAAATGGCTGCAGTTGGTGAAAGTGAGAGATACTCTAACTCTGAAAAGGTTAAGACTATTGTGAGAAGCTTGAATCAAAACTGGGAACATACTCAGTATTTTTATTTCAACCAAGGAATTCCAAATATCACTCCAGTAGAAATCTTTTCCCACTTAGCTCATCGACTATGAAACTACTCGGAGAGAACAAATAATTCTTTGAAAGTTCACAATGTTGCTTTAGTAACCTGAGCACTTCGAAAGAAGGATACGAAAAGAAATGGTAGAAGATGCTCTTGCTATAAAGCAAATGAGAAAATCGTCGGTCGTGAGATTGAAGAAGAAAAGCAAAGAAGTGAAAAAGCATCTAGGCTCAAACTATCACCCGGATACAAAAGTATACGACTCACAAGCTCGCTAAACAAATGCTAAACAAGCATCTAATCTTGAGGAAGCAAAAATCGGAAACAATATACATTTCTATTGTGAAACCTGGTCATTTTAAACAGTTGCCTGTTTTCAATAAGCTAAAAGGTGACAAGAAATATAGAAGAAACTTCAAGAGAGGTCGAGCTTTGCTCACTAAAGAAAGGAAAAGATTCAAATCAATGGATGCTCTTAATATTGAGTCGAATTTGAGGAAGACTGATGACTCAAACTACCTTCTCGAATTATGTGGCATCACTCGTGAATTGGTTGACTTTGGTCAAATGAAAGGAATTATGTGGGGTTCTTTGAGAAATCTATCAGTTGCTCCAACATTGAGCCTTGCACGATTCTTGTGAGGTAACCAACATTACTCAATTCATTAATTATGAGAGTGATGAGGAAGAAATCGAAATTTAGAATATCTCGAAGAGAACTTGATCTCTACAAAGAGAATTTCATCGAGCTAGAGCGACATTTTTGAAGAAGAAAGAATTCTCTTGAAAAGGAAAATTCACAATTACTCAAGATATCGAGAAAAGGATCTTTGAAAATGCATTTCTCAAACACGAGATATAAAGCGGAGAGATTACGAGAAAGCAATGGATATACTCCAAAAGAAAAATAAAGATCTTCTTTCTGAAAATAAGGAACTCAAGAAGAAAGAACTATCTTTTCAATCCTATGCCAAAGCTAGTGACACTCTTACTGAAGTACACTCTTATTTAAGAGATCCTTCAGAAAAGGGAGACTTGGGCTGGACACACAAACAAATAGCTCTACTACTCTGAATAAGAGTGAAGAAAGAATAATGTTTGTTAGTGCTCAGCAAAATGGTTCTCAAATAACCTACAGCATTGGTCAGAAAGCTAAGGTTGTTGACAAAGGAAAGGCAGTCGCAACCAAACCTTTGTGTGAAAAACAAGTCCAAAAGAAAAATGTTAGGAATGTTTCTATAAAGAAACATAACATGAAAAGTGTAAATCACCCACAGTGCTATGTCTCTCATAAAGGAAAAATTGCGGGAGTAGGCAAATTTTCCAACATCACGTTTTCTGGAAAGAAAGACGTTCCAGAGACTAGCAAAGCTGCTGAGAAGAGAGCTCAGATAGCACCAGGTGCTCGAAATGGCATTGGCTATAAAGCCATCAGGAAACAACTCGCTCGTGAATATAAACAAGAGCAAGAACGATGGATGAAAGCCAGGATTGCGCATAGCAATCATCAGAAGTGGAAGAAAAGAGGAGTTCTGACCACTCTGAATGCAGGGCTAGAAGAAATCTCAAGGAAAGCTAAGTTTCTTTGGCGGACTCATCAATCGGCAGTGTCTGAAAGCACCACAAGGAGCACCAAGGAACACACCAAGAAGGAAAATAGCTTTAAATGATGATGACACTAATCATTTACCTAAAATTCCTCCTTATGTTCCCAAGAGACAAAAGAATATACCAAGAAAGTTCATTCAGAAATGGATTCCTATAGGGAGATTATTTAGTCTAGAAG
Source organism: Plantago major (assembly GCA_026545765.1). Classification (NCBI taxonomy): domain Eukaryota; kingdom Viridiplantae; phylum Streptophyta; class Magnoliopsida; order Lamiales; family Plantaginaceae; genus Plantago; species Plantago major. The sequence goes on from CM048840.1 coordinate 44,724,764, forward strand.
GTTCCATTGTTGGAATGAGAGCCTAACTCCATGTTTCCTGTTTTGTGCAGAACACTCTAAGGAAGAACCCGAAGTGGCATTTTGATAGTGGATGTGGGAAGCACATGACAGGAGACAAAGCAAATCTGGTTAACTACAGAAAACGCGATAAAGGACCATGTATTAGATTTGCTGGAGGAGATGAAAATCCAACCATAGGTTTTGGCAATCTGAAGCTTGGATCTCTTACAATCTCTGAAGTACTACATGTAAAGGGATTGAAATATAATCTCCTAAGCATCAGTCAATTGGCAGACAAAGGGTACACTGTAAATATTAAGTCAAAACTATGCAAATTAATTGACAATGAGTCAAAGCAGATAGTCTTGGTTGCTAGGCGAAAAGAAAATCTGTATGTTGCTGACTGGGAATCTGCCACAACTGAAGAATGTCTCATGGTGAGTCAATCTGGGCACATTGAAGAAAACTGGCTATGGAATAAAAGAATGAGTCACTTGAACTTCAAAACTCTGAACAAGCTAGCTAAGAAAGAATTGGTGGTTGGTTTACCCAAAATGGATATAGAAAAGATGGTATATGCTCAGCTTGCCAAATGGAAAAACAATCCAAAACATCTTTCAAGTCTAAAACTAGACACTCCAGTGAAAGGCCACTGCAAATGTTACATATGGATCTTTTTGAATCCTCTGTAACTAGCTATGCAGGAAAGAAGTATGAATGCAGTTGTTGTTGATGATTACTCAAGATTCACTTGGGTTGTATTTCTCAAACAAAAATCGATGCAAGGGTTGAGATACTGACTTCTTTGAATAAGCTTGAAGTCATGAAAAATGACAAGGTGTCTGTAATCAGAACAGACCATGGTACTGAGTTTGTGAACCAGTACATAAAAGAGTTTTGTACCACAGGTAGAAGATGGTTGTACAAAACTCTTTTATGTGCTAGTTCACAAACTTAATGCCATGTATACATTTCAAGTTGATTCAATCCTTTGACAGTGAAATTTCAAGAATGTAAATGGTTCGACAGAATGAGCATTCTTTGTCTTGTTCTCAAGTGTAGCGATGTGAATAGTCAGATATCGATACTTTTCATACATGAAACAAGATGTAAATCGATAGTAAATAACAAATTATAGTACTTCCTATACTCAAAAACCTTTGAGTTGTTCCTTAGTTTCCCAAACTAAGTACTTCATATGCTCAGTAACCTTGGAGTTGTTCCTTAGTTTCCCAAACTAAGTACTTCCTGTACTCCACACCGTGTATGGTGTTGGTTATGATGGTTTGTCAGGCAAGTAGTCTTAATAACTTTTTCAGTTATGTAGTAATACTCTATATATAGAACAAGGATCACTTAACACACTTCACAATGTGTGGTGATATGTTCTTTACTGACCCAAGTCTATGTTAAGTGTTCTAGAGAATGAAACTCAGATACTTGATCTTTTGATTCCACTCCTTCACAAATAGCAATGCTTGTTAAGGATCAGAACACTTAGAACTTTCGTGCTACTTAGAGTTCAAGAGCTTAGTCGCAACTGTAAGCTAGAGATTAAGTAGGCTAAAGGCTTGTATGCTTGAGAGAAAGATACCACTAGTTGTATTATCAGAGAAGCTTGGTATTTTCAGTGAGTTCAGTATGTAAATTATGTGTGTCTTTCAAGCATTCTAAGTGGTGATATTTATAGTTGAAAATCATGTCGTTTGAATAGTATCCGTTAGGCTCAATGAAATTCAAACTATTTCTATAAATAGTACTGCAGAAGACGTTGTCTCTTTTCAGAGATTTCCTCTTTTGTTCAGATGCCTCTGTCTGCGCATTAAATGCATTGTACTATTTTTGTCCTGCAGTGCCAACAGAACTATGCATGCTTTCCTAAGCATTGCATGTCCCTTTCCAGAGAACTTCACATCTCCGTATACTTTATTAAAACATTGTTTCCAGGAAACAAAGTTTTGTCCAAGGTATCTGAGTGTAGGTATCTATGGGCACTTTTCCTCGTTCAGAAACCTTGAGTTCTCAGATATCTTTTGTGAAACCTGTTTATTGAAAAACATTTGTTTCTTCAGAGATATATGGACATAGGTATCTAATGACCTTCGTCTTCAACAATCTTGTGCAGTCTTCAAATTTTCAAATTTGTTGAACTCTTCTGCCGGATGCCTTCTTCTTGGTCCTCTTAAAAGATATAAAAATTACATTCAGATATCTAACATCCTATACAATATTTGCTAGACTAACATACTCAATGATTTTCCTCTTTTACAGTGTTCAAGTGAACCAAGAGTACTAACCACCTTTCTGAGCTAAGATAAGTCATTAAGTTGCTGATCAAAATCTAAACAGATATTCCTAACGACATGAAAGTCCTATATGTCATATTTAAACTCCCAGAAGCAACATAAAGTACTTGATGCAACATGAAAGTTCCATATATCAGATAAATCTCCCAGATACCACATGAAAGTCATATATGTCATATTTAACTCCCATAAGCAACATAAAGTACTTGATGCAACATGAAAGTCCCAGATACCATACTAAATCTCACATATGTCAAATAAAAGTCTCCTTAAAACATCTAGGAGTAGTTAAATCTCCAGACACATCAACATTACACCACAAGCAAGTTGCAATACATATCAGTCAACAAAATCACAACAGATTGCATGTAAAAAATTCTAGATGACATATAAATCTCCCAGTTATGATACATGATGAATCATTTAAACTAACATTACCACATAGTCAATTCTATGAATAAAGAGCATGAATTAAAAACCTTCAGACACAAGGATTTGAATGGATCTGGTTCTGATTCTAAGATCCGAACATAGAGAGTTGAATCGTGTCAGTTTGCATCAAAATCGCAAGGATTTCAACGGATCGTCTGGTTCCGATTGCGAGACATAGTAGCGCGAAGTGAATTTGTGGACTAATAATCAAATTTGAATTGCAGAGAACAAGATTGGAGTAAGAATATGTGATGGAGCAAGATATGTCCATGGATTTGAATTGATCTGGAGGTTTTCCATAGAATCGTGTCCAAAATCACGCACCACACGTTTAGTGTGTGTTTTTATGTGGGTTTTTTTTACATCGATCAGTGTTTATTGGTATTTATAGGTGAACCGAACGGATTGATTTTTGGTTGATCTGACCGGACAACGGTTTTTAGCTACAAACTGAATTTTCCTTTTCTTATGGAAAATCAGGCCCCTTACTATACTTACTCCATAAACATAAATTATGTCACAATGTGATTAGAATTATCATTCCAGGCACTAATATCGTAAATGTATCTACATAATGTTCAATGAATGATCGAAATTAGCGCTTTCCTAAACCATGCGGCAAGTGTTCATGAAAATAGAAAAAACAACATAAATCATTTAAAAGTATGGAATATTCGATATTCTTGACAATATAGAATATAATTTGTGTTTGAAGGGACAATTATGTGATAATTTCTATAACAAATAGTGTTTGATGGAATTATTCTGCACATATTCTATAGAAATTAAAACGAAATATATATATAAAGTTATGCGAGACGAATGGAGTATCTTCTAATATTTGATTGTATATGGAAGTTTAATTTATTCTATATTAACCGTTTCTGAACATAAGTTTGTCACAATTAGCTTTTGTAAATCCAATTTTAATTTATAGGATAGTGTTTTTGTCATGATTAAGATTATTAGTCCAAGCATTAATACCGTGACTGTATCTCTACTAATGTTCAGTTTGAATGGTAAACTCAACTCTAAGAAGGGTATAATTTGAAATTGAGAGCTCAAGTTGTACTTGACCAACTCTAAGAAGTCGAAAATTAGAACTTTGGATTTCTATTTACACTTTAAATGGAAAGTACACCAATTAATTATAAGATAATTATAACTTGGGACTATATTAAATGAGTTAATCATATTGTATGATTATGAAAAATAAAAGGTTGATATTAAGATATGAGATAATCAATTGATGCATGGTGTGGATCAAATACTTAGGAACTCTAAAAAGGGAAAATTCAAACTTTTGAACTCAATCAAGAGGTAAATTAACTCAAATCAGAGATAATTCCAATTAAGAAATTTAAAGGTTAACTAACTCTAAGAATGTAATAAATTCAACTTGAAAACTCAATTTGAAAATCAAAACAACTATAATTAAGAATGATATAGTTTCAACTTGGGAACTCAGCTGGAAGGGTCAACCATGCTATTTGCAAATTGGGAATTCTACTAGAAGGGAAAACCATGCTATTTGTGTAATACATCACGTTCCACATAGGTTAAGGACGAGGGGATAGATAGTATATAAGTAGGCCATCACTCTCATACTGGCAGGTTCTGGTTCAAAAGCGAACAATATCATACTAGCGTGACGTGTGTGGACCAAGTCATACGTAACCGCATCGACCCAAAGGGACGGGCCTCAGTCGATTAGTGGTTGGGTCGATACAAGTTAGAAAAACAATATAAAAATAAGAAAAACATTTGAGTTGTAGACATATTTTATGAACGAAATAATTCAAACTTAAGAACTCTATTAGAAAAGTACTACTAATTAAATGTCAAAATACTCTAAGAATGTGATAATTCCATCTGGCTTTGCTTTGTTTTGTTTCACTTTTCAAAGAAATTTAGGTATTTGATGGAGAATTAAGTTTTTCCACGTTAAACGTGAGGGTAACATTTACATAGATTATCAGTTCGGGGTTCTTATGACGATGTTAGTTTGGTATATTTGTATTATCACCACGATCGTTATGTGGGGGAGCACATACCACCCCAGGGGTTGTCTCGGTGATATGCTCAAATTACTACTTAAGAAACAAGTAGAAAGCAATTGATGTAAATAGACAATGCTAACCACGAGGTCGATCGCTAAGGAATCAATTAGGCTATCGCAACGATTGAAAACAAACAGTTACTTGTGAAACAATGTTGATTTGTTTGAATTCGAGTACTTCTTAAAACTAGAAAATGGAAATTAACAATGTATAGGAGGAACACAATAGTTACGATCAAGCAATGCTAATTCGCTCTAGGGATACGTTCATACGGTCACACGGTTGGCGTACAGAAAACTATTAATTCAACCTTTACCAAACGAGTTTGAAGATATTTGAACTAGAGTAATCGTGGGTCATCATTCCACGATCCCTAACCAAAACGTTTTAGAGAATCTTTGAACGAGAGTATTGAATTGAAGGGTTTTTACGAAGATCTTTGAACGAGCCTAACCTATATGAACGATTTCGAACCCTAGAAGCGAATACGCAAAGCTATCACGCAACTACCATGTTCGGAGTGATTTAACTACTCCTAATCGAAGCAAGGATGAAAGAATACAAGATATTGCCCATGTTTAACATAAACAGAATGATAATCGCATGCAAGCTCAAACAATTCGAGAAACAGAGTAAGAACGAATTGAATAAGATAAACAATAGAGATTTACCACAGTAACCAGGGATTCGAAATCAATCCTTCGATGAATAATCAAAATCAAGCTCCAAGTTGTTATCAATGTCAAAGTATGGATGTGTGGAGCTTTTTCTATCAACTAGGTTTAGGTCTAGGGCAAAGTGTGTTTTTTTCACAATAGAATGAATATTCCCAGTAATTGTGTCTTGTTCTAACTAATAGAAAGGAGAAAAACTAAGTCTGGCCGAATTAGGAAACAAAATGCTTTGAAAAGAAGAAACGACATCGCCAGAATCAAAAGCGTCGCCGATTTGGTCTGGACGAAGCAGAGTTCTTGGCGTCGCCCGTTGATAACTGGTGTCGCCAGTTCTTCCAAAATGATTGTTTTGCCCTTTCCGTTCCTTTTTGCTCCTTTTAACTCCGATTCTTGGTATTTTGGGCTTCCCGCTCCACTTCTAGCATCCATACGAAGCATTGGAACTCCACATCTTGTAGATGCATGTAAAATACACCATTTTACCTTCAATTAGCGTGGTTTAGCCAAATACCTGCAAAATACACAAAGAACAAAACAATTAAAAAGACTCTAGGAAAACTACTAAAACTATACTTAAGGATAACAAAAGATGGTAAAAAAGACCAGATGAGACGGTATAAAACCGACTCATCAAACTCCCCAAACCGAACCTTTGCTCGTCCTCGAGCAAACAAATAAACCTAGACATAAACTAGACTCAAACCACGAAAACAAACAAAGAGTCAAGGTCCCAAGTGACCGAATCTACCATTGTAAACAGTAAGTCCACGAGTGGCAAAAATTTTGTCATCAAACCAACTTTGGCAAAACAGTGTACAGAAAATCAAACACAATCGTTTCCCAGACAAATAGCACTTAAGTGTAGCTCGCTAGTCCCTCACAGGTGAGTGCAGTGTATCTCTCACTCTCTTGGAAGTATCCAAATGGGGTATAAGCTCAAAAATAACCTGGGAAGGTGACTTGCGTCACAAAGGTGCCTAAAATATCTTATGCTTTTGTACTCATCTCATTAGATCGAAAGAGACTTAACAGGCGACTCAATTTTTCAGAAAACAAAAGCTGAAACTGCTCCCCCTATTCAATTCAAAACAACATCAGATCTCGTAATACTTCACTGAATTCAGTGCGTGGCCGCATTGGGCTCTTTTAATCTCAATTTTTTGCAGGTGTCTGTTTTAACGAAAGTCCGCACTTTTGTGCATGTCAGTTTGGTGTACGTGCCATCAACCCTCACGGACATATGGCTTTTTAAGACCACGCCGGTATATAGGTAGTATTTGAAACACGCCTAACACGATTAACGGTGATCAATGAAGACCATAGATCCACCCCGAGATTCAAATATCAATAAGCCTTAGGGAGCAGTAAACAAGCTTTTCAGCAATAACGCAAAACAACACATATAAGTCGCAAGATAACAGTTCTCTCCCCAAACCTGTTCCAAGGAACAGGGGGAAGGGCTTAAAAAGAGCATGCCGTTCGTCATCCCTAACAAGACTGAGTACACATAAGTATGAAAAGGCGCAAGTAATACGTAAAAACTTGCACAACCCAGAAAATCACACAATACATTTGTCGGTACAAAATTTTTTCATCGGCTCTTAGGCTTCTCACATGCTTTTTGGACCAAAGAGCTAAACAAACTTTCTTTTTAAAAGAGAAACGACCTTGCAGGATTAAAAATACACTGTCCTACTTCCAACTAATCATAAAATAAAATGTAAGCAGCAGGTGGATTTATCATCTACAATGGATGTTCGACTTGGTAAAAGACTCAGACTAACCACAAAAATACTTAAAAGGAAATTAACTAGACCTAGACCGACATAACACACAATAGAACAGAATACATAGAAGTAAAGACGAAAGACTCTAAAGATACAGATAACAGAGAAAAATGCAGACAAGACACTAGAGAGCACATTCCCCCTCCCCAAACCTAAACTCAAGCATGTCCTCAAGCGTAGAGTGAAAAAGAAAAGAGAATGGGAGCTATAGTGACTTGCCTGCTGGTGTACCTTTACAGTCATGTACAAGACTCTTCCGTGTTGGCTAATTGGTACTCTGGAAGTTCTTGGTTCTTCTGGTTGTTACAGCTCCTTTACTTCCCTGTGGGGGAGAGTAAGTATACAGGGGACCTGTGTGTGTACTGATATAGTTCCTGGTTTCAACCTGCAGGGGTGAGTATGGCATGGTGGTGGCTCGCAACTCACGTTGCTTGCCATGTACCTCTATGGTGCAGGTACGGGCGTGAAGGTTGACAATCATGCGAGTGGTCTTGATGAACGGTCGCCCGAGTAGCAACATATCCTTCTCCATCTCTTTGCCTTTGATCCGTGTCGACTCCACAACCACAAAATTAGCCATAAAGGTATCCCTATCAATCTTAACCGGAACATCCTCAATAACCCCATGCACTTGCTCCTTGATCCATTGGCCAATGTGACAAAGCATTTCCTGGGTTCCAAACCCTTCAAATTGAGCTCCTCATAGGTCGCAAAAGTCATCAGGTTAACTGCTGCTCCCGTATCAACAATGCCAGTCACCTCAGAAGAATTTCCTATCCCAACTACCAAGTCGAAGATTTCGGCATCACTGATGCTCTTATCTGCTTTCTGGATCACTCTAGCAGTGGGTTTAACCTCAAGAACAGCTAGTTTTGCACTCGCATCCTCTATTGGAGTCGCAACACTGGACTTAACTACCTCATCTACTTCCTGTACCTCAACTATTTCTTGTGGCCTAGTCACCTGTGGTGCCTCAACCTGGGCTACCGCCTTGTTCTGTCCACAGGTACAAGTAGTCACAACTGTCTTCACTCTTCCCGGCTTGTCGAAAGATACAACCACAGCAAGAACCCTGTTGGTCTCTACGGTAGCTGGAAGCTTACCCCTTTCTCTCTACTAAAGATACCCAACCAAATCGCCCAGAGTCTTCTCAAGCTGCCTCTGGGACTGCTCAATATTGTCAAACCTCTGGTCGTTACTGCTCTGATTCTTCTGTGCCTCTGTCCAGAACCTTTCTGACCTCTTCATGTGGTTACGGATCTCCTGATCGGCATTACCCTGCACTCTCATAGTCTGAACTTGAGTCTGGCAATGGAACTTCTTTGTCTGGAACTGTTGCTCCTGTGGCGCATTCTCGTAGAAGTTATTGCCATAGCTCAAGTTGGCACGGTTCGGGTTAAAAGTTTAAATCCTGGGCCCTCCTGCGTTACCACCTTAGTTCCCCCTGTAGTTCCCTTGTTGTCTAGTCTGTACCCAGTTGACTACCTTCGGAGTCGGGTTCTCTTTCATAATCTCAAGAAACCTACACATGTTGGCACTATGCCCAAAATTGATGCACAGATTGCACCTTTCACTTACCTGTGATGCCGGGGCTTAGACATTGCCAAGCATCCTCATCTCCTTGATCTGTTCGGCCAGGTCGCAGGTACTAGGTCCCGGCGCCTCTTCCACCAGTTTCACCTCTGCTCTCCTGGATCTTCCACATGTTCCCTTAAGCTGAGAGATTACGGATAGTTTCTCGAAGGCCTCATTCAAAACTGCTGGAGATGTTGTAACTATGGTCCCATTAACTGTCATATCCACCATATTCTGCGCCTTCCAGTCCAATCCCTCATAAAACTTGCTGCACATATCCATCTCACTCATCCTGTGGTGAGGGCACTGAGAAAGCAGGTTCAGAAACCGTTCCCTAGCCTCGTAGAAGCTCTCATCGCTCATCTGCATGAACTTCTCTATCTGGGTCCGAACTCCGAAGCTGCCTAGTCTTCTCTGCAGGGTAGAACTTGTTCATAAATGCCCTGTAAGGCTCATCCCAAGTCCGGAAAGACCCTTCCTGCTGGTTCAGAAACCAGCTCTTAGCTTTATCCTGCTTGCACATAGGAAAAACCTTCTTCATAATCTCCTCATCAGTAACAGTGATCTCCCCAACGGTAAGCGGGATCCTAGCAATCAATGCCTCAAACTCTTTCAGGAACCTGATCACGTCTTCATTAGCCATCCCATAGTACTTGGGTAGGTCATGGAAGTGATAAGCCTTGATCTCCATGTTCCTGGCTTCATTAGAGAGCACAACAGCTGACCTCCCGGCCTTAATCTCACCAGGCTGCATGTAGGTTCCATAGGTGATCTCAGGCACCTCAGCAATTGGTTGGTTAATCTCTGTGTTTCCTGCCATTTCGATTGCTGCTAAGTTCTGTCTCCTGAGCTGACGAATGTGTCTATCGATCTCGTTCACTAGAGCTTGCAAAGGTGTTCCTTGTGATCTCCTGCCAAGCATAAACCTGTAGTGAAGTCTACACAATCAAAAACCTCGATGAATCTTAGTTTCCGTTAGTGTAATAAACAACAGGCTGAAAAACAAACAAATAAAAATTCGCAATCAATCTCTACAATAGGAATTGATTCCCTGGCTGCGGCGCCAAATTTGATATGCTCAAATTACTACTTAGGAAACAAGTAGAAAGCAGTTGTTGTAAATAGACAATGCTAATCACGAGGTCGTTCGCTAAGGAATCAATTAGGCTATCGCAACGATTGAAAACAAACAGTTACTTGCGAAACAATGTTGATTTGTTTGAATTCGAGTACTTCTTAAAACTAGAAAACGGAAATTAACAATGTAGTTGTTTGTAAGAATGAGGTAGGAGGAACACAGTAGTTACGATCAAGCAATGCTAATTCGCTCTAGGGTGTACAGAAAACTATCAATTCAACATTTACCAAACGAGTTTGAAGATATTTGAACTAGAGTAATCATGGGTCGTCATTCCACGATCCCTAACCAAAACGTTTTAGAGAATCTTTGAACGAGAGTATTGAATTGAAGGGTTTTTACGAAGATCTTTGAACGAGCCTAACCCATATGAACGATTTCGAACCCTAGAAGTGAATACGCAAAGCTATCACGCAACTACCATGTTCGGAGTGATTTAGCTACTCATAATCGAAGCAAGGATGAAAGAATACAAGATATTGCCCACGTTAAACATAAACAGAATGATAATCGCATGCAAGCTCAAACAATTCGAGAAACAGAGTAAGAAAGAATTGAATAAGATAAAACAATAGAGATTTACCACAGTAACCAGGGATTCAATATCAATCCTTCGATGAATAATCAAAATCAAGCTCCAAGTTGTTATCTATGTCAAAGTATGGATGTGTGGAGCTTTTTCTATTAACTAGGTTTAGATCTAGGGCAAAGTGTGTTTTTTCACAATAGAATGAATATTCCCAGTATTTGTGTCTTGTTCTAACTAATAGAAAGGAGAAAAACTAAGTCTGGGCGAATTAGGAAACAAAACGCAGAAAAACGGCGAAAAGAAGAAAATGGCGTCGCCTGTTTGAAAATCAAGGCGTCGCCGATTTGGTCTGGCAGACGAACAGAGATTCTTGGCGTCACGCTGATTTGATAACTGGCGTCGCCAGTTCTTCCAAAATGACTGTTTTGCCCTTTCCGCTCCTTTTGTCCTTTTAACTTCGATTCTTGGTATTTTGCGCTTCCCGTTCCACTTCTAGCATCCATACGAAGCATTGGAACTCCACATCTTGTAGATGCATGTAAAATACACCATTTGCCTTCAATTAGCGCGGTTTAGTCAAATACCTGCAAAATACACAAAGAACAAAACAAGTAAAAAGACTCTAGGAAAACTACTAAAACTATACTTAAGGATAACAAAAAGACGGTAAAAAAGACCAGATGAAACGGTATAAAATTGAATCATCAAACTCCCCAAACCGAACCTTTGCTCGTCCTCGAGCAAACAAATAAACCTAGACATAAACTAGACTCAAACCACGAAAACAAACAAAGAGACAAGGTCCCAAGTGACCGAATCTACCATTGTAAATAGTAAGTCCACGAGATGCAAAAATTTTGTCATCAAACCAACTTTGGCAAAACAGTGTACAGAAAATCAAACACAATTGTTTCCCAGACAAATAGCACTTAAGTGTAGCTCGCTAGTCCCTCATAGGTGAATGCAGTGTATCTCTCACTCTCTTGGAAGTATCCAAATAGGGTATAAGCTCAAAAATAATCTGGGAAGGTGACTTGCGTCACAAAGGTGCCTAAAATATATGCTTTTGTACTCATCTCATTAGATCGAAAGAGACTTAACAGGCGACTCAATTTTTAAGAAAACAAAAGCTGAAACTGCTCCCCCTATTCAATTCAAAACAACATCATATCTCGTAATACTTCACTGAATTCAGTGTGCGTGGCCGCATTGGGCTCTTTTAATCTCAATTTTTTGCAGGTGTCTGTTTTACCGAAAGTCCGCACTTTTGTGCATGTCAGTTTGGTGTACGTGCCATCAACCCTCACGGACATATATATGGCTTTTTAGACCACGCCGGTATATAGGTAGTATTTGAAACATGCCTAACACGACTAACGGTGATCAGTGAAGACCATAGATCCACCCCGAGATTCAAATATCAATAAGCCTTAGGGGGCAGTAAACAAGCTTTTCAGCAATAACGCAAAACAGCACATATAAGTCGCAAGATAACAGACACCCATATGAGCTTTAATTATAATTTAAATCTTTATAGTGATCTCTCACTATTAAAAAGAAAATATGGCAGTACTATATACTACTACATTATACTCCCTCTGTTCCAAAGAAATCTTTCCATTTTGACTTTGACCGGTCAACTGTCTTCGACTTTGACCGCGAATTACTCTTAAACTATAATAGTAAGGCTTTGTTCTCTTCAACTGAAAACTCATTCAGTTCAGTTCAGCTCGTCTTCAGTTCAGTCAGTTCATTAAATTCATATTATTATTATTGTCGTTGTTGTTGTTGTTGTTGTTAGTATTATTATTATTTTATCATTTATTTACACACCCGGTCTTTTGTACGAGGAAAATTATTATTGGGGTTTCCTTAGGGTTTGGGATTTTGGAGGTAAAATTAAACCACTAAATATCGATTTTTAATCAAATATACTTCTGGTCCATTATTAACTTGTTACGGGACCAAGTTCCCAGTCCTACGAGAATTGGGATAAACCTCCAGTGGTGTATGTTTACACTAGAAAACAAAAGAAATAAAGTTCTTGTTCAACTAGGAGAAAAAGTTCTAGTTTAATTAGGAACATATATAGAATAGTTTTTGGTTAATTAGAAGTAGAGTCCTAATTAAAATAATAATATATTCTCGTTCCAAAAAAAAAAGAAAAAAAAGTAGAGTCCTAGTTGGTTTAGAATGTGGTTTAGTTCTATATAAGAAGCTTCTTAGGTCAGTAGTTCATTCATTGAGAATTATACTTTGATTTAGTTTCGATCCACAAAGGATTGGTCGCTCTTGTGAAGAGTGGAGTTTTATGTTATATTCTTTTCTTTCAGTTTATTAAATAAAAAGCAACTTGTTGCACCAAAAAACATCTTCATTCTTATTTCAGTTCCATATCAATCCATTCGGTTCTATCATAACTTTCTAAGGAGATTTTTTTTTCCGAACTTAAATCGTAAATTACTTGCAAATTACAAAAAAAAAAAAAAGTATAAAACAAAGTTACGTTAATCAAATATACTTAATTTCTTTTCATAAAAGTTGAAATATGAGTATTGGGACATGAAAGTTGAAGAAGCAGTTTGGAAAATGGAACAAGGCTGGAGGTTCTGGACAAGAATGAGTGTTGATGTAAAGTTGTTGGCACGAGCTTGTGCATGGTTTATGGACTAGTGATTTTGGTTAAGCTTTTAATTATTTTATTTGCCGAACATTGTCCATGCTCTTGTAAATTTCACCGATTAAAAAAAACTAGATAAAGACAGTTTGTACGACGATTAAATTTTGATTTTAATCGAGTTATCATTCTCATATTGTTTTCCACGTGGTTGGTTTTAAAGTTTGTTATACAATAATAAATAAAAAGGTAAAGTGACAGAAAAAAGAGTAGGAAGAGTGTGAGAAAGATAACACAAATAATATGTTTTTTTAATTATATATACCATCATATAATTGTTATTATTATTATAAAATAATTTCTTCAGTTCAGTTCAATTCGTTTCAGTTTCAGTTCAATTCAGTTAAGTTGAGTTAAGTTCAGAAAATTGCAGTTGAAGAGAACAAAGCCTAAATAATTTAATAAAATCATATAATGAAAATTTAATTATTACGTTTGTAGAATAATAATTTTTGTGTCTTTGGTGGGGTGACGCATACCACCGCGAGGTTGTTAGGAACCGGTGGGTTGGAAAAAACAACCGCAACATTTGAAATTAAGTTTGTATAATTTTTTTTTTGTGTGTGGTGGGGTGACCACATACCACCGCGGGGTTGTTGGGAACGACCCTATTGATTGTGTTGTATACTTTTTTGTATTTTATTTTGGTTCCGTTTGAGGGATAATTTTTTTAAAAAAAACATGTACCTATTACTAATTAGCAGGTCGGGTACGGTAGGACTCTATTTTTATATTTTCTATAGTTAACATAAATAAACACTCAATAATATAATATTGGATGAAGAATGACTACCAACCGACACTACGATGAACGTTGTTCACATAAATTTAACTATCTTATTTTTCTCGATTAATTTATTTTATCATTTCCTTTCTATTTATTATTAAAAATAAACTATTCCACGGATATTACTGCCTAGTCCTACTAAATGATCAACACACGAATTCGTTGATCTATCAATTTTTAGCAGCTCAATGTCTCAATTTTTAGCAGCTCAATGATCAACACAAGAATTCGTTAATAACAGCTTGCGTTTCTCCACTCCATCAAAAGTTTTCTGTGGAGGATGGTCTTGTAATATTCTTTTACTTCCTGAGTCCTCAAAAAAGTTTTCCACTTTTACCTTTCGCAATTAAACTTTTTCCACTTTAACTACGAATTAATTTTGAACCGCAAATGTAAAATATCCAATTAAATTATATAATTAAATTTTAGTTCATAAAGTGCTTTTTTTTTTTTTTTTGTGAAAAAAGACTATATGTCTTTAGACTAAATCAAACTCGAAAAAATGTACAACCTTGATCGCGGGTGTATCCCAGAATACGATCCCGTCCAAATCAAAACAAACTAATTTAACTAAGTTATTTTCTACTAAGTTACTCTTCCTACTAATCCACCTGAAGAAAATATCCCCAGGCGTATGAATAAGAACTCTACTAATTATAAAGTTTCATTATATAAAAAGATTGAACATTTTATGTTTTCGATTTAAGATTAATTTATAGTCAAAATTGGAAAATTTCAACTGTAAAAAATGAAAGCGAAAAATTATTTTGTTGACGGCGTAAAGCAGATCAAGTTGCTCGTGAGAATGGAAATGATCGCTTCTTACATGGATGAACCAAGGCCTTGGTCCTACGTTTTACAGTAACTGCCAATGAGATGGCGAAACGTGGAGGAATCATTATACCTTTTGCCAACAGTTGGAAAGCATATTCATAAGTAGAAGGTAACCAAGCCTAGACCCCGTAAGTGACACTTAGGGTTGTATTTCGCACCGAACGAATCGAACATTAACTTTAACGAACGTTTATTTGTTAATATATGTCATAAAAGCACTTTTTTTAGAATTATTAAGCTCTTATTAACATCTAAAAAACTGCTTTTACTACTTAAAAATTATAAAAGCACTTTTTTTTAAGCATTTGCTCAAGCGATAAAATTAATTTAATCGCTCGTGAAAGAATCGTGAGCAAGCTCGATGCTCGCGAGCTTAATATACAATAAGATATTAAATTATACATCATGTGTGTATAAATGATAAACAATTTCCTTTATAAATTCAAGAGCATACATTTTTCTATTCATGTTTACTAATAAGAGTCAGAGACAATGTTGAGGTCATCTTGGCATATATCTTATACACTGGTATTCTATTTTTTTTTTACTTTTAAACTGGTCGGGTTCTATCCAACTTTGAATTCAACCATGTTTGAAATAATGATGTTCAGGTCCGATCTGGCATATACCTTTGTAATAAGACCTGGCCACAACATTTTATGATTAAGTTAGTAAAAACTACATTTTCCCCGCCGGAGGGGGGGGGGGGAATCTGATACTCTCTAGGCGGGAAAACTCATTTCGATCTTCACCCTACTTTCTTGATCTCCATAAACGGGCCGGGAGGGGTAGATACTCTCTATGTGGGAAACTATCTCCTATCTTCTCTCTACTTTCTTCATCCGTAGCATGTGAAATTATGTTTGTTGAATATTAATTTTTGTGTCTTTGGTAGGGTGACCACATACCACCTCAGGGTTGTTGTGAAATTATGTTTGTATAATAATAATTTTCGTGTGTGTGTGGTGGGGTGACCACATACCACCGCGGGGTTGTCGGGAACAACCATATTGATTGTGTTGTACACTTTTTTATTTTATTTTGGTTCGGTTTAAGGGATACAATTTTTTTAAGAACATGTACCTGTTACTAATTAACAGATCAGGTACGGTAGGACCTGATATAAAATACATATTTGCAACCCGTCGGGTCCCGAGCGAGTTAAGGTTGGATCATATATACTCCTTTCAAAGCATATATGTCATGAGTAGTAGTATTATTACATTTTTTTTATAGCTAGCATAAAAAAAGACTTAATGTTATAGTATTGGATGACGAAGGACTACCCACCGACACCACGACCAACGTTGTTTACATAAGTTTGACTATCTTATTTTCTCTTTATTTTCCCTTCCCTTTTTATTTATTTAAAAATAAACTATACCGTGGCGATCTATACCGTGGCATCGCCACGGGTTAGTACTAGCATTTATGAAAAGTGGGTAAGTTTCAAAATTTTCACGCAAGTGGTATTCTTGAAATTAACCGAGTCTACCTTGTTTATATTTTAGTCCTATATATTTTTATATTTTGCAAAGTGACATGTGTTGGTTAACGATGATACTATTTACAACATGGTACCTAAATTGGAGAAAAAGTTATTCAAAAGTACTAAAACAGATACCACGATATGAGGATAACACAATTGATAATGCAATAACTTAAATACATGTTTTAATTTTTTTTCCCATTCATATACAGTCAAATCCAATAACCTTAAAATTACTCTCCTTTTATCATGTTTATTCATAAAATTTACTTTTTTAAGCATAAAAACTTTATCCATCACACTTAGAAAATGTTGTCTAAGGCTCTGTTCTTTTCAACTTCATTCGATTCGATTCAGTTCATTCGATTCGATTCGATTCAATTATTTCGTCTTGATTCGATTCGATTCATTAAATTCATATTATTATTATTATTATTGTTGTTGTTGTTAATAATAATAATAATAATAATATTATTATTATTATTATTAATATTATTTTATCATTTATTTACACACCTGATCTTTTGTACGAGGAAAATAAGAAAATTTATCCAATTGAGTTATTTTCAACTTTTTTTCTTTCTTTCTTTTTAATACGACTTTTAGTAGATCAATGAAATAAAGAGTATAGTTACAATTTGAACTAACAAAAAATCTACATGTTCAAAAACTCCAAAACAAGTTAAACCAAACTAAAAATCGGACCAAACTTTATAAAATAATATTATATATCACAAATATTGAAAATGGCATTTATTCCTCTATATTATCTTCCTCGAGCTCTATATTATCTTCCCTCTCTATATCTTTTGAATAGAATACCAAATTCTCAATGTCATCTCCTTGCACCTGCTCATCGCTTTCTTTCCTTGTCGGGTTCAATAAATCATTATCCACTCCACCTTGGACATTGATATCATGTTGCAAAACTGGTATTTCAAGTTTACACATGCGCATAAAATTATGCAGAGTGAATGTAGCAACAATCACGTATATTTGATATGTGTCTTCCATTTGAGGCATCGTATAAAGTACCTTCCACGCGGCTGGTTTTAAAGTTTGTTATACAATAATAAATAAAAATGTAAAATGACATAAAAAAGAGTAGGAATAATGTGAGAAAGATGACAAAAATAATATATTTTTTTAATTGTGATTATATATACCATCATATAATTGTTATTATTATTACACAATAATTTCTTCAGTTCAGTTAGTTTCAGTTTGATTCGATTCAGTTCGATTCCCTTCGGGCATTCCATTCGATTCGATTCAAGAATTTCAAATTGAAAAGAACAGAGCCTAAGTATACTAAAAGATGCTCACTTAAATCATTACAAAAATTAAAAAAAGGAAACGAAAAACAATAAGATTCTCCTCACCACATTGAATGGTGACCAAATTAAAATGCCTTTACACCATGGATTAAGTAGAAACCTCAAAAGTCCTAATTTTTGAATAGAAACACCAAATAGGGCATGTTCTTTGTATTGCCTTGCTGGATGCTCTCAATGATTTCCTCAAAAAGGTTAAATGAGAATATCATTAACATTCAAGTCCTAAATTATTACAAAGAATCTGACTACATTATTCTATCCTAATTTGCCTCCCCTTAAGCCTTCGAAAATGACATGAATACCCCCAAACTCCCAGCTTTCAGTTTCCATCTTATAATTTAACTATGCCCCTGAACCAAGTACCATTGATTTCTTAAAGAATGACAGATACACAATGTAGGCTAGAGAAATCGATTTTTGTTAACGGCAGAATAAAAATGTACCTAAAGTATCGTAAATACGTTTTGGTGACTATGTTAATAAAAAGGGTCCCTAGGGAAGAAACAGTACACAAGTTATATTCTCTTTAAGAAAGTGTATGATGAAATCTTTTAAGTATTTTCTGATTGCAGTTAGAATATGTAGATGATGAAAGGGCAATATTTCTGAAAGAGGATGGGTTTATTGACCTATAGGTGGACCTGAAGCAGTGAATGATTCTCCAATTGTCCAGAAATTGCATGCTTCTGGTTGCATCTGATCTGGTTCAGGAAAAAGTTAAGTATAAACAAAAACTCCATTATCTGACCCTCCACCTTTTTACACCCACTATACACATGCATGTATACATACACACAGGTTGCATCTATATCCCAATTGGGGATTTGTTTATAATTAATTAATTAATTATCATACCTTAACTTCACCAATCACCATAAAGGAAAGAAGAAAAGTAAAAACTGGAAAAGAAAAGAAAACAAATCTACAGAGTGGAGAAGGAAAAAAACAGAGAGACTGATACGATTTGGTGTTTTGTTTTGTAAGGGGAGTTGAAAGAAAGAAAGGAAAGCCAAGCCATTTCCATCACAATCATCATTGTCCACACATAATACAGCTTTTACTTGCTCCAATTAAAGCCTTTTCTTTTGTCTCTCTCTTTTCTTCGTCTCTTTCTAGAGGTGTACTTTGTGTTTCCTTTCAGATCTCTTCTTGGTCAATTCAATTCAATTCTCCGGTTTCTTTCAATTGAATGAAGCTTCTATTTTTCCCTCACCAAACAAGAAAAAGAAGCCTTTTTTCCATCTGGGGTTTTGTTTAACTCTTCAAAAAAGTAACCTTTTTGCTCTCTGATCTCTGTTTAAAATGACTGTGGAGGAAATTAGAGGTGATAGTGATAATTACGACAGTTTCCCGGTGGGTCTGCGTGTTCTTGCTGTTGATGATGACCCAATTTGCTTGAAGTTGTTGGAGACTCAGCTCAGAAAATGCCAGTACAATGGTACTTTTTCGGTTTCTCTTTGACTTCATGCATTTCCTTCTTTTGCTTAATTTCATTTCAAGATTTCAGTTTTATTACTTGACTAACTTCTTGGGATTTTGATTGAAACCCTATTCTTTAGATCTTGAGTTGTATTTTTTGCTTCTTGGTTGGTTGACTTGAGAATACTTGCTAATCTCTTGTCATTTAACTTTTCAACTGTTGCATATGCTTACATGAATCTTAGGTTTTACAATCTGGTTTTCAATAGTCATTCACCTATGCATGATCCAAAAGGTAGATTTATGTACAACTTTCTGGATTTTGTGTATCCAAATACCGGATTACAAATTTCTCTTGATGTTATGTCAATTATCTCCTCCAATCCTGGACTACTTTCTGTAGAAACATGAAATTTGGTTGCTTGGGCTAGTATCTAATCTAGCCTTTATCGCTATGAACGGGCATCACCCATTGTCCGGAACAAGCATCAATATCTTTCAAATGCTTATACCATACAACTCATCTCCTTTATGTCTCTTAAACTCCACACCAGAACATATTTTATTTCTAACCAAGTCTTGGTATTTCGTGTGCTTTTGTGAAAGAGGCTAAATCCATCAACTCCAGTTTACGAAGTACATTTCCAGGCCTACATTGTACATCGAAAAATTATTTTAGCCGATTCCGTTGCAACTTATCTTCACTGGATCTACCTTATCTATCCTAGTGTTGTTACTTGTTACACATCCACTGAATCATGCTCACACATCCACTGAATCATGCTCATCCTCTGGAGATGGTGTTTCTTAGGTGCTCCAACATCTGTTCCATATTATAGCTACTGTCTTATTGTAGTCCTATAAGACTTCCGAATCAATTGTAGGGTGCAGTTACAGTTACATAACACCCTAATGGGTAGTAATAGTATCCACTTCCGTCAACCTGGTTTATATGGTTGATGTCATTACCAATCTCCCTATCCTTCTGAATGAAAGAACATAAATACTTGAAATTTATTTTCACCATATATCTTACCTGTAAGTCTCTCGAGTGTGACAATGCCAGAATCTAGGGATGGATGTCTACTGAACTTGCATTTCATATACTCTGTTTTGGATCTTAAAACCTTTTGGTCTAAGTTTCCTCCCATTCTATATAAACCCTGAATTTCTCTCGCCTATTAAACACGATGTCATAGTATCCTGTTTGGGAGAACTGATGTTTCATACTCCCTCCGTCCCGCAGAACTTCATACATTTGCCATTTTTAGCCGTCCCACAGAACTTCATACATTACCAAAAAAGGAAGCTACCCCACACCCAACAAATAATAAACAATCTCAACTTTACACTAAAAGTACACCTTTTTCCACTAAAAGTACACCTTTTTCCACCTTTTCTATATTCTATCATTACTTTTAACTTTTCGCATAAAACTGCATGCTAACCCTAATGTATGAAGTTCTCCGGGACGGAGGGAGTATTGTTTTTGTTCCTAATATTTCTAAGGGAACTCTTAAAAGGTGAACCTTGGATCGATTGTAAGTTTCTCAGATAGTGAAGTTTCAGTCATGGGCTGATGCCTGAAAACAGACTCTTTGCAGAAATGGCAATCAGAAGGTTGCATTTGGTGTCTTGCTTAGAGGCAAGAAGTTATACTTTGGTTAGGGGTATAGAAGTTTAGGATTGAGTTATCCCTTTTCTCAGTCAAATTGTTTATGTATCTATTCTGAATCTCTGAATGTTGAGGGATGCATATTACTGATCATTTCAAATGGTTGAATTCCTGTATCTAAAGAAATAACATGTGGTCATTGCAGTTACTACATCGGACCGGGCTAGGATGGCACTGAGCATGTTGAGGGAAAACAAAGATCGATTTGACCTGGTGATCAGTGATGTCCACATGCCAGATATGGATGGGTTTAAGCTGCTGGAACTTGTTGGGCTTGAAATGGATCTTCCTGTCATAAGTATGTACCCTTTTCTCCACTATTCTGTATAGTGCATTATGTAAAAGAGGCTCCCTAACCATGCTACCCCAAAGTGTAGTGCCACAAAGTGCGGAAGTGCTTTACTTTTGCAAAGTTTTATTCATGACTCCAGTATATAACAACAAAAGCTATAGCTGCTGAAGTACATACTAATAGATTGATTTTTGTTGTCAGTGTTGTCAGTAAATGGTGACCCCAAACTTGTAATGAAAGGAGTCACTCATGGTGCTTGTGATTACTTGGTCAAACCTGTTCGGCTTGAGGAGCTGAGGAATATATGGCAGCATGTGATCAGAAGGAAAAAGAGTGACCCAAAAAAGCAAAGCAAGTCTCATGATCAAGTCCAAGCTCATCAAGGAAGTGGAGATGTTCAGGGCTCCTCAATGAAAGGCAACATTGATCAGAATGGGAGAGTCAGCAGAAAGAGGAAAGACGAGGATGATGACAGTGAAGATGATGGAAATGATAGCGAAGACCCAGGAACACAGAAGAAACCTCGGGTTGTATGGTCAATTGAGCTTCACAGGAAGTTTGTTGCAGCTGTAAATCAATTGGGAATTGAAAGTAAGTTCTTGTAACTAGGTATTCTATCTTGCTTTTTGTTTACTATCACACTTCCTCAAGTTCATATGTTAACTTTTAATTGCTATAAAAATGCAGAGGCTGTCCCCAAGAGGATTCTGGATCTGATGAATGTTGAAGGGCTTACTCGGGAAAATGTGGCAAGCCATCTGCAGGTACAAATTCTACTTTTACTTCGATTTGCTGCCGGCATTGTATGTTCCTTTAGGCCTTTAGTACCCATGAATTAGGAATACCTTACAGGCTAGTGACTTGAATTATTTAGAAAATTCATTGCTTGACAAAATTGAGATTCTTACGATACTATTCCCTTTCACCTATAACACACCACACCCCATTCTAGGCACTCATAATATGCATATCAGTCTGAGTTGTGCACTAAGATTTAAAAGCATAAGAATGAATGTGGTTATTATATGTAATTATGTGCTTTTAATGCTAAAATTGCCATAATATGCTTGCTAAATTGTTACTTTGCTAAAGTTCTTTCATGATCATTGTGATTATGTGCAGCTATAATCGGCTACGTATTAAAATGCTTTCATATTGAGCACCCTTAAGTATTCCCTGATTACATGAACCGATTATATTATATCTGACCCATGGCAAAGGTCGTCCAATTTGGTGGCTTGTATGTCAATTTTGCAGAAATTAGGGGTTTACCTGTAATTACTTGCATAATTTAAGTGAATTTGTTTGTAAGCTCACCCTTATTTTTGTGACTTTCCATCAAAATGGATATGACAGTTGGATTTTGTGTCACTAAAAGCTCCTGTAAATGGAATAAATAACTCACCTGACCTGTTCTACTGTTTTGCAGAAGTATAGGCTCTACCTGAAAAGAATTAGCTCAGTTGCGAACCAGCAAGTTAACATGGTAGCTGCACTAGGTGTCAAGGATGCCTCTTTCATGCGTATTGGTTCGTATGATGGGTTTGGTGATTTTCGAACTTTGGCTGGAACTGGAAGACTTGGAAATGTTGGGCTATTGCCATATACTACCACAGGCATGCTAGGTCGACTGAACAGCCCTGCTAATGTAAACCTACGTAATGTTTCCTCATCCGGGCTAATCCAAGCAGGTTCTGCTCAAAACATGAATAACTCAATCAACCCCCTCGGGAAAGTTCATCCAGTTCTTACACCCATGGGTCAAAATTCTAGTCTATTTCAAGGGATGCCATCATCATTGGAACTGGACCAATTGCAGAATAAGGGCACTACAGGAATTTCAGGTTTTGATGACTCGAGAATATTTTCACCTGTTAATTCGTTCTCTGACCCTGGGGTGGCTATTGGCAGCTCAAGCAACTTGTTGAACAGTGTCCCGAATAACCCCATGATGCTACATGCAAACACTCAGCAGACACTGGGTCAACTAGGGAACCACTCGACTCAGAACATGGTTTCTTTCAACTCTGATTCATTTAGTACTGGCCTGACCGGTTCACCCAATTTGTTGGACCCAGGTGCACTTGAATCCTATAAAGTCCAGCAGTCAAATTCTTTGCTTCCTGCCGAAACTTTTCTTAGTCAGTTACCACTAAATAATGCAAGAGACCATAGTTCCCCAAATCCCCATTTTTTGCCAAATTTGGCTTCGGCACCTCTTGAAGATTCTAGAGGGATGCACTCCCAAGATGGCTTGCTGGGTGAAGTAAACCATAGGTGGGGAGAAAACCGACAAAATTATGCACACTGCTCAAACAGTAATACATTTGGTTCGTTAAATTTACATAGTTCGACAAATGGAATCTTGTCACCTTCCAACCGGAATTTAGACCAGAATAACGGAATCTTCAATCAGAAGATGCTGCCGCACGTGTCTGTGAGTGGGAGATCAGGTGGAGGTGCTTCAACTCTTCTTCAGCAGAATGACAGTGCGGCAAAATCAGCAACAGAAATAAGGGCAAGGACCAATGAAAATTTCGGTATGGGTCAATCAGAGCTGCAGAGCGGATTTGTTCCCCAGAGTTACGATTCATTGGATGTTCTAATGAACTCCATGATCAAACGGGTAATAATCTCCCCAAGAAAGTACATATGGCCCTTTTTATCTGCCAATTCTATTTGCTACTTATGCTTAGACCGGCTGTATGTAGGCCGACTCCTCAGACCTGTGTTTTGAGAAGTTACACATGGCTCTTTTTATCTGCCTTGACATGATTACAGGTGATATGCCTATCATGACTCGAAACGTTACATCTACCACCCCTCAAAAGGAAGCCTATGTAACTTTTTGAGGATCAAGGGGTGCCATGTGTCATGTGTGGGGTTAGGCCTGCATATAGAGGGTGTGCTCATAAACATCGTTAACAACTTAACATACGAAAAAGATTTGTGATTGTTTGATGCATGACTATCTTTTTCTGGTTCATGATTTATATTGCTATCTGATTCTTCCTTGGCATGCAGGAAAATGATGTAGGCATGCCGAATTGTGACTTTGGATTCGATGATTACTCGTTTGGGTCAGGGTTGTGAGAATTTGCTAGCGTCTGGAGCTCATTATCAGGAGCCTGTGTGTCTATATGTAATCGGTCTCTTCTTGTTCAGTAGGGTCGTGAATTTGGTTGGACGGATTTAATTGTTTTCAACTCCTAGTTGCAATTGGAAATAGTATTTGTAGAATGAGAGAACTTTGAACTCTTGTTTCCTACTTACTACCTAGTAGTGTGATGGATTCATAATAAAAACCATTTTAGCCAGAATCCCTGCGCCATTTGAAGCATATTCTTGATCCATTAGTTGTGCCATATTTATGACCTTGGTTCACTTACAACCATAGAATAACACTCCTTGTTCACGTGATTCGTTTAACCGTATCCCGTATGCTTAGCAAGAATGCCTTGAGCACGAAACCGGAGCGACGGCAAGGCTCTGGTACCTCATCTGTAGCAGAACTGTAAACTACCAACTGTTACTTTTATGGTTAAATACTTGAATATAACCATTACAAGTGCATCAATGTTTTAACAAAAAGTTGAAAATCTATTGATTACAAGTAGATACAACTCGTACAAGTATTGGTATTCGAGAAACATTGCTCTGAATCAAGAATTATAACATTGCTCTGAATCAAGAATTATAAGGAAGAAGATATAGCTTCTGTCTTGTCTTCTTTTGTGAGCCGCGAACATGGGACTAAGTACTGGACAAACATGGAGATCACATAAAAGAGATCTCAGCAAATTTTATTTATTGAATACTTCTAGTTCTTTCTTTTTTGAAGTTGTATGCTTCCAGTTAGTGCCTACCATTCCTATGAGTTATAACTACAAATGCAGTAAAAGTAACGGGTGAGCGCGGACGGGTATTGAATGGTATTTACAAAAAATCAAACCAACTCGCCTATGGCGGGTGATTATTTGTCCGACCCGCGGCGGCTAGAATAATTTTTCAACCCAGAACGGTTCGGGTGATAAAATGACGGGTGAATTACTACATCAACTAAGATATATATTATAATTCATCAAATTAACAAAATATTTTGAAAGTAAGCAAAATGATAAGGTATCATTTTCACATATATAGATTCTTAGTTTATATATGAAATAACCTTAGTTTTACTGCTATTAATCTATTCTATATTTATATCTATTCATTTAAGTGGCAATTAATTTATTTCACATATATGTACTCTTTGTTATGTGAACAATATGGACCCAACCAACCCACCAACCAATTGACGGGTTATAAAAAAATTAACCCGTGTAATTTTTTTTTAAAATTAATCGGCAGGTGCGGGTGAGATGCGGACGGTTTGTGCGGACGAGTCAGTCGGGCGGCTTGTTTCCACAGTCCTAAGTAAAACCATTAGTTATTGCATATCCAATCCGTTTGAAGGACACATGCACTTTGAAGATTTTGCAACTGATTGGTAGAATTTGAAATAAGTTTTAAGCGTTTTCGCTTCGGGTTTACTACTTTTCTCCCTACTTCTTATACTCCTTGGGCCAATAAGAAGTTTAGACCTGGCCTAGAGGCGACCGCTTCTCTCCAACCCCGCTCGCCTTGCCGCCATGGCATCGAACTCTTTGATCATCCGCAGGTTCTCTCTTCTATTTAAATGCTATGATTTTTTAAGCATATCTTCGTCCCGTCGCCGCTCCATTTTCTCTCTGTCTCCGAATAGAGATAAAGGTGTGAAAATGGCGACATACAGCTGTTAAGTCGACGAAACCGGGTTTGGAGGAACCCGCCGAGCAGATTCATAAGATCTGAATCACTCTTTCCTCTAAGAATGTTAAGAATCTCGAAAAAGTGTGTTCTGACTTGGTTCGTGGTACCAAGAAAAAGTGTGTTCTGACTTGGAGCTTGGCACTCATTTTTCATACATCAATTAATGAATTTATGATTCTTAGCTATGTGTTTCCATTTGCTGTTTTAAATTTAAAAAAAAGAAAAAGTAGAGAAGAGATAAAAAGCTCTGTTTGACTAGTTAGAAGAGAAGCAGAGAGAGGGTGCTTATTAAGCTTTGGTGGAAGGATTATGTATGTGCAGATGTGCTTTGGTGTTTACATGTGCCATGAGATAATTTTGTACAAGTTCTTCTACTTATATTTTTGCACACAAACACTACTGTATACCTATCAACACTATAGGGATCCAACTAGAGAAGAGAAAAAGAACCCATTTGGTGAGCAAGAAACGTGGGAAAGGACTTCGTCGGTTTACAATATCGGGACGAACTACTTCAAGCGATTCATGATCATCAACTTCTTATTAATGTTGCAGAGACGGGTTTAAAAAAAAGACTAGGTTCTAGCCAGATACCTGGCTTTTGGTACTATTCCATCTTAATCAAATGTCTTTCGGCAATTCCAAATTCCAAATGGGCTTCTCAATTCTAGTCTTTCTAGATAAGAGTGTATAAACTTCACCAATGAGCAAGAATGTGCAAGATGATTTACAAAAAAAACTCAAGCAATATATTTAATGTCTTCAAGAATGTATCCCACTTTCTCACGTCCACCTACTTTTTGGGAAACATATGTTAAACTTGCTTTTGGTGCTATTCCAGATTTACTCATGTTATCTATTTCAACAGCTTGATGCGCATTTATTCTTCTATGAGACCTTAATAGATGCGATTTTCTAGGACTAACTAGCTGATGTCCTCTGTGGTCTGGGACAAAGCCAGTTACTTCAAATTTACCGATGTTACGTGCGTTGATGGTCATATACGCACCACAATTTGTTCTTGTCTCTGGACGATGCGACTTATAATATACATCTCGCTTGTTTGGTTTTCTTTTTCCTTCAGCAGAGCAACAACATTTTCGGTAAACAATTGGATCTCCAGTCTTTAATTGCCTTCTAATACTGAATCCCATAGAAGCACCATAAGCATTATAAAAATTATAGGCCTCTTCTTCGGTATTAAATTTCATATCAACTTTTGGTATGTTTGCCTTGGAATTTGTGGGATCATCTTCTTCAACAACATTCATGTATTCTTGAGACAATAAAAGTAGCTTTGTTTCCTTTATTTCCATCCCCATCAAGAATAGATTCATCATATTCAATATCCAGGAGAATCACATTTTCATCATCTTCGACGTCTATTCCTGATATAATTAAGATACCATGGTGTATCAAATTAGGTAGCAGAAAGACTGAGTAGTCAAACAATCAACTTAATAAGTAGTAAAACTATTAAAATTAATTTACTGTTTATTTTCTACCCATGAACTGTAATAAATTGAATGAAGCTGTATATAATAAATCTGACTAAACAAAATTACTGTTGAATGGAAGTATGAATTTTTTTTTTTTAACATCAAAAATCAGTTTCATTAATAATGGCAAATGCCCAGCAAATCAAGAGTTCAAACAGGAGGACCAGTACCATCACTTTACTCAATAATATGTTGAGAAAGGTGATGAGCAACATCATTAGCAGCTATAGGAATAAAATTAAAGCAAACAGAATAATCAGTATATAATAAATCCAACTCAAAACAAGAAGCACTCCACAATAATCAGTGCAAACCGTCAAAATTGCCAAACTTGAGCCACTAATAATCAACGAAATTACTATGATCATAATTAGCATACCAATAAAATCATAAAGATTGTAAGTACGTGATTCCAAGTTGAAAACCAAAAGCATAACCTACCATTTGGAGTTCTAGGACTATTGGGGTTTCTGAAATTGAGTGCCGATTCGTTCATTATCCTGGATGACGGAGTTTCTCCAAAGAGTTCGATGCATGGCAAGACGAGGTTGGAGAAAAGCGGTAGAGGTTCGATCAATTCACCGTTACATTAATTGACAGGAGAATTAATTATAATAGGAGTAATTATGATTATTAAATATTTAATTAACATAAAGAGGCTTTTGTTGTGCTGATAGTTTTTTAGGCCAGGTGTAAACTTCTTATTGG
The DNA here is from genome assembly GCA_026545765.1 of Plantago major. Taxonomy (NCBI): domain Eukaryota; kingdom Viridiplantae; phylum Streptophyta; class Magnoliopsida; order Lamiales; family Plantaginaceae; genus Plantago; species Plantago major. The sequence continues at coordinate 44,752,773 of CM048840.1, forward strand.
CCCAAGTAGTATAAGAAGTAGGGAGAAAAGTAGTAAACCCGAAGCGCGTTTCAAGATGCTCCAATTTTGTAGCTCACATCTCATTTGAAGAATCACTTTCAAAGTCATACATTTTATGAAATTATGTATTGTGGAAAGTTGTATTTTTCTATTCAACCAACAACATCAATATATACAATTACATAGGGCTAAATTAAGGAATGAAAATCACAACAATTAATCACTAAAACCACTAATTACGTTTTGGGAATATTTTGAGGATTATTTTCCTTTATACGCCCCCGCAAAATAGACGTGCCATCCGCCACGGCAATTTTGGATCTTAAGGATTGAAACCGAGTCCGAGCTAGCGGTTTTGTAAGAAGATCAGCAAGTTGGTCCTGAGTATTGACATAGGCCACAGAGAATATGCCTTTGGAAGAAAGATCGCGCACAAAATGCAAATCCAAGGTAATGTGCTTCATCCGAGAGTGCATAATTGGATGTAGAGCAAGTCGAGTCACCAAGGTTATCACAAAGCAACTGTGGGGAAGCAGTCAAGGATAAACCAAGTTCACGAAATAGGTGAAGGATCCAACAGACCTCCGCAGCAGTGGATGCAAGGGCCCGATATTCAGCTTCTGTAGAGGACCGTGCCACACCTGTTTGCTTCCTAGAGCGCCAGGAAATGGGAGTAGATCCAAGAAAAATGATATATGCTGAAGTGGACTTGCCATCACGGAGATCTCCGCCAAAATCAGAATCAGAGTATGCTGTAAGAGTTAAAGAGGTGGGTTTCCTAAGCAACAACCCATGATGAAGGGTTCCTTTGAGATATCGCAGAAGACGTTTAACAGCCAACCAATCATGAAATGTTGGAGAAGACATAGCTTGAGCAAGACGGTTAACAGTGAAGCACATATCAGGCCTGGTTAAGGTTAAGTATTGTAATCTCCCAATAGCACTTCGATACTCAGAAGGGTCAACCGAGCCAGACACCGAAAGTGGTAACTTATTATGTGAAATAACAAAAGTGCTTATGCGTCGAGATGGATGACCCAACCGTGCATGCCAAGTATCAAGTGAGGTACGCAGACCCAAAGTATTAAAATGTGCAGAAGACTGTAGATAGAATGATGGGACTTGTAAATGATATATTCCTTTCTCACATCTGCCTTGAGCTAGAGGCACCCCTCGTATGCCGATCCTTCACGATAAAATGAGTAGGAAAGAATTCCACAGAAACATTATTAGACTTTGTGAGCTGATGAACAAACAATAAATTCTGTTGGGCCCGAGGTACACAAAGTAGATTAGATAATGTAAAAATTCGTGACGGAAAACGTAAGTGAGATATACCAGTATGTGAGATAGGCATGGAGGACCCATCGGTTAGTTGAACTTCCTCTGTCCCGTCGTATTCTGAATGAAGAGAGAGATTGCCAAGCTCTGAGGTGAGATTATGAGATGCTCCAGAATCCATCAGCAATGAATTTGGAGGAGCTGAAGCGTGTGGAGATCGAGCCATGTTAGCGCAAGCATTCAGCTTAGCCTGTAGCTTACGGCATTTCTTGGCATCATGTCCATAAATTTGACACCACTGACAAAAGACCACCCGAGAAGTATTAGATTGAACTTTATTCTTGTTATTATAATTGGGTTTACCACCCGAGAATTGTCCTTGAGCAGAGTTTCCGTGAGCAGAGGTTACCGCGATTACGGGCTATTCTTTGATTTCGAGGTGGGCCAAGCTGCGATGTGCCATATTTGCAGAGACAGTTAACCCAGTGGACTCATCCAATTTGTCAACAAATTGTTCTTGTGCAGTCAATAGATCGAGCAACTTGGGAAGGTAATAGAAGATGGTAAGGATCGAATAGAAGCAGCAATGTCTCTGTATTTGTGAGAGAGGCCATTGAGGACATATAAGGTGAAGTCATCATCGGAAACAGGGGAGTCGATTAAGGCCAATTCATCAGCTTTAGCCTTTAGGTGATGAATATATTCAGCAACAGGACGAGATCCAATATGGGCACGAGCGAGATCCGACTTCAATTGCATCACCCGAGCCCTCGATTTGCTTGCAAAAATACGGTGAAGACCATTCCAAGCATCAACCACAGAAGTGTAGGAGGAGGCATATGGGGTTACCTCATCGGTTAAGGAGCCCTGGAGGTGGGCAAGGACTAACTGATCCTGCCGGAACCACGACCTATACGCCGACGATGTCTGCGATGGAGCATAAATTGTGCCATCTACATACCCCTGTAAATCGTAACCATTCAAGGTAGCAAGCATAAGTGAACGCCATTGGGGAAAATTGCTTCGGTTGAGTTTATGAGAATTGGGGAAAGGTGTAGTAATGGTGATGATTAGGGAGGAGGTCGGTGGTGTGGGATCGACTTGCGAATCAGCGGTATTGGAGGAGGATGGTGGTGTGGGGTTGATCTGCGAATCGATCGTCGACATGATAGTGGGAGTGAAGTATATGGGATGGTGAGAGATAGATGAAAGAAGATAGCAGATGTGTGGTTATGGGAGATGGCGGCTGCAAATATGGTGGAGAAGAATGGTTGGATGAATTGGTAATTTAGGGCAACAGTAGAAACGTGTGGTTGTCCCAAGAGATGGATGATACCATATGAAATTATGTATTGTGGAAAGTTGTATTTTTCTATTCAACCAACAACATCAATATATACAATTACATAGGGCTAAATTAAGGAATGAAAATCACAACAATTAATCACTAAAACCACTAATTACGTTTTGGAAATATTTTGAGGATTATTTTCCTTTATACATTTCTAAATGCCTCCTTCAGGCTCCCATCAAATTAGCTCATGAATTCGTCACCGATCGTACCCAATTGAGCCAGACCTCATGATTCTCGATTTTTATTTCAGACGGACAATTTAGGGGTTGGAGACTTGGAATATACTAATTCCTAGGCCGCGAATTTAGTTGACCTAGATCGATTTGCAGACGATTTGGTAGAAGCTACCGTAGAGGCGCATCTGATTCAATTGAATCATCAGAAATCAATTCCCAATTACTACTACTTTCCTCTATGGAAGCATAAACACAAACAAGACAAGATTGAGGCACTTACCAGATACATATATCATTAATTAATTTTTATATATATAGGGCTTCTCCTTTCATCGTCCTATTCTTACCCAAAAAGAAATAAATACCTACAAATAAACGCAGAGAATCCCTTTTTGAGCTTTTTCTTTAATCAATTTACAATAATCTGCTTCTGCTTTGCGTGATTTGAACGAACGAAAAGAGGAAGGGATCAAATCAATCAAGCAAGAAGAATGGTGAAGATCACAGCTTTATTGGTGCTCAAATGCATCCCTGAAGGATCCGATCCGGTTATACTCGCAAACGCCTCCGATCTAACCAGCTTTGGATTCTTTCAGCGTCCTAGCGTCAGGGAGTTTATCGTTTTTGTCGGCCGAACCGTCGCCAAGCGTACTCCTCCTGGTCAGAGGCAATCCGTTCAGCACGAAGGTCGATTCTTCTTCTTTGCAAAATCTCTGCCTTTTCCCTTTTTCATTGTTTCTCGAATTTCATGATTTATTGGAACAAGTTGCTAATTTCTGTTATGTCGGTAGAATTATGATTTCTCATTTTGATTTTGATTGCTAAACCAAAATTTGTTTGCTTTTTTTAATTTCTGTATAGTCAGTATTTTTTTCAATTGTAGGATTTCGTCATGGTAAGAAAGGAAAAAGAAGACAAAATGGCATGGTTGGATTGTGATCTGTTTGATAGGATTCAAGCTACTTCTTAATTGATCACTCGATATGTAGAAATTCAATGGGGGTTAACCTTTTTACTCGATAAACAATCCTTTCGTTGACTCCGTTATGGTCAATCTGACTAATCCAAATAGAGATTAGCTGTTCTTTGTTATTACTGTGTGGGTACTCTTCTGACCAGAAAAATATTGTGGGAGGTTGTTAGCATTTAGGACTGCTACAGTTTGTTTAACGAAATGGATGTTTGCAAATGATTTTTAAAAACTTCTCATGGCTTGATATTAAGCAGTTTTTTTGTTTCTTGTTATTGTATGTGAATGTGCCTGTAAGATTAAGTTTATATAGGTTCTAACAATGTATGCCTTTCTTATTTTGGAAAAAAACAGAATACAAGGTCCACTCCTACAACCGTAATGGCTTGTGTGTATTGGGTTTTATGGATGATCACTACCCTGTCCGAAGTGCATTTTCATTGCTCAACAAGGTATGCGTCTTTATTGATGCTTGTTATAGTTAATGCTTTCGCTTTGACAGACAGCTTCAGAATTTGTGATGACTATTCAGGTCTTGGATGAATACCTCAAGAACTTTGGTGATTCATGGCAAACTGCCCAAGCTGATAGCGCTCAGCAATGGCCCTATCTAAATGAGTCACTAACCAAATTTCAGGTAATTAAATGTTACTGCTCTTCTTTTTCTTTTTATAAGTGGAGGCATGGGTGTAACTTCTGTGTTCTATATTATAGGACCCTGCCGAGGCTGACAAGCTGCTGAAAATTCAGAGGGAATTGGATGAAACTAAAATTATCCTTGTGAGTACTATGCACCACCTTTACTATATCGAACCACAATGCATCATCGATGTCATCTTGATATTATTGTTGCCAACATCGATTGAGTCATACTCTATCAATTCCTATTACTATAGATTAGATGGTTATGATTATTGGTCCTGAATTAGATATATTGGTGTAGGTTTGTAGCAGTCACGTGGTCCTTGAAATCCTTTTAACATTAGATTCATAAGAAAGGGCATTTGCACATATAAAGTGTCTCTAGGGTTTGATGAGGATTAAACGATACTTTCTCTGCCCCATGACAAGCTTCTCGTTTTAATTTGGGTAAAGAATAAGATATGGCAGTTAATATGAATAGAATTTGGAAATCTTGTATTATTTAAACGGAGAATGAATAAAGAGTTGATATTGGGCATATTATTTAAATGGGGAAGGAATAAAGAATGGGTAGCGGGTTTGTAAAGTTGCAAGTATGGGTGTGTTATAAGGGCATTAGTTAAGTTGGGTGAAGGATCCATTTACCAAAAATGGAAAGGGGAAGTTTGTATGGGACTACTAAACTGACAAATGACAATCTATGATCAGGACAGAGGAAGTAATGAGTACTTTGCATATACAACCTGGTATAATGCAACGAAAGATGTTATAGGTAATGGACCTAGAGCGTGTGCCTTCGATTTGAGAAATTGTTCATGAGTGGTACCCTCGCCTGATATTCGGCATAGGGCAACCGGCTTGTATGTTGTTGAACAAGGAAAAAGGTATTCAGAAAAATGAATAGTGCGATTAACTATTAACCCCATGAACATATTCTCATTTTTTAATAATAATATTCCTCTTCTAAGAAGCAGGATTTACCTTTATTCTATAAACTTATCCTGTTTCAATGATGAATGGAATAGAAAAGTAAAAGTTTTGACCCAAAAATGAAAACTCTACTCTCCAAATTTGCATTTAAGTTTAAGAAGCGGTTCCAACAATGTTTTTTTTTGTTGTTGCAAAGCTTTTTTAGATTCTGAAGGTTATTTGACTGTTAAATGTTGAATATCGTTAAACAAACTAGTCCAATAGTTTGTTTATGTTGGCTGTTAAATGTCCTTGGACAAATTCTACTCCACTGGCTATGCTGAAGTATATGAATTTTATTTGCTCTTGCTTCAGACTGAAAATTTTAGGAGCTATTGATAGATTGGCTCATCCGATGAGTCATGACTTTCTTCATCGCCTTTTATCTATGTTGCTTTTATCTTGATTGCTGGAATGACATGTTTGGCCTTTTCTATCAGCACAAGACAATTGACAGTGTCTTAGAACGAGGAGAGAAGCTAGATAGTTTAGTGGAGAAGAGTTCAGATCTCAGTGCAGCCTCCCAGGTTCGCATACTTTGTCTTCCTGTTTATTCACAGATTATGTAGTAATAAGTATTTTGGTTTTCTCTCAGGAAAGTCTTTTCTATTTCATTTATGTCCCAGCAAACATTATATTACTTGTATTTTCCATTTCTTATATTGTTCATGTAATAGAAATTCAGCAAGATTCAAGATCATTCCGCCATAAAATTTTCTCTTATACCTGTTTGAAGTTGTACGTTTCCATCCATGGTTTTAACATTTCCACTTTGGTGAAATGTTTTGCAACAGATGTTCTACAAACAGGCGAAGAAAACCAATTCCTGCTGTACCATCTTGTAAATGTATAAGGGAAATGATTCTACTATACGGCTTGTTCTGGAGTTTAAAGATTGGTCTATATATGTATACAGCTAGTTGCCAGGCTGATTTCTTTGATGTTATGTATCGTTGTACCTCTTTGATGAGAGGATAGTTATGTTGGCTAACGGTTGTGATCACGTTATGGAATATATGTTTTCAGCATTCACAAATCTTGTTGGATTGATTGATATTTCTGGTCCGGTGTCTATCTGAATGCTATTTCATTTTCTCCAATTAGACTTTATTAATCTTCTTTTTTCTTTCATGGATGGCGAGACAATCTATCACCGTAGTGGCCCAAATTCCCAATTACCCTTGTGTTGTGGAATTAGTTGCATCCCTTGCTGTAATTATGATAAATTCAGTACTCTTGTCCTCGGGTGCACATTAACAGCAAATACTCGTGTTCGTCTCTGTTTTGGATACGTGAGTGAAGGGATTACTTCACTTCTAAGATCATCTCCATCAGTTGTAACTTTCTATAACCCACTTTTCTTACCATATCAGCATTCCCACTCACTGCAACTCTCTCTCCAATTTTGAGGTTTAAATTTATTTTCTTTTCACATTTCTTTCAAACTTAATTTTTAATTTTATTTTCTTTACTCAATTCCTATTAAACTTAATTTATTCTTGAATTTATTTTAAATGTCGTTTATTAGTTATAATAAAATCACATTAAATTTTTTAAATACGTTACTTGAGAATAAAAATTACATTACTTAAAAAATTATAATACTTGAAATTGAAAATTACATTAATTGAAATTGAAAATTATATTAACAATTAAGGTAAAACATGCATTATCATATCCGAGAAACTCACATGCTTCCTTATATATAAGTATGTTTGCATTGTTACACATAATTATCATATAAAAATATTCAACAATACTTCAAATTGAAAAAAAAAATTATATTAATTGAAATAAAGTTACAATACTTAAAAATAAAAGAAAACAAAAATAACAATAAATACAAATCAAGCAAAAAAAACAAAGAGAAAACAAAAGAAAAACTAAACAAATTTTTAAAATAGATAAAAAACATGGTTTGGGACTTGCCAACTCTGGAGTTTGCAACTACATTTGCAACACCATTTCCAGCTCTGGTGGAGATGGTCTAAGTTGCAAGAACTTGAAAACGAATCATTCCAGAAGTGTGAGGTATTACTGAATTAGGAAGCAGCTGTGGTACCATGCATCAGCTAAAGATCAATTTTATTCGAAAACTTGACTACACTGTTGAATTTCACAAACTTTCCTCAACATTATACAGAATCTTAACTCAATCCTCAGGATCAGAACAAGAACCTGACTGAATTCCAAAAGAATGTACTATCATTTAAAAAAAATCTATTCGAAATAACATATTGAAAAGGAAGTAAAAGCAAAGTATGAAATGAAACGAAATGAAGAAAAAAGGAGGGAGGCTCAGATCAGATCTGCAAGAAAGAGCAAAGAGGAACCGGGCACGCCATGGCTGCGAATAACCGGTTGCATAAACTGCCATCCGGATAGACGCCCCGCCAAGATACGGACCGGATTATCTCACTACCCAACACCATCTCAGAAAGATCCAATTTTTCATTTCAATCATCACAGCCTCTTGATCTTACATACATACATACTACATTGTCTTTGTCATTGCCAACAACTCTCTGTCTGTCTGCTCTCTCAATCAAACAAACAAAACAAATTTTGTTATGGTTGTGTGTGTGTGTTTTCTTTTCTTTTTTCTCTTCTATTGAAGGGTTTCCTGTATATTTTCTTGCGTTTTTTTCATGTTCAAGGGTTGTTGGTTTTAGTTGATTGAAGAAAGAAATCATGGGGTTTGCAGAGAGGGGCAACCACCCTTGACGGAATTCCCAATGCCTATCTGTGATAACCCTCATTCTTGCCTTTCTGAGATAGTGTTTCATTCTTGTCTTGTCTTGTCTTCAATGGAACTGGTCAAAACACAATGGAGCTACTATTATACTGCTCCTGGTAGGGCTTCTCTGTGAAATATGTTTTTCCATCATTGCCCCTCTTCAACTTTCATTTCCCTAAACCCGCATAGGGGTGCGGTCGGTGTGTACTTGGAATTTTAATTAACTTGGAAAAATTCATTTTTGATATCTTAAGTTGTTTGGTACTTTAATTTTTGACCATTCAATTTTGAAACCTTAAGTTGTGTATTCGTCCAATTTTGGTACTCCGTTAGTCAAATTTAACGGAACCGTTAACTTTGTCCGAATTAGTAAGAATTAGCGTGAATTAGTCGATTTTCCATCAAATCGGCGCGTGAACTACACGCGCTCCTAATAAAATATTAATAAGTTTTAATTAAAAAATTATTAATATTCTATTAATAGTAATATTTTTTTATTAATATTATTCAATTTTCCATTGATCATGATTTAATTTTTTTAATTAAAATTTATTAATATTAATATTTTTTATTTATATTAGTCGATTTTTCATTGATCATGAATTAGTTTTTTATTTATATTAGTCAATTTTCCTTTAATCATGAATTTTTTTTTAAAAATTTATTAATATTAATAATTTTTTATTAAAATTAGTTGATTTTCCATTGATTACGAATTAATTTTTTAATTAACACTTATTAATATTTTACTAAGAGCGTGTTTAATTCACGTGCCGACTTGACTGACAATCGACTAATTCACGTTAATTTTTACTAATTCGGTCAAAGTTAACGGTTCCGTTAAGTTTGACTAACGAAGTACCAAAATTGGACAAATACACAACGTAACTTAAGGTAACAAAATTGGACGGTCACAACTTAAGATATCAAAATGATAACTGTCACAACTTAAGGTACCAAAAATAGATTTTTTCCTTTAATTAACGCTTCCTTTCAGGATCACGGTTTCTTCAAATCGACATCATGGTGTAGTCAATACAATAGTGCCTTGTGGGTCTTGTCTGCGACATAAAATGTGCGTGCTTATAACATACTAAAATCATAAGATAACAATTAAAACACCATGAGACACTGCATCATGTTTGGCAATCTATTAAAATCAGAAAAACCAAGTTAATTAAATAGATATTTTTAACCAGATTTTGTTGTACAATGGACCTGTGCTCACCTCTTACACATTCAACTATGGTTCACTTGAAGGACCTTAATTAACATGTGGGTCCGATGTTGTTTGTAATTCATTGGTTCAGTGAGGGGAGGTGTAACATTTAAGGGCGGGGGATTCCTTTATAGACCAGATCTATGAGTAATCGTAAACCTTGTAGCTTACAATAAAGTAAATCACTTGGAAAATGAGTTTAATTGGATATAAAATAATTTTTTTAGTGTATGTGATTTGTTTTTAACCACAATGTATAATATATCCGATCTATAAAAGCATTTTTCTCCAAGTACCTTAATTAACATAGACGGCATGAAGAGTGAAGTGGGGCGAAAATTCGTAATAAAATAAAATCACAAAGTGAAACTAAAAAAGAACCTTAGAAATTTAAATAAATGAGAAAAGAAAAGAAAAAGGAATTGAAAGTGATTGTGGGGTTAAGAACATCTTTGTTGAACAAATTGAATTGAAAAGATGATATTTCCTCCGTTCCGTAGAATTTTATACATTTGTCTTGTCTCATAGTTTTCAGTGAAAAATTAAAATAATGATAAGATATGAAAAGGTGGTAAAAAGGTGTATTTTTATTGAAAAATGTTGTAAAAAGATGCAAGTGTAAGATTTTTTATTATTTGTTGGGTACCTTCTTTTTTTAGTATTGTATGAAGTTATGTATGACGGCTAAAAATGACAAATACGTTGGGTAGGGCGGATGGAGTGGAGAAATTTAACCACACTACTACAGTGCTATGCCTGCAAAACCTAGATCATCTTAAAGCTCGCTCTTGAAGTCTTGCAGACACTCAAAGCGCGCTCCAATTCTTTAGGAGCACAGAGCTCCTTCAAGGCGCTCTAAGAAAACTAAGACCACGCTCCAAGAAATCTCAGAGTGCGCATTATGAAAGCTTTAAGCTTCGACTTACATGCAAATGTGCAAGAACTAAGACATTATAAAGCACATTTTCTGTATATGCGTGAATTAAGGCGAATTAAATATTGTATTGGCTAAAATTCGTATTTAATTAGCCCGCAAGGCTATGGCCCAATCCAGGACCCAATAAAAAGTCCAGCTCGATCTGACGAGCAAGTCGAATCTCAAAGGTCGAATGGCTAGCCTAACTAAGCCAGTGGACCAAGCTACCTAGCTCAATACCCCTCGTAAACCATCCAACTAGTTCAAGCCAACCTACCTAGTTCGAACGACCTTGCCAACCATCCAGCTGGTTGATAATCCAACCCACATGGGTCACTCAACCAAGTCCACAAGTGAACACTCTTACTAGGCCGATGGAACTAGTCAACCCACGATGGATGGTTGGACTAGTTCGCCTAACAGACTCCAGTAAAGAGGTGCCTTCTAACCTACTAAGAAGGAGTCCAACTCCATTCAAATGAACTCCAACAAATTCATCGGAAATGGTGGAGAGGTGCGTATGAGAGATTCCAACGGGTGGAAGGAAGAGTCTCTATATAGGAAGGAAAGGAAGAAGGTTAGGATCATCGAATATTCACTAAACAAACCCTAGCAATCTCTCTGACGCCTCCATCACTCTCAAGCTATCCGATCAACGCTCTAAGCTACTTACGATCATCCACCATCGCCTACAATCAACCACCATCATCATCGACCTTCCCCATCTCCTTCCACCTTCAACCACCACCATCATCATCCATCTTCCGACACGACTAGCTAGCTCCCTCAGACGAGCTTAGCTAGCCATCTCATCGGTGCCCGTCCATTCATTGCTGAACCGTCCACTCAACAGGATAAGTCGACTCTCATCATCCTTCTCTCTATCTCCTTCAATTCTTACATCCTCTTCCAGTTTACTGACTTGAGCGTCGGAGTCCCTTCGGTCGGCACCACACCGGTGTCACCGTGGAACCTCACGTCTCTAGGTTTGCTCTTGTTGCCTTGCAGGTCGCTGGTGCCCCCAATCCATCAACCTGATTCGATTGTAGATCTCTGATCGTCTATAATTTGGCGCCCACCGTGGGGCCCCGACTATCAAACAAGGCAGTTCAGTATCAGCAACTACGATACGCTAAGCAATCATCATGTCGCACTCAGACGAATACGTTCTGGAAGAGTTAGAGGAGGTGGACGTCGTCACTCAGATCAAAACCTTGGCGGCCCAGATGCAGGAGAATGCCCAGAAAATCAAGCTCATTGAGGATGAGAACCGTGCCATCCGTCAGGAGAACTCTGCTTTGAAGGAGAAGGTGGAATCCTTTGTCCACCAGGAAACTCCAGCACTGGATGCGTCTTCATCTTGCCGACCGACTCATGTCGATGGAATGGAGAACCCACCATGCAACACCATGGAGGCTCGTCAGCTAACCTTTGAGGAGACAGAAGGGGTGATTCCCATAACTCCAGTCTCTCAGGTTGTGAGTGCTCCACCAAGACCAACCCTTGAGGTCATTCCAGGCATTGCCAATAGGAGGGTCTCGTTCGAGGGTGCTAACCCAAGGATGAGCAACGAATCACCACAACAACGCAACCAGAACGTAAGTCAGGTAGATAACTCGCTAACCCCCTCTGCAGGTCATGGGAACAGCAATGATGAGTTGGCTTCCAAACTGGTGAGCTTGGAGGAGATGATCCAAAGGATCCCTGAGTCTTGGCCGATCAAGAAGAGCTTACCCAATGACTTTGTCGACTCCTTCACGACGCTATAGCATTGGTGGAAATGCTAACCAAGTTCACCTTCCCAAGCATGAAGCTCTATGATGGAATGACAGACCCAGACGACCATGTCTCACAGTATAAGCAGAGGATGTTCACCATAGCCATCCCCAGGGATCTCCGTGAGGCTTGCATGTGCAAAGGGTTTGGTTCCAGTCTGATCGGACTAGCCTTACAATGGTATACCAACTTACCCAACAATTTCATTTCTTCTTTTGCCCAATTAGTCGACTGCTTTGTGGAACAATTACAAGCGATGAAGTTAAACCGCTTGACGACTTGTATAGCGTCCGACAAAGACCTAACGAATCTCTCAGGGAGTACGTCGCAAGATTCAACAAGGAGAAGGTGTCAATCCCCAACTGCAACAAGGATACTGCTGTCAATGCATTCCGCAAAGGGTTGCCACCCAACTCGGGGTTGTACAAGGAGCTGACCATGTACCCCTGCCGAACAATGGAAGACGTGCTCGCCAAAGAATGGGCTCAGATCAAATGGGAGGAGGATGATGCCAACAGACCTTACATATCAAGACAAAGTGTTCGCAAGGAGCCCAAGCCTGACAGACGAGTTGAACGAAGGGTTCCAGACTATCGTGCTAGGCCATACCCAACTGAGAGAAGACATGGACCTGTTGTGAATCCACCTTGCCCTCCAATCCAACAAAGGAGGACAGAAACTCAAGCACCACCTCCGAGCTACTCCCTCAACATTGAGCCAGAAGAGTAACAGTCATGAAAAGCATGGGTGACAGAGTTAGATGGCCAGGAAAACTCAGAACACCTCCAGATCAAAGAAACTCTAACAAGTGGTGTGAGTTTCATGGAGACCATGGCCATATAACTGCAGAGTGCATCTCCCTGCGATTGGAGGTAGCCGAGCTCTTGAAGAGAGGGCACTTGACGGAGTACCTCTCTGACAAAGGTAAAAAGACCCTCGCCAGTCGGCAGGGCACTGATCTGCCTGAGCCCCCTCAGACCAACAAGGTGATCAACATAATCTCTGGGGGGTCAGAGATCAGTGGTGTCTCATACTCTGCGACAAAGCGCCACAGTAGGCAAACGGTAAGGCCTGAGCTCAATGCTCGCAGAGCATCGGACACCTCTTCGTCTGACTTGACTATTAGCTTCTCAGACCAAGAGTCTAAGCAACTAATCAGTCCTCATGACGACACTTTAGTTATTTCAATTCTTATTGCAAATTATCTTACGAAGAGAGTTCTCATTGACAATGGGAGCTCTGCTAACATCATTTTTCTAGATGCTCTGACAGAAATGGGCATAGATGAGACCGCTATTCTTCGCCAGCCGACAACTCTATATGGCTTTAGTGGAGAAAGGAAGTACACGGTTGGGAGTGTTACCCTTCCTGTCTATGCAGAAGGCGTCAACCTAACGACGAAGTTCCTGATTGTGGACAGCCCATCAAGCTACAATGCCATCCTTGGTAGGCCATGGATTCATGAGATGAAAGCAGTGCCATCAACCTACCATCAGGTGATTCGCTTCCCAACCAAGGTGGGGGGTGAAGGAGATTTTTGGCCAGCAGCGTGATGCAAGGACATGTTACATGGAAGCCTTGAAGCCGAAGGTAATCGAGTTATAGCAATTACAGCAACTCAACCCCCCCAATCGATCCAGACCAGCCCGGGATGGAAGAGATCGATGAAGTTCAGATTCACCCAGATCATCCGGATCACAAGGTTCAGATTGGGGCAAGGTTGAGGCCAGAGCTAAGAGAGCAATTGATCACATTCCTAAAAGTTCACCACGACTGCTTTGCTTGGTCACATGCAGATATGATAGGAGTTGACCCAGAGGTTATCACCCACAGACTTGAGGTTGATCCAGATTACCCACCAGTCAGACAGAAACGGAGGAAGTTCGCTCTAGAAAGAAACAAGGTTATCAATGAAGAAGTCCAAAAGTTGCCTGATATCGGATCAGTCCGCGAAGTACATACCCAGACTGGTTAGCCAACGTTGTGGTAGTAAAGAAGAAAAATGGCAAGTGGCGAGTGTGCATAGATTTCACTGACCTCAACAAAGCATGCCCAAAGGATTCTTTTCCACTTCCACACATAGATATGCTAGTGGATGCTACAGCAGTACATGAGCTTCTAAGCTTCATGGACGCCTTTTCGGGTTACAACCAGATATTGATGCACCCTGAAGATCAAGAGAAGACAGCCTTCGTCACAGAAAGGGGGACCTTCTGCTACAAGGTCATGCCCTTTGGTATCAAGAATGCATGAGCCATTTACCAACGCCTGGTCAACCGCATGTTCGCTAGCATGCTGGGGGACACCATGGAGGTGTACATTGACGACATGTTAGTCAAGTCACTGGTCGCCGACCAACACCTGGACCATCTCCGCCAAGCCTTCTTGGTTCTCCGCAGGTACAACATGAAGTTGAATCCAGCCAAGTGTTCCTTTGGAGTTTCCTCTGGGAAATTCCTTGGATACTTAGTCACACAAAGAGGTAACCCTGATCAAATTCGTTCTATTGCTAACATCCCTTCCCCCAAGTGTGTTAAAGATGTGCAGAAATTAACTGGGAGGCTGGCAGCCCTCAGTAGGTTCATACCCAAATCTTCCGAGAAGTGTCGTCCATTCTTTGACACTCGACGGAAGAGTAAAGATTTCCAGTGGACAGACGAGTGTGAGGATGCCTTACAACAAATCAAGCGTTACCTTACCACACCTCCAGTGCTATCAAAGCCCATGGCCGGAGAGACTCTGTTTATTTACCTCGCAGTCTCTGACTCAGCACTAAGCGGCGTCCTAGTCAGGGAAGAAGATGGAAACCAACTCCCAGTCTACTACGTGAGCAAGTCCTTACTAGATGCAGAAACTCGGTACAGCCAGCTGGAGAAGCTAGCCCTTGCACTAGTCACCTCAGCAAGGAAGCTATGCCCTTACTTCCAATACCATCCAATTGTAGTCCTCACCAGCTTTCCACTACGCAACATCCTGCACAAGCCCGGAGTCTCTGGTAGGCTCTCAAAATGGGCGGTCGAGCTCAGTGAGTACGACGTCTCCTTCTAACCCCGCACAGCCATCAAATCTCAAGCACTTGCAGACTTCATAGCGGACTTCACCCCAACTGAATTAGGTCAAGCGGAGAAGGAATTGTTTTGTTTGCAAGAGAAGAACAATTTACAGTGGAAGCTCTCAGTTGATGGTTCTAGTAACGTCAAAGGAAGTGGACTTGGCATAGTCCTAACCTCACCGGAAGGGGACACAATCCAAAGAGCTATCAGATGTGGATTCAAAGCAACCAACAACGAGTCTGAGTATGAGGCGCTTATAGCTGGCCTCAACCTAGCTCGGGACATGGGCATAAAAAGCATTCAGGTACAGTCAGACTCACAGCTAGTAGTTAACCAATTGCAGGGCTCATACCAAACCAGAGACACCAATATGGCTGCCTATCTTCAGTTAGCCAAGGAGCTGCAATCCTCCTTCGAGGAGTTTTACATTTACAAGTGCCGAGGATGCATACCACGCGGACGCCCTTGCCAACTTAGGAGATGCCATCCAAACCACTGTGCCAATGACTATTCCTGTGGTGTATGTACAATGGCCTAAAACATGAAAGGATGAGCCCGCCAACCAGACAGTAGCCGATATAACAACTGAGTCAAATTGGATGACTCAAATAGCATTGTACTTGTCAAACGGAGAACTTCCAGAAGACAAAAGTGAGGCAAGGAGGGTGAAGGCTAAAGCAGCCCACTTCACGCTCCTCGATGGACAACTCTATAGGAGATCCTATTCAGGACCCTTACTCAGGTGCGTAACTAATAATGAAGCCAAACATGTTTTGACTGAGTTGCATGCAGGAGAATGTGGCAACCACTCTTGAGCCAGAAGTCTTGCCCACCGAGCACTAACGACCGGATACTATTGGCCAACTATGAGAACTGATGCTCTAAACTTTGTGAGAAGATGTGAATCATGCCAAAGACATTCACACATCAGCCATCTCCCACCAGAGAAGCTACACCCATCCATTGCTCCATGGCCTTTCATGAAATGGGGAATGGACATAGTAGGGAAATTACCTACTGCACCAGGCCAACGAGTGTACATGCTAGCAGTAACCGATTACTTCACCAAGTGGGTGGAAGCAGAAGCCTTCAAGCAAGTCCGCGACACAGAGGTAAAAAATTTCATTTGGAAACATGTGATTTGCAGGTACGGAGTCCCCCACGAAATCGTGACAGACAATGGCTCCTAGTTCATAAACTATGAGTTTCAAGATTTCTGCAAAGAATGGGGAATCAAGCTTACATTCTCCACTCCACGCTATCCCCAAGAAAATGGACAAGCAGAGTCGACCAACAAGACTATTATGAACAGTCTAAAAAAACGGCTAAAACAAGCAAAAGGAGCATGGGCAGATGAACTTCCAGGCGTCCTATGGTCTTACCGAACCACACCAAGGACCCCAACTGGAGAAACACCATTTAGCATGGCATATGGAACTGAAGCAATCCTACCCATAGAAGTGGGATTACCCACAGCAAGATACAAAATGGCTAACGAACAGACCAACGATGCGACATTGGCGCACGAGCTCGACTTGGTTGATGAACTCAGGGAAAGAGCCATGATTCGGAGTGACGCCTATCATCAACAGAAGGCTGCACAACACTTCAACAAAAACATACGCGTACGAACCTTCAAGCAAGACGATTGGGTTCTGCGTAAGGTGTTCCAAAACACCAAGGAGACAGGAGCTGGCAAGCTTGGACCAAATTGGGAAGGTCCTTACAAAATCACCAAGGTAGTAGGCAATGGAGCCTACAAGCTGGAAACCAAGGAAGGACGACATGTAGCTAACAGTTGGAATGCCATCCACTTGAAAAGGTATCACTTCTAATGCCCCACCTTCCAAATACTCGCATGTTGAGGTTAACTCCTCTTTACAATCAGCCGACCTGACCGAGGCTGGTGGTCACCTAACCCACTAAGCGGTGTCGGTCGCCCGCCCCCCCCCCTTCGGGGTCCAAACGTCTTGCTGACAGCCGATCAAGCTACTAATCATTCCATCGTGACAACCGACGACTGAATCCATGTGAAATCGTCAGCCAACTGGAAGGGCCAAACAATCACATCATCCAAGAGGTTGATAATTGATCACCTACTTTTCAGAGAAACTTCTCTCCACGAGCAATGTCACCCACGGCTAAGGTATGGCCCAACTTTGTCCGACGAGATTGATTTCTCTTCCAAACAACCGATCTGACTAGGGGCAAGCCGGTTAGCTAACCCGGTTGGGCAGGTCGGTCTAACGCCCCCCCTCCCCAAGGGGGTCCAACGTTCTTGCAGGCTAACACATCACGAATATGATTGAAGTAATGCCCACGCGATGCATTTTACTTCCAAGTGATCATCCAAACATACTGCTCAACAAAGCCAACCATCCATCAGGCTGAGCAACGAAAACACATGGACTCACATCTATTCTGATTGGATTGTACTTGCTTAATCCATGAGCTGCGCCAAAAACAGCTCCATGGTTTAGACAAGTGCAAACCTTTCAAAATTGATTATCACTACCATACAAAGAGACTCAGCTCCATCCACATGTTCACCGTAACTATACGAGAGCTCCGGCAGACAAAGCTCTCTACATGTTGCACCCATCTCAATCCACGTATCAAAGTATGAACCAAAGTCACACCTTCTGAGATTAATTTCTTTCCAACAACCGACCTGACCAGAGGCTAGTCGGTCACCTAACCCGACTAGGCAGGACGGTTAAATGCCTCCCCTCTCCAAGAGGGTCCATCACTGAATCGACAGTTAAGCCACAGGGTGAGCTCCAAAAAGTGAATTGTCTGACAGACCAAGTGTGTCAACCAACTGCAAGCTGACATACGAAGATGTCTGACTGACCTGGCGTGACCAAACTCGACGAAGTAGGTGGATGAACACGATAATAGTTCAAGCACTACTCCTCTGGACTAGAGCTTAAACTGGGGGACAAACCCAGTGGACCAAGTCGAACCCTCTCGAGCAAGTTGCTCACAGGTTAGTCATCTACGAACCATTCAGTCAAGCTAATAAGACATGTATGAGCATGTTACAATTCATTGTTAGTTAGTCACCCATATGTCTGAATATGTTGTGACCCTTCACTAGTCATCCCAAAGTATCTAGTCAATAAGTTTTTATATATCTGACTTGCAACGTAATGGACACACTAGCTAGATGAACATTACGTGCTCTGGCTATGCTTCGCAATGTTAAATTTACATGAACAATATTTCGTGAATAGACTCAGAATGAATTATTTTGCACAGTGTGTGTTGTAGTCGAAGATCATTCTGAACTTTATATATTATGAGATACTCAAACGACCCACGAGGTCACGAAACTCCAATCAAAAACACGAAAGATAGTGCCCAAAAAATGAGCAAGAACACCTGAAGGTCACTGGAAGTCCTACTCTAGTGCTCTGAAGGCTCCTCCCATGCTCTTCCAAATTCTTCTAAAAGAAAAGCAAAAACTAATTCTCAAAAGGAGCAAGGATTTTTCAAGCTCACCACACGCTCTTCTCTAGCTCCTAGGAAGCCAACAAGCTCCTAGTCAGCTACCAAACTCATAAGTCATCACTAGGAAGCTATCTCGCTCCTAGCAAGCTAACTCCAAAGAAGCTCCTTCCAAGCCTTCCAGAAGCCATCCACCAAGGCTTCCAAGGCTCCTTCCATAGTCTTCTGAAGACATCTTCCGATGCTTCTAAGAGCTTTCAAGGCTCCTTCCATAGTCTTCTGAAGACATCTTCCGATGCTTCTAAGACTCCTTCCAAGCCTTCCAGAAGCCATCCACCAAGGCTTCCAAGGCTCCTTCCATAGTCTTCTGAAGACATCTTCCGATGCTTCTAAGTCTCCTTCAAAGCCTTCCAGAAGCCATCCACCAAGGCTACCAAGGCTCCTTCCATAGCCTTCTGAAGACATCTTCCGATGCTTCTAAGACTCCTTCCAAGCCTTCCAGAAGCCATCCACCAAGGCTTCTTCCATAGTCTTCTGAAGACATCTTCCAAATGCTTCTAAGACTCCTTCCAAGCCTTCCAGAAGCCATCCACCAAGGCTTCCAAGGCTCCTTCCATAGTCTTTTGAAGACATCTTCCGATGCTTCTAAGACTCCTTCAAAGCCTTCCAGAATCCATCCGCCAAGGCTTCCAAGGCTCCTTCAATAGTCTTTTGAAGACATCTTCCGATGCTTCTAAGACCCCTTCCAAGCCTTCCAGAAGCCATCCACCAAGGCTTCCAAGGCTCCTTCCATAGTCTTTTGAAGACATCTTCCGATGCTTCTAAGACTCCTTCCAAGCCTTCCAGAAGCCATCCACCAAGGCTTCCAAGGCTCCTTCCATAGTCTTCTGAAGACATCTTCCGATGCTTCTAAGACTTCTTCAAAGCCTTCCAGAAGCCATCCACCAAGGCTTCCAAGGCTCCTTCCATAGTCTTCTGAAGACATCTTCCGATGCTTATAAGACTCCTTCCAAGCCTTCCAGAAGCCATCCACCAAGGCTTCCAAGGCTTCTTCCATAGTCTTCTGAAGACATCTTCCTAATGCTTCTAAGACTCCTTCCAAGCCTTCTAGAAGCCATCCACCAAGGCTTGCAAGGCTCCTTCAATAGTCTTTTGAAGACATCTTCCGATGCTTCTAAGACCAATTCCAAGCCTTCCAGAAGCCATCCACCAAGGCTTCCAAGGCTCCTTTCATAGTCTTTTGAAGACATCTTCCGATGCTTCTAAGACTCCTTCCAAGCCTTCCAGAAGCCAACCACTAAGGCTTCCAAGGCTCCTTCCATTGTCTTTTGAAGACATATTCCAAGCCTTCCAGAAGCCATCCACCA
Source organism: Plantago major (assembly GCA_026545765.1). Lineage (NCBI taxonomy): Eukaryota > Viridiplantae > Streptophyta > Magnoliopsida > Lamiales > Plantaginaceae > Plantago > Plantago major. The sequence goes on from CM048840.1 coordinate 44,772,683, forward strand.
AGGCTTCCAAGGCTCCTTCCATAGTCTTTTGAAGACATCTTCCGATGCTTCTAAGACTCCTTCCAAGCCTTCCAGAAGCCAACCACTAAGGATTCCAAGGCTCCTTCCATAATCCTTTGAAATCATCTTCGAATGCTTCTAAGACTCCTTCCAAGTCCTCCAGAAGCCATCCACGAAGGCTTCCAAGGCTCCTTCAATGCTCTTCCAAACTCTTCTCAAAGAGAAGTAAGAGCCAATTTTCAAAAGAGCAAGGACCTCTCCGGCTCCTCACAAGCTCTTCTCTAGCACTTCGGAAGCACTCCTTCAGTTCTTTTAGGTTTCCTTCCGATATCCTCTCAAACTCTTCAAAAGGAGAAGCAAAAGCTAATTCTCAAAAAGAGCAAGGATCTCTCAAGCTCATTGCATGCCCTTCTCTAGCTCCTAGGAAGCCAACAAGCTCTTAGTCAGCTACCAGACTCATAAGTCGTTACTAGGAAGCTACAAGGCTCCTAGCAAGTTATCAAACTCCTAGAGAGATATCAAGCTCCTAGGAAGCTACCAAACTCATAAGTCGCTGCTAGAAAGCTACAAGGCCCTCAGCAAGCTACCAAGCTCCTAGGAAGCTACCAAGCTCCTAGGGAGCTACCAGACTCATAAGTCGTCGCTAAAAACTATCACGCTCCTAGCAAGCCCCTAGGAAGCTGCCTCGCTCCTAGCAAGCTAGCTCCAAGGAAGCTACTCTCAATCTTTTCTAAAGCTTATCTCCAATGCCCCTAGAGTTCTTCTAAGGATCTCGGGAAGCTACTCCCAAGCTCTCCAAAAGCTTATCTCCAATGCTCCTAGAGTTCTTCTAAGGCTCTCGGGAAGTTGCTCTCAAGCTCCTGGCGAGCTTTTTAAAAGCTACACTCGAGCTATCATCAAGTTATTTACATCGAACAAATTTCTAAGAGAAAATTTTAACATCTCTTTATCAAACAAAGTATTATCAAGTCCTACTATATACAACAATCACAAGCAGCAGGACCAACCAATCATATTATGACAAGGGAGACATCCCTAACTTCACAAGTGACCTCAATAACATGTTCATTTGCAAACAAAGCATCACGATATGAATATCATGAGAGACAAAATAACGATTGTGCTACTTCACCAATTCTCAAATCCACCAACAAAATTCAATGAATATCATTGAACACTGTTTGATAAAAAAAAAAATCATACATATGTTTGTTTTACATCACTACAAGGCAACGAGGCTCATACGCCCTTCAAAGAAAAAAAAAAAAACAACTTACAATCTGACTAAGTAATGATCTATCCAAACTCTGAGCAGAATGATAACACCACTCTTCCACTAGTAGAGCTACTCAAAAAAAAAAAAAAAAAAGGACGCTGAAAATTATACAGCTTGTACTTAGCCACCGGAAAACAACGAGTTCCAACCAGTCTCAGCCACCGGAACCTTCAGCCACAATCACAACAACTCAGCTCATTGAAAACCCTCTCATCGTCCTCTACCCTCCGGTCACCAGCGCGCCCACTCCGGTATGCCTCTCACCGGAAAATACCAACAAACAAAGCAAAGCACAAAGACCTGGCTCCCTCACTACTTCACTTCATGCGCACAGCTCGCCCCCAATTCACCGGAAAAGAATCAATCCCGGTGAAACGCGCCTTGCTCCTTCTTCTTCCTCTCTGGCCAGATCCAACACCCTCTTCTTCCTCTCAGTTCGCCGCAGACCGCCTCCAACTTACCACAAAACCTCAACCGGAAACACCCAACTCCGGTCATCATCGCAGCATATCGCTCCCAACCACGATCTCCATGCTCCTTTCTCCCTCATCTTGTGCATTTCGAACCTGCCCCGGTCTGATTTGTGAGTAGAAAGGAAGGGGGCCGTGGATCTGATAAAGTGAGAAGGAGAGGAAGAGGAATGAGAGTGATGGTAGGTATGTGTGGGTGAAAGTATTATATTGGGTTATTTTGAGGCAACTTGAAATTTCTAGAGTTTTTTATCCACGTCAAATAGTACTAATTGAATTATACGAGTGAAAAGAGTGGCTAGTATTTCAATTTGGACAAGGCACTTTACATTTAGATCAAGAGCCTTCTCAATGGCCTTCGTCTACGACTTAGTCGACCAAGGGCCTTCCTCAATGATCGACCAATGACCCTCCTCTACCAGTTTGGTTGTCCAAATGCATTTCAACTTACTCGACCAAGGGTGTCTGCCAGTCAGCTCATCCAATTAAGTCTATCGGTAAGCTTCCACCTTCCTAGGCTGACTTCTTCGACTAAAGTTGTCTGTCAGCTTCCATTTTACGACATTTCATCAGGCCGATAGCCCGTTCACTCCAAATGAAATACGCCCATCTGGTCAATCATTTCGTTTTCGTCAGAATAATGATTTATTGTCTCGGTGGATCCACATAATAATTTTTATATCTGAAAGAGCGAGATGCCATTTGCTTGAAATTCTTGTGAGCATCATTTTTTCTGGCATAGAACTTCTACTCTCCGACTCGAGACACTCGACTCGAAGAGTGGGGGACAAACTGTATTGGCTAAAATTCGTATTTAATTAGCCCGCAAGGCTATGGCCCAATCCAGGACCCAATAAAAAGTCCAGCTCGATCTGACGAGCAAGTCGAATCTCAAAGGTCGAATGGCTAGCCTAACTAAGCCAGTGGACCAAGCTACCTAGCTCAATACCCCTCGTAAACCATCCAACTAGTTCAAGCCAACCTACCTAGTTCGAACGACCTTGCCAACCATCCAGCTGGTTGACAATCCAACCCACATGGGTCACTCAACCAAGTCCACAAGTGAACACTCTTACTAGGCCGATGGAACTAGTCAACCCACGATGGATGGTTGGACTAGTTCGCCTAACAGACTCCAGTAAAGAGGTGCCTTCTAACCTACTAAGAAGGAGTCCAACTCCATTCAAATGAACTCCAACAAATTCATGGGAAATGGTGGAGAGGTGCGTATGAGAGATTCCACGGGTGGAAGGAAGAGTCTCTATATAGGAAGGAAAGGAAGAAGGTTAGGATCATCGAATATTCACTATACAAACCCTAGCAATCTCTCTGACGCCTCCATCACTCTCAAGCTATCCGATCAACGCTCTAAGCTACTTACGATCATCCACCATCGCCTACAATCAACCACCATCATCATCGACCTTCCCCATCTCCTTCCACCTTCAACCACCACCATCATCATCCATCTTCTGACACGACTAGCTAGCTCCCTCAGACGAGCTTAGCTAGCTATCTCACCGGTGCCCGTCCATTCATTGCCGAACCGATCCACTCAACAGGATAAGTCGACTCTCATCATCCTTCTCTCTATCTCCTTAAATTCTTACATCCTCTTCCAGTTTACTGACTTGAGCGTCGGAGTCCCTTCGGTCGGCACCACACCGGTGTCACCTTGAAACCTCACGTCTCTAGGTTTGCTCTTGTTGCCTTGCAGGTCGCTGGTGCCCCCCAATCCATCAACCTGATTCGATTGTAGATCTCTGAGCGTCTACAAACATTAATACGAAAATACCCAAATTGTCATTACCTAATTAAATAACTTATGTGGCTTCGTTTTCTACTTTTCTTCTGTTTATCGCTTTTGGCTCAGTCAACAATCGACCCGCTTTCATCAATGTCTAAGCCAGTAAACAATCGACCCGCATATCAGTGAGGTTTGGTCATCATTTGACTGGTCTTAGAAGCTTTTTGTACATGACATTTTTTTTACTTTTACATTAACTAGTTTAGTCGGTTGCACATGTTTCACCACAAGCTATTATTATTATTATTATTATTATTATTATTATTATTATTATTATTATTATTATTTCTGGACTTACGGTACTTTGTCATTAACTACAGTTAATATTACTAGTAGATTTCTATTACTGGCAAATCTCAAGCTTGGTGATGTAATACCTACTTAATTGCAGGGCTGTACAAATAACCCGCCCGCACAAACCGTCCACACCTCACCCGCACCCGAAGGTTAATTTTTTTTTAAAAATTACGCTAGTTAAATTTTTTATATAAACCGCCAATCGGTGGGTAGGTGGTGAGTTGGTTGGGTGCAACCTGCAATCCACCCGCCATATTGTTCACATAACAAAACGTGTATATATATATATGTAAAATAAATTAATTTTCACTTAAAATGAATAGATAGAAATATAGAATAGACAGGAAAACTAGGGTTATTTTATATGTAAAGTCAAACTACAGAAAATGTGAAAATGGTACTTCATCATTTTGCTTGCTTTCAAAATATTTTGTTAATTTGATGGATTATAATATATCTTAGTTGATGTAGTAATTCACCCGCCAATCCGCACCCCAAATCACCCGCCATTCTTATAACCCGAAACACCGCAGGTTGGAAAATTATTATACCCGCCGCGAGTCGGAGAATAATCACCCGCCATAGGCGGGTTTGTTTGATTTTCGTAAATACCCGCCAATACTCACCCACGTCCCTACTTAATTGTATGATGATGAATACCATTTAATTTTATGGACTATTTTTTGGTATTTTGTATTTTATTAATTGATATGTATAAAATTGACAATAATTTTGAATAATGATGAATTTAATTTAATTATTCTACAGATAAAAATATTTTTATATAATTGGTATACACTTTAAGGTGCTCGCGCTTTCTATATTTTAAAATTTCAGCTAGTAAGTGATAAGTTAGCTGATAGCTGATAAGGTAGCTGGTAGCCGATAAGCCAGTCAATTTTTGTGGAGGTGTTTAATAAATTAGTTAACTTATAAGCTAGATGATTTGCTAAATATAGTACTCATTTTTACAAGTTCTCCACTTTGACTTTGAGCGGTCAACCGTAATCAATTTTGACCACAAATTACTCTTATAATATTATTGATGAGCCTATATTTTAGTGTCTCGTCTCGTTCTCTTTACTGTTTTTTGTTAGCTTTTATTTGCGTATTTTAGCGTGTCTTGTGCGTTTTTATGTGTTTTGTGTTTTAGTTGTGTTTTACAGGTTTTCGTGTGTTTAGAGATGTTTTGGAGGAGAAACGATGCTTTTTGGAAGATCGTATCCGAGTAGAAGCTCAAAACTCCATTTATAGGCGAATTATGAAGAGTGCGCAAAAGGATGCAAGACGCATCTCAGATTCACCAAGATGCGTCTCCAGCGCCCGCAAGACGCGTCTCAGAACCTGTAGCCCGCGAGACGCGTCTCAGAATTCCAGGACGCGTCTCACGATGATTTCTAGGAATTGAAGAATCCAGGAGGCGCGAGACGCGTCTCACGCGAAACTTTCAGAAGGCTCTGTTCTTTTAATCGATAACTTAGACATTTTAGAAAACACTTCTTTCTTGCGTTCTTTTTTAATCTCAAGCAAGAAAACCCTAGTTTGGTTCTCTTGCCTTGGTTTATCATCGATTTTCACTTGTAACCTTTCCATTGACATCGGATTTGGATCTGGAGGTTAGATTATCAATTGAATTACTCTTTCTTTCACAATTTCTTCTCTCTTGTGTTTGATTGTTTGGTTTATGCTTATAATCTCTTGTATCATGCTTAATTCGATTATGACTGTCATTGTGTATGTTATTGCTTGTGCTATGAGTAAGTAAACCTTCGAGAGATATGGTAGCAATGTAGGATTAATCGAATTAGGATCTTGACCTAGGGTTTGTTCATATGTGTTAAGTTTTTTCTCAAATTTCGTAAAAACCCCAATTTCAGTAGTCTTTTCTCGAATCTTCAAAATCATCCAGGTTAAGAATCAATCGTCTGACAATCAATTGATTTCCTACTTTACATCTTCAAAGAATGTCTTGGTTAAACTGAAATTGGTATTTTATCTGAACACTTGGTCTGATTCGTATTTGATTATTCTGAAATGCTACCGTGTCTATTTCCCTTCTCTTGATTCAAAACTCGTCTTAGTTTAATCTTCACAACAAACTCAATTTTACAAACCGTTACTGCAAACTCTTACGTTCGATACTTGAAATTAAAATGTCATAGTTGCCTAGTTAGCTCATTGAGAACGATCTCATAGTTAAAGTCTGTTTACAACAACTGCTTTAATTACTTTACTTTATCAAGTACTAATTTGAGCTCAATCATATTTCACAAGCCCATTTTGTTGGATGTACAACGGTCGCAAAACATTTACCTGGCCTAACAAACACCACAAATTACATGTTGCACGCTAATATATTTATAAATTTATGCCGCAAAGAGTATTATAGTCACTAATTACTATAGATCATTCAATACAACGATAATAAAAAAAAGGGGCGAGCTACCTCAGGGTCACCAAATGCACATAAGTTTACAAAAAACCACCCATAGATTAAAACTTTTCAGGGAAGTGCCTTTTTGCGTGAAAGGTCAATTTTATCCCTGGTGACCTGATGGTAAGAAGAATCAAGATGAACACGTGATGACTACCTAGCTAGCTATGCATGCTGGCAGCATGCTGTACTATATGCATTTTTTGGAACGAGGGTGATTGATAGAATTAGATCAAATTGCTCCTGGTCCACTTTAGTCAATTTTCTGGAAATTTGAATTTTTTTGAATTTAGTTTCAATAGCAGCTCAGTCACGTGCTTCCTATGGTGACCTATTCGAAGAAAAGGTTTTTCAGCTTACATACCAGTCACCCAAGTGATTCCCTTGAAAGAAAAGTGATCTGGTTGTTGAAAGTAAATCTATCGTTGCCTTATTGTAAAAAAAGCCCCCATAAGTGATCTAACTGTAAAAAAGCCATAAAAATAAAAGAAACTGAAAAACACAAGAAAGAAAAATATTTTTTTTAAAAGGAAAACTGGTTCGCGTACATGCGTAATGCAGTCAGTGGTGCCGGACAACTTATTTTGTACGCCGCTTATGATGACAACCATGTTGTGGTCACATACAACATCGGTTTGACAGCCATGAGGGTGCCAAACAATTTTATAACGTTTTAGATCGATTTTTTTTTTAAAAAGTGTCTTGCGTTTAATATACCCAAGTATTATTACAAAAGTAAACTATGACGAGCTGATAAACTAGTGGTAAATAGAGTCCTTATTATCCAGTACATAATTGACCACCATCTAGCTTATTATCCACTAGTTGATAAACTAGCTTTGCTAAACTTATAAACTATATAGCTCTGATAAACTTATCTTTTTGATAAACTTGTTAAGTGAACGCCTAGCCGATATATGATAAGCTAACTGATATGATAAGCTTGTTCAGGAAGCATATAAAAGAATTAAATGTCTGATTTGTTTTTACATAACATACCATATTTACCAAATCAACAAATTAATTTACAAAATAAGTAGTTTATGGCCTGTCGAGATTCGACGGGTATTATAATAACATATATAAAAATATCTCGAAACAACAAATTTATCATTCAAATAAAATGTACAAAAAACATATAAACTACTACATTATTCGAAATTCCAACACATGTGTAATAAAGAGATCAATTGAAATCAATCATTTCTTGTAAAATAAAATTTTAAAAAAAAGTTAACACATTGTGCTAATAGAAATCATTTATTGTAAACAATATATTCAAGTCTTCAAGGTTTGTTAGGTAATAAATTTAAAATTACCTTATAGTTTGTCGAAGACCTCTTTGTATACAACATTTGTATTCGTATCATATAGTCCTGTAATTGGGTAGGATGCAACCCGAACCCGTTAAAACCTGACAAATTATTTATGTACGGGTACGGGTTGGGTTCTACACTCGCACAAGTCCAAAACTCGCCTTTGCCCAATACCCAACCCGCTCTAAGACCCAATTCGGATCAAACCCGTACAGAACTTGACTCGAATTCGACCCTGTAACGCCCCGAAAATTTCACTAACTTTTTTTAAAAATAACAAGGGCGTTAAACCAATAACAGGAAGACAATCTAAAAGCTCTAAGAAGCTAAAATTCTAACATAACACTTGTGAATAACACTTTTTCAAAAGCAGCGGCTAAAAGTTACAAAAATCCCATTTATAAAACCCACTTCACTCAAGTTACTGAACGTCTACCCGACTCGGTCCTCCACTAAACTCCGGAATCTACAAGGAAGGAAAACAAAAGAGTGTGAGACAAAAATCTCAGTGGTGTTCTTGTATGACAGTGACAATTACCATATCAATAGGAAATTCATAACAAAAACTGAATATACAATCATATCAATAACGAAGTAAACAGAACAATACAATCAGTCGTTTCGTTTGTGCAGTCAACCTTATAACTCCAAACCAAGCCCTTATCGCTCCAGATAGAGAATGACTCTGACACAGACGTTACCCTGCCATGGTACAGGGGTGAAACACTACTACCCCCAAGACCTCGGCGACTTCTGCCTCGCGTCAAGGGGAAGTAAGCAAAGGAACCTCATGAATAACTCAACAGACACAACTGCCCAAGTCTACCCACTCAGAAACCTCCACCACATTTTGCGCACATACCGGTCGTTAAGCAAATCAATCAATCAAATCATAATATATACATATAGATATCAAAATCAATCTTTCGTGCATAAATCATATTTTAGCGGAAGCATTTGACAGTTGCTTCGATGCAATTTTTTGAAATAGAATGAGTTGGAAATTACTTTGATGCAGTACGTATATATACAATAAAAGCATGTACTTCCTTGGTTTTCGGAATCGGTTTTAAAAACACTCACCTTAGATGACCTCGTAACTAAGCAAATCCGCAAGACCTGATAAAGGTAATACTACTTAAAATTTACGCAAAGACAATTAACGAAACCCTTAAACCCCATGGAATAGGCATAAACATCAAGAATCAACTAAGCATATAATTACATAACCATTTACGCAATTTGTTACTAGCAACAAAGAATATAAAATTGGAACAAAATATTAAGATAGGCTAGAATCAATCTTAGGACCTCCACAAATCATACAACCAGCCAAATAACCACTAAGCCAGATATCATGTTGACAACAATAATCTACGAATGTAGTTACACTTGAACAACAGAGTGTAAACAAAACAGAGAAAGAAAATAAAAACAAACATGTGCAGCCAGGTTTCAATACCAAGACCTTCAGTGAACACAAACAACTCACGCCGACCACTAAGCCACAAGAATAATTGCGAACAGAGTGACGCCAGAAATGATCTACTTGATGACTAGTCGTAACAGGCAGGAACTAATAGCAAAATAAACAAACATGGGGAATTCGAACACTCAACCTCTGCAAATCATAGATACTGCTAGTTAACCACTCGACCAGAGTACATGTTGCGAACATTAAATACAAAATAATGTTAAACAAGAACAGCAGCGCGTAAACTCAGATAAGAACAGAAAATAACAAACAAATATGGCATGCCAGGGTTCGAAACAAAGATCTCCAGGAGTCCAAAATCACATTACACAGACACTCGGAGACAAGCAAATCGTTAACCACCAAATAACGCTAAAAGGTAAGGAAGCCAAATCATACTGTAGCTTGAAACAAGAAAACAGAGCACGCAAACAATAAAATATAGCATGAAACTTGGAGTGCAGTAGACGGAAATTAGCAAAGTTTCAGGATCCGATTTAGCAAGAAACATAACAAACACGCAAACGAAACCCCCCAGAACTAAGTTACGAGAAGGAAAACGAGGATTAGGTGTTTACCGAAGACGAACCGAAAGCAAGTTAGAACGCGAACGACACGAATCTAAAGTTCCTCTCCTTCGTAAATGGCTCTACGCAGAAGGCAAGAGTTGCGTTTCTTGAGTTAGAACGAGAGAAAGAGAAGGAAACGAAGAGTCTGAAAGATGAGATTAAGAAACTTACCGAACGAAAGGGAACGAAGAACAAAACACGAAGTTGGCAGAAGAAATTCTCTCGGTGATTAGGGCATAAGGCATTTGAGAATCATACTCAATAAGGGAAGCAGGGTGTTTGTAAATGTAACGTAGCGAAGAAAGAGGAAGCGTTAAACATAAAGCGTCTAGAAGCAGGAAGCAAAACCCAAACAATCGGACTCTATAATACTTACTTGGCCAACTAACTAAATGAAATTTAAAAAAAAAAAAAAAGAAGCAAAGAGAGGAGAAACCAGATAAACTAAAACTCTTTCTTTCAAAACTCCCTGCTGACTGAAAACGTGAAAAAAAATAAGGCTAAACAATTTGTTCTATTAAAATTCATACCATTAAATAGTCAACCGAAACTAAATAGAGTAACGAAAATACGGGTTTTCACAGACCCGTACCCAAATTTGACCCACGATCTGCCCAAAATCCGACCTGGCATAAATTTTTGTCGGGGTAGGGTGCGTACCAACTCCCCCCCCCGGCCCGAGCATAAAAATTTTTGTGAAAACATGTGAAAAATTGATTTAGTGAAATAAAAAAAAAAATTGCCTGGGTAGGGTGGTGTCACCCAACCAAAAAAGGTTTTCGCGAAAACATGTGGGGAACTATTTTCGTGAGATAAAAATGCTTCGTCTGGGGTAGGGGTAGGGTGGGTGGACCCCCCAACCCGACCCAAAAAAATTGCGAAAACATTTGGGAAATTATTTTCGTGAGAATTTTTTTTTTGTGGGTGGGTACCTACCCCAACCCCCCACCCGTCTGACCAAAACAAATTTCATCGCGAAAACATGCGGGAAATTATTTTCGTGAGATAATTTTTTTTTCACCCGAGGTAGGGAGGGTGGGGCACTACCCCCACCCCCGACCAAAACAAAATTCGCGAAAGCATGTGGAAAATTATTTTCGTGAAATGAAACATTTTCACCGAGGCGCGTGAAACTGTTTTCCTGTTTTAATTATTTTTTAAAACTTCGGGTTAGGTTTGGTTTCTAGGTCTTCCTGACCTTAAAATTCCAGGTTAGGTACGGGTACAAGTTTTAAAATTGTGGGTTGAGTGTGGGTACGTGTTATAAACCCCGTTAAAACCATTGGGTTCCACCCCACAAATTTTGTAATGGGTCGGTACGGGAATATGGAATAGGGAAATTTGTGTCTCAATAACATGCTTCCCAAGATTTGTTACTAAAAGCCTTGTTGTATTGCAAAGTTCGGATTCTTGATCAATGTTATGCAACAACATGATCATGCAACCAACCTTAAGAACAATCATGAGATTAGGGAGTCCAAAACAATTGATATTTTTCAGAAACTCAACCGTGAACACTTCTGAGATACATCATTTACTCTACTCAAGCCACCAACGCTTAAATATTCAACGTACTCACCATGAATTTTGAAAATAACGTACTCATTAATCTCATTAACAATGTCATTTGTGGATGCAAGAATGGCTCGATTAATGATGTAATTTTGATCTAGTGAGGGATTGGCCAAGTGCTCTAACAATGATGGGTACGTAATGTCAACAATGGCATTTATAGGATCACCTAACTATCTGATGAGTAGATCATCGGGTAGTTTTATATCAACCTCACCGTCATTATTTTCACCAGCAACACCATCACCGACTTGAAAAATCCACTCTGCAAACTGCCTGGTCTTGTTTATCTAAGAAGGTGAATTTCCAGGCTGCATGTGATGTAAAATTTAATGTTAATCAACTCTATAGTTTAACAAAACAAAAGTATTGAAACAAAAAAATTACCTGCAACCTTAGGTTTTTAGTTAATTTGAGGACTTCACATGTTGCTCATATTTTGGATGAGCATATGGCTGCATTAACTACTCCCTCCGTCCCGATTTCATTTACCCGCGGGGCCGGACACAAGTTTTAAGAAAAAAGTGAATAAAGTAAGAGATATGGTAGTAAAGGAAAGAGATTGAATAAAGTAGGAGAAATAGTGAATAAAGTATGAGAGATAGTAAATAAAGTAGGAGAGAGATTTTCCATTAAAGGAATGGGTAATTGAATTTGGGACGGACCAAAACGGAATACGGGTAAATGAAACTGGGACGGAGGGAGTATATTGTATCTTGTTCCGCCATGAACCACAAGAAGAATATGACTGAAGTCTCCACCAAAAACAACCACAAGGCCACCAAAAGGGTCATGAGGGTGATGCATAGCATCTCTCAAGCTCCGATCAACTGCCTCGAAGTAAAATTTATCCGTCATAGGAGTCTCGTCCCATATAATAAGCTCAGTAAGCCTTAATAACTCTGTAACATCAGAATTTGCACTGATCTTTGAGCATATTGAGTCCTCATTAGGATGAAGTGGTATGTTGAATCTCGAATGAGCTGCGCTACCCCTTGGAAGCAATAGTGATGCATTACCACTCGATGCAACTGGGAGAACTATATCTCTTTTGGATCTCAATTCTGAGCATAAAGTTCCCCATATAAAAGTCTTCCTAGTCCTTCCATATCCGCATAAGAACAACACTCAACCTTTACCCGAATTGACAGAAGAGATTATCTTCCCGTAGATTGTACGTTGCTCCTCAGTCAATCGTGGATACAACGAATTGAACTCTTCGCTCTCAACATCTTTATCGTTAGACGTCTCATCCACTATGAACTGGTTTGTAACACTATTTATGATGTCATTTGAAGGTATAGGCATACCTTCAAATTGTCAGACAGTTGTAGTTTGATTTTAAATGATTCTCAATCTCCAATAAAGATAAATCTTTAATCTGATCATCCGCGAGTTTCAGACATGTATATTGTATACAAAATATGAATGTAATAAAGCATATGTATAAGTATGTCTAATAAAATAATATTGAACCATAGTTTTTAGTACCTGGATTGTTTTTTCTCTTGTGTCGGGTATTCAATAGGTCATCTGATAAGAATTATCATGCCTTCAACCAAACGTCTTTAGGAATTGACATGATGTGAGATAGAAGCAACATTGTGAATAGATGACAGGGGAAGAAGCCTAGTAACTTGCGTTAATTATTCCACTATCGTACCCCCTATCATCAAATTAGAGACCTAAGGAACCACATGCGGACTTGTATGAATCATAAATAATACCATTGACCGTTCTGATATCCTCATAGCAAGTCACATCTCTTAATTACATGATTCGACATGAGTCTCATGTAGTACTGGTTCTCATTAATAATGTTGACATTATGTATACGCCCAACACTTTGTGCTTTCGTCTTTCTCCGAGACCATATCTTCTCTCTTTTATTCCAACAACAATGTTGTGGCAATTCATGATACGAAAGATTTCGGGCTTCAGAATTGACTTTGTTCAGTTCGAACCACTGTAAGAATTTTGACTGCTTTGCATATGGCTTCTCTAGTAATCGGGCATGTATACACCATTTTTAATGTTCACACTTTGCCAACCCTCCAAGTGGAATGATAACCTCACAACTGTTGGAGTTCTATAATGTATGTAAAATTCAAATATTCTCCATATAGCTTCACATGCAGAAGCATACCGGCCGTCAACATGCCTCATGATTTAATCTGGATTGTTCTTGTCCACAAAGCTAAGCCATATACGGTCACTCTCCTTGGATATATACTTAAACAAATACTTCATAGACCACCCCTAATTGCAGAATTCTATGTTCATGTGCGTAAATACTTCAACATCAATTGATGATTATATGGGATTGCATATTTAACCAAATTTGTAATAATGGAATAGCTTAATAACAGGAGACACATTGATATTAATTATCTTAAGATTTAAAAAGCGAAAAAATTCGACTTAGTTAGATTAAACCTATTGTCAAGCACTTAGACATTTTTTCGACAGTTTCATCTATATCCCTTCTCTTGTATATCTGGTACCCATTCTCATATGTGTGCGTGTTCTCATTGTAACTCTTGGGAAAGAATTTCGCACATTTACCCTTCTCCATGGACGGAGCAGTACGCTGCGCATTGGATCACACAGACCGTGCATCATGTGGTTTGACACGACTTCATACAATTCCAGATGTTTCCACTACAAGAAAACAAGAGTTAAGTAACGGATTATCCGTTACTAAATCGTTACCGATTCGTTACTAAATCCTTAGTAACGGATAATAAGCCCGTCGCTATTTCCTTCGTCTCTAAAAGTTTAGTAATGGATAAACTATCCATTACTAAATTGTAACAGATTTAGTAACGGATAGATCCGTTGACTTTTAGTAACGGATAAACTATCCGTTACTAATAAGGTGATTTTTTTTGCTTTAATTTTAATTACATAATTTTGGGAGTTTTTGTAACGGATAAATATCCGTCGCTATTTAGCGACGGATAATTTATTTTTTTTTAAATGCATAAATCTGCAGATTTGGAGACGAGGCGAGACGAGATTATACGAGATGATTTACCTACATATTATTTGGAGACGAGACGAGATGATACAATTTTATCTATAAAACTGGATATACAATAAATCGATAATTTTATACAATATTCAATAATACAATATCCAATATCCAATATTAAATAATACAATATACAATATTTAATAAATACAAAGAAGAAATTATACAAAATTAATACAAAGAAGAAATTATACAAAATTAATACAATAATACAATAATTCAATACGGATCTTGTTGCATCTTGACGAATCTTGGACGGAGGAAGTCGAATCTAGTCGTGGTGGTGGTGGCTGGACGGTGTGGTGGAGCCAGTGGTGGTGGTGGCATCGTGGAGGTAGTGGACGTGAATGGAAGGGTGGTGGTGGTGGAGTGGTCGGCGGATCTGGTGGATTTGGGTTTCGGATCTGGTGGTGGTGGTGGAGGCTTGGAGTGGAGGGCGAGTAGTGGTGGGTGGTGGTGGTGGAGTGGTGGTGGTGGAAGGCGAGTGGTGTGGTGGTGGTGGCAGTGGTGAGGTGGTGGTGGTGGTGGAAGGCGTGGTGGTGGTGGTGGAGTGGAGGGTGGTGGTGGTGGCAGTGGTGTTAGGAATATCTGTTTAGTTTTTGATCAGCAACCTAATGACTTATCTTAGCTCAGAAATGTGCTTAGTACTCTTGGTTCACTTGAACACTGTAAAAGAGGAAAATCACTAAGTATGTTACTCTAGCAAATCATGTATAGGATGTTAGGTCTCTGAATATAATTTTTATATCTTTGAAGAAGACCAAGAAGAAGGCATCCGGCAGAAGAGTTCAACGAATTTGAAGATTTGAAAACTGCACAAGATTGCTGAAGACGAAGGAAATTGGTCTCATCAGATACCTATGTCTAGATATCTTGAAGAAATAAATATTTTTCAATAAACAGGTTTCGCAAAAGATATCTGAGAACACAAGGTTTCTGAACGAGGAAAAGTGCCCACAAATACCTACACTTAGATACCTTGGACAAAACTTTGTTTCCAGGAAACAATGTTTTGATAAAGTATCTGGAGATGTGAGAGTCTCTCTTGAAAAGGACATGTAATGCTTCAGAAAGCGTGCATAGTTCCATTGGCACTGTAGGACAAAAATAGTACAGCGCATTTAATGCGTAGACAGAGACATCTGAACAAAAGAGGAAATATCTGAAAAGAGACAACGTCTTCTGCAGTACTATTTACAGATATCAATAGTTTGAATTTCATTGAGCCTAACGGATACTATTCAAACGGCATGATTTTCAACTATAAATATCACCACTTAGAATGCTTGAAAACACACCTTGAACACACTGAAAATACCAAGAACACAGAACTTAAGCTTCTCTGATAATACAACTAGTGGTATCTTTCTGTCAAGCATACAAGCCTTCTGTCTACTTACTCTTTAGCTTACAGTTGTGACTAAGCTCTTGAATTCTAAGTAGCACGAAAGTTCTAAGTGTCCTGATCCTTAACAAGCCTTGCTATCTGTGAAGGAGTTGAATCAAAAGATCAAGTATATGAGTTTCAGTCTCTAGAACATTTAACATAGACTTGGGTCAGTAAAGAACATATCACCACACTTTGTGAAGTGTGTTAACTGACTCTTGTTCAAGAAGGTAGTATTACATAACTGTGGAAGTTATTAATCTACCAAGCTGACAAACTCTTATTAACCAACACCATACTCGGCGTGGAGTACATGAAGTACTTAGTTTGGGAAACTAAGGAACAACTCCAAGGTTACTGAGCATAGGAAGTACTTAGTTTGGGAAATTAAGGAATAGCTCAAAGGTTTCTGAGTATAGGAAGTATTTGACTGGGAATAATTCAGGGGGAACACTTGGTTGGGAACCTAGTGTAAAAGGGAATCAAGAGATAGGATTATTGTAAGGTGAACTCAATAACTATCTTAGTGAATTTCTAGGTCCGAGAAAGGCCGAAGTGGATTAGTTGAAGGATTACGCCACCTTCAGATACCACTATAAAAAGACGTGTTATTTACTTTCAGCAATTTACTTATCGTTCTCTTTATCCTGCTAAGTATTTAAACACATTATATCTTGCTGAGCACGTGCACTTATCACAGAAAAGTCTTCACCCCCCCTCTAGTCTTTTACTTTGCCGTTATCTGGACCAACAAGTGGTGAGGTGGTGGTAGAAGGCGTGGTGGTGGTGGTGGAGTGGAGGGTGGTGGTGGTGGTGGAGGAAAGAGGGTGGTGGTGGGAGGAAGAGAAAGATGGAATTGTGAACTGTGGTGGAAGGAAGTGGAAGGGGATATATATTAGGGTTTCTGCTGATTTTAGTAACTGATAAGGCTATCCGTTACTAAATAGTAACGGATAAACTATCCATTACTATTTAGTAACGGATAGCCTTATCCGTTACTAAGTTTCTTTTTTATTATTGTTTTTTAAATTAGTCAACACACAATTTAACGACGGATAGGCTATCCGTTACTATTTAGTAACGGATTTCCTTATCCGTCGTAAACTAATTTTTTTATTCTTTTTTTAAATTAATTAGTCAACAAAAAACTATTCGTCACTATTTAGTAATGGATAGTTTATCCGTTACTAAATAGTAACGGATTTAGCGACGGATTGTACAAATCGCTCAATCCGTCACTAATCAATGCCGATTCGTTACTATTTAGTAACGGATATTATTCGTTACTATTCGGCAGTTTTCTTGTAGTGTTCTCTTTTTTAGGAAACTCAGCACATATATAATCGTCAATGTTATATTAATGGAAGAACACAAGGAGATGCCTATTAAATTACAATAGACCTCATGAACTACTTGAATTATGAACATGTAAGATTTTGATCACATTATCATATGAATGGACCAGATTGCCCTTACTAATTGTTTTAGATATCAGGATGAACTGTGAACAAAACAAAACACCCTCTGTTGATACGGAAATATGTCCAATCCGTCATAGACGCCTTTGGAACGAATCCTAAGGCGTTTCACACTGTCTAAGGTCCAAGGCTTCAAGGTCCGACCCTAAGGCCACCTCTAGTCCAACCCTCCTGAGTGAAACGATGAACTAGACCTCAAAGACAATAGGTCCGACCCAAACCATGGTCCGAGACTGATGAGACGATAATTTAGAGTCTCATTTGGCCCTTTTTGGCGGTCTTTGTTAGTCTTTGTTTACGGTTTTATAGAGTTTTTTGTGCGTTTTTATGCTTTGGTGCTTTGTTTGTGTTTTGTAGGATTTTTGTGTTCCGAAGGTGAAAATCGGAGTGAAAACATTGGGTCTAGATCTTTGAATGTAGAGTAACTGTGCAAAAACGGAAGTGGATTTGGAGTTCGGACGAAGATTTGAGAGTCGTTTTAGCGAAGCTTGCAAAAGTGAAGTTTTACGGAGCAATCTATCCATTTTGGCCATAACTCTCTCATATGACATTCGATTGACCTGATCTCAGTGGCCACGGAAATATAATTCAAAGGGCTACAACTTTTGTTTTTACAGCATGAGCAATTTCCTCTTGTAGAAAAGGATACGGACGTTTGAATCTGACTGAGAAAAACTCCTCGTGTAGGTCGCGGCCAATTAGTCCGCTGGTCGCGGCCCAGATCACCTAGGTCGCGACCTGCGGCATTTTTGACAGAAAAATCTGTTTTCTGTTCGCGTTTTGACGATTTCTTTTCACTTCTTTTCAGTTCTATTCTTCTATTGTTTTCTTCTCTCTCAAGCAAGAATCCTAGCTTAGGTTTTGCCTTGGTTTTCATCATATTTCACTATTATAATCGCATATTGGCGTTGGATCTTGATCCTCGAGGTTAGATTATCAATAGAATTATTCTTTCTCTTACAATTCCTTCTACTTTGTGATTGATTGATTGATTTATGCTTATAATCTCTTCTATGATGCTTAATTCGATTATGATTGTGATTATGCTTGTTATCACCATTGATATGAGTAGCTAAACTCTTCGATATAGATGTGGTAGCATGTAGGATTAATTGAATTGGGATCTCAACCTAGGGTTTGTTCATATGTGTTAAACTATTCTCGTAACTTTGTAAGAACCCGATTTCAATACTCTTAATCTGTATTCTCAAACTCATTCCGGTTAAGGATCAATCGATTGATTCCACTACTTCAAACTTTCAAAGAATGTCTTGGTTGAATTGAATTCGGTAATCTGTTTGGACAAATAACTGTGACAGCATATGAACACCGTGTTAGATCCTAGATTCGATTAATCCGAAAGCTACCGTGTCTATTTCTCTTCTCTTGATTCAAATTATCTTTAGTTTTCTTTAGTATAATTTTCAAAACAAACTCAACTTGATTTGTTACTTGCAAACTTCAAACATTTTGATACTCGAAAACCTCATAGCGGCTTAGTTAGCTCCTTGAGATCGACCTCGTAGTTAAAGTCTAGTTACAACAACTGCTTTAGTTACTTTGTTTTTTATCAAGTACTAATTTGAGAACATCTGAGACCATGAGAGTCCGACCCGGACGTGGATCCGGACATAATTCTAACCTCATAAGGAACCAAGTGAACTGGCACCAAGAGAGAAAATAGGATCCGAGGCTATCAAGGTCCGAACCACTATGCCTTGTGGTTTATGGGAGTTGATTTTAGAGATGAAATTGTGACTTGGACAAGGCCCTCTGACCTACACTTTCGGACGAAGGTTCGAGACAGACTTCAGGAGTCTCTAATTCTCTCGGAGAATGACTAAACTACCCTCGAAAGCCCAAAAGGGAAATGGGTTAAGTCTTCTTAATGGGCCATGGGCTTAATAGAGTTCTAGCCTGCAGTTCTAACCCCCCCCCTCCCCCCCCAAAGTTACTTGTGCAGGTTCTTTCCTACTAGTTCTTTGGAGGGCTTTGGACCTTTGCTGGCTCTAGACGCTCTACGGTGATTTGGACTAGGGCGACTTAGGAAGAACTTATTAAGTATTTGGGGGACTTCACCCTCAACATTTTGGCGCCGTCTGTGGGAATCTTTACAAAAAGTTTCATAGCTCTATAAGCAATGGCAAGATAGAGAAAGTCAGCGAGAACCACCACTATTGTAACACCCTGGATATCCGAGAGGTGATACAATGCATATAAATGACGATGCCACAAATAATATACATTATTTGTAATATCAATTACAAAATTTTCGAGAAGTTAATGTATAACAACATCTCAAAGTCTAACAAGGTGCAACTTCCGAAAACATTTAACTACAATTGTTCCAATAATCGCGATAAGGTAGTCTTCTTGATTCATCAGCGGAAGGATTCTTCTTGCATTCATTGATCCTCACTCGATGGTACATCGTAAATTCCACCACAACCCGATTGATCTGAAATATTTTTTAGAAAAAAACTGGGGTGAGCTAAACGAGCCCAGTGGGTAACGGGGTGGGGTTTATTTTAAGAAAATATGTTTTCCTTTATTTTTGAAAACTATGAAATTCAAAGAAGTTAACGGTTTAAGGGGAATGTTAATTGATATTGTGTTACTTGAGCAAACCACGAAGTAGGTCAAACTTATAATTATTATATATAATTTTGTATCACGCTTATCAATGCAAAATCCGAATTTAAATTCCAGAATTTTAAAATTTATAAAAGTTATTGGTTATCCAAATTGTTGTCCTTGCAAATAATTCGATTATTGATTATCGACGGAATCAGTCCTCTAGAGGTGGCCCCTACGGACTCAAGAGGTGGCTCCCACCTAATTGTGTGTCATAGCACTTAGTTTCGCATGGCACTTAGCGACTATTTCAATAACCATCAGTCCTCTAGAGGTGGCCCCTACAGACTCAAGAGGTGGCTCCCACCGCATTGTCGGCGTAGCACTTTGTTTTGCATGGCACTTAGCGACTTTAGGTTTTTATCGTATGAATGAATCTCATCTCGATTTAGTTTCCCTTTGGTGGGATCTTATTAACTCAATCATTCATTAAATCATTACACTCGTTGTGGGTTAGTCCTCTAGAGGTGGCCCCTACGGACTCGAGAGGTGGCTCCCACCGCGATATGCGATGTAGCACTTCGTTCCGCATGGCACTTACAACTGCCCGGTTTGGAATGGATCAGTCCTCTCGAGGTGGCCCCTACGGACTCGAGAGGTGGCTCCCACCGCGATATAGCGATGTAGCACTTCGTTTGGCATGGCACTTACAACTGTCCAATGGTGGCTTAATTTTGTAGGAACGGTCCTCTAGAGGTGGCCCCTACGAACTCGAGAGGTGGCTCCCACCGCGATATCGCGATGTAGCACTTCATTTCGCATGGAACTTACAACCGTCCTAAAGTTCAACATGGAATCTTTTTACTCGAGGTTGCGACCCTCGTTTGGATCTCTTTTTACTCGAGGTTGCCACCCTCGTTTGGTTCTCTTTTTACGCGAGGTTGCCACCCTCATTTTTACTATTTTTAACGAGGTTGCCACCCTTGGTTATTATTATAATCATTGTTTTATTCGTAACACTTCCCTTTTATTGACAACAGTTAAATTTAGTGGAAATAATTTCATAGAGGTGTGACAATCCAAATTGCCTCCTCGTATAATTTCATTTTTCATTTGAGGAAGGTTAACCCCTAGGGTCAAAACACTTCCAAAATGATTTATTTACCGATCTTAAGCCAACTATAAATGTTTAGTTATGTCCTTGAAGTTATTCGTATGATGAACTCCGAATTTAAGTTCGGTTTATAAAATCCCGATTCTGGCAGTTTACTGGTCCTTCATTATAAAATACATTTCAGTAGTCAAACATTCTCAATTCTCGTATTTCTAATTTTTTTAAGCTAGATTACTGTGTTTTCTATTCAAAACATACTTTTTAGTCTAAAAAACCATTATATTCTATCACCTAGGAATTTTCTACCTAGACTGCTCATGCAGTGAGCAATGATGGAGAAATATTCACCAAATATTTTATACAGCTTCAAATATCATAATTCTTGCTGGAAAATATCAACATCTCATGGATCTTCTATTTTTCATAGATTACAGACAATTTGATAATTTTGAAGAAGCATGATTGGGGTTTTACTAACAGTACCCTGTTCTGTAAACATTGCAAATGTTGAAAATTTCGCGAATTTTAGTTAATTCATTAAAACTCTTTTTAACCAAATTCCGAATCTCAGAGATGAAGGAGTAATGTTTTACATGTCTAATTAAATTATCAATATCAACAAATGAAGGAAAGTATTTGATTTTCATTTTACAAAAACAGGGCAAATTGCTTATGGGATTTGGGAAATTTCAAGATTTGAGTTTCTACTACTTCAAAATCAACATGAAATTCATTAATTGACTTACCCAATTGATAGTGAGGCCATATTACTCATTTACTTTGGTTTGTAAGTGAAAATCATCAAGATTTCATGAAGAAAACATGCATGCATCAAGATTTAAAAACTAGTTTGAGAAGAACAACTTTTAACCCACCTTATCACTTTCCTTCATAGAGTTTTCGATCAATCAATTCTTCCCTTCGAAATTGGATTGACAAATTGAATTCCTAGCAAGTGTTGAATGGACTTAGATGTGTTAGAGAGTGAAAAGAATGAAAATGATGAAATAGAGAAGAACAAGGGAAAGAAATGGGTATGATTTTATTACCTTCTAACTTCTTTGTTGTAGCTTGATCATGAATTGAGATGTGTCATTAGCTTTCTTAAGTTGAGAGGATAAGGAATATGTAATTGCATGTGAGAAATGGTGAAGGATAAGTGGGTATTTGAAGCTTAAAGAGGTTTGGCTATGGAGGTTTATCAATGGAGGTTGAAGTGTTGGAGAATGAGAGAGTGAATGAGGAAGAAGAAGACTAATTATAGTGTAGGATGAAGTACAAGTATGTGGTATTCTTGTACATGTACAAGTGTGTATACATTAGTGTAGATAGGGAGATACAATTTATTTACATAGTACTAGTTAAATAGTCAATTTACTAGCTAGCACAACATTTCGTTCACAAATTAACTAAATAGTGGTAGTTGATTTAAACTACTATTTTGTGCTTGCACCAAATACTTATCGCTCAATTGAATTGCGTTGATACTTATCGATTTTGAGTTCGTTTCTTGCGTGCTCTTTCCGGTATTATGAGAGTTTGATTGAAATTTATGATTCTTAATTACGTAAGGTTCAGTTGACGCTAGTCAACTTTTCATGTATTACTTGAACCATCCAATTTAAATTTGTTCTTTTGACGACAACTTTGACCGTACTTTTTGAACCGGATCGTAATTGAAAATCAAATTTCGAGGGGTCTTACAACTACTGCAGTTGGAACTCCTGCTCCAAGGCCACGAGGTAGACCTCCTACTAGGAGAACACGATTGGCTAGGATCGCATCAAGGAATCGAGAGGAGTATCCGAGCGATGGTCACACTGCCAGTGTCTCCTCAAAGGATGAAAGAGTCGATGATCTACCAGTGAGGACACAAGGACTTGGAGTGACGGTCTAAGGAGTGGAAGGACATGTTCCTCCGTCAGGAACACATGGTCCTCCACCAGGAAGGAACTTTACTCTTCCAAATGTCCAGATAATTTATCCAAGTGAGTTTGGGATGAATGAGAATCAGTTCGGCCTCTTGCTCACTACTATCCAAGGTTGCTTTGGATCCAACAACGTCCAACCTACTCCGCCATTGGCAGCTCCAAGGTAAGCGGAGCCTGCTCAGTCGAGGAATGAGCATCACCATGTCTTGGAGAGAATAGGGGAACAAGGTCGACAAGATGATCTGCTCAACCTTATCAACAGGAGAGCTACTGCATCTCAGGAGTATCGTGAGAGGAGCCCAGTAAGACCTAGACTGGATGAGGCCGGTACTAGTCGCTATGCTGCTCTCCAAACAAGGGGCAAGAGACCAAATGGCAGAGAATATCGCAGTAATCCAAGTCGATGACCTTCCTGCCGATGTGGTCATCAATCCTAGAACGGGTGAGAGGCTTACTGCTGAACAAATCTACATTTAACAAAAGGCTTTGAAGACCCAGATTGCCAATCTAGGAAAAATGGTGAAGGCTCATGAGAAGGTGATGATAAGAGCTCCAAACCCATTATGCGATGCAATCAGAAGAGAGAGGAAGTGTCCTGATTGCACTATCCCCAACCTTGAGCGTTACCATGGAGATACTTGTCCCATTTCTCATCTTACTAGGTATGAAAGTAAGATGGACACCAATGGATTGAATGACAACATAAAAGCTCTCAACTTCTCATCCACTCTCTTCGGAGAGGCAATGGATTGGTGGACCGCCTTACTCGATGGTTCCATCAAGACCTATGAGGATGTAGTCTCTCTCTTTTTTAAGAGGTTTCAGAAGGCAAAGAAGAGGAAAAGATCAGTAGAACACTTGGCTGGAATCATCCAAAGAGATAATGAAGATCTTAGGACCTTTCTAGATCGGTTCAATGCTGAAGTACGTTAAGTTGAGTCTCACAGTATCAAAGTGCGAGTCCGATACTGTACGCCAACACCTACAATGACGAACTCAGGAAGAAACTCTCCAATGAAGAGATTCCAAATGAAAAATACTTGGAAGATATCTGTGAGGGAGTCTTGTATGGTGAGGAGTATAGGAGGAACGTTCCAGTAAGAGCCGGGACTAAGAAGGGAAAAGAGCCGATGAGACTAGATCCCGCGCCTCGTCCTGGAAAATTTGAGCAAAGAAAGGATTTCAAAGATAAGATAGAATTTCGTAGGGAGAGAACCCCTCCTAGGAGATATGCGGAGTACACTCGCCTCAATAGAGCTAGATCCAACATCTCGGCCTCTATTGTTGAAAAGAATGTGGATGTTCAATGGCCCAAACCGGCGAGGAATAGTAAAAGAAGCAGGGTTTCGAAAGAATACTGCAGATTCCATAAGCATAAAGTTCATTCCTTGGAAGACTGTGTTCAGTCGAAAACTGAGATTGAAAGTCTGATAAGAAGCGGCAAGCTGAAAGAACTAGTTTACGAAGAAGAACCCTCTCGCCACCAAAGGAATGAACGAAGGAGAGCAGAGCGTGATCTGGAAACTACGTACGATAGGGTCTTTACCACCGCCTCCCACGGGGATCCCTTCCCAACAAGCTCAGCGATACGATGAGTACTCCGAAAACTTAGAAATGGAAAACCTTCCCTATAGTGGGGTTATCAACACTATAGCAGGAGGTCCAAGCGGAGGTGACAGTCGGAATGCTAGAGAAAGAACCGCCCAGCATCTAAGGGACAACGATAGAGCTTATGCTCCTCTTGCTTTGAGAGGATCAAAGTCGATCTCTTTTGATGATAGTGAAATACCTCCCCCAACGCCTGGAGGAGAAGATCTCGGAGATCCGGACGTTCCTTTGGTTGTCTCTTTAGTCATCGCCACTTACAAGGTCAATAAGGTGCTTATTGATACCGGAAGCTCTTTTAACATCATCTCCAAAAGAACTGTGGATCAAATGAATTTGGGAAGGATCGAGTACGGAAGAGTCTATACTTCCCTAGTGGAATTTGGAGGCTCTACAGTTCGTCCCATTGGAAGTGTCCCTCTATAATTTTCCATGGGGACTTTCCCAACAAGAGTAACTCAAACAGTTCTCTTCGTGGTTGTGGATGGTGTCTTTGATTACAATGTTATCTTAGAACGTCCAGGCCTCAATCAATTCAGAGCCATCTCATCTGCACTACACAATAGGGTCAAGTTTCCTACTCCAAATGGTGTAGGAGAAGAAATAGGAAATTTCAGAGAAGCATGGGAGTGCTATATTATGTCAACAAGAAGTGCCTCTGTCCCTATCCTCTCTGTGGCCAAGGAACTTCCGCTCTCGCCCGTGCCTCTCACACCTCCTAAAGAAGAGATTGGAGCTGGAGCTCTCAAGGAAAAGACCAAGGCTATTTTAGACTTGCCACAACCAAAAACCATCAATGAGGTCCAACAGCTCATAGGGCGAGTTATGTCCTTAAGCCGCTTCATCTCTAGATCAGCAGAAAAGAACCTACCCTTCTTCAAGATATTGAGGAAAGGAGACAAGTTTGATGGACCAAAGAGTGTGAAGAAGCCTTTGACAGTTTAAAAAAATATCTTCTCTGACCATCACTCTTGTCCAATAGAAGGAGAACCCCTCTACTTGTACCTAGCAGTTACCAATGAGGCTATGAGTTCCGTCCTGGTTCGGATCCAAGCCAATGATCACATGCCTGTCTACTACCTAAGTAAGGCTCTAGCTGGAGCGGAGACTAGGTATGTTCAGATTGAGAAATTGGCATATGCTTTGGTATACACTGCTCCGAGGTTGAAGCCCTACTTCAAGTCACACAGGATTGTGGTTCTCACCAGTGAACCCTTGAAACAAATCCTTGGGAAGCCAGATCAATCTGGCCGCCTGTCCAAATGGGCGATCGAACTGAGCGAGTACGATATTAGATATCAAGCTCCGTCCGCAAAGAAAGCTCAGATCCTAGCCGACTTCTTAGTCGATTACCCTGAAAAGGATGAGGAAAATATCAATGATCAGGTGAAATTAGTTGATTGCTTGATGATAACACAAGAAGCGAACCTCTATGAACAAGCGAGAGTCACTGAGAAAGAAGTAGAACAAGAACTCTGTGATGACACTCAATTCATGGGATTTCCACTTGAACCTATGGATGATTCTCTCAGAGCAAGGCACATGTTCCTTTTGGACGTAGTGCCACACACTCCTGTGCTTGCATCTTCCGTCAAGAAGCAAGAGGAGATTGTTGAGGGGTTGAGCCCCAAACACTAACTAAACTACTACAAGTCCCAAATCTATGGTCCGTCTCCAACTAAAAGTCCGACCTGATGACTTGATCCGAGCCGGAACACCTGGAAAGACTAAATGGGGGGGGGGGGGGTTAGATAAGTAACCCGGTTTGCTAGATGTCAAACCGGGAAGAGACTTTACTCAAGAGAGAGAGAGAGAGAGAGGAAGGCTCTCAAATGTAGTAGTTATGAGGAAGGTTATCATGTCCTGAAAACTTACTTTAACGTCTTGGACCTTGTGCTCTATTTATAGTTATCAGGTACTTATGATGAGGTTCATAAGATGATGCCAAATGTATGTTCAGGATTTGGATAACAATGCTTCCTTGGCCCATAGCCCAATAGTATGTGAGGGTCCAACACTATTAGATGGGCCTGGGAGGGTAGATCGGTCCTTTTACCGCTCAGAGTACTATTCCCGTTGATGGGTCCGTGTGAGACCTTTTAGGATGATCCGAGCTCTGTTGAGTTGGTCTGTTCCAAGGTAGCTCAGTGACGGTCCGAGATACTAGCTGCTCGGAAGTATCTCGGAGGTTCCAGTGCATACGTTTGGTCTTATTGTTAAGGTGGCGTCCGAGTCTATCTCGTCTGGTCCGTTTGGCATCCTAGGACTGACAGTGTGTGGTACTCGGTGAGACCATGTGACCTCTTGTCAGGTTTGGAAGTCGTGCACCTAGCTAGGTCGGACCAGCTAATGAGGTGTATTGACTTGAGCGTACTGATTGATCCGGGAGGCTTTCCTTAAGGCGGACTATTCAAGATCGGATAAGTACTGAATTGGCTATTTTAGCCTTGATGCGCTCTAGGACACGCTCTATGGCGCCCCTAACGGATTGGACATATATCCGTATCAACATATGTCCCCCTAGTTTCCAAGTATCTTAGTAGAAGATAGTTGTGGGACTATGAGTGAAGGAACAAGTGTGTTTAGGAGTGTGTCCGAATCGTTAAATGTGAGGGAAAAAAACCCTTCTTTTCGTGCTAAAAATCCGTATCCGTGTTTCAGGAAATTAATATATCTCTCTCTCTCCCCTCCCCCCCCCCCCCCATTTTCATTCTACAGTCCGAGTTAGGAAAAATCTCGGACTGTAGAAGGAAAAGGTATTTGTATCCGAGATATATCGAGATCCGAGTACGGTTTTAGGATTTGAAGAGGTCTCTTATCCGTTGGGCTAGATATGAGAAATGGTTCACCTGGGCCGATGAATAGTGATCCAAGAGGCCCAATAAGTCGTCCGTCCAGCCCATGAGTGAGGATCCCGAGATAGTGGAGAATTTCCAAAGTAAATTTAATTGGGTGTTATGTAATTTCGCCAAATGTGAACTGATGCAACCGTTTGATTGAAATGATCAATGACTAGGGTTGAAATCCGAGTGATGTGACGCTTCATCTTCCCCAACTATCCCTCTATAAGTAGTTGCCAGGTCTGTCATTGTCACACTTTAGTCAAATTGAGTCCAGAGCAATCCTAAGCAATCCGAGCAAGTAACTAACTTCCGAGCAACCAAGGTTTCGAGTGAGTAATCAGATCTGCCGTGTAAGTCGTTGTCAGAAAGCTAGCAAGGCTTCGTCGTCCGTCAATCTTTCTCCAGCTATTTTGTCAAGTAAGTAAATCTGGCTTTCTCTAAATGTCGAGTATTGTTTCTTCTACAACGGATGCATGTATTGCTTCTTTTGCAAAGTAATGTGTCGTATGTTGAGTGTTGGTTACTCTAGTATCGCATGCGGTCCGTAGTTGAACTTATGGTATCAATTTGTAGGTATGACTCATAGATTTTCCTTGTAAATGTGCCATGTATGGTAGAATATAGTGCCAGTAGGCTTGTTGAATTTTCTATTATGGCGCCTTGTATGGTAGACATTAGTGCCAATTGGCACATAGAACTCCCCTGTGGCGTGACCGTGCGTGTCAAGGTAGGTGCCAATAGGTAGAATCAGTGACCCATAAAAACGCACCGTGAAGTGGGGTTTTTTCGGACCATGGGACCTAATAAGATACTTAAACGAACTCTCGTATGATCACAACATCATTTTCTGATCCGTTTCCTTGTGCCCTAGGATGTCCGGGAGCGATAGTCAGAATCAACACGAAGCTCACGATTATGATGAAGGATCAAACCAAGGATCTGAATCTGTTATGGTGACCTCGTCCGCATCAGACCACCCGGGATTGGAGATTCTGCAAAACAATCTTCCTGCGGAGGAAAGGAACGCGAAAGTTGTGGAGGTTGTCTCTTCTGGGGATTCAGATGCTGGGCAAGGGGTCTGTGGTACTGCCGCTGCTCAGAATGATGCGGTGTATAGCCAGGGAAATGTTGCTAGAACAAGGGTGCGAGTCCAATCTCGGACCATCGGTAGTGGTGGTGTATCGACTGGTGGAAGTGCGCCTCGGATGGAGCAAGGAGGTGATACTGATCGGGAGGCAGACGATGTAGAGATGTTTGAGGCTGGTGTGGAGGACCGTGTTGTGGCGGAAACAGGTCCGACCAACCCAGGTACGTCTGGGGGACCCGAAGTTGATGAAGAGGAGGAGGAAGAAGGAGAGGAAGATGAGGATGACGAGGAAGAGGAAGCCTCTCAAACCACTCTTCCGCAGGGACGATCCGGGCGGAACAATCGCCAGATTGTTCTTCATCCTAGAGTGCCCGCGCATCCTAATCCGTCCCTTGCTGCTGGTCGTGGAGCTCAGGCGGCACGAACTTAATTCCCTCGTCCTTCGTCCGCCGTTGTAATAGCGGATCCATACGGTGAACTTAATGTGGACGGTCTTCTTCCCACATGTCCATCCAAGGTGAAGCCTGAGGACATTCCGGAGTGGAGGCGAAAGTGGGAAATCCCTGAGTCCGTCGAAATCATGGTTCCGGAGCCTGGGCATGCCTTTTATAATCCGCCCGCTGGATACATGTGTGTGCACGAAGCTGCATTCTCCTGCGGATAGACGGTCCCCATTGCATCCGAGTTCAAGCACATCTTGAATCATATCGGGATAAGTCTGAGCCAGGTTATCCCCAAATCCTTGGGGAACCTTATTTGTTTTGTGGTTTTCTATGCGAAGAAGGGGCAGCCGGTAAATTTTGAGAATTTCCGGCAGTTGTTTAATGTAACTTGTAGTCCTGGGAATCCCCTCTTCTACAATTTTGTAAATAGAAAATCGTACAACTTTATCTCTGATCCCATCTCCTCGCTCGGATAAAAGTGGTGGGAGAAATACATCTTCGTGTGGATGGCTTTGAAGCCTGGGGAGTCCGCGAGGAGACGAGAACAGTGGGGGGTGCCCAAGAAGTTTCTAAGGGAGAGTATCCCGGACTGGCGCCCTCTCCCCAAGAATGTGGCTCCGTGGGTGGCGAAGATCCACAAGAAAAATAATCCACCAACTTATTCGTTCCACGGATTGATTTGTCAGCCGCTGCTATACTTGTGCGGACTGACTGATGTCGTCGAGGTCGGAGGGAAGACCGACTTATGTAAGGATCCCTAACTTAGGATTTTTTTTTATGTCACGCATGATTATTCCATAGTTGTCTGTTGTTCAGGGTGTTATGGATCCGTATCTGACATTGTTTGTTCCTTTTGCAGCTTATTGGTTCGAGTACATAATGTCGACCCTCCGCGAAAAGAAGAAGCAGCAAGCCCTCGAGCTTGCCACTGGCCAAAGGGCCAGATTTATCAATACGTCCACGGGTTTGCCCATGGCAGACCCCAAAAATGCGGCCCTCTTTGCTGCTGAGGAGGAGTGACGAAAGAGGGCGGGTGAGGATCCACAGGTCTTGGAGGTGCCCGACAAGGGCAAAGGTCCTGCAACCCACAGTACTAGTGCGTCGAAGCCACCGACTGCAGGTGCTCCGAGGACATCTGGTCCTGGTGGTTCCACTGCGTCCGCACCTCCGGGTGATGTGTTGATGCGGGATGCCACCGTCTCTGGCAGGAAAAGAGGCGCGACCTCGGATGCACCTCCGGCATCGAAGAGGCAACAGTTCTCCATTGTGCTGCCGTTATCCGATCAGGCGGCCATTAATGCGGAGTTCGAACGGAGCTGTGGACTCCCCGAGGTTGAAAGGGTCGGAGAGATCCACGAGCTGCATCGAAGGGTAAGTAACTCCGTGTGTTTTTTCTTTCTTTAGTTTCATCTTTTGTGTTAGAAATATGACTTATGAGATTATGGATTTCTTGTAGCTCAGATGTATGATCAAGGCCATGCAGTGGAAGGCCAGTGAGTGGGCCACTATTGAGGAAGACCTGCATAAGGCTTTGGCTCCATCTGCGGAGGAGGCGAAGAAGGTCAAACGGGCGGAGGCCCAATTGAAGAAGAAGGATACGCTCATTGCTAAGTTGAAGGCTAGCTGGCAGGAGGCAAAGTCGGACTTGGAATGGCAGGAGAAATTTATCGATAAGTCGATGAAGGCATTCCTGGAGTCCAAGGACGCGCTCCTTGAAGATCTCCAGTTCGCCCGGCTTGAAGCTGTGAAAGACTTCATGAAGTCGGACTCCTTCAAGTTCTTTATGGCGGACAAGGCCGACGCTCTCCGCCTAGAGGGGTTCTCTTCCGTCATTGGCCAGCTACAAGCAAAGGGATTGGTGCCTCCAACTTTGACTGGACGGCGGAAGGATTGAATCCTTCCGCGGACGCTGGTGGAGTTGAAATCCCACTGGAAATCGTCCCGGATGAGAGGTTAGCGGCGTGCGAGTTTGCGGAGGTGTTCACCGAGGAAGGTGAAATTGAAATCACCAATGGTGGACCTTTTCTTTCCAAATGTGTCCCGAGGGCTATAGGGAAGGTATGCTTCACGCCATTCCATGAAAACGTGAACTATCTGAAGGATTGGTACTTCATGCCTTCTCGGATCGTCGGCCATGATGTGGACTTCAACTTGTTTGAGAACATCAAGGCTACCTTTGATGCCGTTAATGAATCACGCGCGGGCACCTCGAATGTCAATCCGTCCTCCACTAATCCACCCGCAACTGATGAAGCCGGGCCCAGCCAGCCTCCCCTTCAATGAGAAGTCTGGGGTATGCCCCGTGGAAATGATGTAATTTCTTCATACTGATCTTCCGATGGCATGGAACATTGCCAAGTACACCGATTATATTTTTCTGCACAATTGTCTGTTATGTTTAAGATAATTCTGTCTCGTTCCCTTTATCTTTACTTGATAATCTTGCCTCAATTATCCAACTGTTAGTTACTCGGACTTATCTCAAATCTGTAGGATAGACATCCGTAGTAGTAAGTCAAACATCCGCAATTATTCGTACAATCCCGTAATGAGGAACCATAAACTTATCTTAGCTCGGATGTATGGACGAATCCGAAGTAGTCTTGCTTGCTTCTATTGAGATGTGTAAACCAATGATGATTGATTAGAACTGGTAGGATTTCGGATGTATTAGATATGTTCGTTGCGTCTACTCATGAGTGAGAGATTCTTAGTAGTCTTTCATAGACTGGCAATGATAGATCATCGACTTGTGGTGGCTCAGACTGGGCCAACAATCACTGGTAAGGTTTATCCGTTGAGGGATCTACTCGGACGATCTTCTCCGTGATTTGTAAAGTGTTCATCCATGGGCTTAGCGTGATCAAAAATGGGTAAACCCAAGTGATCCAACAGTATCTGGCCCAAACGGATGGCCCAGGCCCAACGTCAACACCGACCTTATTCCGTGGCAGACGTTGATTGGTCAGAGTTTTCTATAAAACGCCACAATCGATGTACAGAAATTGTACTAAAATGAGCTCAGATTCTTCTTCTGCCTCTTTTCCTTCTTCTATTTTGTTGTTTTGACTGGCCCACCTTTCAATACTCCCATCCTTTCCTAGTTTGGTACAAACCCTAAATGTAGGAAAGGTGTGGGTATTGAAGGATAGGCTGCTCAAAAGAAACCGCCAAGGCAATCGGCTGAAAAAAAAACAATGTGCTCGGATTCCTAAAGGTGGGTTGATTGAGAAAATACTCGAGAGACTTTTCTGTCAATCCTCCTTTAGTGGCTCAAATCTCTCTTGAATCGGTGAAAAACCCTTAACTTCTAAGAGGGTTTGAACCTCTAAAGATGGATTGGCTGAGATCTGGTCTTTCCGACTTCCAAGGACCATTGGAGAATTGGTGTCTGTACACACTATGCAAGGTATCCGTACAAGGGCTCAAATGTGTTAGGAATATCTGTTTAGATTTTGATCAACAACCTAATGACTTATCTTAGCTCAGAAAGGTGGTTAGTACTCTTGGTTCACTTGAACACTATAAAAGAGAAAAATCACTAAGTATGTTAGTCTAGCAAATCTTGTATAGGATGTTAGGTCTCTGAATGTAATTTTTATATCATTGAAGAAGACCAAGAAGAAGGCATCCAGTAGGAGAGTTCAACAATTTTTGAAGTTTTGAAGACTGCACAAGATTGCTGAAGACGAAGGTCATCAGATACCTATGTCCAGATATCTTGAACAAACAAGTGTTTTTCAATAAACAAGTTTTACAAAAGATATCTGAGAACACAAGGTTTCTGAACGAGGAAAAGTGCCCACAGATATTTACACTCAGATACCCTGGATAAAAACTTTGTCTCTGGGAAAAAATGTTTGAACAGGTATCTGAAGATGTGAAGGTCTCTGGAAAGGGACATGCAATGCTTCAGAAAGCGTGCATAGTTCCGTTGGCACTACAGGACAAAAATAGTACAATGCAATAAATGCGCAGACAGAGAGATCTGAACAAAAGAGGAAATCTCTGAAAAGAGACAACGTCTTCTGCAGTACTATTTACAGATATCAATAGTTTGAATTTCATTAAGCCTAATGGATACTATTCAAACGGCATGATTTTCAACTATAAATATCAACACTTAGAATGCTTGAAACACACCTTGAACTTACACTGAAAATACCAAGCTTCTCTGATAATACAACTAGTGGTATCTTTCTCTCAAGTATACAAGCCTTCAATCTACTTATTCACTAGCTTACTGTTGCGACCAAGCTCTTGAATTCTAAGTAGCACGAAAGTTCTAAGTGTCCTGATCCTTAACTAGCATTGAAGGAGTTAAATCAAAAGATCAAGTATCTAAGTTTCATTCTCTAGAACATTTAACATAGACTTGGGTCAGTAAAGAACATATCACCACACATTTTGAAATGTGTTAAGTGATTTTTGTTCTATCAAGTATTCTTACATAAGTGAAAAAGTTATAAAGACTACTTACCTGACAAACTACCTTAACCAACACCTTAAACGGCGTGGAGTACAGGAAGTACTTAGTTTAGGAAACTAAGGAATAACTCCAAGGTTACTGAGCATAGGATGTACTTAGTTTGGGAAACTAAGGAATAGCTCAAAGGTTTCTGAGTACAGGAAGTACTTGGCTGAGAAAGCCGGGGAATAACTCAGGGGGAACACTTGGTTGGGAACCTAGTGTATTTGGGAATTGAGAGAAGATATTTGTAAGGTGAACTCAATTATCTGTCTTAGTGGATTCTAGGTCTGAGAAAGGCCGAAGTGGATTGGTTGAAGGATTACGCCACCTTCAGATACCACTATAAAGATCAATGTAATTTACTTTCTGCAATTTATTACTTGCTTTATTTATCTTGTTGAGTATTTACACATATCTTGCTGAGCACGTGCACTTATCACAGAAAAGTCTTCCGCTCTCTGAAATTAAGTATCAGATATCATCACAGATATCTGAGAAATTGTGTTTATCGACAAAAGTTGTAAAAGACTATTCACCCCCCTATAGTCGTTTCCCTTTGCCGTTATCTGGGCCAACAAAAGGTATGGTGATACTGTAAGAAATTCCGCCATACTGAACCATTTTGTACTGTGTAGGTACATCAAACTCTTGGTGTTCCCGGAAGTGATGACCATGGGGAATACTTTCCTGACGGTGGGATAATCTCGACGGAAGATGACGTATCTCCGGAGACTTTCTGTATAGTTTGTGTATTGTAACTGTAGATCCGGATAAAGATCCGAGGGTGTAGGCTGCAAAGACAATGTTATGTACACTCTATTTCGTATATGAATAAAATTCATTGCTTGCTTCTTTGTTACCTGAACACTAAATTCAGATTTACGAATTGAAAGATAGAAGTTGTATTGATTTAACGGAAATTCAATTACAACTTATGGGTTGCATGGCCAATGAAAAAAGAGTTAACAAAAACAGAACTGACGGAGTTCCGTCTAACAAACGGTTTAAGCCTAGAATGAAACAACTGACGAAGTTCCGTGTAACAAACTCTTAAGTATAGAACTTCTGAAGGTTCTTGGCATTCCAAGTACGCCTGAGTGGATGTCCGTGCTCGTCCTACAGCTCATAACTTCCATTCACTCTTGCACCAACAATCTTGTAGGGTCCTTCCCACTTGGGCTTGAGCTTCCCAACATTGCCCAAGATATCAGCTCTGCGGAGCACCAGGTCTCCGACCTGTAAATCTTTAGCTTGAATATTTTTGTTGTAGGCCCGGGCTGCAGTTGCTTGGTATCTGTGGATATTAGCCAATGCCTCGGTCCTCTTCTGTTCCAGCATATCTAGGTCATAGGTGCGAGCTTCCTGATTGGCGGAATCATGGAATTCTTGGACCCTCATTGTTTCGACTGCAATTTCTGCTGGTATGACTGCTTCCGTGCCATAAACCAGAGCAAACGGGGTCTCCCTAGTTGCAGTCCGTGCTGTAGTGCGGTGGGCCCAGTGTACACCATCCACGTCGTCCGCCCAACTATCCTGAGAGGTCCTCAATCGCTTCTCCAGGATCTGAACGATTGTTTTGTTCGTGGCTTCAGCTTGTCCATTAGCCTGTGGATACCAGACAGATGTAAAGCGTTGCTCAATCTTGAAAGAGGCCAACCATTACTTGAGTCTGTTGCCTGAAAATTGAGCACCATTATCCGAGACTATAATTCTCGGTAAGCCAAAGCGACAAATGATGTTTTTCCAAATGAAGATCCGCACACGGCTTTCCGTGATATTGGCCACTGCTTCCGCTTCCACCCATTTGGTGAAATATTCTACAGCTACAATTAAGAATTTCTTCTGTTGAGTGCTTCTTGGGAAAGGTCCGACAATATCAATGCCCCATTGATCAAACGGACATGCTATGACCGACGGAATCATAGGGTGTGTCGGACGATGTGGGATATTTGCATAATACTGACAATCAGGGCAATTTCGGGCGAAGCTCGCGGAATACTTATCGATGGTAGGCCATTAGTAACTTCGTCGAATGATTTTTTGAGCGAGAGTCCGCCCACCGGAATGACTTCCGCAGCTTCCACTGTGGATTTCCTCGAGCACTGTCCTCGCTTCTTGTGGATCTAAACATCTCATGTGTGTCCCCGCAAAGGATTTCTTATAAAAATCTTCCCCAAGTATGAAATACTTGTTCGCTTGGCGCTGCACACTCCTCGATTCCTTCGGATCAGCAGGTAAAGATCCGTCCTTGAGGAAATTAAAGATGTCAGTCATCCAATTTCCTCCTGTTTTAGTGATCAAAATGGTCGGAGTAGGACACGTGACGGTTGAGTTCGTAATTGTGAGCAGAATGACTCTCCTTGTATCTAAAGCAGCTGTTGCGGACGCATACTTTGCCAGTGTATCCGCTCTTTCATTCCATTCCCTATCAAATTTTTCCAGGGTAAACTCCTCGAAGAGGCTCGCTTGTTGCTTTAGTAGTTCAAGATACTTGATCATTGAGGGACCTTTTGTGGCAAAAGCACCAGAAAATTGGGCTTCAACCAACTGTGAATCCGTGTAAGCTTTGAGTTTCCGGACTTGTAAGGACTTGGCTATACATGATCCGACCAACAGTTCTTCATATTTAGCTTCATTCTTTGTAACCTTGAAGTCCAAGGATATCGCGTAGTTGAGTTTCGCGCCATCAGGTCTTTTAAGATAGATCCCAATGCATCCCACTCTTCCGGTGGATGAACCATCTACTTCCAATGTCCATATATCGGTGGGCTGTTCCTTGGCTTGGGGATCCTCTATGAGCTCCTGAATTTTTAACCCTCGTCCCTCCTCCTTCTAAGTATCCTGGTCGGAGTTATCAGTGTTCGATTCCCTTGTGATATCATCAAGGAGGAACATATGGTTAACCCGAGTTTCTTCCCATGATGTAGTCCGAGATTGATTGATGAACTGAGCATCTTCAGGGTTATCTGGGTTGATCTTTGGCAGAACTGACTTTCGTTTGATCTGTTTGGTAATCAGGCACTCAAATGCCTGTTTGTTCGAGACTTTCTCTGACTCCGTCTCTGGGTATTCCGCTAGGAAATCAGCAATAACTAGAGCTTTCGTGGCTGTCGGAGCCTGATAGCTAATGTCGTATTCGCTCAGCTCAATTGCCCACTTGGAGAGTCATCCGGATTGGTCGGGCTTTCCCAGGACCTGTTTCAAAGGTTCCGTAGTTAGGACTACTATCTTATGAGTTTTGAAATAGGGCTTTAACCGTCTTGCGGTGTAAACCAAAGCATATGCAAATTTCTCAATCTTTACGTATCTTGTCACCGCCCCAGCAAGGGCTTTACTAAGTAGATTGGCATGTGATCATTAGCTTGGATCCGTACTAATACGGAACTCATTGCCTCTTCCGTTATTGCTAGGTAGAGGTAGAGTGATTCTCCTTCTACGAGTTTGGAGAGCAGTGGAGGGGAATGGAGGTACTTTTTCAAATTTTCAAAAGCCTCAAAACATTCCGCACTCCACTCAAAATTCTCTCCTTTCCGGAGGATTTTGAAGAATGGAAGATTCTTCTCTGCGGACCGCGAAATAAAACGACTTAAGGACATGAGGCGTCCGATAAGCTGTTGTACCTCATTGAGGTTCTTCAGATGAGGCAGGTCTAGGATGGCTTTTATCTTCTCAGGATTCGCACTTATTCCTCTTTCCGTGACCATGTAGCCTAGGAACTTCCCGCCCTTTACTCCGAAGGTGCACTTTTCGGGATTGAGTTTCATTCCGTATCTCCTAAAGATAGCAAGCATTTGTTTAACTGCCCTATATGATGTTCCTCGGTTTTGCTTTTAACGAGCATGTCATCCACGTACACCTCCATGGTCTTGCCGATCTCTTCCTTGAACATTTGATTTACCAGCCGTTGGTAAGTAGCTCCCGCGTTTTTCAATCTGAAGGGCATCACTTTAAAGCAATACACCCCTCCCGCGGCAAAGAAAGCTGTTCTCTTAATATCCTCTTTGGCCATCCGAATCTGGTAAAAGCCCTGATACGCGTCCATGAAACTCAATAATGCGCATCCAGCTGTGGAATCAACCAATTGGTCAATCCGTGGCAAAGGGTATGGATCCTTTGGGCAAAACTTATTTAACCTGGTGAAATCGTTGCACATCCGCCATTTGCCTGGTGATTTTTCCACTAGGACAACGTTGCAAACACAATCAGAATAACGGACTTCTTCGATATGTCCGTCCTTCATGAGCCAGTCAACCTCCGCGGATATGATGGCATCCTTGATTGGACCAAAATCTTTTCTCTTCTGGCGGATATATTTAATCGAGGGGTCCATGTTCAGACGGTGAACAGCGACCCTCGGATCTATCCCCTTGAGGTCGTCAGTACTCCAAGCAAAGACATTGATGTTGTCTCGGAGACAAGCTATGAGTTTAATCTCCACTTCCGCATTCATCTCCGTTCCGATTCTAGTCTTCTTGCCCGGGCTTCCAACAACAAGTTCAACATCCTTGAGAATCTCTTGAGGTTCGATCCGTGCAGTTTTGGGAAATTTGTCCTTCTGGATCCATATTCCAATGTTGGAATTTTCCTTTTTTGGTGGGAGAATAATTTGCGGATCAGAAGTAAGAGAGACTGCCAACACGGGAGCGGATGCTCTCCTGGTAGACATGATGCAACATTCCCAAGCTTCTCGGATGTTTCCTATTTCTTCTCCAATCCCGCAGGGGGTCGGAAACTTCATTCTATTATGGAGAGTAGAAGGTATAGCTCGGAATTGATTGAGCCCCGGACGACCGAAGATGGCATTGTTGTCAAATGTTTGATCCACCACTACAAAACAGACTAGCTGTGTCACTCTCGCGGGATATGTTCCCAATGATACATGAAGCATGATGCTTCCTAGAGGGCGGATAGTTCCTCCTCCAAATCCTAGTATGGATGTATTAACTCTCTCATATCGTATTCTTCCCAGGTTCATCTAATCTATTGTTCTTTTGGCAATGATGTTCGAGGAACTCCCCGTATCTACCAGGATCTTGTTCACCCGATAAGTTGCTATGGTTAGAGAGACCACTAGTGGAACATCCGGATCATCTATGTCCTCACCTCATGCCGTAGGAGGGGGAATCTCACTGTCATCAAAGGATACAGTGTTGGTTCCTCGGATTGCCGGAGCAGCATAGGATCTGTCATTGTTCCGCAGATTTTAAGCTGTCCGTTCTCTTGCGTTCCTGCTATCACCTCCAGTCGGTCCTCCTGCTATGGTGTTGATCACTCCACTATATGGAAGATTCTCCATTTCAACATCATCATCATATCTGTACTGGTGATTATCTGTCGGAGGTGGATGCTTGGTTGGCGGAGGTGGCAGGGATAGCGGATATGATTGCGGTTCTGTGGTTCTATCGTCCCTTCTTCGTTCCGTCCTATCATGCCTAGAAGGCTTGTCCATATAGACGTGCTCCTTCAACTTTCCTTCTCTTATTAGGTGCTCAACCTCAGTCTTCAGTTGAATGCAATCGTCCGTCTCATGGCCACGACTCTTGTGAAACTTGCAATACCCTTTCGCACCCTTGTTCTTCCGAGTATTGTGAGATGGCTTTGTCCATTGAATA
The DNA here is from genome assembly GCA_026545765.1 of Plantago major. Taxonomy (NCBI): domain Eukaryota; kingdom Viridiplantae; phylum Streptophyta; class Magnoliopsida; order Lamiales; family Plantaginaceae; genus Plantago; species Plantago major. Next base: position 44,811,477 of record CM048840.1, read on the forward strand.
TCCAACTTTTTCTCAATAATGGTGGCCAAGATGTCGGATCTTGGTCTACTGAGACGGGTATAATCCGCGTAACTTCTTGGCGGACTTCTTTCCCTATTGAAACCTTTTTCTTTATAATTCTTCTTCATATCAGACTTTCCATGGCGTTGCTCTTGCTTCACTGGCTTTTTTCCTCTGTTGGAACCGGCTCTCACTGGGACATTCCTTCGGTACTCCTCTCCGTACATTACCTCTTCACAAATGTCATCCAAATGCTTTTCACTTCTTACTTCCTGGCTAGAAAGTTTCATGCGGAGTTCTGCGTTGTAAGTGTTAGCATACAGGTGACGGACCCGTTCCTTAATACTGTGAGGTTCAACTCGGAAGACCTCCGTGTTGAAGCGGTCTAGGAAAGTCCTAAGATCCTCCTGTTCTCTTTGTATAACTTCTGCTAGGTGCTCCACAGTTCGTTTCCTTCTTTTCGATTTTCCAAATCGTCCCTGGAACTTGGAAGAGAGGTCTGCTTATGATCTTACTGACTTGTTTGGCAATGCAGTGTACCAATCCATGGCTCTTCCGAAGAGAGTGGATGAGAAAGTGAGAGCTTTTATATTATCACTCATCCCTTTGGAATCCATCTTACTATTGTACCTTGTCAAGTGGCCCACAGGACAAGTATCTCCGTAATAGTATTCCAAGTTCGGAATCACTTGATCCAAGTTCTTGTTTCTTTCCTTTTCTTTCATGATATCATCACACAAAGGGTTCGGTGCACTAGTAGCTATCTGCTCATGATCATTTACCAAGGGTCCGAGATTGAGAATCTGGGCTTCTAAGGCTTTCTGTTGAGCATAGATTTCTTCCGCAATCATTATCTCTCCCGTTCTAGGATGAATTGCTACGTCTACGGGAAGTTCATCTGAATGGACCAGTGGAATGGTTTCCGCCACGTGATCCCTAGCCCGCGGAGGTATCTGTTGTGGGGCTCTAGGTTGCCTATTTCCGTTTTCTTGATATGCTCTCTGCCCATTTGGGCTTTCTTCTCGTCGAGCTTGGGAAGCAGAGGGTCTCCTGTCTAGGAGGTTCCGCAAATCCTCCTGTGGTAGCTGATTCCCCAATCTTTGCTGGATCGGACGTTGCTCGTTCCTTGATAGAGTGGGCTCTACTTGCCTCGGATTAGCCACTGGCGGAGTGGCTTGCTGGGGTTGGACATTGTTGGACCCCAGACAACCCTGGATTATCGTGAGCAGTCGACAAAATTGATTCTCATTTAATCCGAAGTCACTAGTGCGGACTATACGACCATGTGGCATGGTAAAGTGCTGACCTGGCGGAGGACCCTTTGTCCCTGTCGGAGGAACTTGGGCGACCCCTTCTCCGTGATTTTCAGACTCAATATTCTCGGGAACATTACGGATTCCCCTGGACGGAACGTCTCTTCCCTCATCAGAGGATGGGCTTTCTGTGTGTTCGTCGCTCGGGTATCTCCTTCCCTCAGCGTTCCTTTCTGCTGCAGTGGCCCTCTGCCCCCTATTAGGTGGACGTCCGAGAGGGCGTGGAGGTTGAGTTCCGATGCCAACAATACTGGTTCGTGTTGTTCATCTTGTTCTCACCATCAGCTCAGCTTAAACACGGACCCTTTTGTTCATTTTCCCACAGACGGCGCCAAATGTTGAGGGGTTGAGCCCCAAACACTAACTAAACTACTAAAAGTCCCAAATCTATGGTCCGTCTCCAACTAGAAGTCCGACCTGATGACTTGCTCCGAGCCGGAACACCTGGAAAGACTAAGTGGGGGGGGGGGGGGGTTAGATAAGTAACCCGGTTTGCTAGATGTCAAACCGGGAAGAGATTTTACTCAAGAGAGAGAGGAAGGCTCTCAATGTAGTAGATATGAGGAAGGTTATCATGTCCTGAAAATTTACCTTAAGGTCTTGGTCCTTGTGTTCTATTTATAGTTATCATGTACTTAGTATGAGGTTCATAAGATGATGCCAAGTGTATGTTCAGTATTTGGACAACAATGCTTCCTTGGCCCATGGCCCAATAGTATGTGAGGGTCCAACACTATTAGATGGGCCTGGGAGGGTAGATCGGTCCTTTTACCGCTCAGAGTACTATTCCCGTTGATGGGTCCGTGTGAGACCTTTTAGGATGATCCGAGCTCTGTTGAGTTGGTCTGTTCCCAGGTAGCTCAGTGACGGTCCGAGATACTAGCTGCTCGGAAGTATCTCGGAGGTTCCAGTGCATACGTTTGGTCTTATTGTTAAGGTGGCGTCCGAGTCTATCTCGTCTGGTCCGTTTGTCATCCTAGGACTAACAGTGTGTGGTACTCGGTGAGACCATGTGACCTCTTGTCAGGTTTGGAAGTCGTGCACCTAGCTAGGTCGGACCAGCTGACGAGGTGTATTGACTTGAGCGTACTGATTGATCCGGGAGGCTTTCCTTAAGGTGGACTAGTCAAGATCGGATAAGTACTGAATTGGCTATTTTAGCCTTGATGCGCTCTAGGACACGCTCTATGGCGCCCCTAACGGATTGGACATATATCCGTATCAATAGAGATCCCATAAGGTAAGAACATCGATGCTTCTACAACATCCAAAGAACAAGAGAAAGGCACCTGGACACTACAGGTAGATGGATCTTCTACCGGTAGACTTGGAGGCATTGGAATACACCTTAAGAGCCCTGAAGGTGCTGAGTTGGATTATGCCATCACGCTTGACTTCAAGGTGACCAACAATGAAGCTGAGTACGAGACACTCGTCGCCGGACTCAAAATGGCAAAATCACTCCAAGTGAGAAAGGTCAAAGCTTACACTAACTCGCAACTAGTTGAATCTCAGTTCTCAGGGTCCTTCGCCACTAAGGGCCCTAACATGATCAAGTACTTGGACTTGCTCAGGAAAGAGGTAGAGAACTTTGAAGAATTCACACTAGAAAGGATCGATAGGGAATGGAATGAGAAAGCTGACTCACTCTCAAAGTATGCTTCAGCTTCAGGAGCGTTGGACACTAGAAGCATCATCCTATTGACTCTTAGGACTTCTTCACTCATGATTCCAGGTCTGCATATTTTGCTCTTAAGCACTGAACGAACTTGGATGACAGACATCTTCAATTACCTTAAGGACGGGTCTTTACCCTCAGATCCAAAGGAAGCAAGGAGAGTTTTTTGCAGAGCCACTAGATATTTTATCCTTGGGGAAAAATATCATTGGAGCAAGGGTCAATGGAAGCTATGAGTTAGAGGATGATCAGGGAAGGGTCTTGAAGAAAACTTGGAATGCCAAGAACCTTCAGAAGTTTTATGCTTAGAACTACGTCAGTTACTTACTTTTGCCTGTTTTTGCTTTTTGGCCCTGAAGCCCACCAGTTGTAATTGTATTTACGTCAAATCAATACAACTTCTATCTTTTTCAGTTACATTTTTTAGACTCAATCCCTCTCTTCGGACTCACCTCTCCGAACCGTAGCCTTTCCATACAAAAATACTAAATGATCAAATCCCTAAGACTTCAGTTCTACACTTAAGAAGTTCTAAGAACCACCGACTCGGATCAGCAGATCCGGAGCTAAGACTCTCAAGCATCATAAATGAAATAACAAAGTCAGAAAATAAACCAATACGAGCAGCTATGTCCGAACTAAGCAGGCCCGAGTGGAATCTTCACCGAAAGATCCTCGAACCATCTACCTCTCCGAACAACATCTACCTCTTCGAAAAACCGCATTTCTGAGTTAGGTGAAAGCCACTCACAGAAAGTGGTGGGTGCCAGGAGAGGCGGACGGATCAAAGGAATTAATCCTCTGAATAAAGTAAAGTGGTTTCGAAATTGAACAGAGATAAAAGCAGTGACAAATAAGCCTCTTCGAACCACCTACCTCTTCAACCGCTACCATTTTCGAGTCAAACAGAACGCACTCACAGAAAATGGTAGAGGCGGATAGATCAAATAATTGATCCTTCAAGCATGTTGCTCTTACTCCATACAGTCAGACAGGGCTGTACAAGATATTAGCTACGCACTTCCTTAAATCTACAACCTCTCGGACCATGACCATTTCCGAGTTAGAAGCAAAGCACTCACAGAAAATGGTAAATGGTGCGAAAGGCCAAAGGTTTAAGAATTTGACCCTTCGGACCAAGATGAATCAGACTCATTGATCCAGGTAGAGATCCACCAATCAACAGCCCTTCGGTTTGGAAAGAGCTCCTCATGGGCGAATCCCTACACAGAGCCATTGGGTCCGACCCAATGAGAGTTTCTCAGGAAAGCCCAAAGTTCGAGTGGTTCGATCTCATCGTTCCCAGTGAGATCCAACTCATACAAGCCCCTCGAACAAGTGAAAGGCTCCTACAAGGCGGATCACACATAGGAACGTCGAAATCGACCCAATCGATAGATATCCGAACTAGGGGATCCGAATCACCCACTACTACAAGACAAAAATGATACAAAACAGTCGTACAATGCCAAGGTATTTATAGACGCCATCAACAAATCACATTGGGATGCGTGCAACATAATGGCTACCATTGGGCTTGGGCCTGAGTTGGGCCTTTACTATTGGGCTTCCACTTCAGATCCATTAATGATTCGAGTGGTTCAGACTAAGTTGTTACTCCGGTCCGATACTTAGCTCATTGTACGAATCATTATTTACAAGACTTTATGATTCGGACACTTGGGATCGATACACTTCAACCAATGTGTGTCCGAATCTTGGTGTCCGAATCTATAAAGTTTACTCGGCCTATTTCGTTAAAAATAGTCCGAGCCATAATCACTTGTGCAGAATAATACTAATTTACATTTCTTATATTATGAGCACATGGATTTGGGACAATCCGTTCAGACCACAGCCGAGAGAGTCCGAACCGATTCTCGGACTTGGATTATCCGAAGCAGAACAATACTCCGTACCAACATCAGTACGAGCAAAACATCAAGATCCGAAACATAATAAGTTGGACAATTGTTCAAGCTGAAAATAAAGAGCAAATGGAAACTGTCTTAAGGTCCGAAGACCATAACATCATTCACAGGGCATACCCCACCTTCAATTAGTCCGACTCCCAGAAGGATCGGCCTGGGACTCCGGTTGGGCACGGTCAGGGGCATCTCCGGATCATCATGCTGAGAGGCCTGGTGCTCGGACAACCTCTCGGCTCGTTCCTCTCTTTTCTTCCGGATGAACTCCGGGCATTCTTTGTACAAGTCCAAGTCTCGGTCATGGCCTAGCACCGGACCAGGGATCTTCAGCCATGCACGGTTGTGGTCCTCATACTCCTCAAACGACACGAAGACATGGGACATCAGGACTTCCGAAACAAAGGAAGGCAAGTACGGACCACCGTGATTGTACTTGTAATCCTCGTTCTCCTCGCACACAAGTTCCACGAACTCGGACTTGAATAGAACATCGTCCTCCATATCCTCCGAGATGAAGGCAGACCCATTCGGTTCATTAAAGGCCAAGATCCCTTCATCCTCCAAATTATAGTCCTTCGGAACCAGACCCTTCTTTTAGAGCTGGCCCACTGCTGCATCGAACCCTTCTTGATGGGCCAAGTCATACCTGGTGTCCAAGTGGAACTTATGAGCGTACGAGTTTAAGTAGTCCCGGACAGCCTCAGTTCTAACCGTAAGCAGGTGCTCGAGCATGCGATCCTTGAAGTTCTGAGAGACCGCTGTGAGATCGTCCATGCCATCCCTATACGCCTCCAAGTCCGTCTCCAAAGCTCGGATAGCACTCTTCAGCTTTTGATTTTCATCCTCGGCTTCCTTCAACGAGGCAAGGCTCTTCTTATACTTCTCTTTATAAGCCACGGCCTTGTTCGCCTCGGCCTCCCTACTTGCCTCGGACTTGGACAACTCTATTTCCATTGTGGCCCTCCGACCCGCCACCTCAGAACAAGCTCGGACAGCAGCAGTAAGCTAAGAACAAACAATGGAAAAGTCCGAGTCAATAAAAGATGGCACTTTCAAGACATAGAAAAATTAAGGAGCGCATTCGGAACTAAGCATACCTTCCGATGAGCAGCAACAAGCTCAACAATCCTTTCCAGCTCCAGAACTGAAGGCAACCGACTCACCTCGGAGTCAAGGTCCGAATCCTCAACTATTATCCCCTTACCCTTCTTTGCTGGGGGGATCGGACCTTCAGATGAGCGCTTTTGCCCACCCGGAGCGCTAGCCCCACTCACCGAGGCTTCTTTCAGAGCAGCCCTCGGAGGCTTCTTCGCCCCTTTACCAGCAACCACTTTGCCCTAGTGCTATAACCTAAGTTTCGACAAAGGTTTTGGATCTCTATCGAAAGTTCAGATTCGTTGCCTGTTCGACGCAGACGTGGATTGCCTATCGTCCGAGTAGATGTCTCGTGAACCGTCATGACACCCTGCACATGTGAACACTCCGAATAATCTTGCTTGTCCGGATATTTCGAACCAAGGGCAATTAAACGAAAAAGATGGAGAGCTCACCTCGGATACTTCACCACTCCGATTCAAAAATTGTTCAGCTCCTCTTTGATCTCCAATATCGCCAATGTCAACTTTCTCGGAAGTATCGGCCCAGGACGCCGCTTCGGACGCGTACCCAGCAGCCTCGGCACGGTTTTGACTATTGCTCTCGGACATCCTAGGGAAAGAAAGGGAATTCCTATGAGATTTAAAGTTTAAATCCGAGAGTCCGTTTATGTAACTTATGGTTAAAACCCATAAGGGTTTCGGAGAGATCTAAGTGTTGTCGGATGTAGTTAGTTCGAAGTTAGTACGCAGTTAGTACAAACAACTTAGAGGTTCCGAAGAGACCTACTACATACGTCCGAACGGACTACATACAACACTTATCCGAACGAGAAAAACATGCAAGAAATTTCCAAAAGACAACTACTTTAACAAAATTGAAAGACAAGGAGAGAACACTTACTTGCAAAAACACAAAGGGTTGGATTGAAGGTAGCTGACTTCTTCGGGTCAACCTACTTTGCTTCGAACTCACTCCTTGATTCGGACTGCATTGCAACTGCTTCGGACCACTCAAAAGCACTTCGGATTCACTCAGTTTGCGAAATTTCTCTCGCTAAAAGTGAAGAAATGAAAGCGACTAGTGCCTTATTTATAGGAGGATATTTCTGGAAGCCCAACCATCACATCAATTCAGGATTAAATCTTGGCCGTCGATCAAAATTCATCCAACGGTATAGTTAAAATTACTAGGTGAAATGATGGATCCATCCAAAATATTTATTTCACGATGATTGGAATTCCAACAACACTTGGAACATCAGAGATAGCACCCCATCCTCTTACGGATGGTTGACTCTGTCTTAGGCACACGGACCCTCGTCCGTTCGGATGTCCCTACTCGGACGATCCCGAAAAACCAATTCATAAACGACACGGATTCTCATCCGTTCGGAGGTCATACCTCTTCCTCACTCAAACGGATAAATCATCATAAACGACACGGATTCTCATCCGTTCGGAAGTGATACCTCTTCCTCACTCGGACGGATAAATCATCATAAACGACACGAATTCTCATCCGTTCGGAGGTGATACCTCTTCCTCACTCGGACGAATTAATCATCATAAACGACACGGATTCTCATCCGTTCGGAGGTGATACCTCTTCCTCACTCGGACGGATAAATCATCATAAACGACACGGATTCTCATCTGTTCGGAGGTGATCCCTCTTCCTCACTCGGATAGATAAATCATTGTACGTCACGCGGATCCTAGTCCGTCCGGATTTCACTAATGGATTATGGGTGTGGAGCTATGAAATCGCTCGTAGGTTCTTATTTGGCTCCGAAGAGTTGATTAGTAAACACAGTATCAACCCAATCCTTTTTACAGAATGCTGCTTTGATATCAAAACTACACGGACTCTTGTCCGTTCGGACATCCCAAGTTGGATTATCTCGAATAATCAACTATGTACGTCACGCGGACCTTAGTCCGTCTGGATTTCACTAATGGCGTACGGGTGTGGAGCTATAAAATTGCCCGTAGGTCTTATTTTGGAACTTCCGAAGAATTGATTAGTGAACACAAGATAAACCCAACCTTTTTATAGAAGGTGGATTTCTCTTCAAACCACACAGACTCTCGTCCGTTCGGATGTCCTTACTTGGACTATCTCGAAAAATCGATTATTAACTAACACGGACTCCCGTCCGTTCGGATATCCTTCCGTGGACCATCCCGATTTCACCACTAACAAAAAGTGTCCCTTTCCTACGCCTCTCGAACTTACACTTATTCTCGCTTACAAATACCCCTTTTCACACTTACAGTCCGAGACCACACTCTCGGGCTGTAAGAAAACCGGGGGGGGGGGGGGGGAGATTAAGCTAAGGACAACAAAAGGCACGGACTAAACACCTTTTTTGCTTCTTATGAGGGACGGATTGAACGAAAAACAAAAATGTTCTCCCCACTTGAAACTGTAGTTCCACAACTATCTTCTACTAAGATACTTGGAAACAAGGGGACATATGTTGATGCAGAAATATGTCCAATCCGTCATAGACGCCTTTGGAACGAATCCTAAGGCGTTTCAAGCTGTCTAAGGTCCAAGGCCTCAAGGTCCGACCCTCCTAAGTGAAACGGTGAACTAGACCTCAAAGACAGTAGGTCCGACCCAAACCATGGTCCGAGACCATGAGGGTCCGACCCGGACGTGGATCCGGGCATAAGTTTCTAACCTCATAAGGAACCAAGTGAAAATGGGATCCAAGGCTATCAAGGTCCGAACCACTATGCCTTGTGGTTTATGAGAGTTGCTTTTAGACATGAGATTGTGACTTGGACTTGGCCCTTGGACCTACACTTTCAGAAGAAGGTCCGAGACGGACTTCAGGAGTCTCTAATTTCTCTCGGAGAATGACTAAGCTACCCTCGAAAGCCCAAAAGGGAAATGGGTTAAGTCTTCTTAATGGACCATGGGCCTAATAGAGCATTGTTGGTGCAATCCGAGCCTTACACTTGGCGTGATCCAACGGAGCCCTTCCTCTTTGGGATATCTCTATATATATGGCACACATTCCCATGCTAACGGTAAGTCAAGTCATCATTACGAACTAATCCCGATCACTATACAGAGCAGATCTTCAGTCTCTCTCAAGTAATGTCTTTACTCGGTTTGACACTTAGCAAACCGAGTTTATAGTTCTAAACCCCCCCCCCCCAAGTAACTTGTGCAGGTTCTTTCTTACTAATTCTTTGGAGGGCTTTGGACCTTTGTTGGCTCTGGACACTCTACGGTGATTTGGACTACGGCGACTTAGGAAGAACTTATTAAGTGTTTTGGGGGACTTCACCCTCCACAAACTTTTCTTTCCAATGGAAATTGAGTATTATGCCACGTGACATGACAAATGGACCAATGATGAGTCGGTTTTACATCGTCTCATCTGGTCTTTTTTTCCGTCTTTTTGTTATCCTTAAGTAAAGTTTTAGTAGTTTTCTTAGAGTCTTTTTACTTGTTTTGTTCTTTGTGTATTTTGCAGGTATTTGGTTGAACCGTGCTAATTGAAGGAAAAAAAGGGTGTATTTTACATGCATCTGGAAGATATGGAAGTCCCAATGCCTCGTATGGTTGCTAGAAGTGGAGCGGAGAAGCCAAAATACCAAGAATCGAGGTTAAAAGGAGCAAAATCGAGTAAAATGACAAAAGGGAAAAATCGTAAATTGCTGGAAGAAGTGGCGAACGCCAACTTGGAGATGGAGCCCGCCAAAACGAGTCAGAACACACACTTTGTTCTAGAGCTAGACCTAGTTTCAAAGGCAATCACCCGATTTGAGGTAATTGAACCGTTTTCTCTTGTAATCCGACGATTGACGTTGATTGGGAGATTATCTACACTGATTTAGCATCGATTCGTTTTTGTTCTTCAATTTCTACCTAGGGTTTGTGACAACAAAGGGTAAAATTGTATCAATCCTCTCGAATCTTTGTTTTGTGCTTGAGATTATGTTTATTGCTAGTATGATTATGCTTTCGCTTGTCATGAGTAGCTAAACACCCCTATTATGGGGTGGTGACTGATTCAATGCATGCTAGCTAGGGTTTATGTGATTCGAAGTGTATTGGGATTCGACTACTTGTGCATTTTAGATTAATTACTATTCCTGCTATCACGTTTGATGATCTTCTAGACAAAATCACTGTTAGATTAGGCATTTAAATCTTGCAAACTAAAATGTCTTTCGTCTTGCTTGATCTAACAGTTAGTTGTAAACGGTGATAGTAGGTTAGTTGAATTTATTGTAGCTTAGTGAAACTGACGCCTTCACTAGTGCTATTCGTTTTTGAACTCAAGACTGTGACAACTTGCGTAGTCAATCCCGTGAATCACATGTATCCTGCTAGCTAGCTTGTTGACATTACCACTCCATAATTTTCCCCCATTCATATTTCAATCTCGTTAGTGTTAAATCGGTTTATAGTAGTTGCAAGTAGTTGTTTACTTTAGTTTATCATCTCGCTGCCGAAGCAAACAAACCTTACATGCTTTTCATATTGTTACTTTTATTCGTAAACTGAAGTTCAGCCTAGTTAAGTCCCTAGAGACCGAGAGTTAGCTCTTGGCTAAGTAAACAAATTTTAAAACTTTGATATTGACACATCAACCAATAAGAAGCCTAGAAAACTAATTCGATTCATAGATATATACAAGTTTTCCACTTTGACTTTTTGCAGTCAAACTTTTCCAAGTTTGACTACGAATTAATCTTAAACCGCAAATATAAAATGTATAATTTTTTAATATAATGAAACTTCAGGGACTAAATTTTCATTATATAATTTAATTGAACATTTTACATTTGCAGTTTAAGATTAATTCGTAGTCAAAGTTGGAAAAATTTGACTGCAAAAAAGTCAAAGTGGGAAGCTATTTCAGGGACGGAGGAAGTAGTACATAGTGGTGCCATATATTATCTTTTTAATAGTGAGAGATCTATATAAATATTTAAATTATATTTGAAGCTCATATACATCAACAACTTACTCACCTGTATTTTATTTACTACTAAGTAGCAAGGTACCCACATTTCGCCAATGATAACAATAACTCAGCTAATTTACGTGATGGTGGAGAACGGAAATGTACTCAAGGTTATTCTCCCTTATCCCAGCCGTGCAGTGTAAACTTTGTCTCCGCATGAACCTTCGCCATTTAAGAATCACAAATAAATGGTATTCCTACCGTATCAAAGTAAAATATGTCGCAAATATTATTTTGCAACCACTCCAACCCCATCTGATGGAGCCTATTGTAAAAAATAGAAGCACCAAATTTATCTTGATCCATATCAAATATAAAAATAACAACTCGAGAAGAATATGCGTATAGTTTCATTTAGTACACCATTATAGTAGATAATATTGTTGTTAGCCGACTTTATGGAAACATGCGAGTCATAAAGTCGAAAAGTTTTAGATGAATTCGTTTTGGGCGGCGAATTTAAATATATGTTCAAATATATTTTTCGGAATTTTGTAGATAAATTTATATGAGATTTAATAAGAACTATATATGCAGCCAACATACAAAAAGGGTCCTTACAAAAAAATAAACAGTGAAATATATACTGGCTAAAAATGCAACCAATTCCAAAAAATTCACGTGGCGATGCCACGATATAGTTTACGTTTAATAATATATAGAAATGGGCACTACAAGAAAACTGCCAAATAGCGACGGATTTTAGCGAAATAGCGACGAATCGCCATTGATTAGCGACGGATTGAGCGATTTGCTAAATCCGTCACTAAATAGCGACGGGTAGTGTATCTATCGCTATTTGGCGACGGATAGGGTATCCGTCGCTTATTTCGTTGACCAAATAATAAGAAAAAATAAAAAAAGGTTTTAGCGACAGATAAGTTTATCCGTCGCTATTTAGCGACGGATAGGCTTATCCGTCGTTAAATAGCGACGGATAAACCTATCCGTCGCTAAGAAAAATAAAAAGGGAAAAAAAAAGAAAAAGGTTTTAGCGACGGATGAACTCATCCATCGCTAAAAACCCTAATATTAAAGCAGTCCGGATCTGCTTCTTCCTCCCACCAGCAGCCCATTCCATTTCTCTTCCTCCCACCGCCACACCCTTCCACCACCACCCAACTCCACCTCCCATCCACCGCCTCCCACCACCACACCACCACCACCTCTCTGCCACCACCACCCAACTCCACCTCCCATCCACCGCCTCCCACCACCACTTTGCCACCACACCACCACCACTCCTCCTCCACCTCTCTGCCGCCACCACCACCACCACCACCACACCATCCTTCGCTGCGTCTTTGATTCCAGCCACCATCTCCGATGAGTAGTCAAGATCCAACCAGATCCGTCAAGATGCAACAAGATCCACCACCTGCTTGCAATGAGTAGTCAGATCACATGAAGATCGATCGAAGATCCACCAACGGAAGAGAGTGTTGTTTTTTTACCTTGTCGATTTAAAATTGTCGATTTATAAAATTGTCGATTTTTTACCTTCTCGATTTTTACCTTGTATTATTGAATATTGTATAAAATTGTCGATTTATTGTATATCCGTATAAAATTGTCGATTTATTGTATCATTGTCGGTTTATCGCGCGACAATTCTGCAGATTAAAAACAATTAGCGACGGATAATCTGTCGCTAATTTACAACGCCTTGGTCAACAAATTTATCCGTCGCTAAATGGCTAGAGATGCCCAAAATAGAGACAGGCCATTTATCCGTCGCTACGGATTTAGCGACGGATCGACAGCTTTTTAGCGATGGATTTAAAAAGTTGTATTTTTGTAGTGGGGAGAACAAAATAAATTAATCGAGACAACCCATTGGATGGTATGTGCTCACCTTACATAACGATCTTGGTATTTATAATACAAATCTACCAATCCAACATCATCATAAGAACACCCAATTGATTATCTATGTGCTAAAACGTTAGTCTCACGTTTAACCTGGCAAAACTTCATGGAACAAAAATCTCCATCAAACTGAATTTCATTGAATAGTGTAACAAAGGGACAAAGCTCAAATTTGTTGATTTAAAAAGTTAATCACAACATAACAATCCCTTTCAATTACTACGTGTTACCACTCAAAATTTCGAACAAATTTAGTTCTTAATTTGGCTGGCAAACCTCCGCATTTTCAGCAACCATAAGCCATAAAATTTTGTCACCAAGCAATAACATTGCCCGCATAATCCCTAGCAATAACACTAATACATCCCCCTATTCGTACTCTTCTCAACCGTATCAAAATTTCACGTGGTGGGATGGTTGGAATTTGAATGAATCTGGTGGGGTTTAGCCCATCAACTTTATATATCATATTATATTATATAAAAAATACCAAACTCATAATCTAAGTGCTAAAACATTAGCATCATGTTTAACCTGGCTAAAAATTTCATTGAACAAAATTCTCGCCCCCTATTCAGACTCTGCTCAACCGTAGAATCAAAATTTATTAATTTCTTCTTAAATAGATGGGGGGAGTATTAAATATTTAATAAACGATCTATTTTTAAAATTATGTTATTTCATTTTATTTTATTTATTAAATTTATGTTTTATTTTAGTGAATAAAATGATGTATTTAATCAATAATAATATTATAGATTGGTGTTTATGGATTCGTCTTGTCACGATGAATTGAAATATATGTTCAAAATTGTTGGTCCAGATAACGGCAAAGGAAAAGACTACCGGGGGGGGGGGGGGGGGGTTGAATAGTCTTTTACAACTTTTGTCGATAAACACAATTTCTCAGATATCTGTGAAGATATCTGATACTTAATTTCAGGGAGCGGAAGACTTTTTGTGATAAGTGCACGTGCTCAGTAATGTGTAAGTACTTAACAAGATGACTAAAGAAAGGTAAATGCAGTAAGTAAATAACACAGCAAATTATAGTGGTATCTGAAGGTGGCGTAATCCTTCAACTAATCCACTTCGGCCTTTCTCAGACCTAGAATCCACTAAGACAGATAATTGAGTTTACCTTACAAATATCTTCTCTCGATTCCTAAATACACTAGGTTCCCAACCAAGTGTTCCACCTGAGTTATTCCCCGGCTCCCAGCCAAGTACTTCTTATACTCAGAAACCTTTGAGTTGTTCCTTAGTTTCCCAAACTAAGTACTTCCTATGCTCAGTAAACTTGGAGTTATTCCTTAGTTTCCCAAACTAAGTACTTCCTGTACTCCACGCCATTTAAGGTGTTGGTTAAGGAGAGTTTGTCAGATTGGTAGATTAATAACTTCTTCAGTTATGTAATACTACCTTCTTGAACAAGAATCACTTAACACACTTCACAATGTGTGGTGATATGTTCTTTACTGACCAAAGTCTATGATAAATGTTCTAGAGAATGAATCTCAGATACTTGATCTTTTGATTCAACTCTTTCACAGATAGCAATGCTTGTTAAGGATCAGGACACTTAGAACTTTCGTGCTACTTAGAATTCAAGAGCTTAGTCGCAACTGTAAGCTAGAGAGTAAGTAGGCAGAAGACTTGTATGCTTGAGAGAAAGATACCACTAGTTGTATTATCAGAGAAGCTTGGTATTTTCAGTGAGTTTAGTATGTAAGTTCTGTGTGTGTTTCAAGCATTCTAAGTGTTGATATTTATAGTTGAAAATCATGTCGTTTGAATAGTATACGTTAGGCTCAATGAAATTCAAACTATTGATATCTGTAAATAGTACTGCAGAAGACGTTGTCTCCTTTCAGAGATTTCCTCTTTTGTTCAGATGTCTCTGTCTGCGCATTAAATGCATTGTACTATTTTTGTCCTGTAGTGCCAACGGAACTATGCACGCTTTTTGAAGCATTACATGTCATTTTCCAGGGACCTTCACATCTCTAGATACTTTATTAAAACATTGTTTCTAGGAAACAAAGTTTTGTCCAAGGTATCTGTGGGCACTTTTCCTCGTTCAGAAACCTTGTGTTCTCAGATATCTTTTGCAAAACTTGTTTATTGAAAAACACTTGTTTCTTTAGGATATCTGGACATAGGTATCTAATGACCTTCGTCTTCAGCAATCTTGTGCAGTCTTCAAATCTTCAAATTTGTTGAATTTTTCTGTTGGATGCCTTCTTCTTGGTCTTCTTCAAAGATATAAAAAATTACATTCAGAGTCCTAACATCCTATACAAGATTTGCTAGACTAACATACTTAGTGATCTTCCTCTTTTACAGTGTTCAAGTGAACCAAGAGTACTAACCACCTTTTTGAGCTAAGTTAAGTCATTAAGTTGCTGATCAAAATCTAAACAGATATTCCTAACAAAAATATTTTCGGAGTTTTGTAGATGAATTTATATGATATTGTTGGTCCAGATAACGGCAAAGTAAAAGACTAGAGGGGGGGGGGGGGGTTGAATAGTCTTTTAAAACTTTTGTCCATAAACACAGTTTCTCAGAAACCTGGGGGTTTCTGATACTTAAATTCAGAGCGCGAAAGACTTTAAGATAGGTAAGTGCAGAAACAATAAGTATGTGTGTGTGTGCTTTGCTGAAATGTAAATACAGAAAGGTAAATGACACAGCAAGTATAGTGGTATCTGGAGGTGGCGTAATCCTCCAACTAATCCACTTCGGTCTTTCTGAGACCTAGAATTCACTAGAACAGATAATTGAGTTCACCTTACAATAATCCTATTCTAAGATTCTTAGACAAATGGTTCCCAACCAAATGTTCCCCCTGAGTTATTCCCCAGCTCCTAGAGCTAAGTACTTCCTCTACTCAGATAACCTTGGAGTTATTCCCTGATTTCCCAAATCAAGTACTTCCTCTACTCCACGCCTTGAAGGTGTTGGTTATAAGGTTTGTCAGAGAGGCTTCTCGTATAACTTTTTAGTTATGTTTTCAGAGAGCCTAATAGAACAAGACTACTTAATAAACTTGTTCAGTGGATGGCAGTCTGCTCTTTACTGACCCAAGTAATTGATGTCCGTTCTGGAGAATGAGCTTCAGAAAGGGTATCTGATAGTTCAACTCTTTCACGAAAAACAATCTCTTGTTAAGGTTCAGGATAACTTAGAACTACTAGTGATTCTTCAAGCAACAGAAAGCTTTCAGAAAGGGTAGTAGAGTGCTTGAGAGAATACTTTGCTTGATGGTAAGTTTACAAGATAGAGCGTTCTAAGGTATGTATTTCAAGCATCTAAGTGTGTGATATATATATAGATAAATTTGAGAGGCGTTTGAATTGTATCCGTTGTGCTCTCTATCAAATTATATCCGTTTATATATGTACTCAGAAGTCACTATCTCATGTTTCAGAGAGGACTTGCTTTTTGCAGCATTTCTGCCGATGCATTTAATGCATAGTACTGTTCATTGTCCTTTAGTCTTAACGGATACATGAGGCTTTTTGGAAGCTCACATGTCTCCCTTCTTTGATTAATATGTTCAAGACTTAGCATATGTGCAAATGTTACACTTATAACATGGTCCAGAGACATTTTAAATCAAATAAGACTTAACCTTGATATCTTCATAAATCTTGTGCAATCTTCAGTCTTCTAATCTTCAGAAAAGCTCCATTGCTAGGATTGATCTTCATGGTCTTCTGGAAATAAAAATTACACTCATAGACCTATAATCCTAATACAAGATTTACTAGACTAATCATACTCAGTGATTTCCTCTTTTACAATGTTCAAGTGAACCAAGAGTACTTAATCACCTTTCTGGCTAAGATAAGTACATAAGATGAGTGATCAAAATACTAACATATATTCCTAACAAATTTCCCCCTTTTTGATCAGTCATCCATGACTATCTTTCGAGTCCTATTACAAATTTGTAACCTGGAAGAGAAAACAATCCACCACTTAATCATTTCAAATGATATTCAATTTTAGTTGAATTAAGTGCAGAAAGTAAACATCAACCAAATCACAAGAAGTGATCTTAGCTGATAAGTTGTCATCTATTAAAATGTATCTGAGAATATGATCTTCAGATAGGTACAGTTTACAGAAAGAGATGCAACTTTTACATATAGAGAATTTTAGAAACAATCAGCAAGATTACAAAAAGTAATAAAACATACTAAGTAAATTAGAACAAAGGAGAGTCCAAGCTCCAAGAGAGTATTCTAATGTTACTAGTCTTCAAGTCTTCAGAAACGCAACTTGGGTTTAGATACCTCAAGTTCTTCAGCACCCTTTCTTGATCAGTTGACATGATCATCCACTTTTCTGCATTCTTGGACATAGTCATAAAGAAT
The DNA here is from genome assembly GCA_026545765.1 of Plantago major. Classification (NCBI taxonomy): domain Eukaryota; kingdom Viridiplantae; phylum Streptophyta; class Magnoliopsida; order Lamiales; family Plantaginaceae; genus Plantago; species Plantago major. The sequence continues at coordinate 44,828,738 of CM048840.1, forward strand.
CCTTCCGATGAGAGCTCATTTTCTGGATAAGTAACATATTTCATGGTAACTCTTGCCAAGTTTGTGATTCTTCCGCAGAAAGTGTTTGACCCAGAAGTACTTTCCCCAGACCCAGGCATGGTCTACTTGCAGCTGAGATAGGTTGAAATACTTGTATATTTCTTCCAGATAGTGTATATAATCTAGGTATTCATCCAATGTCATATAGAATGACTCATAGGTTGAAACACCTAGTTTGTTCTTTCTGCTGTAGCTACCATCCAATTTTCTTACCTTGTGTACATCATCAGGCTTTGGGTAAGGACAGGCAAAAGAAAGATCCATCTTTCTGGCTTCATTCCTCTTTTCTACTTCAAAGTTTAGCCAGGCATGAAGGTGCTCAGGTTTTAGCAATTCTGGCTTGCCTTCTCTCCATTTCAGGATCTGGTTGAGGATGGGAGTTGGAAACTTATCATTGACAAGTAGATATTGTAGTTCCAGAATCCAATACCCTCTCTTGTTTAGAATGCACCTATATGAAGATTCTTCATTACTAGTCATCATATACTCAATGTGGGCATCAGTTGGCCTTTCTTGATGTGTTTCATTGTTTACTCTGCCAAACTGGAAATCCCTTCTTGCTTTTCTGTTTGGTGGCCTTCTGTCAGGAGATCCTCTAACCCTTTCTTCCCTTGCCAATTTGTCTTTGGTGGATGTTCCTTGTAATGACTTGGTATTTCCAGAAGGGGTTCTGGCTGTTAAAGGTCTTGCTGCCAGAGGAGGTTGTGAAGTAGTTGCTTGTCTACTTTTCTTGTGAAGTGGATGTTCATCTGTGTCAGATTCATCCTCATCATCATTGAAGTCCAAAATTGGAGACTTGCAGCTTTCTTGGCCTCTTACTTCTCCTTCTTCCTTTTCTTCTTCTTCAGAAATCTTCTTCTCTTCTGAGATTCTAAGGGACTTGGCTCCCCTAGTTATCATACTTCTCGACCTTTCCGGTGGTTGATCTGGAACAACTTCTTCAAAGAAGGGTGTGTCTCCGGGTGTCCTTAATGACAAATTGACTTGAGGAGGGAGGATTTGATTGTTTTCTTTTTCTTCCTCTGCCTTTCTGAGGCATCTCTTCTTCCCCCTTAGTCATGAATGACTGACTCATGATAGCATAAGCTTCAGAGAGTAATTCAAAGTTCTTTTGGAAATTGTTGTGCACCCTGACTAATTCTTGAAGTTCCTTCTTCAGCTCTTTGTTCTGTCTAACCAATTCCTGCTCCTTTCTGTTGAGCTCTTCAAGTGGCCTTAGGACAGCGTTGGCTTGCAGAACAGCATGGCTGGCTTCATTCAATGCTACATTAGCATTGTTACAATCCTCATCCCTGACCAACCCTAGGTCTTTCTGAGAGAGAGCTATGCTGGTTGCTCTGTTGAGTAAAGCAGCAGCCAATGGCTTCATCTCTTCTGGGATGGATTTTAGCACTTCTGTGTCTTGGGCAACTAGTGTCTTTCTGAGCTCTAAAAAGACACTGTTCCTTGCACGGTGCTCTTCACTTCTTGAACTACTTGGTGCAGAGAATATATGAGGAGCAAGTAGGGCTCTTTTGTGCTGAGTGACAAGTCTCTCATCTTCTGCTTCAGTAATCAAGTTGTGGGTTTCAGCATCACTATTATAATCCTTTTCTTGGATTGTTTGCAGATTGAGAATCTTCTTCTGCTTTCCATCAAGTGTGCTGGCCTTCTGAGAAGATGTAGAAGGTCTTTCTGATGCAGTCTCAGCATCATGCTCTTCATCATCATTGTCATCCATGGCATCTATCTCAGCAGCTGTGACAACAATGGCATTTTTCAAATTTCTTTGCTCATCTAGGAGTGCCAATTCCTTGGCATTAGCTTCTTCGAGCTTCTTGATTTTGGCTTCCTTTTCATCAACAAGAGCTTGAGTCTCAATGTTGATTCTCTTCTCTTCTTCCAAAACCTTTCTGAGTTGTTCAATCCTAAACTCAGCGGCTGAAATTTCTTCTATGGCATCATTGTGTTCAGCCTGTTGGGTATCTTGATGAGACTTGGGAGGTGATGATAATGAGGCTCTCTGAGCATTTGAAGGAGTAGCCTTTTCTCCACTTCCTTTGCTAGCTTTCTGAATCAGGCCTTGTCCAGGTTGGGGATCATCATTTTGATCATCATCATCATCACTCTTGTTCTTTGCTTCTTGGTTTGGATGCTCAGAAGGAGGTTCTTGATAATCATTTTCGTCCGTCTCCTCGTCATCTTCGGAAACCAGGTTGATCACATTTGGGAATGTAATCATCCTCCCATTAACTTCTTCTTGTTCAGCATGATAAGTAGTGAGCTTGCTGGGCAAGGTAGGATGGGTAACCATCTGCTCTTGGGTTTGAGCATCCGCAGACTTGAAATCTGCTATAAGTCTTTGTGCTACTTCATGAATGAAGTCTTCATGCATCAAAGTGGCAAATGAGTAGGACTCTGTTGGGAACAATGCATGGATATAATCTTCCAGATTGAAGGCGATTGCTCTCTTTTCTGGGACGTCGTTTACTCTGGCTAATTCTGAAAGGTCAGCCTTTCTGAGTTTCTGCCATTGCCTAAAGCACTTGAGATGTTTCTTTAAAGTGTGCTTCGGAAAGCCTTGAGTAAATCAACTGGCACTAGACTTTGAGCCTGAAAGAAAGGGATCAAGTTAGTTTTGTTCAAACCACTTGAGTTAGTATCTGTGTGCAAAAGTAAGCTTTCTGAGCATACCTGTGTAGAAACACTAGGCTCATTATCCTGTACTTCTGCTTGCTTGGTCTCAGAGACCTCAGATACTTTGGTATGAGGAGAAGTTTTATCCTCATCAACCTTTCTTTTTGCTTGAACCTGAGAATTAAAATCAAATATGTTTAGAAACTGTTAACAGAAAAGATAGGTGGAAAAGTGCTTTCTGAGACTTCACTTACTTCCAAGTGAGGAAGCTCAGTAGCATGGTCCTCAGAAACCTTGGGGGTTTCTGGCACCTTTTCTGCAGATACTGCTTGTTCAGCAGTTTTAGTTTCTTTTGGAGGAGATAAGACCACAGTCTTTCCTTCCAATTGTTCTTCTGACTGAGCCTGTAAGAACAAACATAAGAGATTTTAGTAGTGGGTTTTCCAGAGCATTCTTTGAAGAAGACTATTACTGATTACTTACCTTCTCAGCAGAAGGCTCAGTAAATACTTCCTTAGATAGCTTTTCAGCCTCTGGAATCTCTTGGTTTTGGGGTGTTAGTTTCACCACCACTACTTCCTCAGTTGGAGCCTAAGAAGAGACATTAAGAATATTAGAACATAAGATAAGAGCATTTTTAGTTAGTTATTTCTTGTTCAGAGATAACTTTACTACCTGTGGGACAGGCTCTTCTTGATGTTCTGAGGTTGGAGGAACCTCTTCTTGATTCAAAGGGGTGGACAAGTTTTCTTCCCCCTGAAAGATTGCCTCTAAATTGGCCTGTAACAAACAAAGCTTGTGAATAACTGGTTAACATATACCTATGTTCACAAGTTACATACAAACCATCTTTGTTACCTGAATAGAGTCAGGCTGATCATTAATCTCTTCAACTTGTGGTGATTCCACAGTCTCTCTGTGCTCATTGTTGTTTTCCTCTACAGTATCATTCTGAGTCTCCATCTCAGTTTGATCCCTTTCTGAGAGTTGAGCTTTCTCAGAAGGTTGAGGAACCTGTGTTAAAACACGATTTTCTTCAGCAACATTAAGTGCTGGCATTGTGAATGTGGAAGCAATGTCAGGATCTTCCAGCATTCTATCTTCCTCACCCAGGCTTTCTTCTTCCTGCTAGGCAGAGGGGCTCTTGTCTCTCTGAAGAGCTGAGCTTGATGCTCCTCCATGGGTCTCATACTTGAATCGTTTGAGTACTTTTGCAAGTACTTCATCATCCTCAGAATCACTATTCTGTGTTGGTGCAGACCCATCTATGATATTTCTATCATCTCTGGAGAGTTCTGGAGCATTCTGGTTTAGGACTCTTGGGGCATTCTGGAGTTGCCTTTCTGAGCGTCCAACATCTTCTGAGACCTTGTCTCCAAAAGGTTGTGCCTCTTGTATGCTTAGGGACTTGGAGGCTCTTTTGCTTTGAGTCCTCTTTCTCTTGGCAACTGGAGGTTTAGCTTGAGCTTGCTCAGAGACCTCCTCACCTTGCTGTGCAGTTTCTTCTTATTCTGCCTTTCGAAAAGTGCGTTCTCGAAGAAGTTTCTCCTTCTCTTCAAAGGCATGTCTGAAAAGGGAGTTGGTGACTGGGATTTCCTGCCTCTCTCTGAGAGTGATTCCCATTGTTTCCAGAATGTAACAGATTCTGAGACCAAAGTGCATATTGGCCTTTGGCTCAGCAAGGCCATTGATGATTTTGGGCTCAAATTCCTCAATATGTCCAAGGAATTTGTTGAAGGCGTACTTCCCCCAATTGAAGTAGGTTTCCTGCCCTTCATGCTTCTTGTTCAGAAGATGCATCATCATCCATCTCTCCATGCTTATCTGGTCTACTCCACCTTTGTTACCATCAAAGCAACGGACCAAAATAAGAGCTAAAGTACTCCAGTGTTTCTGGAGATGACTAGTTCTGATGGCTTTCAGAACAAAGTCTCCTGGACAACCCTTTGCATTTTCTAACTGGATTGCTTCAAATAGCTCTTTGACGCCTTGAATCATGGAAGCGTCCTTGATGTTGATGTCTTCAAATGTTCCTCGATTTTTCAATCGGAATATCTTGCAGAAAGTCTTGCAGTCTAGAACAATTTCTTGTCCTTGGACTTCAGTCTGCATGTATTTCTCTTCTTCATCATTCACAACTTTTGTGAAGATTTTGGAGTTGTTATAGAACTCCAGTACATCCAGTGTGGATAGTCCACTGGGTGCAGCAGATAGAAGCTTGTAGATATGGGAATTCTTCAGCATCCCCAATATCAGTTTCCTTTCTGGTCTTGAAGGTATAACTGCTGGTACATACCTCTTTACTAGAAAAGCTCCCCAATTCATTTTATGGTTTGGATTCCAGTCAGATGGGGTGAACTTTCCCGTATATGTTTATTCAACACCTTAAGTTCCTTTCCTCCTTGCTTTTCAGCAGGAGCAGATGATGCGGCCTTAGGGTTCTTGGTGGTCATCTTCTTGGGTGCCATCTCTTATATAGAGTTTTGAATGAGTGTTTTTTTTAGATGAATTTTGCACAATTAATCGAGATTAGTCTATCTTTTCAGAAGACTAAGCGAAGAAGTTGAGTTTGAGGGGGTTTTGCGAAATCTTGAGAGATTTTCTTGTTTTGATCTGAGTTTGAAATTTGAATTGGTAAAAGTGTTTGTCTTTTGCCCAAATCCTATATATATAGCATAAAATGTACATAGATACAACATACATACAACCCAATATGAATGCGTGTCTTTGCATACGCATAGGCGTGGTACGTCCTCTGTACTTCATTAAATGCGTAGTGGGCCATATGCGCATTTCTCAATGTACATTACTTGCTTTGTTTTAATCTCAACCGTTGAGATCAAACGTTTATTCATCAAGGGCTTATATTGAATATCTTGTAATGATATCAATCAACAAATGGTAATGTGCCGACTTGATGGATTTTTAATATGCTACATTCATTGTGTCACTTAGTAAAGAGTAAGAACACTCAATCGTTTGAACTTATCATTCTGAGTGTCAAGTCCTTATCTTTATATTGTTTATCATAAAAATGGCAAAAATACGAGACATTGGACATGTTTGACTTTCAGAACTTATACTTTTCGAGATTTGTGTGTCTTTTCTCTTTATGACTAAATAGCTTTCTGAATTCAAGCTTCAGTTGTTTGAATGTAATTGACCCACTCTCAGTAAGTAAGTTCTAGTCTTATTTACTTATTAAGTGTGTACCAACCTTTGCCTTTCTGGATACCCGTTCCAGAAATGTTTTGCCTTTCTGAGTGTTGCTACTCAGAAACCTTTGCATCACTTCTTATCAACTTGGCTTTCTGAGAACCTGTTCTCAGAGGCCTACTTCTTTTCTACCTCACATACTCTGACTTCAGAGATTTAGGACAATTTTTCAGTCCTTAGGCAACTCCATTAATCCAAGATTATGTCTCAAAGTCAAGAACCGGCTTTCTTGTAGGGGCTTGGTGAAGATATTTGCAAGTTCATCTTCTGTGCCAATCTTGAGTATCTCTATATTGCCTTTCTCAACATGGTCTCTGATGAAGTGGTGTCTAACATCAATGTGCTTTGTTCTGGCATGGAACTTAGGGTTTTGTGTTATTGCAATAGCACTTGTGTTATCACAGAAAATGGGAGTTTTCTCTTCATTGAGTCCATAGTCTCTGAGTTGTTGTTGAATCCACAGAATTTGTGTTGCACAACAACCAGCAGCAATATATTCAGCCTCTGTGGTAGAAGTTGCAATTGAGTTTTGTTTCTTGCTAAACCATGAGATAAGTCTAGTTCCCAGAAACTGACAAGTTCCTGAGGTACTTTTCCTATCAAGCATTGGTCCAGCATAATGAGCATCTGAGTAACCAGCCAAACTCAATCCACTTTCTTTAGGATACCAGAACCCTACATCTACTATACCTTTCACATACTTTAATATTTTCATAGCAGTGTTGTAGTGTGATTGCATTGGATTTATTTGAAATCTAGCACACACTCCAACTGCATATTGAATATCAGGTCTGCTTGCAGTAAGGTAAAGTAGTGAACCTATCAATTTCCTATACTTGTGTTCATCAACACTCTTATCTGATTCAGTATAGGTCATCTTGGTTCCTATGCTCATAGGTATCTTAGCATTCTTTTCAGAAGGCTTAAGATTGAACTTTGTGAGCATGTCTTTTGCATACTTTGTCTGACTAATGAATATTCCATCATTGAGTTGCTTGACTTGCAATCCTAGGAAATAGTTCAATTCTCCCATCATGCTCATCTCAAATTTACTTTTCATGAGATTTGCAAAGTCATCACAAAGTTGCTTGTCCTTAGATCCAAATATGATGTCATCAACATATACTTGAACTAAGAGTAGTTTCCCATCATGATTTAAAGTAAATAAAGTTTTATCAACTTCACCTTTCTTGAAACCACTTTCCAGAAGGTATTTGGCCAAAGTGTCATACCATGCTCTTGGAGCCTGTTTCAGTCCATATAGAGCTTTCTGTAGCTTATAGACCATTCTACTTTCTGAGGAAACTTCAAAGCCAGGTGGTTGTTCAACATAGACTTCCTCAGCAAGTTCACCATTCAAGAATGCACTCTTGACATCCATCTGATAAACTTTAAAGTCTTTATGAGTCAAGGCGAAGAGTCTTATTGCATCCAATCTGGCAATTGGTGCATATGACTCATCAAAATCTAAACCTTCAGTCTGGGTGAATCCCTTGGCAACCAACCTTGCTTTGTTTCTGGTTATTTCACCAGATTCATTCATCTTGTTTCTGAAAACCCACTTAGTTCCAATCACAGATATTCCTTCTACAAATGGAACTAGTTTCCAGACTTTGTTTCTCTCAAACTGATCCAACTCTTCTTGCATTGCAGAGATCCAGTCTTGGTCTCTTAATGCTTCTTGTATAGTTTTAGGTTCAATGTTTGAGATGAAACATCCAAAGAGAGAGTTAGCATTTTCAGCTATTGCTCTCCTAGTCCTAACACCTTGATTGATTGGTCCAATCACGTCTTTTGCAGGATGATCCTTGATCCATCTCATCATGGGTTTAGGGCTAGTAGGGTCAACATCTATGTGATTTGAATGTGAATCACTATGATTATGACTTGATACTTCTTCAGTATCTGTGACATTTTGCACCTCAGAAGGGCGGTGAATGTCTGACACTTGCTCAGTGTGAGAGCTTTCTGGGACATGCCTGTCAGAGAGGTCATTTCCAGAGTTAGCTCTCTGATGAACATCTTCAGTTTCCATTTATGGAATTCTCATAGGAAATTGTTCATCATGTCTGAGAATCATCTGGTTGTTACTAGGCATTTCATGCTTTTCTTCGTCAGAGTCATCCTCTCTTTCCACAATGATGTTTTTCCTTTCTGAGGGTTCTTCTTCAGAATCCTTTATCATTAGTTCCTTGAACCTTTCTGAGAGCTCATCATCAAGGGGTGTTTTCTTGTTTCCTTCATAGAATACAACATGAACTGTTTCTTCAATCTTCTTTGTTCTTTTGTTGTAAACTCTGTATGCTTTGCTATTCATAGAATAACCAAGAAACACACCTTCATCTGCCTTTGGTTGAAATGTTCTTAGATACTCTTTTCCATTGTTAAGGACAAAACATCTACAACCAAACACTTTCAGATGTTTGATATTAGGGGGTCTACCAACCAAGAGTTCATATGGGGTCTTGTCATGGTGTTTGTTTATCAAACATACATTACGAGTGTAGCATCTTTGTGTTTACGCTTCAACCCAATAAACTTCACTTATTTCAAAGGTCGCCTAGCATTGTCCTTGCTGCTTCTTTAAGGGTTCTATTTTTCCTTTGTGCAACACCATTTTGTTGTGGTGTTCTTACAGAGGAAAGTTGGTGTTGTATACCTTTGCTGGTACAAAACTCCAGTACCATGGTCTGTTCTGATTGCAGATACTTTGTCATTTTTCATGACTTCAAGCTTATTCAGCAAGTTTGGTATCTCCATCCTAGCATCAGATTTGTGCTTTAGAAAGACAACCCAAGTGAATCTTGAGAAGTCATCTACAACAACTAGACCATACTTCTTTCCTGCATTACTAGTTACAGATGATTCAAAAAGATCCATGTGTAATAGTTGCAGTGGTCTAACACTAGAGTGTCTGGTTTTGGACTTGAAAGAGATTTTGGATTGTTTCCCCATCTGACAGGCAGAACAGATACCATCCTTTCTGAAAGATGTTTTGGGAAGGCCAACCACTAACTCTTTCTTGGCAAGTTTGTTCAGAGTTTTGAAATTCAAGTGACTCATTCTTTTGTGCCATAACCAGTGCTCTTCTGTGTGACCTGATTGACTCACCATGAGACATTCTTCAGTTGGGCAGATGCCCAATCGGTAACATAAAGACTGCCTTTCCGCCGAGCAACCATGAATGTCTGCTTTGACTCATTGTCTATAAGTTTGCAATACTTTGCTTTGAATTTCACAGTGAATCCCTTGTCTGTAAACTGGCTCATGCTAAATAGATTATATTTCAAACCTTTAACATGTAATACGTCAGTGATTGTTAATGATCCTAATTTGACGTTGCCAAATCCCAGAGAGGGATTTAATTCTCCTCCAGCAAATCTGATGCTTGGTCCATTGTTGCAAGCTTTGTAGTTGACCAGATTTGCTTTGTCTCCTGTCATGTGCTTTCCGCATCCACTATCAAATAGCCATTGAGCCTTAGTCCAAGAGGCGTTCTGCACAAAAGCAGGGGAGTTAGGTTCTTGCTTCAGAGATAGAACCATTTAGACTAAACATTCTTCCAGTAGGAATCCACATTTTAGTGAATTTCTTGGGAGTTTGTTTTTGTCTAACTTGATCAGAAGGAGATGCAATAAAATCAGTAATTTTGATCTCAATATTCCTTCTTGGGGTGTTTCTAGGTGTTCCTTTTGGTGCTTTCTGGGCCCTGGGTTTCTGGGGTTGCTTTTCAGCAAACTTAGCCTTTCGGCAGTTCCTTCTAGCTCGGCATTCAGTTTTTGATGGCTTGAGATTTCTTCAACTTCCATCTATTACTCGTGCAATATCGGTATGCGCCATTGTTCTTGTCCTTCCTTATATTGTTGCGTAAGAACTTTTCCAATAGACGATAGCCAATGCCATTTCAACACCTTTGGCTTTCTGAATACGTTCTTCAGATGCCTTACTAGTTTCTGCACCATCTTTATTTTCATAAAATGGTACAGTAGAGAATTTGCCTATTCCAGCAATTCTTCCTTTCCTAGTAATGTAGCAATGTGGATGGTTGCATGTCTGGGGGTTGTGTTTCTTTTCAGAAACCTTATCCACAAGTTTCTTGTGAACTTGTTTTTCTTTCAAAGGCTGGGTTGCTACTCCTTTTCCTTTGTCAACTACCCTAGCTTTCTAACCAATGCTATAGGTGGTTGAGGAACCATTCTGTTGACTTCTTACAAAGGTCAACCTTTCATCACTCTTCTTCAGAGGAGATGAATTACTCGATTGTTCATCAAGTCCAAGTCCACCTTTCTCAGAGGGATCTCTCAGATAGGATTGAACCTTAGTGAGAGTGTCATTAGCCTTTGCATAAGATTGGAAGGATAGCTCTTTCTTTCTGAGTTCTTCATTCTCATAAAGCAGCTTCATCATTTTCTTATTAAGTTCATCCAAGGCTAGTTTGTGAGAATTTTCATTCTCAGATATCTGAGCTTTCAGAAAGGCTATTTCAGTGTTCTTGTTCTCAGATACTCTGGTTAGCTCAGAAACCTCTTTTTCAAGAGTTTCTTTGCTTTCCTCTAGAATTCTGGTTTTGGATTGTGCTTCCAGAAACTCTTTCTCAAAACGATCCAATTCACTCTTGACCAACTCCAGATCCGCAATTCCATCATCACTCTCATAGTACAGAAATTGTGAATTGTTAGTAACCTCATCAGCCATAAGACACATTTCAATGTTGGAGATGTCTAGACCAGCAATCTCAGCAACTCCACACATTTCATTCTTCTTAAGGCCGAAGTCGATTACATCGTGGGTGATTCCACAATTACGGTGATGGTAGGTCGAGTCATCCGAATCTCCATCTTGAATCATCTCAATGTCTAGAGCATCAAGTTGAATTTGAATCTTCTTCCTTTCTTCAGTCAGTAAGGCCCTTTGATTTCTCTTGAAATTTCTTCTGTCCTTCTTGTCACCTGTCTTGAGCTTATTTAAAGCAGGACAATCTCTCTTGAAGTGACCAGGCTTTTGACAATAGAAGCAGATATCATTTCCTATTTCTGCAGCTTCAGTACTAACACCTTTCTGAATGGAGGTGTTCAGAGAGTTGTTCATTTGTATGTTCTTGTACTAATGATAGTTTGGGCCAAGATGCTTTTTCAGCTTTTCTTTAGCTTTTCTTCTCTCAATATCTTGACTCACAAATTTCTTCATGTGTCTTACTGCAAGAGCGTTTTCTTCATATGCATATTTGGTATCCTTCTTTTCAGAAGAACCTTGAGAAACTAGAGCAATACTTTGCAACTTTTCAGCTATTTGTTCTCTCTGAGTTGTCTCATAGTCTACAGTAGCAAGATGAGAAAAGAGCTCTACTGGAGTAATACTTGGCATCCCTTGATTGAAATAAAAGAACTTAGTGTGTTCCCAGTTGTGATTGAGACTTCTGACAATAGTCTTAATCTTTTCTGACTGGGAGTATCTATTGCTTTCACCAAGTGCAGCCATATCACTCATAAGAGTAGTAAATCTGAAATTAAGTTCTTCTAGAGTTTCAGTGGGACCTTGTTTGAAGTTTTGGAACTTCAATTTAAGAACTTGTTTTCTTTGGTTTTCTCAGTTCCGGCACAGATTTCTTCAATCAGTTGCCAGGCAACTTTCGTCGTTTTAGCACCCCACAGTTTACACTGTATGTGCTCAGGTGTCGATCTGATGATGATATTACGAGCTTGACCATCCAATCTGTATCTCTTGGCATCTTCAGATGTCCAGAGCTCTCTTGGCTTGTCTTCATATATAATGCTTCCATGAGCAACACGACCACTATCTCTAGCATTCGCATCCTCACTTCCATCTTCCTTGTCTGAGGCTTTTCTTCCATCAGACACCTCAGTAACTTGTTTGAGTTGTCTGATTTTGATAGGCCCTTCATTGATAACATAGATCATCTCGTCACTAATGGCCTCCAGATGGAGCATCATGTTGTTCTTCCATTTCTCGTAGTTTTTTGGCTTCAGAACGGGTGTATCACTCAGAGAAATACCTGCACACTTAACACACAAATTATATAATCCTCAGAGAGGGACAAAGTTTCTTCACCTATCTGGGGATCTAGGTTCAGTGCAGAAGGCTTGTGAACCTCCTGCTCTGATACCACTTGTTGGTCCAGATAACGGCAAAGTAAAAGACTAGGGGGGGGGGTGAATAGTCTTTTAAAACTTTTGTTGATAAACACAGTTTCTCAGAACCCTGGGGGTTTCTGATACTTAAATTCAGAGCGCGGAAGACTTTACGATAGGTAAGTGCAGAAACAATAAGTATGTGTGAGTGTGCTTTGCTGAAATGTAAATACAGAAAGGTAAATGACATAGTAAGTATAGTGGTATCTGGAGGTGGCGTAATCCTCCAACTAATCCACTTCGGTCTTTCTGAGACCTAGAATTCACTAGAACAGATAATTGAGTTCACCTTACAATAATCCTATTCTAAGATTCTTAAACAAATGGTTCCCAACCAAATGTTCCCCCTTGAGTTATTCCCCAGCTCCTAGAGCTAAGTACTTCCTCTACTCAGATAACCTTGGAGTTATTCCCTGATTTCCCAAATCAAGTACTTCCTCTACTCCACGCCTTGAAGGTATTGGTTATAAGGTTTGTCAGAGAGGCTTCTCGTATAACTTTTTAGTTATGTTTTCAGAGAGCCTAATAGAACAAGACTACTTAATACACTTGTTCAGTGGATGGCGATGCTCTTCTTGACCCAAGTAATTGATGTCCGCTTACGGAGAATGAGCTTCAGAAAGGGTATCTGATAGTTCAACTCTTTCACGAATAACAATCTCTTGTTAAGGTTCAGGACAACTTAGAACTACTAGTGATTCTTCAAGCAACAGAAAGCTTTCAAAAAGGGTAGTAGAGTGCTTGAGAGAATACTTTGCTTGATGGTAAATTTGCAAGATAGAGCGTTCTAAGGTATGTATTTCAAGCATCTAAGTGTGTGATATATATAGATAAATTTGAGAGGCGTTTGAATTGTATCCGTTGTGCTCTCTATCAAATTATATCCGTTTATATCTTGAACTATGTACTCAGAAGTCACTATCTCATGTTTCAGAGAGGACTTGCTTTTTGCAGCATTTCTGCTGATGCATTTAATGCATAGTACTGTTCATTGTCCTTTAGCCTTAACGGATACATGAGGCTTTCTGGAAGCTCACATGTCTCCCTTCTTTGATTAATATGTTCAAGACTTAGCATATGTGCAAATGTTACACTTATAACATGGTCCAGAGACATTTTAAATCAAATAAGACTTAACCTTGATATCTTCATATATAAATCTTGTGCAATCTTCAGTCTTCTAATCTTCAGAAAAGCTCCATTGCTAGGATTGATCTTCATGGTCTTCTGGAAATAAAAATTACACTCATAGACCTATAATCCTAATACAAGATTTACTAGACTAATCATACTCAGTGATTTCCTCTTTTACAATGTTCAAGTGAACCAAGAGTACTTAATCACCTTTCTGGCTAAGATAAGAACATGTGATGAGTGATCAAAATACTAACAGATATTCCTAACAGATATTTAATAAAAACTATATATGCAGCCAACATACAAAAAAATAAAAATTATTGAAAGATACTGGTTGAAAATACAACTAATTCCACAAAATTTCACGTAGGATTGAATTAATTTAATAAACTCTATATTTTTAAAATTCTATTATTTCATTTTATCTTATTTAATAAATTTATATTTTATTTTAATGAATAAAATAATATATTTAATTAATGATAGTATTCAAGATTGATGTCTATGGATTCGTCTTGTCACGACGAATTCAAATATATGTTCAAAATATTTTTTGGATTTTTGTAGATAAAATTATATTAGATTTAATAAAAATATATATGTAGTTACCATACAAAAAAATAACAGTGGAATATATTATTAAGAAAATATTTGAATGGACCGGATTGCCCTTACTAATTGTTCTAGATATCAGGATGAACTGTGAACAGACCAAAATACCCTCCACAACTTTTTCAGCCAATCGGAATTGAGTATAGTGCCACGTAAGCATGAAAAATGGACCAATATGATGGCTTGAAAACTTTTTCAATTCACAGATATATAGATTTTACCAAAATCAACAAACTTATGAACTATCCAATCAACTACCATTTAACTTATAATTTACTTTTGCTAAGCCTACTAAAAAAGAGCTTGATAAAAAAAATCAAGTTAGATTTACTTAACATTAACAATCTAAATATATAATAAAAGTGGTGACCTATCTCAATAAAGAGGCATGTTACATGTGCAAAATCCTATGTGGCATGTCTCTTTGAATTTCATGGAGTTTTATTCAAAAAATTAAATAAAAAAGAAAACAGTAATTTAGAAGTGTACTATATATTTTTGGTATGTTAACTGTATACATAGTTTCTATTAAATCACATAAAACTTTATCTGCAAAACTCCGAAAAATATTTTGAACATATATTTGGATTCACCGCGACAAGACGAATCCATAGACACCAATCTTATTGTTGGGGGTCTAACTCCACAATCACTTAGATTTATTTGACTCTTCCAAATGGTGCCAAGGTAAGAGGCTCCTTGCTAGGCGAGGATCGAAGCGTAAGAACCAGCTGCCAATTACTCGGTGGGACACGCACTTGAGTGGGGGATTAGTGCCCGGTTTGCTAAGTGTCAAACCGGGATGAGACTTTACTCGAGAGTGACTGAGGATCGACTCTGTATAGTGCTCGTGATGTGACTAGCGAGAAGACTTGTTCGAAGTGACTTACTTGAAGTAGTGTCTTGCTTATTGGGATAAGTGCCTTATTTATAGGCTACCATTGAGATGGAAGGCCTTTCTAGGATTGCGCCATGTGTACGGCTAGGATTGAACCACCAATGCTAAGATGAGGCCCATAGCCCAATAATGAAGCTTTAGCCCATGCCATTTTGGGCTTTAGGGGTAATTTGGTCATTATTGGGAGAGTTCTTGGGGATGTGACAGAGTCTGCCGAGATCTCGTGTTGGAGGGTCGGTCCGGATGTCGATCCGACGATTACAGTTGTCAGCTGAGGAAGTTCTCCTGCCTGTCCAACTCTTCCGATTCGGAACTCCTGGGTTCGGACATCTCACTCTTTGGTGCCCACTTGCTCGGTAGCCTATGAGATGGTCATGCTGGATCCGAGTTAACATCCGTATCGGAGTCTTTGGGTCGGAGAGGGTGCTGACTTAGCACTATGCTCCTTTCCCAGGGAGGCTCGGACCACGGTGGGTCGGACCTATGGTTCCGGGTCGGGCCTTGCAGGTCCTAATCCTTTGTCCCTTTCTTTTAGGGTGGGTCGGACCATAGATGGTCTGCCCGGATCGGACCATTGGCTCGGACCTAAGTTCCTCGGATCCATTGGATGACTTGGGATGCCTTAGGATTCGCTCCTAGGTCCTTTATGACGGATTGGACATATTTCCGTATCAACATATGTCCCCCTAGTTTCCAAGTATCTTAGTAGAAGATAGTTGTGGAACTATTGGTTTGGGAAGCTGTTTTGAGGAAAAGAATCCGTTCTCCAGTCCAATCCGTTTCGATTCCGTTGAAAAAAAGGTGTGCTCCATACTTCGTGTGGCCCTTGACTTAGTCTCTCTCCCCCCCCCCCCCCTTTTTTTCTTTTTCTAAAACATCGTTGCCATCCGAGGGAGTAGGTCCGAAGGGCAACGAGGTGAAGAAAAAAGAAAAAAGGGTATTTGTAACGGAGACTAAGTTTAGGCTCCGAACATCGGTAGTGTGCCTTTGATGAGCTACGGTGGCGGACCGTAGGTGTGTGTCCCGTCCGAACCAGGCTCCGTGGTTGCGGGAAGGTCCGAAGGGTAATCGCTCGAGTATACGAGGTTCCTTGTGTGGACAAAGTGTATGGGACTGGAAAGCCGTTAGGCGTCCGAAAAGATGATACTCCGGAGCTCTCGTGTTGTCTGACGCCTGAGAGAGGGAGAGTTGTTGTATTCATCTATCCAAGAGGTAAATTTGTTGTACCCATTCGTCATTTCACTTGGTATAATTGTACTATACCGTTGGATGGTTCTTGATCGACGGTGGAGATTAAATCCGAAAAATCGTGACGGTTGGAGTTCCCAATATGGCCCTCTATAAATGAGGGGTTGGCCGATTCATTTCTCATCGTTTAGAGAGAGAATTTTTGCATTCCGAGTACATCCGAAGCAACTACCAGCAATCCGAAGCGAGCAAGGAGCGGTTCGAAGCGCGTGATCTTGTGCAGAGTCAAGTCACTTCTTTCCAATCATCCGAGTCCAAGTAAGTTTACTTGTCTCGTCTTATGATTAAATCATCTCTGTTGTCTTTCATCTTCAAGTTACTCGGATGTATGCTTATGATGTGTAGTATAGTTGATAACCAATACGTACTTGATATTGACTAACACCGAATAAGTGTAGTACTGACTCCGAACTAACTGTGCCGAGTAAGCTGCTAGTTTTGGCTTTGAGTTGGCCACTTTAATATACATAAACGACCTCTCGGACTGCCATCTTAGAGCTTACGATATTGCTTTCTCCTTTCCCTAGGATGTCCGAGAGTGATAGCCAAAACCGATCCGAGGCTGAGGGATATGACTCCGAGGCGCCATCCTTTATCGATAGCTCGGAGGAGATTGAGATCGTGGATGATGACGTTCTGGAGGTGGAACAAGAGCCCCATCCGAGTCGGGAAGAGCCCGAGGTAAGTTCCTTACTTCGGTTAGTTGTTCCAGATTCTGGTCCTCCGAGGCGTCCGGATTACCTGCGAGTGTCGCATGTGCAGGTTATTGTAGCGGCTCAAGAGACAAGCTCGCGAGTTATAGGAACTCATCGCCCGGGTCGAGCTGGTCAGGAATCCGAACTTCCGGTAGAGATCCGTACTTTAATTCGCACCCTAGGTTATAACTTTAGGAGTAATCCTAATCGAGTCCCGTTCGTTCCGGATCCGCAGGCGCCAACTATCGAGGAAGTGCATGATACTTCGGAAGCACCTCCCAACTTGAGCATCTTCGAAGAGGGTGAGGAGGATCGTGTGCAAGTTGCTGCGCCTATCCGGACTGTTGTAGAGTTAGCGTCCTCATCCGGGGAAGATGAGGCAGAGGAAGATGTGCGGGGCCAAGATTCTGGTTCCGAAGAGGAAGAAGGTGCGGAGCCTTCCGCTAATGTGCTCCGTGTAGAAACTGCAGGGCAAGCGGTAGCCGAGGTGGTCGAGGAAGAGCGTCCGGAGAGACTGAGGAAGGGTGAGGACGTTTTCCAAGTGAAGTTCCCTCGGTCTAGAGAT
Organism: Plantago major; assembly: GCA_026545765.1. NCBI lineage: Eukaryota > Viridiplantae > Streptophyta > Magnoliopsida > Lamiales > Plantaginaceae > Plantago > Plantago major. The sequence continues at coordinate 44,845,934 of CM048840.1, forward strand.
CAGGTCACTCACCCCGATCCGGAGGGCGAGTTAAATGAAGATGGTACTCTGCCTACTTGTGCCTCAACCATCCGAGCCGACGAAGTGGATGAGCTCCGGAGAAGATATGAGATCCCTGAGTGTGTGGAGATTCTCATCCCGGACGAATCTCATGCTTTTTACAATCCGCCTCCGGGCTACATGTCGGTCTATGAGATAAGTCTTCATTGCGGGTGGCGGCTACCAGTATCGTCCGAGTTTCTGGAGATTTTGAACAGCATGGGTTTGAGTCCGCATCAGATCATCCCCAACTCCCTCGGAAACTTGATGTGCTTCGGAGTGCTATGTAAATATAAAGGCATTCCGCTTAACTTCGACAATTTCCGTAAATTGTTCAATATTAGTGTTAGTAGTAGGAACACTTGGTTCTATACATTCGTATGTCGCCAGGCATACACATTTTTCGTTGATCCCTTGTCCTCGTTGGGAATCCAATGGTTCAAGAGATACATTTTTGTCCGTCCGGCTCTGAAGCCCGGGCAATCCAAAGCGGAGAGGCCCATGTGGCATTTTGAGAAGAAGTTCTTCCGGGGTAATTTGCCAGATTGGAAGCCACCGGCTCGGAACATCCCCTTGTGGATGCAAGCGTTCCATCGTAGTCAGGAGCCGGAGAAGTACTTCTTCCGAGGTCTGATATGTCACCGCTTTTCTTTCTTGGCTTGTCCGAGGCAAGTTTTTGTGACAACATGGAGGATTTGAGTAAGTGGTTTCTCTCTACCTCTGATTGGTTGTCCGGGTCGGTTGTCTGTTTGTCGACTATATGATTATCATTTGTAGATTCTTTTGTATCTTGCAACTTATTGTGATTCGGATGTGCAGCTTTTTGGTTCGAGTATACGATGTCGACCATGCGGGAGCCGAAGGCCAATGAACACCGCGCATGGAAGGAGTTGGCAGAGGGTTCTCGGACCCAGATTATCAAGACGTCCACCGTACTCCCGATGAACGAGTCAAGGAATGCTGCTATGTTCCGAGCGGAGGAGTCTCGGAGAGCTGTTGCGGGCGAAGAGGCCCAAACCATCCCTACTCCAGACAAGGGTAAGGTGGTCGCAACTAAGGGCTCGAAGAAGCCTTCGAGATCCGTGCGAGATCCTCCCGCAAGCGGATCGAGCGCTGTAGCTCCAAAAAAGCGCTCGTCCGAAGGTCCGAATCCTCCCGCCAAGAAGGGCAAGGGAAAGGTGGGCGAGGCCCCGGAGCTGGAGCCGGATGTCAAGTGGCTCGGTTGGTTCTTTGCTTGAGCTAGAGCGAATTATGAGTTAATCGCCGCAACAAGAAGTGAGTTTAAGCTTTCCGTTGGTTTCGCATCTTCGTGATTCGGAGGTGTCTAACGCTCGATATTCCGCTTTTGTTTTCACTTACACTCTGTTGAAGCATGCTCCTAGGTGGCCGCTCGGAGGGCTACCCTGGAAGAAGATCTAGCCAAGGCTGAGGCTGCCCGGGCGATTGAAGCGTCCCGGTTGCACAGCACTTCGGAGCGCCTGAAGAAGGCCATAGCTGCGAAACAAGAGGCCGAGTCGGAGACGGCCAAGATGAAAAGTGCCATTCTGTCTTTGGAGGCTGATTTAAAAGTGCACCAAGATAGTTTGGACGATTTCGTGGCCTCTCGGACTTTCAAGGATAAGATGTTGATAGAGCCGGGAGTCCGGACAAGGGCCCAAGATTTCCTTGATTCGACTCCTACAAGTTCTTGCTCGAGTCAAAGTATGATGAGGCCCACAAGATGGGTTTGATGCACTGTGGAGCAAAGGCCGAGGAAAGGTTGGGTACCGGACGATTGTAACTTGGAGGCTGAGGGGGTATCCGCCTTTAAAAATGGAGATGGCTCGGACTTCGCTCCGGAGGGTGTTTTGGACGAAGATTTGCTTAAGTGCGAATTTGTGGAGCTGGTTTATGCGAGTCGGGGTAAGAAGTACAACCATGGCGGTCCAGATCTCCCATCCTTCGTCCCTCGGGTGCTCATGTCCACTGTTGCCCGTTGGAGGACCACTTGAGCACAACCGAGATTGGTGACTTTGCCCGGCCTGCCCAAGGCTTTGATCGCGACCTCGACTGATGGAGGAGTGTCCGCCTTCTGAAGAGGTTGAGGCTCGGAGAGAACGGAGGATAGCCCAACAGCAAGGTCAAGCGCCTCCGGAGAAGGATACGGGCGGCCCTTCTCGGTCTCAACCTAGTTCGTCCGAGCGGCGGAGGTAGTGAAGACGGGGTATGCCCCGGATTTCTTGTAATAGGGTGCCTCCGGGCCAAAAAGAAATGTTTGTCGTTTTTGCCCATCATCTTTTGTTTGTACAAATATACTTTTCTTTGATGAATGTTGTTGGTTCGGGCCCTTGATGGCTCGGAACTATTTTTGTGGCCAATATACTATTGTTGCTGTTTCCATCCTTGCACGTTTAATTTCGTATTTGCATAGACTCGGATAGTGGACTCGGACCTTTGAGATCCATACCGCCAGGACATTAGTTTGCCTGATTCAAATTCGCCCGTGCAGGTCTTGGGGGACGATCAATCGTTGTACCCATCCGAATCGGAAGCTATAATAAAAATAAACTGGATCACGAACAGTCCGGAGCCGCGTCTTAGAGTGGTCAGGCTTTGAGAAAAACAATCTCCTTGTATCGTGATAAGCTACGACGATTCGGACGTTGACTCTGTGTGTCTTTCCGAGTCATGCAGACTTGTGAGATAGTGAAAAGATAATCAGCATCAAGTATCAAGTACAGGGTGTCTCTGTACGCATCACAGTTGCTTCGGATGTTGTTATGTTATCCCCGAGCTTGGTACATCCGAGTGAGTAGCATAGTCGGTATGCTCAACCGTGTGGATGGATTGTTGGGTTGGGCCAGTGGAAGATGAAGAGCTAGGCCCATGTGCGGCCCAAGCCCATCTCTGGTGAATATGGGGCACATGTCCGCTTCCAATTGGTCTTCTCTTCCTATATATACTCCGGCTTTGTACGGCTTTGGATTAAGACATCGCGCCCTTTTATAGTAATCAAAGGTTCGGAGCTCGAGTCCGAGCGGCTGGTGAGCATGCTTATGCCATTACTCTTGCCCGTGATCTCGTCCCAAGGGTTTCTCCGATGCTTCGGAAGTCTACCCGGGTTGGTTCTTCGGTGAGAGTCATGGAAAGTAGTTTGCTCGGAAATCCAGCTTCGGATCCTCGAGAATATGCTACCAAGCAAGTGGGCACCAAAGTTTTTGCCAATCAATTCCTCTGATCGTCAGGCTAATCTTCTTTCTCCGGGGCTGTGATCTATAGTCGTGACTTTTAGCCCCGGAGAGGTAGATTAGCTGGATGGTTCGGGGATCTTCAAATAGTTGGTTTTGAATCTCAATGCATCCGGGGCAATCCGCTCTGGTTATGTGCCCGGGGGGCGACAAGTCGGCAGAATTGGTTTGATAGAATCCCTTCCAGTATTTCGTGGTTCGGTTGTAAGAAACCGCCCGAAATGTTGGAAGGCGTTCTACCAATCCTGTTGTGTCTGGTTGCTCGTTTCTCGGATGGAGGGAGAAGTATCACCCTGAGTAAGTCTATTAGCCGATCCTTGAGGGTGTGTATCTGAGTGGTTTGGTTTTGTTTGTGACTGCATTTCCATGATTGAAGGCTCGAGGGAGCTGTTTGCAATTTTGGAATTGTGTCCCCAACAATGCTGAACTTGTTCGGAGTCGGATCATTGAGGACCTTCGGAAGTAACCTTTTTGGTGACACGTTTGTCTTGCACCTAAGGTCTTTCGTCCGAACAGCTTGGTTTTGTTGGTGGCTTTGTTCCAGAATTGAAGGCTCAAGGGAGTGCCTTACAATTCTGGAATGGAGTCCCTGACAATGCCGGTCTTGTTGGAACTCGGACCGACGGGAGCCTCCGGAGTGACTTGTGTTGATCCGATGATCCGGGCTGATCGCTCTCCAAATATGCTGAATCTGGGGTGTGTTCATGGTATTTGGTATGATGTGATCCGGATGGTCAGTGTGCCTCGGAGCTTTCTGTCGTTCAGAAGTGATGAAATATCCTTTCTGGAATCAAAGAATGGCCTAGGTTACATAGTCCAGTTGCTGTTAAACCTTGGATCATCCGAAGGGGTTTTGAAACTTCTGCCAGTAAGCAATCAAAGTTCGGATGGTATAGTTCCTTCTTCCTTCGGGGCGCCTACAGATGCAGCTGACAGTGTTCGGATGGGGTTTGGTTTGGTAGCTCAGGGTTAATTGGGAAGCTTCGTTGTAATAGTAGAAAAGAAATAGAGTAGGGGCTTGTTTTTGTAAGCTCGTTTTGGGCTCTTCGGACCCTGACTTTGTAACTTTGTACTGTTGTAATAAAAGCGTTTTTTCCTTTGTCAAGGTTTTGACACTGTTTGATTGTGCTGGTCCGATCCGGATCAATGTATGAAGTAGGTCTTGATCAAGCAGTTAAATATCTTCGAGGACATGATTATCCACAATGTTTATGAAATCACAGTTGTATTGATTTGACGGAAATCGTATTACAACTTGAGGGCTTCGAGGCCTTTTTCAAAAAACCAACACAAAAAACAGGTCGACGAGATAGAGGAAGGTGACAGTCGTTGCCATACTTCTCTAAGTGTAAAACTTTTGGAGATTCTTGGCATTCCAAGTTCTCTTCAAGGCCCGGCCTTGTTCATCTTCTAGTTCGAAGCTTCCATTAACCCTTGCCCCAGTAACCTTGTATGGCCCTTCCCACTTGGGTTTAAGTTTCCCCACATGACTTAGTATATCAGCTCTTCTGAGGACTAAGTCTCCAACTTGTATGTCCTTGGGAAAGACACGCTTATTGTAGGCTCGAGCAGTCATGGCTTGCGTCAAGGATGTCACAATGCCTTATCGCTTGTCTTCAAGGAGCTCAAGGTCGTAGATCCTTGCGAGCTCATTACCAACCTGGGTTGTATTCTTTGGATTCTCCGGTTGCTACCACCGTCTCAAGGGATGCCGCTCGGATCCATAGACCAAGGAGAAAGGTGTTTCTTGTGTAGCGAGCCGGTCGTTCGATGCGCCCAAAGGACCGTGTTAAGATCATCCGCCCAACTGTCTTGTGAAGTTCTCAACCTTTTCTCCAGAATCTTGACTATGGTCTTGTTGGTGGCTTCCACCTGACCATTGGCTTGGGGGTGGCCAACGGAAGTAAAGCGTTGTTCTATTTTGAAGGAGGAGCCACCTTCCTTGACCCGTAAAAATTGTGCTCCATTGTCCTAAACTAACACTCGGGAGTCCAAACCGCGTAATGAATGTCCAACTCGCTTGGTGATGGTTGACACCGCTTGACTTCACTTAGTGAAGTACTCTACTGCCACTATCAAGAACTTCTTCTGATGTGTTCCTCGTGGAAAGGGACCAACTATGTCTATGCCCCATTGATCAAATGGGCAAGCTATGATTGACGGAATCATAGGGTTGGTCGGACGGTGTGGTATGTTGGCATAGTATTGGCAGTCTTCGCAGGTGCGGGCGGTGTTGGCAGCGTCCATATCGATGGTTGGCCAATAGTATCCTTGCCTTATGATCTTTTGTGCCAAAGTTCTTCCTCCAGAGTGACTTCCACAACTTCCGGCGTGGATTTCTTCCATCGCAGTTTTCGCCTCCTGAGGATCTAGGCACCTTAAGTGAGTTCCGCTGAACGATCTCTTGAAGAGGTCTTCTCCCAGAATAAAGTATCTGTTAGCTCGACATTGAATCCTCCTGGCCTCTCTAGGATTCAAAGGTAAAGTACCATCCTTGAGGTAACAGAATATATCGGTCATCCAGTTTCTTTCTGAGCTCAAGAGAAACATCTTTCCATTGGGGGTTGCTAGGGAAGATTCTGCACGGGTCATTAGGATGATGCTTCTTGTGTCCAAAGCTCCTAAGGCTGAGGCGTACTTGGAGAGAGCATCGGCTTTCTCATTCCTCTCTCTGTGGAATTGGTCGAGAGTAAATTCTTCAAAGTGCTCAACCTCTTTTTTGAGGAGCTCCAAGTATTTGATCATGTTAGGTCCTTTGTGATAAAGGACCCGGAGAACTGGGATTGTACGAGCTGCGAGTCCGTGTAGGCTTTGATCCTTTTCACTTGAAGGGCTTTTGCCATTCTTAGGCCTGTGATGAGTGCTTCATACTCGGCCTCGTTGTTTGTCACCTTAAAGTTGAGGGTGATGGCGTACTCGAGCTTGGCTCCTTCAGGACTTTCAAGAAAAACTCCTATTCCTCCCAACCGTCCGGTTGATGACCCATCCACTTGTAATGTCCAACATTCTCTGTTTCCTTCCTTTCCTCCGAAAGTGGGAGTGGGTGCTTTCTCAACCTTCTGCTTCTTGTCGGAAGATGCATTTGTCGAGATATTGGGTTCTTCGTCCAAAAGAAACATGTGCCTCACTCTCAGTGAATCATCCATAGGTTGGTGATATTGAGTTATAGGCTGGATGCTACCTCTATGTGTCTTTTCAGCTTCTTTCTTTCCACTTGATTCCTTGATCTGGGCTATCACCACATGATTATCCTTTTCCTGGGAGTTTTCGTTCTCTTTTTCTGCTTTCTCTGGATAGTCTACCAGGAAGTCGGCCAGGACTTGTGCTTTCTTGGCAGATGGGGCTTGGTAGCCAATATCATATTCACTTAGCTCAATAGCCCATTTGGATAGGCGTCCTGACTGATCCGGTTTCTCCAAGACATGTTTGAGTGGCTCATTTGTAAGGACCACAATCCGATGCGACTTGAAGTAAGGCTTCAGTCGCCGCGCGGTGTAAACCAGTGCGAAGGAGAGCTTCTCAACCTTGACATATCTGACTTCGAATCCTAGAAGCGCTTTGCTCAAATAGTAAATTGGTAAATGCTCGTTGTCTTGTAACCGTACCAGTACAGAACTCATTGCTTCATCGGTGGTAGCCAAATAGAGATAAAGAGTTTCATCCTCCATGGGTTTAGACAGAATGGGCGGCGAGAGGAGATACTTTTTCAAGTTTTCCAGGGCCTCTTCGCACTCCTTTGTCCACTCGAACTTGTTTCCTTTCCGTAAGGTTTTGAAGAAGGGAAGGTTCTTCTCGGCGGACCTTGAGATAAACCGGCTCAACGCCATCACCTTTCCTAGAAGCTTCTGAACTTCATTGATGGTCTTGGGCTGTGGCAGATCTATGATTGCCTTTATCTTCTCTGGGTTAGCACTGATGCCTCTTTCTGTGACCATGTAGCCAAGGAATTTTCCCTTTACCCCGAAGTGCACTTTTGTGGTTCACTTCATTCCATACTTCCGGAGAATGGAAAAGCAATTGTTGAGGTGTTCGATGTGCTCCTCTTCAGTCTTGCTTTTCACGAGCATGTCATCCACATAGACTTCCATGGTTTTTCCCAATTCTTCCTTGAACATCTTATTTACCAGCCGTTGGTAAGTAGCTCCTGCATTCTTGAGGCCAAAGGGCATGACCTTGAAGTAATAGACTCCTCCGACCGCAAAGAATGCCGTTTTCTTGATGTCTTCTTGAGCCATCCTAATTTGGTAGAAGCCTTGGTAAGCATCCATGAAGCTTAGAAGTGCACATCCTGCAGTGGAATCAACCAGCTGGTCTATGCGTGGCAATGGATAGGGATCTTTTGGACAAAACTTGTTGAGTCTGGTGAAGTCATTGCACATTCTCCACTTTCCTGGAGCTTTTTCGACGAGGACTACGTTGCAGACCCAATCAGAGTATCTGACTTCTTCGATATGACCTGCTTTTATCAATTTGTCAACCTCCCCTGCTATGATAGCATCCTCAACTGGCCCAAAATCTTTCCTCTTTTGACGGATGTGCTTGACCGTAGGATCCATGTTCGCATTTGAACTGTGATCCTTGGGTCTATCCCCTTGAGGTCATCTGTGCTCCAAGCAAAGATGTCGCGATTGTCCCGAAGGCAGGTGATGAGCTTTCGCTCTATTTCCGCGCTTATCTCTGTTCCAATCCGAGTTGTTCTCTCGGGATTTCCTTCGACCAGTTGGACCTCTTTTAAGGCTTCATGGGATTCTATCCTAGCTGTCTTGGGGAACTTTTCTCTGAGCGACCCAATACCGATTTCTTCTTTTGGTGGTGTCAGAGTATTGGAAGAATGGTTAAGAGGGCCCTTGGTGACCGAAAGGACAGGTTCTGTGGCTCCTCTGGTTGACATGATGTAACACTCCCAGGCTTCTCTGATGTTGCCCATTTCTTCCCCTACGCCATTCGGGGTTGGAAACTTTACCCTATTGTGTAGGGGTGAGGCAATTGCTCTGAACTGGTTAAGTCCCGGGCGGCCCAAGATCACATTATAGTCGAAGGTGCTGTCAACTACCACGAAGAGAATAGTCCTGGTCACCCTTGTCGGAAAGGTGCCCATAGAGACTTGCAGTGGTATGCTTCCAATGGGGCGCACTACAGACCCTCCAAAACCTACCAGTGAGGTGTGTACTCGTCCATATTGTATTTGCCCCAGGTGCATTTGTTCGACAGCCCTTTTGGATATGACATTGGAGGAGCTTCCTGTGTCAATTAGTACCTTGTTGACTTTGTAAGTGGCAATCACTAGAGAAACAACCAAAGGGACATCAGGGTCCTTGAGATCTCCTCCGCCAGACGTTGGTGGGGGGATCTCACTATCGTCAAAGGTGATTGCATTTGTGCCTTTCAAAGCTGGTGGGCCGTAAGCCCCGCGTTGTTTCTAAGTGTTGCGCGTCCTTTCTCTTGCATTCGCTATCTCCCCTGTTGGTCCTCCCGAATGGCGTTGATAACTCCACCGTAGGGAGATTCTCCATTTCGCCTTCGCGGTAACCTTGATATCTTTGGGCCTGCCGATGTGGGATCTCGGCGGGAGGTGGTGGTAAAGAGCCTGTCGGAGGTTCAGAACCACGCTCCTCTCTTCTTTGCTCATTCCTTCGATGCCTGGAGGGCTCATCTTCAACTGGTGGTTCTTTCAACTTCCCACTTCTCACTAGCCTTTCAATTTCTGTGTTCAACTGGATGCAATCCTCAGTTGGGTGACCTTTCTGTTTGTGGAACCTACAGTAGTCTTTAGAGAATTTACTCTTCTTGTCGCTTCGACCGGTTTAGGCTATCAGATATCCAAGTCCTTCTCAACAATAAAAGCCAAGATGTCGGATCTTGGTCTGTTGAGGCGAGTATACTCGGCAAACCTTCTGGGTGGAGTTCTTTCTCTGTGAAGTTCTTTTCTGTCTCTGAGATCTCTTTTTTGCTCAAACTTTCCTTGACGAGAAGGGAGTTCCTGTCGTACTTGTTCTTTTCCCTTCTTGATCCCTGCTCTTATCGGGACATTTCTTCGGTAATCTTCTCCATACAAGACTCCTTCGCAGATCTCTTCCAAGTACTTTTCAGTGGTGATTTCTTCGTTGAAAAGCTTCCTTCTAAGCTCATCATTATAAGTGTTGGCATAGAGGTGTCGGACTCGCTCTTTGATACTATGAGGCTCTCACCGTCAGACTTCAAATAAGCGGTCGAGGAAGGTTCTGAGGTCCTCATGCTCTCTCTGGATTATGCCAGCCAGGTGCTCAACTGATCTCTTCCTTCTTTTCGCCTTCTCAAAACTTTTCAGGAAAAGGGAGGCGACGTCCGCATATGATTTGATGGATCCATTAGGTAATGAGGTCCACCAATCCATTGCTTCTCCAAAGAGTGTGGTGGAAAAGTTGAGAGCTTTCATGTTGTCGTTGAGTCCATTGCTTTCCATCTTACTCTCGTACCTAGTGAGATGCCCTACGGGGCAAGTATCTCCATAGTAATGCTCAAGGTTTGGGATAACACATGGGCGCTTTTCTTTCTCCGATCTCATCGCATGAGGTTGGGAGTTTTAACTACCACCTTCTCATGTGCTTTGACCATCTCGCTCAAGGTGGCAATTTGTGTTTCCAAGGCCTTCGTTGGAGGTAGATCCGCCACCGTCTTTCACCAGATCTGGGGTTGATGGCTACATCCGGAGGAGATCACCGATCGGAACAATCGGGTACTTTACGCCATTTGATCTCTAGGCACTTGTTGTTGAGCTCACGACCGGCTTCCACTTCGTCTACTCAGCACTTCCGGACTTCTCCCTCGTTGTTCATGAGAAGCAGCTGCTCTCCTATTGAGAAGATGTCTCAGATCTTCTGGTTGAGCTTGTTCTCCCAGCCTTTGTTGGATCGGACGGTGCTCGTTTCTGGATTGAGCGGGTTCAGCTTGTCTTGGGATTGCCAAAGGCGGAGTGGGTTGAGGAGGCTGGAGGTTGTTTGATCCAAAACACCCTTGAATAGTGGTGAGTAAGAGGCCAAATTGATTTTCATTCAATCCAAACTCGCTGGGACGGATGATCTGTCCATTTGGGAGGGTAAAGTTTCTACCTGGGGGAGGACCATGTGTTCCTGACGGAGGAACCTGTCCTTCGTCCCCAAGTGTTTGGACCTCATCGGTGGATTAGTGGCTCTCTCCTCGTCGGAAGAAAGATCTGGCGTTATGGCCATCACTTGATCGTCTACCACTTCTCTTGTCAAGACTCTTGTTACTCCTCCTCTCGGGGAGGTCTCCCCCTTTGTCTAGGAGTCATGTACAACCAGTGTGGCGCTGGTTCTTGCGGACCTTCTTGTTCTTGCCATTGCTGAAGAGAACGGGACTTTTTGTAAAGGTTCCCACAGACGGCGCCAAAATGTTGGGGGTCTAACTCCACAATCACTTAGATTTATTTGACTCTTCCAAATGGTGCCAAGGTAAGAGGCTCCTTGCTAGGCGAGGATCGAAGCGTAAGAACCAGCTGCCAATTACTCCGGTAAGGACCTGCACACTTGAGTGGGGGGGGGGGGGGATTAGTGCCCGGTTTGCTAAGTGTCAAACCGGGATGAGACTTTACTCGAGAGTGACTGAGGATCGACTATGTATAGTGCTCGTGATGTGACTAGCGAGAAGACTTGTTCGAAGTGACTTACTTGAAGTAGTGTCTTGCTTATTGGGATAAGTGCCTTATTTATAGGCTACCATTGAGATGGAAGGCCTTGCTAGGATTGCGCCATGTGTACGGCTAGGATTGAACCACCAATGCTAAGATGAGGCCCATAGCCCAATAATGAAGCTTTAGCCCATGCCATTTTGGGCTTTAGGGGTAATTTGGTCATTATTGGGAGAGTTCTTGGGGATGTGACAGAGTCTGCCGAGATCTCAGGTTCGGAGGGGTCGGTCCGGATGTCTGATCCGGACAGTACCTGGTTGTCAGCTGAGGAAGTTCTCCTGCCTGTCCAACTCTTCCGATTCGGAACTCCTGGGTTCGGACATCTCACTCTTTGGTGCCCACTTGCTCGGTAGCCTATGAGATGGTCATGCTGGATCCGAGTTAACATCCGTATCGGAGTCTTTGGGTCGGAGAGGGTGCTGACTTAGCACTATGCTCCTTTCCCAGGGAGGCTCGGACCACGGTGGGTCGGACCTATGGTTCCGGGTCGGGCCTTGCAGGTCCTAATCCTTTGTCCCTTTCTTTTAGGGTGGGTCGGACCATAGATGGTCTGCCCGGATCGGACCATTGGCTCGGACCTAAGTTCCTCAGATCCATTGGATGACTTGGGATGCCTTAGGATTCGCTCCTAGGTCCTTTATGACGGATTGGACATATTTCTGTATCAACACTTATATTTATTATTAATTAAATAAATTATTTATATATTAAAATAAAAAATTAAATTGTTAAATGAGATCTATTGGTTGTGTAAATTCTAAATTTGAAAAATAAGTCATGGAACATTTTATTCTTGACAATGCAATGCACCTTATAACTTCCACTATTTATATTTTTAGTATGTTCACTACATATATAGTTTTTATAAAATCCCATATAACTTTATTTGCAAAACTTCAAAAAAATATTTTGAACATGTATTTGGATTCATCGCGACGAAACGAATCCATAGACACCAATTATAAGATATAAATTGAAAAAAAAAAGTGTTGAATATTTGAAATTATAGGAGACACTATAAGAAATTGCATATGTTGTGACAATGTAATTGTGACAAATCAGAGAATTGTCACAATAGTGACAAAATTTAACCTTTGTCACGGTAAAGTACATATACTGTGACAATACATATGTTCGTCACAACAAAATGAATTTCTGTGACTAAATTATGTTTTCTCACAAAAAGTGATTTATTGTGAGGTGTATCTTCATCACAAGAAAGGGATTAATAATATTTGTTCGAGTGAGGGGGTTGTGAGGAGTTTATTTTTTACAATAAAGACATAGCGGATTGTGAGGAGCAGATGTTCCTCACAATAAAGAGCTGTGGAATTGTGGTGAATTAATTTCGGAAAAATGTTCTCAAAAAGATTCGAACCTCCAACCTCATGAACAAATTTGACAAGCTTAACCACTCCAACACTTATTGATTATGTTTCTTGTGGCAACTAAATATTATTCCACTAGTCAAGTTCTGCGAAAAGAAAAACTCTAAAATCATTATAGATACAAACGCTAATCAGGACCCAGCTGAACAGAACAAACGCCCCCAATCTGAAAAAATCAAGCTCTAACATCTTTTTTTCCTTTCAATTACAAAAGCTTGGATCTCTATTTGCTCTATCTATCATTTTTCTTTGATTGACATCTTGAATTTCTTGACCTTGGTGCTCTATATACCATCCACACACATTACTCACGCTGAGAAAGACACCGCCAAGCTCAGTCCAACCGTGCTAGCTCAATCTCCTTCGGATTTTGATTGATTAATTTTATCTACATCATCACTAGTGGCCATCAATTAAAGCTCTGAATTTCTACACTAGAAGGCTATATTGATTTAGGTTTGGGTGATTGGGTGTAATGTAATACTTGTCTTTATCTGTTGTACTCTCTTTGGTGAACTGAAATTGCAGTTTGGTTCTTTTATTGAGTTCGAGTCATAGGTTTTGGTTCTTGTCGACAAGTTTTTTTTTTTTACTGTAATTTAGTTTGGTTTGGGTGATTGATTGATGGACCCTTTGTAAATTATGGCATCGTACATGCTGACGTTAAAAGTGAATGAGTAAATCAAGTTTGTTCTTGTTGGATAATAGTTGGAGTATCTCCAAACATGAGATAATCCCAACAGCCTAGCAGGTGCTTGTTTATTTTGTTTCCCCTATTATCTTTATTTCTTATGGTATTTCGTATATGTAGCTTTATTTTGTGGACTATGCTTTGTGTATCCCTGGTGCTTGCCTTTGTGGCATTAAGTTGGTATTTTTCAGTCATCGTATATGTATTTGCCTATTTGAAACTGATTTGTTGAAGCGTTGCTCGTTCATATAGCAGTAATTAGTAAATCATGTTTACCGTGTGCTATTATGCAGATAGTGGTTTCTGTGTCCATTAGTTCCCCTTTCCATGAAGCTTATTTTATCATGTAGATTAGTCCATCCTTTTTATGTTTGGTGGGGGTGTAAATTTTACTACTCTAATACTTAATTGATGCCGAGGTAGCTTCCTTTGACTGCTGTAGGTTTAACTCTCAACTCTCCTGGGGATTTGACAATCAGTCTTGGTACTAGTGACACTGTAAGTCCATATGACAGATCCCCCATGATTTATTACTCATGATTTCTGTAAGCACAATGAAAGATAGAAATAGAGAATAAATTTATGTTGAGCAACCAATTACAAACCAATGCGGCATATTGGATTGTTATTCGCCCTTCCCCTTATGAGACTATGATCCACCTGCAAAGACATAAATGGTAGTAAGCAACTGCTGTAACATTGATCAGATCTGTATTATTTGCCCTCGGGAAGTGCTTAATCTAGTTTAATGGTTTTTGAATATTGATCATTTTTTAATATTGTTTTTAGATGTTAATAAATACTGATTTTATTCGGAATCAAGACGAATTGATTTTTATGAATGCAAGATTAGCTAGATATGTGATTGTCGCTTGCTTGTTTGTGTAAAAAAATAAAGTTCTTCAAGTTTCAGGTTATTGATCAGCGTGTTTGAGGTCTATGCCGGATTAGAAAGGAGTACAACACCATACAAAATCATGGATAAGAGTTGGACTAGGGAAGCAGATATTTTATCAGAATCATATATTAATGGAGTCGAATTATTTCTGAGTTTTACAATTAAAAACCTAAAGCCACTGGATGAATTCATTCATTGTCCATGTTGTCGCTGCAACAATATACGAAAGAAGCCTTTTGCGAAGGTGAGGGAGGACTTGCGTGTAAATGGTTTTTGCTACTCTTATACAGAATGGATATTTCATGGAGAAATGGTTGAGGAAGACCCATTTGGTAGTGATGATGATATAGAAGAGAATTCAGATATGGGGCCTGATTTTAATGATGGTTTAGATGACATGTTGAATGATTTGGCTGGAGTGCAACAAGAAAAGGATGAGACTGAAAGTTTTGCTAGACTTCGTATAAACGCTACACGTGAATTGTATCCAGGTTGTAGTAAATCACTGCTTAGTGTTGTCACTAAATTGCTTCACATCAAGGTTCAAAACTTGTGGAGCAATAAAAGTTTCGAGATGCTACTCGCATTACTGAATGAGATCTTACCAAAGGGTCATACACTTCCAACATCGTACTATGCAACTAAGAAGATCCTAGATGAGATGGGTTTGGGATATGACGACATTGATGTGTGCAAAAATGATTGTGTATTATTCTTCAAAGAGAACGAACGTAAAGAAAAATGTCCTATATGTGATGAATCCAGGTGGGAAACTGATGATGATAAGGGCAATAGGACTCCTCATAAAGTATTGAGACACTTCCCTTTAAAGCCACGACTACAAGGACTTTTCGTGTCCAGTGAAGTAGCATCAGATGTGAGGTGGCATAAAGAAGAACGTGTAGAGGAGAAGGTTGTAATGAGACATCCTGCTGATACTCCGGCATGGAAGCATTTTGATGAACTTTATCCTCATTTTTCTCAAGATCTTCGCAATGTGAAGTTGGGCTTGGCAGCTGATGGCTTTACACCATGGTCGGACTTGGGAAATTTGAGAGAATTTTATGCGGGGTTTCTTGCATTTAACCTATATTATATATCTTTATTTCATAAAAATCATGATAAAGTTCAAAATAAATTAAAAGCCACTTTACGATAGATTTATTGCTTTTCATAATGTATAAAAGAATGGAGAAAAAAGTGTTTAATTAAATAAGCATTCCTCCCAGTATATAATATAAAGAAACTTCAGAGAGGATGGAGTAGTAATAAGACATAAGATAATTGCACTTCTTTCTAATTTATGCGCAAAAGAATTGTAGATGACAAGTAGAAAATAATGCACAATGCTAAGTTTGAGGAAGTTGAATATCTATATATATGATAAAAGTGATGGTGTAAATTGAAGGAGAGATATGCCACATAGGACAAAATCCTAGGTGTCATTTCGAAGAAAAAAATAATTCATTTTTAATTGATGTTTATTTGATGTATTAGTTTAGCTTATTTAGGAATGTTAGTTTATTAAGGCTCTGTTCTCTTCAACTGCAATTTTCTGAACTGAAACTGAAACGAACTGAACTGAAGTGAACTGAAGAAATTATTTTGTAATAATAATAACAATTATATGATGGTATATATAATCACAATTAAAAAAAACATATTATTTTTGTCATCTTTCTCACACTCTTCCTGCTCTTTTTTCTGTCACTTTACCTTTTTATTTATTATTGTATGACAAACTTTAAAATCAACCGCATGGAAAACAATATGAGAATGATAACTCGATTAAAACCGAATTTTAATCGTCGTACAAACTGTCTTTATCTTCTTTTTTTTTTTTTTTGAATCGGTGAAATTTATTACAACTTGAAAACGTTTACAAGAGCATCGACAATGTTCAGCAAATAAAATAATTAAAAGCTTAACCAAAATCACTAGTCCATAAACCATGCACAAGCTCGTGCCAACAACTTTACATACAACAACATATTATTTCAATATTTGTGATAATGTTCTTTTTATAAAGTTTGGTCCGACTTTGGTTTTGGTTAACTTGTTTTGGAGTTTTTGAGAGTTATTTGAAAGACTTGTAGAGTTTGGTTTGACTTTGGTTTGGCTTAACTTGTTTTTTATTTGTTAAGTTTGAGAAAAAACTCAACATTAGCTTCTGAGTTTAATTCTATTGTTCTGATATCTTCCAACAAAAGAACATGTAGATTTTTTGTTAGAGATGTACGTACAGAGTATGTGAACCAGATTGTATGGTACTATCAGGTTCATGTAGTTTCTTATCTTAACTCACATTTTACGGTAGAAAAGAAGGGTAATTCAAATTGTAAGACTTGTTGTTACGGACATGTGTCCAATCCGTTAAGGGCGCCATAGAGCGTGTCCTAAAGCGCATCACGGCTTAAATAGCCAATTCAGTACTGGTCCGACCTCAAATGGTCCGGCCAAAGTGAATCAACCAGTACGCTAAAGTCACTGTGCCCTCACAGCAAGTCCAAGCTAGCTGGAGAAGGGACTTCTAAACCTGGCTACGTCAGTACAGAGATGCCAAACGGATAGGACGAGAGAATCTCGGACGCCACCATCACATTAAGACCAAAACGTATATAACAGAACCACTGAGATACTTCCGTTAGACTCTTGGCTCGGACATCCAGAGTTACCCAAGGGCAGATCAACTAAGCATGATCCGTCCGAGGATCCACACCACCCAACGGAATAAAGATTCTCAGAGGGAAAAGGTCCAAACTACCCTCCCAGGCCCATTGATTAGTATTGGGTTACTGTTCACTAATGGGCCATGGGCCATGGACCAAAGGTAGCATTGGTGTCCAAATCTGAAGCGTACACTTGACATCATCTTATGGGCGACCTCATAAGGTACGATAACTATAAATATAGCACAAGGTCCAAGACCTTGAGGGGGGCAAGATAAAAGTGACATCTGTGTGATAATCCCTCATAACTATTACATTGAGAGCTTCCGACTCTCTCTTGAGTAAAGTCTCTTACCGGATTGACATAGGCAATCCGGGTAACCCATTCTAACCCCCCCCCCCCCCTCCCCCCACTTAGTCCTTTGAGGTACTCAAACTCGGACCGGTACTACGTCGGACTTTAAGTCAGAGGCGGGCCTTAGACTAGGTTGCTTGTAATAGTTTAGTTAGTTAGTGTTCGAGGTTTTACCCCTCAGCAAGACTAAAAGAAAAGTTAAAATAGAAAAAATCATTATAAAATTAAATAAAATTAGATAATCTTTGACTTTTTTTGGTTTGTTGTAACTAGTTTTAAACTACATTATAAATTTGGAATCATCTTTAATTGTTTGAACTGTGAGTACTAATCTAAACAAAAAACCATTTAACAGGGGTCAATTTTGAAAAATCTGATATGGCTAAGTAAGAGATAATTTCAATTTAGGAACTCAATTCGAGGCATAAACGAACTTTATGAATGGGATAATCCAAACTTGGGAACTCAACTCGAAAAGTAAAATTGAACTCTATGAATGAGATAATTCGAATGTGGAACTCAATTCCAAGGTCAAACAAACTATAAGAATGAGATAATTACAACTTGAAAACTCTATTCGGATAATAAACCACATTATATGGGAAAAATACTCTAATGAAGGAATGATTCAAGCATAGGAACTTAATTCGAAAGTAAACTCAACTCAAAAAAGGGGATAATTCTATCTAGGGAAATCAATTCGTATGACAAATCAACTATAACAATGAGATAGAAAAAACTTGAAAACTTAGTTCGAACGGTAAGCTCAAATTTTAGAATTAGATTGTTCCTACATGGGAGCTCAACGTGAAAGCAAACAAATTTCTAAGAATGGGATCATTGCAATTTGAAAACTCAATTTGAAGTTAAAAGCACCTAAAAAAAAAGGG
Organism: Plantago major; assembly: GCA_026545765.1. Classification (NCBI taxonomy): domain Eukaryota; kingdom Viridiplantae; phylum Streptophyta; class Magnoliopsida; order Lamiales; family Plantaginaceae; genus Plantago; species Plantago major. Next base: position 44,863,778 of record CM048840.1, read on the forward strand.
ATAAATCCAACTTGAGAACTCTATTTGAATAGTAAACCACACTATATGAAAAAATTATTGGAAGAAATACATAAATTCCTCAGGAACTCAATTCAAAGGGTAAACACACTTTAACAATGAGATAATTTTAACTTGGAAATTCAATTCAAAGGTTAATCTCAACTTTAAGAATGAAGTAATTCTTAATTGAGAACTCCATTTGAAGGACAAAACAACTGTAAGAATAATATAATTCAACTTGGGAACTCTAATGCAAGGATGATCCATGCTATTTGATAATAATCTAACAATGAGATAATTCCGAATTAGGAATTTTGTTCAAACGGTATAAATATTCTATGATTGAAATCATTTAAACGTAAAACTAGATTAGAAACGTAAGCCACTTTATGTGGTAAAATACTCTAAGAATATGATAATTTCATTTGAAAACTCAAGTCGAGGGGTAAACAAACTCTAAGATTGTTATAATTATAATTTGAGGACTACATTCGAAGACTAAACCATGCTATATATATGAAGAACTTATTCAAAGAAATGGTACTTCCAACTTATGAACTCAACTTAATTGGTATTCAACTTGGGAACTCTAATGCAAGGATGAACCATGCTATTTGAAAATAATCTAACAATGAGATAATTCCGAATTAGGAATTTTGTTCACACGGTAAAAATATTCTACGATTGAAATCATTTAAACGTAAAACTATATTAGAAACGTAAGCCACTTTATGTGGTAAAATACTCTAAGAATATAATAATTTCATTTGAGAACTCAAGTCGAGGGGTAAACAAACTCTAAGATTGTTATAATTACAATTTGGAGACTACATTCGAAAACTAAACCATGTTATATGAAGAACTTATTCAAAGAAAGGGTACTTCCAACTTATGGACTCAACTCAATTGGTAGTATAAACTCAACTATAAAAATGTGGTCAATCTAACTTGAAAACTCAAATTGACGAGCAAACCAACTACAAAAATGTGATAATTATAACTTGGAGACTATATTAAAAGGTAAAACTCATTATTTGGAATAGTTAGTTGCACATTTGGAACTCAGACCAACTCTAATAATGAGGTAATTACAATTTTAGGACTCTATTGAAAAGATAAATCACAATGTATGGAAATATTCTCTAAGAATGGGGTACGCAATTTGAACTTGACAACTAAATTCAATGTATAAACCAACTTTGAAAATGAGATAATTACAACTTGAAAACTTTAATTTGAATAGTAAACCACGTTTTGTGGTAAAATCCTCAAAAAAAAGGATTCCAAATTTGGAACTCAATTTTTTTTTATATTTACAACTTTGGAACTCAACGTTAAGAATAATACTATAATTTTAACTCAAAGAATTTTATATTTGCAAATTTGGAATTCAACTTTAAGAATAATACTATAATTTTAACTCATGAAATGAATTCACTGCTATTTTGGTTTACAGGTAGGTGTTTAACAAAATTTGGAGGTAGCGTTATGTTTGCGTTATTAAATTGTACTCCGTATTGCCTTCCATTTTTTTTTTGATACTCAATGCAATTTATGTCGTTGCATTGCCACAGGATAAGGCCTCCATGATATAATTTGTTTTTTAGGCCTTTGACCGTAATGTTAGAGAGGTAATGAGATGTGCAAGTGGGAGTCAATGGAAAACCATTCAGTAGATTAGTTGTCGTATTATTGGACACTTAAAACATATATAACCAGTTATACTGAAGGGTAGCAAACACGATATCATGTCCGCACATCCTTGATCATTTAAAAGACGTGAGTGAATTTCTCTAATATATACTTATATTTGTTATTTTACAGTTTATGGTGGCAAAAAAATTTGTCACAAAATGGTTAAAATTTGTCACAACACAGATCTAGTGACAAAACAATTTGTCACAGTGTTGTCACTTTTTCCCACTCATAAATGGCCTATTGTGACAAAATGACACTTCGTCACATCAATTACATCTAATGTGACAAAGTTATTTTGTCACAAATACATTTTTTTCATCACAGAAGTTATTTTCGCACTCCCAAACATTCATCACAATTACTCAATTTCCTCACGAAAAGACATCACATTTGTGACTAAATTTAATCACAAAATGTCTTGAACAATAGTGACTAAATTTCATCACGAAATGTCTTGAATTTTTGTGACCAAATTTCATCACAAAATGTCTTGAACATTTGTGACCAAATTTCATCATAAAATATCTTCATCATTTGTGCGTAAACTTCATCACAAAATGTCTTGAACATTTGTGACCAAATTCCATCAAAAAATGTCTTAAACATTCGTGACCAAATTTCATCATAAAAGACTAGAACATTTGTGACAACATTGCATCACAAAAGGTAATTTAATGTGACAAGTTATTTAGTCACATTATTTGTTCTTTATCACAAATGTCGATTTTTCGGTACCCCAAAGATCATCACGTATGTTTAATTTTTATCACAAAAGACTTGAGAAACATGATAAAATATTGTCACAATATCGCTTTATAGTGACAATTTATTTCTCAGAAAAACTATTTTTTCATCACCAATCTATATATATTGGTTGAACGGAATTCATCACACTTAATTGTGAAATAATATCATCACATAAAGGGTATCAAAATATCGTTCCACGAAAATCGAAAACAAAAAATGACTAAAATACTAAAAAGTTGCATTGAAATGATAATAATTGTCAAACACTTGTCCAGTCTAAAACCAAACTAGGTAGCAATTCATAGACCATTTGAGTTTGACAAATAAGATCCAAATGGAGTTAACATATAATGATCACAAACTAGATGCTTCTCTTCCATTATATGTCATTCCACGCAAAAAAAATCCATATGCTTCATGTCTCCAAGTTGCAGCTAAGTTTCTCCAGCTTCATCGAAATCACCATCTGTATACGATAAAAAAAACTTCAACACTAGAGAGATGATGTATTCATACCATAATAACGAACTAGCTTATAGGTTACAATGAGCCATGTCTATAAGTTAGATTCTACTGCCTCATCCAGAGTACAATGTTCAACAGTTCAACTTTAAGATGAGGTATTCATACACAACACGAATTGGTGTTCTATCATTTAAGCATGTATAGTACTCTGATATTGTCTGCAAATTAGCAATTAGTTCTCTTCTCATCATTATCATTCATACTAGTAGAGAACAAATCGATTCGAAATGAGGAAAAACACTTAACAAATCAATTGTTGAATGATAATGAACAGAATTGGTTATAGGCTTTTTTTTAAAAAAGAAATTAAAAATGTATAAAAAAAAGCACAAGTGCTACACAATATGAAGAAATACATGAATGAGAAGCCTACCAACAAGACACAACCTGTGCACCAAGATAACAAGAGCAAATGTGCCAAAGGCACTACAAACAAAACCAATACACCAATAAACATGTTGCCATAAACCTCAGCAGAACAAAAACCTAAGCCCCACTCCAGCACTCTTGGTTAATCCATAATCAAGTTGTTGCTCCAAAATTTAAGTCTAGAACTGCTTGTAGGTTACAATGAGCCATGTCTATAAGTTAGTAGAAACTGCCTCATCCAAAGAACAATATATACAAGACGACAACTTCAATTGTTCAAACCTTAAGATGAGGTATTCTTACACAACACAAATTCATTTTCTATAATTTACACGGCCACATAATATATGGAAAAGAAATCAAACGGATTCACATTAAAACAAATGAATTTAGATTTGTGTCATGGTCCTGACAATATATTTAGTCATTAAAACATAATAAATAGAAGAAACATAACAGATGTCCTGCTAGAAAAGAGTTGGAAGCTTTATTTTATTTACTTCATCCAATAAATCGAACCCCGAAAAAGATAGATGCTTTTCAACAAAATACGTAAACAAAAAAACGAAAAAAGAAAGCTTAACACTTACCATCAATAATTTCAGTGATACCGGGCAGCTTTCCCAAAATCTTCTACAACTTTAACATTTGAGCTTTCATAAAATTCACATTATTTCCTTGCTCCTCGCATTTATTAGTTAGGTAAGTTATCTGCTCATTGGCTTTGTCCAATTCAGATAATTTCTCTTTGATGTCAATTCCAACAGTCATGCTTGATGTAATTCCATGAGATGCTTGCAATCCATGTCCCATCCCTTTTATATACCCGGACTTGTGACCAAGTGTGGACTTCACAATTTGAGACTCAGTAATCGACTCTCCATCACTATCTTTACCTTTGTTTCTCTTAACAACCATCTCCTCCTACATCATTTTAACATATCAACTAATGCATAATACATGTAAAATTAAATAGCTACGTATCAAATCAGCAAATTAATATTTTCTTACATATTTTAACTTTGCAACAGGATTCACGAATTCACCTCCTTTTTTGCTCCGAGTCAGTTTGAAAAATTCAATCTCACTTTTCTCTTCCTTTTCATGTGGAATAAACACAGTTGGCTAATTAGTATAATGTTATGGAAACATCATAGAGACTTGACATGAAAAGAATTTTTCAAAATGATAAAATACTTGAAATTGAGAAGTCAACAAGGATGTACCATATTTTTAAATCGGCGAAGGAAAGGGGTTCTTCCAGTTGTTTGATTGAACAACATTTTACCTCGGTTTTGAATGTTGATGCTTGATCTTTCCTGCAAATATCACAAATGTTAACTAAAAACATGTTCAAAGTTGATATGTTAGATATACATCAGCCCCTTACTATATGGAATACTAATTAAAAGATCTACACAAATGCAATACACATCAAAATGTCACATGAATATGTAACATTAAGTAGAGGGGTGGAAAGTATGAAACTGATACATATAAACATTTTGCCAAGTTGGAAGAAAATAACCTTGTATTTAAGGTCCTCGATGAAGTCACACGCCAATTGCCACTTCTCTAAAGTAACATCTCCTCTAGGAGACACACTCCTGGGATTAATGCCTTTAGCTTCTAAGGACTTGTAGGCAACATGCAAAGTATACCTCCATCTTGTATATGCAGTCTGGAACTTATTGTCGATGATTTGTTGAACACGTGGAGTATCATGATCTTCAATATCACATAGGTGTTGCAAATACATTGGATATTTTTTGTCAAGTGCAATCTTGTAAGTAAATATTAACAAATTATAATAATTTTACTTACACCAAGCCTAGCATAGCAAAAGTCTTTGCTAAAAGACGAAACATCCTCCCAACCGACTATCTCGTTTCCAATATCAGCATGTCCTCTTACTATCACACTAACTGCAGTGCTAAATTGTTCATCATTATTCACGGATACAGCTTTTCCAGGTAAAAATGAGATCTTCAACTTCCCATGCTAGATAAAATTAAACCACATGATAATAGAATACAAATTTAGGTTCAAGCGTGTTATTTCAAAGTTATTTATTATTGATAAGTACCACAATTAGTTACCTTTTACAAGTTTCTCCAAGATTCGCCACGAGAAACACCCTTCGCTTCTTTATTTCTAAAAGAGAAAAAAATTTAATTCTAACAAAGAAAACCATTCAAATTGATAATTATAACATAGAGTGTGTGGAAGTCATTCAAATTTACTCACTTGGGGCTACATTGAGATTAGGAGAAGGAGCTACATCGACATTTGGTGTTAGAGCTACAGTTTTATTTCGAGCTGGAGGTACATTGTTGTTTGGAGCTTGAGTGCTAGTAATCTTAGGACCTGGACCTTGAGTGCTAGTGATCTTAGGAGCTGGAACTTCAGATTCCACAACCACTAGAGTTTCACTGATATTAGGTGCTAGAGCTTCACCTTCTGCAGTCGTCGGGTTAGTTCTACTGACGGCGATTGCGTAATCGAGAAGACGAATTCTGCATTTTATCTATACCATTCAAAATAAAATTGAACTAAAATGTCAATGGAAAATCGCTAATCAAATAGTTAAATAAGAAAAACTATTAAGTATTGGAAAAGTTTACTCATACCCAACAAAAGTGACCAGCGGAGAGATGCTGCATCTTCATCTAACAAAAGTAATGTTGCAATCAGAACGTTAAACACATGCATTACACATTAATTTATAGGTAAGGGACACTAACCTATAGATGTGATATTTTTAGTTTTAGAACCTCCTTGCTCAGGCAAGTTTGATGTTGAATCTTTAGAGTTATCACTCGAGCCTCCAAGTCCATTTAGATTCATTGCTAACAAGGCCAGCTACAACATCATCATCACCAACTTCAGTAACCCCATCTGATTCGAACTGTTGCATTGGATTTTGTGAACTAGATCTCCTGACATCATCTTCATTTGCTACATCCACAGGAAGGTCCCATAAATGTCTATGTTGCACTCTTTGTACTACTTGCCAATTGTTACCTAATTTCGTATCATTAACGTAAAAGACCTGCTGAACATGGACAGGTAACACAAAAGGATCCTCCTTGTACCATCGGGACCTTGTGTCAATGCTAATGAAGTGTATGACCATCTGGTAAGATATCTTTCAATAACATTAGTAACATCTCAAAACTTTTATTGCTCCACTTATTCATAACTTTGATGTGCAACAATTCAGAAACCACACCTAGCAATGATTTACTACAACCTGGATAAAGTTCACAGGTAGAGTTCTCCTGCAGCTTCCTAAAACTTTATGTTTCACCTTTTTCTTGGTGCATTGCTGCCATGTCAGACAACAAGTCATCTAAACCACCATTTAGTCCAGGCATCGAGTTCGAATCATCTTCTACTTCACTATCACTATCAAAATTGTTTCTCCCATTACCCTCTCCATGAAATATCCATTCGTCGTAACTGTAACTATACGAGAAACCAATTTCATGTAAATCTTTCCAAACTTGGTGAAATGATTTGCGTCTTGTGTTATTACAGAAACCACACGGACATTGAATCAAGTTATCCTGTGTTTCTGAATTTTCCATGGACAAAAGAGAAGGAATGACTTTACTCCTTTTTTATATGATTCTGATAGCTTATTGGTTTTCCTAGTCCAACTCTTATCCATGACCCATAACCTACAAGATAGCAACAACAAGAATCTTTTGCCTGAACCCAACCACATATATGAACAGTGAACTGACGTTTAATGAAAGAATAAAAATGATTTGATCAAACAATTAAGAAATTAAACATAGTAGATTCCAAAGAAGAGAGACTAGCATGACTTAGGCAAGAGGTTGGGCACACAACACAACTAGTCTAGAGAAGCATTGATCCATACACAACAACAAAACTAAAAACCCACCAGCCCTTAAACCAAAAGGAACAAAACAAAATTGATCGATGAATGGTGCTTGATTGAACATACCTCGTCAATTGTAAATTTCTTCGAGTATAATTGCTGGAAATTAGAGTTCAATGAGGAAGGGGGGTGCAATTAGGTTTCAGAAGAAGGGAGAATGGCGCAAGAAATTCGCGCGGATCTGTCTCTGTTTTTCCTGACCGATAACTACATCTATTTATTTTTCTTTTTCATCGATAATTTGGTACTGAAATAAAAATCGATGAACTTATTCCAAAGAAGTCATTAGAGTGGTAATAGGTACCTCTACTATTGTAAGGGCCTGAGTTCGATTACCTTCGGAGCCATTTCTTCAACAGTTTTACTAACTTTTTAATTTTACTCAGTGAGTTATAATGTTTTACTTTTCAAATTTTCATTCTTTGCTAACGTTCTCCTATCTTACAACTCTATTTTCTATTTCAATGTTTTATTCATTTTCCATACTATTTTATAAATTCATATAAGAGACATTAAATCATTTATGAGAGAATATTAATTTATGATAATATATCGATCATTTAAGACCAATTTATACTTTCTATTATTTTTACAATTTTTTTACTATTAGAGACGGCCTCTAGCTAAATTATCTACTAACGGCCTAATGAAATAAATATTGTTGTAATATGAAAAAACACAAATTTTGAAAACATAGATGTTCTGATGAATAACATCGATGATTTTCTTGATAGATAAATTATATCGAGACGGTCTCTCATAAAACTTACTCATTATTTTATGGTTATTTAATTTTATTCTCATGGTAGTATGAATTTTTGCATTTTATTTTTTCTTTTTCTTTATTCAATGTCGGAAAATCAAATGTGAGGAATTCACTCTCTCACAAAAACTCTACATTTGTGATGAAATTAACATTTTATCACAGAAACCTAAGTATCTGTGACAAGAGTGATTTTCGTCACAATATACATGATATTTAGTGACAAGACGAAAATTCGTCACTATATTTGGTTTATAGTGACAAAATCACATTTTGTCACATGTTTTTTGTCACGGTAGATAACAGTTTTTGTAGTGATGGTGGATCCAAGGTCAAGGTTGAAATCATCAGGAAACTTATGGTTATTGCGTGTTAGAGGGGGGTTGAAGTCAATGGAACAAATGACGACGAGGTCCATATGAAATTGTTCGAAGAGATCCTTATGCATAGGACCCAATCACTGCAATGGTTAAGATCACATATCCTTCGCCATTAGATCATATTGGTGAAGGTTGATACTTCTTGAACATGGACAGTTTCAGCCCGGCAAAAAACTACATTATTATGTTTTGTTAATTTATTTTAATTTTTCACCTAAAATTACTCGCCCACCCTAGTGCATTAAGTTCTCAATCGGGGTGGATGGAGTACATAGATAGTTTCAACTAGATCAGAATATTGGGTATCAACCCATTGGGTCCTTAACGGGATTAGTTCGGGTTGTTTTCGGCCCGTTTAAAAGCTTATATAACAGACTCATGAACATAAATAAATTTGAAAATTGAGAATCTGAAAACGAGTTTATTTTGCCTTATTTTCAAACGGGTCAGACGATTTGATTTTAGTAAACACCTATCCGATGATTTACCTGTTAATAATTATCGTGTTTAGGTGCGGCGAAACTAGTGTGCTCCTATGAGGGGTAGAGCAATGGTGGTAGTGTGGGATAAATTGCGCCGACTACAACCAACTATCAGGATTATGCAGAACGGCTTCTTGGGAATCAAAGCGAAAATTAGTGAGGCTCGGGTCCGGTTAAATGATGCCCAGCAAACCCTATTGACTGATAGGATGAACGTAACTTTCATTGAACGGGTTAAAGAACACACTGATGAGCTACTATATTGGAATGCGATGGATGAGAAACTTATGCAACAAAAATCAAAGATCGATTGGTTGTGTTTAGGAGATGGGAACAGTGCATATTTTCATGCCTCGTTGAAATTCAAAAACCGCCACCTTGGGATCACGAAATTGATAAAAGTGGGTGGGCAGGTAGCTACTACGCAAGCTGAACTGGAACAGGAGGTTATTGATTTTTACAAGCAACTTGTCGGGATTTCAGCCCCGCGTTTGAATGGATTGGATCAGTGCGCGCTGAGGGATGGAGCACAATTGCCGCATACTGATGCTGATGCTCTTATAGCTCCTGTGACTCAGACAGAAATTGTGAATGCGTTAAAGGATATAGGTGATCTAAAGGCCCCTGGAATTGATGGCTACAATGCCAAATTCTTTAAAGTTGCATGGAGCATTGTGGGAGAGGATACGATCTCTGCTGTACAGGAATTCTTCCTCCACAACAGGATGTATTTGGCGGTTAACTACAGTGTAGTAACCCTAATCCAAAAGGTCGACAATGCTGAACATGTGAAAGATTTTAGACCTATATCTTGTTGCACCACACTTTATAAAATTATCTCCAAGATACTTACCAATCGGCTCAGTAAAGTGTTAGGAAAAGTGGTGAATGAAAGTCAAGTTGCGTTTATTCCTGGCCAACAAATACACAATCATATACTCTTAGATTATGAGCTGATCCGAGGTTATAATCGAAAATCAGGTAATCCCAGGTGTATGCTACAGATGGATCTGCAAAAGGCATATGATACAGTGGAATGGTCTGCGTTAGATGGTATTTTGCAAGAGTTGAGCTTTCCTCAGCAATTTATTTGTTGGATTATGATATGTGTCACGACTGCGTCTTATAGATATATGGTTAATGGGAAAACTAAACAGCTTCTACAGGCATGACGGGGACTACGACAGGGAGATCCTTTATCTCCTCTATTATTTGTCCTGGTGATGGAATATATGCATAGATTAATGCAAGGGTTAAAGAATGTACCGAACTTTAACTACCATGCAAAGTGCGAGAAGCTGAATATTGTTAATCTCAGTTTTGCGGATGAGCTATTTGTTGTTACGGACATGTGTCCAATCCGTTAAGGGCGCCATAGAGCGTGTCCTAGAGCGCATCACGGCTTAAATAGCCAATTCAGTATTGGTCCGACTTCACATGGTCCGTCCTAAGTGAATCAACCAGTACGCTAAAGTCACTACACCCTCACAGCTAGTCCGAGTTATCTGGGGAAAGAACTTCTAGACCTGGCTACGTCAGTACAGAGATGCCAAATGGACCGGACGAGAGAATCTCGAACGCCATCATCACATTAAGACCAAACGTATATAACAGAACCACTGAGATACTTCTGTGAGACTCTTGGCTCGGACATCCAGAGTTACCCAAGGGCAGATCAACCGAGCAGACAGATCTGTCCGAGGATCATCGACACGACCTAACGGGCGAACAAGATTCTCGGAGGAAAAGGTCCAAACTACCCTCCTGGGCCCATTGATTAGTATTGGATTCTTTGTTCACTAATGGGCCGTGGGCCAGTAACATTGGTGTCCAAATCAAGCGCGTACTTGGCATCATCTTGTGAGCCACCTCATAAGCATATGATAACTATAAATATAGCACAAGGTCCAAGACCTTAAGGTAAGCAATATCAAGGGAAGAATCCCTAAGTCATAATCCCTCATAACTATTACATTGAGAGCCTCCAACTCTCTCTTGAGTAAAGTCTCTTACCGGATTGACATAGGCAATCCGGTAACCATTCTAACCCCCCACTTAGTCCTTTCAGGTACGCAAGCTCGGACCAGTACTACGTCGGACCTCAAGTCGGAGGCGGGCCTTAGGCTAGGTTATTTGTAATAGCTTAGTTAGTTAGTGTTAGGGTTTTACCCCTCAACATTTTAGCGCCGTCTATGGGAATCGAACCCATGACCGCTGCAACTGGAAGGAGATACCCGAGTGAGGGACGCACGGCCAGCCCGTCCTCGGATGAAGGGGTTGTACGTGCTTCTCCGACAGAAGCTCAAGGCCCTGTAGCAGGCCAACAGTTCACTATGCCCGATGGTCGCACCGTCCGCACTAGTGATCTCGGACTAAACGAGACGCAGTTCGATAGGTTGCTCACAATCATTCAAGGCTGCCTGGGGTCTAACAATGCTCCTCCTCAACACGCCACTCCGCCAGTGGTCACTCCTCCTCAGGCAGAGCCTGCATTATCGAGGAACAGGCAACGTCCGATCCAAGAGAGGTTGGGGAACCAGCCACCTCAAGAGGATTTGCGGAACCTTCTCGACCAGCGGGCGTCTGATTCTCATGCTCGAGGTGAAGGAAGCCCAAACGGAAGGAGAGAGTATCAAGAAGGAGATAATAGGCACCCAGGAGCTCCGCGACAAGCACCTCCTAGAGACAGAGATCAGGTGGCAGAAACTGTTCCGGCGGTCCGGATTGAAGAACTCCCTGTGGATGTAGCTGTGCATCTGAGGACAGGAGAGATCATGACTGCCGACGAAATCTATGCTCAACAGAAGGCTTTGGAGGCCCAGATTCTGAATCTCGGACGCCTGGTAAAAGACCACGAGCAGATAACCACTAGTGCACCAAATCCCTTGTGCGATGAAATCATGAGAGCAAAGGAAAGGAACAGAAACTCGGATCAAGCAATCCCGAGCTTGGAGTACTACTACGGGGATGCTTGTCATGTTGGACACCTGACGAGGTACAACAGCAAGATGGATTCCAAGGGAATGAGTGACAATACAAAAGCTCTCACGTTCTCATCTACTCTCTTCGGAACGGCTATGGATTGGTACACTGCTCTACCAAACAAGTTGATAAAGTCATATGCAGATCTTTCTTCAAAGTTCTTGGCGCGATTTGGAAAGACAAAGAGGAGAAAGCGAACCGTGGAGCACCTGGCAGAAGTTATACAGTGGGAGCAAGAGGATCTTAGGACCTTCTTAGATCGCTTTCACGCGGAAGTTCTTCGAGTTGAGCCGCACAGTATTAAGGAACGGGTCCATCACCTGTACACTAATACTTTCAACTCAGAGCTCCGCAGAAAACTATCTAGTCAGGAGGTGAGGAGTGAGAAGCATTTAGATGACATCTGTGAAGAAGTGATGTACGGAGAGGAGTACCGGAGGAATGTTCCAATAAGAGATAGTTCCAATAAAGGAAAGGATCCGGTGAAGCAAGAGAAATTCCCGGGGAAGTTTGACTCGAAGAAGGATCACAGGGATAGAGGCTTCCACAAGGAAAGAAGTCCGCCGAGGAGATATGCGGATTATACCCGTCTCAACAGACCAAGATCTGACATCTTGGCGACTATCATCGAGAAAAAGCTGGACATTCAATGGCCCAAGCCCTCTCACGACAATCGGAAGAATAGGAATGCAAAGGGGTATTGCAAGTTCCACAAGTGTCACGGTCACGAGACTGATGACTGTATCTAACTAAAAACAGAGGTGGAACACTTGGTACGAAAAGGCAAGCTCAAGGAGCACATCTACACGGATGAACCCTCTAGGAACGATAGAGCAGAGCGAAGAAGGGAGGATAATGCACAAAATCTTCGGAACAACGATAGAGCGTACGCTGCTCCTGCGATTCGGGGTATAAACGCTATATCTTTCGATAATAGTGAGATTCCTCTTCCTACGGCAGGAGGAGAGGACATCGATGATCCAGATGTTCCGCTAGTGGTTTCCTTGACCATCGCAACTTATCGAGTGAACAAGATTTTGGTAGACACCGGGAGTTCCTCAGATATCATTTCCAAAAGAACACTGGACCAGATGGCCCTGGGGAGAATCCAATATGAGAGGGTTCACACCTCTATACTAGGATTTGGAGGGGGAACAGTTTGACCCCTGGGAAGTGTTATGTTGCACGTTTCGCTTGGTACTATCCCGGAAAGAGTTACTCAGTTGGTCCGATTTGTAGTGGTGGACCGTACTTTCGACTACAACGCCATCTTTGGGCGTCCGGGGCTTAATCAATTCCGAGCTATCCCCTCAACTCTCCATAACATAATGAAATTTCCAACTCCCTTTGGAGTTGGAGAAGAGGTGGGAAACGTCCGAGAAGCCTGGGAATGTTACATAATGTCCACAAAAAGAGCGTCCGCCCGTCTTTGGCGACCACGACCCCGTCGGTGATTCTTGACTAAAAGGAGAACCCGCAGATTGGAGTGGGGAGCCAAAAGGAGAAGTTTCCTAGAACATTGCGAATCGAGCATCACGAAACTCTCAAGGAAATCGAGATTGTTGCTGGAAACCCGGATAAGAAAACAAGAATTGGGACCGAGATGACCGCAGAGGTAGAAATGAAGCTCATCGCTTGTCTCCGTGAAAACAGCGATGTGTTTGCCTGGAGTACCGATGACTGGAAGGGGATTGACCCGAGGATCACTGTTCACCGTCTGACCATGGATCCCTCGATCAAGTACATCCGACAAAAAAGGAAAGATTTCGGCCCGGTCAAGGATGCCATCATATCCGCTGAAGTGGAGCGACTCCTGAAAGCAGGGCACATTGAAGAAGTCCGTTATTCTGACTGGGTGTGCAACGTAGTCCTGGTAGAGAAATCACCGGGCAAATGGCGAATGTGCAACGATTTCACTAGGTTGAACAAGTTCTGCCCAAAGGATCCGTACCCTTTGCCGCTAATATATCAATTGGTGGACTCCACGTCCGGATGTGCGTTGTTGAGTTTCATGGACGCATACCAAGGTTTTACCAAATCCGGATGGCCAAAGAAGACATCAAGAAGACAGCTTTCTTCGCTGTTGGGGGTGTATATTGCTTCAAGGTAATGCCCTTCGGATTGATACATAAGATACGCCAAAAAACAAAAGTATAAAAGGTCTAATGAGTAAATGAGTAGAAAAGAGAAATAAATATTACAGGGGTACAAAATGAAAAGAAAGGGTGCAAAACTAGGAAACCATTGGGGAAAAAAAGGAATGTGGAAACCAGGAAACGGAAAAAATGAAAAAGAAAGAGTGCAAAACTAGGAAAATATAAAAAAAGAAATGGAAGGTGGAAATTAGGATGGAGAAATTGGATTATTCCAAATAATCCATTTTTTCGGGCCGACAATGAGGGTATTCGGACAAACACCCCCCAAAAAAACCCCTCAAACCAAACAGGCAACCAAACTGGATTATTGGTCCGACTTCACATGGTCCGTCCTAAGTGAATCAACCAGTACGCTAAAGTCACTACACCCTCACAGCTAGTCCGAGCTATCTGGGGAAAGGACTTCTAGACCTGGCTACGTCAGTACAGAGATGCCAAACGAACCGGACGAGAGAATCTCGGACGCCATCATCAATTAAGACCAAACGTATATAACAGAACCACTGAGATACTTCTGTGAGACTCTTGGCTCGGACATCCAGAGTTACCCAAGGGCAGATCAACCAAGCAGACAGATCTGTCCGAGGGACTGACACGGACCCAACGGGCGGAACAGTATTCTCAGAGGGAAAAGGTCCAAACTACCCTCCCATGCCCATTAATTAGTATTGGATTATTGTTCACTAATGGGCCATGGGCCAAAGGTAGCGTTGGTGTCCAAATATGAAGCGTACACTTGGCATCATCTTGTGAGCCACCTCATAAGCATATGATAACTATAAATATAGCACAAGGTCCAAGACCTTAAGGTAAGCAATATCAAGGGAAGAATCCCTAAGTCATAATCCCTCATAACTATTACATTGAGAGCCTCCAACTCTCTCTTGAGTAAAGTCTCTTACCGGATTGACATAGATAATCCGGGTAACCCATTCTAACCCCCCCCCCCCCCCCCCCACTTAGTCCTTTCAGGTACGCAAGCTCGGACCAGTACTACGTCGGACCTCAAGTCGGAGGCGGGCCTTAGGCTAGGTTATTTGTAATAGCTTAGTTAGTTAGTGTTAGAGGTTTTACCCCTCAACACTATTATTATTCTCTAGAGGTGATGTGCGTTCAGTTGCATTGTTAATGCAGACTTTCAACTGTTTTTCGAAATCTACAGGTCTGAGTGTCAATCCAGCAAAGTGCCAGATATACTTTGGGGCCGTTCCTGAGGACATAAGGACGGCAATTCAACAAGTTACGAGCTTTGGGGAGGGGTCACTGCCGTTCCGGTATCTGGGCGTCCCTCTCACTAGCAAAAAGCTCACCATCGTGCAATGTCAGCCCTTGATTGATAAAATTGTGGCTCGGATAAGATATTGGAGTGCAAAGCTCCTAAGCTATGGGGGTCGAGTACAATTGATTAAAAGTGTCCTATTTGCGGTTACTAATTACTGGCTTCAATGCTTCCCGCTACCAAAAGGTGTATTGCAGTCTATTAAGTCAATTTGTCGATCCTTCCTCTGGTTCAATAGCGACTCAATTACCAGGAAATCCCCGGTGGCATGGGAAAAGGTATGTTTTCCAAAGAAACGTGGTGGACTACAGATTATAGATAGCTTATGGGTTAAATGGATTCATGCATATTATATGCCACTGGACCAAATTCTTATGCAACCAATACCTTCAAATAGCTCCTGGATTATGAAAGGTATCCTTAAATGTAGATCTTTGATACACAATAATGGGACGTGGGATACTATGCAACTATTACCAAAGTATAAGACGGGAATCATGTATACCGCTCTACAAGGTGATAGACCTGAAGTGGAATGGAATTCGCTAATATATGGGACGATTGCTCGACCCTGAGCTAAGATGATTACTTGGTTAGCGTGTCATGGCAGATTGGCAACGAAGGAGAGGCTCCATAGGTTCGGCTTATTGGACACGGCAGTATGTAATTTCTGCTCACAAATGGAAACCTTGGAACATCTCATGTTCGACTGTGGCACGACGCGCGGCATTTGGAAAGAGGTCCTAGATTGGTTGAAGTTCCAACACACACCTGGTGGATGGTCAAACGAGTTACAATCACTAAAAAAAAACAGGGGTTTAGCGACGGAATTATCCGTCGCTAAACCCCTGCCGATCCATCGCTAAGGCCTTAGCGACGGATAGACGCCCGTCTTAATGACGGGCGTCTCTAAGGCGAATTAACAACGGATTTGTATCCATCGCTAATAGCCACGGAATTGGCGACGGATAGGACGTTGACCCTCCGTCGCCATTAGAGACGGATAATTATCTGTCTCTAATCGAATTAGGGCTAGAACGCCCTAATTCGTTGTATAGCGACAGATAATTATCCGTCGCTAAACTACTGTTTTTTTAATTTTTTTAAAAAATTATTTTATAATTTTCACCTTTTTTTTTCAACAAATATAATAGTGATATGTCACAAAGGAGAAATTGCATTAATTAACAACAACGATTCGTCCAAAAAACAAATTATCCAAAATAAAGTCTGCATATCCGAATATAAATCCAAATATCCAACAAAGTAAAAAGTAGCATAGTATCCAAAATATCACAACATCACTAAGACGAGGGGCCGGGGGTATTCTGGCTCATATAAGCTGATGAAGCTCTTCCATCCTCCGATTCATACGAGCTGCTCATCCACGAGATTTCCAATCTCGATCACCGAGAGGAGTCACCGCTTCATTCACCATCCGCTCGACACCTTCGTGTAAACACCACCATGTCCACGAGATTCTTTGGGACACGGAAGCTTCTGCGTCGGTGTCTCGCCATAACTACCAAGACCATAAACCACTTGTTGTCGGTGGGTTGACTATAGAAAGATCCGGTCTTGTTCTTCCACGGACAACTCCTCACCCTCGAGCAAATTCTCCGCAATGATCCGCTCCACCTCACTGTAATAGTCAAGTGTATCTGAAATGAGCTACAATTTCATATTTAATTTATAATACATGCATATACAATGTAACACTTAGCAAATACACATACATGATAAGCTCGGACTTACGGTCCACCCAAACGCCGTTCTTGAACTTCCCCATCTTCATTTGCTCTAGGCAAGTCTTAGGTTGGTTCAGGTTCACTAAAGAACATTATATATTGCAACAAGTAGTTAGTAAGTTGGTAGGAATGCAAACAAGTGGTAAATTGGTATAAATGAAAGCAATACACATGTGTACAAATCATATTGTAATCAGAACACACATATATACTTACGACATCGCGATTAGTGATATGACTCGTGACCAGTGATGCTGGCGAGCCACTTACCATCTCGCGGCTCAGTTGGGTTCTGCATGTTCTTGTAGGATGATCCTCGGCGTGATTAAGTCTCCAATACTGATGCCACATAGCCCACTCTTCGTCCCCAATATGCCTATACTGTGGCGGCTTTCCTTTGTCTCGGTATTTTTTCATGTCAGCCACCATATGCCTATACAGGTCAGAGCCCAAACTCTCGAAAACAGGCCACATCTGGGGAATAAGGCCAGTTGGAATGTAGTATTTTTTCTACATTCCAATTCCATTCAAAGTAAAAATTAATGCCCCAAGGTCACAATTTCAAGATAAACAATGGTGCATTTCACCCAAGTGGCTAACATACCACACAAATTGTCCTAGAATTTACTAACACAATGGTGACTAACATATCACCCAAGTAAGTGGCTAACATACCACACAAATTGTCCTAGAATTTACTAACACAATGGTGACTAACATATCACCCAAGTAAGTGGCTAACATACCACACAAATTGTCCTAGAATTTACTAACACAATGGTGACTAACATATCACCCAATTAAGTGGCTAACATACCACAACAAATTGTCGAAATATAAAAGCTTACCCGAAGCTCATCAAAGTAGAAGTGCTTTCTCACCTTGAGTGTGCTCCACTTTTCGCCTCCACCGGCCCAAGAACTCCCTCCTAAGCTTGAATATCTCATGCAATGTCGTTCAAGATTCTTTGGGGCCACAACTGCGATTATGAATGACATATAGAAGAGTACATATATTTATTAGACAATTCATGTGACATATATATAAACACTAATCTTAAATTATGTTCTACAAATGTATATACAATACTTACTTCCTCCTGCCATTAGGGAACAACACCAACTTCCCCTCCCACGTAGCACCATCGACGATCTCGGTATATGGACACCCGTCGGTAGTCTTGTCTGCCCATGACCACCACCAGACGTCCCATGCTCGATCCATCGAGTTCGACTAACATGAGAGTAGTTTTGATCCACAGGCTACTCTCGTGATCGATGGTGAACCCTGGGTCCCACTAGAGCTGGGAATCTGGTAACTACACTTTCTTTGCCGGGGCATCTGCAAAAAGCACATAACAAACACAAACAAATTGTATTAGTATAAATGAAGACATGAGTTGGCATGTAATGGGAAAAGTAAGCATATAACAATTATAAGATACATATACTACTCTACACTACACACATACTCTGATCCTCGTCACCAATGGTTAAGTCTACATATATGTCTTCGTGCAGGTCAATGTACTCATCACGAGCGTCTACAGGATTTCTCGCTGTTTCATCGACAACCTCTTCTTAGTACGAGTTGGTAGTTGATTTGTCCTTATGAACGTACTCAACTCTGGAGGGTTTCAAAACGAGGTACTAAATCTTCATAATTTTACTAAATATACACCAATATCAAATTAATTAAAAGCCCAACATACTTACAAACATACTAACATTATACTAAAAATTCAAATTCACAATCAATATATATCAATTGCACATCTCAAAGGTAAAACATTACCTAATTACCTCTAAACTAAGTACTATATACTCTCCATTTACATTCAATTGCTCAAATTAGTCCAAAGTAACAAAATCCCCAAATATAAAAAATTAGGGTTTACCTTCGAATCCCGAGAAATGAGCGGATGGAATTTGAGATTTACGGCAAAATTGACCTCCTTGATTCACGAGCTTCGAATGGACACGAAGAATGGACAAAATGGCTGAGATTTGGACCGGAATGGCTTTGGCCGAAATGGGGAGAAGAAAGGAAGAAGAAGAAAAAATGGGGGAGGGAAGCATTCTGCTTCCCGTAATAACCTGCAACTCTATCGACGGATAGACTATCCGTCGCTAATAGCGACGGATAGTCTATCCGTCGCTAGAGTTGCAGTTTTCCGTTATTTTTTTAAAAAAAATTCTGGTCAACTAATCTAACGACGGATAGTCTTATCCGTCGTTACATAACGACGGATAAGCCTATCCGTCGTTAACTCTAACGACGGAAATGCTTATCCGTCGTTAGATCTAGCGACGGATGTTATCCGTCGCTAGAGCTAGCGATTCGTCGCTAGCTTTCCGTGGCTAGAAAAAGGCTTTCTTGTAGTGAATGGGTCATAAGATATAGCAAAGGCAAGAACTGGCGAAATCATATACTAAAAGTGGCCTTTTTGGAGACAGTTTACGAGGTGTGGAAGCATAGGAATAATTTGTGTTTTGGAACAGATGATATGCATTTATCTATAGCACAACAAATTATTGATGTAATATATGAGAAAGAGGATAATTCAATCGACATAATTAGAGTACTCAAACTAACAACAATACACGCTCATAATAGAATTTAATTGACTGCAAAGCAAAATAAAAAAAAAACGTTCATATATTAGTTGTAATTCAAACTCAGCAGAAAACAAAATAAGGAAAGATGTTTTTCCCTAACACATTTTTCTGAAATTTTTTTATTTTCCTATATTCTTTTTCTTTTCCACATTTTTCATCAAACCAAATGAAGCCTAAGTTACCTTAAAGGGTGCAAAAATTTTTGCTTGCAGACAATGTTGGTTATGGCCCGTAGCAAGTTCGTGTAATCTGGTGAAAATGTCAATTAAATGAGTGTATGGTGTTCCTTCTATGACATTGCTTTCAAACAGAAGCACATCTTCAGCGCAACCAATGGGATTCCATAATCTTATCATTTCCTTTTTTTTAAAATTATTTTTTGAGAATTATCGTTTCCTGAATTACTCTATATTTTCCCAGGTTTAGCTTTTAAATGGGTAAGGTCCAACTTAATCGAACCCGTTTGAAACTAAAGGGTTGATTCATGTTGGTTATGGTCATTTGCATGTATACGACCTGAACACGATAATTTTTTTTTGGAACTCAAAATATATTAAAACCCAAAAAAACAGATACAAAGCAAGAGGCGATCACGACGATCCAGCCTAAAGTACTCAAAAACACTAGAGCTTTTAGCTCAGCATTAAACGCCCAACATGGGGTCTAAGCCGTGGTACTCTCCAACTGCCACGGGTTAGTACTAGTCTTATATTAGCACAAAAAAAAAAGTGAAAAAGAGATTGATAGAAATCAAGTGAGAGTTACTTAACATTAGGGTGTACGTTCGAATTAATCCGATCCAATCCGATCCGAAGTTCGGATCAATTCGAAGTTTCGGACCACTAAAGGCTCAATCCGAACGATCGGATTGGATTTCGGATTAATCTGAAAAAGTTCGGATTGGATCGGATTTAATCCGAATAATCCGAACTTTAATTAAAAAAAAAAACTGAAATAGTATTTCGTAGCCAAATTAAATACTAGTTCAGTAGTTCCACATTCAAAATAAACAAAATAAAGTTCACAAGTTTACTTCAAGTCCAAAACAACAAATACGAAAAGTTTGGAGTACATGTTCTAGAATAACGACTAGTCGATTACATTCTTTGAAGTAAAAATAGAAAGCGCATATTTACAACAGCCAAAATCCAACTTCCCAGCATCCTAAGTATTTTGTATTTTGTTTGGCTGAATAAGGGGAAAAATATATATATTTTTTAATTAATTCGGATTTTTGGATTAATCCGAAAATCCGACGGATCGAATCAGATTAATCCGAAAATCTTCGGATCTAAAATATCATAATCCGTAATCCAATCCGAATACATCGGATCGGATTGAATTTTCAAATTTTTAAATCGAATTTTTGAATTTCGGATTTTATGATCGCCCATACTCAACATCCATCATCATAATGAATTGAAATAAAATACTATAGGTTACCGAGTAGCTTTATTACTATTTCTTCATCATCTTTCTCTCTCTCTGTGCACTAATTTTGTTTCTCACAGGTCACAAGAAGAAAACAAAAGAACCAAAATCCCCATTTTTGATTTACCTCGCCTTCCCTCAAAACCCTCACTTTCTTCTCTGAAACTCTCGCCTTTCTCTCTCTCTAACCATGGAAGACGACGATGAGTTCGGAGATCTTTACACTGACGTCCTCCGTCCTTTCACGGCGTCCTTCCAAGATTCCGCCGCTCCAGCTCCTTCCAAAGCGCCGCCGCCTCCGATCGTTCTCAACAGGAACAGCGACGATGAAGAGATTCTCTACGGAGCTACCTCCGATTCCAACAATTTGAATTCAAATCCAACTCCTCCCAACTTCAACCAAACCCTACCTCAACGGAGAGAGTTCGATTTGAATTTCGATTTTGCGTTAGGAGGATTACCTGCAAGTTCCGACCGTGTTTCGGAGTTCGGAAATAGGGTTTTGGAGAAGGTTGAAGGTGCCAATTCACATCAGAAGGGGTCCAATTTGATAGAGGGGGATGACGATGATGATTTGGATATCGTGGTGGAAGATAGGGACCTTGATGATGATGATTTGCTAGGCAAAGGAGGTAGTAATACTAACAATAATCATAATACTGGGGATTTGTTGTATAACAAGGAAAATAACAGTGTCACTTTAGGGAAGGAAAGTGAAGTAGCTGTGATTCCGGGGGTTTCTGGAGGATTGGAGAATCCGAAAGGGGGTTCTAATTTTGAGGATGATTGGGACAGTGAGGACAGTGAAGATGACCTGCAGATTGTATTGAATGATACCGATGGCCCGATGGGGCTGGAAAGGGTAGACAATGGTGAGGATGGGGAGCCATTAGTGATCGTTGCGGATAATGGTGATGAGGATACCTTCATCATACTCAGCAGATGATGGACGAGCAACAGTGGGGCGGAGATGAAACAGGAGATAGAGAAAGAAAGGAGCTTGGGGATGCTACCAAGCCCGGAATAGCTCCAGCTGGCCCTACTACTCAGGCTGCTCTGCAGCCTAAAGTCGGATACAGCAACCATGCCTACCATCCACCTTTCCACTCACAGTTCAAGGTCAGCAAGAACTTCGAACGTAAATTGGCTTCTAGCTCCCAATGTAATTGTTATATAGTGGACGTAATAGTATTGATGTCAAACCATGTTATTCTTGTTGAGGTTTCACGTCACGGTAGACATAAAATAAATTGTATGGAATTAAGCATTTCTCTTGCTAATGAAGTGCTTACTCTTCATGGAATATTAATTATACTTTTGACATGTGGGAGCTTTTGTTGTGATTTTGTGATTCTAATTGTACTATATATTAGAAACTTACAAAATTAAAACTTTCAGAAAGTCAGGAACTAATACTGCCCAAACGCTTCTTCAACTCCCTCGAGTATTATAGTAGGCACTGCCCAACTAATTCAATACGCTTTTGTTTCCTCTTAACTCGTGAGCACGCTGTGATACTGCAGAATGATTTGAACCCTTCTCCCTAGTGCATTCGTGGCTAGACACCCTTTTCAGACTCGGATGCCAACTGGGATAAAGTAACACTGAAAATGCTTAGGTGATCTTGTTGATCCGTGTCCCTCCTCATTCATACCCTGCAAATGAACCATCTCATTGCAGTTGGGTAGGTAGTCCACACAGCTCTGGGTATACCAACTTTCTTGGTAATTGGTTGCGTCTGGCAGCTTGACCGTGGCAGCCTTTTAAAAAACTCCCACTGGCTAACCTAGTAAATATCCACCTCGCCAAACCAAAAGGAAAAAAAGGAAAGATCATGACTGAATTGGAACAACTTAGCTTAAGCTTGAATTACTGAGGAGTTTTACCGTATTGCCTGAGTGGCATACAGTCTTTGCTTTACATTTATGCTTACACTTAGATCAAATATCTGATGCTTCGTGGTTATAGTAATCAAGAAAATCGCAAGTTCAAAGCCATTTACTTTATCTTGTACTATTTGGTATATGAAATGGAGAAACACTAATGTGAGTTTAAAATTTTGTTTTATTTAATCCTACTAACTTAAATAATTTACTTGTGAACTTTTGGATTTGGTTAGAGTTACTGACGACACAATGCACTAGTAGAACAAGTATATTCCTGCAAAACTTCTGCATTAATTAAAATTTCTAACCTAATATTTGTTTATTTACAATGTTCTCTAGAAATCCTCCGAAACTTTGTTTGTATTCTACATCGTTGAACAATCTGCATTACTTAATGAAATATGGTGTTATTAGTGTGTTTGAATTTTTTCAGACTAGATTTTGAGTATTTTAGCTTTTCATCATGCGTTTGCTCTAATGTATCTGCTGATCCTTTCCTATTGTTTGAGTTTTTTCTTAATTAACCTAGTGTTTTTTTTTTTGTTGCTTTTCTATCTTTATTTTGGTGGGCTGCTTAGTATGTGAGACCTGGGGCAGCTCCTGTTACTCCTGGAGGGATGCCTGGCCAAGTTCGTCCACCTTTTCCAGCAGGTCCTATACCTGGACGTGGAAGAGGTGATTGGCGACCAACCGGAGTAAAAGGTGAAATGCAAAAAGGATTTCATCCAGGTTATGGAGCACATCCTTGGGGAACTAATTCAGCAGGGCGTGGTTATGGAAGTGGATTAGATTTCACTCTTCCATCGCACAAGTAAGATCCTAGCTTTTACCGAGTCTCACTAAACATACTTTTATGTTTTAATGTTTTACAGTATGCAATGAAGTCATATAGACCAGAATGAACCTTCTTACATGCTCCTACAGTCTTACCTCTCTGCTGCTTTGAAAGTTCTACTGAATTTTGTGTTAAATGTTTTTTAACCCCCCCCCCCCCCCCCCAACACACACACCCCCCCCCCCAATGCACGTGTGTCCCTGTAGCAATTAGATTTATGTTTATTGAAGCTGTAGGTATATCCTTTTCTCAAGGACTTCCATATCTCATACTCCATCGATCTTGTTTTGCAATTTATGCATGTTCCGCAATGCATCAAATTATACTACAAATTACTGCACGCCAGGCTGCTGGTCATGTATGGACTTCTCAGTGAAACTCGAATAATCACCTACTGTTAAGTGGATACAACTAATATTGGAAGGGATCAGTACCAATGTGGGTCACTACAGAAAAAAAGAAAAAAGTCCGGATTGTGCTAGCAGTTGAAGTGGAGATACGTGAGGCACGGTGCTCCAATTTATAGGTTATCAGTTATGCCCAACCCCCCAAAACAGAACCCGGATCCCTTTACTATAGTATCCTGTAGTATTTTTCCTGGCCACTGTTTCTTCATCTGTCAACCTCGCAGCGAATGAGAAAATGATCCCTCGAGCATATCTTCTTTTTTGGCTAAAAGAATGGTGTCTTTTTTCGTCATGACTACTTTTGGCTAGTCTGCAACTTAATTCCTTCCTATGAAGGACAAAACTTTATTGAATCAAGTAACTACTCTTTTGACATGTTGGGTTGGGATTGTTTACACTATTGATCCTATTGGATGGGGTTTATTTAAGGGTAAGGCACTCTGAATACTATATATTCCACGAGAAGGAACAATCTTGCCGCTTTACTGGACAAAGGCTACAAATCCTATTTTGACCATTAGACTTTGCGAGTGGTAAATTCTCTCGACTGGGTTAGTAGCCTATTTAAAGCATAGTAGGATTTCACTTGATCTTGACCCCTTGGTGAATTACGAGAACTTGGATGTTGCCTATCAGGAAGCTGCACTATATTGTGCATTGATCTCTGAATTATATTATTCATCTCTTAGACATCATGCAGAAAGATCAAACATTCTCAAGACAATCACTGATGAACGTAAAGAGAACATGGAATGTTTAGTTGATAATCTGAGCTTCCCTAATTTCATATCTTTCTTCTGGAAGATGTGGTTGAAGAGCCACTTGACTGATAGAAATTATATTTTTTTATATGTACTGAGTTTGTCTTTTGATTCAAACATCTGCAAAAGCTGTGTATTGAACATTTCACAATTATTTCACCATCCAGAGACGTGTGATAGTTCGGTTACTGTGAAAACCAACTTCTTAGTGTATCTTTGGCCTTTGTTGATGACTCTGTTCATGTGCCCTTTCTTTATGACCTCTCTTTTGTAATCTCAGGACTATATTTGAAGTTGATATAGATGGTTTTGAAGAAAAACCTTGGAAGCTTCCTGGAATAGACATGTCAGATTTCTTCAACTTTGGGTTGAACGAGGAGAGCTGGAAAGATTACCGCAAACATCTGGTAGGGCCACGTCATGTATTTGTACATCTCTTATCTGTATGTACACATGCAATATCACTGGAATGTATTTTTATTTATAATGCGAATAGTGGAAGCTAAATCAAGTGAATTTGAAATCTCTAGGAACAACTTCGACTCGGGACGACCATGCAAAACAAAATTCGTGTTTATGAAAGTGGGAGAGCTGAACAGGTAATGTTATTTTTTCTATGTTTCTCTTTGAATGATGGCATGCACATGTGTTAGTGTGTTATCTGACTATTCCTTCTATGTATTAGTTCTTTTCATGTCACCCTTCTTTTGCTTCTGAAAGTATTAAATGAATATGCTTGTCTAATTTTTCATCATTTTGTCCGGTTACAAATTTCAGGATTATGATCCAGATCTCCCCCCAGAGCTAGCAGCAGCAGTTGGCAACCAAGACACTCCATCTGAAAGTGCCATGCCTAGAATGGCTGATGCTGGTATAATATTAGACTCAGCAACTGTGCGCGGACGTCCACCACCTGTATGTGTATTTTTTGCCCTGGTTGCTATAGCATTTAGCTTTGATGCTTGTGGTTGCATGATTTTAATATCTTATTTGTGCTATTTCATGTGTATTTTCTGGAAATTATTTGCCAGTGGAATTGTCATGAAAAATTCTATGGATGTTTGATTGGAGATTGGACTAAGATTAAAAATAATGATTAGACGCAGGACACATTTTACTTAAACATAGGACATTTTTTGGAAAATTGTATTGTTGTATAGGATCTTTAGTACATTTCAGTAATGTACTAATGTGCAGTGGTAGACCTAACTTTTACGGGTTTTGATTTGAAATACTAACCTGACCTGCTATTTGATGTGATCTCAGCCTGTTGGCAGACCAATACCGGTAGAAATATCATCTGGGGATCGTCTCCCATCAGTTGATACTAGGCGTCAGCGGATGCATGATAATGATGCCATTATTGAGGTAAGTTGTTATCCTCTTTTTCTACATGAGCATGAATTGCTGCTTGTCTTGTAAAGAAGCAAATTTGTAAACATATGCCGTCTTTGGGAAACAGATTGTCTGCCACAGCTCCAAGGATGATGAAGATTCAGCGGAGCACCAAGAAGATATATCAGGCGAGGTGGACATTGGAGGGGGCGATGAAATTGATGACCCTCAACATGATGATGATGTAGATCATAATGATCACATATCACATGCATATAATGGTCTAAAGAGGGAACCTCTACCAAAAAGAGGACATTCTAAGCAATCGTTTCCAGAAGAACCTGTGCAATTACAACATGATGGAAAGATTGGTGTCCTTGTCGATGCAAGGTACATGAATGCTTCTTTTCTAGCTTACTTGGAGTTTATCTTTTACTTCCTGATCAAATTTGATCTTAGCTTGAGGTGCTTCTTAAGAGCCTAAGAGCTGAAGCTGTTTCTATATATATTCAACATTGCAGAACATGTTTATTTTGGTGTGGAATATTGAACTAAACATATGCACATATAATGAACTTGCGCTGTCAAACTATAAAGTTGCATGCAAATGATAAATTCATCAAGTACTTGGACTCTACTTGAACACTGGATTGTCCACATTGAAGAAACACTTCAAGTCTTTGTTGCATGCTTAGTTAATGTAGTAAAATCATTGATAATTCTGATCATAGTCGAACTGTTAGCTGATTTCTGCCTGACTTACTCTAGACCATCATGACATAATGCAAAATGTCAAACAATGTGGCTTCTATATCTAATTAGTTAAAGCTCTTAGTCATTCATGCTTTTGTTCAAGAATATATGTTAAGCATGTCAATTTTTTTTGGTATAATTTTTTAAAAGTTTGTGCTACCATGACTCCAGGATTGCAATGTTGTTTATGTTTGAACTGCGCACTACTATAGGATAATATCAAGCAAACTCTTTTGAAACTTTCCTAATGATTATAGGTCTGCAAAAGGAAGAGGGCGTGTGAGATCCCCCAAGATGACTGCAAGAGCCGATAATAGACAAGAAAAGATAATAGACAATGCAGATGAAGAATCATTCGATAGTGAGAACAGTAAGCAAAGTCACAGTCTTCCATCATCTCCTCGCCCCATTGGATCTGATGGTGATCAGACTCTTACAGCCAAGGATGATATAAATGATAATAAATCTGATGGAAGCTTTGGCACCGGAGGAGAGGATGTGGCTGTGGATGAAGACAATAATGATATCCCTGAAGATAAACAAAAACTTAGTTCGCAAAAGGAACAGGTCTCTCAGGAAAATGATGAAGATGGAGATGAAGCTCTTCAGGACAGTAAAGCAAGGTCAGGAAGTAGTAAAGATAACCGTAAGTTTCGTGATGGTGAAGATGAAGTTCTTCAGGACAGGCGCCCTCCAAGGTCGGGTAACATCAAGATACCCATTGGAGATGAGGATTATGTTCGTAGGAAAGTTCGGCATGAAAGAGATGAAACTGGAAGAAAGCATTTGTCAGCGAAAGGGAGGGAAGAGTCTTATACACGTGGAAATGGTGACCCTAACTTACCAATTCGTCGGCACATGAAAGGTGAAAGCACAGACTGGAGGAAGGATAGTAATACATCTGAAGGAAACTGGCAATGGAAAGACGAAGAACGTTATGGCAGAGGTTTCAGAGCTGAAGAAGCAAGAAAGACAGACTATGGCGTGGATACTGGCTCCAGGAACCGGGTTAAGGTTAGAGAGAGCGAGAAGACTTCAAAAGATGAACATCACCAACCAAGAACTTTGGTGGATAGTGGAAGTTGGAGGGCAGCTAATCATGATCGAGATGCCAGATCAAAGCCGAGAGATGGTGATCAAAGTCTAAAGAGTAGAAGGGGGAAGGTGGATGATATCCAGAACAAGAAGAGGAAAGAGGGGGCGTATTTGAGTCGTGAACATGCTGTGAAGGAAGATATCTCCCATAGTCACAGGGAAACTAGCAGCAGGAGGAAGAGAGAAAGAGATGATGTATCTGATCAGTGGAAAAGAGACGAGCAAGCCAGAGGCAAAGGTGAGGAGCTGCATTATGTTAGGCACAGAGAAGATGATCCCTTGCAGAGGGAGAGAAATGATCGTGAAAGAGAGCATGATGAATGGCATAGACTGAAACTTACCCCTGAAGATATTATACCTAGGAGGGAAAGGGAAGACACACGACCGATGATGAGAGTTGGCCGTGCTACTGAAGACAAATCATGGAATAGCCATTCAAGAAAAAAGGATGACTATAGGGGATCTAGCAAGAGTACCACCCAAATGATGTGGGCGGCACAGCGATCAGTTTAAGAGAAAGGATCGGGTTGAAAGTGAAAGTTTTATGCAGCATAGGGCCCAGGAAGATCTGTATGCACGTGGAAATCAATTAGGCCATGATGAAAAGAGAACAAGATATGAAAGACCAGGTTCTCGCAATGATCGTGCTTCCCATGCATACGATACTTCTCGGGTGCATGAACATAGACAGAAGGAAACTAGAAGAAAGGGTAAAGATTCTGAAAGTGTTGGTCATGGTTCTTCACTCCCATCTAAGAAGAATCTGGATGAGCAAGGTGGCCAGACAAGTCAGACGGTATGTGCTTCTCTGGAACCCATGTAATAAAATTTGGAAGTATAATAAATAAGAAGCTGAAGCTGTGATACTTGGTAGATACAGAAACTGTATTGAGTGGTAGGGTATAATTATCCAGATGGTATACAAAAGTTGAATCCACAATTGACATAGATTCACTTGGCCAGTAACTTTGTTAATGCATCCAACTATTCTTGGCAGTAAAGGAATGTGATCGGCGGTAAGAAAGAAAAATCATATACATGTATAAAGCTTTATTACGGTTTCTAATGACTTTATATTAATTAATTGCTCATCAACTTTGTTAAAGATCTTGTGCAATAATTGAAAAGCTTTCTAAATCACCACCAACAAAGAAGAATTTTACAGCAGTAAGATCTGAGCTTGTGCTGACTTACTGGTGAGCATGCTAAAGTTCTTATTTATTATTAACACCACAAATTCCAGCCCGGGTTAAAACTCAGTTCTGCACTTCTGCTAATTTTTTTCCTTCAAAGTGGGCATTTATGCAACTGAGGCATATTTCAGTGGTTTGAAAATGCCATTCCAGAGGTTGATTTCATTCCTTTCTCTTGAATATTGCATGAAAATTTTCAATTATCACTGGCGTTGGCAACTTATAGCTCTTAATGGTTTTGGCATTAATAGCATGCTGGAGTAATTAAAATAAACTTATCTGTGAGATAGAATTGTATGGTCTCAACAGACACCTCATGATTATAACTTCGTTCCTTAATAATAGGAATAATTTTGTACAGGACATAAGTGCTTCCTTGTAAACCCAGTGTATTTATCTATTTCAGTATTTCCTTTGTGAAGAAACTGATCTATGTTTCACAATCAAACAGGCATAAGTCTGTTTACTCGTTTTTATTTTATTTCTGCCAGTCTTTTTATGGCATGTTTCATTTAACCCTTTAAATTTTATTACCTTCACGCCCAACCGAAATTCATTTGGTATGTTTATTTTGCGTCATTATTCAGTTTCCCCTCAGATATCTTTTTCTCTTCAATGATCAGCTAATAATTTGTTCTGAGATGTGTGATATCTGTTCTGTCATCATTGAGTTTTCCTACATCTACAGTTCAAAATTGTGGAAACTACCTAAATTTTGGATAAAATACCTGCAGTTCAGTTTACCCGTTTTTTACATCAATTTTTTTTGGTATAATGAAGGTTGCTATTATAATGATAGTGAGATTGTTGCATGCAATTCCTGATAAACTGTTTTGGTTTCCAGCTTGTGTCTGATGTTTTGTACCTGTACTGATGCATACATATTCTAATGTGATGGCCTTATTCATCACTCTAGGATTTTCATGTTATTTTTGCACCAATGAAGATGTTGCAACCGAATGATAAGTTAAATATTGTTGGACCTTTGCATCTTCAAGTTGATGTTTTCTGTCTTATTGTCACTTATATGAATTTACTGATTTAGAAACCTCTGCATTGCTCATCAAGTTGTTGGAGGTTACTGCTCCTGTGATTCTTGTAGGCCTTCATTTGTAGTGGTTCAATAATACTCCCTTCGTCCCATTTAAAAGGTACCAAAGCAGTTTGCATGCCCATGCCGAACTTTGATCGAGAATTACCTGTTACTAATTTTTTGAATATTATTATATTATAAAAATACATTTCGTAGTCTAAATTTGTGGTCAAAATTCACATGCTAACTCGTATGGTAGTTTTAAGCGGGACAGAGGGAGTATGTTGCTTTTCTGTTATGGTTTATCATGTTAGGATTCTCTTTATTCTTTGATTATTTGGTGATGGTATTTTAATTACTTGCCGACAAGAGACTTGTTATTTGCTACCATTACCATCTTTTCAACATTCAAAATGACCACTGTAATTCTTCTAATCTTCTAAGCTGCATGCTGATATGTGGAGGTTAATATTCTTACAATCATGGTATATTGTTGCACAAATGATTTTGCTTTAGCTACATGCTGAGTCGCTGACTTACCTTTAATGACGCTTACTGTATAACCCACTATGTGAGACTGTTCTTGCTTTCATCCTGTGTGAATCTGTTTCACTCATCTTAGACTTGTTTCTTATGTTGAACGAACAACTTTTCTGGCGTTCTCATGTTAACTCGTTTCATCATTGCATCCACCATTTGGGTGGGACCCAAATTTTGCCATACTGCACAACCTTTTGTTCTAATAATTCAAGGATTTAGAGCCTTGGCACTCTACTAAGATCCTTGTACAGCATTGAGTCTGTATCAGGCAAGTTTTGTATATGTCGGTGTGTCATAAGATCTTTAACAGTTCAAGACATTCTGTTGAGGACAGGAACCTATAATCTGCAGTAATTAAGTGTTCACCGTACTTGGTTTTCTAGTGGATATATTTTGGCCGGCATAACCACTAATGTTTCATTTCCATGATGGCTTCTGGCATATGCATGACCTGTTGATCCCATTCCATCTCTACTGTTTTTGCATTTTTTCGGGGTCATGTTCAGATGGAAGTTCATTGAGAGAACCTTGGTTTTGAACAGGCCTTTTGAAAGTCTCTCCCCTGCTTTCCTTTTTTCAGGTGAACTTGAGAGGCAAATCTGAGCGAGAAAATGGTGAGAATGATGCTCATGCAAATCGCCAATCCCCCAAGAAGCACAAGGAAGAGGCTTCATCAGATGAGGAGCAGGCTAACTCAAGGAGGGGACGCTCTAAATTGGAACGTTGGACAAGCAATAAGGATAGGGATTTTAGTACTACCTCGATATCATCATCTTCAGTGAGAAACAAAGATATAGATACACTCAACACTGGAGCTCCCATGGTTAATGGACTACATGAAGAACTTTCCAAAAAGATTGAAGATAAGCCACAACCTTCGGTTGAAGATAAAGATACTAGTACAGATAGAAATGTCAAACCAGAACTGATGGAAGATAAACACTTGGACACAGTTGCAAAGTTGAAGAAGAGAAGCGAGCGTTTCAAGCTCCCCATGCCCAGTGAAAAAGAAACTGTCGCGATCAAGAAAACAGAGAGCGAACCGTTGCCTCCTGCAGAAACTGAAACTGCACCAGTTTCAGAAATCAAACCTGAGCGACCAGCAAGGAAAAGGAGGTGGACTGGTAATTAAAGGTGGAAAAGATGAGATAAGTTTTTATCTTTTTCAGCGGTTTTTCCATCTGTTCTTGGAGTACGACGC
Source organism: Plantago major (assembly GCA_026545765.1). Classification (NCBI taxonomy): domain Eukaryota; kingdom Viridiplantae; phylum Streptophyta; class Magnoliopsida; order Lamiales; family Plantaginaceae; genus Plantago; species Plantago major. The sequence continues at coordinate 44,895,905 of CM048840.1, forward strand.
TTGTTATATTGCCTTTTGATATACCCATTTACTTATCCATAAACTATAGTTGGGCTGTCAACTTTTCTTTATTTTGTGGAGTCTGAGTACATGTATGTACCTTTATGAAACCCTGACATTATACTGGCCAACGACTGGCAAACAATATCACGTTTTATACCCTGTTATATGGTAAACACGTTTAGCTTCGGAGAATTAGATAAGGTAAGGCAGAAGCTATCAGCTGGACGTGGCCAGTGTTGAATTGGGTCTCTGCCGCTCTCAGTCATGGTGACTTGTAGAGGAAAAGGCTTGGACAGGAGTCGCAGGACATAGCCTATAATAGTGATTGATTCAGAACAGCTGATTTGTACTGGTGATGTGTTGTAGTTTACTTGATTACAGATCTATTTTTCTCTCTGTCATTGTTTTCGAACCAGCTGATTCTGGAAACCTTGCTTGTGAATTGAGAACCAAGAGTTGTTGCAGTTGATAGTTCAAAATTTTAAAGGGAAAAAATTAGAGCTTTTGTAACTCAACTTTTTCCACTTCTGGTTCCCTTTCTGCTTCCAAGGCATCAAGAATTAATTTTTTTCCTTCAAAAAATACATGTAACAAAAACTCCAACTCTTCTCCCTTCGGGGACATCGGATAAAATTGGAACGATATAGAGAAAACTCCAACTCTTTCTACAAAACAAAAGTAGATATTTGCAACATGAAAAACACTACCCCTAAAACGTTTGAATTCGTACCACAAAACTTTATACATTATTAAGCTGCCTTACATCCAATAAATGATAAAAAATTCTAACATCGCACCTAAATTATACTCCCTCTGCCCCGGTTTCAATTCATGGGACCCACATGTTTTAAGAAAAAGTTAATAAAATAGGAGAGATGGTAATAAAGTAGGAAATAGATTGAATAAAGTAGAAGAAATAGTGAATAAAATATGAGAGATAATGAATAATATAGGAGATAGATTTTCCATTAAAAGAATGGGTAATTGAATTTGGACGGATCAAAATGGAATACGGTAATTAAACCTGACGCACTCACTAAAGGTACCCAGTTTTACAAACTTCTCACGTTTTATCATTTATATTAATTTTTCAACTAAATGAAGCGTCAAGCTGTCCATTCTAATGGATGAAGTTCCGTGCCAAACAGTAACGAAGACATTGTTAGAATTTGTAGGACCCGATAATCTTTTATCGTGTGTTAATCTTGTATTAACTCATGCAAAAAGTGTTTGGCTGTTTCTGACGGAATTTTAATTGATCGAATTTTAATTGAGTTATACTAGTAACTGATAAATAGTAGTAAATAAATTTTAATTGATTTGTAAAAATTTGTGTTTGGTATAAATTTAAATTTTTTATAAATTTAAATTGATAGTGATGAGTTTAATTGACAAATGACTCAATTGAATTTGTATACTATACACGTAAATTAAAATGCTAAGCCAAATACGAAGAATTGTGAGGCTCAACTAAAATGGGAATTCCATTCTAAGCCGCTGGACTCAGGCATGACTTTCATTCACCACCAAAGAAAAAAAAACTCATGCAAAAAAGTGTGCCTTTTTTTTTTTTTTTTTTTTTTTGTAACTGTGGGATTTTATTTACGGAAAATTTTTATTCACCATACATGACAAATCGAGAGCATAAAACTCATTTACTGAAAAGATAAAAGAAGTCATGCGTACATAATGTATTATCTTGGTCAAAGAAACAAGGGGTAGGGTAACTTTAATAGAGTCGCATTGTACTAATGTTAATATTACGATCTAAACTATTGAACCAGTTCAACATTTAATCTCAACCCTTCATTTTTTATTAATGCGACAGTGCATCACACAATCGCATAATATAGTCGCACTAAGTCGCATAATTTTTAAAAATATTATAAGGGTGAATTACTTAACACCCATTATGTTTTAAACTTAACAAAATATACCCAAAAACAATCTAAAATCAACCTACATTAATAAAAAAAATTCACAAAACACGTATGTCATCTTAAAGAAAAAAGTTTTTGAGAAAAAGTGTCCGGAGCTCCGGCCGGAGCTAAGCTCCATTCTTCCATGGAGCTCGAACTAGAGATCTGGTTCACCATGGAACCTCTGAGCTTCCATGGAGGACGAACCAGATCTGTTCGAGCTTCCATGGAAGCTCAATTCATTTTTCTAAAAAATTAAATTAAATTAAAACTTGAGTTGTTAAATATCCCACATCGTTTAAAAATATCCCGGACACTCTCTATAAGAGTTGTGACAAACCCTTACAAGGCCTTTTAAGGGGTAGATGGGCCCATTTGCTCTGGTCCGTATTTGCTCCGCCTGGCTTGCCTCTCGGCTATCACGTGTTGAGCTTGGGTTCACCTACCACACGTGAGGGATCAAAATATCCCACATCGTGTGAGAATATCCTAGGCACACTATAAGAGTTGGGACAACTCTCTCCCCTTACAAGGCCTTTTAAGAGGTAGATGAGCCCATTTCTACACTGGTAGTCGGAGCTCCGACCATCATGGTGGTGGTGGTAGTGAGTTTTGGTGAAGGAAGAGATATTTAGGGTTTAAAATGTAAAGAGTATATTTAGGAGATATATTTTGTAATTTTGTGTAATTTTTATTTTTTTATTTAAATTATTAAAACTGTTTACAAATTACTAGTTTTTTATTGTTTGATTATGCTATTTGCTATATTTTAATGTTGTACTAAAATTAGTACAAATGCCAAATGATACTGTGATTAACCTAGTCCTACAAACATGTAAGTAATTCAAACAAGTTAAGTGATAGGGATGTGGTATGGTGACTAAAGTTTTCTCCAACTAGGCACGAGTTGTACTTACTCTCGATTGGTAATGTTGGAGCGATGTTTGTTGGTTTGTATTAAAATGTATTTTAAGAGCATTTCTTATGCACATGGTATTTCCGCACCTACATCAATAAAAAAATTGGCCATTAAAGAGAAGTTGATAAAGAAGATGCTAAACTCAAAATATGTTACATTTCAATATAAATTTCTTATCTTATTAATTATTGAGTAATTTATTAGCTCAGTAATCTTATTTTCGAAATATATACTATATTACATGAGCATGTAGCTGGTAGCTTATAAAATCAGTTGATTGATAATCTCACTCTGGACTTGAGAGACGGACTGATATTTTTAAGTATATGTATAATGTTTTAAACAATATCAATAATGTGTTATAAGTGAACATTTTCTTGTTGATATAGCAAATCGGCTACTCTAGATAACTTATTAAAAAAATGAGCATGTAGCTAGTAACTTATAAACCAGTTGATTTGATAAGCTACATTAGGTAACTTATTAAAGAAAAGCGAGTCGATTTATTCATATATTTTACATTTTGCAAATAAGCTAGTTTATCAACTACTTCCTCCGTCCCAAATCAAATAACACATTTGATTATTATGGGCACGGAGATTAAGTAGAATTAGAAAGGTAGGAATAAGCTCCCTGATCAAATAAGCTTACAAACCATGATCACATGGCACATGGGATAAAATGTTGCAAAAAAAAAGAAAGAAAAACAAATGTGACATTTATGTTGAAAATGCATAAATGAAATATGCGAAATTTGAGTTGGTACATATATGGGTAATTAATTATCCAATAAAATCATTAGCATATCATCTATCATCCAACAAATTAGTTATCAAATATCTGAAAAGTTACACGTTAGCTTATCGACTAGTATTGCATAACAAAAACTTTAATTTGCAAGCTATTATTTTTATTGAGGATATAATGTCAACTTTGAAGTAGGCATTTAAAGGGAAAAAAATATTTATAGTTTGTGATCCGGTGTCAAGTGCATGGTACATTAGAAGTTGAAGGTACAAATAAGAGGTGCATGGGCCGAGGCTTTATTGCGTAATTTGTTCAAATGGAATGTTTATTTGCTCGAATGAAGTATGTAGTTAGTTGAATTATTACTTATGGCATATGAAAATATGAGATGTCATATTGAATTTGGTGAAGGGAAAAAAAAAAAAGAGAAATTGTGACCAATTAGATTGTAAAATGCCTCACTCATTCAACAAGGTAGGAAGGGAATATATAAAATCGAAACTATTAACTAATGGGAGCGGCTATTATCTTCAATCATATAACAATCTGATAAATCTTTCAATTATTGAATCCCACGTCTAGATGGATATTCTAGTTAGTCAAAAGATATGATATTAGAATGAAAAAAAAAAAGAGTCCGTATTTACAGAGACCCCTATATATTATAGAGTCCGAACTTTTGTGGACAACACAAAAACATAAACAATTTACCTAAAAATTTGAAAATATGACTTTGCCGGGTCGACCCGGATTTCTTCAATGAAAAAAACTTACATTAGCTCATCATGACTTTTCAGCATCCATCGAAACATGTTGGTATTTAATTAATTGCCTATGTTTAGCATATATGAAATCATTGATAACAACATATTTATCCAACGAAAACACATTATTTAAAAAATAGACATGAACACCAATTTCATTCATTGACCAATAAATTTCACTACACAAAGTAATAAAATATCCAAATTTACAACACGAACTTACTACGGCTCTATTTAGCACAAGCTTATCAATTAGTTTATCAGCTCGATGAGCTTATTTTCATAGTAAACTTGTTACATGAACATCTAACTGGTAGCTGATAAGCTGGCTGATCTGATAAGCTTGTCCAGGAAGATTATAAAAAAAAAAGTTAGTTGATTTGTTTTTATATACCATATTTAGCAAATCAGCTAATTAATTTACTAAAAACATTTATAAAAACCAACTAACCTACCAAATTTAGACGCCTACCGCTAGTTTTGCTAAACAATGCCTACATCTCTTCAAAAATATTTACTAAATTCACACTATTGACTTGTTCGTTGGCTCCTTCATTCACAATGTCTCCATCTTTGTAATCAATCATTTTATTTTGTTCGACCACCCTTTTTACAAAAACTTATAATACACACAACAAAAACATCAATCATTCTAAATCAAGCATAAGCTATTATATATAGAACATCACCAATTTTCTTACAAGGAACCAGCAACACAAAACAACATAGACAATTGCTACATAACAACAGGCCATTTATACCGAAAAACTAAAACATTCAAGTTAAACCAGCAACACAGAACAACATATACAATTTATGCTAAAACATAGGCCATTATCCAAAAAATTAAACAATATAGAACGCATGGAAACTCATTCAAAACATTACATCTATCCATTCAAACTAAACGAATAACACATAAAAAAATAGACAATTTATGCTAACACATATGCCATTTATACAAAACAATTAAACAATACATAATGCATGGATACTCATTTAGAAACATAACATCTATCATTAAAATAAAATAAAAACCAAACAAATCGAAAAAACAGAAGAATTGAGAGAAGAAACCTGAAAATCGAGAAAACGACAAGGTAATGACTTATGTGTGTTGAGTAGTCGGAGTTTCGCCGGAGAAGACAACCGGAAAAGATTCGAGTTCGGTCAACATTTTTAAAAGTCGACAAAATGGACAAATGAAACCGATAGAAAGGTAGATCGGGTCATAAGCTACTCAAAATATGCAATCAGATTTAGGATTAGTGGTCGGACGGCGGAGTAACGACCGATTTAGTGGTTGGATAGCGGGTTTGGGAGGGGGGGGGGGGGGGGAACGAAATTAAATAAAGGGGGAAGAAACCCTTAAAATTTTGCCTTATACTAAAACCGCTTATAGATCAGGATCCAATTCTTAAACCCGCAATCTGGATCCGCAAAAAAATGTTAAAATGAGCAAGTGTTAAACAAAGATAATTTTTATGTAAAACTAGATGGGCTTTTGGACTCTCACAAACGATTTTATGAGACTTTGTAAAAAGGAAAAAAAATGAAAACTTGAAGAAAATCGATAAAGAAAAGAAAAAGGAAGAAAAAAAAAAAGAGATTGTACTTCACGTCTTGAGGACTCGTTCCCTGCGCCTACTACTTATGACTCCAACCCCCTTGACAATGAGCATCAAGGGAGATAGACGTGCTTAAACTGTGTAAGATATACTATTGTTTAACTTTCTTTTTAGTTGATTAAACAAAAAGTTTGATAAATTGATTTCAAGAAGAAAAATTACTATTTTTTGTATTTTAAATGAAAAAGAAGCGGTATAAAGTTACAAATGCCAAATTTTAGTGGTTATTAATCACTAGAATTTCAAATAAAAAGATGTAGACAACAAAATTCTTCTACTCTAAAGTGATATTTAAAAAAAAAACTAGTATATAGAAAGCAAAATACAATTTTCTAGCATTTTTAAAATTTTACTAAATTAAATTCTAAAATAAAATTGCTACATTATTTTCTAATATAGTATAATTTAAATAAAATTATGTCACATGGCCAATATGGAAAGAAAACAATGCAAATTTGATATTAAATATATGGTTTGAATCAAATATAGATCATATATTTATGGACGAATAGAAATGCATTCTTCTTTTTTTAAATCTGGAAATGGTTCTCTTTAACAAGTATAAATAGAGGTGCACCCCATTCATTTTAACACACCATAAGTTGCAGAGCAAGAGCACAAGCAAGAGATAGAGACAATAATTCTCTCATCCTCTCAAGATCCGCCTTGAGGTTCGAACTAGCATTCAAGAAGTTCGTCTGGAAACTGAAGAGAAGTCATTGTTTGATGAAAAAAGAAGTCCCTGCACCTTTAGAAAAACGTTATTGGAAGCTCAATCTCCGCTAAGGAAGATCAAACTCCATAAATCCTGAAGAAATTCAAGTAAAGTTCTTGGAGTTATTTGTAAAATTCAAACAAAATCGCCGTTTGATTCGAGAATAAGCTAAAAATCCCTTAAATAAACGTTCATGAAGGCCAGACTTCCACCAAAGAAGATCAAAAGCCAGATTCTAAGATGAGTTCAAAAGCGTTCTTCGTGAAGTTCATCGATCCATCAAGAAGTTCGTCATAGTTCATCGTGAAAACCTTCAAGTTGACAATTTGATTCGAGATCAATCCAATAAGCCCTCGAAGTGGCTTTCTTCCGACTTTGAAGTCACATGATCCTAAACCGAGGACCTCGAAAATTCAAGTTCACCACTTTAGAATACTAGAATCACAGGATTTGTATTAAAGAATTGTACCCAATAATCAAATTCAATAAAATTATCATTCGTGCAAATTTATTTGCCACAAAAACAATTTTTTTAATTCACTTCATCAAAACTAAAACTTACACCCCTCTATTTTTAAGATGATTCTCAATCAAATATTGTAAAACATATTGTAAACAACCAATTGATCGGGGTAAAAAAAAGATTTGGGGGGGGGGGGGGGCACTATTTAACATGAAAGAGTGACAAAACCCTCTAAAGAAGTCGGAAATACTTAACTTGTGAAGTTAATTAGGAATCAATTCAAGAATACAAAGTTCAGAACTTTGGGTAAAATAAGATTTAGTTGATGATAAGATTTGTAACGAAACTCATTTTATGTTTTAGTGATCTCAATCCTCAAAAAGGGTGAAATGGATTAGTTGAATGATTACGTATGCCACCTTTAGATTTCATTATTACTCTGAGTGATTTACTTTACTTTACGTTAGAGCAAGCTACTTGTCTATTTGTGGTAGTAACGGTTCATTAAATCATACACAAAACTTACTAAAAGTCTCCCGCTCTCTAAAAAGTTAACTTTAGCACGGTACTTTAATTGTGTTTGAAAATTTTAAGAAAAGACTTCAAAATTTTAAGGAATATTCACCCCTCTAATCTTTCACTTTTTGAGTAAGTCTTATAAAAGATGGCCTCTTGATAATTTATTCAGAGGCGGATCTATATTGTTAAGAGAATCATGGATGTTATTAATCACAACGTCTATGTTCTTAAAATTGATGTTTTTCATATTTCAAAAGAACTCATTTCATTAAAAATATAGACATTTGATTAATAACATGGATGATTTTATTGATAAGATAGTCCGTCTCTCTCTAGACTTTGTTTATCTTATTTGTCTGAATGACCAACACGTACATTTTATTTGTCTTTTCATTCATCGCACATATTTTATTCATCCCACATGGGGGTGTAAACGAACTGAACGTTCATGTCAACGCTCGGTTCATATTTGAGTTTGACCGAACTGAACTGTTCGCGAACATGTTCATGTATATAATGTATCGAAAACAAACATATATATTATTGTTTGGTAGTTCGCTAATGGTTCGGAAATAAATTAAATATATTATAATATTATACAATATATTAATAATATATAACTATATAATTATTAATAATTATACAATACTCATGCAATACATTATATGTGAAACATATATATATGAAATGTCATCATGAGATAAATATATATATATATATATATATATATATATATATATATATATATATATATATATATATATATATATATATATATATAAAATTTTTTTTATATAATGGCTTTAGGCTAGATTTTTCTATTGTATTACATTTGATTTTATGTCTTTGATAAACCGAACAATCGAACGTTAACGAATAAACGTGAACTTTCTGAAATATTACCGAACAGAACACGAAAAGTGGTTGTGATGCTCTGAACATACAACTTATCGAACAAACGAACTAGCTTTAGTAAAAAAGAAGTCGGTTCGAACATTTAAACATGAATTATATATTTGTCACATTTTTATATTTTAATTTATAACCTAAAATTACGTGACAATCTAATCCATGAAGTTTTCCAGAATTGAACTAGTATGGGACAAATCGAGTATGGTATGGTAGATGGAGAAAAGGTAGGGAGTTAGTTGTGTAGCTACTACATTTGTGAATTAAAAAGCTATTAAACCTATTAAATTAATAGATGGAATTTTAATTGACTGATTTTAATCTATATAATACATTAAGTAAAAAAAGTTTGGAGCCATTTAAGGCTATCCAAATCATTTAATTATTTGGCAAAATAATGCTTTGTGATTGGTTGATTCCCATTCCATGTTGTCCTATTCTTTTATTCTGATTGGCCGCTTATCTCATGATGATGTTTTGTTATTTAGCTCACATATGCACCAATTTTTTAAATCAATCAACCATTTTAATTTCGATTTCTTTCCATTTTGTAAATATTTTCCATTCTAAATGAAAGTCCAACATCTCGTTACTCTTTATTTTCTAAATTCCATGTGTTTATCAATCTATAAAGTAATTGGTTGGTCACTATGTTTCTAAAAATCACCATATTCGAGATGTTAAAGTAATTAAACAACTTTTTTATGGTTTATTAACATAATTGGTTGGTAACCAAATATATATATATATATATTATTTTTTTTCATACAAGAATATCATTGGACATAAAAAATATTCTTATAAAGAGTTTATTCTTAGAGTTTTTAAGCATTTATACACAAATTGGGACCGTAAATTTTTATTATTATAGAAAGTTTATTCATTTATAGAGTATTCTTTTAGAGGGTTTCTACTGTATATATAGACACACACACTAAAATGTGAGAACATTTCGAAGTTGAATTAGGGTTTTTAAATTAGTGTGAATTGATTTGTTTTAATTTAATTGAATAACGTGGAGAAGAAAGATTCATTATGGTTGACTTTTTAATGATGAATTTTGTTATTGAATTAGGATTGAAATTTAATTTGAGAAGATAGATTGAGTTTTCTATGATAAATTGATAATTTTGTTGTGGTTGAATTAGGACTTAAAATTAAATTGAGTGATACATGTTGGTTTTTTGCAACAAAAGTCTAATTTACATATGTATTACAAATTAGTCTAATTAGGGATCGGAGGTGATGGAAAATGTAACGGAGAGACACGTGCTATTTGTCTTCTTGTGAGAGTCTGGGCCTTCTCATCATTTTAGTGAGATTTGTACTGTTTTTACGAAATTGAGCAAAGGGCACAAATAAGGACTTTCCCCACTCGCTTTTTATTGAGTTATATCATTACTTTGAAAAAAAATTACTATAGTATATACGTGTGTGTGTGTGTGTATTATTGTATATGTGTGTGTGTGTATATCATATACTTAATCGAGACGGGTAAAATAGTTTTACAATCCATTGCAGGTCAGGTGATAAGAGATGGGGCGAATTTGTGGGTGAAATAGACCAAACTAAATGTGTAATCTAATTAATTAGACAAAAACGTTAAATACAAAACAAAATAAATGTTTAAATCCAAAAACTAGCCATTTATTTATGAGTAAGTCTCCTGAGAGACGATCTCTAAATAATTTATCTAGAGACTGACCTATATTATCTAGACACGTGTCCACTCTCATATTTCCACGTTTTATTCTCTTCCGATTAACTGGATGTGACATGTGTCCTCTTAAGTAATTTTGAATCGCTTTATTTTAAAATTAATTTATGAAATTAAATGAGGAGCCAACACACGTCCAACGTCTAAACTAATCCCGACACATGAACATCAATCTCCAAACCTGAGGGGAAAAAATGCAGAGTTTAATGTTTATATTGGAAGCCCTTGATATATACATAAAGTACGGAGCCATTAAGTGGAACCATTGATGTATACATATAGTCGTGAATTTAATTTCAGGTTTTTAAATTTTTTCTGGACTTATTTGCAAAGTCACAAACTATTTATTGGCCAAATTGAAAGAAACTGGTTTTGCAATCCAAGTCCATCATACAACTCTAATTCTGAAAAGGTAAAGTTTTCAAGTTCATAAAACATTGAATTATGTCCCTGGTTTTCAAAATCGAATCCCAGCATCAACCAAACTCTGTCTCGAGTTCAATTCTTGAATCTAAATCTAATGCACACTAAATCAATACGGAATCCCTAATGACAACTCCACCATCCCCAAATCAAAATAGTTTCTCCATATGCTACAAACCCATTCACCAATATTCGAAATCCCTAACTACAACATAACCAATTGAAATATTATTGCAAGAAAGGGATTTTATCTGTTCGGTTATATTCCGACAAGAGTGTGATCGGGGAAGAAGCAGATAGTAGGGCAGTTTCCCTTCTTGCACGCACCTTCATTATAATTAGACTATTGTTGAGTTGTTGTAATACCCAACATCCAACATCGGTTTAGAGTGAAAGGGGTGAAGGGTATATATATGTAGACCATCACTCTCCTATTTTATGAGGCCTTTTGGGTGATTCCAAAAGCAAATCCGTGCGGGTTCAGGCCCAAAGCAGACAATATCCTACCAATGAGACGTGTGTACGACAGTCATGAGTAACATTGCCAGTCCAATGGACCGGGTCTCGGCCCTTAGTGGTCGGGTCGTTACAGGTGGTATCATAGAGGTGGGAGCCACCTCTAGAATCATGCGCGAATGGTTGGTCCCGGGATATATCAGAAGTCCAGAACCACCAAGCTTGACAAGTTCGGGCCAATTCAATAAAAATGGACCAAACCCTTTGTATTTTTTATCTATTTTGTTTAGAATTGAAATGGTACTCCAAATGATTTGGCTAAGGGCATGTTTGGTTTGTGAATAAGTTGATCCAGCTTAGTCAACCCAAAAACGGATTAATGGACCTGGATGTAATTGTTCGACTAATGGTATCCAGATTAGTAGAGGGAATCTAATAGGGGAGGTATATGTAATTGTTCCGTACATATAATATGCAATATGCATACATTCCTCTAAAATTAGACTTTGACACTAGATTACCAGTTGTTACGTATTAATTCTCATTTTCAATCTTTTTACATATAATCCCTCCTTCCCGTTAAACGTGTCTCACTTATTTTTGACACTATTGTTAAGAAAGTCTATAGTTTGTTGTTTGTTGTGGAAGAGATAAATGATAAATAATGGAGAAAGTATAAGAGGTAAGAGACAAAAATGATAAAAATGGAAAAGTTTTGGAATGGAAAGTATTGCAATCCCATATCGTTTTATGAAGGGGCGTAAGTTGTTTTTACATTAAGAACTAAACCGACCCAAAGATTATAGGCTCTCGGCTATAATAACAACCGGGACAGTATAATAGTTTTTCAACCCATGGTCTCCTGTGATAACAAGGGCGGATAAACAGTGAAAATAGACAAAATTAAATACATAATTAGTTAAAAACTTCAAATAAAAAACAATATAAATGTTTAAATAAAAAAAAACTAAGTAGTAAGTGATAAAACATTAAAATATGGTAAAAATGTGTAATTTTAGTGGGAAATTTGTAAAGAGGTGGTAAAAAGTGCAAGAGTTAGGATTTATTATTGGTTGTGTGGAGTACCTTCCTTTTTAGTAATGTATGAAGTTTTGTCAGACGCCTAAAATGACAAATGTATGAAGCTCATGACGAATAAAGTATATATTAAATAAAACATGCAAATCATTAGTTGTTGAATTTATTGTATATGCCATTTAATATAGATAATTTTTTATTATTGTAATTTATGGATGTACACATATATTTACTCTCTTTCTTTTTCACATATTGACGAGGTCGGGTGACTGAAGAGTTGTACCAGCTCATCTGTCGTCGGTTGAATAAAGTTACTGAAAAATTAACTGTAAATGTTTTAAAGAAAATAATTGGCGCTGGGGTAAGAGGCACATTTTGCATGGTATGGTTTGGCGTATGCTTTTTAATACCCCTAATTTTAGGGGAGTACGATCGGGTGAAGATGGTATTGTTAACAAATTAGACTGGCCACTATAGATGTGTGGTTTAAATAAAATCAAGGTGGGTAGATTGCTTTACTAACCTGTGGCAGATTGACAAATGATTTGGTGGGTAACATGGAACGGGTGAGGTATATACCCGATCCGTACGTCATTATTTTAAATAGATACCGTTAAGGTTCGCAACGGGTTGGATATACCTCGATCCATTTAAAAGACTTGATTGGAAAAGGTCTTCTCAGCTTATAATACTAATACGATTAATTACTCAGGTGCGACTTATCATAGATCATGATAAAGATTGGCCAAACTTTTGAGGAATATTAATTATGCATTAAAATTGTGCAATGGCACGATTGAGAGTCACTACTCTTATAATTATAATCGAAGTAAAAGTGATGTATGGAATAAACGCATGGAAAAAGTTTATCGTTCTTAATTAGTGTGATGATGAGTCCATCAGAGACAAACTAAAAATGTAACGTCCCAAAGTTTAAGATAAATTTTCACATAGCTTAAAGGATCGAGAACGCTACTCATACCAACAATGTGCACCTTTCTTTTCGGAAATACAACCATAAGAGCTTTAGACTTAAGCATGCATGCTCAGGAGTAATCTTAGGGTGGATGACTGGTAAGTCTATCGTTGCGTGCACGAGTGGGATAAAGTGCGGGAACAAACATGTATTGGTACAGTGGGCCAACATATCATCCTACATTTTCATTAAATATCCTAATGCCGCGCTGGCACAGAGGGTTGGACATCGGCTCGCAAGGGTACGACGCGTTACAAAAATGTTGTTGTAAATATTGTAGCATTTCATATACTTAAATATTTTTTTACTATACCCGTCGAGTATTGACGGGTTATAAACTAGTTGAAATATAACTGATAAATAATGATTAAATTTTAATTGAGTTTTGGAAATTTATATTTGGTATGAAGTTAAAATTTTGTAGGTTTTTTTAAAGAGTAAAATTTTTAATTGAGATATTTGTAGTCCTTTGTCATTTGTCAATCGAACTTGTAAAATGTATAAATCCATTAAAATTGTACGAAAAACACAAAAACTTTTCCGTTCATCATTTAATTAATTTAGTCCGTGTAGTTAGATTCCACAGAGATATGCTCCATACACCCCTAGTACTAGCATAGCTATAAAGATGGTCCATTCCATTCATTTTCCAATGAAGCAAATCAAAGAGATATATAGAGGGGTAGCATTTGCATTTGCAGAGTACAAAAACCAGAATGAACAATTTCAGCTCACTACTGAAACAACACAACATCCATGAATTGGATTCATCTCCTCCTCCTCCATCAGAAGATTTCCTCGACCAGATACTCTCTTCCGTTCCCAATTCCACCACCTCCTCATCCTTTCCCTGGTCTGCCGATGATCCTGGATTCTTCAACCACAAGCCATCAATGCTTCATCATCAGCACCAAATGTTTCTCCGTAACAGACCTCTCCAATCCAATGATCATAATGACCAACTCCTTGATGCTTCCCCTTTTCAATCTCATAACCACCTCCAGGTCAGTCGATTCAGTCCAATATGTTTTTGTTCTGATAGTTAGTTATAATCAGTGATTGATTGATTATTGTGAATTGTGATGATGGAGCAGGAAAATGATGCATCGCTTAAATCTCAGCTGTTTAATGGCTTCAACGATGGACAAAATTCAGAGCATTTCCACCATAATCAGGTAAATTGTGTGATTCAAGTGCAGGCTAATTAATAACTCGAGTGAACTCTGGTTCGATTCCTGTCTGTGTTATGGTGTATTCTAGTTTGGATAGATTAATTGATGCATTTGTAATGATTGATAGATCGAATGATATATTGGTCGAATTATGTAAATACAATTGTAATATTGATGTTCTTAAAAACGATAACTGGAGTGACTTATTTGAGTGTAATTGATGAATGAATAGGGTGGGGCAATGTATTCACAGAATTTGGGGGCGGCGGTGAGTGGTTCGACCGGCGGAGGAGGAGCGGCGCCACGGCAGAGAATGAGGGCAAAGAGAGGACAAGCAACGAATCCTCATAGTATAGCTGAAAGAGTAAGTTGTTTGTTTTCCTGATTGATTATACTGTTTCTTTTTCTTCATTCAAGTTTTTTTGAATTTTTTTGATTGAAATTTGAAACGTTGGTTTGCTGGCAGTTACGGAGGGAGAGGATTGCGGAGAGAATGAAGAACTTACAGGAACTCGTACCTAATGGCAATAAGGTCATTTCAAACTTCCTTTATCTATTTCACTCTTTATTACATTTTCATTAAATATCCTACTCCATCCATGCCTGCATAATTTTATATATTTGCTACCCACACTCAAATTTCAATTTTATACACAAACTGCACATTTTATCATTCAAAGGATACTTTAGTCCATTTTTTACATATTTTATCAATACTTTAACTTTTCACATAAAAATAAAACTACGGGACAACTCTATTGTATGAAGTTATCCCACTATAAGAGATTACTACTCCGTCTCGTTTATGTTTCCTTTGACGGTTTGCAATCAAACTTTTCTAACTTTGACCACGAATTAATCTTAAACGGCTAATGTAAATTGTTCAATTAAATTATATTATGATACTTCAGGGACTAAAGTTAAATAAGTATAAGTTAATTGAACATTTTACATTTGCGGTTTAAGATTAATTAAATAGTCAAAATTGGAAAAGTTTGACTGCAAAAATTCAAAGTGGAAAACAGGGGACAGGACGGAGTAAGTATTATTTATTTTTTTAGAATTCCATATTATCATCCATACCTTAAATTAAATCAAATCACCTAGTTACATCGAATATTTTTAAAATTACATTACCGTCCACAACAATAACAATTGGCTCGAAAAAGTATAGTAAAATACATTTATGCGACGCTTTCTGGACGCAAATATTTCGAATTTTATAAAATCCTGACAATTTCACAAAGTCTCATGAGAGACGGCCTCTAAATAGAGACGATCTACGTTGTCAATAAAGTCATACATGTTATTAATTAAAATGTCTATGTTGTTAACGTTGTTAAAGTACAACGGCAATCTTACATGATTGTACATAAGATAAGTTTTTTGAGACATTATTATGAAAGTGTTTCTAATTAACTGCAATTGGAAGATTGATTAATAGAAGTTCCATTAAAGTTATCCCCCACCATGTAAATCAATAAAGCATAAACTTGCACCAAATAATGGACAAATTTGATTATCGTATACAGTGGCAGGTAAGGCATGGTAAATGCCTTGTCTAGTTTTCTGGAACTTTCATATAGTATTCATGTACTTCTAGTTAAATCACATAATCTGGTCCGTAGGAGTGGTGCTTCCGTGATATTTTAAAGGCAAGTGGCCTAAACTCAGAAGGTCCATTTTTTTTGTTCTTTTTAATGTATTTTCTAGACAAATTTCTGAATAGTAAAGGTAACTTAACCTGGGAATACAAGTACAAGATGATTATAAAGGGATCATAATTAGGTGACCAGTATAACTATAACTAAAATTAGTGGAGTAGTAGTATAGTATATTGATGATGATTATAAAATGGCGTTAATCATGTGATAACGATATGGCAAATAATTGATGTTGGCGAATGACAGACGGACAAAGCCTCGATGCTGGACGAGATCATCGACTATGTCAAATTCCTACAGCTCCAAGTCAAGGTACAACTAACTCTTTTAGATAAATTAAACTAATTAAGAGTTCGGATTTGGAATTTATGAATTATTGACTTGTATAGATAATAGAACGTGGGAGTGTGAATCTTTTAGTTGACAATTTGCACTCATTTCAGCTGGCCGGATATTATTCATTTTCATTACTTTATGGATTTCCAAGGATTTTAAATTCTGCTTCACAAATTCTAACAAACACCTTATATTGCTAAGAGTAGACTTTTGAGCCCCTTAATTGTCTTTCTAATTTCTAGTACTCCTATTACTTTATCTACCTTAATTGCATAAAAATTAGTAGCACACAAGGTTTGGCATGGTCCCTCCTATACTAATGCAACCAAAATCAATAAAACCTGATTAAAAACACCTAAAAATATCTATTTTAACTTGATTTTTTAATTTTAATCGTTAGCCAACAGTTTAACTCAAAACTTCAATATATTCTCCAATGGTCTGATCCAAGTTACTCTATTTGTATTTTTAGATACCCAACCTAAACTTGGCTTTTCGCTCATATTCGATCCACTTGACTACAATTACATGAAACGTAGATGATCTACTAGTTGATTTGAAAAAATACTTTATGCAACTCTTTAAAATGCCGAATTTATTGTAATAAAAAGATAAGATCTTTCTAACATATAGGAAAATTATATTTCTGTCCACCCCAAACTTATGACAAACTCATCTTATTTAGCAACCACTACTGTAATTGAAATTTTACTATTATTTATTTAAACCAAATCTTTTATGATACTTCCTCTTTATTTACTAAAGGAGGCCCTAGCCTGTCATTGATTAACAAGAATAAACTTGGCATCTAATCTTCAGTAAAATTAAAATATAGGTACTCAGTGTCAGCAGACTGGGTGGTGCTTCGGCTGTTGCCCCGTTAATGGCTGATATGGCCTCTGCCTCTGAGGTTGGTGTAATTATACTCCAACTTCCTCCTTCTAGCTCTTCGACTCGAATATATTTTAAACAGCTACCCTGAAAATTCTTGATTAAACAGTCTGCGATTGTGCAGGGAAGAGGCAGTATGGCGAACATTAGCAATGGCACAACCTCGATGGAGAATGATGTGGCAAAGCTGCTGGAGGAAGACATGGGCTCCGCCATGCAATATCTCCAAGGCAAAGGACTTTGCCTCATGCCTATTTCCCTAGCTTCCGCCATCTCCACTGTCACAAGGAACCCCAACAACATTAACACCACCGCCAACAACCAAGGCCCCACTTCACCAAGCATGTCCGCTCTGACCGTCCAGTCTGCAACAGTCGGTGGATGTGGTAGCGGAGAACCTGCATCACGGAAAGATGGGAATTCAGTTTCCAAGCCGTGAGGGGATTACAAGCTTTGATATCATGGCCTAACCATTCTTCAGTATCGTGCCCGAAATAAAGCTGTAAAATAAATATTAGGAGACCTAAATGAATCAAGAGTAAGGCAAAGATAACCTTCCATTTTGTTTCTCTTTACCGCAACTACTCTTCCAAATTAATGGTTCTTTTTCTTTCTTTTGGAGTTAGAGCAGTAGAGTTCTCATAATAGCTTAGACACAGTGGAATATTTCCCTTGTTAATTAGCATGCTTCGAAGATCTTATTATTTTTTAACTATAATTTGTAACACAATATGCATATTATTCCGTACTTTAATTTAACAAAATTACTAAAATCGTTGTGCAATGCACAAACTCCGCATGAAAGATATCTGAACCACCATAATGGATCATTTCCCCCACCAAATATCTAACAGCAACCTAGCATTCTCACCCTGATGTACAATCTTCACAAGTCTTCTCTATCCTCAAAAGTCACGGACATCCTATAATGCTACCACCACAATCTGAGGTGAATCCATATATAGCCGAGGAGAATTATAACTAACCATCATCATGCCCAAAAATATTACCTGACCGGAATAGCACTAATGGATCCTAAACTCTACACATAAGTTGATAGACTTATCCTCCTTACCCAACTCGTGGTCGTGGACAAAGGATCAATGGAATCATATCAATATAGCAAACCTCAAGACTAAGGACTAAATGGAAAAGAGTGTTTAGTGAAAAAGAAAAGGATACAAGACTTTGTAGAGACTTCCAGCAGCCGGAAGACTTGTAGAGCCAACTACATGATCAAGGAAATCATATAGGTGTGCTTACGAAGTAGCCTTCTTGCAGATATATAATAGACTTCAGCACATATGCTCGCTTGACTTTCATAATTTCAATCACGTG
Source organism: Plantago major (assembly GCA_026545765.1). Lineage (NCBI taxonomy): Eukaryota > Viridiplantae > Streptophyta > Magnoliopsida > Lamiales > Plantaginaceae > Plantago > Plantago major. The sequence continues at coordinate 44,914,502 of CM048840.1, forward strand.
TGGTAGGAATAGGGCATGCGGAGCAGCAAAAAGAAAGAAAAGAAAATTAGAGAAATAACTATCCATTTCTCCGCTTGTTATACTTAAGAGTTAAAGCTAAGTACAGGCATCTTCAGTTCAAGAACCAAGTTTAGTATCCGGCATATTTTCTTATATGGTCCAACAGATCTATGGCAACGGGTGGGGGGGGGGGTTGGGGTGGGGGGAGTATATACACTTATCTTATGGTATTAAAGTTGGCCCAAGTCGGTGATTCAGAGCTCAATTGTGTGATGAGAGGTCCAAGAACAATAACATTCCCTCGTAGATAGATGGTTCGAAAAGAAGAGTGTTCCATCATTAAAAAAATAACCATATGTAAAGGCCTAGAACACTAGCCTGCACGTGCAAGGTCGTGTTGAATTATCTCATATCCCACATCGCTTCTTGTGAATGGACCCAAACTCATCATATAATTAGTCGTAACCTCCACCTCTTAACAAGTCCTTTAAGGGAACCATGACCCAATTCTATAGCGTACTAAAATATCATATATCCCACATTGCTTATCACCTGTGATGGACCAGTTTTGTAATGTCCCAAAAAGTTTTAGAGAGGTTAACGGGATTCAGAACAATGTGAAACTTTATTTTCAAAAATACGTCGTAAGAACTCCAAAGCAAGTGTGCTTGATCTAGATCAATTTTAAAGTGATCGACTAACTGGGAAGTCCCTCGATGCCTACACATGGGAGGACAAAACGTACACAAAAGGAGATGTGATGGTTTGTGAGGCCATCATATCACCAGAGTGCTTAAACCAACAAGAATTGATCACAACTTCAAATTATTACTCAAGTTTAGAGAAATTGTTCACTTCAATATAATAAAAAGCCCTAAGAAATATATTTATAAACTTTAGGAAATAATTTAGTGGAGTAAAAATGTTTATCAAGACATGGAGCTGGTAGAAATAGACATTCACGAGGAAGACATGCAAGAACGGGAGAATTGCATTTTTGGTCCTCTAAGTGGCAGAACTTACAGCTTTGGTCCTACCGGTCACGATACTAGCATTTATACCTCCTAAATTGATTTTTTTTTTGAAAATTTTGTTTGTGATTTTGGTCCTAAGATGAACTGGAGCATGATGTGCATGGTTGCAAGGTGGACATTCGTAATCTGTTTGGGTAAATTTTCAGCCAAATAGTCCATTATAGTATAAAATCCCAATTTAGAAAAGTCGCGAACCCTAAATTACCATATTGAATCAAAATTTCCCAAATCAATTTTCTTCTTCAAAATCACCACAAACTTGACCTAACTTAACCAAATTCTCAAATTCATTTTATAGTTCTATAAAATATACTATAAATAGAAGCTGAAAAAGAAAGTACAAGTAAAATTGAAAGAACTCTCCATGGAAGCTTTGTAATAGAGCTTCCGTGGGAGCTGCTGAAAGATTCTGATTTTGCGGAACATATTGTTGCAAGAAAGTTTCAGGGACTTCCTTTCTCATCTATCGACGATAGGTGGTGAAGAACTCCTTCAGCTTTCTATCTTCCCTTCTTTCCTGGAACCTTTTTGGAAGCTGTTGAATTGAATCATATTTGTTTTGGATTTTCTATTAGCACTCTGCTAAACATTTTCAAATTATTAGGCCAAGGTTTTAACTTTTTTTCCTCGTTTTGCTGATCATAAAGTCCAGCTCATCAAATACATATATTATGCTGTCCTAAGGACCAAAAATGCAAAAAAAAGAATCCAGTAGGACCAAAAATGAAGATGACAGTAACTTAGCGGTTGAAAAATGCAATCCTCCCTAACAGGGACAGTAGCAGGCTAAATATGCAAAAATGAAACAGACAATTTGAAGACACAGGATATAGAACAAGAAATTAAAAAATAATAACAATAAGGAAGTAGAAACTTTTTTCTACTTACTGGTGTGGAATGGAACTTGGACACTGACCCAATAGTTCATCCAACGAATCAGATCCCAAATCTTCTTCTTGTTTAACTTGCTTGTTCTTCTACTCCTACGGCCTGTTGACTTGGGATTTGTCGCGCTTTTATGCGCTCCTTCAATTGAAGCTCTAATTTGGGGCTTCCTGCTTACGTGGCAGGACAACTCACTACACCTCAGCCGGGGACCAAAATCACGGCAAAAAAACGCACCCCAAGAACGGAGGGGACGTATTTTTCCAGTATGGAATTCAGATGGACTAAAACATGTGATACCTTGAATTAGGGGACAAAAATGCAATTTACCCATAAATGGGGAGTTTCCCGAAATACAATACACCGCTCGAGCGTTATATTGTGGTTTTCCTTGCATGATGGATTTTGTAACGCTTTCTAGATGATGATCTTGCAAGAATTCCGGCGAGGAATTTGCGTGCTTCTTCACCTGATTGTAATTCAAATACAATGAACCAGCACTTCTCCGCGGGCATCACTCCTGCAACACAATAGAACCACATGTATCCCAATACATTAAAGAACCACAATCATGTGTTCCACAATGACTGGTTCTAAAATATATCAATTTCAAAATGTAAGAGCTTTCTATTAGAAATGGACACTGAAAATATGAGCCTTGATGTCACATGATTGTTAACCAAATCAGCTGGGATCCCAGTGCAACCAAGTGTCTCATCAGGCATCACTCCATCGAAATTAACTAGCATTTCATTTGCTTCAGTTTAGGAGAAAAGTTTCATGCTGTAAGTAACATACAGTACATTCGAGACACTACTGTTTTGGTACTTCCAGTGAAAGTCAACAGATGAAACCAAATAAAACATTTTTGCTAGAAAATCTGAAAACAGGTTAACAATAATTCGAGCAAATGATCAAGTAACAGTTCATTCTTAACTGAGAATAAAAAAGAACTATTCCATGTATTGCTTTTAAATATCCAACCCGAAAACTGAAGAAAGTTGAAAACACATTATCACAGCAAAACTAAGTGAAATATATAAATGGAAGTAAATAGTTGAAGTAAGTTACCAAAAGAGCGCTAAACATATCAAACCACACACCAGTGGGATTGACTGCCACTTGTGCACCGCAAGGTGTCATAATGCTCAATCTGTGCTATGCCTCGAGATCAAAAAAAAAAACCAAAAACATTAGTTGTTCAGGTCAATAATATGAACTGAATTGACTTTTGACTCTAATGACTAGCATCAACCTATGCCAACATCAGCCACCCAAATAATGCTTCTCTAATCTCCTTCGAGGTACTTATTCTGCCTACCTGAATCAGATGGAAAGCATCTTAGTCTTCGACAAGCTGTCACACGGATCTCCAGCAGTGAGGAGAGTGGCAAAGGGCCGTGATATATACTCCATGCAGACATGTTAATTGATGAGTTGTACTGGGGAAGGTATCACACTATTTTTTCAGTTCTTGTTGTATGACTACCAAGATCCTGGACGACTTTTAACATCGATGAACTGGGGAGATGCATACCACCTCTGAATATGATCTAACCATTTTACTAATCCGACCACCAGAGCAATTCTCAACAAACTACCCTTACTCTTCCTCCTGCACCAACTATATCCAATATTCATTTACAATCAGCCTCAGATTGAAGAAGTCAAGTCTCAAATTCAATTGAGTCCTCACATAAAATGACACTGATTTAAAATATCTCTAACCAAGTTCATGACTCTTGTGCACTAAACGTTCGAATTTTTTTGAACACATTTCATAATTCATAGGTAGTGCTTATGAGTTATGATCACATTTCATCGTATTACGCAAACATAGGTAAATCTAAATATAGAAGATTAGATACCAACCAAGGAAGCAGCAAAATACATGTTTACAGTGCATTAATATGCGAAAAAAAAGTGATTTTGGTAATTTTCAGAAACAACCCGAGTTTATCCCACTTTACACATAAACCCACGACCGTGAGTGAACTTACATATAGACCCCGCTCCGCCCTCCGTTTAGCATCTTCTTACTTTAAGTCCCACAACTGATAGGTTTCCCAAATATACACCCAATGGCATCATAAACGTAAATAAATAAATAACAGAATGGAATGAACTGTTGAAGGTTATGTGTAAAGGGGGATAAACTCAGTGTGTTTGTGTAAAAACCCCGATTTTCTAACAGTTCAGCAGTAAAGGTGAATCAATTGGAATCATGGTATCCTCAACTCCAACCTATGGGATATCCGGAAACCGTGCGGTAACAAGGCATGTTTTATTGTGTAAAGGCGCAGACCACGAATGGAAATCCTTTAGTTGAGTTTGCTTTTATAGGCTATTCTATCGAGCTGTTACCTTGTTGAAATCTCCAATGTGCCACATGAATGCGCACAGGTAAACAAAAATAGAAAAGAGATGTATGGGCAAGAACAGGTGTATTACCATTTTCCACATCCGTCATTTCTTAGGTTGCTAAGGAATGACGAAGGGTACACAAGATAAGACAAGGAAAGACTGCACGTGTGCATCACTGCCATCCACCCTTCCGTTGGTTGCTATTGAATAGAAAATGTAGCAAAGTGGTCACAACCAGCCCACCAAAAATCCACATCTAATATAGCTATGTTTTCTGAAAGAAGGATGCAAGTGAAGGAAAAGTGTATCTTGAAGAGTGCAGGTACCAGAAAAGATATTCTGGAATGCACAGTTAAGATGCTAAACAGGGATTCTGGTTTCAATTTATACTCACATTTAAACTGGCTAACAGGAAAACAAAATCAACTTTTGATACAAACTTATTCTACTTTTATTCAATTCTCAGATGTTTCAAGAATGGAGAAAAGGGGATGCTCATGGCACAAGCACATTAAAAAAAAATTGAGAAGGCACAAGCATATTGAAAAAAATTGAGAAGTTGACATTGCAGATAAATAAATACTACTTCAATGTCATATGTCTTGAGAAGTTGAAATAACAGTATATGTCTTGAAATAACAGTATGGTTGGACAAGCTGGTAGAATGTTACTTCTCAATGTATACTGCAATTACAGTATATGTCTTGAGAAGTAGTATTTATTTAACATTCTACCAGCTTGTCCAACCATACGAGTGAAACTGCAAGACACATATATACTGTTATTTCATGTACCAGACACACCACAAGCAGGTAAGGGAGCCTAAGCCAAAAAATTGGAACTAAGTTCCTATTTGCTCCTGCAATTTTACAAAGTAAGGGCATGCTGCCCATACCTTATTCTCTTGGATCAATTGCTAGTTGAAAATGGAAACAACGCACAACTAACCGGGGAAAAACAGGAATTAAAAGTCCACTATGATCTCAACATTTTCTACAAGGAAATAATCGTCACCCATCATCAAAAATCCATATGTCAGCCTCTTCAAACTAGGCACACATTCTCAACCACTACCCATACACTTATTCCACGTACAGATATAACATATGTCCTCAGTGTATATTTTCACTATAAACCCACTATCCTACCTGCACGACCAAACAACACCAGACACACCAGTGTGATCACAATCTCTCTCACCATTCGACCACCTACATAAGCAACCACATTCTTGCCCTTCACTCAGTTGATCATTTACTACTTATAGGCTATAGCTATCAGCAATTACTGGTTGCCGAAAAATCTCCACCCAAGGTGGTGGTGGTGTGGGGAGAATCTTTCCAGGTAAGTGAAATGTACACACCTTGTATCAGGCTGAAATTAATGACACCTAAACACCCATTTTTAGATAGTAGTCTCATCGGCACACTGCACACAATCCAAACAACACTCTATCACAAATATTGAAAAAATATATCTATCACACCGTTAGTTTTAGATTCCTTGAAACCATTTAATCTGACTCAGCAGAAGAATCTCAAAAAGGAAAAGAAAGAAGACGAAAAGAACGTAAAACCCATTGTTGATGAAAATTATAAACAAAATGATTCCAAACTATGTCTTGAGTTCTCCATACTTTTTCCATCCCATATTTGATGATTAATCATTTTAGGATTGATCTTATAAACACAGCAGAAGCACTTTTGGGCTTAAAAAAACAAACCAAGTTAAAAATTTATGCAGTACAAAAAACTCCATGTTAGTTGTAAGGTGACCATGTGGTGAACTTCATAGAAATTATAGAAGAAACACTACAAAATAGCATCACGAATTAAATTTGTGATGCAAATATATTTTGTGGCAAAAAGGACCATGGCCAATGCATCATTGTGGTGATGCTGCTGCAAGACCTGGTCTTGGGTCATCGGACACCCACTAATGCATGAAGTTTGTGAATCCTCTGTAATATAAGAACAAAAAAAAGCGAAAAATAAACAAGTTCCTCCGGGACTCAAAACCAGATTCCACTAAGGCATCACATTTGTATTATTTTGCAAATATCATAAACAAAAAATTTAATGAATATCGATCTGTTATCACTGCAAAATATAAAAGGCACACAATTCTTCATTATACGACCAACAAAAACATGAGAAGGAATCACCGGAATTTTAAGAAAAATAAAGAAAACGACATTGAGGGAGCATCACATCAACTCACAGCTTAAGAGAGGAGCACAAGTGAAATTTTCAGGAAATTCACTTGTTTTCCGTTTTGTCTCTTATTTGCTTAGGAATCTTGAGCCGGTTCTCGTATTCTTGCACTTTCCTTCAATTGAAAGTGACCTTAGAATTATGGTGGAGAACTGTCTATAGTGCTGAAGACATTTTGAAGGCCTTCTCAAGTGTTTCTTCATCACATTTCTTGTCTCTTTTTGGAATACATTTTATAAGCAATAATTATCGTCATCAATTCCAACATTATCATACAAACAAAATAGTGATATTACACTACTTCATAAAGTAGACTTGCACTACATGAAATTTTAGTTTGAAACACCATCATGTAGTGCTAGACAACTTTATTGTAGTAGTACAATATTACTATTTCATTTGTATGATAATTCTTGAAAAGGTAACATTAAGGATTTGTACATCATGTAGTGCCAGGAATCTTTATCATGGCCCATCCATATACAAGTACTCCAAAGCCACTTTGTTAGTTCATATTCTAAGAATGTAATTCAATATTAAGTACTTCATATACTATTTAGATGCTGAAAGGAGCATGAATCGTTATAAGTAGTCTATTTCAAAGTTAATCATGAAACATAGTAGTACTTTCCAATCCCTTAATGCCCATCACCCTGCCCAGCCCAGCAGGTGAAGTACCCACTGGAACCTGGGACAGGTGCTAATGCTTTCACCGAGTAATACATCTCTTCTTTCTATCAAATGAAGCATTCAAACCACACTTCACACAAATGAATCCTTCAAGCTAAATTTTGTCATACAACTGTATACTTCATATACATTTGATGATCAAAAAAATGTTCTTATGGATTAAATTCCTCAACCCCCACCCCCTACTACTCCACATACATGGATGTATATTGATACAAGAGAGAGATAAAATGTAACTAAACGATACTGATGATACAAAGAATCCTCTGAGATAAAGAACAGCGTTTTAGAATACACTAGGGTAATATTACTCCCTCCATTTTTTTAAACATTCACATTTGGAATGTCACAAAGTTTAAGATGGAATATAAAAATTATTTGTGGAGATGTTATATTGATAAAGTTGTTCGTGGAGAGTGTAAATAGTTAATAAGTTGAGTTAGTGGGTGACCATGAATGGAAAGTGAATTTTGAGAAAAAATGTGAATGTTTGTACAAGAACAGAGGGAGTATGTTTCATTTACAGGAATATAGGTCAAAGGAGCTAAATATGTAACACTCTACTGTCCAGAAAACCCTTTGCATTTACAGTTCGCATGATCATTTTAAAAAATGATTAAAAGCTCGAAAAATGTTGGTGAGTAGTATTTTATGAGAAGACAAAAAAGCAATGGCAATTTAAATTTGTTCAGTAAAAGAAAATAAATTTTTTTTTTTTGGGAGAGGAAGTAGTTTCTCTGACCGTCCAAAGAGCGAATTGGCAAGGGTTTCTTCTAAAAAGGATTAAACATGAAACAAAGTGAGCCATATTAAGCTGGTGATAAAGTGCCCTATGAGAGAATGAAATGCAGTAACATAGAGTGTGCAGCATCATCGAATATATAACTGACTTAATCACAACAGAATATTTCATCCAAACATTCCACATTAATGGGAACGCAGTTGTTACTTTTCTCGAGTCCTCTGACAACTTTTTTTGCACTAAACCATTAATCTCGATGGCTGTTCAATATATCTTACAACTAGAGAAGCAATTAACTTACGGTGCAAAAGAGGGAAATCAAGCTTCTCAAGAGCACATCCATTACTCACACTATTAGCAATTTTTCAATCAACAGAAGTAGCAAACGTTTGTTTTGTTTAAATAGTCTAATTTAGTAAGAGATCAACCTTGCATATGACTGGAACTTTCTTTCACTTGTTAGACGATTCACTTTCAGAAAATATTCTCACTGTATCTTTAATATTTCATTATTCACATACATGAGCATATTGGTAACCACTTTATAAGGAGTCCTGCACAATTTTAGCCTTTTCCCACACACAAACTATGAAAAAAGCCAGCAAGGTTCCGTTTTTCTCTTTTAAACATACAGAAAAAAGCAAGTATCAATTTGAGGAGCAATGTCCACAAATTAAGCAATTAGTACCTCCCTAAGTTCCAAATTACAATCTTCAAACACCATCACCCTTTACCAAAGCTTATCAACATACAAGTATTCGAACATCAAAAGAGACATCGACCTCATCTGAGAAAAAGCTTTAAGCTTGACAGCATTGATTTATTCTATCTAGGAGTCAATAGTAATTTTATGAATATCACAGCAATTGACAACTTACAAAGCCGGGACAATAAAACCCGAAATTAGTAGTTTAATAAGGTACACATTTACGCCATATAACAGTTCAGTAATGAGCTTCATAGCAAATTTGTTTTCTAGACATTTTCTTGAGAATATAGTTCGACAAATATCAAGTCGTAGTTCATTTTCCAGTTACATTCTGAAGGGAACGCATTGAACAAATAACTTACGTGTGACCTAAAAAGAAAAGATAACCACCCAACCCAACTAATTTAATGTTAATTCATTGGAGTATGGCAAGATTGGTAGAGTTTAACCAAGTATTTCCTGTCCAATTAAGCACCGGTTCTGCGAAATACATCCTTCAGGCTAGATTATATTGGTTTATCCAAATAAGATTAAACAAAAGACATTACGCAGTACAAGTGTACAACTATCCATATGCAACATAAAATGACCCTATAAAGCTCGATCAATCTTATCAGAGAAAGCACGCAAAACTTGATTGGATAAAATCCGATAAAAGTTTTAACAATCTGTATCTACTATCATTTAAAACAAAGTATATCTCTAGTATGTTGGAGAAAGGTAAATGAATGCATTTGTTTACCTACATTCATATTGCAAGATAACACAGATGCATTTACTCATCAATCACAAGAACCATATATATATGATGATTTGATGTAGCAACTAAGACTTCATGGTTTCTCCGTGAGAGCAAACCAAAGTACTATGTGTTTCACTTATACAGTGGGGGAAAGGACTCTATATGAGCATCCAAATCAAGCCAGCAATAACAATACCTGCAACAGAAAGCAAGAGTTTGGGATTCAAATCCTCCGTCATCAGTCGAGCAATGCATCTTTGTTGCTGGAGAAATTAAAAAAAAAATTGAATTATGGCAACAAACTATTGAAAGGACTAGAGATGCAGGTTTTCCTTAACCACAAGTGTAGAATGCAATAGCACAATAAGCCTCACATAAAATATACTCCTGCTAAGTAACTTAATCAACTGTTTGTTGTCAGGTTGCATTACAAGAAAAGGTAGAAAATTAGAAAAACTAAATAGATAAAAATTCAGTACAAGGCTAGTTTCTTGTTTTGCAGAAGATGGAAGAATGGGATATAGGTAGAGTAAGTCTCAAGTGTTACCTTAATAGTTCACTTACTCAGTACCAAAACAAAGAAAGAAAGAAACGTAAGATGGACTCACCTTCGGATCATATTCATAACAGAATTTCCTCCATTATATATTCAGAGAAAACAACTGCACAAGGCAAACAATAAGAGTAGAAATACTTCTTTTTTTTTTTGGGTTTTGTTTTTCAGTTAATAAAAGAAGAAGTAAGAAGAGTGTGTGTAGTGTGAGAGACAGAAAGAAAAAGAGAGAGAGAAGTAAGGGAAAGGTAGAAAGGAAGCTGGCAGAAGAAAAGTGAGCACACGCATAAACCGTATACACAATTTGTTATACCATTTGCCTGCAAGTGCTCACTCTCTTCTGTCAATTAATCCCCACCCCACCTACCTATTTCTTTCTTCCTCTCTAAAAATCACTTCTTTTTCATTTTCAAGATCTAAAAATCACTTCTTTCTTCCTCTCCTCTCTAAAAATCATACTAACATATATACTATAATCAACCAAGAACAAGAACAAGAAATTAAGGTCATTTAAAGAAACATAAACAAACCCAGAAACAGCAGCTTCATCATCATCCACAAAACAAAACAAACAAACAAAATAAAACAAAACAAAACATCTGGAGTAGTACTTGAACAAGTTAGGGTTTTGTCGTGTAGTGGTGATCTGGTTTTATTGCTATGACATGCAGCAGATAAACAATCAAACAGGTGGATTTTTGATACAGTAGTATCAGTACGAGTTTGATGATGATAAAAGAGCTTACAAGGCTGTATATAGATTTTGATTGGATTTAGGAACAGGATGGAAATCAAAGGACAAATTAATTCATTAATCAAAAGTACTGAACCAGTAACACACATCTATACTCCATCCGTCCCGTTACAATTTCAATTTTTTATCCATTAAATGGAAATTATTTCTTCTACTTTATTTACAATCTCCTTATATTTTATTCACAATCTATCATATTTTATTGATTTATTTAAATACTTTAACACTAGATCTCCTATTAAGTCTTGCGAGAGACCCCTATATATAGGAGAGTCCCGAAAGTCCATTCAAACATTAAAATTAGACAATTATACTTTTTTTCTCGACTTGGCTTTCTGATGGTTTTTCGCGGATCTTTTGACCCGGATTCATTAAAAACGGGTCAAGTAAAAACTAGACAATATAATGTAAAAACTAGACAATATAGACAATTATGTTACACTGAGTAAATTTCTGGACAAGTAATAAAACTAGACAATTCATTTACAAAACTAGACAATATGTTATAAAAACTAAACACTAATTTTTCTTCGATTGCTTTAGTTTCTTCAGAGTATTCTTCTTCAAATCATCCAATCCACCCTCTTCAAAATCATTATCAGCAGCAGGTCTCTTAGATCCTTGAGAAGCTTTTTCATCAACAACTTTCTTTGTTTTTAGCTTTTTCAACTTACATAAAAAATAGACAATACATACTAAAAACTAGACAGATCAACACAACTGCACAACATAAAGATATAACATGAAAAAACTAGACAAATATTGTTAAAAACTAGACCATATGTGTTAAAAGCTAAAACATAAGGTATTTACATAAAAACTAGACAATATATGTTAAAAATTAGACAATTTCACGCAAAAAACATATATACATTCAAACTAACACTGAACAAACTAGATAATTTTGACTAAAATGTAGACCATTTATACAAAAAACTAAACGAAATCGGGAAAAACATAAGTGACCTGAAAATCGAGGAAACGACAAGGTAATGACTTATGTGTGTTGAGTAGTCGGAAATTCGCCGGAGAAGACAACCGGAAAGCTTTGAAGTCCGGTCAACAATTTTCAAAGTCGACAAAACGGAAAAACAAAACTGATAGAAAAGTAGATCGGCTCATGAGCTACTCAAATATGCAATCGGATTTAGTATTGGTGGCCAGACGACGGAGTTACGACGGATTTAGTGGTGATTTTAGAGAGAGAAAGCGATTGGAAAATAGAGAGAGAAACATAAAGAATGAAATGAAGAAAGTGAAATAAAACCCAAAAAAATTGACTTTTATACTAAAATCGCCAATTCTTAAAAATCCACCTTCAATCCAGATCCGCAAAAAATAATAAAACAGACAAATATAAAATATATATAATTTTTATCTGAAATTAGATAGATTTTTTGGACTCTCACAAAGTACACTTTTATAAGAATTTGTATATCTTAAAACTTAAGAACGTAGCATGACCGAGTAAGTATTTATTTATTTTTCTATAATGAATAATAATCTATTCTTTAGTGGGTAGTCGTCTACTTCCACCCACGAAGGAACGAACCGACATCTTATCTTAAACTCCACAGATTAGTACTTTCATTACTTTTTCTAAATTAATTTGTACTTCTTCTTCCATCTAATTATTATTATCTTATCAATAAAACTATCAATGTTTTTAATCAAAACGTCTATGTTGTTAATAAAATAAGTCTTGTTATAATATAAAAAAACATTAATACTGAAAACATATGTATTTTGATTAATAACATCGATGATTTTTTTTGACAATATAGATCCATCTCTAGATAAATTGTCTAAAGACCTTTCTGATTTAATCTTTATCATAATATTACTTATTACTATTATTTTATGCAACAGTGAAAGGCTCGAGAGAGACTAAAACAATGGAGTTGTCAACACACCATTAGCTGCTACACTACCAACTCAAGCTCCCTTTGTCTTTTTCTTGCTCCCTCCACCACTCCAAATTATTTCTTTATTTCCCACTCGTTGTATATAAATTCAGAGATAATGTGTGACGTATCCAATTATTATTTCATCGAGATCCAAACTGAGACAGTTACTCATGAATTCGTGTCCAATTCACACATTAAACGTCCAATACGTGCGGTCAATAGAACCGTCGTGGTTCCCGGATGGTTTTGTTGGCCTGGGTGGTCATCGCCTCATCGGTATATGTGGCTATATTTTTGGGCTGGCTACCAAGCCACTTGCCCCTTTTAATGGTCTCGCCTTTTTATTTTTGTGTCTTTGTATTAAAAAATTCAAGAAATGCAAAAAAATGCCAATGGAGTGGTCATCAAAGTTTTGAAAAAAATAATAAAATAAAATAAAAAATTGTTCACGAACTTGGTGATGGTTACCACATGAGGTGAAAAGTGTGGTCACGGTCATCCAAAGACCCATAATGGTAGTCTTAGCCTCACAGACCAACATATGAACTTATTACACTTTTGTCGCCGACATGCGCATCGGAAAATTAAACTCATGCACATCAAGATATTTATTAGTAGGTCAGTGATCCTAAAATTACTATAAAGTAAACACGTTTGACTTTGTGGTTACCATGGATATATTTATGAATATAACATACTCCCTCATAACGCAAAGTTTGAGAGGTTCGAGAATTGAGCATATGCATGATAACAAGGTGCACATTTCTTTTCATAAATCCATCCATAAAACTCCGAAGTTAAGCGTGCTTATTCTGGAGCAATCTTAGTATAGGTGACCTACTGGAAAGTTTTCTGGTGTACGCACGGGTGAAGACAAAGTGTGCGGGAAAGAATATATGTTAGATGCGATTGGACATATCATACAAAAAGCGATCCAGATTAACGCGATGGCGAAAAAGGCTCTGCCGATCGATTAGTGGTAAGGTCATTACAAATGGTATCAGGGCCGACCCAACCCAAAATGTACCCACAGGGGGTGGACGGTTGTGATGGGTGTTAGTTTAAATTTATTAGATTTTGATGAGTAATAAGACATGTCTATTATAACTTGATGAGTAAGTAGTACTTAGTCCATGGGTTACGAAGGTACCTTTGTAAAGAGGAACCTTCTGAGGCCGCTAAAACTAGTGAACTTGTACAAAATGTTAGGTCTATGAACGTAATTTTATTTTATACCTTTCCTAGTAGACCATGACATCAGTAGAAGGACTATAAGACACTGAAGACTTAGGCAGATTGCACAATTTTGCTGAGAAACACTTAGTAAAAAATGCACAAGTTTGCTGAGAAACACTTAGTCAAAACTGCACAAGTTTACTGAGTAAAAATATCAATCCTCATAAAGCCTCACAAACAGCAAAGCACTCAGTATAAGTGAAAAACTAAATGACATAGTAGGTTATACTGTGAACTAGCTTTCTAATACTAAGGCTTAAAGAGGAGAAAGACAGACGAGCTTACTGAGTGTTTTATCCGTTGAAGAAAAGGAGAAGAGACAGTACAATGCATTACTGTCTTAGAAAGTTTTCTGAATTTTTCACTAAGAGACAAAAACTTTGTGTATTATACTCAGTACAAGAGTAACAATTAGCTCCAAAGTTTGAAATTAGAATCCAAACGATAGTAATTTCAAACGAAACTATTTGAGACTATAAATAGGAACACTTAGAAGCTAAAAAAACACACCAAACACAGAGCATTATATCTAGCTATTGCGATCAAACTCTTGAGCTTTCTAAGTTCCTAACAAACTCCTACAAGACTTAAGCTTTGTGAATCTACTTGTAAGGAAGTAGAACAAGCTCTTAAGTTGCGACTTTGAAGTGTTCTTTCTTCCAAACAAGAACAAGTCTTGATCACCAGAAATAACAAACTTAATCTTTGAAATAGAACTTAAGTTGAGTTTCTTGTTCACTGAAGTAACTGGAATATTGTTACCTAAGTGGATACTATCTTGACAACTCCTTATAAACAACCACATTGTTGTTCCAGAACGGATAAGTAAAAAGACTAGAGGGGGTGTGAATAGTCTTTTAAAACTTTTGTCGATAAACACAGTTTCTCAGAAACTTGGGGCATTTCTGATACTTAAATTCAGAGCGCGGAAGACTTTAAGATAGGTAAGTGCAGAAACAAAAAGTATGTGTGTGTGCTTTGCTGAAAAATAAATGCAGAAAGGTAAATAACACAGCAAGTATAGTGGTATCTGGAGGTGGCGTAATCCTCCAACTAATCCACTTCGGTCTTTCTGAGACCTAGAATTCACTAGAACAGATAATTGAGTTCACCTTACAATAATCCTATTCTAAGATTCCTAAACAAATGGTTCCCTGACCAAATGTTCCCCCAGGTTATTCCCGACTCCTAGAGCTAAGTACTTCCTCTACTCGAGATAACCTTGGAGTTATTCACGATTTCCCAAATCAGTACTTCCTCTACTCACGCCTTGATGGTGTTGGTTATAAGGTTTGTCGAGAGGCTTCTTGTATAACTTTTGGTTATGTTTCCGGAGAGCTAATAGAACAAGACTACTTAATACACTTGTTCGGTGTATGGCAATCGCTCTTCTTGACCCAGTAATTGATGTCAGATTACGGAGAATGAGCTTGGAAAGGTTATCGATAGTTCAACTCTTTCACGAATAACAATCTCTTGTTAAGGTTCGGGACAACTTAGAACTACTAGTGATTCTTCAAGCAAAAGCTTTTCGGAAAGGGTAGTAGAGTGCTTGAGAGAATACTTTGCTTGATGGTAAGTTTGCAAGATAGAGCGTTCTAAGGTATGTTCTTCAAGCATCTAAGTGTGTGATATATATAGATAAATTTGAGAGGCGTTTGAATTGTATCCGTTGTGCTCTCTATCAAATTATATCCGTTTATATCTTGAACTATGTACTCAGAAGTCACTATCTCTTGTTTGAGAGGACTTGATTTTTGCGACATTTACGCGATGCATTTAATGCATAGTACTGTTCATTGTCCTTTAGTCTCAACGGATACATGAGCCTTTCTGATGGCTTGCATGCTCCATACTCATGATGTCATATGTCCAGAATCATATTTCCAAAGTAAGTTAATGTACTTAAGAAAGAATTAAGGACATAGTCTTTCTGAGTTAGACTAAACCTTTGTGTCTTCATAAACCTTGTGCAATCTTCAGTCTTCTAATCTTCAGAAAAGCTCCATTGCTAGGATTGATCTTCATGGTCTTCTTGAAATAAAAAATTACACTCGAGACCTATAATCCTAATACAAGATTTACTAGACTAATCATACTCAGTGATTTCCTCTTTTACAATGTTCAAGTGAACTAAGAGTACTTAATCACCTTTCTGGCAAAGATAAGAACATGTGATGAATGATCAAAATACTAACAGATATTCCTAACAAATGTCCCCCTTTTTTATCAGTCATCCATGACTATCTTTTAAAGTCCTATTACAAATTTGTAATCTTGGAAGAGAAAACAATCCACCACTTAATCATTTCAAATGATATTCAATTTTAGTTGAATTAAGTGCAGAAAGTAAAACATCAACCAAATCACAAGAAGTGACCTTTCTTTGATAAGTTGTCATCTATTAAAATGTATCGAGAGTATGATCTTGAGATAGAGTGCAGTTCTGAGCGAGATGCAACTTTTACGATAGAGAAATTGAAACAATCGGCAAGATTACAAAAGTAACAAAACATACTAAGTAAATTAGAACAACGAGTGTCCAAGCTCCAAGTAAACATTCTAAGATACTAGTCTTCAAGTCTTCAAAAATAACTTAGGTTCGAAACCTCGAGTTCTTGACCTTTCTGGATCGATTGACATAATCATCCACTTTTACGCATTCTTGGACATAGTCATAAAGAGTCCTTCTGACAGAGAGTTATGTATTTCTGGACAAATCACATATTTCTTGGTAACTCTTGCCAAGTTTATGATTTTTCCTCAGAAAATGTTTGACCCAGTAGTATTTTCCCCAAACCCAGGCATGGTCTACTTGCAGCTGAGATAGGTTGAAATATTTGTATATTTCTTCCAGATAGTGTATATCATCTAGGTATTCATCCAATGTCATATAGAATGACTCATAGGTTGAAACTCCTAGTTTGTTCTTCTTGTTGTAGCTACCATCCATTTTTCGTACCTTGTGTACATCATCGGGCTTTAGTAAGGGCAAGGAGAGGTCCATCTTTCTGGCATCGTTTCTCTTCTCTACTTCAAAGTTTAGCCAGGCATGAAGGTGCTCAGATTTTAGCAATTCTGGCTTGCCTTCTCTCCATTTCAGTTTCTGGTTGAGGATGGGAGTTGGAAACTTATCATTGACAAGTAAATGTTGTTGTTCCAGAATCCAATACCCTCTCTTGTTCAGAATGCACCTATATGAAGACTCTTCATTACTCGTCTTCACATATTCAATGTGGGCATCGGTTGGCTTTTCTTGAACAATTTCTCTGTTTGTTACCTTATTTGGAATCCTTCTTGATTTTTACATTGGGTGGCCTTACATGGAGATCCTCTAACCACTTTCTTCACCTTGAAATTTGTCTTTGGTGGAAGTTCCTTGTATTGACTTGGTATTTCGGAAGGAGTTACAGGCCAAAGGCATTCTTTGCCGAGAGGGGTTGTGAGGTGCTTGCTTGCCTTCTTCTCTTGTGAAGTGGATGTTCATCATGTCGATTCATCCTCATCATCATCATTGAAGTTCAACAAAGGAGGCTTGCAGCTTTCTTGGTCTCTCACTTCTCCTTCTTCTTGGTCTTCTCCTTTTGAGATTATTCTGGTTGTTCCCTTCTGAGATCCTAAGGGACTTAGTTCCCCTAGTGACCATACTTCTCAGCCTTCTGGCTGGTTGATTTGGAACAACTTCTTCAATAGGAGTGTCTCCAGTGGTGTCCTTAATGACTAGTTGACTTGAGGAGGGAGGCATAGATTGTTTTCTCTTTCTTCCTCTGCCTTTATGAGGCATCTCTTCTTCTTCCCCCTTAGTCATGAATGACTGACTCATAATGGCATAAGCTTCAGAGAGTGAGTCAAAGTTTTTATGGAGATTATTGTGCACCTTGACCAATTCTTGGATTTCTTTCTTCAGCTCGTGGTTCAGCTTAACTAGTTCCTGCTCCTTTCTGTTGAGCTCTTCAAGTGGCCTAAGAATGGCGTTGGCTTGCAGAACAACATGGCTGGCTTCATTGAGTGCTGCATTAGCATTGTTACAATCCTCATCCCTGACCAACCCTAGGTCTTTCTGAGAGAGAGCTATCTTTGGTTGCTCTCTGAAATGTATGACTAATGACTTCATCTCTTCTGATGATTTTAGCACCGGTGTCTTGAGCAATTAGTGTCTTTACGAGTTCCAAAAGATACTATTTACGCAGTGCTCTTCACTTCTTGAACTACTTGGTGCAGAGAATATATGAGGAGCAAGTAGAGCTCTCTTGTGTTGAGTGACAAGTCTCTCATCTTCTGCGTCAGTAATCAAGTTTTGGTTGTTTTCAGCATCACTCTTATTATCTTTTTCTTGAATAGTTTGCAGATTGACAACCTTTTTCTGCTTTCCATCAAGTGTGCTGGCCTTCTGAGAAGATATAGAAGGTCTTTCTGATGCAGTCTCAGCATCATCTTCTTCATCATCATTGTCATCCATGGCATCTATTTGGTATTTGTGACAACAATGGCATCTTTGATTTCTTTGCTATTCTAGGGCCAATTCACAGGTGTTAGCTTCTTTGAGCTTTTGAATTTTGGCTTCCTTTTCATCAACAAGAGCTTGGCACTCTAAGTTGATTATCTTATCTTCTTCAACACCTTTACGAGTTGTTCAATCCACGAACTTCGGCGAGATATCTCTTCAAGTATATCGTTACATTACATCATTGGGTTTTCTGATGAGACTTTGAAGGTGATGATGGGGCTTTCTGAGCATTGGAAGGAGTGGCCTTGTCTTTACTTCCTTTGCTAGCCTTCTGAATCCCGCCTTGTCCAGGTTGGGGATGATCATTCTGATCATTATCATCATCATCCTTCTTGTTTTCTTGACTTGGATGCTCAGAAGGGGGTTCTTGATAATCATTCTCGTCCATTTCTTCTTCATCTTCTGAAATCAAGTTGATCACATTTGGGAATGTAATCATTCTCCCATTCACTTCTTCTTGCTCAATTTGGGTAAGTAGTGAGCTTACTAGCAATGCGGGATGGGTTACCATACGCTCTTGGGTTTGAGCATCCATGATTTGAAATCTGCTAGAAGTTTTGTGCTACTTCATAAGTGAAGTCTTCATGCATCAGTTGGCAAAAGAATAAGACTGTTGGGAACAATGCATGGATGTAGTCTTCGGTTAGAAATTGCTCTCTTTTTAGACGTCGATTACTCGTGCTATTTCGAAAGGTTGACCTTTACGAGTTTACCTCATTATAAAGCACTTTAGATGTTTCTTAGAGTGTATACGGAAAACCTTGAGTAAATCAAGCGGCACAAAACTTAGAGCTGTGTAGAAAGGGATCAAGTTAGTTTTGTTCAAACCACTTGAGTTGGTATCGTGTGCAAAGTAAGCTTTACGAGCATACATGTAGAAACACCAGCTCATTTGCTTGGTATCGCTTGTTTTGTACAGAGGCCTCGGATACCTTGTTGTGAGGAGAAGTCGATCCTCAACAACCTTTCTTTCCTTGAGCACGAGAAACAAAATCAAGTATGTTTAGAAGCTTATCGGAAAAGATAAATAGAGATGCTTTCGAGACTTCACTTACTTCCAGTGAGGAAGCTCGGTTGCATCTTCTCGAAACCAGGGGTTTCGACACCTTTCTGCGAATCTTGCTTGTTCAGTTTCGTTTCTATTGGAGGAGTTTTCAAGAATTTTCTCCTTCAATTGTTCTTGGTGAGCTGTAAGAACAAACATAAGAGATTTAGTAGTGGGATTTCGAGCATTCTTGAAGAAGATTATTCTTGAGTGCTTACCTTCTCGGAAGGCTCGATAAATGCTTCTTGAGCTTTCGACCTGGATTTTCTTGGTTTTGGAGTGTTGGTCCTCCACCACTACTTCCTCGATTAGAGCTGAAAGTAAGACAAAAGAAATTTAGAACACAAGATATTAATTTTTCAAGCAAGCTATTTCTTATTAGAGATAACTTAGCTACACAGAACGAGGCTCTTCTTGTTGTTACGAGGTTGGAGAAACCTCTTCTTCATTCGGAAGGGTGGACAAATTAACTTCCCCACGAAGTTTGTCTCGATATGGCACTGTAACAAAATGAAGCTTATGAGTAACAAGTTAACATTGAAATGTCGACAAGTTAGATATAAACTACTTTTGCTACACGAAAAGTCGGTGATCATTGATCTTTTGGACTTGTGGTGAATCCACGGTCTCTCTGTGCTCATTGTTGTTCTCCTCTGTAGTATCATTACGAGTCTCCATCTCGGTTTGATCCCTTTACGAGTTGAGCTCTCTCGGAAGGTTGAGGAACTGTTCAACGAGGTTTTCTTGACAATATTGAGTCTTTGGTATTGTGAATGTGGAAGCAATGTCGGTATCTTCCATCATTCTATCTTCCTCACCAGACCTTCTTCTTCCTTTGGCGGAGGGCTCTTATCTTTCTGAAGAGCTAAGTTTGATGCTCCTCCTTGGGTCTCAAGCTTAAATCTTTTGAGCACTGTTGCAATTACTTCATCGTCCTCAGAATCATTTTTTACGTAGGGAGACCCATCTATGATATTTTATCATCTCGAGAGTTACAGGCGATCTGTTTGAGGATTCTTGGGGCTTCTGGGCGCCTTTACGGCGAACAACATCTTCTAAGACCTTGTCTCCAGAAGGTTGTGCCTCTTGAATGTTTATGGACTTGGAGGTCCTTTTGCCTTGAGCCCTTTTTCTTTTGGCAGCTGGAGGTTTAGCTTGAGCTTGCTCAGAAACCTCCTCACCTTGCTGTAGTTTCTTGACCTTTAAGTACTTGCTTTTGACAATTCTCTCCTTTTCTTCAAAGGCGTGTACGAAAGGGAGTTGGTGGTGGGTTTTCTTGTTTCTCTCTAAGAGTAATCCCCATGGTTTCGAATGTAACATATCCACGAGACCAAAGTGCATATTGGCTTTTGGCTCGGCAAGGCCATTGATGATTTTAGGCTCAAATTCCTCAATGTGTCGAGGAATTTGTTGAAGGCGTACTTCCCCAATTGAAGTGGGTTTCCGCCTTCATTCTTACGGTTCAAAGATGCATCATCATCCATCTCTCCATACTTATCTGGTCTACTCCACCTTTGTTGCCATCAAAACGGACGGGATGAGAGCAAAGTACTCGGTGTTTACGAAGATGACATTACGATAGCTTTGAATAAAGTCTCTAAAGCAACCTTTGCATTTTCCAACTGGATTGCCTCAAAAAGTTCTTTGACGCCTTGAATCATTGAGGCGTCCTTGATGTTGATATCTTCAATAGTTCCTCGATTTTTCAATCGGAACAATTTGCAGAAAGCCTTGCAGTCAAGGACAATTTCTTGTCCTTGGACTTCAGTCTGCATGTACTTTTCTTCTTTGTCATTCACAACCTTTGTGAAGATTTTGGAGTTGTTGTGGAACTCCAGTACATCCAGTGTGGATAGGCCACTGGGTGCAGCAGATAAAAACCTGTAGATATGGGAATTCTTCAACATCCCCAATATCAGTTTCCTTTCTGGTTTTGAAGGTATAACTGCTAGTACATATTTCTTCACTAAGAATGCTCCCCAATTCATTTTATGATTAGGGTTCCAGTCCGAAGGGGTGAATTCTCCCATAAGGCGTTTATTCAACACCTTATGTTCTTTTCCTCCTTGCTTTTCAGCAGGAGTAGATGATCCGGCCTTAGGGTTCTTGGTGGTCATCTTCTTGGGTGCCATCTCTTTATATAAAGTTTTGAATAAGTGGTTTTTCAGAAGGATTTTGCACAAGTAATTGAGATTAGTTTATCTTTTCAGAAGACTAAGCACAAAAAGTTGAGTTTGCAGAAGGAGGTTTGCAGAAATCTTGAGAGATTTTGCTATTTTGATGCAAGTTTGAATTTCGGATTTGGTAAAAGTATTTGTCTTTTGCCCAATTCCTATATATATAGCAGACAAAACATATATAGATACAACATACATATAGCTGAATATGAATGCGTGTCTTTGCATCTGCATAGGCGTGGTACGTCCTTTGTACTTCATTAAATGCTTAGTGGGCCACGTCTGAATTTCTAAACAGACATTACTTGCTTTGTTTTAATCTCAGCCGTTGAGATCAAACGTTTATACATCAAGGGCTTATATTGAATATCTTGTAATGATATCAATCAACAAATGGTAATGTGCCGACTTGATGGATTTTTAATATGCTACATTCATTGTGTCACTAAGTAAAGAGTAGGAACACTTAATCGTTTGAGCTTATCATTCTGAGTGTCAAGTCCTTATCTATATATTGTTTATCATGAAAATGGTAAAAATACAAGACATTGGACATGTTTGACTTTCAGAACTTATACCTTTTTGGGCTTTGTGTGTCTTTTCTCTTTATGACTAAATAGTTTCACGAATTCAAGAATCGAAACTTGGTTGTTTGAATGTATTTGACCCACTCTTAGTAAGTAAGTTCTAGTCTTATTTACTCATTGAGTGTGCCAACCTTTGCCTTCTGAATACCGTTCGAAATGTTTTGCCTTTCTGAGTATTGCTACTCAGAAACCTTTGCATCACTTCTTATCAACTTGGCTTTCTGAGAGCATGTTCTCAGAGGCCTACTTCTTTTTTTTTTTTTTTACTAATTCTGACTTTAGAGATTCAGGACATTTTTTAGGTCCTTAGCAACTCCATCAATCCAAGATTATATCTTAAGGTCAAGAACCGGCTTTCTTGTAGGGGCTTGGTGAAGATATCTGCAAGTTGGTCTTACATGCGATCTTGAGTATCTCTATATTGCCTTTTTCAACATGGTCTCTGATGAAGTGGTGTCTAACATCAATGTGCTTTGTTACGGCATGGAACTTGGGATTACGTGTGATTGCAATAGCACTTGTGTTATCCTGAGAAAATAGGAGTTTTCTCTTCATTGAGTCCATAGTCTCTGAGTTTTGTTGAATCCACAGAATTTGTGTTGCACAACAACCAGCAGCAATATATTCAGCCTCTGTGGTAGAAGTTGCAATTGAGTTTTGCTTCTTGCTAAACCATGAGATAAGTCTTGTTCGAGCCGACAAGTTCCAGAGGTACTTTTCCTATCAAGCATTGATCCAGCATAGTCAGCATCTGAGTAATCAGCCAAACTCAATCCACCTTCTTTAGGATACCACAAACCTACATTTATTGTACCTTTCACATACCTTAATACTTTCATAGCAATGTTGTAGTGTGATTGCATTGGATTTGTTTGAAATCTAGCACACACTCCATTGCATATTGAATATCTGATGCCTTGCGATGGTAAAGTAGTGAACCTATTAATTTCCTATACTTGTGTTCTTCAACACTCTTATCTGATTCAGTATAGGTCATTTTGGTTCCTATGCTCATAGGTATCTTAGCATTCTTTTCAGAGGGCTTAAGATTGAACTTTGTGAGCATGTCTTTTGCATACTTTGTCTGACTAATGAATATTCCATCATTGAGTTGCTTGACTTGCAATCCTAGGAAATAGTTCAATTCTCCCATCATGCTCATCTCAAACTTATTTTTCATGAGATTTGCAAAGTCATCACAAAGTTGCTTGTCCTTAGATCCAAATATAATGTCATCAACATATACTTGAACTAAGAGCAGTTTCCCATCATGATTTAAGGTAAATAAAGTTTTATCAACTTCACCTTTCTTGAAACCACTTTCCGAAGGTATTTGGCCAAAGTATCATACCATGCTCTTGGAGCTGTTTGATCCATATAGAGCTTTACATGGTTTATAGACCATTCTACTTTACGAGGAAACTTCAAAACCGGTGGTTGTTCAACATAGACTTCCTCGGCAAGTTCACCATTCAAGAATGCACTTTTGACATCCATCGATAAACTTTAAAGTCTTTATGAGCTGCAAAGGCCGGAAAAGAGTCTTATTGCATCAATCGGCAATGGTGCATATGACTCATCAAAATCTAAACCTTGATCTGGGTGAATCCTTGGCGACCAACCTTGCTTTGTTTTGGTTATTTCACGATTCATTCATCTTGTTTACGAAAACCCACTTGGTTCCAATCACGGATATTCCTTCTACAAATGGAACTAGTTTCCGGACTTTGTTTCTTTCAAAGCGATCGACTCTTCTTGCATTGCGAGATCCGGTCTTGGTCTCTTAATGCTTCTTCAATAGTTTTAGGTTCAATGTTTGAGATGAAACATCGAAAGAGAGAATTAGCATTTTGCTATTACTCTCCTAGTCCTAACACCTTGATTGATTGGTCGATCACATCCTTTGCGAGATGATCCTTGATCCATCTCATCATGGGTTTGGGGTCAAGAATTGACATCTATGTGATCTGAATGTGAATCACTATGATTATGACTTGATACTTCTTGATATCTATGACAATTTGTACCACCTGAAGGGTGTTGAATGTACGACACTTGCTCGGTGTGAGGGCTTTACGGGACATACTGTCGAGAGGTCATTTCGAATTAGCTCTCGATGAACATCTTGATTTCCATTTGGAATTCTCATAGAAAATTCTTCATCATATGCGAGAATCATCTGGTTGTTACTAGGCATTTCATGCTTTTCTTCGTCGAGTCATCCTCTCTTTCCATAATGATGTTTTTCCTTTACGGGGTTCTTCTTGAATCCTTTAACATTAGTTCCTTGAACCTTTACGAGTTCATCATCAAGGGTGATTTCTTGCTTTCTTCATAGAATACAACATGCGATTCTTCAATCTTCTTTGTTCTTTTGTTGTAAACTCTGTAAGCTTTGCTATTCATAGAATAACCAAGAAACACTCCTTCATCGCCTTTGGTTGAAATGTTCTTAGATACTCTTTTCCATTGTTAAGAACAAAACATCTACAACCGAACACTTTCGGATGTTTAATATTAGGGGTCTACCAACCAAGAGCTCATCTGGGGTCTTGTCATGGTGTTTGTTTATCAAACATACATTACGAGTATAGCATCTTTGTGTTTCAACCCAATAAACTTCACTTATTTCGTGTCATTGACATTGTCCTTCTTGATTCTTTAAGGTTCTATTTTTCTTCTGCAACACCATTTTGTTGTGGTGTTCTTACGAGGAAAGTTGATGTTGTATACCTTCTTGTACAAAACTCCTTTATGTCTTGGTTGACAAATTGATTACCATAGTGCATTACGATTGCGAGATACCTTGTCATTTTCATGACTTGAGCTTATTTAGCAAGTTTGGTATCTCCACCCTAGCATCATATTTATGCTTGAAGACAACCCAGTGAATCTTGAGAAGTCATCTCTGACAACGGACCATACTTCTTTCTGCATAACTAGTTATAGATGATTCAAAAAGATCCATGTGTAATAGTTGCAGTGGTCTAACACTAGAGTGTCTAATTTTGGACTTGAAAGAGATCTTAGATTGTTTCCCCATCTAACGAGTGAGCAGATACCATCCTTTACGAAGATGTTTTGGGAAGGCCACCACTAACTCTTTCTTGGCAAGTTTGTTCGAGTTTTGAAATTCAAGTGACTCATTCTTTTGTGCCATAACGGTGCTCTTACATGACTGATTGACTCACCATGAGACATTCTTGATTGTGGACACCCAATCGGCAACATAAAAGCGCCTTTCCGCCTAGCAACGAGACTATCTGCTTTGACTCATTGTCGATAAGTTTGCAATACTTTGCTTTAAATTTCTGATAAATCCCTTATGCATAAGGCTCATGCTAAATAGATTGTATTTCAAACCCTTAACATGTAATGTCGTTAATGGTATTAAGGATCCCAATTTGACATTGCAAATCCGGAGAGGATTTAATTCTCCTCGACAAATCGATGTACGGTCCATTGTTGCAAGCTTTGTAGTTGACCAGATTTGCTTTGTCTCCTGTCATGTGCTTTCCGCATCCACTATCAAATAGCCACTGAGCCTTAGTCCAAGAGGCGTTCTCATCAGCCATAAGACACATTTCAATGTTGGAGATGTCTGGACCAGCAATCTCAGCAACTCCACACATTTCATTCTTCTTAATTAAGGCCGAAGTCGATTACGTCGTGGGTGATTCCACACAATTCTGGTGATGGTAGGTTTGAGTTATCTGAATCTCCATCTTCAGAATCTGTCTCAATATCTAGAGCATCAAGTTGGATTTGAATCTTCTTCCTTTCTTCAGTCAGTAAGGCCCTTTGATTTCTTTTGTAATTTCTTCTGTCCTTTTTATCACATGTCTTGAGCTTGTTTAAAGCACGGCAATCTCTCTTGAAGTGACCAGGCTTTTGACAATAGAAGCAGATATCATTTCCTATCTCTGCTGATTGATTAACACCTTTCTGAATGGGGTCTTGAGAGAGTTGTTTAGTTGAATATTCTTATCTTGATGATAGTTTGGGCAGATGCTTTTCGACTTTTCTTTAGCTTTTCTTCTCTCAATCTCTTGACTCACAAATTTATTCATGTGTCTTCTTTGCAGAGCATTTTCTTCAGATGCATCTTTGGCATCTTTCTTTTCAGAAGTACCTTGAGAGACTAGAGCAACACTTTGCAACTTCTCAGTTGTTTGTTCTCTCTGAGTTGTCTCATAATCTACAGTAGCAAGATGAGAGAAGAGCTCTACTGGAGTAATATTTGGCATTCCTTGGTTGAAATAAAAGAATTTAGTCATTCCCGGTTGTGATTGAGACTTGACAATAGTCTTAATCTTTTCTAGTGGAGTATCTGTTACTTTCACCAAGTGCCATATCACTCATAAGAGTAGTAAACCGAAATCAAGTTCTTCCAAAGTTTTAGTGGGACCTTGCTTGAAGTTTTGGAACTTCAATTTAAGAACTTGAACTTGTTTTCTTTGGTTTTCGATTAAACACGATTTTCTTCAATCAATTGCGAGCGACTTTACGTTTTAGCACCCTGATTTACCTTTATGTGCTCAGTGTCGATCGATGATTATATTACGAGCTTGACCATCAATCATGTCTCTTGGCATCTTGGATGTCGAGCTCTCTTAGCTTGTCTTCATACATAATGCTTCCACGAGCAACGGCCACTATCACTAGCGATCGCATCCTCGCTTTCATCTTCCTTATGCGAGGCTTTTCTTCCATCAGACACCTCGATGCTGTTTGAGTTATGATTTTAATAGGACCTTCATTGATGACATAGATCATCTCATCACTAATGGCCTCCGGATGGAGCATCATGTTGTTCTTCCATTTCTCGTAGTTTTACGGCTTGAGCAGTGCATCACTCGGAGACATTCTGCGCACTTAACACACAAATTATATAGTCCTCAGAAAGGGACAAAGTTTCTTCACCTATCTGGGGATCTAGGTTCAGTGCAGAAGGCTTGGGAACCTCCTGCTCTGATACCACTTGTTGGTCCAGATAACGGTAAAGTAAAAGGCTAGAGGGGGTGAATAGTCTTTTAAAACTTTTGTCGATAAACAGTTCTCGAAACTTGGGGGTTTCGATACTTAAATTCGAGGCGGAAGACTTTATAAGATAGGTAAGTGCGAAACAAAAGTATGTGTGTGTGCTTTGAAAGATAAATGCAAAGGTAAATAACACAGCAAGTATAGTGGTATCGGAGGTGGCGTAATCCTCCAACTAATCCACTTGGTCTTTACGAGACCTAGAATTCACTAGAAACAGATAATTGAGTTCACCTTACAA
Organism: Plantago major; assembly: GCA_026545765.1. Taxonomy (NCBI): domain Eukaryota; kingdom Viridiplantae; phylum Streptophyta; class Magnoliopsida; order Lamiales; family Plantaginaceae; genus Plantago; species Plantago major. Next base: position 44,941,928 of record CM048840.1, read on the forward strand.
TAATCCTATTCTAAGATTCCTAAACAAATGGTTCCCAACCAAATGTTCCCCTGAGTTATTCCCGACTCCTAGAGCTAAGTACTTCCTCTACTCAGATAACCTTGGAGTTATTCCCTGATTTCCCAAATCAAGTAATTCCTCTACTCCACGCCTTGATGGTGTTGGTTATAAGGTTTGTCAGAGAGGCTTCTTGTATAACTTTTTCAGTTATGTTTCGGAGCCTAATAGAACAAGACTACTTAATACACTTGTTAGGTGTATGGCAATCACTCTTCTTGACCAAGTAATTGATGTCCGTTACGGAGAATGAGCTTGAAAGGTTATCGATAGTTCAACTCTTTCACGAATAACAATCTCTTGTTAAGGTTCGACAACTTAGAACTACTAGTGATTCTTCAAACAGAAAGCTTTTTGAAAGGGTAGTAGAGTGCTTGAGAGAATACTTTGCTTGATGGTAAGTTTGCAAGATAGGCGTTCTAAGGTATGTTCTTCAAGCATCTAAGTGTGTGATATATATAGATAAATTTGAGAGGCGTTTGAATTGTATCCGTTGTGCTCTCTATCAAATTATATCCGTTTATATCTTGAACTATGTACTCAGAAGTCACTATCTCTTGTTTCAGAGAGGACTTGATTTTTCTGACATTTACTGATGCATTTAATGCATAATCTTTATTCATTGTCCTTTAGTCTCAAGCGGATACATGAGCCTTTCGATGGCTTGCATGCTCCATACTCATGATGTCATATGTCCAGAATCATATTTCCAAAGTAAGTTAATGTACTTAAGAAAGAATTAAGGACATAGTCTTTCTGAGTTAGACTAAACCTTTGTGTCTTCATAAACCTTGTGCAATCTTCAGTCTTCTAATCTTCAGAAAAGCTCCATTGCTAGGATTGATCTTCATGGTCTTCTTGAAATAAAAAATTACACTCAGAGACCTATAATCCTAATACAAGATTTACTAGACTAATCATACTCAGTGATTTCCTCTTTTACAATGTTCAAGTGAACTAAGAGTACTTAATCACCTTTCTGGCAAAGATAAGAACATGTGATGAATGATCAAAATACTAACAGATATTCCTAACAAATGTCCCCCTTTTTTATCAGTCATCCATGACTATCTTTTAAAGTCCTATTACAAATTTGTAATCTTGGAAGAGAAAACAATCCACCACTTAATCATTTCAAATGATATTCAATTTTAGTTGAATTAAGTGCAGAAAGTAAAACATCAACCAAATCACAAGAAGTGACCTTTGCTGATAAGTTGTCATCTATTAAAATGTATCCAAAGTATGATCTTGAGATAGTACGTTCTGAGCGAGATGCAACTTTTAGATAGAGAAATTGAAACAATCGCAAGATTACAAAAAGTAACAAAACATACTAAGTAAATTAGAACAACGAGTGTCAAGCTCCAAGTAAACATTCTAAGATACTAGTCTTCAAGTCTTCAAAAATAACTTGGGTTGAAACCTCAAGTTCTTGACACCCTTCTGGATCGATTGACATAATCATCCACTTTTACGCATTCTTGGACATAGTCATAAAGAGTCCTTGACGAGAGTTACATCTTTCTGGACAAATCACATATTTCTTGGTAACTCTTGCCAAGTTTATGATTTTTCCTCAGAAAATGTTTGACCCAGAAGTATTTTCCCCAAACCCAGCCATGGTCTACTTGCAGCTGAGATAGGTTGAAATATTTGTATATTTCTTCCAGATAGTGTATATCATCTAGGTATTCATCCAATGTCATATAGAATGACTCATAGGTTGAAACTCCTAGTTTGTTCTTCTTCTTTGTAGCTACCATCCATTTTCGTACCTTGTGTACATCATCGGGACTTTAGTAAGGACGAGGAGAGGTCCATCTTTAAGCATCGTTTCTCTTCTCTACTTCAAAGTTTAGCGAGGCATGAAGGTGTTGATTTTAGCAATTAAACGGCTTTCTCTCCATTTCGATGTCTGGTTGAGGATGGGAGTTGAAACTTATCATTGACAAGTAAATGTTGTAGTTCCGAATCGATACCTCTCTTGTTAGAATGCACCTATGAAGACTCTTCATTACTCGTCTTCACATATTCAATGTGGGCATCGTTGGCTTTTCTTGAACAATTTCTGTTTGTTACCTTGGCCAGGAATCCCTTCTTGCTTTTACATTGGGTGGCCTTCATGGAGATCCTCTAACCCTTTCTTCACCTTGAAATTTGTCTTTGGTGGAAGTTCCTTGTATTGACTTGGTATTTCCAGAAGGAGTTCTGGCTGCCAAAGGCATTGCTGCCAGAGGGGGTTGTGAGGTGCTTGCTTGCCTTCTTCTCTTGTGAAGTGGATGTTCATCTGTATCAGATTCATCCTCATCATCATCATTGAAGTTCAACAAAGGAGGCTTGCAGCTTTCTTGGTCTCTCACTTCTCCTTCTTCTTGGTCTTCTCCTTTTTCAGGATTATTCTGGTTGTTCCCTTCTGAGATCCTAAGGGACTTGGTTCCCCTAGTGACCATACTTCTCAGCCTTCTGGCTGGTTGATTTGGAACAACTTCTTCAATAGGAGTGTCTCCAGTGGTGTCCTTAATGACTAGTTGACTTGAGGAGGGAGGCATAGATTGTTTTTTCTTTCTTCCTCTACCTTTATGAGGCATCTCTTCTTCTTCCCCCTTAGTCATGAATGACTGACTCATAATGGCATAAGCTTCAGAGAGTGAGTCAAAGTTTTTATGGAGATTATTGTGCACCTTGACCAATTCTTGGATTTCTTTCTTCAGCTCGTGGTTCAGCTTAACTAGTTCCTGCTCCTTTCTGTTGAGCTCTTCAAGTGGCCTAAGAATGGCGTTGGCTTGCAGAACAACATGGCTGGCTTCATTGAGTGCTGCATTAGCATTGTTACAATCCTCATCCCTGACCAACCCTAGGTCTTTCTGAGAGAGCTATCTTTGGTTGCTCTGTTGAAATGTATGACTAATGACTTCATCTCTTACGGGATGATTTTAGCACTTGATTGTCTTGAGCAATTAGTGTCTTTCGAGTTCCAAAAGATACTATTTACGGCAGTGCTCTTCACTTGAACTACTTGGTGCAGAGAATATATGAGGAGCAAGTAGAGCTCTCTTGTGTTGGTGACAAGTCTCTCATCTTCTGCGTCGATAATCAAGTTTTGGTTGTTTTCGGCATCACTCTTATTATCTTTTCTTGAATAGTTTGCAGATTGACAACCTTTTTCTGCTTTCCATCAAGTGTGCTGGCCTTCTGAGAAGATATAGAAGGTCTTTCTGATGCAGTCTCAGCATCATCTTCTTCATCATCATTGTCATCCATGGCATCTATTTATTTGTGACAACAATGGCATCTTTCAGATTTCTTTGCTCATCTAGGGCGCCAATTCTGGTGTTAGCTTCTTTGAGCTTTTGAATTTTGGCTTCCTTTTCATCAACAAGAGCTTGGCACTCTAAGTTGATTATCTTATCTTCTTCCAACACCTTTCTGAGTTGTTCAATCCTGAACTCAGCGGCAGATATCTCTTCAAGTATATCGTTACATTACATCTGTTGGGTTTTAGAGACTTTGAAGGTGATGATGGGGCTTCGAGCATTGGAAGGAGTGGCCTTGTCTTTACTTCCTTTGCTAGCCTTACGAATCCGCCTTGTCCAGGTTGGGGATGATCATTCTGATCATTATCATCATCATCCTTCTTGTTTTCTTGACTTGGATGCTCAGAAGGGGGTTCTTGATAATCATTCTCGTCCATTTCTTCTTCATCTTCTGAAATCAAGTTGATCACATTTGGGAATGTAATCATTCTCCCATTCACTTCTTCTTGCTCAATTTGGGTAAGTAGTGAGCTTACTAGGCAATGCGGGATGGGTTACCATCGCTCTTGGGTTTGAGCATCCATGATTTTGAAATCTGCTAGAAGTTTTGTGCTACTTCATAAGTGAAGTCTTCATGCATCAGTTGGCAAAGAATAAGACTACTGTTGGGAACAATGCATGGATGTAGTCTTCCAGATTTAGGCTATTGCTCTCTTTTACGGGACGTCGATTACTCGTGCTATTTCGGAAAATTGACCTTTACGAGTTTACCTCATTATCGAAGCACTTTAGATGTTTCTTAAGAGTGTGCTACGGAAAACCTTGAGTAAATCAAGCGGCACAAAACTTAGAGCACAATAGAAAGGGATCAAGTTAGTTTTGTTCAAACCACTTGAGTTGGTATCGTGTGCAAAAGTAAGCTTTACGAGCATACATGTAGAAACACCGAGCTCATTTGCTTGGGTATCGCTTGTTTTTGTACGAGGCCTCGGATACCTTGTTGTGAGGAGAAGTCGATCCTCGACAACCTTTCTTTACTTGAGCGAGAAACAAAATCAAGTATGTTTAAGCTGTTATCGGAAAAGATAAATAGAGATGCTTTCGAGACTTCACTTACTTCCAGTGAGGAAGCTCGGTTGCATCTTTCTCGAAACCTTGGGGTTTCGACACCTTTTCTGCGAATCTTGCTTGTTGATTTAGTTTCTATTGGAGGAGTTTTCAAGAATTTTCTCCTTCCAATTGTTCTTGGTGAGCTGTAAGAACAAACATAAGAGATTTAGTAGTGGGATTTCGAGCATTCTTGAAGAAGATTATTCTTGAGTGCTTACCTTCTCATCGAAGGCTCGAAATGCTTCTTGAAAGCTTTTCACGGATTTTCTTGGTTTTGGAGTGTTGGTCCCTCCACCACTACTTCCTCGATTAGAGCCTAAGTAAGACAAAAGAAATTTAGAACACAAGATATTAATTTTTCAAGCAAGCTATTTCTTATTAGGAGATAACTTAGCTACATAGAGCAGGCTCTTCTGTTGTTACGAGGTTGGAGAAACCTCTTCTTCATTCAGAAGGGTGGACAAATTAACTTCCCCCTGAAAGTTTGTCTCCAATATGGCCTGTAACAAAATGAAGCTTATGAGTAACAAGTTAACATTGAAATGTCGACAAGTTAGATATAAACTACTTTTGCTACCTGAAAAGAGTCAGGCTGATCATTGATCTTTTGGACTTGTGGTGAATCCACAGTCTCTCTGTGCTCATTGTTGTTCTCCTCTGTAGTATCATTCTGAGTCTCCATCTCAGTTTGATCCCTTTCTGAGAGTTGAGCTCTCTCAGAAGGTTGAGGAACTGTTCGAAACGGGTTTTCTTGACAATATTGAGTCTTTGGTATTGTGAATGTGGAAGCAATGTCAGTATCTTCCATCATTCTATCTTCCTCACCCAGGCCTTCTTCTTCCTGCTGGGCAGAGGGGCTCTTATCTTTCTGAAGAGCTAAGTTTGATGCTCCTCCTTGGGTCTCAAGCTTAAATCTTTTGAGCACTGTTGCAATTACTTCATCGTCCTCAGAATCATTTTTCTGTGTAGGGCAGACCCATCTATGATATTTTTATCATCTCGGGAGAGTTCTGGAGCAGTCTGTTTCAGGATTCTTGGGGCTTTCTGGAACTGCCTTTCTGGGCGAACAACATCTTCTAAGACCTTGTCTCCAGAAGGTTGTGCCTCTTGAATGTTTATGGACTTGGAGGTCCTTTTGCCTTGAGCCCTTTTTCTTTTGGCAGCTGGAGGTTTAGCTTGAGCTTGCTCAGAAACCTCCTCACCTTGCAGTGTAGTTTCTTCAGCCTTTCTGAGTACTTGCTCAGCAGCAATTCTCTCCTTTTCTTCAAAGGCGTGTCTGAAAAGGGAGTTGGTGACTGGGTTTTCTTGTTTCTCTCTAAGAGTAATCCCCATGGTTTCCAGAATGTAACATATCCTGAGACCAAAGTGCATATTGGCTTTTGGCTCAGCAAGGCCATTGATGATTTTAGGCTCAAATTCCTCAATGTGTCCAAGGAATTTGTTGAAGGCGTACTTCCCCCAATTGAAGTGGGTTTCCTGCCCTTCATTCTTCTGGTTCAAAAGATGCATCATCATCCATCTCTCCATACTTATCTGGTCTACTCCACCTTTGTTGCCATCAAAGCAACGGACCAGGATGAGCGAAGTACTCGGTGTTTGAAGATGACATTACGATAGCTTTGAATAAAGTCTCTGGCAACCTTTTGCATTTTCCAACTGGATTGCCTCAAAAAGTTCTTTGACGCCTTGAATCATTGAGGCGTCCTTGATGTTGATATCTTCAATAGTTCCTCGATTTTTCAATCGGAACAATTTGCAGAAAGCCTTGCAGTCAAGGACAATTTCTTGTCCTTGGACTTCAGTCTGCATGTACTTTTCTTCTTTGTCATTCACAACCTTTGTGAAGATTTTGGAGTTGTTGTGGAACTCCAGTACATCCAGTGTGGATAGGCCCTTTGAGTGCGTGATAAAACAGTAGATATGGGAATTCTTCAACATCCCCATCGTTTCCTTTACGGTTTTGAAGGTATAGCGCTAGTACATATTTCTTCACTATGAATGCTCCACAATTAATTTTATGATTAGGGTTCCAGTCCGAAGGGGTGAATTCTCCCATAAGGCGTTTATTCAACACCTTATGTTCTTTTCCTCCTTGCTTTTCAGCAGGAGTAGATGATCCGGCCTTAGGGTTCTTGGTGGTCATCTTCTTGGGTGCCATCTCTTTATATAAAGTTTTGAATAAGTGGTTTTTCGGAAGGATTTTTGCAAGTAATTGAGATTAGTTTATCTTTTGGAAGACTAAGCACAAAAGTTGAGTTTGCGGAAGGAGGTTTGCGAAATCTTGAGAGATTTTGCTATTTTGATCAAGTTTGAAATTTGGATTTGGTAAAAGTGTTTGTCTTTTGCCCAATTCCTATATATATATAGCGAACAAAACATATATAGATACAACATACATATAGCTGAATATGAATGCGTGTCTTTGCATCTGCATAGGCGTACGTCCTTTGTACTTCATTAAATGCTTAGTGGGCCACGTCTGAATTTCTAAACAGACATTACTTGCTTTGTTTTAATCTCAGCCGTTGAGATCAAACGTTTATACATCAAGGGCTTATATTGAATATCTTGTAATGATATCAATCAACAAATGGTAATGTGCCGACTTGATGGATTTTTAATATGCTACATTCATTGTGTCACTAAGTAAAGAGTAGGAACACTTAATCGTTTGAGCTTATCATTCTGAGTGTCAAGTCCTTATCTATATATTGTTTATCATGAAAATGGTAAAAATACAAGACATTGGACATGTTTGACTTTCAGAACTTATACCTTTTTGGGCTTTGTGTGTCTTTTCTCTTTATGACTAAATAGTTTCCTGAATTCAAGAATCAGAAACTTCAGTTGTTTGAATGTATTTGACCCACTCTTAGTAAGTAAGTTCTAGTCTTATTTACTCATTGAGTGTGTGCCAACCTTTGCCTTTCTGAATACCCGTTCCAGAAATGTTTTGCCTTTCTGAGTATTGCTACTCAGAAACCTTTGCATCACTTCTTATCAACTTGGCTTTCTGAGAGCATGTTCTCAGAGGCCTACTTCTTTTCTCCCTTACTAATTTTGACTTTAGAGATTCAGGACATTTTTCAGTCCTTAGGCAACTCCATCAATCCAAGATTATATCTTAAGGTCAAGAACCGGCTTTCTTGTAGGGGCTTGGTGAAGATATCTGCAAGTTGGTCTTCTGTGCCAATCTTGAGTATCTCTATATTGCCTTTTTCAACATGGTCTCTGATGAAGTGGTGTCTAACATCAATGTGCTTTGTTCTGGCATGGAACTTGGGATTCTGTGTGATTGCAATAGCACTTGTGTTGTCACAGAAAATAGGAGTTTTCTCTTCATTGAGTCCATAGTCTCTGAGTTTTGTTGAATCCACAGAATTTGTGTTGCACAACAACCAGCAGCAATATATTCAGCCTCTGTGGTAGAAGTTGCAATTGAGTTTTGCTTCTTGCTAAACCATGAGATAAGTCTTGTTCCCAGAAACTGACAAGTTCCAGAGGTACTTTTCCTATCAAGCATTGATCCAGCATAGTCAGCATCTGAGTAATCAGCCAAACTCAATCCACCTTCTTTAGGATACCACAAACCTACATTTATTGTACCTTTCACATACCTTAATACTTTCATAGCAATGTTGTAGTGTGATTGCATTGGATTTGTTTGAAATCTAGCACACTCCATTGCATATTGAATATCTGATGCCTTGCGATGAGGTAAAGTAGTGAACCTATTAATTTCCTATACTTGTGTTCTTCAACACTCTTATCGATTCATTATAGGTCATTTTGGTTCCTATGCTCATAGGTATCTTAGCATTCTTTTCGGAGGGCTTAGATTGAACTTTGTGAGCATGTCTTTTGCATACTTTTATCGACTAATGAATATTCCATCATTGAGTTGCTTGACTTGCAATCCTAGGAAATAGTTCAATTCTCCCATCATGCTCATCTCAAACTTATTTTTCATGAGATTTGCAAAGTCATCACAAAGTTGCTTGTCCTTAGATCCAAATATAATGTCATCAACATATACTTGAACTAAGAGCAGTTTCCCATCATGATTTAAGGTAAATAAAGTTTTATCAACTTCACCTTTCTTGAAACCACTTTCCAGAAGGTATTTGGCCAAAGTATCATACCATGCTCTTGGAGCTGTTGATCCATATAGAGCTTTACATGGTTTATAGACCATTCTACTTTAGGAAACTTCAAAACCGGTGGTTGTTCAACATAGACTTCCTCGGCAAGTTCACCATTCAAGAATGCACTTTTGACATCCATCGATAAACTTTAAAGTCTTTATGAGCTGCAAAGGCGGAAAGAGTCTTATTGCATCAATCGGCAAGCTGGTGCATATGACTCATCAAAATCTAAACCTTGATGCAGGTGAATCCTTGGCAACCAACCTTGCTTTGTTTTGGTTATTTCACCAGATTCATTCATCTTGTTTCTGAAAACCCACTTGGTTCCAATCACAGATATTCCTTCTACAAATGGAACTAGTTTCCAGACTTTGTTTCTTTCAAGTGATCGACTCTTCTTGCATTGCAGAGATCCAGTCTTGGTCTCTTAATGCTTCTTCAATAGTTTTAGGTTCAATGTTTGAGATGAAACATCCAAAGAGAGAATTAGCATTTTCGGCTATTACTCTCCTAGTCCTAACACCTTGATTGATTGGTCCAATCACATCCTTTGCAGGATGATCCTTGATCCATCTCATCATGGGTTTGGGGCTAGTAGGGTCAACATCTATGTGATCTGAATGTGAATCACTATGATTATGACTTGATACTTCTTCAGTATCTATGACAATTTGTACCACAGAAGGGTGTTGAATGTCTGACACTTGCTCAGTGTGAGGGCTTTCTGGGACATGCCTGTCAGAGAGGTCATTTCCAGAATTAGCTCTCTGATGAACATCTTCAGTTTCCATTTCTGGAATTCTCATAGAAAATTCTTCATCATGTCTGAGAATCATCTGGTTGTTACTAGGCATTTCATGCTTTTCTTCGTCAGAGTCATCCTCTCTTTCCATAATGATGTTTTTCCTTTCTGAGGGTTCTTCTTCAGAATCCTTTAACATTAGTTCCTTGAACCTTTCTGAGAGTTCATCATCAAGGGGTGATTTCTTGCTTTCTTCATAGAATACAACATGAACTGATTCTTCAATCTTCTTTGTTCTTTTGTTGTAAACTCATAAGCTTTGCTATTCATTGAATATCCAAGAAACACTCCTTCATCTGCCTTTGGTTGAAATGTTCTTAGATACTCTTTTCCATTGTTAAGAACAAAACATCTACAACCAAACACTTTCAGATGTTTAATATTAGGGGGTCTACCAACCAAGAGCTCATACGGGGTCTTGTCATGGTGTTTGTTTATCAAACATACATTACGAGTATAGCATCTTTGTGTTTACTTCAACCCAATAAACTTCACTTATTTCGATTAAATGACATTGTCCTTCGATTCTTTAAGGGTTCTATTTTTCTTTCGCAACACCATTTTGTTGTGGTGTTCTTCTGAGGAAAGTTGATGTTGTATACCTTTTGTACAAAACTCCTTTATGTCTTGGTTGACAAATTGATACCATAGTGCATTACGATTCTTGGATACCTTGTCATTTTTCATGACTTCGAGCTTATTTAGCAAGTTTGGTATCTCCACCCTAGCATCATATTTATGCTTCAGAAAGACAACCCAAGTGAATCTTGAGAAGTCATCTACAACAACCAGACCATACTTCTTTCCTGCATAACTAGTTATAGATGATTCAAAAAGATCCATGTGTAATAGTTGCAGTGGTCTAACACTAGAGTGTCTAATTTTGGACTTGAAAGAGATCTTAGATTGTTTCCCCATCTAACAGGCAGAACAGATACCATCCTTTCTGAAAGATGTTTTGGGAAGGCCAACCACTAACTCTTTCTTGGCAAGTTTGTTCAGAGTTTTGAAATTCAAGTGACTCATTCTTTTGTGCCATAACCAGTGCTCTTCTGTGTGACCTGATTGACTCACCATGAGACATTCTTCAGTTGTGGCAGACACCCAATCGGCAACATAAAGACTGCCTTTCCGCCTAGCAACCGAGACTATCTGCTTTGACTCATTGTCAATAAGTTTGCAATACTTTGCTTTAAATTTCACAGTAAATCCCTTGTCTGCAAACTGGCTCATGCTAAATAGATTGTATTTCAAACCCTTAACATGTAATACGTCGATTGTTAAGGATCCCAATTTGACATTGCCGAATCCCGGAGGGATTTAATTCTCCTCCAAAATCGATGTACGGTCCATTGTTGCAAGCTTTGTAGTTGACGGTTGCTTTGTCTCTGTCATGTGCTTTCGCATCCACTATCAAATAGCCTTGAGCCTTAGTCGAGGCGTTCTCATCGACCATAAGACACATTTCAATGTTGGAGATGTACGGACCGACAATCTCGACAACTCCACATTTCATTCTTCTTAATTAAGGCGAAGTCGATTACGTGTGGGTGATTCCACACAATTACGGTGATGGTAGGTTTGAGTTATCTGAATCTCCATCTTGAATCATCTCAAGATCTAGCGCATCAAGTTGGATTTGAATCTTCTTCCTTTCTTCAGTCAGTAAGGCCCTTTGATTTCTTTTGTAATTTCTTCTGTCCTTTTTATCACATGTCTTGAGCTTGTTTAAAGCACGGCAATCTCTCTTGAAGTGACCAGGCTTTTTGATAGAAGCGATATCATTTCCTATCTCTGCGATTGATTACTAACACCTTTACGAATGGGGTCTTGAGAGAGTTGTTTAGTTGAATGTTCTTGTCTTGATGATAGTTTGGGCCAAGATGCTTTTTCACTTTTCTTTAGCTTTTCTTCTCTCAATCTCTTGACTCACAAATTTATTCATGTGTCTTCTTTGCAAGAGCATTTTCTTGGATGCATCTTTGGCATCTTTCTTTTCGAAGTACCTTGAGAGACTAGAGCAACACTTTGCAACTTCTCGTTGTTTGTTCTCTACGAGTTGTCTCATAATCTGATGCAAGATGAGAGAAGAGCTCTCTTTGGAGTAATATTTGGCATTCCTTGGTTGAAATAAAGAATTTAGTCTGTTCCCGGATTGTGATTGAGACTTGACAATAGTCTTAATCTTTTCTAGTGGAGTATCTGTTCTTTCACCAAGTGCAGCCATATCACTCATAAGAGTAGTAAACACGAAATCAAGTTCTTCCAAAGTTTTAGTGGGACCTTGCTTGAAGTTTTGGAACTTCAATTTAAGAACTTGAACTTGTTTTCTTTGGTTTTCTCGGTTAAAACGCGATTTTCTTCAATCAATTGCGAGCAACTTTAGCCGTTTAGCTTTTGATTTACCTTGTATGTGCTCAGTGTCGATCGATGATTATATTACGAGCTTGACCATCCAATCTGTCTCTTGGCATCTTGGATGTCCGAGCTCTCTTAGCTTGTCTTCATACATAATGCTTCCACGAGCAACACGCCACTATCACTAGCGATCGCATCCTCGCTTTCATCTTCCTTATGAGGCTTTTCTTCCATCGACACCTCGAACTTGTTTGAGTTATGCGATTTTAATAGGACCTTCATTGATGACATAGATCATCTCATCACTAATGGCCTCCGGATGGAGCATCATGTTGTTCTTCCATTTCTCGTAGTTTTACGGCTTGAGCAGGTGCATCACTCAGAGACATTCCTGCGCACTTAACACACAAATTATATAGTCCTCAGAAAGGGACAAAGTTTCTTCACCTATCTGGGGATCTAGGTTCAGTGCAGAAGGCTTGGGAACCTCCTGCTCTGATACCACTTGTTGGTCCAGATAACGGTAAAGTAAAAGGCTAGAGGGGGGGGGGGGTGAATAGTCTTTTAAAACTTTTGTCGATAAACACAGTTTCTCAGAAACTTGGGGGGTTTCTGATACTTAAATTCAGAGCGCGGAAGACTTTATAAGATAGGTAAGTGCAGAAACAAAAAGTATGTGTGTGTGCTTTGCTGAAAGATAAATGCGAAGGTAAATAACACAAGTATAGTGGTATCTGGAGGTGGCGTAATCCTCCAACTAATCCACCGGTCTTTACGAGACCTAGAATTCACTAGAAACAGATAATTGAGTTCACCTTACAATAATCCTATTCTAAGATTCCTAAACAAATGGTTCCCAACCAAATGTTCCCCTGAGTTATTCCCTGACTCCTAGAGCTAAGTACTTCCTCTACTCGATAACCTTGAGTTATTCCTGATTTCCCAAATCAAGTACTTCCTCTACTTCACGCCTTGATGGTGTTGGTTATAAGGTTTGTCGGAGAGGCTTGTATAACTTTTGATTATGTTTCGAGAGCCTAATAGAACGACTACTTAATACACTTGTTGGGTGTATGGCAATCTGCTCTTCTTGACCCAGTAATTGATGTCCGTTGGAGAATGAGCTTGAAAGGTTATCGATAGTTCAACTCTTTCACGAATAACAATCACTTGTTAAGGTTCGGGACAACTTAGAACTACTAGTGATTCTTCAAACGAAGCTTTCGGAAAGGGTAGTAGAGTGCAGAGAATACTTTGCTTGATGGTAAGTTTGCAAGATAGGCGTTCTAAGGTATGTTCTTCAAGCATCTAAGTGTGTGATATATCTAGATAAATTTGAGCTGCGTTTGAATTGTATCCGTTGTGCTCTCTATCAAATTATATCCGTTTATATCTTGAACTATGTACTCAGAAGTCACTATCTCTTGTTTCATAGAGGACTTGCTTTTTGCGATTTACGCGATGCATTTAATGCATAATCTTTGTTCATTGTCCTTTAGTCTCAGCGGATACATGAGCCTTTCGATGGCTTGCATGCTCCATACTCATGATGTCATATGTCCGAATCATATTTCCAAAGTAAGTTAATGTACTTAAGAAAGGATTAAGGACATAGTCTTTCGAGTTAGACTAAACCTTTGTGTCTTCATAAACCTTGTGCAATCTTGGTCTTCTAATCTTGGAAAAGCTCCATTGCTAGGATTGATCTTCATGGTCTTCTTGAAATAAAAATTACACTCGAGACCTATAATCCTAATACAAGATTTACTAGACTAATCATACTCGGTGATTTCCTCTTTTACAATGTTCAAGTGAACTAAGAGTACTTAATCACCTTTAGCAAAGATAAGAACATGTGATGAATGATCAAAATACTAACAGATATTCCTAACAAATGTCCCCCTTTTTGATCAGTCATCCATGACTATCTTTTAAAGTCCTATTACAAATTTGTAATCTTGGAAGAGAAAACAATCCACCACTTAATCATTTCAAATGATATTCAATTTTAGTTGAATTAAGTGCAGAAAGTAAAACATCAACCAAATCACAAAAGTGACCTTTCTTGATAAGTTGTCATCTATTAAAATGTATCGAGTATGATCTTGATAATGCAGTTCTGAGCGAGATGCAACTTTTACAGATAGAGAAATTCAGAAACAATCAGCAAGATTACAAAAAGTAACAAAACATACTAAGTAAATTAGAACAACAGGAGTGTCCAAGCTCCAAGTAAACATTCTAAGATACTAGTCTTCAAGTCTTCAAAAATAACTTAGGTTCAGAAACCTCAAGTTCTTGACACCTTCGGATCGATTGACATAATCATCCACTTTTCTGCATTCTTGGACATAGTCATAAAGAGTCCTTCTGACAGAGAGTTCTGTCTTTCTGGACAAATCACATATTTCTTGGTAACTCTTGCCAAGTTTATGATTTTTCCTCAGAAAATGTTTGACCCAGAAGTATTTTCCCCAAACCCAGGCATGGTCTACTTGCAGCTGAGATAGGTTGAAATATTTGTATATTTCTTCCAGATAGTGTATATCATCTAGGTATTCATCCAATGTCATATAGAATGACTCATAGGTTGAAACTCCTAGTTTGTTCTTCTTGATGTAGCTACCATCCATTTTTCGTACCTTGTGTACATCATCGGGCTTTGGGTAAGGACAGGCAAAGGAGAGGTCCATCTTTCTGGCATCGTTTCTTTTCTCTACTTCAAAGTTTAGCCAGGCATGAAGGTGCTCAGATTTTAGCAATTCTGGCTTGCTTTCTCTCCATTTCAGTATCTGGTTGAGGATGGGAGTTGGAAACTTATCATTGACAAGTAAATGTTGTAGTTCCAGAATCCAATACCCTCTCTTGTTCAGAATGCACCTATATGAAGACTCTTCATTACTCGTCTTCACATATTCAATGTGGGCATCAGTTGGCTTTTCTTGAACAATTTCTCTGTTTGTTACCTTATTGGGAATCCCTTCTTGCTTTTTGTTGGGTGGCCTTACGTGGAGATCCTCTAACCCTTTCTTCTGCCTTGAAATTTGTCTTTGGTGGAAGTTCCTTGTATTGACTTGGTATTTCGGAAGGAGTTACATTGCCAAAGGCATTGCTGCCAGAGGGGGTTGTGAGGTGCTTGCTTGCCTTCTTCTCTTGTGAAGTGGATGTTCATCTGTATCAGATTCATCCTCATCATCATCATTGAAGTTCAACAAAAGAGGCTTGCAGCTTTCTTGGTCTCTCACTTCTCCTTCTTCTTGGTCTTCTCCTTTTTCAGGATTATTCTGGTTGTTCCCTTCTGAGATCCTAAGGGACTTGGTTCCCCTAGTGACCATACTTCTCAGCCTTCTGGCTGGTTGATTTGGAACAACTTCTTCAACGTGGTAAAGAGATACTTCATAGATCTTGTTGCCTTGCATAAGATCTTCCCTTGTATTCTCAGATTTCCTTCTTTTATACAATAAAAATCTTTCTTTAATTCTTATACCAAGATTTCAGCTTATCCCAGTCGACATGACACATACACATCAAACTATCTCTAATTTCATTAGAAACCGAATTTAACACAACCAAAGGTATATATATATATTTTTGCACACTTCCACCCGAATTTGCCATTTCGCTCCAGCAAACGAATCCATCAACGTTCACAGGATCTTTCACAAGAGAAGCTTGCGCGGTGGATAGAAAAGAAGTTTGCTTAGAATTTGCCATTGAAGATAAAAAAAAATAGCTGGAATAGAATCAAAAAGAATTTGAATGGAAGAATCAATTGAGAGAAACAGAGATCATCAGAACAACAGTTGTTTTCTGCTGATAATGTTACAAGTATATGAATTCATCATCAGAAGAATTAGCTATAAGTACAAACTCTTGCAAGACTCGAATTTTAAAAACAAAGAATTTCATTGAATGGTAAAAAAATGTTGATTCTTTACATGATTAAATGATATGTCTTCCAGAGAACAACCAACACACATATTGTAGTAAAGAAACCAAACAAATACTAGTACTTCAAGTAGTAGAACATATAAGGTAAATGTTCCTGTTCCTCCTCACTCCCCTCTCTTCTCTGTTTGACAAAACAAAAGGCCTTTGTTCTTGTACTCCACTCCATTAGTCACTTGTACTCGACTAGGCGGCAGACAGCAGCGATTTCGCTGGTTCTACTAATGCAACAGCACCTCGCTCCGAGCTCAAGTATTTTCTGTATATCCCCTTCAGCTTCTGATCAGCTGCAGCAGCTTTAGAGTGGTACTTCACCAGTAGCTTCGCACAATCCCTGATGAACACATAAAATCAAACGCAATGAGTAAGAGAGCATTGCATCAATTATGACCTGATCTAGACAAAAAAATATGTCTATCTACTTACATAATCTGTAGCTCTGAGAAACCAGTGTGCGTTTTCAGTGTTTCATTCCAAACAGGAGTCTTGTTCAAGGCGCATCTAGCCGCATAGACTGCAGAAGCAGCAATCATCGAAGGACAGTAGATAATGGTCTCATAATTCATCATCCCAAGTTCTGCTAGGAAAAACACCATGTTTTCCACCTGTAGAATTGTACACAAAAAGGATTAGGAAGTTGCCTTCAAGTCTTTCACTTTCAGCATAAACTGTGAAGTAAACACTCACATGTGAATCAGTCATTGAGGCTTTGATGAAGCGAACAAGGAACACATAAGGGGTCGGAACGGTCAAGTACCATTCGAGCTGGCCTAATATTTTCTTCTCCATGACCAGAACCTGGTGGCTAGAGTATGTTTTGTCTGAGATGCAAACCAAGTCATTAACCTCAGGGGCCCAAATCTCTTCATATTTTGAGGCAATAAGCATTGCACTCATGCCCACCAACTGCAGCTCCCTTCTTGGTGTGTCCTTAAACGCAAGAGTACCGATCAACGATGTTGATTGTCAGATAAAGCGTCTCAGGCGAGAGCTCGAATTTGTGGTGAATCTGTACTAGCCAATCAATCAGGATTGCTCTCATCTTCTCATTTATCTCCGGTTGCATATCCATGTAATCATGTGGCCTGTTCTCATTCTGCATCACAGAAACACAAGATCAGCTAATTGATAAAACAAAAACTCACATACCAAACAGATTAGATTGATTAACAACACACACATACCTCAGCAGACTTGTAAAAGGTGTACATATCTTCAATGTACTCCACAACAGCCAAGTCATTGTTGACATCAGCAGCATCAATGTCAACTATCTGCTCTTTAGGCTTGTTTCTCAACCCACAAGCAGCCTTACTCCTTGCAGTGAGAGTTGAAGTAAGAGTTGGAGCTTTCTTCTTCTCAGAGTTTTCTTTCTGCTGATGCTTCTTCTCCTCTACTGCAACTTCTTTAGAGTCCGGACTTATTTCAATTACCTCCTCTGGACTGGGCTTAGTAACAACAGCCGCTTTCTTAGACACTCGGGCAGCTTTATTTCCTTCAGGTACTACTGGTCCCTTGACATTTGCTGCAGCCAGAGTGTTTTTGTTCTTCTCTGCCTGTGCATTAGCGAGTAACTGAGCACAAAAACTCCTTGTAACTGGGCGACCCACATTCGGGAGCGGTTTTCCATCGACGCCACGGACAGTAACAAGATTTCCGATTTCCCCAAGTGCACGACGATTCTTCCTCTCCCCAGCCGCTGCCATGTTCTTCTGCTTGATTGCACCTGGAACTGCTGCTTCTCCTGTAAAATCAGACCAGTATTACAAATAGAATCAAATTGTCTCTCTAAAACCAAATCAAGATACTCATGAAAATTAAGTAGTACTCAACTTCAGATAGTCATACACAATCAATTTATTTAATCATTCTAATTTCAACAACGATACTATTAGCAACTCATTTCAATAAACCATCTTGTACATCTTCAAGTATTCAAAGATTCAATTTGTAACCCTAAATCAAATCAACTGTTCCAGATTCAAGGCCAAGATTTCAACTTGAATCAAGTAACTAATAACCTAAAACCCCTAAATCAAACAAACATATAAAGGAAACAGCCAGATTCATCCCAAATCAATGAAGATTAGTTATCAAACACCAACAAATTTCATCAACTCATTTCACAACGAACCCAATATCAATTCCTAACCCTAAATCAAATCAATTGTTCTAGATTCAAGGGCAAGATTTCAACTTCAATCAAGTAACTAATAACCCTAAAAAAGCGAAATCAAACAAACATATAAAAGAAACACCCAGATAAATCCCAAATCAATGACGATTAGTTATCAAACACCAACAAATTTCATTAACTCATTTGACAACGAACCCAAAATCAAATCATCCCAATTCCTAAAACCCAGCACCAAACAATCAATAAAACCCAAAACAGAATGTAATCTTGAACATAAAAAGCAATCTTTAACATACCCTGTTGTTCTGCTGTTGAACGACGTGTCTTGAAGCCATTGTAGAAGAAAAGAAAACCTTGATAAATCTTTAACCCAACCAAGAACAATCCCTTTTCTCTATCTCTGGTACTCGAACTGAGTTCTCTCACAGAAAGGGGAATGATTGATGGAAAATTTTGTGAAAGTGAAGAAACAAGACCCCTCTTTTAATAGCTTGAGTAAGCGGTGCTTTGGCTACAACGGTCTTCTTTTTTTTAAATCTGCACCGTTAGATTGTGGGATTGATCGACGGTTGTGATTTTGTTTCCTTATAATGTGTTGCAAATGATACTACCGTTGAAACTGTTCAAAAGTTACCGTTGCGTTATAAACTTTCTGGTTTATTTATTTTTCTGGCCAAGTAATTTCCCATCTGCATATGCAAGTGTTAAATGCATGCCTCCATTAAGCTGCTTGACACGTTGGAAATTAATTTGGAAATCGAAAAAAATAAAATAAAACAAAGAGAACTTTAATGATGCATTGCACACATTGTGGATTAAAATATCAATTAGTAGGATATTTTTCAAATTCTTAAGAAGATAAAATTGTCAATTTCAAGATGATGTTAGGTCACTCATAAAACTGACAATGTCTATGTAGGAGTAAGTTGAGCTTAATTGAAATCATATGATGGATCTCAAATGTTCAATAAGTTTAACCTGATAGTCCAGTCAAAATAACCTACAAACACATTCACCTACCCTCAAATTCTCAAATTCTTAATTGAAATAATATAATGTATCCCTTCCTTGTAAATCATTCGCCTACCCTCTCCGCTCACAAAAAATAAAGAGAGTTGTTAAGCAGCCTTGACTAATTCATTAAACGCAAGACCAATTATTTGAGATTTGCAAAATGCCCTAACTTAAAAAAATCGTATAACATTAACGTAAAATCGTAATAACTCGTTTACGCGAACACAATAACATTAACATGCACGATTCATCCCGAATTACAACAATTAAAAACATCGAAATTTTTTAACAAACTTTGCTTATTGGAACAAAATTATAAAATACCTAAATATTTGAACACTATATACATAATTAAAAAAAAGAAAAAAAAAATTCGGACGGGCGGATCTGAAATTTAGCGGCCAGTTATCAGTCACACCGGCGATTCACAAAATGGTAAGTTGCATTTATTTTAAATGGCGATTCACAATCTGCGCTTTTAAACCCATCCCCGAAAACTTTTTGTCTAAATATATATATATTCAAACCGGTATATATATTTCTCAATATTATATTCAAACTTGAATCGAAATTCTTTCGAATAAAAGATTACAACTTGAACACGGACGAACTTGAATCGAAAATATTACATGTCATGACTAGGTAATGATGGAATAACATCTTTAAAGTGTTCACAAATTTCATCGAGAATGTCGAATCGTCATTTTGGCTCATACTGGCCTTTGTTGGCTCGATGATGCGTGCAAGTTGACTCTGAGCCATTGTATCCTCTACAAAATAAAAAACGACCCATAATAAGAATTGAGAGATGAAATGCTAACGTTGTGAATGTATATGTATTGAATGTTTAGGAACCATACCACGGTAGGATTCATGTCGGATGGTCGGTAATGTTCTCTTCGAGTAAAGGTTTGTTGGCGTGTCACTTGCCTATGCGTCCTTGCGTGAAACCATTTGTTGTAGTTTGGAAAACTTTCATATCCGTAATGCACTCGTAGTGCTTGATTATGGAAATTACATCGAACGTTTTGAAAGTTCTCGAAGGAGTCTTGAGCAGGATATGAACATTTGTAGAATGCCGGTTGTGGTGGCCTTGAGACAACTATTGGTTGTATGAGTGGTTGTGGAATTAGTTGGGGATATCCGAACTGGCGCATAACACGGTCTGGCATGTAAGCCTCTGTAATCTTTAAACAATGAATAATTCCTCTAAATTGAGAAATGGGGACTACTTCCTCTGCTGCACGTCCGAATGGTGTCCACATAACCTATTACATAAGAGGTAAGTATGTTAAATAATTTTAACATAGTTTCAATCATAATGAAGACAAGCGTGACAAATGTGATGACATACTTCATTCGAAGCAATATTGTCTAAGGCATACAGATGCAAGATGTAGAGCATCTTGATCTTGGTGGACGGTTCCCAAGTTCCATGATTCAAAAGAAGGAAAGTGCTTGTAGATCCACATCTGAAATCATATAAAGACTTCAACAAAAATGTATTCTCTTTTCAAGTTATGATAAAATGTAAAAATTATATAGAGCTAGCAAACTGCTGAGTGAGAGACATCCATCTATTTGATTGGTCGTACGTGATGCAATTCCCAACTGTCTATACTGATTGGCAAGTGCAGCAGCTCCCCATGCGTACGTTTGAACCTCTTCTAGTTGATTTAGGAACGGTAGAAATCCAGCCGGTACTCGTGTACTACTCTTGTCGACAAACAACGATGTGCCTAACAACCACAACAGGTACATGACAGCATGTGAATGGGGTGGTAGAGTTTGTGCTTTTAAAGCATCCTCAATTGTGCTACGCTTGAACCCAACACTTTTGTAGTTGGCCCTCACCAATGCATCATTCATTTGCATATGAGTTGACAATAAGTGCCTGATTTGTTCTGGGCTGTGAGTCACCACCTTCACCGCACGACCCTGCACAGGAATTCCTAATAGAAAATGGACATCATGCAGAGTTATAGTCATCTCACCGAATGGCAAGTGAAAGCTATTAGTTTCAGGATGCCACCGTTCAACAAATGCACTAATCAAAGGCATGTTGATCTTCGGTTGCATAACGGTGGGCAAGTGTGAGAGAAGGCTGTTGTTGACAACATTGTTGACATTGTCGTTCAAATAATCTTTGAACTTGGTCAATTTTTTGTGATGAAACCCCCCTAGAATATTGCGATCCTGCGACATTTTAAACTAAACAATAAATAAGAATGAGTTAACTATAGCGAATATGAATCGTCGGATTTTAAAGATCAGGAATGGAATGACTTACATTTCCAATCCATATGGAGTGAGCAATGTGGCCTAGAAATCCTTTGAGTAACTCCGGATCTGACGGGCCTCCATCAACAGCATGTGCTAGCTCTTCCCAGGGTTGATTGGTGGGATCATTACGAGCTTCCTCTCCATGTTGGCTGCCAGAAGCATAAGAACAATTGGTGTCGTTAAAATGTGTCTATGCCCGGTACCGGTACGAATTGGTGTCGTCGACATTTATATTTGGCCGGTACGAATTGGTCGGGGGTGACTCGTTACCCCCCTGTTCATTCATTTCACGTTCAAGTGCTGCCCTTGTTTGGTTGTCAATGGTCGGGGGTGACTCGGTTGAGTCCCTTATTAAGTTCTCGATGCATCCGAATCAATTCGATTAGCCATGCGATCGACCTTGAGCTCTTCTTTGAAGCAGCCACTGGCCCTCTTTCCCTTCCATCAATCTCTTTCAATCGTCCAGAATATTTGTCGACTGACACATGTGGGATATCCGGGGCGTTTCTTTTTGATGGACCGCCGCGATCTTTGGATGAACCGCCCTTAGTGAAGTGCTGAAACAATCAAATAAGAATGATCGGAGTGTTAGAATTCGACGAGAAACATGAACAATCAAATATCTTAATACAGTTTATTAATGTTTTATCATATCTTTACCTTCCAGATTCCTGCCATTTAGATGCTTAAGAATTTGGTGGTGTTTAAGTGAAGAAGAATAATATGTTTAAGTGAAGAAGAAAGAAGAGAATGGTGTGGTGCAAATTTGTTGACAAGGTGTAGAGTATTTATAGGGAAAAACGATCCGACCACCCATCCAAGGGTCAAATCACCTGATACTCTTCCAAGGGTCATTGACTTGGGACAAAGCATGGGCATGCTTTGTCCTTGCTTTGTCTTTAAGGACAAAGAAGATGCTTCTTTGTCCTTAGGACAAAGCATGCATAATGTCCCATCCGGACAATTCATGTATCAATTGTTCGCTTTGTCGCTTTAATGACAACTATATCCCATTTTTTCGATTCACGGTATGTTTCTAGTAACACAACACTAACACAATCAATCGAGGTACATTTTCAATTTATTCATTTTCTATAAAATGGTCCCTACCTAATCATATTCAATTCATTCACCCTTCTTTTCTAACAAATGGTCCCCGCACTAATCATATTCTAAACACTTGAAACCCAAACACTAATCATATTCTAAACACTTAAAAACACAATGAGTCACGCCTGATTCATATATTTCATCCGATGGTGAACCCGAATTCGATTGTAGTTCATTTTTCAAAATAATCGACTTTTGATACTCGGAAGGCTGAAACTTGGGTGCGAGATATTGGTGTCCAAAACAATATATTTTCACGATCTCACATTGAAAGCAAGACACGTTTACATGGGTTGTGAGCGAGGTGGTGAATACAGAAACACGGCTTCAACTGATCTAGAAGTAAAATCCAGAAGTTCCGCTGGGTCAAAGAAAGTCAAGTGTCCATTTGAGGTTAAGCTGCACGAGAGGTATCTGGGGGTGTGGAGAGTGTTTCTCAGAGAGGGCCACGAGAAACACAATCATGCACTTGGGAATTCCCCATGGGCACACGCTCGCCACCAAGCTCCTTTGGCGAAAAGTACGACCGGGTGATTGAGATGTTGAAGTGCGGAATGGCACCTAGACAAATTCTCGATCAAGTTAAGCAGGATTTTCCGGGCACATGTACTAACCTACGACAAATATACAATGCTGACCAGAAATATCAACGTTTGGAGATGGGATCCCTAGCCCCAATGGTGTATTTCGAGGAACTCTTGAGAAGAAACCATTACATATATACACATTCAGAAGTGGAGGTTACCAACATATTGGAGGGAATTTTCTTATCTCATCCAAATACAAGGGAGCTGATCCGTTTGTTCCCGCAAGTTGTCGTGATGGATGCAACGTACAAGACAAATTTGTACAACATGCCTTTGGTGGAACTCATTGGCGTCTTACCTACTGGGCAAAACTATCACATAGCCTTCATTTTCCTATCCAACGAAAGGACTTCAAGTTACGTTTGGGTGCTTAAACAATTACGGGTGTTGTTTGCTGAATGTGGTGTATCACCGGGGGTATTTGTTACCGACAGAGAGTTAGCGGAAATGA
The DNA here is from genome assembly GCA_026545765.1 of Plantago major. Lineage (NCBI taxonomy): Eukaryota > Viridiplantae > Streptophyta > Magnoliopsida > Lamiales > Plantaginaceae > Plantago > Plantago major. The sequence goes on from CM048840.1 coordinate 44,965,187, forward strand.
ATGCGATTAAACTTGTTTTTCCAGAAGCAGCACACCTACTATGTCGGAGACACATCTCAAAGGATGTGCAGGCTCACTTATCCAAGATGGTAGGTACTAAGTATCAACCCGTAATCAAATCCAGATGGGATCACATCGTGCATGCAGACACCGAGGAACTCTATGAGCAGACTGTTGCAGAAATGGCGGAGGCATGGCATAGGCATCCAGGTTGCATGGCCTATGTACGGAACCAATGGTTGGATCCATACCGTGACCGATTTGTCCAGGCGTGGACAAAGAACATCCTACACTATGGAACTAACACGACCAACAGGTTATTCCTTCATTTATTCCACCACTCATACCTTAGTTTAGCTTAGTTCGTAATATAAAACTACCCTATAATTACAGTTATGCCGAAACTGACATTCAACAATGTAAATTATTTGCAGAGTCGAAGGTGCTCACGCTAGGTACAAGTTGTGGTTGGGTCCTTCAAATCAGAAGTTCCACCGTCTATTCCCGAAGCTAAATGGCCTACTTCGAATGCATTTTGATAAAATCCGCACACAGTTTGAGAGATCTCTTAATATCGTCCCTCATTCCACATCAACAATGCCGATCTTCAAAAAACTCAGAGGTGTGCTTTCACATCTCGCCATCGAGAAATTGGTCAAAGAAATAGACAATGATCCAAGTGATTGTGATCACATCGCTTACAACTTTTGGATTAATGTGCGCATGTCAATTGCATGTGAAGCTGCAAAACAGGAGGACCGTCGACCCGGTTCACGATGTAAACGTGTTCTGGAGAACTCTTCACATGGGGGAACCGCCTGAGACTAGACAGCAGCGTATAAAGGATCAGTTTCTTCACTGGGCGGCGGACCGCAACGAGACTGCCACGGAGGATGAAATGAGATCGTATTTCGACAATTCAAATGCATCACAATCGTTCATGGACGATCCATTCGTAGCACAACGGAGAGGAAGGAAACCTAAAGCAATAGGGAAAAGGCTACCGAGTGGTTGGGAAACCCCGAACCAGTCTCAAAAGAATTCCGCCCCAAGCAACGACGGTTCAGGTTCTCTAGCAAGTACTGGCAGAACATTCAAATATCAAAGTCAAATGCCACCCCAAACTCAATTCTGGATTAGAGGCCATAATGATGTCATCGGCCATTTAAATCGGTTTTAGGGTCATAGCTCAATACCAATACGGTCAACAAGAGCGTTGGGCAGACGTCAGGCAAGACCTCATTGATGGGTTGCACTACAACAGGCAGATGTATATCTACGAAATGACAGAAGAACGGGTAGATGAAATAAATATCCGTCTAAACTGGTTTCATGGCGCGTGTACACAACCATGGTATTTCACATTACCAGATATGGGGTGTCTTGTAGCAACAAAGTATCAACGGGTCTTATGCGGTTATTCTCCGTTAGGGAGTATGACATACTTGCCATTGGAGTGTCGTTCTCAAATGGACTCACCGGCTCCGGACCCTCCATCAATAGCTCAAGAGTGTACAATGGCTCACATTGGTAACAATCACTGGATCAGGATCCACGTGGTAACAGAATGTCCAATTCCACCAATATGGTTGGCCTGGAGAAGTACTAGAGAGGCAAGAATAAGCCACTGGGAAGCACATTATGGCGTTCGCCTACGTCAATGGCATAGGTTCTAGTTTATGTTTTTAATGTTGTTGTATTTCGATTTTCATGTTCTGTAATTCAATGTCTGTTTTTAACAAACTTGCAAATCATTAAAAAATAATTAAAAAAATATATAAAAAAACTATAAAATACCTAAATATTTAAACATTATATACATAATTTAAATGGCCGGGTTGCACACCCGGCCATTTAGTGAACTGGCCGGGTATCACACCCGGCCAGTTCATAATCATACCGCTATTTCAGATCCGCCCTATCCTAATTTTTTTTCTTTTTCTTTAATTATGTATATAATGTTTAAATATTTAGGTATTTTATAATTTTGTTCCAATAAGCAAAGTTTGTTAAAAAATTTCAATGTTTTTAATTGTTGTAATTCGGGATGAATCGTGCATGTTAATGTTATTATGTTCGCGTAAACGAGTTATTACGATTTTACGTTAATGTTATACGATTTTTTTAAGTTAGAGGCATTTTATAAAGATCAAATAATTGGTCTTTGCGTAAATTAATCTTTGCGTTTAACATTTATGAAAATAAACCGCTTGAAAAGGATATACTATACAAAAAAGACTCATTTCTTCCTCTACGTTTTCTATAAATAAATTTAATTACTTTAATTTTATCTAGATTTTGCTTAATTCAACATAATTTTACTAAATACTCACTCCATTTCAGAGAAAGTGTTACATTTTGATTTCCATTAATCGTTTTTGAATAATTAACATCGATAACGATAATAGTAAATAATTTAATAAAATCATGTAATAAAAATTTAATTACTAAATTTTCATTATATAATTTTAATAATTTATTTATTTATATCGTTTAAGAAGAAATTAAACGCGATAAATGACCGTAAAATAAGAAACGTAACAATTTTTCTGAAATTGAGGGAGTAATAATTTGGAATAAAAACTGTTTTCGATTTACACGTCGTTGTCCCTGCTTGTGATTTTCTCAAGGTGGACCAAACATAATTTTAAATTTATGTTTGTTCAGTTCGTACTCAATCATTTAGAAATGTATACATATAAATTTATCAACATACATTTACTTATGTGACACAGCTCAACTATGTTTTGTAATCAATGTAAGGGACCTCGCACTAACTAAGCACATTCGTTGGCGAACCACCGAATCCCAACTCCAAAGCTAGATACTCCTGATAAATTTCACCTGACCTCAACTTTAAATAATCAAATATTAATTAAATAACTCATGGCTAACAAAAATAAAAAAATTAGTTCCAACTTTTAATTTGAACAATTGGTCCATCAATATTAAAATGAGAAGATTATAAAATATTTCAGTTAGGAGCTAGATCGATCAACACTGTACTCTTTTCCACTTTACTAAATTTTATCTAGCAAGCTTTTTAACGAGTACATCTTCTAAAAGTGTGCGAACAATCATCAATTCATGATCCTCAGAGGGCAGTGTTGCAATATATTGTAGGTGAGTACAGAAAAAGGAAAGGAAATACAAAACTACTCCACTTAAAAGTCAAAAGGTAAGGAAAATATAGGTGAAGCGCGCTTCAGCCACTCCATCTAAGAATTTCATGATCACTTTCTCGAAAACCTTGAGAAACTAATACTGGATCAAAGATGCAAATATTGATTAGTTTCGATGGTTTTAACAAATTTATTATATTTGTGTTTAATGCTCCTAAGAGACAGTCTGATGAGGACACTGAAAGACACGAAAAAATATTATATTAAGATAAAAAAATATTAGAGATTTTACTAAGAATATCGTTATATTCATTTACATAAAAAATGTATAAAACATTATTAATATTATTTAAAACATTATGTATTTAAGAGTATCAATCCGTTTCTCATATAGTGAATACATGTCTCTTCCAAAAGAATAACTTTTAAATATGTTTCTTGTTTATGAGGAATTAGTTACAATGGAAGAACGTTTTGGAAAACCACTTGAATAAAAATCAATGTAAATGAGAGAACAGTGAAGAACAAATTAGCAGATCAAGATTTGTACAACCAGTGATGAATAAGGCAACCAAAAACCAAGCCTACTAACTCAAACCCAGAAGTAGAAACAAAAGAGATTCACTTCCACACAAAAATGCAAGTACATCTGCTCAAGCTCGAAAAATGAATACGCACGCCACCACACTTCACAGCAGAGCATCATCATCTGGGCCAGCAAGTAAAACCTGAAATTTCAGTCACTGTTAAGGACAGGTTTCGATGAGTTTTTTAAACTCCTGTTACATAATTGTGCGATAGTAGTGCTCGTGACATGCATCAATTCGAAACATATGATCTTGAAGACACGAGAAATCAGGGGCGGACCCAGGATTTCAACCTCGGGGGGGCGAAATTACATATATGAGGTTTTTCCGAGGGTTGGGGGGCGAAACCCAAAATTTTCGAAAATATTACCTATAAAAAAAAAAAAATTCCAAATTTCGCCCCCCTGCCCCCAGGTCCGCCCCTGCAAGAAATACTCTATCAATACCACAATTTGTCAAGTTTTGCAGCTCCATGGCATATTCTACTGTATAATATCAATATACCATAGGTTGCTAATTTTCTTTTCCAGAATTCTAAAAGTAAATAGTTATGCACGATAATGTTATGAGAGAAAACTCGTTGAACAAAAGAAAGAGAAAACAGAGAACACTTACGTTGTTGCATTCGAGAGCATACTTCCTTGCGAGAATTAAGGCCCCGTTTCTTTCATGCTCCGACTCAAAAACAAGCACAAAGGACTGTCCTTTCCGAGCCTGCCAAAAGAGTGACTTGGCTGCAGAATTTCCACCTCCTCTGAATCCACAAAGCTGAAAAATGGAAAGTAAGATTCAAAAACACAAGTCTCTATTAAAATGATGCAAAGTTTAAGACACGGATTTCTTTGTATTGCGAATTTGCAACTTCCAAGTTAAGAGATGAGTCGAGACAGGAAGTTTATGAATGACAGCATCAATCTATTATTCTTCCAATGATATTTTGCATTTTGCAACAATTTCTAAACATGGCTAGTGTGCAGAGACTTGAAGAAAAACAGAAAACCACAAAAAAACCAAATGTGTACCTGCATTGACTTAGAGTAAGAATCTCTCGCCTTAGTGATCCAACCTCTGCTAAGCTTTATCCTAGTTTTCCCAATATGAAATACATGTGCTGAATTTGATGAATAATTTCGTCCGTTCATTTGGGAGATGACTACCTGTATCATAGAGATTGTGACAATCACAAACTAACTCTTCTTAAGATTGCTCTTTTTGCATGAAAAGCCATATTCCAATTCTTGAACACAGTTGATTCTTATATATGAGAAGAATTAAAGGCCACCTACGCTGAAGTCAAAGTTTGGCTTCCGCAAAAGTGTTTCAACATAGCTCCCCAATTCAACAGCTGATGGGGAAAGAAACATCAATTAGAATTCCACTCCGTCGATCATTTCCACAGCTATTGAAGGAAACATATAACAAGAAAAAGAAAACCAAAAGTCTAGGACATGTTACCATAGAAAACTTTTAAAGTAAGAATTATAATATACCAACCAGGATTGATAGCACAGTTAGTTGTGTTTAAACCTTTTGGCCATTTGATGATATATCCGCTTCCAGCACTCGCCCAACATCAATGGGCTCCGGAGCATACACGAACTTGTTTGCACCTGGTACAGTTTGAAGATACAGATAGGAAGAGATTTTATGAGATGAACTTAGACTCTTGAGTGGAATTAGAAATGATACATAACAGCCATTCAATTGCATATCTAGATGAATGAAGATATTGCTTAGCACTAATTGAATTATAACTAGATTGTCATCTCCTTTCCGAGTAAAATAAAATGAAAAGAAGCACAAATTCCGCTTCAGATGGTTAATTTTATACCCATAAGCATAAAAATGTACTAATATGTTACATAAAAAGGTTCCACAGTTACAAATGTTATCATGGGAGTCTTTATACAATCCACATTAAAAATAAAGCACGGATGCACTACAATCTACAAATGGTATACAAATACTATCCATCCTACAAAAAGAACATAAAAGCCCGAGACCAGAAACAAATACAAGGGGTGTGAATGAAATGAAGTACCTAAAATAGCTTCCCTGCGGCTGCACTGAGTCGAGAGACGATACCATTGGATTATACATTTTGCAAGATCAGTTGCTTCATCGGAGCAGGACTCAATCCGCAGAATAGAACCTACTCTCACAGGGCAGTTGGTAAACTTGTATAACTGGGATGTATTGTCCTCAGCTTTCTTGCTCATTGCCAGCTGTGAAAAGACAGACAAAAGCCTTAGAATAAATTTAGACACGTATAAATGGTAGTATTTCACAAGCAAGACAAGCTGCGCGCAAACAAGAACAGAGCGACAGCGGACCTTATTTTGAAGAGTGAGTGAAATTGTACACTTCTCTCTTATTTGAAGTCTCAGTTCCCGTAGTTCATGTTCCATATCCATGACCTGCAAAGAAGTACAAAAGATGTGTTTGTGATAAAGCTGGAAGTATTTATCGCCAATAGCTATCTTTAATACGGCATTTGAATTGCAATGCTGGGAAGTTCCAGAACAGAAGATAGAGTATAAGAGTAATAACAAAGTGACATACCTTTCTAGGCTGATGCATCAATCTAATTCTCCTGGCCTCCTGGACCTCTTCAATAAGTCCATCGGCATCCTATCAGCAATGAAAACTCAAGTAAACAGTATACCGTAGGGTTAATAAAAGTTTCACCAATTTTGCCAAAGTTTGTTACAGAAAGAATAGAGAATGGAAAACAATTGGTTCTTTAAAATCAAACAATAGATCCTGATTCTTTGTAAATTTATAACCTGGTTTCCTCTAGTTTCTACACACATTCTCTCTAGCTTAAAGAGACTAACATTCAATCAAACACCCCATAAGACACTAAAGAGGAAAATCTCATGCGCTAAGGGCTCCCCAGTTCTGCAGGTATGTTTGTGGTAGGGAAGCCCTTATACACAGCATCACCCTTACATTTTTTTGTAAAGAGGCTGTTTCAGGCACTTGACGGCTTAACCCCACAGCCCATGGCGTACCAGCAGAGCATATTACCATTTTGCTATAGCTTGCGCTCCTCACATATTATAGCAATACAAGACATAGAGGCTTTGAACATTAACGAAGATAAATAAATAAATAATTTTCTTTAAAAAATGATGGAACAGTTTTAGGTGAATATCAGGATGGATAATCGTCCACCTCCATATGTTTCGCTAGTCATTGTTGTGTGATCTTTACGCCTTCAAGAATCCATTTCCCATCTTATTTTCATGGACATGTACTTGATTGATTGTTGAAGAGAACAGAAAACAAGAAATAAAATAATTAGTTGAAAAACTCACCTGTTGCTTTCCTGAGATATGGTTTCGTTCTTGTTCATCAAGGGCCTCTCCAATTCTTTGTACAACTGCCCTCGCACTTTCAATTTCAGCACAAGCAAACGACTTTTCTTGGTTAACAAGTTTTTTCGCATCTTCAGAGGCCTGCATAAGCAATGCTAGTTTAGTCATCTAACCACAGGCATGAGAAAAGAAATCACCGTTTGGCACTTCATATCTTAAGGAGTGTATCTTCCACATGCACTGAAGGCAGTAGCATTACATCCTTCGATTTTCATTTGTACGTGGACACATTTTCATAATCTAAAAGAGATTCCAGGTGAAAAATGACAAAAATTATATAACCTGCTTGAGAAAATTCACTAGCCTTTTGACTTCAAACTTCTCTTGAATCAGTTCTCCTTCCTTTTGGGTCAATCTCACGGCCAAAGCTTCCACCTGGACAACATATGTGAACCACGATAATATGCACGCTATTCAAAATAAATATCTCAGGGGTGGAAGATCTACAGAGGAGAAAAAGGTATGCAAGGGGAATTAACTGATCCTTGATAAATAAGCAGAGATAACATTCTATAAAACAAGCGAAAATATGGTATCTTCATGTGGATACCATCTTTAACTCCAAGTATAGCAAGCTTCCATGGGAGGATCTTAATATCTTTTAATAAGGTAAAAAGGTGTGAGAAAAAGAAAGCAAGATCCAAAAACGGTTACTCCTGTAGGAACGGTTTTATGGTCAAAGGAAATAGAAATTTGTAATGGCCATAGCAATCTTGCAAAATCCAGTTCACAAACTTTTGATAGTAACAAAAATGCATTAGTTACCACCAGTTAGCAATGGACACTAACCATAGAAATGGCTCTCGCCACATCTTCTTTGTTTTGACCAGCCAATCTTCCTCTCAAGTATTCCAATGCATCCCTAAGCTTCTTCAGAAGCACATGTCCATCTAAAGAAGGCACATCCTTGAGTTTAGCCTGTAATCAGAAATTATCACATGGCTCACTAACTGAAGGAAAAGTATCACATCTTGAACAACTGTGGCTAGTGTAACTGTAAAATGAAAAATATTGCTACTAAATAACCTCTTCTGACAACTTAGCTGCAGCAGCCAAGTTCTTGTCAAATTTACTGGCCAATGCACGTACAGAGAGACGCTTATGTTGCTCACTTAGCTGGTTTGTTTCATGGATAACAACCTCCTTCAACGCTGGACGAATACTTTCATCCTTGGTGTCATCTAAAATTTGAATATCAGGTCCTAATTTATATTTAGGAAACTGATTAAACTGAAAGCTTGTGTCTGCTGTCACTGACCAAACGGCCGGCACCTCATCTCCAAATGCTGGGCTAACCCTCCTCATCAGCCTAACTTTCGACTCTGCAACAACAGGAGAAAACTTCATAATTTAAGAGGGTTGATAAATTAACTAATAACACAGTGAGGGGGGGCTAGCTAACTGATGTTATTAATCCTTAGCATTAAAGTGGGTTACTACTTACTACAAAATTGACCGGAACCTAAATGCAATAAGGTCTAATAACATTTGGGTACCACAACCCCAAAATAAGGGGGAAAGAACTCATCACAAGGACAATTGGGGACCTAGCAAATAAAAAACATGAAGAAAAAGAATCCATTTTTCAAATAAATTTGTTTAAGCTAGAACTAAAAAATATGCACTACCAATATAAATATGTTCAATTAGGCACAGTGTACAATTTTGGGAACAGGAAAACAGTTCTTGTTTATGTGAAGGAATTAATCAAGGAAACACCAAATGCAATTTACAGAACGCTCAAGAGAAGAAATTTGCTACTTCAAAGTCCAAACCTAGCAATAAAGAGTCATTAAACAAGAAAAGAAAAGTCAAGTTACTTACAGATGAATGGTTTAGTGAAGGGAGAAGAAATGGAAAAAACTCATCTTGTTGATTTATTGTTGTAATTACTGAAGAAAGTGGAAAAGGGAAAAAAAATGAGTCGTTAAGCTGAGCAGAAAGAAAGAGAAAAGGAACAGTGATGTTAACAAGAGAAGGAAAGATCAGTGAAGAATGTGTGTCAGCTTTTGCAAAAGCAAAGTGAATAAAGGAAAGGACATGCATCTAATCTAATCTCTGGACACCATTCTCTTCTTGATCAGTACCCTACTGCACTCTGTTTCTCTCTCAACTGGACCAAGATTTGTATGAGCACTCTGGAAAATCACTCACTAACTAACCAACAAGGAGAACACTTTTCCCCATGATTTGACAATTTTAGGATTTGGATTAGAAACAGATTACACTAACACAACTTTTAATAAAATTACATTATAAATTTAAAAAAAAAATTGTGAAACCGCAATTTTTTTATTAATAACTGAACAAATTACACGAGTATAAAAGTTGCTCCACATTACATAATGTAAAGAACAAAGTACACTTCCAATCTAACCAATAACAAAACAGGAATGTTAAACGCATGACAGTATTTACTAAACGCAAGACACTTTTCGAACATTTTGCAAATCTCACCAAAATTATAGTAATTTATAAAACAACCCATTAACTTCAAAATAATACAATTTTATCCAAAAACATTTCATATTTTGCATCTCAACTCCATTACATACATCTTCCTCTTTGAATCTTCAAACAAACAAAACCGAAGAAGCATCAAAGGAAGGTTAGTTTTTTTTACTTTCCCCTTTGCAAACCCCAAATCTCGCCGGAGCTCCGTGGCCGGACTCACTGCAGCTCTGATGACGGGTCATTGATTCCAAAGAAGCTCGATGGAGCTTAAGCTCGCTCCAGATAAAGCTCCGATCAGAGCTTCTGATTCCATAGAAAGCTCCGATCTGGAGCATTAAGCTCGGAACTTCTGGTTCTGCAGAGCCAGATCTGGCGAGTGGTTCTCGCCAGACCGCATATGCCGAGAACCGTTCTCGCAGATGCTCGCAAGTATTCGGTTCTGGCCAGAACTGAACCGATTCTCTCTAGAACCGATTTTTTTAGACTTTTTTTCTTTTTTTTATTAATTTTCTTGATTATTTGGTCTAAATTTTGCTTAATGTTTCGTGAACATGTGTATTCTATCTATAACCTAATTTTTTTTTATGCATGTTGTAATTATTGTAAGTTTTGTTTGCCTAATATCGTTTGGTTATGAATATGTATTGTCATTATTCTAGAAAGTTTTATTCTATCTATAACCTAATTTTGTATTATGCATGTCTAATAATTCTTGTTACGTAATTATATGTGTATTTCTTTTCTCATATTTTGCATGTCGTTTGGTTGTATTACCAATCATTCGTTGATTTCTTTTGTGTATTACAAATCCTTCGTTGAATTCTCCAGGTTTCAACTCTGATGATGATGATGATGATGATGGGCAGTTATCTCCAAAGCATGTGCAACGGCCGAGAGACGGGCAGAGGAGCAGTACCACTCTCAGAGGGGAGGATTACTACCACGATGGGTGCTTGGGAGAGGGAAAGGGAAAGGCCCGATGGTGCAACCATCCTCATATGAAACCGATGATGAGCAATCATATGGGGACAATGTATCGGCGACCCATGTACATGGGACGAGTAGGGATATGCTTGATTCTGGGTATGATATTACAACGAGTATGGTATATGATGGAGTGCCTAAGCTGAAGGACTTGATTACTACATTTGGAAACCATATTGCTTATCACATATGGAATGGAAACGAGGTAAATTGGTGGTTAATGGTTTACATGTAGATGTTTAACATGGTTTTATTTAGTTTTTTAAAGTACCTAATCAAGTAGTAATGTATCATCTAACATGTCCCATTTACGCAGTTAGTGCGAGGACCGCTGACCTGCCATTCCAGATATTCAAGACGTGGTTATATTCAGGTACAAGATGGTGAGGTTCTTAGGTGGTTGAGTGATAGTCGGATATCACACCTGGATAGTTGCATGTTCGAGTCGTTAGACTGTACTTTGATATAGACTTTTCTGGAGAGATGGCAGCCTGAGACCAACAGTTTTCACTACCATTTGGCGAGATGACTATTACTTTTCATGATGTATACTATCTGTTGAAAATACATGTGGAGGGTAAACCGGTTATTAGTACTCAGAGATCTCAGTGTTGTTTGGGGGAAATGGCACTTATGTTGGGTTTAGCAAGTGACTCTGGATTGCATGTATGGAGTTAGTGAGAGAATGAAAATATGATACAACCAGATCAACAAATCAACCTCTCACAAACGCTGCATGTCTATGCTCATAATGTTCTTCCCAACATTCAAGTGCCGAATATATGAACTCCCTCTATTCCCTTGTTGTATATCCAATTGGTGCTCCATCTTCATGTGTAGCACGAAGAAGTGTGCTTCAATGAGCCCAAGAGCCCATTCTTCTGTAGGTGGGCTGGGTAGATGATCATTAAACCCTCTCCATTCCAATGGATAGTAGACACAACTAAGAGATTTCCAATAACATGTAATGACAACTTGATATTTAGTCGCAACAGCCAAACTGAGATTTGTAAGATCTAACCATTTGCTTTGAGTAGCAATACCATCGAAACAATCCATACTGTTGAGTCGTCTCATGTACTCTTCTACACCACCTACAAAATGACCAATAACAAAAAAAAAAAAAAATGAAGTACGTACTGATAATTTTATGAAGTACGAATAATTAAAATGGGATCACTTACCACCACGTCATAGTCGTATGTATAGATCTCGGTGAGTGGTGAACTCTTCTGTGATATCCTGTCTAACTTTGGGACAATTCCATTTTGTATGATACTTGTAGAAAGATAGTGCTCGAAATCCACAATGTCCATCTGCATCTACATTCAACCACCCTTCTATGTATGGCTTTATGACCTTCGACATAGACCTGAACTTGTTAAATTTTCCAGAGTTCCATCTCTTTCTGGTCGCATGATAATTCTCTACATGAAACTGAGAGTGAGACTGGTACTTAGTATGAACTCGAAGTCGAGTCGACATCGGTATGATACCGAGACTGAGTATGATCATGAGTCTAATACTGATCATGATCCTGAGTCGACATCGATCATGATCCTGAAGTCTGACATCGACTATGATCCCGAAGTCTGACATCGACTATGATCCCGAGATCGAATCGAGCATGATCCCGAGTCCGACATCGACTATGATCCTGAGTTTGATACTGATTATGATCCTGGGGGCGGAATAGTCTTTTCAAACTTTTGTGATAAGTGCACGTGCTCAACAAGCTATAATGTGTGTAAGTACTCAGCAAGCAATAAATACGCAATAAGTAAAGTGCAGTAAGTAAATAACACAAAGCTTTATAGTGGTATATGAGGGTGGCGTAATCCCTCAACTAATCCACTTGCCCTTTCTCAGGACTTGAATCCACTAAGATAAGATATTGAGTTCCCCTTACAAAGTCCTATCTCTTGATCCCTTTAACACTAGGTTCCTAACCAAGTGTTCCCCCTGAGTTATTCCCTGGTTTTCTCAACCAAGTACTTCCTCTACTCAGTAACCTTTGAGCTATTCCTCAGCTTCCAGAGCCAAGTACTTCCTATGCTCAACGCCAGGTGGTGGTTATGGTAGTTTGTCGTGTGAGCACTCTTATAACTTATACAGCTTATCTTAGAGTGCTCAGAGAAACAAGCTCACTTAATACACTTTTCAATGTATGGTAAGTTGTTCTTTACTGACCCAAGTCTTGATGTTGTTCAAGAGAATGAATCTCAGATATCAGTCGCAACTATATCTTCTAGATTCAACCCTTTCACAATATGCAATTTGATGAGTCGATATTTTAACGACTCATTTAGTGCATTTTTCCGTGTTTTGTCAAGGCCTTTTAGCCTTTATTTAGTATTTTTGTTATGTGTCACGCTTGGGTTTTTTGTTTGTGTATTTTTTAGGTAGTTTATTGTAATTGGCAAGGAAAATGGAGGAGCAAGGTGCAAGAAGGCTTGGAAAGTTTCTAGAAGCACCATGAGGCCAAGTCAGTGGGCCACTACTCCAAGAGAGGTGACATGGAGGTTGGAAAAGGGAGAGAAAATAGGAGAAAGTGGGAAAATGCTGATTTTCTCGGGCACATGGCTCACCGCGGTGAGCTTCTGCAACAAGGAGCCTCACCATGTACAACCAAAGTAAAAGAAGGCGTAAAGGGTAGACAATGAGTCGAATCCAAGGTCCCTCACCGCGGTGAGCTCTATTTGACAGAATCAAACCCACGATTTCTGGCAGTTTTTCCCCATGATTTCAAATTTCATCTTCCAAATAGGACCCCTTGTATCAGTCTTTAACATATCCTCACTTACTTCTACTTTCATATTTTCAATTCCAAGCATTGTAAACACTTAGAGATTTCAATCTCTCTTTTAATTCGAAGAAGCATTATTGATCTTTCTGACGATCGCAGAGACCAATAGGCGCCCAGGTAATCAATAGTACTAGTTAGGTGGACGCCATATTAACTTGTACGTGACATATTGCTATCTGAATCGTTGAACGCATGCTTGATCGTTGTGAACTTGCATCAATATTTACCTTTAATTAGTATATATCCGGATGAGGGCATAGCTAGTGACAAGCTTTTTGCCGTAACTCATATGTACTTATAATCTGTATCTGGTTCGATTTTGCAATAGCAAAGTTGTTGCATTCATGGGCAAAGTACCATTAGCTATATCACACAAGACTTTTGAAAGATCCGCTTCGTTTTAATTGTAGAAATCGCATGGTCTTGTAATTGTAATTTGTTGTAGGGTTTTGAAGTATCAACCTTACCCACACTATCTGTTTACAACTCACACGTTGAGCCTACACCTTAGAACTAGCTTAATCAATTCCTCAAGAGAACGACCATGTGTTTTAAGCATTGTTGTACTACGACAACCGCTTTACTACTTGTGTTATTTTACAAGTATTAATTTTGAGCGCATCAAAATTTGGCGCCGCTGCCTGGGAGATTGATTCCTACGTTCTTCAATAAGTAGGATCAGTGTGTAGTTGAGTATTTTTATTTTTATCTTATTTGAAAACCAAAGAAAAAATCTGAAAATTTCAACAATAAAAAAAAATCAAAAATAGTTTCATCAGGTTGTTTCAATTTGAGCCGTCTAATAGAACTCATAAGAACAGTACTACTTTTTGAGTTAAGTTTTTGTTTCATTTCGTGTTTCGCAAGGGAGACGTTCATTGAAATCTCCGTTGATTGAACGAAACAACGACCTAGAGAGGGAAATCCGGGAAAGAAGAAGGAACCTAACGAAAGTTACTATGTCGGAAGAAGGCACAAGTACCAACAACATCATACTAGCAAGAACGGTGACGACCGCAATTGCAAACACCCTTGAAACCGCGAATGCGCCTAGGCGGGAGTTTGGGGAGTACATGCAGCCCATAGTGTGTCCGGATCTCCTCCGATCGAGCTTTCAACAACAGCAAGGAACTTGGAGATCAAGAACCATCACTTCCACGACATGCCCAAGTTCTACGAGCATGCAAACGAAGATGTGATTAAATTCTTGAAGGATTTCGAGGCGTTAGTGGGGAGGATTCCGATAGGTGGGAACTCCGGAGTTACAGACGGCGACGTCCGTAAGAAGTTGTTCCCAATGTGCTTGCAGGATCTCGGGAAGTCGTGGCTCTTGCACCTTCCGGAGAACTCTCTGAGGACTTGGGAGGATGTTTACAAGGTCTTCATGGGGAAGTACGTTCCTTATTTGAAGACCTCGAACCTGAGGAGTCAAATCGCCCACTTTCAGCAGCGATATGATGAGAGCATATATGAGGCCCGAGAGCGATTCAAGTACGTGTTGGCACAATGTCCACACCACGGTTTGACGCGGTGACGTTGTGTCGGAGCTTCTATGAAGGACTTGACGTAACAACACAGATGCTTGTGGACATGAGCTTGGGTGGCTCGATAATGCAGAGCACAACAGGAGATAGAAGCTGCCATCAACAAATTGGCACAAGCTTCTCAACACAAAGGTGTAAGGGGCCGAGAAAATGGAAAAGGCGAAGCCAAAGCCGCCGGAGAGGTTGGGGCTTCCAACATCAACCGCATGCTAGAAGAGATGCAACAGGTCAAGATGGTTGTGACCGTTGCTGCACCAACCCAGCAATCCAACGAACAATTTGGAGTGTGCTATAACTCCGGGCATGGTGCTAACGTATGCAGGTTTCCACAAGCTCGGGAGATGAACCCGAACCTCACAGAGGAGGTGTATTGGGTCGATAGGCAAGGAGTGAGGCGCCCAGGGTTTGTGCCGTACATGAAGCCAATGGAATACGGGGACCGTAGGATGTTGAGTTACTCAAACAATAACTACGAGAACTACGGGCAAGGTCCCCTCACCGCGGTGAGCTCTGTTTGACAGAATCAAACCTACGATTTCTGGCAGTTTTTCCCCATGATTTCAAATTTCATCTTCCTAGGTCTATAATAGACCCTTGTATCGCCTTTAACATATCTTCACTTACTTCTACTTTCATATTTTCAATTCCAAGCATTGTAAACACTTAGAGATTTAAATCTCTCTTTTAATTCGAAGAAGCATTATTGATCTTTCTGACGATTGCAGAGACGAATAGGCGCCCAGGTAATCAATAGTACTAGTTAGGTGGATGCCGTATTAACTTGTACATGACATATTGCTATCTGAGTCGTTGAACGCATGCTTGATCGCTAGAACTTGCATCACCGTTAGTATATATCCGGATGAGGGCATAGCTAGTGACAAGCTTTTCCGTAACTCATACGCATCGATAATCAGATCTGGTTCGATTTTGCAATAGCAAAGTTGTTGCATTTATGGGCAAAGGTACCATTAGCTATATCGCATCAAGACTTTTAAAAGATCCGCTTCGCTTTTTAATTGTAGAAATTGCATGATCTGGGCATTACCTTGTCTTGTAATTGTAATTTGTAGTAGGGTTTCAAGTATCAACCTTACCCACACTATCTGTTTACAACTCACACCTTGAGCCTACACCTTAGAACTAGCTTAATCAATTCCTCGAGAGAACGACCTTGTGGTTTAAGCCTTGTTGTACTACGATAACCGCTTTACTAGTGTTATTTTACAAGTATTAATTTTGAGCACATCACAATTCTTGTTTAAGGATCAGGACACTTAGAACTTTCGTGCTACTTAGAATTCAAGAGCTTTAGTTGCAACAGTAAGCTAGAGAGTAAGTAGGTAGAAGGCTTGTATGCTTTAATGTAACTTGTGATCAATGTAGTTCTTGGTGTGTTCAAGTGTGTCTTTCAAGCATTCTAATAAGTGGTGATATTTATAGTTGAAAATTATGCCATTGGAATAGTATCCATTAGACACAATGAAATTCAAACTATTGATATCTGAAGTTAGTACGGCAGTGAGCTTTGTCTCTTTACAGAGATTTCCTCTTTGCTCGTATATCTCTTCTGCTGTAATTAATGCATCGTATTAACTTTTGTCATGTAGTGTCAACGAATAATGCAAGCTTTCTGAGGCTTTGCAAGTCCTTAATCAGTGACCATTATGCTTCAGAGACCTATTGAAATACTTGTCTTCCAAAGACACTTAATTTATTCAAGGTATCTGAGTCAAGGTATCTGAGAAGACACTTCTCCTTAGTCTTCAGAAATCTTGTGCAGTCTTCTGATCTTCAATAATGAGCTCCTTTCTGCTGGATGCTTGCTTCTTAGTCTTCTTTAAAGATATAAGAATTACATTCAGAGACCTAACATCATATACAAGATTTGCTAGAATAACATACTCAGTAAGCTTCCTCTTTTACAATGTTCAAGTGAACTAAGAGTACTAGTTACCTTTCTGAGCTAAGATAAGTCATTAGGGTTTACTGATCAAAATCTAAATAGATATTCCTAACAAAATTCCCCCTTTTTGATCAGTCACCTATGACTATCTAAAAATCTATCATGAATTGGATGAGGAAACAATCCAATACTTAAACATTTCTTATGATCTTGCATTTCTTTTATTTAAGTGCAGATCGTAAACATCAACCAAGTCACAAGGTGTGATCTTTGCTAACAAGTTATCTTTTCATTAGATAGGTATCTGAGAGTAGGTTCATCAGATAGATTACAATTGAAATACAGAGATAACTTTTACAAGATAAGCATTAAATTACAATCAGCAAGAATAAAAAAATACACAACTATGTAGGACAACAGGAAGTTCCAAGTTCCAAGTGAGCATCCTATAAGTTGGCCTTCACGTCTTCATTCTTCAGCTCTGTTGAAAACCCTATCACCATATCTCTTGACATCTTCTGAGTATTCAAGGATGCATGTTCTAACTCTCATTTCTGCATTCCTTGCTATCAGAGCATTCTCCTTGTAAGATTTGGTGGGTTGGTTTTTATCATGCTTTTGATCCAAAGGTACTTGCCCCAATTCCAGACATGTACCAGCTGCTCTTCAGTGGGCTTGTAATGACCACATATCTCTCTCAGATATGCTTGGTCTCCCAGGTATTGATCCTTGGTCAAATATAATGACTCATAAGGTTCCACTTGCAGCTTTGTTCTTGACCCAAATTCATCTTCAACAGTGTGCACATCTTTTGGTATGTGATAAGGGCATTCTTCAGATAGGTCTTTCATTCTGGCTGTCTGTCTGACTTCTATTTCAAAGTCTAGCCATTGTTTGACTCTATCTTTAGGCAGTAACTCAGGTTTGCCTTTTCTCCATGCCATCATCTGTCTGTAGATGGGTACTGGTAGTCCTCCCTTATTGACTTCAAGATTCTTCAATTAAAGTATCCAGTAGCCATTCTTTTGAAGAATGCATTGCCAAACAGTGGGATCAAGGTCATCAACCTTCACATACTCAATTAGAGCATCTTCAGGCTTTGGTGGTAGCACTATACCGAATTTGATATCCCTTTCTCTTTTTCTCTTCTGTTTGGAGTTCTCCCTTTTTGTTGTGGAGGGGCCTTCTGATGGAGTACCTTGCTGAATGGATTTGGTGTTTCCAGACTGTGTCCTTTCTGCTATAGGAATTGCAGCTATAGGTTTAGACATGCTGCTCATATTCCTTCTTGTGAGGAGGATTTTTGTCATCATCTTCATCTTCTTCATCATCATCATCATCATCATCATCATCATCATCATCATAACCATCATCTTGATGTATGACCATAACTTGTTTGCAGCTGTCATCCCCAGTTTCCCTTCTCTTTACAGAGATCTCTCCTTCTTCTTCTTCTTCTTCTGAGTCTCTGTCTTTTCTTCTCCTTGAGCTCATGGCAGCTGTTGGAGGTTTCTGAGATCTTGCCCCAGATCTTGTAGTCACCATCTGTAGCTCTTGACTTGGGGTTGTGGTCTGGGCTTCTTCAGGATACAACTTTTCTTTGCCCTTGCCTTATACTATCCTGGTACTTCCTTCCCCCTTAGTCATAGGAGACTGATCAAAACCACTAAGGAGTCTGGCATAAGAATCTGACAGAGAGTCAAAATTCTTTTGCAGACCAATGTAAGCTTCAGTGAGTTGCTACTTCTCTTTCCTGAGGTCAGCATTCTACTTTTCAATCCCAGTTTCCTTGTTAGTCAACTTGGAAACTTCTGCAACCACTGATTGTATCTTGCAAGATGCATAGCTAGCATTTTCATATGCAACTTGCATGGTCTTGCCATCCAAATCCTTGACCATACCAAGGTCTATGTGCTTTAGAACCAAAAATAAGGTTCTCTGTGAAAGAATTTCAGCAAACTTAGTGAATTCTGGTGGCATAGATTCAGTGACCTCCTTGTCTTGAGTCTCCAGTTCCTTCATGAGTTTGAGCATAGTCTTGGATCTATTCTCATAGTCTGTTGTATGCACATTAGGAACTTTGTTGTAGATGGTGGGAGCTAGGATGTTTCTCTTGAGATGTGCCACAATGGTTTGTGGATCTTTCATAGGAAACGCAGGTTCTTCCCCATGTTCAACAACCATGTCTGACATAGGCTTCTTTCCTTTGCCAGAAGAAGATGGGGCAGATGCTATTTCAACATTCTTCTTCTTGATGTCAACAACTTCATCTGCATCAACTTCTTCCATAAGTTTCTGCGCATCAAGGAGTAGTTGTTTAAGCTCAGCAAGGGCTGCTTCCTCCTTGCGAGACAACTCTTCAACCTTTCTGAGGTTGGCTTCCTTCTTAGCAACCTTGGTTTCCAACTCAAGGCGCAAGTGTTCTTCTTCTTCCAACATTTGTTTAAGTTGGGCCACCATTTGCTCAGCTTCCTGAAGTTTCTGAGCGGTGTCATCAACAACTTGCCCATATTCTTCATCTTGTTGCTTTGTTGGAGAAGGTTGAGACGATCTCTGAGGAGATGGAGGAGGAGAATTATGACTTGTTTTCTTATCAGTTGGCTTTTCAGCAGATGAGGCATTATTTCTCCCAGTAACTCCTCCTGCACCGGATGAAGGTGCATCATCATCATCATCATCATCCTTCTTGGGATCATCTTTCTTTTCCTTAGAGGGAGGAGGAGACTTAGATTTCTCTACTTTGTTCTCATCTGTCTCTTCCTCATCACCAGAAAGCAGGTTAATTACTTCCTTTAGTACCACCGGTTTGCTTCACACTTCTTCTTGTTCATTAGGTGCTGACCAAGATGTCAGCGGTATAATGGGGTTTGAATCTAGCCGGACTCTTGTGCTTCTATCTGCTTTCTGGAATTCCTCTATGAGGGTTTCTGCAACTACATCTTTGAACTTTAAGTTCATTAAGGTTGCAAAGTCATACTTCTCAGTAGGAAACAGTGCATGGATGTATCTTTCAAGTTGTTCAGCTTTCTTCCTTCTTGATGGATTATCAAGGATTTGTGCAAAATCCATTAGATCAAGTCTCCTCAATTTTTGCCATCGTTTAAAGGCAGAGATATGATCTGGAAGTGCACGATCTTTGAACAATTGAAGTAGATCTTCATCAGATGTGACTACACTTGTAGTTTGCTATGAAGTACCCTCATTTTGAGCCTGAAAGGAAATGGAGTTTTGATTAAGTATCAAAACTTGTTCATATATCTGAGTATCAAAAGTGTCAGGTTTTTGAGTTACCTGTGTCGCAACAACAAGCTCAGATGGCTTTACCAGTGAGGTGGAAGAACCCTCAGATATCCTTGGAGGTGACTTGGGAGTCTTATCCTCCTCTTCCGTTTCTTTCTGAACCTGAGAATAAAAAGTGTTAGTACACTTAGAAAGATTAAGTAGGATTTCACACACATTGGTATCTGAGATTTCTACCTCTCTGACAGGAGGCTCAGATATGTGTTTCTGGTATATCCTCTGATGTCTTTGGCTTTTCAGCCACATCATCTTTCTTCTCAGTTGGAGCCTTTAAGAAACATAAGAATGAGTTAGAAAGTTCATTGGAGGGAGATCTCTGAGAAAAAATACTAGAATCTTCAGTTACTTGTATAACAGGCTCGGATTCCTTGTTGATGGAGGGTATAGAATCCTCCTTCTTAGATTGTGAAGGAAGCATTCCAAATCCTCTCCTTCCTTCCGTGTAGGAAGCTTTTCCTCTCCTTCCTTATTTTCTTTATCACCTATAACAAGGATTAATCACATTAATAACAAAACATATAACATATAAATTTAATAAGTAGAGATTTAAACCACTCAAGAACTCGATCAATGTCAGTTGATTGGTATCTCGAACTTGTCTCCTGCTCCATGCGTTAGTCTTGTTGTTCAAAGGACCGCATTGCTTGAAGTTTCTGGCACTTCATGCCTTTCCTGAGACTTTGACTCAGTTGCCTCCCCTGTTTGATCTCCCTGAGTCAGAACATCAGGTTGATCCCTCTCAGTAGGGAGTTGGGGAACCTGCTCAATTACAGGATTTTCTTCAACAACAACTTGACGTATCTCTATAATATATGTGTCAAAATATTCTCGCCTTAGCTCCGCGGAATCCTCAGATACTTGTGGTTGTTGTGGTGATCTGGATCTTGATGGAGAAGGAACATTCTTGATTGTTCTTTCTAGATAAGCAGCCATATTTTGTACTGATGCATTGGTTGTGTCATCAAGTACAAGTGCATCACTCATCAGGGCATCATTTATATCTTGGAAAGTGGATGGCCCTAGTAGAGTTTTTCCTTGGGACATGGTTGCTTGCTCAACAACCTATGATACAGGGACTTCATCAGCAACCTCATTCCTTTCCAAGAATGGGTCAAAGTCCAAATCATCTGCTTCTTCAACAGATAGTGGCTAGGACACATCAACCCTCTTAGCAACAAGAGTGGTATCTTCAGCACTATGGAGTGCTTGCTGGACAAAGGCAGTGGTATCTGCAACACTATGGAGTTGTATCTGAACTCCACCTGTGTTATATGTGGCACTAGGTTCAGATACTCTTGTGTCAGTATCCACCACCGAGGTGGTCTGCTTGGCAGCTGCCTTCTTCTTGCCTCCAGTTCTAGGTTTCTTCCTTGGCACAACATTTGCCTCAGAAACTTCTTCTACTTGCCTCTTCTAGTTCTGCTTGAGCTCACAATTGTATTTGCAAACAAGATCACTGTTTGCAATCTCTCCATTCCCCCTGAGCTTTATGCCAATCTTCTCCAGAATGTAGCGTATCTTCAGACCAAAGCTGATAGTATGCTTGGGCTCAGCAAGATCACCTTTCACAACAGGCTCAAAGCCTTGAAGTTTGTCAACAAACCTCAGAAAGATGTACTTACCCCAGTTGAAGGGCTCATCTCTATCCTCCAGAGTGTTGAGGAATGCCATCATCCCCCATCTCTCCATGCTGATCTGGTCAGCTCCACACTTATTTAAATCAAAGCACCTATGCAATACAAGGTCTATCAAATCCCAGGGTTCAACAAGATGTTTTCTTCTAACAATCGAGTTGTCAAAGTCTGTTGGAGAGTCCTCTTGGTCAGGATTCATATAGAGAGAGTAGAAGTTTCCAGCACTCTTGGTTCAGGTGTCTGGTACCCACTCAGCTCCTTGGGTAGGTACCCCAAACATGTTGCTGAAGGTATTCACATCAAGGGCTATTTCAACACCTTGGACCTTCATTGTGATGCGCACTTCTTCAAAGCATCATTCTCAAAGGATGGTGGAATTATTACAGAATTCCAACACATCCTCAGTGGAAGTGCATGTGGGTTTTGCAGAGCAAAACTGCTTGATTTTTACCTTTTCGAGTAAATCAAGTCCACGCTTTACATCTGCTTGGGTCTTTGCAGCACCCAACAGGTATTCATCGACAAGTACTCCTCCCCTGAGTATCTTGGATTTGGGATTCCACATGGAGAAGTTGAAATCACCAACTAGTCTCCGATTTGTCAAAACAAGAACTGGATTTTGCTTCTTAGCAGTTCCAGATGTGGACACTTGGAATTTCTGAGATCTCGATCTTTTTGGTGCCATCTCTTTAAATAGAAGTAGTAGTGAAGAGAGATTGGAAGAGCTTAAGGTTGAATTCGGTTAAGTGATTCTTTTCAGAAAAACTTAGCAGAAATTCAGAAGGTTTTAGAAAAGATTTGCAGATAAAATTTGAAGGTTTTTGATATTTTGGTGCTTGTTAAAATGTGTGTTTAGGCGAAAGTGTTTTCTTTTGACATAAACTATTGTTGGTCCAGATAACGACAAAGTAAAAGACTTGGGGGGGGGGGTGAATAGTCTTTTAAAACTTTTGTCGATACAACAGTTTCTCAGATATGTGTGAAGATATCTGATACTTATAATCAGAGAGCGGAAGACTTTTCTGCGATAAGTGCACGTGCTCAGCAAGATATAATGTGTTTAAATACTTAGCAGGATAAAGAGAACAATAAGTAAATTGATGAAAGTAAATAACACATCTTTTTATAGTGGTATCTGAAGGTGGCGTAATCCTTCAACTAATCTACTTCGGCCTTTCTCAGACCTAGAACCACTAAGACAGATAACTGAGTTCACCTTACAAATATCTTCTCTCGATTCCTAAATACACTAGTTTCCCAACCAAGTGTTCCCCCTAAGTTATTCCCTGGCTCCTAGCCAAGTACTTTCTATACTCAGAAACCTTTGAGTTGTTCCTAAGTTTCCCAAACTAAGTACTTCCTATTCTTAGTAACCTTGGAGTTGTTCCTTAGTTTCCCAAACAATGTACGTCCTGTACTCAACGCTGTGTATGGTGTTGGTTAAGAAGAGTTTGTCAGATTGGTAGATTAATAACTTCTATAGTTATGTAATACTACCTTCTTGAACAAGAGTCACTTAACACACTCACAATGTGTGGTGATATGTTCTTTACTAACCCAAGTCTATGATAAATGTTCTAGAGAATGAATCTCAAATACTTGATCTTTTGATTCAACTCCTTCATAGATAGCAATGCTTCTTAAGGATCAGGACACTTAGAACTTTCGTGTTACTTAGAATTCAAGAGCTTAGACGCAACTGTAAGCTAAAGAGTAAGTAGTAGAAGGCTCAGATGATTGAGAGAAAGATACCACTAGTTGTATTATCAGAGAAGCTTAGTATTTTCAGTGAGTTCAGTGTGTCTTTCAAGCATTCTAAGTGTTGATATTTATAGTTGAAAATCATGCCGTTTGAATAGTATCTGTTAGGCTCAATGAAATTCAAATTATCGATATCTCAGAATAGTAATCAGAAGACGTTGTCTCTTTTCGTAGATTTTCTTTTTTCGATGTCTCTGTCTGCCCATTAAATGCGTTGTACTATTTTTGTCCTGTAGTGCCAACGAAACTATGCACGCTTTCTGAAGCATTACATGTCCTTTTCAAGAAACTCTCACATCTCCAGATACTCCAACTGCATATTGAATATCAGGTCTACTTGTAGTGAGGTATAGTAGAGACCTAATCAATTTCCTATACCTGTGTTCTTCAACACTCTTATCAGATACAATATAGTTCCATAAGGTTCCAATGCTCATAGGTATCTTAGCATTCTTTTCAGAAGTCTTTAGATTAAACTTGTTGAGCATTTCGTTTGCATACTTTGTTTGACTGATGAATATTCCATCATTAAGTTGCTAGACTTGCAACCCAAGGAAGTAGTTCAATTCTCCCATCATGCTCATCTCAAATTTACTTTTCATGAGCTCAGCAAAGTCTTTACAAAGTTGCTTGTCTTTAGATCCAAATATAATGTCATCAACATATACTTGAACTAAAAGTAGTTTCCCTTCATGGTTCAAAGAAAAGAGTGTTTTATCAACATCTCCTTTCTTGAAGCCACTTTCCAGCAAGTATTTGGCTAAAGTATCATACCATGCTCTTGGAGCCTGTTTCAGTCCATACAGAGCTTTCTGAAGCTTATAGACCATTCTACTTTCTGTGAAAACTTCAAAGCCTGGTAGTTGTTCAACATAGTCTTCCTCAGCAAGTTCACCGTTTAGAAATGTACTTTTGACATCCATTTGATAAACTTTAAAGTCATTATGAGCTGCAAAGTCTAGAAATAGTCTAATTGCATCCAATCTTGCAACTGGAGCATATGACTCATCAAAATCTAGTCCTTCAGTTTGGGTGAATCCCTTGGCAACCAACCTTGCTTTGTTTCTGGTTGTTTCACCAGACTCATTCATTTTGTTCCTGAAAACCCACTTGGTTCCAATTACAGATATTCCATCAACAAATGGAACCAGTTTCCAGACTTTGTTTCTCTCAAATTGATCCAACTCTTCTTACATTGCAGAGATCCAGTCTTGATCCTTCAATGCTTCTTCTATAGTTTTAGGTTCAATGTTTGAGATGAAACATCCATAGAGAGAATATGCATTTCCAGCAATTGCTCTCCTAGTTCTAACCTCGTCTAAAGGATCAATCACATCCTCGCGTGATGATCTCTTATCCATTTTGTAATGGGTTTTGAACTAGTAGGATTAATATCATTTTGATCTGAATGTGAATCATTATGATCCTGAAAAGATACTTGTTCAGTATCTGAGATATCTGGCACACGAGAAATGCCATAGATATCTGACGCTTTTTCAGTGTTAGAGATATCTGGGATTGGATTTTCAGCAATCTCATTCTCAGAAACCTCTTCATGATGAAGAGTCTCAGTAACCTGTTCCATTTCTGAAATTCTCATAGGAAATTCTTCATCATGTCTTAGAGTCATCTAGTTGTTACTAGCAATGGTTGCTTTTCATCGTCAAAGTCATCCTCTAAGTGAATGATAGAATTGTTTCCTTTTGAGGATTCTTCTTCAGAATCTTTAATCATTAGTTCTTTGAACCTATCTGTGAGTTCTTCATTCAAGGGTACTTTCTTATTTCCTTCATAGAAAACTACATGAACAGATTCTTCAATCTTTTGCGTTCTTTTGTTGTAGATTCAGAAGCTTTGCTATTCAGAGAATAACCAAGAAATACTCCTTCATCTGCTTTTGGTTGAAATGTTCTCAAGTATTCCTTTCCATTGTTAAGAACAAAACATCTGCAACCAAACACCCTTAGATGTTTGATACTAGGGGGTCTACCAATCAAAAGTTCATAAGGAGTTTTGTCATGGTGTTTGTTGATCAAACATCTATTTTGAGTGTAACAGGCTGTGTTAACAACTTCAACCCAATAGATTTCACTTATTTCAGTGTCAGCAAGCATTGTTCTTGCTCCGTCTTTTAGGGTCATATTCTTCCTTTCAGCAACACCATTTTGTTGTGGTGTCCTTACTGAAGATAGTTGATGTTGTATACCTTTGCAGGTACAAAACTCTTTTATGTACTGGTTCACAAACTCAGTACCATGGTCTATTCTGATTATAGATACCTTGTTATTTTTCATGACTTCAAGCTTATTCAACAAGTTGGGTATTTCAATCCTTGCATCAGATTTTTGTTTGAGAAAAACAACCCAAGTGAATCTTGAGTAATCATCAACAACAACTGCATTCATACTTCTTTCCTCATAGCTAGTTACAGAGGATTCAAAAAGATCCATATGTAACATTTGCAGTGGCCTTTCACTGGAGTGTCTAGTTTTAGACTTGAAAGATGTTTTGGATTGTTTCCCCATTTGGCAAGCTGAGCATACACCATCTTTTCTGTATGCCATTTTGGGTAATCCAACCACCAACTCTTTCATGGCTAGCTTGTTCAGTGTTTTGAAGTTCAAGTGACTCATTCTTTTATGCCATAGCCAATTTTCTTCAGTGTGGCCAGATTGACTCACCATGAGACATTCTTCAACAGCCAGGCAGATGCCCAACAAGAACATAGAGATTTTCTTTCTGCCTAGCAACCAAGACTGTCTACTTTGACTCATTGTCAATCAATTTGCATAGTTTTGACTTGATCTTTACAGACTATCCTTTGTCTACCAATTGACTCATGCTTAGGAGATTATATTTCAATCCCTCTACATGTAGTACTTCAGAGATTGTAAGAGCTCCAAGCTTCAGATTGCCAAAACCTATGGTTGGATTTCATCTCCTGCAGCAAATCTAATAATTGGTCCTTTATCACATTTTCTGTAGTTAACCAGATTTGCTTTGTCTCATGTCATGTGCTTCCCACATCCACTATCAAAATGCCACTTCGGGTTCTTCCACAGAGTGTTCTGCACAAAACAGGAAACATGGAGTTAGGCTCTCATTCCAACAATGAAACCTTCTGGACTAAAGAATCTCCCTGTAGGAATCCATTTCTGAATGAACTTCCTTGGGGCATTCTTTTGTCTTATTGGAACATAAGGAGGATTTTTTGGTAAATGACTAGTGTCATTATCATTTAAAACTATTTTCCTTCTTGGTGTGTTCCTTGGTGCTCCTCGTGGTGCTTTCAGATACCTGTCAGATTTCTGAGTCTGCTTTTCAGCGAACTTAGCTTTCCTTGCCAGATTTCTTCTACCCCTGGCATTCAGATTGCTTGTGGCTTGTTCTTTCTTCCACTTCTGATGATTGCTTTGAGCAATCCTAGCTTTTATCCATCGTTCTTGCTCTTGTTTATACTCATGAACAAGTTGTTTCCCGATGGATTTATAGCCAATACCATTTCGAGCACTTGGTGCTATCTGAGTTCTCTTCTCAGCAGCTTTGCTAGTCTCTGGAACGTCTTTCTTTCCAGAAAACGTGATGTTGCAAAATTTGCCTGCACCCGCAATTTTTCCTTTCTGAGAGACATAGCACGATGGGTGATTACACTTTTCAGTGTTATGTTTCTTTACAAAAACGTTCCCAACAGTTTTCTTTTGGACTTGTTTTTCCCACAAAGGTTTGGTCGCAACTTCTTTGCCTTGGTTAACAGCCTTAGGTTTTTGACCAATGCTATAGGTTGTTTGGGAACCATCTTGTTGAGCACTAACAAATGTTATTCTTTCATTACTCTTATTCAGAGTCGTAGAACTATTTGTATGTGTGTCCAGCCCAAGTCCTCCCTTTTCTGAAGGATCTCTTAAATAAGAGTGTACTTCAGTAAGAGTGTCACTAGCTTTGGCATAGGATTGAAAAGATAGTTCTTTCTTTTTGAGTTCCTCATTTTCAGAAAGAAGATCTTTATATTCCTTTTTTAGTATATCCATCGCCTTTCGTGTGACTTCTCCGCTCCGATATCTGTGCTTTAAGAAATGCATTTTCGGCATCCTTTTTCTCAGATATTTTGAGTAATTGTGAATTTTCCTTTTCAAGAGAATTCTTTTCTTCTTCAAGAATTTCGGCTCTAGCTCAGGCCATTGAAATTCTCTTTCGTACAGATCAAGTTCTCTTCTGAGATCTTCTAGATCTCTGATTCCTTCCTCATCACTCTCATAGTTTATGAATTGAGAAATGTTGGTTACCTTGCCAACCATTTGGCAAGTATTAATGTTGGAGCAATCTGGATAGATCTGTGATAAGCTCAAATTATACTCTAAAAAGCAATTAGAGAATAAGCTGTAGTAGTAGACTAAAATCTAACTCGTGAGAGTAAACAGATACTTGCGAGTAACAATCTGATTGATGGTTTGTTTATACTTCTAACTTGTTTAATTAAAGCTAAGATTACAAATAACAATGAGAGAAAAATGAATACAATAGCAAGATCCAACTATGCTAATTCGAACTAGGGATAACACTCATATTTGTCACACGGTTGTTGTACAGGAAATCAATCAATTTGATTCAACCAATTGTTCTTAGAAGATATTATACTGGAGAAATCGTGAGTCGTCAATTCACGATCCTTAAACATGAACAATTTAGAGAATTTAATATGGACTTATCGAATTGAAGATTTTTACGAAGATTTTATACGAGACTAACCTATATGAGTGCTTTGATAAACCCTAGAATGAATATGCATAATCTTCACATACTTCTGTATTCAAATGTGTTTAGCTACTCATAATTGATGATTGCATGCAAAGATTCATGGTAATAATAATGTGAAACATAGATGAAAAGCTCGCATGCAATAACATACAATTCAATCAATAAGATAAAGAACGAATTGTAAAGAAGAAAGCAATTGAGAAATCAATACCAATAATCTTGATTTGATGAACAAATCAATGAATAACCAAGCTCCAAAGATGTCTCAATGTTAATGTATGGCTCTTGGAGGTTTTCTCAAAACTAGGTTAAAAGAAGTATGAAAGAAAAGGAATCCAAATTCTAATCTAATAAGGAAAATAAAATCAATTTCATACGTCATTGCAAGTGAAGAAATAGTTGCCAAGTAGCCTTCTTAATCGCAATATATATCCCTCTCATAAAATCTGCCACAAGGACTAATTCCTTCACAAGCAGCATCTTTCTTCAAAACAGGAGCTAATCAAAAATCTGGCCAAGGCAAATTAATTGCTTACAATGAGCCTCCTTTAATCTCAAAAGATGATCATCAGAAATCTGGCACATGAAGCTATGCTGGAAATTTCAAAGCCAAACTCGTAGAATCTCACCACAAGTGATCAATCTCACATGTAGCCATGCTAACCGACTTGTCTTCATACGGCTCAAAAGACACAGATCTCTACAAAACACAAACAAAACACCAAAGCGTAAAAACGAACTAAAAAGATCACAAAGCTAAAGACAAAGACTCACAAAGATCGCTAAAAAAGACCAAATGAGACGTTAGAATATTGTCTCATCAAAATCCCCAAACCGAACCTTTGCTCGTCCCCGAGCAAACACACAACCTAAACACCCTAGACTCTAGACCAAGTAGGCAAACAAAGAGTCAAATTCTCAAGTGACCGATTCTACCATTAAAAACTTTAAATTCACAAGATGCAAAAATTTTGTTCTCAACCTAACCTTGGCAGAAATAGTAGGCAGGTAATTAGACACGATCGTTTCTCAAGTAAATAACAATTAAGCCTAACCCGCTAGTCCCTCACAGGTGTATAAAGTGTATCACTCACTCTCATGGAAGTATCCATATAGGGTATAGCTTAAAAAATAATCTGGGAAGATGAATTTCGTCACAAGGATACCTCAAATATCTTATGCTATTGTACTCGTCTCATTGAGTCGAAAGGGACTTTGGCACATGACTGTAGTCCTCCAAAAAATTCGAAAAAACTGGAACTGCTCCCTTCATCCATTTCAAAACAACATCAAATCTCATAATGCTTCACTGAATTTAGTGCGTGGCCACTGGGCTCTTTTAATCTCAATTTTTTGCAGGTGTCTATTTTACCGAAAGTCCGCACTTTTGTGCGTGTCAGTTTGGTATACGTGCCATCAACCCTCACGGACATATGGCTTTTAAGGGCCACGCCGGTATATAGGTAGTATTTGAAACACGCCTAACACGACTAACGGTGATCAATAAAGACCATAGATCCACCTCGAGATTCAAATATCATAAGTTAAGGGGACAGTAGATAGATTTCCGCAGCACAATTATAATGGCTCATAACATCCATAGTGAACAATCCTCTCCCCAAACCAGGATGTAACGGGAAAAATAAAATCCGCAAAGTAAAGCATGCCGTTCGTCATCCCCAACGAAACTAAGTACGCATAAGTATGAAAAGGCGCAAGTAATACGTAAAAACTTGCACATCCCAGGAGATCACACAATAACAGGTGCCGGTACAATATTTTTTCTTCGGCTAGGCACCTCACAAGCTTTTCGACTACAGGGCTAACTAGACTCGCTATTTACAAGAGAAACGACCTTGCAGGATTAAAAGCCTACTACACTACTTCTAGCTAGACATTAAACAAAACGTAAGTAGCAAGAGAATTTACCATTCGCAATAGACGTTCGACTTGGTAATTGACTCAGACTCACCACAAGAGAATATAAAAGTGCTAACATCTATACTGGACTAAACCAGAAAGGAAATATATAGCTAACACATAAAGGTGGCTAACCTACCACCACAGTCACATAACAAAAAACAAGTGGCTAACATACCACTTAAACAGAATACATAAAAATAAAAAAATAAAAAACAGAGTACGAAATAGAGTACAAATGTCAGAAATAGAGTACAAACGAGACAACTTTAGCTAAAGATACAGTCGACCACCTCCCCAAACCTAAACAAGTGCTAGTCCCTAGCAATGAATAATGTAAGAATGATTGTATAGAATGACCAACCATAGTGTTGTCTCGACAGGGATCATCAGGCGGATCCAGAGGGGCCACCATCGAAGCGTTGCTCCCAGAAATCCTGTTGCGCCTTTCATAGTGCCTCCTGCCTCCAAGCGCCAAGCTCCCACGCTCCCTAGCCTCTCTCTATCTCTCCTCCTATCACCGGTAGTGATCCTCATTGCGGGAATACTAGTCATCAATCCGGGCATATTGTGTTCTCGCCACTCAAATTGTGCTCAGAATCGGTCAAGTAATGCCGAAAGTTAGAAGGCTGTGGAGGTGGAGCGGTCGCTGGCAAAGATTACCTGTCCCTGATAGGAGTGGGATGACGGCCAAGGATGACTCTGGCACTAGTTGATTTCAGAGCTCCTTTGGGTTTCTCGGAGCCCTGAATACCAGGAACATTGAAGGACCGGCAGATGTTGGTAACAAGGCATGGAAAACCGAGGAGATCGCTTTAGCCTTCCGGATCGAGCCTCGCCATAATGATGTCTCAAGGCCAACAAATTCCTATTCCATGATCGCCGAATGAGGGGTCTGGAGGGTAAGGGTGGTAAAATGTGTGTTGGGGGTCAGATTATACTGTACGAGATGTTGCCAGAGGCGAACCTCTGGCTGGAGGAAGTGGGTGGCTATGGTGGTTTTGGTCCTGTGGTCCTCCGTATCGGTACAAGGTAGAAGGACGAACTCGGCTAAGTCCCTATCAAATTGCCGACAGAAAGTTTTCGCCAAAGCCGTCAGACGGCTGCCTTCAGATCGAACACCCTAGATCAGAGGAATTCCTGGATACTCCCAGGTGAGAACTGGACCCTGACGCCACGAGCTGTCATCACCCCATCAGCCAAATCGTGGAGGCTGATGTAGAACTCCCGAACCAGCTTCGGATCATAGGGCAGCTGCTTGCCGAAGAGCGTGCGCCAACCTAAGTATCGGATCCTGGCCCAGACTCGGGCATAGACGGCATCCTCCAGCTCATCAAGAGCCAATTCCCACTCGGGCCATGCCTTACTAGGCTCCATCAAGTTCGCCAGAAAGCCCTCGCCTCAGATGTATGGGAGAACTCATCGACCGACCGCTTTGACTGCCACACATCGATTCGCCTCTATGGCGCATTCTGTGGCTCATGAGACATAGTGCCTGCAATAAAGGTGTTAGTGTAGAGCAATGGGGGTAGAAAACTACCTCCCCAAACCGATTCATGATCAAAAAGCCAGAAGCAACAAAAGAGCAAGGAACAGGGGATAACGCAAAATTCCCCAAACCAACTCAAAATTCAATATCATGGCCAATGCAAGATTCACATCAGTTCACAAGCATAGGGGCATCGATAATCATAGCAAAAGAGAGACAAGATGGCAGGAATTGTCAAAAACGGGCAAGCATTGCACAAAATTGGAAGACACAAGGAAATTCCAAAATCAACGAGTACGAATCCATGCATCAATCAAAATCGAACTACTACACTCAAGCAATTACAACTAACGACGATCAACCAAATAATTCAAGTAGACTTGAAAAAATTAGGAAGAAAGAAGTGCAAGCTAATTTACCTTGTGAATCCGAAGAGTTGGATGGATAACGCACAAAAACGGAGCAAGAATCGAAGAGAGGGGGAAAAACCCGTTAGATTGCAACAAGAATGGGGGAATTTGGTTGAGAATTGAGGGAGAAAGGTATGTTGGAGTGGAGAGAAGAAGTTAGACGGGAAAGAGAATGGGGGGAAGTGGGTCAGTGAGGAAGAAGAAGAAGAGAAAAAAATTTAAACTTAGTTTCGCCAAGTAGTTTTTAAACAACAGACTTCTTTTTTTTTTGTCGCAGCGGCGAAGTGGAGTCTCGCCGTGGCGGAAATTTACGAGACAAAAACAGGGGAAGAGAAAAGATGCTCGCCGCGGGGAAAACTTACGAAAGCACAAAAAAGGATCAGGGAGCCACCTCGTCGCGGCGAGAGTAAATTTTTTCGAAAAAAATTTCACTTGCACTATTCAACCTCGCGTCGCAAGATCGAAGCTCCAAGCCTCAACTAGAGTTCACGAGTTTTCTCGTGTGAGTGCAAAGGTCCCGCTTTCCAGAGACACAATTAAACTAAAAACAAGCGAACCACATAAACAAATAGTCTAACAATATGAAATAACAAGCAAGTGTACGGAATGAAAAATTAGTCTAAATGAATGAAAAAACAAAAAAGAAAGGGGCTTTTGTTTATAGTCGTTAGCTCGACTTTTTCCATGCTGGAGCTAATTGAGCTTGAGGTTACCAGCCTCCTCTGTCCCCATGGTCACTTGTGAGCGAGAGTAGGTGTAGAGTGGACCGGTGTGTGCTGCAATGTAATTCCTGCTGTCAAACTGTGCGGGAGAATATGATGTGGTGACAGCGTGTAACTCGCGTTTCTCACCGCGAACCTGGATAGTATATGTACGGCCATAAAGATCAACTACCATGCGAGTAGCCTTGATGAATGGACGCCCAAGAAGCAGCATGTCCTTGTCCATTTCTTTGATCTTCACCTGCAATGACTCAACAACCACGAAATCAGTCATAAACACATCTCCTCCAATGGTTACTAGGACATCTTCAACAACTCCCATGCATTTGCTTCGAGTACCATTAGCCATGGTCACAAAGCATCTTCTCGGTTCTAGACCCTTCAGGTTGAGTTCCTCATAAGTTTCGAATGTCATCAAGTTAACTGCAGCTCCAGTATCAATAATACCTGTAACCTCAGAAGAACTGCCCATCCCGACAACCAAGTTGAAGCTGCTTGCATCACTAATGCTCTTCTCTTCCTTTTAGATCATCTGAGTTGGTCCTGCATTCGCCTTCTCTTTTGGAATCGCGGGACCAGATGTTATCAACCTTCTTGCTTCCTGTGCCGGTGTTGCCTCAACTTGGGAAACCACCTTATCATGGTTACAAGTGCAAGTTGTAATAACGGTCTTAACTACTCCTGGCTTGTCAAAAGCTACCTCCACAGCAAGTATTCTGTTATTCTCGATAGTCGCGGGGAATTTACCCTTCTCTCTTTGTTGGAAGGCGCCGACCAGGTCACCAAGAGTCTTCTCTAACCTCTTCTGCGATTGCTCAATGTTTTCAAACCTCTAGTCATTCTTGGCTTGATTCCGCTGTGCTTCTGCCCAGAACCTCTATGATCTCTCCATGTGAGCTCGAATCTCCGACGCGCTTTTGCGTGCATTAGTAGTGAGCCGAAATCAGGCTGGACCCTGCTGTGGTGCATTCTCATAGAAGTTACCTCCATAGGATAAATTGGAACGGTCGGGGTTGAAGGGCTGCACCTTAGTGGCGCCTGCATTCATTCCCGGATTTAGTTGCCAACCACCACGCTGCCTGTTTTGCACCCAGCAAATGATCTCCGGAGTTGGGTTCTCCCCCATAATCTCAGGAAGTCTACACATACTAGCACCATGCCCGAAATTACCACATAGATTACACCTCTCGTTAACTGGAGCCACCTGTGCAGGGATAGTGCCAAGCATCCTCATCTCCTTAATCTGTTCGGCCAATTCAATAGTACTAGGACCTTGTGTTAGCTCCATGGCTTTAGATTCAGCTCTCCTTGGTCTGCCTCTAGTTCCCTTAAGCTGGGAGATGGCAGCAAGCTTCTCAAAAGCCGCATTCAATGCAGTTGGAGATGCAGAACGACAGAGCCATCCACGGTCATATCCACCATGTTCAAGGCTTCCAATCGAGTCCCTCATAGAACTTGCAAAGATAAATCCATCTCACTCAACCTATGGTGAAGGCATTGAGAGCAAGTTCAGAATCGCTCCCTCGCCTCGTAAAAGCTCTCATCATTCATCCGCATGAACTTCAATCTGCACCTAGTCTTCTCCGCCGGATAGAACCTGCTCATAAAGGCCTCAGATAGATCATCCCAAGTAGCGAGAGCCTTCAGTTGATTCAACCAAATTTTGCTTTATCCTGCATACACATGGGAAAGACCTTCTTCCTGATTTCCTCATCAGAAACCGTTACTGAGCCTACAGTAAGCAGAATCCTAGCAATCAGCCCCTCGAACTCCTTGAGAAACCAGATAACATCCTCGTTAGCCATCACATAATACTTAGGCATGTCATGGAAGTGATGAGACTTGATCTCCATGTTCCTAGCATTGTTAGAGAGCACAACAGTTGATCCCCCAGCCTTAATTTCACCATGCTGCATATAGGTCCCATAAGTGATCACAGGGGTCTCAACAGCACAATTGACTCTGGCAGCATTCTCGTTGACGTTACCCATTTCAACAATGCTAAGTTCGCTTTCAAGTTCGATGGTAGTGTTCATCGATCTCGGTACTAGAGGTTGCAAAGGTGTTCCTTGCGATTCAGACGCATAAACCTGCAAAGGTTCTTCTACGAAATCAAAAACCTCGAAAAATCGTAGTTTCTGTTAGTGTAGAAATCGCAGGTAAGTAGAAAAAAGCAAATAAAATATTACACCCACACGCTACAGTAGGAATTAATTCCCCGGCAGCGGTGCAAAATTTGATAAGCTCAAATTATACTCTAAAAAGGAATTAGAGAATAAGATGTAGTTGTAGACTAAAGCCTAACTCGTGATCGATCTCTAGGGAATTAATTAAGCTATGTAGCAGTGAGAGTAAATAGATACTTGCGAGTAACAATCTGATTGATGGTTTGTTTATTCTTCTAACTAGTTTAATTAAAGCTAAGATTACAATTAACAATGAGAGAACGATGAATACAGTAACAAGATCCAACTATGCTAATTCGAACTAGGGATAACACTCATATTTGTCACACGGTTGTTGTACAGAAAATCAATCAATTCGATTCAGCCAATTGTTCTTAGAAGATATTATACTGGAGAAATCGTGAGTCGTCAATTCACGATCCTTAAACATGAACAATTTAGAGAATTTAATACGGACTTATCGAATTGAAGGTTTTTACGAAGATTTTATACGAGACTAACCTATATGAGTGCTTTGATAAACCCTAGAACGAATATGCATAATCTTCACATACTACTGTATTCAAAGGTGTGTATCTACTCATAATTGATGATTGCATGCAAAGATTCATGGTAATAATCATGTGAAACATAGATGAAAAGCTCGCATGCAATAACATACAATTCAATCAATAAGATAAGGAACGAATTCTAAAGAAGAAAGCAATTGAGAAATCAATGCCAATAATCTTGATTTGATGAATAAAATCAATGAATAACCAAGCTCCAAAGATGTCTCAATGTTAATGTATGGCTCTTGGAGGTTTTCTCAAAACTAGGTTAAAAGAAGTATGAAAGAAAACGAATCCAAATTCTAATCTAATAAAGAAAATAAAATAAATTATGCGTCGCTCGCCGCGGCGGAAGATCAATCACAAAGCTCCCCGGATATTCTTGTTTCACTGGTAAGCCAACCACTGAATTAGCTGTTTCTGGTAGGACTAGCTTTTCGTTGTCCAAATGCTTCCTCTTACTTGCATTGAGATCCTTGAAGAACTTAGAGTAGGAGGGGACATTATCAATGAGGTCAAGGAGTGGGAGGTTCACATTCACCTTTGAGAGCATGGCCAGAATAGCTTTGAATTTACTGTCATCCTTGGGTTTCCTGATTCTACCTGGATATGGCAGTTCTTTGCTGATTGGGGGTCCGGGTGGACGGTAAGGGTCATCAGATTTGTGAAGCACCCCCGTGCGTAACACCGGTGGGTTGGCTATTTCTGTCAAGGGTTGGTCCTCCTCCGTGAGGTCGATTACTGGGGTATCCGGGGCTTATGTCTGTGGTTCTAGTTCCGTCCTTTGGATTACCTTTCCACTTCGGAGTATTTTTGTTGCCTGAACTTCCACCTCCTCGGTTTCCTCATCCCCGAATTTAGTGCTTGCCAGAAACCTGACCAGTTGGTCGGTAAAATCCTCCATCCTGCTTACCATTCCCTCTATCTGTTTGCTAATCCTTTCTTGCCCTTCCATCACAAGACTCATGTATTTTTCATCATGGGCAATCAAATCTAGCAGATTACTGTCGTTGAATGCACTAGCTCCCCGTTGCACCTCTAGACTATTCGCTGTCTCCATAATGGCTGGTCCCGATAGCTCTGCGCTAGGTGCGTAGTAACTAGGAAAGCACTCCATAACTGGATCTGAACAACAAGAACTCAACTATTATATATTTTCTTGATATGCTCAAATTACTACTTAGGAAACAAGTAGAAAGAATTTGCTATAAATAGACAATGCTAACCACGAAGTCGTTCGCTAAGGAATCAATTAGGCTATCGCAACGATTGAAAACAAACAGTTACTTGCGAAACAATGTTGATTTGTTGAATTCGAGTACTTCTTAAAACTAGAAAACGGAAATTAACAATGTAGTTGTTTGTAAGAATGAGGTTGGAGGAACACAGTAGTAACGTTCAAGCAATGCTAATTCGCTATAGGAATACGTTCATACTGTCACACGGTCGGTATACAGAAAACTATCAATTCAACCTTTACCAAACGAGTTTGAAGATATTTGAACTAGATTAATCGTGGGTCGTCAATCCACGATCCTTAACCAAAACGTTTAAGAGAATCTTTGAACGAGAGTATTGAATTGAAGGGTTTTTACAAAGATCTTTGAACGAGCCTAACCTATATGAACGATTTCAAACCCTAGAAGCGAATACGCAAAGCTATCTCGCAACTACCATGTACGAAGTGATTTATCTACTCATAATCGAAGCAAGGATGAAAGAATACAAGATATTGTCCATGTTTAACATAAACAGAATGATAATCGCATGCAAGCTCAAACAATTCGAGAAACAGAATAAGAACGAATTGAATGAGATAAAACAATAGAGATTTACCACAGTAATCAGGGATTCGATATCAATCCTTCGATGAATAATCAAAATCAAGCTCCAAATTGTTACTTAGAAATGCTAACCACGAGATCGTTTGCTAAGGAATCAATTAGGCTATCGCAACGATTGAAAACAAACAGTTACTTGTGAAACAATGTTGATTTGTTTGAATTTGAGTACTTCTTAAAACTAGAAAACGGAAATTAGCAATGTAGTTGTTTGTAAGATTGAGGTAGAAGGAACACAGTAGTTACGATCAAGCAACGCTAATTCGCTCTAGGGATACGTTCATACTGTCACACGGTCGGTGTACAATGTCAATTCAACATTTACCAAACGA
The DNA here is from genome assembly GCA_026545765.1 of Plantago major. Classification (NCBI taxonomy): domain Eukaryota; kingdom Viridiplantae; phylum Streptophyta; class Magnoliopsida; order Lamiales; family Plantaginaceae; genus Plantago; species Plantago major. The sequence goes on from CM048840.1 coordinate 45,002,871, forward strand.
GTTTAAAGATATTTGAACAAGAGTAATCGTGGGCCGTCAATCCACGATCCTTGACCAAAACGTTTTAGAGAATTTTTGAACGAGAGTATTGAATTGAAGGGTTTTTACGAAGATCTTTGAACGAGCCTAACCTATATGAACGATTTCAAACCCTAGAAGCGAATACGCAAAGCTATCACGCAACTACCATGTTCGGAGTGATTTAGCTACTCATAATCGAAGCAAGGATGAAAGAATACAAGATATTGCTCATGTTTAACACAAACAGAATGATAATCGCATGCAAGCTCAAACAATTCGAGAAACAGAATAAGAACGAATTGAATGAGATAAAACAATAGAGATTTACCACAGTAATCAGGGATTCGATATCAATCCTTCGATGAATAATCAAAATCAAGCTCCAAATTGTTATCAATGTCAAAGTATGAATGTGTGGAGCCTCCTCTATCAACTAGGTTAAAAGAAGTATATAGAGAATTGTACTAATTCTAAACTAAGTAGGAAAAACAAACAATCCGTTTCACTGGCATCATTGCCATGAAGGAATATCTGCCATGTAGCCTTCTTAATCAAGAATATATAGCCTTCGATAATTTACAAGGCCAAAGAAAATGTTTCACTACGGCGAGTTTCAATCTTCAAAATAGAGGCTTCATTCGCAAAATCTCGCCGCGGCAAGCTCCTCCCGATGGATTTATTGGGGCTCTCGTAAAATCTCGCCGCGGCGAGCAAATTACTTCGCCACGGTGAGCCTCTTCAGCAATTCAAATGCCATAAAATCTCGCCGAGCCTCCTAACTGTAAGATTGTTGCACTTCAGAAATCTCACCGTGGCGAGCCTTGTTAACCCCAACTTCTCATCTTTGGCTCAAAACTATTGATTCCTGCAAAACAACACCAAAACACCAAAGCATAAAAATGCAGAAAAAATACTAGAAAACTATAAACGAAGACTCACAAAGACCGTTAAAAAGGACCAAATGAGACTCTAAATTATCGTCTCATCAAATAGTCTTTTCAAACTTTTAACGATAAAACAGTTTCTCAGATATCTGTGAAGGTATCTGATACTTATATTCAGAGAGCGGAAGTCTTTTGTGATAAGTGCACGTGCTCAGCAAGCTGTAATGTGTGTAAGTACTCAGCAAGCAATAAATACACAATAAGTAAATTGCAGTAAGTAAATAACACAAAGCTTTATAGTGGTATATGAGGGTGGCATAATCCCTCACCTAATGTTGGTCCAGATAACGGCAAAGTAAAAGACTAGAGGGGGGGGGGGGGGTGAATAGTCTTTTAAAACTTTTGTCGATAAAAACTATTTCTCAGATATCTGTGTAGATATCTGATACTTAGATTCAGAGCGCGGAAGACTTAAGATAGATAAGTGCGTAGTTAAAGTGTGTGTGTGTGTGTCAAATGTAAGTACGTAAAAGTAAATAACATGAAGTATAGTGGTATCTGGAGGTGGCGTAATCCTCCAACTAATCCACTTCGGTCTTCCAAAGACCTAGAATTCACTAGAATAGATAATTGAGGTCACCTTACAAAAATCCTATTCTAAGATTCCTTTAAACAAATGGTTCTCAACCAAATGTCCCCCCTGAGTTGTTCCCCGGCTTTCACAGCCAAGTACTTCCTGTACTCAGAAACCTTTTTGAGCTATTCCCTAGCTTCCCAAGCTAAGTACTTCCTGTGCTCAATAACCTTGGAGTTATTCCTTAGTTTCTCAAACTAAGTACTTCCTGTACTCCACGCCAGTGATGGTGTTGGTTTTGGTTTGAGTTGTCAGATGAGCTTCTTTAATAACTTTTCAGTTAATCAGATAGCTCTATGAATCAAGTATACTTGATACACTTTGCAATGTATGGTATCTTGTTCTTTTTACTAACCCAAGTCTTAGATAAATGTTCTAGAGAATGAATCTCAGATACTTGATCTTTCAATTCAACTCTTTCACAGATAGCTGTGCTTGTTTAGGATCAGGACACTTAGAACTTCAGTGCTACTTAAGATCAAGAGCTTTGGTCGCAACAGAAAGCTTGAGAGTTAGTAGTTTGATTGAGAGATTAAGATATGTGTTCAGTTCAGCGTGTCTAGTGTGTCTTTTCAAGCAGTCTAAGTGTTGATATTTATAGATGAATTTGAGTGCCGTTTGAATAGTATCCGTTAGGCTTAAATCAAATTCAAACTATTGATATCTCGTATATCGTAGCAGTTTGTCTTCTTCTTCGGTTACCGTTGCTTTTGTTCAGACATCTCTGTCCGTGCATTTAATGCATTGTACTATACTTTTGTCCTGTAGTGCCAACGGAACTATGCTTTGTATCAGAGACAACCTTGATCAGATTTTTCTGATTCTTTGCACGTTCTTATCTTTAACTTCAGATACCACTTTTATTGAAACAACTTTGTTTGCAATATATATATTTCTTTTTCAGAAATGTGGTTAAAGCTCAAGGTATCTGAGAATAGATATCTGTGGACACTTTCCTTGTTTTCAGATAGACCTTTTATTTCTCAGATATCTCTTGTGACACAGTTTGTTTAAAACTATTCGTGACTTCAAGATATCTGGCCAAGGTATCTGTAAAACTGTTTCAGTAATCTTGTGCAGTCTTCAAATCTTCAATGTCGTTGAACTTGTTCTGCTTGGACGTCTTCTTCTTGGTCTTCTCTTCATAAAATAAAAATTACATTTTGAGACCTAACATCCTATACAAGATTAGCTAGACTATCATACTTAGTGGGTTTCCTCTTTTACAATGTTCAAGTGAACCAAGAGTACTAATCACCTTTCTGAGACTAAGATAAGTCATCATGTTGCTGATCAAAATCTAAACAGATATTTCTAACAAAATATCTTACAAATTTCCTAACAAATTTCCCCCTTTTTGATCAGTCAACGATGACTATCTGACCTATTACAAATCTGGATGAGTGAACAATCCACCACTTAATCATTTCTTAAGATTTTTTCAATTCATTCAATTCAGTGCAGAAAGTAAACATCAACCAAATCACAAGGTGTGATCTTTGCTGACAAGTTATCTTTTATAGAATAATATCTGAGAGTAAGTTCATCAGATATGTTACAAAGAAAGATTACAGATAACTTCAATACATAAAATAAGTTTAGCTCAGTCAGCAAAAATACAACAAAAAAATAGTAAATTAGGACAACAGGAGTAGCCAAGCTCCAAGTAAACATCCTAATAGACTAGTCTTCAAGTCTTCAACTCTTCAACAGTAGTTCTATGGATCAGTCTGCAAATTTCGTGTCTCCAAACCTTTTGATGTCATCAGAATAATCATAGAGAAGTGTTCTGACGAGCATCTCAGTGTCTCTGGAAAATCCACAGACCTCTTTGTAGGTTTTGGTAGGATTTTTCTTGACAAAATATTTGACCCACAGATACTTTCCCCACTTCCAGGCATGCTCTATTCTGATATCTGAAAGCTTGAAGTATTCGTAGATAATCCTCAGATATCTGATGTCACCCTTGTATTGATCTTCAGTTAGATAGAATGACTCATAGGTTCCACAATGAGTCTTGCTCTTGTGCTGTTCTGTGATATTCGTAATTCGTGCACATCATCCGCTTTCCATATGGACATTCATCGAGAGGTCCTTTCTCATGGCTTCTCTTGACAACTTCAAAATCCAACCGTGCTTTAATGTGATTGGTGTTGATCAAGGTTGGCTTATCTTTTCTCCATGCCATAAGTTGTTTATGGATTGGTTCGAAATCTTGAATTTACCAAGAGATGCTTAAGTTCCGTAATCCAATAGCCATTTTTCCGATTGATGCACTGTGAGAGGAATCATTGTCATTCTTCACATACTCTATTTTGGCTTCTTCGCCCGAGTGGAAGTCGACTTTGTCTTTGCTCGCCTCTCGCTTCCTTCTCTCATCTTGAATTCTCTTTGGGGTTGTTGCTTGAAGAACCACCTTGGATAGACTTGGTATTTCAGAGGGTGTTTTAGCCGCTAGGGCTTTGCACTATGGGCTCGCTTAGCTTTCAATTTTCCTTTTTCCGTGAAGAGGAGCTTCATCTTCATCGCTTCTCATCATCATCAAGATTAAATCTTGTGAGAGTTTTACCTTCTTCATTGCCCTGGACTTGATTTGGCCTTCTTCTTTTCTTCGTAAGATTCATCAATCCCTTTAACTCGCCTTCTCCTTGGAGCCTTGGTACTCCTTGGAGGTTTCGTGCCATGGCCCTTGTTATCATTGTAGTTCCTTCAGAGGGTTTCGGGAATCACCACTATTTGCAAAGCAACTTGGCTTGAGGAGGGTTCATTGATTCGAGTGGTGGTGGAAGTTTTCATGTTTCTTCTTCCTCTCTGAGCCGCACCAGCTCCAGATTTCTTCTTGTTTTCTTCTCCTTCTTCCCATTCCCCCTGACTTTGAGTTCCAGATTTGTACACTCTTTCCCCCTTAGTCATTGTTGGCTGACCCAGTCTCATAAAAGAATCTGAGAGAGAGTTAAAATGCCCTTGCAAATAATTGTAGGCAGTGACCAACTTCTGAAGTTCGGCTTTGAGCTCCTGATTTTGCTTGATAAGTCCATTGTCCTTATCAGTGAGCTCTGCCAATGGGCCTAGGATGGCATCCTTTTCAAAGAGGTAACTTGCCTCTTGGAAAGCTTTTTCAGCTAAAGATGCATCATCGTCCCTTATCATTCCCAGATCTTTCTGAGCAATGACTATGCTAGTTGTTCTCTGAGCGACGAGCTCAGTGAACTTTTTCATTTCAGAGGGGACGGAGGCAATTGCTTCCTTGTTCTGTGAAGACATCTCCTTTTTCAGATGAGCCAATACTTGGTATCTGTTCATGTATTCATGGGAGTGGACATTTGCGCTTCTTTGAAAGTTTCAGAGCAATCCGCTTCCTTTTCAAGTGTGAAACCGCTAGATGTTCATTGCGGTGCTCGCCAAAGTCTTGTCTTCTTCATCATCCGAGTAATCACCCGTTGATCTTCATCCTCTTGGACATTCTCATCGATTGTGTCGAGTCCAGCAACCATCTCAGAGATTGGTTTCTTCCCTTTTTGGGAGGAGGATGGTACTTCTTTTGAAGATGATGCAGCCTTAGCATCATGCTTAAGTTCAGATACTTCTTCAGTATCGAGTTCTTTGGTGATGGCATTTACAGCATCATGTAGCTCTTTAACCTCAGAGTAAGCTATCATCTCTTGTAGATATTGATCTTGTAGTTGGTCAAGCTTGTCTCTGGATTTAGCTATCTAGTCTTCCAGTTGAAGATGGAGTTGTTGTTCTTCTTCCAACAGTTGTCTGAGTTGAGCAGTTCTGGATTGAGTATTCAACAATTTCTGAGCGATTTCCTCAGAATCCTTAAATACTTGTTCAGTAATAACCTTTTGTTGGGAAGATGGATGAGTTGACTTTTGAGGAGATGGAGACGGAGATTTCTGTGCTTTCCTCTCAGTTTGCTTGTCAGCAGTTGAGGCATGATTTCTTTGTGAAATTCCTCCGGTCCCTGGTGCAGGGGCATCATCATCATCATCATCCTTTTTGTCTGTGTCATCCTTTTGGTGATGGTCAGTGGGAGGTTCATCGAAGTCGTTTTCGTTTATTTCTTCCTCCTCATCATCTTCAGATACAAGATTGATCACTTCAGGAATAGTGATCTTCTGCCCATTAACCTCTTCTTGTTCAGAAGGTATAAATTGCGATGCAGAAGGCGACCGGTTTGAATGCCATCGTAATCTTGTCGACCATCGCCTGCTCAAAGGCTTGTATCAAATCAGGCGCCACTTCTCTCGAGAAATCCTTATGCAATAGAGTCGTGAATCGTATTGTTCGGTAGGAACATTGCATGGATATCGCCTCAAGTCAAGAGCTCATGCTCGTCTGGTTTGTTGATCTGTGATTCTCAATATTTCAGAGAGATCAGAGCACCTTAACCTTTGCCATTTCTTGAAGCATTGAATATGCTTTGGCAGGGTTTGAGCTTTGAAGAAGGGAAGTAGGTCCCTTTTCTCATCATTGGGAGCCTGCTTTGCACTCGATTGAGCTCGAAGAAAGAGTTTTGAGTGAGCTTCAAAACTTTGTAGATATCTGAGTAGAAGTGTAGCTTAGTTTCGAGTTACCCAGTAAGTACTTGTGCTCAGAGACTTGTGCTCTTGAGACAATTGGTGTCTCAGATATCTTGTTGTGAGGTGGAGACTTGGAAGTCGGTCCTCATCAACCTTTCTTTCTTGAACTCGAGAATTAAGATTAATACAATACTTAGGAAATTATTTGAAAGAATCTGCAAAAATGCTTTAATGAGTTCGAGTTTTGGACTTACTTCCTCAATAGGAAGCTCAGAGTCATTTTCTCTAAACTTTCTCGGTTTCGTATTCTTTCATGTGAAGTTGCCTTGGGAGCTTCATCAATTTCCATTGATGCAGGGATGTCAACTTTTCCCTTTGCATTTCTACTTCGAATGAGCCTGTAAGTAGAAAGTATTGAATATTTTAGAAGAAGTTTAAGATAACCCATGATGAAGAATACTTATCACGATTTTCATGTACCTTCATGCTAGAAGGCTCAATGATGTGTTCTTCGAAACCTTGTCGGTCTGGGTTCGTCTCGCATTTCGCCTTATCTTCCTCTTTCTCGGTTGGAGCCTTAGAAATATTTACTTTAAATGATTAAGCACATAGATAAATGATCGAAAAGTGTTATCTTAAGAATCAATTATCACCGTGGTACAGCTCGATTTCTTAAGAGGCGAGGTCAGTAACCTCCTTCTCAGTTTCTGAGGCAAGCTTTCCAGCTTCCTCTTGTTTCTGTGTTTCTAACTCAGCCTGTAACAAAGAATTTTTATATAAGTAACAAGATATACAAGCATAAAATTTTTCACAAGGTAGGAGTTAAACCATTCAGCTACCTGAGCATTGTCAGGCTGATTGGTCTCTGGAACTTGTGACCCTTTTATACTTTGGTCTTCTTGTTCCAGTACAGCTTCTTTGTTTGAAGTTTTAGGTACTTCACACCTTTCCTGAGTGTGCAACTCAGTTGCCTCCCCTGGTTGATCATACTGAGTGGATGTCTCAGTTTGATCCCTCTTGTCGAGTTGGGGAACCTGCTCTTTTGCAGGATTTTCTTCAGCGTGTTGTAATGCTGGTAATTCGAAATGGAGTTCATTTACCATTTCATCAACCACTTGTGGCTGTTGTGGTTGTTGTGGTTGTCTGGAAGCAGAGGATCGGTCAGTAGAGTGTTCTTCCAGATTTTTAGATGTGGCATTTCCATCAGCATCTGCCAGCACTAAAATACCACTCATCAGGGCTTTTTGAAGTTGTGCGTAAGAAACGTTCCCTGATGATGTGTTTGCACCAACAACCTTTGCTATAGGTGCTTGTTCAGCAACCTGAGGTGTAGGTTCTTTTTCAGAAACCTTATCACCGCCATCACATAAAGAACCTTAGCCCTCTTTGTTCTTTCTAGGACTTGAGAGATGACTAGTTCATCATCTTCATCGTCAGAGCTCTCATCAGCATTAGGGAACTGATTGGTCCATAATTCCTGCGGTTTCTGCAGATAGGGCTTGGTGTTTTCACCACTTTTGGCAAGATTTATGAGTTCATCGCCAAGGCTTTACGTAATAGTCTTCACATTTCCAAAGCACTTTCTCTTCTTGAGTCTACTTGTTCAAGAGTTGATGACTCTTTTGCAGATTGATGAGTTGATCGCCTTTATCGTTCATCGGCAAGGCTGCAGATATCGAGAATCGACAACCTCAATGGGTGTGTCTTGATTTGCCGCCAGACTTCTTTCTTGAAGTTCGCTTCTTGGTCGCAACCTTTTCTTCAGATACCTTTTCGCACTTTCGCTTCTTAGAACTTTTCCGAGACCCAAGAACCTTTTTCAACAAGTTTGTATACTCATATTTGTAGAGTAGTTCTTTGGGCTATTTCAACCGTCTCTCGAGCTCAATGCCAAGCTTCTCCAGAAGTAGCATATCTTCATACCATAGCCCTCATGGCCTTTGGCTCAGCTAGTCCTTTGGCGATCTTAGGCTCAAGCCTTGAATCTTCTTCACAAACTTCATGAAGGCGTATTTTCCCAGTTAAAAGGGTTTTCCAAATTTTGTCTTGTTGATTCAGCAAGAACATCATAATCCATCGTTCTTGGCTTATCGGTCAGCACCTCCTTGTAGACCATCAAAGCATCTCGTGAAGAATGCAAGCAATACATCCCAAAGGAACCATCGATGTCCGGTTCGGATGTCGAAGCTTGAACTCGTGGGTGTATCGATTTTTAAGATCACACACGCCATCATAATTGTTTAACACCTTCAAGGAGATCATCATCCTTGGTGTTTATTTCAAAATCCTTTCCAAGATTTTGAAACTCAAACAACTTCTGAAAGTTGTTAAGTCCGTATGATTTCCTTTCCTTGGATCGAGGTTTTAATGACACTATTGCAAAGGCCTTGAAACACAGAAATTATCTCGAGTTGTTGTAGAATTCCAACACATCGAGTGATGAAATTTCACTTGGGCGAAGTATAGAAAACCTTGATTTGTGCCTTTTCAAGCATGTCAAGAATCAACTTTCACGGCTTAGTTCTCTATTGCACCGTGAGGTATTCCTCAACCATGGCACCACCCCAAATCATTCTGTGATTTGAAGTCCAATGGTCAGGATTAAAATCTCCTACCAGTCGGTTGTTCACAATAACCAACTCTAGTGTTTGCTTTTCAGATATAAAGGAGGATTGAGATTTACTGTGGAAGAATTCTTGGGCCATCTCTTCATATAGTGTAGGGATTTGGATTGGTGTTTGAAAGAGATTTGATTCAGTAATTCTTTGCAGAAAAACTTAATCTTGATTTGCAGAGATTGTAGAGGGTTTGCAGAGAATCAAGAGAAGGTTTTGCTATTTTTGTGCAAGTCGGAATTTTGGATTAGGCGAAAGTGATTTCTTTTGCCAAAATCCTATATATATAGCAATAGAATCTCAACAGACAAATACATACAAATTGATTTTGTGTGTACGTATCTGTGATTTGCAAGCAGGCGTGAGCAAAAGCTAGTTCGGCATTAAATGCGAAGTGGGCTTTCGTAATTTTCTGATCCACTATTTATTACCGTGAATTAATTTCCACCGTATAGATCAAACGCTTAATTTCATCAAGGGTCACCATTGCTTCTTCAGCAATGATCACAATCAACAAGTGTAATTGTGCCAATTTAATGAATTTTGGCTATTAGCTATCGAATCACGTTTCGTATGACCAAGAACACTGCTTGCATCCGAATCATCTTATACTTAGGATTTTTCCAAGTTTTCATCAAGATAGAAATAATGCAATTTCAAGAGAGTAGTTGACGTAGGTAGTTGTACTATTCTCCTTTGTGTTCCCGCTTATAGAGTGATTCGGATATCCGAGTTCCGCCTCGTAGATCTTAAGTTGTCTTTTGCTCTTTAGCCTTTTGACTTCGGATACCTGTTCGCATTTCTCTTTTCTCTTCTCTGGATGCCCGTTCCAGATACCTCTTCTCTGGATGCCCATTCTAGCTACCTCTTCTCTGGATGCCCGTTCCATATTTCTGAACTTTTTCAGTTCATTGGTAGTTGCATTAGTCCAAGACTATGTCTTAAGGCTAAGAATCTACTTTCTTATAGTGGCTTAGTGAAGATATCTGCAAGTTGGTCTTCAGTGCCAATCTTGAGTATCTCTATATTGCCTTTTTCAACATGGTCTCTGATGAAGTGATGTCTAACAAGGCTAATATGCTTTGTTCTGGCATGAAATTTAGGATTCTGTGTAATCGCAATAGCACTTGTGTTGTCACAGAAAATGGGAGTTTACTTTTCATCGAGTCCATAGTCTTTAAGTTGTTGTTGTATCCACAGAATTTGTGTTGCACAACAACCAAGAAGAACATATTCAACCTCCGTGGTAGAAGTTGCAATTGAGTTTTGCTTCTTGCTAAACCACGAGATAAGTCTAGTACCAAACCGACAAGTTCTCGAGGTGCTTTTCCTATCAAGCGTTGATCCAGATAATCGCTCGAGTACCCATTAAACTCAATCCGCTTTCTTTAGGATACCACAATCTTACATCTATCGCAATTTTACATACCTTAATATTTTCATAGCAATGTTGTAGTGTGTTTGCATCGGATTTGTCTGAAATCTAGCACATACTCCAACGGCGTATTGAATATCAGGTCTACTTGCAGTGAGGTAAAGTAGTGAACCTATCAATTTCCTATACTTATGTTCTTCAACACTCTTATCTGATTCAGTATAGGTCATTTTGGTTCCAATGCTCATAGGTATCTTAGCATTCTTTTCAGAAGGCTTAAGATTGAATTTTGTGAGCATATCTTTTGCATACTTTGTTTGACTAATGAATATTCCATCATTGAGTTGCTTGACTTGCAATCCTAGAAAATAATTCATTTCTCCCATCATGCTCATCTCAAACTTACTTTTCATGAGATTTGCAAAGTCATTACAAAGTTGCTTGTCCTTAGATCCAAATATGATGTCATCAACATATACTTGAACTAAGAGTAGTTTCCATCATGATTTAAGGTAAATAAAGTTTTATCAACTTCACCTTTCTTGAAACCACTTTCCAGAAGGTATTTGGCCAAAGTGTCATACCATGCTCTTGGAGCCTGTTTCAGTCCATACAGAGCTTTCTGTAGTTTATAGACCATTCTATTTTCTGAGGAAACTTCAAAGCCAGGTGGTTGCTCAACATAAACTTCTTCTGCAAGTTCACCGTTCAAGAATGCACTTTTGACATCCATCTGATAAACTTTAAAATCTTTATGAGCTGCAAAGGCTAGAAAGATTCTTATTGCATCCAATCTGGCAACTGGTGCATATGACTCATCAAAATCTAAGCCTTCAGTCTGGGTAAATCCCTTGGCAACCAATCTTGCTTTGTTTCTGGTTATTTCACCAGATTCATTCATCTTGTTTCTGAAAATCCACTTGGTTCCAATCACAGATATTCCTTCTACAAATGGAACTAGTTTCCAGACTTTGTTTCTCTCAAATTGATCCAACTCTTCTTGCATTGCAGAGATCCAGTCTTGGTCTCCTAATGCTTCTTCTATATTTTTAGGTTCAATATTTGAGATGAAACATCCAAAGAGAGAATTAGCATTTTCAGCTATTGCTCTCCTAGTCCTAACACCTTGATTAATTGGTCCAATCACATCTTTTGCAGGATGATCCTTGATCCATCTCATCATAGGTTTAGTGCTAGTAGGATCAATATCCAAATGATTTGAACGTGAATCACTGGGATTTTGATTTGATACTTTTCAAGATTCTAAGACATTTTGCTCCTCGTAAGGCAATTAATGTCTGACACTTGTTCAGTGTTTGAGCTATCTAGAACATGTCTTTCAGAGAGATTGTTTCCAGAGATAGCTTCATGATGAATATCTTCAGTTTCCATTTCTGGAAGTTTCATAGGAAATTCTTCATCATGTTTGTGAGTCATCTTGTTGTTACTAGGCATATCAAGCTTTTCTACGTCAGAGTCATCCTCACTTTCCATAATGATGTTTCTCCTTTCTGAGGATTCTTCTTCAGAATCCCTCAACATTAGTTCTTTGAACCTTTCTGAGAGTTCATCATTAGGAGGTGTTTTCTTACTTCCTTCATAGAATACAACATGAACTGATTCTTCAATTTTCTTTGTTCTTTTGTTGTAAATTCTGTAGGCTTTGCTATTCGTGGAATAACCAAGAAATACACCTTCATCTGCCTTTGGTTGAAAAGTTCTCATATAATCTTTTCCATTGTTTAGAACAAAACATCTACAACCAAATACTCTCAGATGTTTGATATTAGGGGGTCTACCAACCAAGATTTCATAAGGGGTCTTGTCATGGTGTTTGTTTATCAAACATCTGTTCTGAGTGTAGCAGGCTGTGTTTACAGCTTCAGCCCAATAAACTTCACTTATTTCAGTGTCAGCTAGCATCGTCCTTGCAGCTTCTTTAAGGGTTCTGTTTTTCCTTTCTGCAACACCATTTTGTTGAGGCGTTCTTACAGAGGAAAGTTGGTGTTGTATACCTTTGCAGGTACAAAACTCCTTTATGTACTGGTTGACAAACTCAGTACCAAGGTCTGTTCAGATTGCAAATACCTTGTCATTTTTCATGACTTCAAGCTTTTTCAGCAAGTTTGGTATCTCCACCCTGGCATCAGATTTGTGTTTCAGAAAGACAACCCAAGTGAATCTTGAGAAGTCATCTACAACAACCAGACCATATTTCTTTCCTGCATAACTAGTTACAGATGATTCAAAAAGATCCATATGTAGTAGTTGCAGTGGTCTAACACTAGAGTGTCTAGTTTTGTACTTGAAAGAGATTTTGGATTGTTTCCCCATCTGACATGCAGAACAGATACCATCCTTTCTGAAAGATGTTTTGGGAAGGCCAACCACTAATTCTTTCTTGGCAAGTTTGTTCAGAGTTTTGAAGTTCAAGTGACTCATTCTTTTGTGCCATAACCAGTGCTCTTCTGTGTGACCAGATTGACTCACCACGAGACATTCTTCAGTTGTGGCAGATGCCCAATCGGCAACATAAAGACTGCCTTTCTGCCGAGCAACCAAGACTGTCTGCTTTGACTCATTGTCAATTAGTTTGCAGTATTTTGCTTTGAATTTTACAGTAAAACCTTTAGCAAACCTGCTCATGCTAAATAGATTATATTTCAAATCCTTAACATGTAATACGCTGATTGTTAATGTTCCCAATTTGACGTTGCCAAATCCTGAGAGGGATTTAATTCTCCTCCAAAGAACTGATATCCGGTCCTGTTGCAAGCTTTGTAATCGACCGATTTGCTTTGTCTCCTGTCATGTGCTTTCCGCATCCACTATCAAATAGCCATTGTGCTTTAGTCCAGGAAGCATTCTGCACTCAACAAGGAACAAGAGATTAGGTTCTCAATTTACAGTTGGAACCATCAGGACTAAACAATCTTCCAGTAGGAATCCATTTTTGAATGAATTTCCTTGGAACATTCTTTTGTCTGATAGGAACATAAGGAGGAATTCTAATTGAATGATTATCATTATTAAGAATTATTTTCTTCCTTGGTGTGTTCCTAGGTGCTCCATTTGGTGCATTCAGATACCTGTCAGGTTTCTGAGTTTGCTTTTCAGCAAACTTAGCTTTCCTTGCCAGATTTCTTCTAGCCAGCATTGATTTTCAAATGGCTTGATTCAACTTCCACTTCGATAATTGCTTTGAGCAATTCTAGCCTTTAGCCATCGTTTTGCTCTGTTTGTATTCATGAGCAAGTTGTTTCGATGCCTTTATAGCCAATACCGTTGAGCACTTGAAGTCGCCGAGATCTTTTCAGCAGCTTTGCTAGTCTCTGGTTGGTCCAATTTCTTTCCAGAAAAAGTGACATGGGAGAATTTGCCAGCTCCTGCAATTCTACCCTTTTGAGAGACATAGCACTGTGGGTGTTTACACTTTTCAGTGTTGTGTTTCTTTTCAGAGACGTGCCCAACAGTTTTGTTTTTGACTTGTTTTTCCCACAAAGGTTTAGTCGCAACTGCCTTTCCTTTGTCAACAATCTTCGTCTTCTGACCGATACTATAGATTGCATGGGAACCATCTTGCTGAGTACTTACAAATGTTCTTCTTTCCTCACTCTTATTCAGAGTGATAACAATCTGTCTGTATTCAAATTTAAGTCCTTTCTTTTCTGAAGGATCTCTTAAGTAAGATTGTACTTCAGTAAGTGTGTCACTAGCTTTGGCATAAGATTGAAAAGATAATTCTTTCTTTTCGAGTTCCTTGTTCTCAGAAATAAGATCTTCATATTTCTTTCGTAATTCAGCCATTGCTTCCTTATGTGACTTTTCAGTCTCAGATATCTGTAATCTTGTGTAGTCTTCAAATCTTGTGCAGTCTTCAAATCTTCAATGTCGTTGAACTTGTTCTGCTTGGACGTCTTCTTCTTGGTCTTCTCTTCATAAAATAAAAATTACATTTTGAGACCTAACATCCTATACAAGATTAGCTAGACTATCATACTTAGTGGGTTTCCTCTTTTACAATGTTCAAGTGAACCAAGAGTACTAATCACCTTTCTGAAACTAAGATAAGTCATCATGTTGCTGATCAAAATCTAAACAGATATTTCTAACAAAATATCTAACAAATTTCCTAACAACTAATCTACTCGCCCATTCTCAGGACCTGAATCCACTAAGATAAGATATTGAGTTCCCCTTACAAATTCCTATCTCTTGATCCCTTTAACACTAGGTTCCTAACCAAGTGCTCCCCCTGAGTTATTCCCCGGTTTTCTCAATCAAGTACTTCCTCTACTCAGTAACGTTTGAGCTATTCCTCAGCTTCCAAAGCCAAGTACTTCCTATGCTCAATGCCTGTGTGGTGTTGGTTATGGTAGTTTGTTAGGTGAGCAGGCTCTTATAACTTATACAGTTATCTTAGAGTGCTTTGTAGAAACAAGCTCACTTAATACACTTTTCAATGTATGGTAAGTTGTTCTTTACTGACCCAAGTCTTGATGTTATTCAAGAGAATGAATCTCAGATATCAGTCGCAACTATATCTTCTGGATTCAACTCTTTCACAATATGCAATTCTTGTTTAACGATCAGGACACGTATAACTTTCATGCTACTTAGAATTCAAGAGCTTTAGTCGCAATATTAAGCTAGAGAGTAAGCAGGCAGAAGGCTTGTATGCTTGAATGTAACTTGTCTTCAATGTAGTTCTTGGTGTGTTCAAGTGTGTCTTTCAAGCATTCTAAGTGGTGATATTTATAGTTGAAAATCATGCCGTTTGAATAGTATCCATTAGGCACAATGAAATTCAAACTATTGATATCTGAAGTTAGTACGACAGTGAGCTTTGTCTCTTTACAGAGATTTCCTCTTTTGCTCAGACATCTCTATCTACGTAATTAATGCACTGTACTAACTTTTGTCATGTAGTGTCAACGAAACAATGCAAGCTTTCTGAGGCTTTGCAAGTCCTTACTCAGTGACCATTATGCATCAGAGACCTATTGAAATACTTTTCTTCCAAAGACACTTAATTTCTTCAAGGTATCTGAGAAGACACTTCTACTTAGTCTTCAGCAATCTTGTGCAGTCTTCTGATCTTCAATAATGAGCTCATTTTTTCTGGATGCTTGCTTCTTGTTCTTCTTTAAAGATATAAAAATTACATTCAGCGATCTGTCATCCTATACAAGATTCGCTAGACTAACATTCTCAGTAAGCTTCCTCTTTTATGAACTAAGAGTACTAGTTATCTTTCTGAGCTAAGATAAGTCATTAGGTTTTACTGATCAAAATCTAAACAGATATTCCTAACTGTCACTCTTTTAAAATTGACTATTATTATGGCTGGAATCTCTATGATTATGGGTTGAGATACCAAGCTTGCTCAATAAGCTGAGTTTGTGAACCTGTACATAAAAGAGTTTTGTACTTGCAAAGGTATACAACATCAACTATCTTCAGTTTGAACACCACAACAAAATGGTGTTGCTGAAAGGAAGAATAGGACCCTAAAAGAAGCAGCTAGAACAATGCTTGCTGACACTGAAATAAGTAAAATCTATTAGGTTGAAGTTGTAAACACAACATGCTACACTCAAAATAGATGTTTGATCAACAAACACCATGATAAGACTCCTTATGTGTTATTTATTGGTAGAACCCCTAGTATCAAACATTTAAGGGTGTTTAGTTGTAGATGTTTTGTTCTTAACAATGGAAAAGAATATCTTAGAACATTTCAACCAAAGGCAAATGAAGGTGTATTTCTTAGTTATTCAATGAATAGCAAAGCCTGCAGAATCTACAACAAAAGGACACAAAAGATTAAAGAATCTGTTCATGTAGTATTCTATGAAGGAAACAAGAAAATACATGTTGGTCCAGATAATGTCAAAGTAAAAGTCTGGAGGAGGGGTGAATAGTCTTTTCAAAATTTTGTCGATAAAACAGTTTCTCAGATATCTTTACAGGTATTTGATACTTATATTAGAGAGCGGAAGACTTTTGTGATAAGTGGCGGGTCAGTAAGCAGTAATGTGTGTAAATACTCAGCAAGCAATAAATACACAATAAGTAAAGTACAGTAAGTAAATAACACAGTGCTTTTATAGTGGTATCTGAAGGTGGCGTAATCCTTCAACTAATCCACTCGGCCTTTCTCAGGACTTGAATCCACTAAGACAAGATGACGAGTTCTCCTTATAAAATCCTATCTCTTGATCCCTTTTACACTAGGTTCCCAACCAAGTGTCCCCCTTGAGTTATTCCCCGACTTTCTCAGCCAAGTACTTCCTCTACTCATTAACCTATGAGCTATTCCCCGACTTCCAAAGCCAAGTACTTCCTGTGCTCAACGCCTGTTGGTGTTGGTTATGGTAGTTTGTCAGGTGAGCTAGCTCTTATAACTTGTTCAGTTATTTCAGAGAGCTCTTTAGAATCAATCTTCCTTAATACTCTTTTCAGTGTATGGGAAGTTGTTCTTTACTGACCCAAGTCTTGATGTTGTTCAAGAGAATAAATCTCAGATATCAGTCGCAACTTTATCCTTGGATTCAACTCCTTCACAATATACAATTCTTGTTTAAGAATCAGGACACTTAGAACTTTCGTGCTAATTAGAATTGAAGATCTTTGGTCGCAACTGTAAACTAATGAGTAAGTAGTCAAAGTGCATTCTCGCTAAGTATTTTCACAATACTAGCTTGGCTAAGTATTGTCACAATACTAGCTGACTGTGCACTTAACTTTCTTATTATGGATTTTGCATTACTTCACTATAATGTATTTCCATGATTTTAGTTTAGTCTTAGCAAGTTTAGCAGGTATAGGTTTCTCTTGGAGTAGGACTCTTGAAGCTTAGATACATGAAGATGTTGACAAGGATTAGGAGTTGGAATCCTACTCGAAGAAGGATTCTTGAAGAGTTTGTAGCATGGAAGATATGAGAAGTATTAGGAGAAGAACATGGTGATTCGACCTGATCAAGATCTTCAATGAACAAAGGACTCCAGACTGATTTGGTTAAGGTGTTTGAGTTGTATGATAATTTTGACTTTGATTAGGAAAGGAAACCTATGCAAATCAGGTTTCGGAGAGTTGCTATTCTCTTTGACTATTTAAGTTGGAGCTGGAGCATATCATTAAGAGTTTGTAAAGATATGGAGAGCTTAAGAGAAGAACATGAAGAAGAGTTTTGAAGCTACAAGATCTCAGTTTATCTATAAGAGAGAATTTAGGAGATTTTGTAGGAGAATCTTCTAAAGTGATTAGACTTTGATTTGTTGATATCTAAAGGATGCGATCTAATGTAGATGGACTTCTGGATGCTTTGGGTACGTGAACACGCTATATATACAGCTTGAAGTTCATCAAAACGTAGATGTGAGATTCGAGCAAAATGTCAATATTATCACAACATCTCACGTCATTGTTCTAGACAAACTTTTTACACTTAAATACTTATTCTCTAGTAGCATGTTTAGAATCTGTTTTACTAAGTTTTTAGTTAGTAATCTCTCTCTTTGTTTGTGAGAGGTCTAGCGTAGAATTGGTGGCCCGATTCAAGTACTTAGTTGTTTGATATTCTAGTCGATAGGAATATTGTCTAGATATCGTTTGTAAATCCGTTATATTTTATAGTGGATATTTTGCCTATGGCTCGGCAGATTATATATATAATCTGCTTGAAATATTTATGTCTTGTGTTCTTTACATTCCGCTGTTTAAACTCTAAGATAGTATAGATATAGGTTTTGCGTATTGCTACAATATATAGTTACAATATCGGTATTTGGTACTAAGTCCCGATCCATACAATTTCAAGTAGGTAGAAGGCTTGTATGCTTGAATGTAAATTTTAGTTCTGCGTGTTAAGTGTGTCTTTCAAGCATTCTAAATGATGATATTTATAGTTGAAAATCATGTTGATCCGTTAGGCACAATGTAATTCAAACTATTGATATCTGAAGATAGTACTGCAGTGAGCTTTGTCTCTTTTCAGAGATTTCCTCTTTTGCTTAGACATCTCTGTCTGCGTAATAAATGCAGTGTACTATCTTTTTTCATGTAGTGTCAATGGAACATTGTAAGCTATCTGAGGCTTTGCATGTCCTTACTCAGTGAGAATTGGGTATCAGAAACCTATTAAAATACTTGTCTTTGAAAGATACTTAATTTCTTCAAGGTATCTGAGCCAAGGTGTCTGAGGAGACATTTCTCCTTAGTCTTCAGGAATCTTATGAAGTCTCTTGATCTTCAATAATGAGCTCCTTCCTGCTGGATGCTTGCTTCTTGGTCTTCTTCAAGGATATAAAAATTACAATCTCATACCTAACATCCTCTGCAAGATTTGTTAGACTAACATACTCAGTAATCTTCCTCTTTTACAATGTTCAAGTAAACTAAGAGTACTAGTTACCTTTCTGAACTAAGATAAGTCATTAGGGTTTACTGATCAAAATCTAAACAGATATTCCTAACAAATTTCCCCCTTTTTGATCAGTCACCTATGACTATCTGAAAACCTATCATGAACTGGATGAGGAAACAATACAACAATTAAACATTTCTTATGATCTTTCAATTCATTTATTTAAGTGAAGAAAGTAAACATCAACCAAATCACAAGGTGTGATCTTTGCTGACAAGTTATCTTTTTATAGATTGATATTTGAGAGTAAGTTTATCAGATAAATTACAATTGAGTTCATAGATAACTTTTACAAGGTAAGCATTAAGTGCAATCAGCAATAATCAAAAAAATTACAAATTCCAGGTGAACATCCTATATAAGTTGGTCTTCAAGTCTTCTTCTTCTTCAGCTTCCTTTCTCTGGGTATATAAAGTCACCATGTCTGATAATGTCATTAGCGTAGTCAAGTAGGTAGGTTCTTACAACCATTTCAACTCTTCTTGAAAACTCAATATTATCTTTGTAAGATCTGGTGGATTTTTCTTGATAGTTTGCTCAACCCAGAAGTATCTTCCCCCAGATCCAAGCATGGTTAATTTGAATAAGGGACATCTTATATCTTTCATAGATTGTCTTCAGATACTTAAAATCTAGCTGGTAATTATATTCAGTGAGGTAGAAGGACTCATAAGCATGTACTGCAAATCTTGTTCCTGGCCCAGTGCCAAGTACATTTGCAACTTTGTGTACATCATCTGGCTTATGCTAGGAGCAAACTTCAGATAGCTCCTTCTTCCTAGCCATCTGTCAGACATATATCTCAAAATCCAGTGCATCCTTGACTTTATCTTTTAGCATTAGATCATCTCTAAATTTCCTCCATGCCATCATCTGTCTGTAGATGGGTACTGGTAGTCCTCCCTTGTTGACTAGTAGATTTTTTAATTCAAGTATCCAGTAGCCATTGTTTTGATGAATACATCTCCACACAGTGGGATCACAATCATCAACCTTCACATACTCAATCAAAGCGTCTTCAGGCTTTGGTGGTGGAAGATTGGCAAACATTTCAGCTCTTCTTCTATTCCTCCTCTGTCTGGAGTTTTCTCTTTTCTTTGTTGGAGGTTTTTCAGATGGAGTACCTTGCTGAAGTGACTTGGTGTTACCAGAAGGTGTCTTAGCTGCTAAGGGTACTGCAGCTATAGGTTCAGACTGGCTGCTTGAGACTCTCTTCCTGTGAAGAGGATTTTTGTCTTCTTCTTCATCTTCATCATCACCGTAAAAATGATGCATGATCATCAGCTCTTTGCAGCTGTCTTCACCTGTTTTCCTTCTCTTTTCAGAGATCTCTCCTTCTTCTTCTTCAGAGTCTCTAGTCTTTCTTCTCCTTGAGCTCTTGGCAGCTGTTGGAGGTTTCTGAGATCTTGACCTAGATCTTGTAGTTACCATCTGAAGTTGATGGGTTGTGGTTTGGGCATCTTCAGGAAAAATCTTTTCTTTACCCTTACCATGAACTTTCCTAGAACTTTCCCCCTTAGTCATAGGAGACTGATCAAAACCATTCAGACGTTTGGCATAAGATTCTGACAGAGAGTCAAAATTCTTCAGTAGACCATTATAGGCAGTAGTGAGAAGTTGCATTTCTGCTCTGAGTTCAGCATTCTGTTTTTCAATGCCAGTTTCCTTGTTTGTCAGTTGGGAAACTTCTGCAACTACTGATTGTATCTTTGAAGATGCAAAGCTAGCATATCAAAGGCAACCTGCATGGTCTTGCCATTTGGATCTTTAACCATACCAAGATCTTTATCCTTGAGAACCAAGGAAGAGGTTCTTTATGAAATAAGTTCAGCAAACTTGGTGAATTCTGGTGGTACAGATTCAGTAACCTCCATGTCTTGAATCTCTAGTTCCTTCATTAGCTTGAGCAAAGTCTTGGAACGATGCTCATAATCTGTTCTGTGAACATTAGGAACTTTTGTGTAGATGGGTGGAGCTAAGATATTTCTCTTGAGATGTGACACAACCGTTTGAGGATCTTTGGGATGATACTTAGGTTGGTCAGCATCCTCTCCTTCTTCTTCTTCTTCTTCTTCTTCTTCTTCTTCTTCTTCTTCTTCCTCCTCTTCCTCTTCCTCTTCCTCTTCCTCTTCTTCTTCTTCTTCTTCTTCTTCTTCTTCTTCTTCTTCTTCTTCTTCTTCTTCTTCTTCTTCCCATTCTTCTTCATTCTGTAGCTCAACAACCATTTCTGGTACTGTTCTCATTCCATTGATAGAAGAGGAAGGAAGTGATGCTATTTCAGCATTCTTCTTCTTGATATCAGCAGCGTCTTCAGCATCCATATCCTCTGCAAATGCCTGCGCATCAAGTAGTTGCTTTTGCTCAGCAAGGGCTTCTGTCTCCTTGCGAGACAACTCTTCAACCTTTCTGGGGTTGGCTTCCTTCACTGCAACCTTGCTTTCAAACTCAAGGCGCAGTTTCTCTTCTTCTTCCAACAGTTGTTTAAGTTGGGCCACCCTTAGCTCAGCTTCCTTTAGTTTCTGAGCGGTGTCATCATCAGTTTGTCCAACTTGTTCTTCATCTTATTGCTATGCTGGAGAAGGTTTAGAAGATCTCTGAGGAGATGGAGGAGGAGAATTGTTACTTGTTTTCTTCTCAGCAGGATTTTCAACAACTGAGGCATAGTTTCTTCCAGTAACTCCTCCTGCACCAGGTGTGGGTACATCATCCTCATCATCTCCTTTCTTGGGATCTTCCTAAGAAGGAGGAGGAGACTTGGATTTTTCAATTTTGTTCTCATCAGTCTCTTCCTCATCAGATAGAAGATCTATCACTTCTTTGAGTATCACCGGTTTGTTTCCCACTTCCTCTTGTTCAGTGGGTGCTGAAGGGATTTTCAGCGGCATAGTGGAGTTTGAAGCTAGCCAGACTCTCGTACTTCTGTCTGCTTTCTGAAAATCTTCTATGAAGATATCTACAACTACATCCTTGAACATTAGGTTCATTAAGGTTGCGAAATCATACTTTTCAGTAGGAAGCAACGCATGGATTTAGCTCTCAAGTTGTTCTGCTTTCTTCCTTCTCTGAGGATCATCAATAACTTGTGCAAGTGCCATCAGATCACGTCTCCTTAACCTTTTCCATTGTCGAAAAGCGGAGATATGATCTGGAAGTGCACGATCTTTAAACAATTGAAGCAGATCTTCATCGGATGTAACAATTCTTGTAGTTTTATGTGAAGTACCCTCATTTTGAGCCTGAAAGAAAATAGAGTTTTGATTAAGTATCAAAACTTGTTCGGATATCTGAGTAACAAAAATGTCAGGTTTCTGAGTTACCTTGTCGCAACAACAGGCTTAGATGGCTTGACTTGTGAGGTGGAAGGACCCTCAGATATCTTTGTTGGTGGAGGAGACTTGGGTGTCTTATCCTCTTCAACTTCCATTTCTTTCTGAACCTGAGAATAAAAAGTGTTAGCACACTTAGAAAGATTATGTAGGGTTTCACACACATTGGTATATGATATTTCTACCTCACTGACAGGAGGCTCAGATATGTGTTGCTCAGAGACCATGGAAGTCTCTGGTATATCCTCTGGTGTCTTTGGCTTTTCAGCCACACCATCTTCCTTCACAGTTGGAGCCTTTTAGAAACATGAAAAAGTGTGAGTTAAATCATGAGATGGAGATTTATGAGATTTCAAACTAGGATCTTCAGCTACCTGCAAGGCAGGCTCAGAATCCTTGTTGATGGAGGGTTGAGATTCCTCCTCATAATGTGAAGGAAGCTTTTCACCTTCCTCTCCTTCCTTTGTTTCTTTTTCAGCCTGTAACAAAAACTAATCAATAAGATACAAAACATATAACATAGAACTTAACAAGTAGAGAGTTAAACCACTCACTAACCTGATCAATGTCAGGCTGATTGATCTCTGGAACTCGTGGAGATTCCATGTGTTGGTCTTGTTGTCCCTTGACAACATCTCTATTTGAAGTTTCTGGCACTTCAAGCCTGTCCTGAGACTTTGGCTCAATTGCCTCCCCTAGTTGATCTCCCTGAGTCGCAAACCTGCTCAGTTACAGGATTTATTTTAACAACACCATATGCACCTTGACGGATTTGAATCACGTTCATCATATAATCTTGCCTGAGATCGGCAGATGTCTGAGATTCTTGTGGTTGTTATGGTGATCGAGATCTGGATGGAGAAGGAACAACAGTGATTGTGCTTTCCCGATCATCAGCCATCTTCTATTCTAATGCATTGGCAGTGTCATCAAGTACAACTGCATCACTAATCAGGGCATCATGCATATCCTGAAAGGTGGACGGCCCTGGTGGTGTGTTTCCTTTGGACATAGTTTCTTTCTCGACTTTGATCCAGAGACTTCTTCAGCAACCTCATTCCTTTCCAGCAATGGGTCAAAGTCTAAGATATATTCTTCTTCAGTAGATATAGGTTGGGACGCATCAACTCTCTTGGCATCAAGAGTGGTATCTTCAACACTATGGAGTGTTTGCTGGATATGGGCAGAGGTATCTACAGCACTATGGAGTTGTATCTGAACTCCTCCAGTGTTATCTGTGGCACTGGGTTCAGATAGATGTGCAACTAGATTAACCACAGAGGTGTTCTTCTTGGCTGCTGCCTTCTTCTTGCCTCCAGTCCTTGGTTTCTTTGAGGTCGCAACTGTTTCCTTAGAAACCTCTTCTACTGGCCTCTTCTGGTTACTTTTCTTGGCCTCTTTTGCTAGTTTCTTCAGCTTGAGCTCAAAGTCATATTTGCATATGAGATCATTGTTGGGAATATTTACCTTCCCTCTGAGCTTTAGTACAAACTTCTCCAGAATGTAGCAGATTTTCAGACCAAAGTTGATAGAGTATATAGGCTCAGCAAGGTCGCCCTCTACATCTGGCTCAAAGCCTTGAAGTGTCAACAAACCTCAGAAAGTTGAAAGGCTCATCTTGGTCCTCCAGTGAGTTGAGGAAAACCATCATTCCCCATCTTTACATGCTGATTTGGTCAGCTCCACCTTGATTGGAATCAAAGCACCTATGTAGTATAAGTGCCATCATTTCCCATTGCTCAACAAGATGTCTTCTCCTGACAATCGAGTTATCGAACTCTGGTGGAGTTTCAGCAAGTTGAGGATTCATGTAGAGTGAGTATAAGCTTTTCACACCATCTAATGTGGTGTCGGGTTCATAGTCATCACCTTGGGTGTGTAACCCAAAGTGGTTGCTGAAGGTCTCAACATCAAGGTTTATCTCCAAACCTTGGACCTTTGTTTTAATGCGCACTTCTTTAGTGCCATCAACAGTAGTGTTTATGAAGGTGGAATTGTTGCAGAATTCCAACACATCTTCAGTGGATATACCACTAGGTCTTGCAGAGCAAAATTCCTTGATTTGTACCTTTTCAAGTAAATCAAGTGCTCTTCTAACATCTGTTGGGTTCTTTGCAGCTCCCAGTAGATACTCATCAACAAGTACTCCTCACCATAGTACCTTTGATTTAGGGTTCCACATTGAGAAGTTGAAATCACCAACTAGTATCTTGTTGGTCACAACCAGAGCTGGAGTTTGCTTTTCAGCAGTTCCAGGAGTGGAGACTTGGGATTTCTGGGATCTCGCTCTCTTAGGTGCCATCTCTTTATATAGTTGTAGGAGTAGAGTGATCGAAAGAGATTAGTGTCGACTTCCTTCAAGTAATTCTTTGCAGAAAAACTTAGCAGAAATTACAGACAATTTGCAGAGAAGATTTGCAGAGAAAAGAAGTGATTTTTGCTATCTTGATGCTTGTAAAAATGTGAGTTTAGGCTAAAGTGATTTCCTTTGCCAAAAACTTCTTTATATAGCAACGCAAAACACATAGATACAAATAAATTTTGTATATACACATTCCGCAGTCTGCACTTAGGCATGGGTGAAAAAGCGGTTTTGCATTAAATGCGGGTGGGCCAGTTACTGTGCTAGTGGGCAGTTGAGACTCATCTGATCCGTTGAATTGCTAACGCCATATGTTTCAATGGTTGAGATTGCTTTCTCAACAATGATCACAACAACACATGTAATTGTGTCAAATTAATGCTATTTGGCTAATAGCTATCTGAGTCACTTTCGACTCTCAGTAATTTGTAACTAGGAGACAAACTGGTTTCTGAGCTTATTAATAAAGCGTCCAGTCTGTTTGAAAATTATCACAAAAATGGAAATTTACAAAATACAAGAGATAGTTGACTTCTCATAGATTGTACTAGTTTTTGACTTCTCTGCTTTTGTGTTCCCCCTTACTTAGTGGCCTTTCATATCTGAATACCCGTTTCAGATACCTCTTTAACCAATTTCACTCAAAGCCTTGATATCTGAGTTCCCGTATCATATATCTCTTTCTCTTTAAAAGTACCTTTCTTTTAGAAAGCCTTTTTCTTCTCTTTTGTCTTACTGAGTCCCCATCTCAGTGACCTGATTAGCACCTTGGCAATTCCATTAACCCAAGACTATGTCTTAAAGTTAGGAATCTGCTCTCTTGCATATGCTTTGTGAAGATATCTGCAAGTTGGTCTTCAGTACCAATCTTGAGTATCTCAATATTGCCTTTTCAATATGATCTCTAATGAAGTGGTGTCTAACATCAATGTGCTTTGTTCTTGCATGGAACTTAGGATTCTGAGTTATAGCAATAGCACTTGTGTTATCACAGAAAATGGGAGTTTTCTCTTCATTGATGTCATAGTCTCTGAGTTGTTGTACCACAAGATTTGTGAAGCACAACACCCAGCAGCAATATACTCTGCTTCTGTGGTTGATGTGCCAATTGAGTTTTGTTTCTTGATGAACCATGATATTAGTCTGGTACCAAGGAATTCACACGTTCCTAAGGTACTTTTTCTATCAAGCATTGATCCAGCATAGTCAGCATCTGAATAGCCAACTAAACTCAAGCCACTCTCTTTTGGATACCACAATCCAACTGCATATTGAATATCTTGTACCTTTAACATACCTTAGAATCTTCATAGCAGTGTTATAGTGTGATTGCATTAGATTTGTCTGAAATCTTGTACATTGCATATTGAATATCTGGTTTGCTTGTTATGAGGTAAAGTAGAGACCCAATCAATTTCCTATACTTGTGTTCTTCAACACTCTTGTCAGATTCAGTATAGGTCATCTTGGTTCCAATGCTCATAGGTATCTTAGCATTCTTCTTAGAAGGCTTTAGATTAAACTTATTGAGCATGTCTTTTGCATACTTTGTTTGACTAATGAATATTCCATCATTAGGTTGCTTAACTTGCAACCCTAGGAAGTAATTCAATTCTCCCATCATGCTCATCTCTAATTTACTTTTCATGAGCTCAGCAAAGTCTTCACAAAGTTGCTTGTCCTTAGATCCAAAGATTATGTCATCAACATAAACATGTACTAAGAGTAGTTTCCCATCATGGTTCAATGTAAAGAGAGTCTTACCAACTTCTCCTTTCTTGAATCAACTTTACAGCAAGTACTTGGCCAATGTGTCATACCATGCTCTTGGAGCTTATTTAAGTCCATACAAAGCATTCTAAAGCTTATAGACTGATGAGTCGGTTTTACATCGTCTCATCTGGTCTTTTTTACCGTCTTTTTGTTATTCTTAAGTATAGTTTTAGTAGTTTTCCTAGAGTCTTTTTACTTGTTTTGTTCCTTGTGGATTTTGCAGGTATTTGGCTAAACCGAGCTAATTGAAGGCAAAAAGGGTGTGTTTTATATGCATCTACAAGATATGGAAGTCCCAATGCCTCGTACGGTTGCTAGAAGTGGAGCGGGGAAGCCAAAATACCAAGAATCGAAGTTAAAAGAAGCAAAATCGAGCAAGAAGGACAAAAAGGGCAAAATTGTAAATTGATGGAAACCATGGCGCACGCCAACTTGGAGATGGCGCCCGCCAAAACCATCCAGTGTGGTTTGGCGGGTGCCAAGTCGAAGATGGCGGGCGCCAAAGATCGAATCTTGGCGCCCGCCAAGTTAATCTTGGGGCCCGCCAACCTTTGTACATGGCGGGCGCCATGTCTAAGGTTGGCGGGCGCCAACTCTTCCACCAGTGTGCGAATTTTGCCTCAGTTCGCCGATTTCTTTCCTTTTCGGATCAGACTTCATTTTTCTTTCTTTGTATTAGTTAGACATCGACTTTTAGGGGGAATGATCATTCTATTGTCAAGAACACACACTTTGCTCTAGAGCTAGACCTAGTTTCAAAGGCAATTACCCTATCTGATGTAATTGAACCGTTTTCTCTTGTAATCCGACGATTAACGTTGATTGGGAGATTATCTACACAGCTTTAGCATCGATTCGTTTTCGTTCTACAATTTCTACCTAGGGTTTGTGACAACGAAGGGTAAAATTGTATCAATCCTCTCGAATCTTTATTTTGTGCTTGAGATTATGTTTATTGCCAGTATGATTATGCCTTCGCTTATCATGAGTAGCTAAACACCCCTATTATGGGGTGGTGACTGATTCAATGCATGCTAGCTAGGGTTTGTGTGATTCGAAGTGCATCGGGATTCGACTACTTGTGCCTTTTAGATTAATTACTATTCCTACTATCACACTTGATGATCTTCTAGACAAAATCACTGTTAGATTAGGCATTTAAGCCTTGCAAACCAAAATGTCTTTCTTCTTGCTTGATCTAACAGTTAGTTGCAAACGGTGATAGTAGGTTAGTCGAATTGATTGTAGCCTAGTGAAACTGACGCTTTCACTAGTGCTATTCGTTTTTGAACTCAAGACTGTGACAACTTGCGTAGTAAATCCCGTGAATCACATGTATCCTGCTAGCTAGCTTGTTGACGTTACCACTCCATAATTTCCCCCATTCATATTCCAATCTCGTTAGTGTCAAATCGATTTTTAGTAGTTGCAAGTAGTTGTTTACTTTAGTTTATCATCTCGCTGCCGTAGCAAACAAACCTTTACATGCTTTTCATATTGTTACTTTTATTCGTAAACTGATGCTCAGCCTAGTTAAGTCCCTAGAGACTGACCTCAGGGTTAACTTCACTACACTACAGATTTTCGTAATGTCGAGAGTTAGCTCTTGGCTAAGTAAACAAATATTAAAACTTTGATATTGACACATCATAGACCATCTTGCTTTCTGAGGAAACTTCAAAACCAGGTGGTTGCTCAACATAGACTTCCTCAGCAAGCTCACCATTTAGGAATGCACTCTTGACATCCATTTGGTAAACTTTAAAGTCATTATGAGCTACAAAGGCTAAAAATAGTCTGATTGCATCCAATCTTGCAACTGGAGCATATGACTCATCAAAATCTAGTCCTTCAGTCTGGGTGAATCCTTTGGCAACCAACCTTGATTTGTCTCTAGTTATTTCACCAGATTCATTCATCTTGTTTCTGAAAACCCACTTAGCTCCAATGACAGATGTTCCATCAATTTAGTGAACTAGTTTTCAGACTTTGTTTCTCTCAAATTGATCCAATACTTCTTGCATTGCTGAGATCCAGTCTTGGTCTCTTAATGCTTCTTCAATGGTCTTTGGTTCAATATTTGAGATGAAACATCCATAGAGAGAATTTGCATTTTCAGTAATTGCTCTCCTAGTTCTTACCCCTTGGTCTAAAGGACCTATCACATCCTTTACAGGATGATCTCCTATCCATTTTATAATGGGTTTAGAACTAGTAGGATTATTATCATTTTGATACAAATTTGTATCATTATGATCATGATAAGATACATGTTCTGTATCTGAGATATCTGGCACTTGCAATGTGCTTGGGATATCTTACACTTGTTCGGGGTCTTGGGTATCTGATACAGGATTCACATCATCTGTGATATGTCAAAATCAAAGTTTTAAATTTGTTTAAGTGCTAAGAGTTAATTCTCAACACTACGAAAACTTGTAATATAGTGAAGTTAACCCCGAGGTCGGTCTCGAAGGACTAAACTAAGCTGAGTCTTTTTAAGAATAATAATAACAGTATGAAAGCAGTAAAGAGTTATTTTTGCTTCGGCAGCAGATTGATTAACTACGTGAAAGTAGACTACTTTGTAGACTAACTAGAAAACAGATTCAAACTTAACGAGATTGATATGAATGAGGAGAATTATGGTGTGGTGACAGAAGACAAGCTAGCTAGCAGGAAATATGCAATTGATAGGAAAACGATTACTCTCAAGTTGTCACTACTTGGTTTCAAAAAATGAATAGCATTAGTGAAGGCGTCAATTTCACTAAGCTACAATCAATTAAGCTAATCCTACTATTACTGTTTGCAACTAACTGTTAGATTGAAGCAAGACGAAAAACGTTTTGGTTTCTAAAGATTAAATGCTTAATCCAACAGTGATATTGACGGATTGCACATCAAACGTAATAGCAGAATACGCAATTAATCTAAAAAGCTCAAAGTAGTCGTAACCTGAATATATATAATCGCATAAACCCCAACTAGCATGCTTGAATTCGTCACCACCCCATAATCAGCGTGTTCAGCTACTCATGTTATGTGAAGAGATAATCAATAAAGCAATTAAACAATCTACACACATTATCTAATACTAGAGACGAAGAATCAAACGATTGAAACAATTTACCCTTCGTTGTCACAAACCCTAGGTAGAATTGAAGAACCTTAATCGAATCGATGCAAAGAGTATGTAGATTGCGCTCCCAATCAATGATAATCGTCGGATTACAAGGTGAAAATCGGTTCAATTACCTCAAAACGGGTAATTGCCTTGGAAATTAGGTCTAGCTTGAGAGCAAAGTTCAATACTTGACAATAGAATCAATCATGAAAGTAATAATGTTGTTTCTAACTAATAGAAAGGAAGAAAAACTAAGTCCGAACGAATTAGGAAAGAATCGAAAAAATCCGTGCAGAAACAGAAGAAGTTGGCGTCCGCCAACTTTCTAGATGGCGTCCGCCATGGAAGAAAGTTGGCGGACGCCAAAATCCATCCATGGCGTCCGCCAGTTCTGACTTAGGCGTCCGCCAATTCTTTCTGGATTGAATTGGCGGACGCCAATCTCATAACTGGCGTTCGCTGATCCTTTGGCAAATGACGATTTTGCTTTTCTTGTCCTTCTTGCTCGATTTTGCTTCTTTTAACTTCGATTCTTGGTATTTTGGCCTCTCCGCTCCAATTCTAGCAACCATACGAAGTATTGAAACTCCATATCTTCCAGATGCATGTAAAATACACCCCTTTTTTACTTTCAATTAGCGCGGTTTAACCAAATACCTGCAAAACTGACAAAGAACAAAACAAGTAAAAAGGCTCTAGGAAAACTACTAAAACTATACTTAAGGATAAAAAAAAGACGGTAAAAAAGACCAGATGAGACGATGTAAAACCGACTCATCAAACTCCCCAAACTGAACCCTTGCTTGTCCTCAAGCAACAGACTCTCTAAAAAACCTAGAAAAACGAAAAACACATAGACACAAAAGTAAAGTCTAACTCCCAAGTTACCGAGTCTAAGATTGCACATAATAAGCCCGAATAATGCAGAAGTTTTGACTTCACACTGACATTCACAGAATCACATGCATAAGTTCAAAAAGTTTGTTTCCAAAGTAAATAGAACTTAAGTCTAACACGGTAGTCACTCACAAGTGGATCATGCGCATCTAACCTCTCACACTCCTGGAAGTGTCCAGTAGGGGTAATCACTCAAGAATATAAAGAGATAAGGAAGGTGACTTGCGTCACAAAGATGCCTCAAATACCTCATGCAATGTACTCAATCAGTTAAGTCAGACGTGACTTTTTCATAGCTCTATAACAATCAGCAGTAGACTTAGAAAAAGGCAATCGTTCTCTCTTTTTCCAATTTTTTCATTTTTTTGCATCCTACTTTTTTGCAGTCTAATATATGACCCATATGCTTATATCTTTTTTTCTGTCTCAATTTTTTGGTAGTGTCTGTTTTATCGAAAGTCCGCACTTTTGTGCTTGCTAGTTTGGTATACACGCCATCAACCCTCATGGTCATATAGCTTTTAAGGGCCATGCCGGTATATAGATAGTATCTGAAACGTGCCCAACATGACTAACAGTGGTAACTAGTACCATAGATCCACTCCGAGACTTTTTTTATTTTGAGAGAACGAAAAACCCGAACACAGTCTTTATGAATACAAGTTGTGCACATAAACCTCCTCCCCAAACCTGTTCTTGGAACGGGTTTGGTATAAGCAAATAAGGATGTAAAACATGTCGTTCGTCATGCTTAACTTACACAGAGTACTCATGAGAATGATGAGGCGCAAACAAGGGAGTTTGCACTTCCCGAATTAAATCATACAGGCGCCGGTACAATATTTTTTTCATTGGCTAAGGTTTACTCACAGACTTTTTGGACTACAGAACTAGGGAGACTTTATATTTACAGCAGAAACAAACTTAGCAAACTTAAACACGCAAACTGCTAATGGTCAAGGATCAGCCAAAACAAAAGCATTAAACAGGTTTAGTACAGCAATAGACGCTCGACTTGGGAGACAGACTTAGACTCAACAGACAGACTCGAATAAGAAGAAACACATCCGAAAACATGCAAGCAAGAAGCCTAAAGCAGATCAAAACTCAAAACACCCCTCCCCAAACCTGAACTCGTACTCGCCCTCAAGCAAACGAGTGAAAAGACAAAAGTAGAGAGTTGATAGAAGAGGGCTTCGTTGATTGAAGGTTTCCAAGATGTGTAGAAGACTGGTGGTGTTCATTTGCGATGGTGGGTACTAGACTTCCCCATGCTCGAATTCCTCTGCCCTTGCACCTGCGAATAGATATAAAGGGGTCCAACATACCGTGCAGAATAATCCTTGCAGATAAAATCCTTAGGCAAATAATCCAATGCCTTCACCATGCCGACCTTACCATTCACCTCGTATGTTGTTGTGCGTCTAAATACGCTAATATCCATTCTAGAGGCAAATAAAAATGGCCAGCCAAGGAGGATTGTATCGGGTCCTGTCTTCTAATCTTCCCGGACATCCTTTAGAACAACAAAATTGGTGATAACAGTTTCACCATTCAGTTTAACCGCGATACCCTTTGCCAATCCAACTGGTCTTCTATGTGACCCATCCGCCATTAGGAGTCGAGCTTTCATCTCTTCCAAGCCTGTAAAGCCACATCCCTTAAACAGACTGTATGGAATTTGTATTACATGTAGCTCCTGTATCTAAAGTCGCAATGACTTTTGAATTTCCCATCCCAACTACGATGTTAAAGCTCTTCTTACTGAGAGTATGCTCCTTCACATTTTCTGCTAACTCTTCTTCCTTGGCAGGAACTTCAAGTGCTCCAATTTCCGGAATGCTCACTATAGCTGCAGAATCTTCCTCTTTTTCAGAACCCAATTCTTCAACGGAAACGGCTGGATCTTCCTCTTGCTCCGGGATCAACTCCTCAACAAAATTATCGGGAGTTATCACCTCTTCTACTGTAGCTTCACTAGCAATCAGAATCAACGATGCACACCCACAAGCTGCGCAAATCTGTTTTGAAACCTCAACACGGGTCTCATTTTACGAAACAGTCACCTCAACCGGCTTTTCTGTGATCACCTTAATAGCCATTGCCCTCTCGGGAGTACCAGGGAATTTTTTTTCTTTTCTCTCTCTTGGTTCTTCTCTAGTAGCTGCTGGAGAACTCTTTGGATCTTTTCACTATCCTTTTCCAGTTTTCCAATACGGGCATCGATAGACTGACAATGCACCTTAGTTTCGTGCATAAAATCCCTTGACTCATTCATGAAGCTCCGGAATTCGTCTGCCCATCCTGATCCACCTGTTGGTTGCACCAAACCTGCATTGGGTCTCTGCTCTTCATCAAAAGCAGCATTTGCTTCTCCCCTTTGACCCCTGACATTTCTCCTAGGTTACAGTGTTGGTTGTTTTATGTCAACTTAGCAAACTTATCCTTGAGAGCAGCAGCAGTTAATTCCATCATATTACCCCCGCATGACGCATCTATCATATACTGCTGGTTCTCATTCAACCTATCATAGAAATACTGATTCAGATCAGCCTGGGGGTACCTGTGGTGAGGACATTGAGCTAGCAGGCTCTTGAACCTGTCCCATGCTTCATACAGAGACTCATTATACAGCTGGCTAAAGGTACTGATTTGCTGCCTGATAGAAGAAGTCTTAGACAGAGGGTATTACTTCTACATAAATGCATTTTAGACTTCAGCCTAGGTGGTTAAGCTTCCTTCATCCTCTGTCGTGCCTTGTCAGCTAAACATATAGGAAAAACCCTCATCTTCAGATCATTGTCGGTGACATTCTCACCTTTAGGCAACCACCCAAGTGCTCCAGCTCCATAAGAAATCCCATCACTTCCACATTCTTCTGCCCATAGAATTTCGGAAGTAGGGCATAAGATGCCCCTTAATCTCCAAGTTACGCACATTGGCAGGAGAGACAATACTAGGACGGTAAACTTTTACGGGCGGTGCGAAGAGTGCAGCCATAGAAGGCTTCTCCAACTCGGTCATCTCTTCAAACATGTACTGCAAGACAGACACAGCACCAGAACTACGCAAACGTAAGTACCCGTTAGTTAAAACAAGCACTCAAGACGAGAAACACAGAGTAACAAGGGGAAAAAAAGACTAACGAAAACAAAAACAAAAACTAGAAAAAGAAAAAACAAAAATACTGTAACTAAAATTTGTAAACTTAACAAAGGAGTTAAATCCCCTGCAGCGGCGCCAAAAACTTGATGTGTCAAAATCAAAGTTTTAAATTTGTTTAAGAGCTAAGAGTTAATTCTCAACACTACGAAAACTTGTAGTGCAGTGAAGTTAACCCCGAGGTCGGTCTCAAAGGACTTAACTAAGTTGAGTCTTGTTTACGAATAATAATAACAGTATGAAAGCAGTAAAGAGTTGTTTTAGCTTCGGCAGCAGATTGATTAACCACGTGAAAGTAGACTACTTTGCAGACTAACTAGAAAACAGATTCAAACTTAACGAGATTGATATGAATGAGGATAATTATGGTGTGGTGACAGAAGACAAGCTAGCTAGCATGAAATATGCGATCGATAGGAAAACGACTACTCTCAAGTTGTCACTACTTGGTTTCAGAAAACGAATAGCATTAGTGAAGGCGTCAATTTCACTAAGCTACAATCAATTAAGCTAATCCTACTATTACTGTTTGCAACTAACTGTTAGATTGAAGCAAGACGAAAAATATTTTGGTTTCTAAAGATTAAATGCTTCATCTAACAGTGATAATGACGGATTGCACATCAAACGTAATAGCAGAATACGCAATTAATCTAAAAAGCTCATAGTAATCGTAACCTGAATATATATAATCGCATAAACCCTAACTAGCATGCTTGAATTCAACACCACCCCATAATCTGGGTGTTTCGCTACTCATGTTATGCGAAGACATAATCAATAAATCAATTAAACAATCAACACACATAATCTAATACTAGAAACGAAGAATCGAACGATTGATACAATTTACCCTTCGTTGTCACAAACCCTAGGTAGAATTGAAGAACCTTAATCGAATCGATGCAAAGAGTATGTAGATTGCGCTCCCAATCAATGATAATCGTCGGATTAGAAAGTAAAAATCGGTTCAATTACCTCAAAACGGGTAATTGCCTTGGAAATTAGGTCTAGCTTGAGAGAAAAGTTCAATACTTGACAATAGAATCAATCATGAAAGTAGTAATGTTGTTTCTAACTAATAAAAAGGAAGAAAAACTAAGTCCGAATGAATTAGGAAAGAATCGGGAAAATCCGTGCAGAAACAGAAGAAGTTGGCGTCCGCCAACTTTCTAGATGGCGTCCGCCATGGAAGAAAGTTAGCAGACGCCAAAATCCATCCATGGTGTCCGCCAGTTCCGACTTTGGCGTCCGCCAATTCTTTCTGGATTGAATTGGCGGACGCCAATCTCATAACTGGCGTTCACTGATCCTTTGGCAAATGACGATTTTGCTTTTCTTGTCCTTCTTGCTCGATTTTACTTCTTTTAACTTCGATTCTTGGTATTTTGGCCTCTGCTCTAATTCTAGCAACCATACGAAGTATTGAAACTCTATATCTTCCAGATGCATGTAAAATACACCCTTTTTTATATTCAATTAGCGCGGTTTAACCAAATACCTGCAAAACTCACAAAGAACAATATAAGTAAAAAGGCTCTAGGAAAACTACTAAAACTATACTTAAGCATAACAAAAAGACGGTAAAAAAGACCAGATGAGACGATGTAAAACCGACTCATCAATCTACCTGCTCAGTTACCTCTTCATAATGAAGATTCTCAGTGTCTTGATCCATTTCTGGATTTCTCATAGGAAACTCTTCTTCATGTCTTAGATTTATCTAGTTGTTACTTGGCAAAAGATTGCCTTTCTTCGTCAGACTCATCCTCTAAGTGAATGACAGAATTATTTCCTTGCTAAGATTCTTGTTCAGAATTCTTGATCATAAGTTCTTTGAACCTATCTGAGAGTTCTTCATTCAAGGGTACTTTCTTGTTTCCTTCATAGAATACTACATGGATAGATTCTTCAAACTTTTGTGTCCTTTTGTTATAGATTCTATAAGCCTTGCTATTCATTGAATAGCCAAGAAATACACCTTCATCTACATTTGGTTGAAATATTCTAAGATATTATTTCCCATAGTTAAGAACAAAACATCTGCAACCAAACACCCTTAAATGTTTGATACTAGGGGGTCTACGAATCAATAACTCATAAGGAGTCTCATCATGGTGTTTGTTGATCAAAAATCTATTTTGAGTGTAGCATACTGTGTTTACAGCTTCAACCCAATAGATTTCACTTATTTTAGTGTCAGCAAGCATTGTTCTTACTGCTTCTTTTAGGGTCCTATTCTTCCTTTCAGCAACACCATTTTGTTGTGGTGTCCTTACTGAAGATAGTATATGTTGTATACCTTTGCAAGTACAAAACTCTTTGATGTACTGGTTTACAAACTCAGTACCATGGTCTATTCTGATCACAAATACCTTGTCATTTTTCATGACTTCAAGCTTATTCAGCAGGCTTGGTATCTCGACCCTTGCGTCAGATTTCTGTTTGAGAAAAATAACCCAAGTGAATCTTGAGTAGTCATCTACAACAACCAGACCATACTTCTTTCTCACATAACTGATTATTGAGGACTCAAAGAGATCCATATGTAACAGCTGCAGTGGCCTCACAGTGGAATGTTGATGCGTCAAATCAAGTCCTTAATTTGTTTAGCCAAGAGCAATATCAAGGATCACTAGAAAAGCACGTAGTGAGTTGATAAGTTTCCCCGAGTGTCGTTCTCGAAGGACTTAACTAAGTTTGTCGGTGTTTTAAAATACTAGTTTGTCTTAGAATTGCATCTTACGACCTCCAATTCTTTCTTTTGCAAATCCCACAAAGATTAAACAACAAACACGGGTTTGTAATCAATTAAAGGAGACATGGGGTGGTTGTTTCATCAGGTGCTAGCTAGTATAAGGATGCAATGGAATACACGACTTTTGAAAGTGAAAATGTTTTATCAACGTAGTAGAGTCGTCAATTCTACTAGTCGACGTTCGTAGTCGAATGCGTTTGGCTTAAATCGTAATTAACTTTGAGGGTGAGAATCCCTCTTGT
Source organism: Plantago major (assembly GCA_026545765.1). Classification (NCBI taxonomy): domain Eukaryota; kingdom Viridiplantae; phylum Streptophyta; class Magnoliopsida; order Lamiales; family Plantaginaceae; genus Plantago; species Plantago major. The sequence continues at coordinate 45,039,004 of CM048840.1, forward strand.
TGATTTTGGGTATCAGAAAATGATTGCTAAGACATTGAACTATCAAACGATTCGCAAGAATTCAACAAACGAAGAACAGTGTATTTTCATCCAAAGACCTATACTAACATGCTCAAGATTTCACCACCAACACATGGGTGTTGTTTAGCTACTCATACTCATGTTGTCACAGACAAGAGATATGATAAACATAGACAAAAACATACACAAGAAGTAATCAAAGAGAAACGATACAGAATTACCGAATGACTTTGAATAACTGAGCTCCAATGGATAACAATGGTTAAATAGTACTGTTTACAGGAAGAAATCTTCAGCTAAATGGTTAACCAAGACTCCAACTTCAATCAGATGGATGATTCCTGGAACCCTAGACCTCTCAAAATCTAAATTTTTAAAAATATACCACAGAGTAAGACACATCCAATTTATATACTATACAATGGCTATGTATTTTTTTGTATACTATACAATGGCTACCTGTCCAGAAGATAAACTCCGGTCACTTTTTTAGTCGGATTTGGCATTTGTATTACACTCGCCGGGAATGGCTGACGTGCCTGACACGTGTCAGCTCCTAGTTTAATTTCATAAATTATTTTGAAAAAAAATCGAAAAATAAAAAAATTTAAAAAAAATCTGGAATAAAAATTTAATTATTAAATTTGTTATTTCATTTTTTTAAATTATTTCGTTTTTTATTTATTTTGTTTCTTACTTTATTTCATTTTTTAAATTTTTTTTTTTAATTGAAAAATAGGAAGTGGACATTTGTTAACCTTAGAAGAATTCAAAAGAATACAAAACAGGCAGGAGTGAGTGACCTTCTTTCTTCTTATCTCATTAGCCCTAATTAATCAAACTCCATCCTGGAGAAATCGCACAGCAAAATTCGGCGAGAATTCGGGTCTCCGACATAAATAAACCGAAGAAGAAAATACCAAGAAGAATCATTGATGTGGAGTGCCCTCCATGTAAGTTTTTTAACCAAGTCCTGAAGTCCCTCCCTCTCTCCCTATATGTTTCTTGTTTAGCCACCTGATTCTTGTTGTCTTTCACTTGGTTTTGATGACATTTAGCCCATCCATCTAGAGTAAACCAACATAAACAATTAAATGAACTCACATCGTTGATGTGTCAAATCAAAGTTCTAAATTTGTTTTAAGATTAAGCCAAGAGATAATCCTCAACACTACGAAAACCTGTAGTGTAGTGGGGTTAACCCCGAGGTCGGTCTCTAGAGACTTAACTAGGCTGAGTCTTGTTTACGAATAAAAGTAACAATATGAAAAGCAGTAAATGTTTGTTTGCTTCGGCAGCGAGATAATAGACTAAAGTGAATAACTACTTGCAACTACTAGAAACCGATTTGATAGTAATGAGATTGAAATATGAATGGGGAAAATTATGGAGTGGAAACGTCAACAAGCTAGCTAGTAGGATATATGTGATTCACGGGATTGACTACGCAAGTTGTCATAGACTTGAGTTCAAAAACAAATAGCACTAGTGAAGGTGTCAGTTTCACGATACTACAATCAATTTGACTAACCTACTATCACCGTTTGCAACTAACTGTTAAATCAAGCAAGACGAAAGACGTTTGGGTGTATTGATTAAATGCCTAATCTAACAGTGATTTTGTCTAGGAGATCATCAAACGTGATAGCAGAAATAGTAATTGATCTAAAAAGCACAAGTAGTCGAATCCTGATGCACTTCAAATCACATAAACCCTAGCTAGCATGCATTGAATCAGTCAACACCCCATAATAGGGGTGTTTAGCTACTGATGACAAGCGAAAGCACAATCATACTACCAATAAACATAATCTCAAGCACAAAACAAAGATTCGAGAGGATTGATACAATTTTACCCTTCGTTGTCACAAACCCTAGGTAGAAATTGAAGAACGAAAATGAATCGATGCAAAAGCTGTGTAGATAATCTCCCAATCAACGTCAATCTTCGAATTACAAGGGAAAACGGTTCAATTACCTCAAATCGGGTAATTGCCTCGAAAACTAGGTCTAGCTCTAGAGCAAAGTATTGTTCTTGACAATAGAATGAATACCCCCAGTAATAGTCGATGTTTCTTGACTAAAAGGAAGTAGAAAAAATCAAGTCTGGTCGAATTAGGAAAGAAATCGCAAAAGAAACGGCGGAAGAGAAACTGGCGTCGCCAGTTTGGTCTGCGAGGAAGCAGAAAACTACTGTCGCCAATTCTCCTGGAATTACTGTTTTGCCCCTTTGACACCTTTTGACTCCAATTCTTGATATTTTGGCCTTCCCGCTCCACTTTTAGCACTTATACGAGGCATTTGGTTAAACAATTTCTCGCGATTTTGGGGGCTATGGTTTATGGGTTAGGGTTCTCAATTGGGGGCAAGTCGTTTGATGTCTGATAGTGTTTTGCTTTTTAATTTGTTTTAATTGAATTTTTTTTGTTTCCAGATTAAATCTTGGAGTGACACATGTCCTCCCAAATTTTAAAAAAAATGAAATAAAAAATTTAATTAAAATTTATTTTATAGATTTTTTTTATTTTTCGATTTTTTTTCAAAATAATTTCTGAAATTAAACCAAGAGCTAACACGTGTTAAGCACGTAAGACATTCCCGGCGAGTGTAACACAAACGCCAAATCCGACCAAAAAAGTGACCAGAGTTTATCATGTGGACATGTAGCCATTGTATAGTATACAAAAAAATACATAGACATTGTGTAGTATATAAATTGGATGTGTCTCACTCTGTGATATATTTTTAAAAATTTCTTCCCTCAGAATCTGAGGAGGAATATTTGCCCTCCATAAACAAGAATGCTGAGCCTGCGGAAAAAATCCGAAAATGGTACTCTACAATGAGACACTTCCATTTTAGGTACTTCACAATGGCTCCGTCCGATTTGGGTTACTATAGAATATGTCCACGTCCAATTGAGATACTCCGACCTCGAAAGTGTCATGTATTGCCGGAAAACTGATTTTGCCACGTGATGAGTTGTATGGTATGTAATAATAAAAAAGAAAAAAAATTAAAAGAAACTATTAAATGAGGACACGTTGTCCTCTATCCTCCTAATTGTTTTTTAAGCTTAAAAATAAAAAATCAATTGTAGAAAAATCCGAAATGTTATGATTGTGACACGTGTCGAAATCCCAGACGTGTATTAGTAATAGACCTGAGAAACGAATTGATGTTCTTAATTAGTATATGTATAATGTTTTAAACAATATCAGTAATGTTTTATGAGTGAATATTTTATATCATTTTTATGTATATGTATATCACCGATATTCTTAGTAAAACCACTAATGTTTTTTGATATAACTGTAATGTTTGTCCATCTTTTTTAGTCTCTCTATAAGACCGTCTCTCAAGAGATTTACACTTCAGAAATATATTTTTTATTTTAAAAAATAATTAAAAAATAGTGTTAATTTCAAAAAATTCTTAGACATTAGTGATACATAAAAAAAACTTATTGCAAATTAGTGAGAAAAACTCACTAATTTGCAAATTAATGATTTTGTTAATTTAGTAACATTGAAAACTACTCCCTGCATCACGCAGAACTTCATACTCTTGCTATTTCTAGTCGTACATTACTAAAAAAGAAAGTTAACCCACACGGCCACACCCAATAAATAATTAACAATCTCAACTTTACACATAAATTAGACATATAGCCATTAAAATTACACTTTTTTCCACATTCTTAATATATTATCATTACTTTAACTTTTCACATAAAACCACGCGCCAACCCTAATTTTCAGCATCTAAAATAAATTAAAAAGCAATTTCGTTATTTTCTAATATTCTTTTAATTTTAACAGATTTTTATATTTAAGCTGTTTTTCAAAAGTAGGTGGATAAACCACTGGATGACACATGTACTCATAATTTATCAATAATTACTATTGATTTTTTTTTAATTATTACATACCATACAAAGCACGTGCGAAATCATTTTTCCGGACGCATGCATATTCTATAGTACCCAAATCGGACGGAGCCATTGTGGAGTACCTAAAACGGAAGTGTCTCATTGTAGAGTACCATTTTCGAAATTTTCCCCCTGTGCCTGCCCTGCAGGTAGTTAAAGATCCTAGTTTGCATTCTAAGAAATCTCCATCTCATGATTTAACTAACACTTTATCATGTTTCTTAAAGGCTCCAACTGAGAAGGAAGATGGTGTGGCTGAAAAGCCAAAGACACCTGAGGATATACCAGAGAATTCAAAGGTCTCTAAGAAACACATATCTGAGCCTCCTTCCAGAGAAGTAGAAATCTCAGATACCAATGTTTGTGAAATCCTACTAAATCTTTCTAAGTGTACTAACACTTTCTATTCTCAGGTTCAGAAAGACATAGAAGTTGGTGAGGAACAGACATCCAAGTCTCCTCAACCAATAGAGATATCTGAGGGCCCTTTAACCTCTCAAGTGAAGATATCTGAGCCTGTTGTTGCGACACATGTAACTCAGATACTTGCAACACTTACTAATCAGATATCTGAACAAGTTTTGGTACTTAATCAAAACAACTCTATTTTCTTTCAGGCTCAAAATGAGGCAATGCCTCAGTCGCTGGGAGAGACAATGCCTCAGTCGCTGAAAAGCACTGAGAAGAAAACAAGTAACACTCCTCCTCCATAATCCCCTCAGAGATCTTCTAAATCTTCTCCACCTCAGCAACAAAATGAAGAACTAGTTAGACAAGTTGATGATGACACCGCTCAGAAGCTAAAGGAAGCTGAGCTAAGGGTGGCCCAACTAAAATAACTGATGCAAGAAGAAGAAAAATTGCACCTTGAGTTGGAAACCAAGGTTGCTGAAAAGGAAGCTAACCTCAGAAAGGTTGAAGAGTTGTCTCACAAGTAGGAAGAAGCCCTTGCTAAGCAAAAACAACTCCTACTTGATGCACAAGCATTAATTGCAGATATGGATGCTGAGGAAGCTGCTAACATCAAGAAGAAGAATGCTGAAATAGCATTACTCCCTTCCTCTTCTGGCAAAGGGAAGAAGACTATGCCAGAAATGGTTGCTGAGCTAGGGAATGAAGAAGATGTTGAACAACCTCCATACATGAACTTGGATCCTCAAACGGTTGTGTCACATCTCAAGAGAAACCTGTTACCTCCAACCATCTACACCAAAGTTCCTAATGTTCACACTACGGACTTTGAGTATCGTTCCAAGACTTTTCTCAAATTAATGAAGGAACTGCAGAATCAAGACAAGGAGGTCACTGAATCAGTACCACCAGAGTTTAGCAAGTTTGCTGAAATACTTTCACAAAGAACCTCCAGTTTGGTTCTAAAGCATACAGATCTTGCTATGGTTAAAGATTCAGATGACAAGACCATGCAGGACATCCTCCAAAATACAAACAGTAGTTGCAGATGTTTCCCAGCTGACAAACAAGGAAACAGGCATTGAAAGTCAGAATGCAGAACTCAGAGCATAATTGCAACAACTCACTACTGCGTATAATGGTCTACTTAAGAATTTTGACTCTCTGTCACAATCTTATGCCAAACTCCTGAGTAGTTTTGATCAGTTTCCTATGACTAAGGGGGAAGTTCAAGAAAAGTTCAAGGTAAGGGCAAAGAAAAGATGTTTCCTCAAGATGCCCAGACCACAACCCCAATTCATCAACTATAGATGGTAGCTACAAGATCTCATAGACCTCCAACAGAGCTCAAGGAGAAGAAAGACCAGAGACTCTGAAGAAGGAGGAGGAGGACGAGGAGGACGAGGAGGAAGGAGGACGAGGAGGAGGAGGAGGACGAGGAGGACGAGGAGGAAGAAAGGTGATGATAGCTGCAAAGAGCTAATGATTATGCGTCAGTCTGATGATGATGAAGAGGAAGATGAAGATAAAAATCCTCTTTACAAAAAGAGAAACTCAAGCAGCTAGTCTGAACCTATAGTTGTTGTTCCTTTAGCAGCTAAGACACCTTCTGGTAACACCAAGTCCCTTCAGCAAGGTACTTCATCAGAAGACCCCCCAACAAAGAGAAGAGAAAACTCCAGACAGAGAAGGAATAGAAGGAGAGATGAAAATTTTTCCAATCTACTACCACTAAAGCCTGAAGATGCTTTGATTGAGTATGTGAAGGTTGACTTTAATCCCACTATCTGGAGATGCATTCATCAAAAGAATGGCTATTGGATACTAGAACTGAAACATCTACTAGTCAATGAAGGAGGACTACTAGTACCCATCTATAGACAAACGATGGCATGGAGAAAAGACAAGCCAGATTTATTGGCTAAGGATCGTGTCAAGCAATGGGTAGACTTTGAAATAGAAGTCAGACAGATGGCTAGAAGGAAGGAGCTATCTGAAGCCTATCCTTATCACAGATGATGAGTCGGTTTTACACCATCTCATTTGGTCTTTTTTACCGTTTTATTGTCGTCCTTAAGTATAGTTTCCCTAGAGTATTTTTACTTGTTTTGTTCTTTGTGTGTTTTATAGGTATTTAGCTAAACCGCATTAATTTGAGGCAAAAGGATGCGTTTTATATGCATTTACAGGATATGGAGTTCCAATGCCTCGAACGAATGCTAGAAGTGGACCAGGAAGGCCAAAAATACCAAAGTTGGAGTTAAAGTGCGGATTGGAGTCAACCAGGGTATCTGGCGTACGCGAGATACCTCCTGGCGCACGCCAGGAGCCTCGTAAGTGCCAGGCACGTGCCAGCGCAAGCCTAGCATATGCCAGCTACCTAACTGGCATAGCCAGCGCTAAGCCTGGCGTACGCCAAGTAGTTTACTGGCGACGCCAGGTGCGCCAGTGTTGCTAAGTCGCTAGAATCGATTCTATGTCGTTTCTTTTCCCGTTTTCTATTAGTTAGAACAAAAAGACAATTGTATTCATAATTCTCTTTACATCGTTTTGCTCTCAACCTAGAACTTTTCCAAGGTAAATACCTACCTATTACTGTAGGTAATTGAACCGTTCTTTCTTGTAATCGATGATTGATATTTATTTGGGAGCATATTCATACTCCTTCTACCGATTGAATTCAAGATTCTTCAGTATTTACCTAGGGTTTGTGACACAATTTGGCAAAATTTGTATCAACTCTTGATTTTTGGTATTTAGTTATTGATTATGTTTATTATGTGTTCGTATATGATATTGATTATGTCTATGCATATCATGAGTAGCTAAACACCCATTTATGGGGTGGTGATGGATTCAATGCATGCTAGTTAAGGTTTATGCAATTCAATAACATGTAAGGTGCGATTTACTCTGTGCCCTTTTGATTAAATGTGTATGTAGTTATGTGATTTGTGTTTTTACCCCCAAAATCATCAAAGGACTATGCAATCCGATTTCATACCAAAACGTCCAGAGATTGCATAATCCATAGGTTCGTAGCTAACACATAACTGCATTAGCTTATTAATTGTAGCTTAGTGAAATTGACGCCTTCACTAATGCTATATATTTTGTAGAACAAAATAAGTTAGCTCATTGTCATATGATGAGACGATAATTTAGAGTCTCATTGGGTCCTTTTTAGCGGTCTTTGTTTATGGTTTTATAGTGTCTTTGTGCTTTTTTATGCTTTGGTACTTTGTTTGTGTTTTGTAGGATTTTTGTGTCCCGAAGGTGAAAATCGGAGTGAAAACTTTGGTTCTAGATCTTTGAATGTAGAGTAACTGGGCGAAAACAGAAGTGGATTCGGAGTTCGGACAAAGAATAGAGAGCCGTTTTAGCGAAGCTTGCAAAAGTGATGTTTTACGGAGCAGTCTAGCCATTTTGGCCATAACTCTCTCATATGATGTCCAATTGACCTGAGCTCGGTGTCCACGGCAAGATAATTCAACAGGATACAATTTTCGTTTTGGACGCATTGGCAAATTCTGTCTGTGGAAAAAGTTACGGAGGTTTTAAGCTCGCCGCGGCAAATGGATATTTTCGCCGCGGCGAGATTTTACAAGGCAAAAAGAGGAGCTACACGGGGTTTCTCGCCGCGGCGAGATTCAGCGAGAAGGCCCAGATTCAGCATATTTTTTCCTTTTTAGGTCAGGATTAGGTCATCTTTTGCCATAACTTCTTATACTCGGTTTTTTTTCATAGAAAAAGCTTCTAGAACTAGGTTTTGACATTAATTGATTGATCATGGAGCTTGGTTTTCCTCTTGTACGAACCATTGACATCGAATTCTTAGTAAGTTGATAATTCTCTATTGCTTCCATACAATTGTGCTTGATTCATCTGTCAAATTGTATGCCCTTGCATGCGAATATCCTTATGTTTATGCTTTGCATGTTCAGGAATATGAATTCTTTCGTCTTTGCTTCAATCATGAGTAGTTAAATCTCTCCTGAATGCGGTAGCTATGTGATGGTTATGCAGATTCGAATCTAGGGTTTATATTCGTTCATATAGGTTAGTCTAGTTTGAGATTTTTGTAAAACCTTCAATCCAATACGCTAGTTTGAAATCTTCTAAATTGTTTTGGTTAAGAATCGTGGGTCTGACAAACTTGACGATTTCTCTAGTTTAAAATCTTCGAAAAACAGCTTGGTTAAATTGGATTGATTGCTTTTCTATACACCGACCGTGTGACAAATATGAACGATACCTTGAATTTGAATTAGCATAACTGGATCATCACTACAGAGTTCGCTTTCTATCAATTGACAAAACAGTTTATTTTCTTTCCGTTAAATTTGTGTTTTAGAAGTAAAATTATTCAAAACATTCTTGTTACATCACAAACAAACGTTCTGCTCTATTTCGTTGTGGTAGCTTAATTAATTCCTTAGCAAACGACTCTGTGGTTTAGCTTTGTCTGTCTATAACAACTGCTTACTACTTGGTTTTCTAAGTAATAATTTAAGCATATCAAATTTGGCGCCGCTGCCGGGGAATTAATTCCTACTGTAGCGTTTAGAGTTTGATCTTTTGTTTGTTTTCTACTTTATTTTTTGTTTTGTATTTTTGTGGATCTGCTCTTTGGTTTTGTTTCTCTATGTGCAGAACTGATAATTCAGCGAGGGCTCAAAGATGGATATGACCTATGGAGATTACTATTATTCATTTGTCAAGCCTAAAAAACCGTGTATAAAGCTGGATGTCGATACCAGGAATTATTGGGCGAACACTGCTTACTACTCCATTCTTACCAAGTTCGATGGATATGGTGATGTTCGAAAATTTTTAGAGGCATTCGAGGATGGTGTGCTTAGGATCCCGCACGAGAATGAAGAAGGGATTTTGCTTTCAGAAGAGCAGCTTTGCATGAGAATGTTTGATGGAGCCTTGGAGGGGTCTGCTAGAAATTGAATTACTTTGACACCTGAGGGATCAATTGACTCTTGGAGTGAGGTAGCTAATTCATTTGTAAAGAGGTATTCTCCTGGTACAGGGGATGGAAATCTCGCTACTCGGTTTCTCCACCAGAGGTCTCTGCTGAACCTGAAGCACCCGAGAAGTGTTCTGATGATGAGTTAGTTGTAGAGCTTGACTTGTTTTTTTCTACGGCGACCTGAATTAGACCCTTCTATTCTTGCGGTTAACGAAGGATGCATGGAGGATGTATCTGATGACGAGATTTTAGAAGATGGCCCTTCATTTCCTTCCATAGCGGATACAAATGCTGCCATCTAGACTCAGGACATCCTCGTACCTGAGAGCCACTGCACAGACATTTACCAGGGGAGTTTTGATCCTTTCTTTTCTTTTTACCTTTCCCCTATTCCCTTATGATTTTTTTTTGTTTTTGATTTTACTTATTTGTTTAATTCTAGTTTGTAGGGAATTAGGGACATACTGGAGAACCTGAGGAGAGGAGCTAAGGATGGCTCACAAAATGCCGAGGATACTAGGACGGATGCAAGGGATTCATTCCCGTTTGATAATGGATAGCAGCATTTCCCAAAAGTCGAACCAACGACTATAATAAAAGGCGCTTCCCGGGAGGCAACCCGGGGGTAAGTTTTTCTTTATTATCAGTTTGTTATTTTTTCATTTCTATTCCTTCGCTTGCTTAAACTTAAAACTCGAGGACGAGCTAAAGTTTAGGTTTGTGGAGGGATTTCATGCGTTTTGTGTTCGTTTTTATCGCTTTCATAGTGGTGGTCGGTGAGCCACATAGGATTGCATATCTTTTTGCGGCCTATGTGCCTTATTTGTCTATGTGGGGTGGTATGAAAGCCACTTTTATGTGCTTGTTCTATTTTCAGTTTATGTTTGTGTCTTAGTTTTTTTAGAATAGAGTCTTTTGGCATGCGTTTTTTGCCTACTTTCTGATTTTTGTGGTGAGTCTGAGTTGTTCTCCCAAGTCATCGAGCATCTATTGTAATGGTTAAATTCGCTAGCTGCTTATGTTCTGCATGATATTTAACTAAAAGTGGCATAGTGGATTTAAAATCCTATAAGTCTGTTTTTCTTGTAAATAGCAAGTCTGTGTAGCTCTTTGGTCCAAAAAACTAGTGAGAAACCTTTAGCCGATGAAAAAATATTGTACCGGCACCTGTGTGATCTTTTCAGGAAGTCCAAACTCCCTTGTTTGCACCTCCTCATGCTCATGTGTACTCTGTGTAAGTTAAGTATGACGAACGGCATGCTCTTTATGATCTGTTTTATCAAAGCCAGTGCATTACAAAGAATCAGTTTGGGGAGAAAGACTCTGTTGTATTGATGTGCTTATTCTATATTTGTAAATCTATATTGCTCTCCCTGAATTGTTGATTCATCCCGGAGTGTATCTGTGGTGCTCGTCACCACCGTTAGTCATGTTAGGCGTGTTTCAAATACTATCTATATACCGGCGTGGTCTTAAAAAGCCATATGTCCGTGAGGGTTGATGGCACATATACCAAACTGACACGCACAAAAGTGCGGACTTTCGGTAAAACAGACACTACCAAAAAAGTGAGACTAAAAGAGTCTTTGAGGACATTTGTTTATCATACATTTATTTTATGCAAAAATGTGGTACTATGGGAAGATTAGTTGCATGCTTCTGGCAAGTTTCTGTACGCGAAGAAAAAGTCCCTTCCGACTTAACTGATTGAGTACATTGCATGAGGTATTTGAGGCACCTTGTGGTGAAAGCCACCTTCCTTTTCTCTTGTTATTTCTTGAGCGATTAAACCGCTGGACACTTCCAGAGTGTGAGAGAGAGTTGCATAGGATCCTCTTGTGAGGGATTAGCGAGTAAGACTTAAGTGCTATTTACTTGAGAAACCTTCTTGTTTGATTTTCTGTGCACTATTCTGCCAAGGGTAGTTGAGTGCAAAACCTTTGCATCTTGTGAATTTAATGTTTACAATGGTAGATCCTGTCACTTGGGAGTTCAACTCTGTTATGTGCTTCTGGTTTGTTTCTGTTTCAAGTCTAGTTCTTATTTAGGTTGTTTGTTTGCTCGAGGACGAGCAAAGGTTCGGTTTGGGGAGTTTGATGGTTTTAGAGTCTCATTGGGTCCTTTTTACCGGTCTTTGTTTATGGTTTTATAGTGTCTTTGTGCATTTTTATGCTTTGGTCCTTTGTTTGTGTTTTGTAGGATTTTTGTGTCCCGAAGGTGAAAATCGGAGTGAAAACATTGGTTCTAGATCTTTGAATGTAGAGTAACTGGGCGAAAACAGAAGTGGAGTCGGAGTTCGGACGAAGAATTGAGAGCCGTTTTAGCGAAGCTTGCAAAAATGAAGTTTTACAGAGCAGTCTAGCCATTTTGGCCAACACTCTCTCATATGATGTCCGATTAACCCGAGCTCGGTGGCCACGGAAATATAATTCAAAGGACTACAATTTTCGTTTTGGAAGCATCGGAAAATTCTGTCTGTGGAAAACGTTACGGAGGTTTTAAGGTCGACGCGGCGAATGGATATTTTCGCCGCGGCGAGATTTTACGAGGCGAAAAGAGGATCTACACGGGGTTTCTCGCCGCGGCGAGACTCGGCGAGAAGGCCCAGATTCAGCATATTTTTTCCTTTTTAGGGCAGGATTAGGTCATCTTTTTCCATAACTTCTTATACTCGATTTTGTCATAGAAAAAGCTTCTAGAACTAGGTTTTGACATTGATTGATTGATCTTGGAGCTTGGTTTTCTTCTTGTACGAACCATTGACATCGAATTCTTAGTAAGTTGATAATTCTCTATTGCTTCCATACAATTGTGCTTGATTCATCTGTCAAATGTTTATGCTTTCCGTGTTCAGGAATATGAATTCTTTCGTCTTTGCTTCAATCATGAGTAGTTAAATCTCTCCTGAATGCGGTAGCTATGTGATGGTTATGTAGATTCGAATCTAGGGTTTATATTCGTTCATATAGGTTAGTCTAGTTTGAGATTTTCGTAAAACCTTCAATCCAATACGCTAAATTGAAATCTTCTAAATTGTTTTGGTTAAGAATCGTGGGTCTGACAAACCTAACGATTTTTCTAGTTTAAAATCTTCGAAAAACAGCTTGGTTAAATTGGATTGATTGCTAATCTGTACACCGACCGTGTGACAAATATGAACGATACCTTGGATTTGAATTAGCATAACTGGATCATCACTACCGTGTTCGCTTTCTATCAATTGACAAAACAGTTTATTTGCTTTTCGTTAAATTTATGTTTTAGATGTAAAATTATTCAAAGCCTTCTTGTTACATCACAAACAAACGTTCTGCTCTATTTCGTTGTGGTAGCTTAATTAATTCCTTAGCGAATGACTCTGTGGTTTAGCTTTGTCTGTCTATAACAACTGCTTACTACTCAGTTTTCTAAGTAATAATTTGAGCATATCATCATAGTCCTTCATACCTTATCTGATATAAGGTGTCTGCCTAGAGAGCTAGAGCAGTGTAATAATCGTTAGGACGTATACCAGTGATAACTAGAGTAAATCGATATCGTTATTGTTGCATGTTTTCCTGCTAGCTAGCTTGATTTTTGTCACCACACCATAATTCCCTCTCATATATTCGTCTCACAAGTTAATTTGTTTTCTAGTTAGTCTTCATCGTTGTTAGATTATCATTCTTCTGCCGAAGCAAACCAACTTTGACTGCTTTTCGTAGTGTTATTATTATTCGTAAATGCAACTCAGCCTAGTTAAGTCCTTAGAGACCGAACTCAAGGTTAACTTCACTGCACTACATGTTTTCGTAGTGTTGAGAATTAACTCTTGGCTATTTAAACAAATTGAAAACTCTGATTTGACACATCAACAAACCTGATGATGTGCACAAGATTGAAGATGTCATGGGAACAGGTTCTAGGAAAAAGCTGGCAGTTGAACCTTTTGAGTCATCTTACATGACCAAAGATCAATACATGGGAGATTTAGCATATTTGAGAGGAAGATATGAATACTACAATCCCTCAGAAATGAAGCTTGGACATGCCTGGTGATGTGCTCAAATTATTACTTAGAAAACAAATAGTAAGCAGTTGTTGTAGACAGACAATGCTAACCAGAAGATCAGTAAGCAGTTGTTGTACACAGATAATGCTAACCACAGGATCAGTAAGCAGTTGTTGTAGACAGACAATGTTAACCACAGGATTGTTCGCTAAGGAACCAATTAAGCTACCACAACGGTTTGAAAGCAAACAGTTACTTGTGAAAACAGATTGATTTGTAAGTAGGTTGTTTCTAAAAACTAGAATAAGATAAAGCAGATAATGGTTTGTAATAATGAGAGAAGATGAAAACAGTAGTAATGATCAGGTAATGCTAATTCATTCTAGGATCATTCATATTTTTCACATGGTCGGTGTACATAAATCGATCAATCCAACCTCAACCAATCATCATTTGAAGGTTTTGAACTAGAGAAATCGTGGGTCATCAATCCACGATCCTTAACCGAAAACGATTTAGAAAATCTTGAACTAGCGAATTGGATTGATAGTTTTTACGAAGATTTTGAACTAGACGAACCTATATGAACGAATCCTAACACTAGAAATGAATTAATAAGCATAACCGTCACATAGCTACCGTGTTCAGAGTGATTTAGCTACTCATAGCAGAAGCAAAGATCAAAGAATTCGAAGTATTGGATATGATAGACATATTGATAATCGCACGCAAGCTTAAACGAATCGAAAAACAATACCAATACGAATCGAAGAGATAAACGATGGAGAATTATCAAATATTACCAGGAATTCGATATCAATCCTTCAACAATGATCAAAACCAAGCTCCAATTATGTCTCAATGTCAAAGTATCAATATGGAGCTTTTTTTTAAGAACTAGGTTAAAAGAAAAGTATGAGAAAAAATCCTAATTCTAAGCTAATAAGGAAAATCAGAAGATCTGTCCTGCGTCCCTCGCCGCGGCGGAAGAAATAGCTCACCGCGGCGAGCCTTCTTTATCGAAATGTATATATCCCTAGCATAATCTCACCGCGGTGAGCTTCGATCTTCAAAACAGGGGCTTCATTCGGAAAATCTCGCCGCGGCGAGCCTCTTCAGCAATTCCAGTACTAGCTGGGCAAAATCTCGCAGCGGTGAGCCTGGCTAATTAGCTCTTCCTCTTTTTTGCTCAAAATGAAGAATCCCTACAAAAAGGGAACAAAACACCAAAGCGCAAAAACGAACAAAAAACACTACAAAACTAAAAACAAAGACTCACAAAGACCGCTAAAAAGGACCAAATGAGACTCTAAATTATAGTCTCATCAAACTCTCCAAACCGAACCTTTGCTTTTCCTCGAGCAAACAAACAATCCTAGACACAACTAGACTCGAAACCACGAAAACAAACAAAGAGTCAAGGTCCCAAGTGACCGAATCTACCATTGTAAACAGTAAGTCCACGGATGCAGAAATCTTGTTATCAAACCAACTTTGGTAAAACAGTGTACAGAAAATCAAACACAGTCGTTTCTCAGACAAATAGCACTTAAGTGTAACTCGCTAGTCCCTCACAGGTGAATGCAGTGTATCTCTCACTCTCTTGGAAGTATCCAAATGGGGTATAAGCTCAAAAATAAACTGGGAAGGTGACTTGCGTCACAAAGGTGCCTAAAATATCTTATGCTTTTGCACTCGTCTCATTGAGTCGAAAGGGACTTTGGCACACGACTATATTTTTCTAGAAAAAATCAAAAAGCTGAAACTGCTCCCTTTAATTCATGTCAAATAACCTCAAATCACAATTTACTTCACTGAATTCAGTGCATGGCCACATTGGCTCATTTAATCTCAATTTTTTTATAGGTGTCTATTTTATCGATAGTCCGCCCTTTTGTGCGTGTCAGTTTGGTATACATTCCATCAACCCTCACGGACATATGGCTTTTTAGGACCACGCCGGTATATAGGTAGTATTTGAAACACGCCTAACATGACTAACGGTGATCAATGAAGACCATATATCCACCCCGAGATTCAAATATCAATAAGCTTTAGGGAGCAGTAAACAGACTTTTCAGCACAAATGTAACAGCTCATAACGGTCGTAAAATAGAATCCTCTCCCCAAACCAGTTCAGCAGAACGAGGAAAGTAAAATCCACAAAGTAAAGCATGTCGTTCGTCATCCCCAATGAAACTGAGTACACATAAGTATGAAAAGGCGCAAGTAATTTGTAAAAAACTTGCACAGCCCAGGAATCACACACAATTGCAGGTGCCGACACAATATTTTTTCTTCGGCTCAGGCTCCTCACAGGCTTTTGGACTAAAGAGCTATACAAACTTGCTATTTAAAAGAGAAACGACTTTGCGAGATTTAAAGTCCACTATTTTACTTCCAGCTAGGGATCAAACAAAACGTAAGCAGCAAGAGAATTTGCCATTCACAATAGACGTTCGACTTGGTAAATGACTCAGACTCACCATAAGAAAATTACTAACACCTAGATTGTACTCAACTGGAAAAGAAAGGGAAAACAACTAAAACAAAAAAGTGGCTAACATACCACTCGAACAGAATACATAAAAAATTTTAAAAAAATAAAAACAGAGTACGAAATAGAGTACAAATGTATAGAAAAGAGTACAAAAAATGAGACAACTTAAGCAATAGATACAGTCGAAACCTCCCCAAACCTACACAAGTGCTAGTCCCTAGCAATGAAAAGTGTAAGAAACGACTGTATAGAGTGACCAACCATAGTGTTGTCTCATCAGGGATGATCAAGTGGATCCAGAAGGGCCACCACCGAAGCGCTGCTCCCAGAAATCCTGTTGTGCCTTCTAGAGTGCCTCCTGCCTCTCCAAGCGCTCAATCTCGCGTTTCTCCCTAGCCTCAGCTCTCCTATCTCGCTCCTCCTACCGCTGGTAGTGCTCCTCGATGCGGGAGTACTTATCCTCGATTCGGGCATACTGTGGTCCTGCCCACTCCTGGAACTGTGCTGTCAGCTGCTCGAAATAACCCTGGAAGTCAGAAGAACCAGGTGGAGAAGGTGTTATGCAGTGTCGTCAGCGCCCCTAACAAGAATGGGGTGGCGGCCGAGAATGACTATGGCACTAGCGGATTTCAGAGCCCCTTTGGGTTTCTCGGAGCCTTGGATACCAGGAATATTGAGGGACCGACAGATACTGGTAATAAGGCATGGAAAACCGAGGAGACTTCCTTTAGCTTTCCGGGACTAAGCCTCCGCCATAATGATATATGGGGCATCAACAAACTGCCCGTTCATGATAGCTCGGATAAGGCGGGCTGTGGAGGGGTCAGGGTGTTGAAATGTGAGTTGGGGGTCACATTATACTAGATCAGATGTTGCCAGAGGTGAACCTCTGGCTTGAGGAAGTGGGTGGCTATGGTGGTTTTGGTCCTGTGGTCCTCCAGATCAATACCAGGTAGAAGTACAAACTCGGCTAAGTCCCTCTCAAACTACCGATTGTGAAAATTGTCGCCCGAGTGGCTATGCCTGTCATCTCCTGTTTGGAACACACTGCACTGTAGGAATTCCCGGATACTCCTAGTTGAAAATTGGATCCTGACACCCCGAATAGTCATCACCCCTTCATCCAAGTCGTAGAGGCTAATGTAGAATTCCCGAACTAGCTTCGGGTCATAAGGCAGCTGCTTTCCGAAGAGCTTGCTCCAGCGTAAATATCTGATCTTTGCCCAGACTCGAGCGTAGAAAGCATCCTCCAGCTCATCAAGAGCCAATTCCCGCTCGAGCCAAGCTTTCCGAGGCTCCATGAAATTTGCCTCCATAAAAGCCCTGCCATCCGCGGACAGGTGGGAGACTTCATCTATGGGGCCTCTCTGTTCGGCCGCGCTACTTGTCTCTCCTCTATGGCGTTTGCTTCCTGTGGCTCAGTGAGACATGATGCCTGCGAGGGGGACGTTAGTGACAGGACATATATGGGAGGAGCAAGAGAATTTCCTCCCCAAACTAATATAAGATCAATATCCAGGAAACATCAAAAACAGGGGAAGATGGAAAAAAAATCCCCAACCAATTCAAAACTCTATATTCAATCCAGACCTCGATTCAAGCAAGTTCACAACCATACTAATAGTCATAATCAACACATAGGAGGAACAAGTTGGCATAATTTGGGAAATAACAGGGTAGGGGTTCAAAAAAATAAGTAACCGCAAGTAGATTCAATAATTAACGAGTAAAGAATTAATGCATCAATGAAAAAACGACCCACTACACTAATCAATCACGGACAAACGACAATCAACCACATAATTCAAGCAAAACTCGAATTTAAAGGGAGAAAGTAGTTTCAAGCCAAATTACCTTTGAATCGGAAGAATTGGGTGGAAAACACACAAAAGTGATGCAAGAAACGGAGAGAGGAGGAAAGACCCGTTAAATTGCAACAAGAATGGACGAAATTGGTGGAGAATCGAGTGAGAAAGGGAGATTTGAGTGGAGAGGAGAAGAAAAACGGGAAGAGGAAAAGAAGAGAGTGGGGCGGGGAAGTAGAAGAAGAAGATAAAAAGATTTGAAAAAAAACCTAGCTTCAAGCATGGAAGAAAGCCTTGCCACGAAGTTTTCTGAAACAAACAATGAATCGAGGGGATCTCGGCATGTAGATTATGCGAGACGGAATTTTTATTCTCTTGTCTTATCTCGCCGCGGCGAAGCGGAAAAGCCCGTCGCAGCGAGGGCAAAAATCGAAATGTTCTTTTCTTCGTCTCAAATGCAATCTCGCCTCACGAGATCGAAATTCCATGCCTCGGCGTAGAATTTCACGAGTTTCCTCGTGTGAGAACGAAGGTCCAGCTCCCTCAACACACATAAACAGTAAAATAAATACAAGAATAACACGACTTGTCCAAATTATTAAATAGATAGTCTCAACAGTAAGAAAGAACAATGCGAGAGTATAGAGTGCAACGGAAATGAAATTGTCTAAAGTGCAAGGAAATAAAAGTGCATTTATTTTAAGTCGTTAGCTCGACTTTCCAAGGTGAGAATCAATGGTGTTTGATCTTCCCGGTCTTCTCGGCTCCTTTCCTTCCCTGTGAATTAGAGTATGTGTAGAGGGGACCGGTGTGTGCACCTATATAGTTCCTGGTTTCAACCTGCAGGGGTGAGTATAGTGTGGTGGTGGCTTGCAACTCACGTTGCTTGCCATGTACCTCTATGGTGCAGGTAGGAGCGTGGAGGTTGACAATCATGCGAGTGGTTTTGATGAACGGTCGCCCAAGCAGCAACATATCCTTCTCCATCTCCTTGCCTTTAATCCTTGTCGACTCCACAACCACAAAATCAGCCATAAAAGTGTCCCCATCCAATGTAACTAGGACATCCTCAATAACCCCCATGCACCTACTTCTCGTTCCATTGGCCAACGTGACGAAGCATTTCCTGGCTCCAAACCCTTCAAATCCAGCTCCTCATAGGTCGCAAAAGTCATCAGATTAACCGCTGCTCCCGTGTCTACGATGCCAGTCACCTCGGAAGAATTACCTATCCCAACCACCAAGTCGAAATTGTTGGCATCACTGATGCTCTTATCCGCTTTCTGGATCACCCTAGTGGTGGGACTTACCTCAAGGACAGCCAGTTTTACACTCGCCTCCTCCACTGGAGTCGCAATACTGGGTGTGGCTACCTCAACTACTTCATGTACCTCAGTCACCTGTTGTGCCTCAACCTGGGCTACCGCTTTGTTCCGACTACAGGTACAAGTAGTCAGAACTGTCTTCACTCTTCCTGGCTTGTCAAAAGATACCTCCACATCAAGAACCCTGTTGTTCTCTACAGTAGCTGGAAGCTTACCCCTTTCTCTCTGCTGAAGATGCCCAACCAAATCACCAAGAGTCTTCTCAAGCCGCCTCTGGGACTGCTCAATACTGTCAAACCTCTGGTCGTTCTTGCACTGATTCTTCTGTGATTCTTCCCAGAACCTTTCTGACCGCTCCATGTGATTACGGATCTCTTGATCGGCACTACCCTATACTCTCATAGGCTGAGCCTGAGTCTGCTGAACTGGAACTTGCTGGATTGGAACCTGTTGCTTTTGTGGCGCATTCTCATAGAAGTTATTGCCATAGCTCAAGTTGGCACGGTTTGGGTTAAAGGTTTGAATTCTAGGCCCTCCTGCGTTACCACCTTGGTTCCCCCTGTAGTTCCCTTGTTGTCTAGTCTGTACCTAGTTGACTACCTCCGGAGTCGGGTTTTCATTCATAATCTCGGGAAGCCTACACATACTGGCACCATGCCCAAAATTTCCACACGATTGCACCTTTCACTTACATGTGATACCGGGGCAGAGACATTGCCAAGAATCATCATCTCCTTGATCTGTTCGGCCAGGTCGTAGGTACTAGGTCCCGGCGCCCCTTCCACCGATTTCACCTCAGCTCTCCTGGATCTTCCATGTGTTCCCTTAAGCTGAGAGATAGTGGACAGTTTCTCGAAGGCCTCATTCAAAACTGCTAGAGATGTTGTAACTATGGTCCCATTAATTGTCATATCCACCATATTTTGCGCCTCCCAGTCCAATCCCTCATAAAACTTGCAGCACAAATCCATCTCACTCATCCTGTGGTGAGGGCACTGAGAAAGCAGGTTCAGGAACCGTTCCCTAGCCTCATAGAAGCTCTCATCGCTCATCTGCATGAACTTCTCTATCTGGGTCCGAAGCTACCTAGTCTTCTCTGCAGGGTAGAACTTGTTCATAAATGCCCTGTAAAGCTCATCCCAAGTCCGGAAAGACCCTTCCTGCTGGTTCAGAAGCCAGCTCTTAGCCTTATCTTGCATGCATATGGGAAAAACCTTCTTCCTAATTTCCTCATCAGTAATAGTGATCTCCCCAACAGTAAGCGGAATCCTAGCAATCAATGCTTCAAACTCTTTCAGGAACATGATCACGTCTTCATTAGCCATCCCATAGTACTTGGGCAGGTCATGGAAGTGATAAGCCTTGATCTCCATATTCCTGGCTTCATTGGAAAGCACAACAGCTGACCTCCCGGCCTTAATCTCACCAGGCTGCATGTAGGTTCCATAGGTGATCTCTGCTACCTCAGCAATTGGTTGGTTAATCTCTGCGTTTCCTGCCATTGCGATTGCAGCTAAGTTCTGTCTTCTAAGCCGACGAACGTGTCTATCGATCTCGTCCATTGTGAGTTTGCAAGGGTGTTTCTTGTGATCTCCTTCCAAGCATAAACCTGCAGTGAAATCTACACAATCAAAAACCTCGAAGAATCTTAGTTTCCGTTAGTGTAATAAACAACAGGTTGAAAAACAAACAAATAAAAATTCACAATCAACCGCTACAATAGGAATTGAGTCCCCGGCAGCGGCGCCAAATTTGATGCGCTCAAATTATTACTTAGAAAACAAGTAGTAAGCAGTTGTTGAAGACAGACAATTCTAACCACAGGATCGTTTGCTAAGGAACCAATTAAGCTACCACAACGGTTTGAAAGCAAACAGTTACTTGTGAAAACAGATTGATTTGTAAGTTGGTTGTTTCTAAAAACTAGAATAAGATAAAGCAGATAACGGTTTGCAACAATGAGAGAAGATGAACACAGTAGTAATGATCAGGTAATGCTAATTCGTTCTAGGGAAATCATTCATATTTGTCACACAGTCGGTGTACATAAATCGATCAATCCAACCTCAACCAATCGTCATTTGAAGGTTTTGAACTAGAGAAATCGTGGGTCGTCAATCCACGATCCTTAACCGAAAACGATTTAGAAAATCTTGAACTAGCGAATTGGATTGATAGTTTTTACGAAGATTTTGAACTAGACGAACCTATATGAACGGATCATAACCCTAGAAATGAATAAGCATAACCGTCACATAGCTACCGTGTTTAGAGTGATTTAGCTACTCATAGCAGAAGCAAAGATCAAAGAATTCGAAGTATTGGATATGATACACATATTGATAATCACATGCAAGCTCAAATAAATCGAAAAACAATAGCAATACGAATCGAAGAGATAAACGATGGAGAATTATCAAATATTACCAGGAATTCGATATCAATCCTTCAACAATGATCAAAATGAAGCTCCAATTATGTCTCAATGTCAAAGTATCAATATGGAGCTTTTTTCTAAGAACTAGGTTAAAAGAAAGGTATGAAAAAAAAATCCTAATTCTAAGCTAAAAGGAAAAACAGAAGATCTGTCCTGCGTCCCTCGCCGCGGCGGCAGAAATAGCTCGCCGCGGCGAGCCTTCTTTATCGAAATGTATATATCCCTCGCATAATCTCGCCACGACGAGCAAAATACTCCGCCGTGGCGAGCTTCAATCTTCAAAATAGGGGCTTCATTCGTAAAATCTCATCGCGGCAGACCAATTCCTTCGCCGTGGCGAGCCTCTTCAGCAATTCCAGTACTAGCTGCGCAAAATCTCGCCGCCGCGAGCCTGGCTGATTAGCTCTTCCTTTTTTTGCTCAAAATGAAGAATTCCTACAAAAAGGGAACAAAATACCAAAGCGTAAAAATGAACAAAAAACACTACAAAACTAAAAATAAAGACCGCTAAAAAGGACCAAATGAGACTCTAAATTATAGTCTCAACACCTGGCAATCGGGTAATACCTTTGGATTGAAAATTATCAAAAATCAACTCACCAAATCTTACAAGGAGAATGATGCAGTTGCAAAGAATGCTGAAATGAGAGTCAGAACCTATATCCTTGAATACTCAGATGATGTTAAGAGATATGGTGACAGGGTTTTTCAAAGGAGCTGAAGAAGATGAAGACTTGAAGACCAACTTTTAGGATGTTCATTTGGAACTTGGAACTTACTGTTGTCCTATAAAGTTGTATAATTTTGTATCTTGTTGATTGTAATTTAATGCTTATCTTGAAAAAGTTATCTTTGTACTCAATTGTAATTTATCTGATGAACTTCCTCTCAGATATCAATCTATAAAAGATAACTTATCAGCAAAGATCACACCTTGTTATTTGGTTGATGTTTACTTTCTGCACTTAAATAAATGAATTGAAAGATCATAAGAAATGTTTATGTGTTGGATTGTTTCCACATCCAGTTCATGATAGGTTTTCAGATAGTCATAAGTGACTGATCAAAAAGGGGGAAATTTGTTAGGAATATATGTTTATATTTTGATCAGTAAACCATAATGACTTATCTTAGCTCAGAAAGGTAACTAATACTCTTAGTTCACTTGAACATTGTAAAAGAGGAAGCTTACTGAGTATGTTAGTCTAGCAAATCTTGTATAGGATGTTAGGTCTCATATTGTAATTTTTATATATTTGAAGAAGACCAAGAAGCAAGCATCCAGCAGGAAGGAACTCATTATTGAAGATCAAGAGACTGCACAAGATTGCTGAAGACTAAGGAGAAATGTCTCCTCAGATTCCTTGGCTCGATTACCTTGAAGAAATTAAGTGTCTTTGGAAGACAAGTATTTCAATAGGTTTCTAACACCCAATGGTCACTGAGTAAGGAAATGCAAAGCGTCAGATAGCCTGCATTGTTCCGTTGAGACTACTGGACAAAAGATAGTACAGTGCATTTATTACGCAGACAGAGATGTCTGAACAAAAGAGGAAATCTCTGAAAAGAGACAAAGCTCACTGCAGTACTATCTTCAGATATCAATGGTTTGACTTTCAATATGCCTAACGGATACTATTCAAATAGAATAATTTTCAACTATAAATATCACCACTTAGAATGCTTGAAAGACACACTTAAACAACGACGAACTTACAACTCTCAAGCATACAAGCTTCATACCTACTTACTATCATTAGCTTACTGTTACGACTAAAGCTCTTGAATTCTAAGTAGCACGAAAGTTCTAAGTGTCCTGATCCTTAACAAGAATTGTTTACTGTGAAGGAGTTGAATCCAATGATAAAGTTGCGACTGATATCTGAGATTCATTCTCTTGAACAACAACAAGACTTGGGTCAGTAAAGAACAACTTCCCATACACTAAAAAGAGTATTAAGGAAGATTGATTCTAAAGAGCTCTCTAAAGATAACTGAATAAGTTATAAGAGTTAGCTCACCTGACAAACTACCATAACCAACACCAACAGGCGTGTTTAGGGAAAGGATTTAGTTGAGAAAACTAAAGTCCTCAACTAACTGAGCACATGAAGTACTTAGTTTGGGAAACTAAGGAATAGCTCACAGGTTACTGAGTAGAAGAAGTACTTGGCTGAGAAAGCCGGGGAATAACTCAGGGGGAACACTTGGTTGGGAACCTAGTGTTAAAGGGATCAAGAGATATGATTATGTAAGGATAACTCATCATCTTATCTTAGTAGATTCAAGTCCTGAGAAAGGGCGAGTGGATTAGTTGAGGGATTACGCCACCTTCAGATACCACTATAAAAAGACTTGTGTTATTTACTTACTGCACTTTACTTATTGCTTTACTTGTTACTTGATGAGTATTTACACACATTACTGCTTACTAACACGTGCACTTATCTCAAAAGACTTCCGATCTCTGAATATAATTATCAGATACCTGTAAAGATATCTGACAAACTGTTTTATTGACAAAAGTTTGAAAAGGCTATTTAACCACCCCCCCCCCCCCCTCCTAGTCTTTTACTTTGTCGTTATCTGGACCAACACTTAGAAATATTTAGTAGGACTTCACATACACAAGTATATGAGATCTCAACCTCTTTATCAAGAGGCTCAGATTTGTGCTTCTCAGAGACCTTGGAAGTCTCTGGTATGTCCTCTGGTGTCTTACGCTTTTTAGCCACACCATCTTCCTTCTCATTTGGAGCCTTTAAGAAATATGAGAATAGATTAGTCAAACCATGAGAATGAGATTGCTTAGAAATCAAACTTGGATCCTTCTCTACCTGCAAGGCAGGCTCAATATCCTTGTTTGTTGAGTGTGAAGTTTCCTCCTCAATCTCTGAGGTATGCTTTTCACCTTCCTAATTTGACAATGAAATGTGCGACTTTGCATGCTTTTAGACCCTCGTTTTTTGCCCAAGATTTAATATTTGTATCATTTTATAAACAATTACCAACTTCTTGTGTATTTCGTAGGCCATGATCGCGTTTTTGAGGAATTGCACGATTTCGGGGGCAAAACGTCATATTTGGGCAAAATCGAGAAAGTTAAGGAAATACGATGATTTGGAAATTGCACGGAGTTCGAGATGTCAAAACATGTCACATGAAACACCAATGTGAAGGTAATTGAAGATGCTACAACTTTGTAGAAGACAACTTTTTGAGGAAATGAAGTTACGAATCCCGAAATTGAAGAACGAAGGAAAATAGATAGAAGCTGGTGAAATCGAAGCTGTGCGGTCCACAGTGGACCGCAAAAGGGCGACTGTGGTGAAGAGAAACTTCCAGAAACAGGCCAGAAGCCCGCCGTTCGGAACCTACCATACACAGCAAGGGCGGCTAGGGCACGAAATTTCTAGTATAAATAAGACCCTTGGGGTCTCATAATCAACACACAACTCAACGGGAGGGTTCCATACCACAAGGCATCTCTCTTGAGAGAACCAGTCCTCGGGGAAGTGAAACCCCAAAACCCTAGCCGTCAGCAAGCAAACAGGAAGACTGAGGGTCGACACTCGCCATCTTCTAACGGTTTAGTTGTTTTAAACAAGATTTCAATTCAGTTTACAATTTATTTACTTTCAGTTATGTCAGGCTAACTTACTTATGTAAGGGTTAGCCGGGATCTTTGATTACCTGGTTTATATATGATTGAATAGTTTTAGTATTTATGTTGGTTATGCGATTGTCATTCATTCAAGTGCTGTTTGAGATAAGATGCATGTATATTTTTGTTTACCATGGAGCATGAGTATTCGTTGCACTAGATTAGGAGATGTCAACCGTGTCTATAAGTTGATATTCTGCCTGAGATTTGTTGTTGAGCTAGCCACTGGTGACAGCTTTGAGCTAGACGATAGTCTACATGGGGTATCTTTGCTGACTACGCCAGATATGTGACCGATGTGACTCTTCAGCCGTAACTATCGCTATCTATTATTCCTGATATAAACTATTTATCAAAGTTAAGGTTGAATCTTACATGTCTTCTCTATTTGATCTTAATTCATCAATTCTCGTTATAATTGCTTTCTGCTTAGTTGTTTACATTAGTTATTCACAAACCCAAAAACAACTGTTATTTACTTTATATTGAAAATCAACCATTTATTATTCTATTTTAATCGAGCGTTATTCCCGAGAGACCGACCTCTCGAGTCAACTTCTGCTATACTAATTTATTTAGTGTGTCAGGAATTTGGTTTGGTATTATAAATTCGTAAAACTTTAGGGTTCTCGGTAAAACTTTAAGTTCAACGACAATAGTTTTTCCCGAGGATCCATCAAGTTTTCTGGCGCCGCTGCCGGGGAGTAATTAGTAGATTACCAGCATAGAACTTATTTGGTTATTTTCGAGCAGCAACTACTTTTATTTCACAGGAAAATCCAAGATGGAAGAAGAATATGAGAGGACTATCAGGGAGATCAGTATGCCGAAACCAAGAAGGAGTGGAATTCGAATCCAGCCGCATGTAAGGGAGTACGGGTTTAATCTAACTCTAATTAACTCATTACCGAAGTTCGAACGGGGAGAAGGAGAAAACGAATGCAAGTTCATGTACGCATTCGAGTCTATCGTTGAGAAGATTCCAACGAAAGGGTTAACTGATGGTGAGCTGAAATTCTAGTTCTTTATCAAAACACTGGAGGGAGCAGCAAAAAGATGGATAAATTCAATTAAGGAAGAGGTGTCTGAATGGGATAAGCTAAGGAGTCTGTTCTTGAAGAGATTTCTGGGACTTGCAAAGGTCATGAGAGAAAGGAAGATGATATCAACCTTTACTCAGAATCCGAAGGAATCTTTTCATGACGCGTGGGAAAGGTTTGAGGAGATGCAATACAATTGCCCCCAACATCAATTCACTTCACGACAGCTATATGAGTATTTCTACTTAGGAGTGAGAGAAGAATTCAGAGATCTGATAGACGTGGCTTTGAAGGGATCATTCATGGGGAGCTCTGCTAAGCAAGTGTTGGGAGCTTGTGCAAGTGTTGCAGAGAACTCGAGATACAGGAGTGAGCAACTGAAGGAGGATGAGATTTTCAACAAAATGGAGGCCATGGAGGAAGTAAGGACTTTAGCTGCAATCTAAGAAGAAGCACAATGGGCTATGGGACAGAGCATAGCAACTCATGAGTACTTGGACAAAAGAGACGTATCGAAGGAAGTAAGCCAAGAAGTACCAGAAGGAAAGCACATTGAGCTGAGTATAGAAGGAAAGGACAAAGCTTCTAAGATCAGCAGCGAGCAAGTAGTTGATAGAGTCATAACTGCCAAGAAAGGGTTGGAAGAGGAGATCAATACCCTCAAGAAACATCACAATCATAGAGGAAAAGTTATGTGGGAAGAACTGGAGAAAGAAAGCGAGGAAACACACTATCTGGTAAAACTTTTCACGGAGAACTTCATGTTGACTGGAGAAGCAATAGAAAGGTTAAGTGATGAAGTTGATGCATGATGTGCACTCAGAGATTTTGATTTTCGTTGTAGAACATGTAATCCCTAAATACCATCAAGATTAAATTTATAAGTCGGAAGTCCTCAAATCCACAGTTTATAGCGGAAAGCTGACTCGGGATGTCGTTCTCCACGGACACTTAGCATAGGAACAAGAAAATAACGTATTTAAATGGCGTGCAGAAAGTAAACAGAATGATTGCAGACAGATTGAATTGATCACAGTAAACCTTAATTGCTTGTTGTAAATCGATGATGGAAAAGGTGTAAAGGATCCCCAACCTCCCTCTGCTATGCTACTCCCAACTTCCTAGTTAAAATCCTATGCAATTGCCTCTAACGACAGCAGGGCATAATACTAAATACTAAGGCGATCAAGACTTCTACTCCTACCTTCAATGAAACTACTGTGTCACTCAGCAGAACATCACACCACGAAGGATGTATAGAGTTGTATAATGTTGGTCCAGATAACGGCAAAGTAAAAGACTAGAGGGGGGGTGAATAGTCTTTTAAAACTTTTGTCGATAAAAACTATTTCTCAGATATCTGTGTAGATATCTGATACTTAGATTCAAAGCGCGGAAGACTTAAGATAGATAAGTGCAGAAATAGTTAAAGTGTGTGTGTGTGTTGCTGAAATGTAAGTACAGAAAAGTAAATAACACAGCAAGTATAGTGGTATCTGGAGGTGGCGTAATCCTCCAACTAATCCACTTCGGTCTTCCAAAGACCTAGAATTCACTAGAATAGATAATTGAGGTCACCTTACAAAAATCCTATTCTAAGATTCCATAAACAAATGGTTCCCAACCAAATGTTCCCCCTGAGTTGTTCCCCGCTTTCCTGACCAAGTACTTCCTGTACTCAGAAACCTTTTTGAGCTATTCCCTAGCTTCCCAAGCTAAGTACTTCCTGTGCTCAATAACCTTGGAGTTATTCCTTAGTTTCTCAAACTAAGTACTTCCTGTACTCCACGCCAGTGATGGTGTTGGTTTTGGTTTGGGTTGTCAGATGAGCTTCTTTAATAACTTTTCAGTTAATCAGATAGCTCTATGAATCAAGTATACTTAATACACTTTGCAATGTATGGTATCTTGTTCTTTTTACTAACCCAAGTCTATGATAATTGTTCAAGAGAATGAATCTCAGATACTTGATCTTTCGATTCAACTCTTTCACAAATAGCAGTGCTTGTTTAGGATCAGGACACTTAGAACTTTAGTACTACTTAAGATCAGGAGCTTTGGTCGCAACAGAAAGCTTTGAGGATAAGTAGTTTGCTTGAGAGAATATGTTCGTGTAAATGTTGTTCAGTAAGTTCTGTGTCTCTAAGGTTCAGCGTGTCTTCTCAAGCAGTCTAAGTGTTGATATTTATAGATGAATTTGAATGCCGTTGAATAGTATCCGTTAGGCTTAAATCAAATTCAAACTATTGATATATGTGTATAGTACTGTAGCAGGTTTGTCATCTTCTTCAGAAGGTACCGTTGTTTTTGTTCAGACATCTATGTCCGTGCATTAAATGCATTGTACTATACTTTTTGTCCTGTAGTGCCAACGGAACTATGCTTTGTATCAGAGACTTAACTTTATCAGTTTTCTCTGAGTTTTAGCACGTCCTTACCTTTAACTTCAGATACCACTTTTATTGAAACAACTTTGTTTGCAATATATATTTCTTTATCAGAAATGTGGTTTAAAGCTCAAGGTTTTTGAGACTGTGGACACTTTCCTTGTTTTCCAGATGGACCTCTTGACTTCTCGGATATCTCTTGTGACATGATTTGTTTAGCAATCATTTGCGTCTTCAAGAAATCTGGCCAAGGTATCTGCAAAACTATTTCAGTAATCTTGTGCAGTTTCTTCAAATCTTCAATGTCGTTGAACTTGTTCTGCTTGGATGTCTTCTTCTTGGTCTTCTCTTCATAAAATAAAAATTACATTTTGAGACCAACATCCTATACAAGATTAGCTAGACTATCATACTTAGTGGGTTTCCTCTTTTACAATGTTCAAGTGAACCAAGAGTACTAATCACCTTTCTGAGACTAAGATAAGTCATCATGTTGCTGATCAAAATCTAAACAGATATTTCTAACAAAATATCTAATAAATTTCCTAACAAATTTCCCCCTTTTTGATCAATCAACGATGACTATCTGACCTATTACAAATCTGGATGAGTGAACAATCCAACACTTAATCATTTCTTAAGATTTTTCAATTCATTCAATTAAGTGCAGAAAGTAAACATCAACCAAATCACAAGGTGTGATCTTTGCTGACAAGTTATATTTTATAGAATACTATCTGAGAGTAAGTTCTTCAGATAAGTTACAAAGAAAGATTACAGATAACTTCAATACATAAAACAAGTTTAGCTCAGTCAGCAAAAATACAAAAAAAAATTAATAAATTAGGACAACAAGAGTAGCCAAGCTCCAAGTAAACATCCTAATAGACTAGTCTTCAAGTCTTCAACTCTTCAAGTCTTTAACAGTAGTTCTATGGATCAGTCTGCAAATTTCCTATCTCCAAACCTTTTGATGTCATCAGAATAATCATAGAGAAGTGTTCTGACGAGCATCTCAGTGTCTCTGGCAAATCCACAGACCTCTTTGTAGTTTTTAGTAGGATTTTTCTTGACAAAATGTTTGACCCACAGATACTTTCCCCACTTCCAGGCATGCTCTATTCTGATATCTGAAAGCTTGAAGTATTCGTAGATAATCCTCAGATATTTGATGTCACCCTTGTATTGATCTTCGCTAGATAGAACGACTCATGGGTTCCACAACAGTCTTGCTCTTGTGCTGTTCTGTGATATTCGACTCGTGCACATCATCTGGCTTTCCATATGGACATTCATCAGAGAGATCCTTTCTCATGGCTTCAGTTCTCTTGACAACTTCAAAATCCAACCAGGCTTTAATGTGATTGGTGTTGATCAAGGTTGGCTTATCTTTTCTCCATGCCATAAGTTGTTTATGGATTGGTTCTGGAAATCTTGAATTTACCAGTAGATGCTTAAGCTCCAGAATCCAATAGCCATTTTTCTGATTGATGCACCTGTAGACAGAGGAATCATTGTCATTCCTCACATACTCTATTTTGGCTTCTTCTGGCCTGAGTGGAAGTTGACTTTGTCTTTGCTCGCCTCTCGATTGCTTCCTTCTGTCTTGAATTCTCTTCGGTTGTTGCTTGAAGAACCACCTGGATAGACTTGGTATTTCCAGAGGGTGTTTTAGGCGCTAGGGGCTTTGCGCTATGGGCTCGATTAGGCTTTCAATTTTCCTTTTTACGTGAAGAGGAGCTTCATCTTTATCGCTCCTCATCATCATCAAGATTAAATCTTGTGAGAGTTTCTGACCTTCTTCATTGCCCAGGGATTTGATTTGGCCTTCTTCTTTTTCTTCAGAAGATTCATTAATCCCTTTAACCTGTCTTCTCCTTGGAGCCTTGGTACTCCTTGGAGGTTTCTGTGCCATGGCCCTTGTTATCATTGTAGTTCCTTCAGTAGGTTTCTGGGAAGCAGCTACTATTTGCAAAGCAGCTTGGCTTGAGGAGGGTTCATTGATTCTGAGTGGTGGCTGGGAAGTTTTCATGTTTCTTCTTCCTCTCTGAGCCGCACTTACCTCGATTTCTTCTTGTTTTCTTCTCCTTCTTCCCATTCCCCCTGACTTTGAGGTCCAGATTTGTACACTCTTTCCCCCTTAGTCATTGTTGGCTGACTCAGTCTCATAAAAGAATCTGAGAGAGAGTCAAAATGCCCTTGTAAATAATTGTAGGCAGTGACCAACTTCTGAAGTTCGGCTTTGAGCTCATGATTTTGCTTGATAAGTCCATTGTCCTTATTAGTGAACTCTGCCAATGGGCCTAGGATAGCATCTGCTTTTCCAGCAGTGTAACTTGCCTCTTGGAAAGCTTTTTCAACTAAAGACACATCATCGTCCCTTATCATTCCCATATCTTTCTGAGCAATGACTATGCTAGTTGTTCTCTGAGTGATGAGCTCAGTGAACTTTTTCATTTCAGAGGGGACAGAGGCAATTACTTCCTTGTTCTGTGAAGACAACTCCTTTTCAGATGAGCCAAGATTGCATCTGCTCATGTATTCATGGAGTGGACATTTGGCGGTTCTTTGAAAGTTTCAGAGCAATCGCTTCCTTTTCAAGTGTGAAACCGCTAGATGTTCATTGCGGTGCTCTGCCAAAGTCTTGTCTTCTTCATCATCTGAGTAATCAGCCCAGTGATCTTCATCCTCTTGGACATTCTCATCGATTGTGTCGAGTCCAGCAACCATCTCAGAGATTGGTTTCTTCCCTTTTTGGGAGGAGGATGGTACTACTTTTGAAGATGATCCAGCCTTAGCATCATGCTTAATTTCAGATACTTCTTCAGTATCGACTTCTTTGGTGATGGCATTTACAGCATCCTGTAGCTCTTTAACCTCAGAGTAAGCAATCATCTCTTGCAGATATTGATCTTGTAGTTGGTCAAGCTTGTCTCTGGATTTAGCTATCTGGTCTTCCAATTGAAGATGGAGATGTTGTTCTTCTTCCAACAGTTGTCTGAGTTGAGCAGTTCGGGATTGAGTATTCAACAATTTCTGAGCGATTTCCTCAGAATCTCAACTACTTGTTCAGGATGGGTTGACTTTTGAGGAGATGGAGACGGAGATTTCTGTGCTTTCCTCTCAGTTTGCTTTTCAGCAGTTGAGGCATGATTTCTTTGTGAAATTTCTCCGGTCCCTGGTGCAGGGGCATCATCATCATCCTTTTTTGTCTGTGTCATCCTTTTGGTGATGGTCAGTGGGAGGTTCATCGAAGTCATTTTCATTTATCTCTTCCTCCTCATCATCTTCAGATACAAGATTGATCGGAATAGTGATCTTCTGCCCATTAACCTCATCTTGTTTAGAAGGTATAAATTGCAGAGTCTGGGGCAGAACTGGCTTGAATGCCATCTGTAATCTTGTCTGACCATCTGCCTGTTCAAAGGCTTGTATCAAACTGTGCGCCACTTCTCTGGAGAAATCCTTATGCAATAGAGTCGCAACTGTGTACTGTTCGGTAGGGAACATTGCATTGATATACGTCTCCAAGTCAAGAGCTCGTGCTCGTCTGGTTGGTTGATCTGTGATTCTCAATATTTCAGAGAGATCAGAGCACCTTAACCTTTGCCATTTCTTGAAGCATTGAATATGCTTTGGCAGGGTTTGAGCTTTGAAGAAGGGAAGTAGGTCCCTTTTCTCATCATTGGGAGCCTGCTTTGCACTCGTTTGAGCCTGAAAGAAAGAGTTTTGAGTGAGCTTCAAAACTTTTGTAGATATCTGAGTAGAAGTGTAGTTTAGTTTCTGAGTTACCTGAGTAAGTACTTCAGGCTCAGAGACTTGTGCTACTGAGACAATTGGTGTCTCAGATATCTTGTTGTGAGGTGGAGACTTGGAAGTCTGGTCCTCATCAACCTTTCTTTCTTGAACCTGAGAATTAAGATTAATACAATACTTAGGAAATTATTTGAAAGAATTTGTGCAAAAATGCTCTAATGAGTTCTGAGTTTTGGACTTACTTCCTCAATAGGAAGCTCAGAGTCATTTTTCTCAGAAACTTTCGCAGTTTCTGGTGTTCTTTCAGGTGATGTTGCCTTGGGAGCTTCATCAATTTCCATTGATGCAGGGGATGTCGCAAAATTTTCCTTTGCATTTCTACTTCTGAATGAGCCTGTAAGTAGAAAGTATTGAATATTTTAGAAGAAGTTTAAGATAACCCATGATGAAGAATACTTATCACTGATTTTTCATGTACCTTCATGCTAGAAGGCTCAATGATGTGTTCTTCAGAAACCTTGTCGGTCTCTGGGTTCGTCTCTGGCATTTCTGCCTTATCTTCCTCTTTCTCAGTTGGAGCCTGTTAGAAACATTTACTTTAAATGATTAAGCACATAGACAAATGACTGAAAAGTGTTATCTTAAGAATCAATTATCACCGTGGTACAGCTCGATTTCTTAAGAGGCAAGGTTGGGGTAACCTCCTTCTCAGTTTCTGAAGCAAGCTTTCCAGCTTCCTCTTGTTTCTGTGTTTCTAACTCAGCCTGTAACAAAGAATTTTTATATAAGTAACAAGATATACAAGCATAAAATTTTTCACAAGGTAGGAGTTAAACCATTCAGCTACCTGAGCATTGTCAGGCTGATTGGTCTCTGGAACTTGTGACCCTTTATACTTTGGTCTTCTTGTTCCAGTACAGCTTCTTGGTTTGAAGTTTTAGGTACTTCACACCTTTCCTGAGTGTGCAACTCAGTTGCCTCCCCTGGTTGATCATACTGAGTGGATGTCTCAGTTTGATCCCTCTTGTCGAGTTGGGGAACCTGCTCTTTTGCAGGATTTTCTTCAGCGTGTTGTAATGCTGGTAATTCAAAATGGAGTTCATTTACCATTTCATCAACCACTAGTGGCTGTTATGGTTGTTGTGTTTGTGGTTGTTGTGGTTGTCTAGAAGCAGAGGATCGGTCAGTAGAGTGTTCTTCCAGATTTTTAGATGTGGCATTTTCATCAGCATCTGCCAGCACTAAATTACCACTCATCAGGGCTTCTTGAAGTTGTGCGTAAGAAACGTTCCCTAATGATGTGTTTGCACCAACAACCTTTGCTATAGGTGCTTGTTCAGCAACCTGAGGTGTAGGTTCTTCTTCAGAAACCTTATCACCAGTTACTGTTACAGTAACCTTAGCCCTCTTTGTTCTTTCTAGGACTTGAGAGATGACTAGTTCATCATCTTCATCGCCGAGCTCTCATCAAGATTGGGAACCGATTGGTCCATTACTCCGCGATTTCGCAGATGGGGCTTGGTGCTTTTCAATTGCTTTTGGCAAAGATTATTAAGTTCATCGAAGGCATTCTCGCATTAGTCGCAACATTTCAACGCACTTTCTCTTGCCGAGTCTACTTGTTCAAGAGTTGATGACTCTTTGCAGATTGATGAGTTGATCTACCTTTATCACCATCTAAGGCTGCAGATATCCGAGAATCGACAACCTCAATGGGTGTGTCTTCCGATTTGCCGACCTTCTTTCTTGAAGTTCGGGCTTCTTGGTCGCAACCTTTTCTTCAGATACCTTTTCAGACTTTCACTTCTTAGAACCTTTCTGAGACCCAGTAACCTTTTTCATCAAGTTTGTATAGTCATATTTGTAGAGTAGGTTACTGTTGGCTATTTCAGCCATCTCTCTGGGCTCAATGCCAAGCTTCTCCAAAGAAGTAGCATATCTTCGCACCATAGCCCATCGTGGCCTTTTCGCCTAGTCCTTTACGATCTTAGGCTCAAGCCTTGAATCTTCTTCACAAACTTCATGAAGGCGTATTTTCCCGCTTAAAAGGTTTTCCACCTTTTGTCTTGTTGATTCAAAGAAGAACATCATGATCCATTGTTCTGGCTTATCCGGTCAAGACCTCCTTGTAGACCATCAAAGCATCTGTGAAGAATGCAAGCCAATACATCCCAAATGAACCATCGGATGTCCGTTCGGATGTCAAAGCTTGAACTCGGGTGTATCCGATTTTCAAGATCACACACGCCATCGCATAATTGTTTAACACCTTCAAGGAGATCATCATCCTTGGTGTTTATTTCAAAATCCTTTCAAAGATTTTGAAACTCAAACAACTTACAGAAAGTTGTTAATTCCATAAGGATTTCCTTTCCTCGATCGAGGTTTTGATGACACTATTGCAAAGGCCTTGAAACACAGAAATTATCTCGAGTTGTTGTGGAATTCCAACACATCGAGTGATGAAATTCCACTTGGGCGGCAGATAGAAAACCCTTGATTTGTGCCTTTTCAAGCATGTCAAGAATCGACTTTACGTCGGCCGTTCTCTTTTGCAGCCGTGAGGTATTCCTCAACCATGACACCACCCCAAATCATTCTGTGATTTGAAGTCCAATGGTCGATTAAAATCTCCTACCAATGGTTGTTCACAATAACCAACTCGTGCTTGCTTTTCAAAGAGATTAGTGGAGGATTGAGATTTACGTGTGGAAGAATTCTTTGGGGCCATCTCTTTATATAGTGTAGAATTTGGATTGGTGTTTGAAAGAGATTTGATTCAAGATTCTTTGCGTAAAAACTTAATCTTGATTTGCAGAGATTGTAGAAGGTTTGTAGAGAATCAAGAGAAGGTTTTGCTATTGTTGGGTAAGTCTGAATTTTGGATTAGGCAAAAGTGAATTCATTTGCCAAAATCTATATATATAGCAATAGAATCTCAATGCACAAATACGCATAAATTGATTTTGTGTGTATGTATCGTGATTTGCAAGCGTGAGCAAAAAACTAGTTCGCATTAAATGCAAAGTGGGCTTTATTCGAATTTTTACAATCCACTATTTATCGTGAATTAATTTCCACCGTATAGATCAAACGCTTAATTTCATCAAGGGTCACCATTGTTTTCAAAGAATGATCACAATCAACAAGTGTAATTGTGCCCATTTAATGAATTTTGGCTATTAGCTATCTGAATCACGTTTTTGTTTGACCAAGAACACTGTTTGCATCTGAATCTGTCTTATACTTAGGATTTTTCCAAGTTTTTCATCAAGATAGAAATAATGCGAATTTCAAGAGAGTAGTTGACTGCAGATAGTTGTGCTATTCTCCTTTGTGTTCCCTGTTTATAGAGTGATTCAGATATCTGAGTTCCCGTCTCAGAGACTTAAGCTGTCTTTTTGCTCTTTAGCCTTTTTGACTTCTGGATACCCGCTCTGCATTTCTCTTTCTCTTGATGCCCGCCAGATACCTCTTCTCCGGATGCCCGTTCCATTCTCAAATTTTTCAGTTCATTGGCAGTTCCATTAGTCCAAGACTATGTCTTAAGGCTAAGAATCTACTTTCTTGTAGTGGCTTAGTGAAGATATCTGTAAGTTGGTCTTCAGTGCCAATCTTGAGTATCTCTATATTGCCTTTTTCAACATGGTCTCTGATGAAGTGATGTCTAACATCAATATGCTTTGTTCTGGCATGAAATTTAGGATTCTGCGTAATCGCAATAGCACTTGTGTTGTCACAGTAAATGGAAGTTTTCTCTTCATCGAGTCCATAGTCTTTAAGTTGTTGTTGTATCCACAGAATTTGTGTTGCACAACAACCAGCAGCAATATATTCAGCCTCTGTGGTAGAAGTTGCAATTGAGTTTTGCTTCTTGCTAAACCACGAGATAAGTCTAGTGCCCTAAACCGACAAGTTCCCGAGGTGCTTTTCCTATCAAGTTGATCCAAAGATAATCGTCCGAGTACCCAAATAAACTCAATCCGCTTTTTAGGATACCACAATCCTACATCTATCACTTTTACATACCTTAATATTTTCATAGCGGTGTTGTAGTGTGTTTGCATCGGATTTGTCCAAATCTAGCACACACTCCAACGGCGTATTGAATATCAGGTCTACTTGCAGTGAGGTAAAGTAGTGAACCTATCAATTTCCTATACTTATGTTCTTCAACACTCTTATCTGATTCAGTATAGGTCATTTTGGTTCCAATGCTCATAGGTATCTTAGCATTCTTTTCATAAGGCTTAAGATTGAATTTTGTGAGCATATCTTTTGCATACTTTGTTTGACTAATGAATATTCCATCATTGAGTTGCTTGACTTGCAATCCTAGAAAATAATTCATTTCTCCCATCATGCTCATCTCACACTTACTTTTCATGAGATTTGCAAAGTCATTACAAAGTTGCTTGTCCTTTGATCCAAATATGATGTCATCAACATATACTTGAACTAAGAGTAGTTTCCCATCATGATTTAAGGTAAATAAAGTTTTATCAACTTCACCTTACTTGAAACCACTTTCCAGAAGGTATTTGGCCAAAGTGTCATACCATGCTCTTGGAGCCTGTTTCAGTCCATACAGAGCTTTCTGTAGTTTATAGACCATTCTACTTTCTGAGGAAACTTCAAAGCCAGGTGGTTGCTCAACATAAACTTCTTCTGCAAGTTCACCGTTCAAGAATGCCCTTTTGACATCCATCTGATAAACTTTAAAATCTTTATGAGTCAAGAAGGCTAGAAAGAGTCTTATTGCATCCAATCTGGCAACTGGTGCATATGACTCATCAAAATCTAAGCCTTCAGTCTAGGTAAATCCCTTGGCAACGAATCTTGCTTTGTTTCTGGTTATTTCACCAGATTCATTCATTTTGTTTTTGAAAACCCATTTAGTTCCAATCACATATATTCCTTCCACAAATGGAACTAGTTTCCAGACTTTGTTTCTCTCAAATTGATCCAACTCTTCTTGCATTGCAGAGATCCAGTCTTGGTCTCCTAATGCTTCTTCTATATTTTTAGGTTCAATATTTGAGATGAAACATCCAAAGAGAGAATTAGCATTTTCAGCTATTGCTCTCCTAGTCCTAACACCTTGATTAATTGGTCCAATCACATCTTTTGCAGGATGATCCTTGATCCATCTCATCATAGGTTTAGTGCTAGTAGGATCAATATCCAAATGATTTGAATGTGAATCACTGGGATTTTGATTTGATACTTTTTCAGTATCTATGACATTTTGCTCCTCAGAAGGGAAATTAATGTCTGACACTTGTTCAGTGTTTGAGCTATCTGGAACATGTCTTTTAGAGAGATTATTTCCAGAGATAGCTTCATGATGAATATCTTCAGTTTCCATCGTTTTTGCTCCTGTTTGTATTCATGAGCAAGTTGTTTCCCGATGCCTTTATAGCCAATACCGTTTCGAGCACTTGAAGCTGTCTGAGATCTTTTCTCAGCAGCTTTGCTAGTCTCTGGTTGGTCCAATTTCTGTCCAGAAAAAGT
This sequence comes from Plantago major, assembly GCA_026545765.1. Classification (NCBI taxonomy): domain Eukaryota; kingdom Viridiplantae; phylum Streptophyta; class Magnoliopsida; order Lamiales; family Plantaginaceae; genus Plantago; species Plantago major. Next base: position 45,076,767 of record CM048840.1, read on the forward strand.
GACATGGGAGAATTTGCCAGCTCCTGCAATTCTACCCTTTTGAGAGACATAGCACTGTGGGTGTTTACACTTTTCAGTGTTGTGTTTCTTTTCAGAGACGTGCCCAACAGTTTGTTTTGACTTGTTTTTCCCACAAAGGTTTAGTCGAATCGCTTTCCTTTGTCAACAATCTTCGTCTTCTGACCGATACTATAGATTGCATGGGAACCATCTTGATGAGTACTTACAAATGTTCTTCTTTCCTCACTCTTATTCAGAGTGATAGAACAATCATTCTGTACTCATTTCAAGTCCTTTCTTTTCCAAGGATCTCTTAAGTAAGATTGTACTTGAAGAAGAGTGTCACTAGCTTTGGCATAAGATTGAAAAGATAATTCTTTCTTTTCGAGTTCCTTGTTCTCGAAAGAAGATCTTCATATTTCTTTCAGAATTCAGCCATCGCTTCTTTATGTGACTTTTCGTCTAGATATCTCGAGCTTTGAGAAATGCATTTTCAGATCCTTTTCTCGAGATATCTTAACTAATTGAGAATTTTCCTTTGCAAGAGAATTCTTTTCTTCTTCAAGATTTTCGGCTCTAGCTCGGATCATTAGAAATTCTCTTTCATAGATGTCAAGATCTTTCCTGAGATTTTCTAGATCTTTTATTTCTTCTTCATCACTTTCATAAGTATAACAAGAAGTATGTGTTACCTCATCAGCCATAAGACAGATTTCTATGTTAGAGATGTCTGGACCGTCAAGCTCAGCAACTCCACACATTTCATTCTTCTTGAGGACGAAGTCGATTATATCATGAGTAATTCCACATAATTCTGGTGATGGTAAGATTGAGTCATCTGAATTGTCATCTTCAGAATCTGTCTCATAGTCTAGAGCATCCAGTTGAGTTTGGATTTTCTTTCTTTCTTCAGTTAATAAAGCTTTCTGGCTTATTCTGAAGATTCTTCTATCTTTCTTGTCACCTGTCCTTAGTTTGTTAAAGGCAGGACAATCCTTCTTGAAGTGACCAGGTTTCTACCAATAGAAGCAGATATCGTTTCCAATTTCTACTTCCTCAGTACATGATGCTTTTTACGGTGGCTTGTTCAAATGAGCTTTGCATATTTTTGTACTGGTGATAGTTTGAGCCTAGATGCTTTTTCAGCTTCTCTTTGGCTTTTCTTCTCTCAATTTCTCTGACATATTTGCTCATTTGCTTTGCAGCAAGAGCATCCTTAGTCCCTTCCCTGCTTTTCTTCTTTTCAGAAGTTCCTTGAGCAACTAGAGCAATATTCTGCAACTTTTCAGTTGTTTGTTCTCTTTGTGTTGTCTCATAATCAACCGTAGCAAGATGTGAGAAGAGTTCCACTGGAGTGATATTTGGCATTCCTTGGTTAAAATAAAAGAATTTAGTATGCTCCCAGTTGTGGTTAAGACTTCTGACAATAGTCTTAATCTTTTCTCACGGGAGTATCATGCTTTCCCAAGTCGCCATATCACTCATGAGTGGTAAATCTGAAATCAAGTTCTTCCGAGTTTCATGGGTCCTTGTTTGAAATTTTGAAATTTCAACTTGAGAACTTCGAACTTGTTTTCTTTGGTTTTCTCGATTCAACAGATTTCTTCAATCGGTTGCGAGCAACTTTCGCCGTTTAGCACCCCAGTTTACACTCACTACAAAATCAGAATGGCGACGGATAGATCCGCTTCTGATATCTATCCGCCCAGCTCTGGCGGATCGGGCGACGGATAAAAATCCGTCGCCCCCTGAGCTATGGCGACGGATAAAATCCGTCGTCCAATTCATGACAGATTGACGACGGATTGACCTTTTTCAAAAAAAAAAAATGATTATGGGGCGCGGATAGATCTATCTGTCGCCCCACAATTTTTTTTTTTAAAAAATAAAATCCGTGAATTTTTATATTCAGTATCTGATTAATCCGGCGATGGTGGTGCGGTGGTGGCGGTGGTGGTGCGGTGGGTGTGGTGCGGTGGTGGTGGGAGGTGGTGGTGGTGGAAGGGTGGTGGTGTTGGAGGTGTCAGGTGGGTGGTGGGGGAGGAGATGGTGGTGGTGGCACGGTGGTGGAGGGGTGGTGGTGGGAGTAGAGAGGTGGTGGTGGTGGAGATGGTGGTGGAGGAGGATGGTGGAGGAAAGGAGGTGGTGGAGGAGATGGTGGTGGTGGCAGGGTGGTGGTGGTGGGAGGAGAGAGGTGGTGGTGGTGGTGAGATGGTGGTGGAGGAAAGGAGGTGGTGGAGGAGGAGGATGGTGGTGGTGGGAGGAGAAAGGTGGTGGTGGAGGATGGTGGTGGTGGGAGGAGAAAGGTGGTGGAGGAGATGGTGGTGGTGGAGGATGGTGGTGGTGGGAGGAGATGGTGGTGGTGGGAGGAGAAAGGTGGTGGAGGGAGGAGGAGGAGAGGAGAAGTAGTGGAGAAAAGGAGGTGGTGGAGGAGATATATTATATTTTTTTTAGGTTTTTAGCGACGGATAGATCTAGATCTATCCGTCGCTAATTTTTTTTTTTTTTTAATTTTCTGGCCTTGTAGCGACGGATAAATCTATCCGTCGCTACATAGCGACGGATAGATTTATCCGTCGCTATTTTTAGCGACGGATAAATCTATCCGGCGCTAAAATTTTTTTTTTTTTTTTTTGGTCAGCTGCTCAGCGACGGATAATTTTATCCGTCGCTACGAGCTTGATAACCTTTATCCGTCAAGAACGGGCGACGGATAGAATCCGTCGCCCCAAGTAGCGATCCGTCGCTACAGGGGCGACGGATTTTCCATCGTTTTACCTCAGAATTCTTGTAGTGACTGTATGTGCTCAGGTGTCGATCTGATGATGATATTACGAGCTTGACCATCCAGACGATTTCTCTTGGCATCTTCCGATGTCCAAAGTTCTCTGGGCTTTGGTTCGTAAATAACTTGACTAGTAGATCTCCCACTTGTTGACGCATCAGTTTGTGAAGATCCTTCGCTTTGATCTCTGTCTCTACCATTAGAAACCTCCATGACTTGTTGAAGTTGTTGAATGACTATTGGGCCATTTTTTATCACTTCGATCATTTCGTCACTTATGGCTTCAAGGTGGAGCATCATGTTATTTTTCCATTCCTCGTAGTTCTCTGGTTTGAGAACGGGTGCATCACTCAGAGACATTCCTGCACACTTAACACACAAATTAAATAGTCCTCGAAAATGGACAAAGTTCCTTCACCTATCTGGGGATCTAGGTTCAGTGCAGAAGGCTTGTGAACCTCCTGCTCTGATACCACTTGTTGGTCCAGATAACGGCAAAGTAAAAGACTAGAGGGGGGTGAATAGTCTTTTAAAACTTTTGTTGATAAAAACTATTTCTCAGATATCTGTGTAGATATCTGATACTTAGATTCAAAGCGCGGAAGACTTAAGATAGATAAGTGCAGAAATAGTTAAATTGTGTGTGTGTGTTGCTGAAATGTAAGTACAGAAAAGTAAATAACACAGCAAGTATAGTGGTATCTGGAGGTGGCGTAATCCTCCAACTAATCCACTTCGGTCTTCCAAAGACCTAGAATTCACTAGAATAGATAATTGAGGTCACCTTACAAAAATCCTATTCTAAGATTCCATAAACAAATGGTTCCCAACTAAATGTTCCCCCTGAGTTGTTCCCCGGCTTTCACAGCCAAGTACTTCCTGTACTCAGAAACCTTTTTGAGCTATTCCCTAGCTTCCCAAGCTAAGTACTTCATGTGCTCAATAACCTTGGAGTTATTCCTTAGTTTCTCAAACTAAGTACTTCTTATACTCCAAGCCAGTGATGGTGTTGGTTTTGGTTTGAGTTGTCAGATGAGCTTCTTTAATAACTTTTCAGTTAATCAGATAGCTCTATGAATCAAGTATACTTAATACACTTTGCAATGTATGGTATCTTGTTCTTTTTACTAACCCAAGTCTATGATAATTGTTCAAGAGAATGAATCTCAGATACTTGATCTTTCGATTCAACTCTTTCACAAATAGCAGTGCTTGTTTAGGATCAGGACACTTAGAACTTTAGTACTACTTAAGATCAGGAGCTTTGGTCGCAACAGAAAGCTTTGAGGATAAGTAGTTTGCTTGAGAGAATATGTTCGTGTAAATGTTGTTCAGTAAGTTCTGTGTCTCTAAGGTTCAGCGTGTCTTCTCAAGCAGTCTAAGTGTTGATATTTATAGATGAATTTGAATGCCGTTGAATAGTATCCGTTAGGCTTAAATCAAATTCAAACTATTGATATATGTGTATAGTACTGTAGCAGGTTTATCTTCTTCTTCAGAAGGTACCGTTGCTTTTGTTCAGACATCTATGTCCCTGCATTAAATGCATTGTACTATACTTTTTGTCCTGTAGTGCCAACGGAACTATGCTTTGTATCAGAGACTTAACTTTATCAGTTTTCTCTGAGTTTTAGCACGTCCTTACCTTTAACTTCAGATACCACTTTTATTGAAACAACTTTGTTTGCAATATATATTTCTTTATCAGAAATGTGGTTTAAAGCTCAAGGTATCTGAGTGTAGATATCTGTGGACACTTTCGTTGTTTTCCAGATGGATCTCTTGACTTCTCAGATATCTCTTGTGACATGATTTGTTTAGCAATCATTTGCGTCTTCAAGAAATCTGGCCAAGGTATCTGCAAAACTATTTCAGTAATCTTGTGCAGTTTCTTCAAATCTTCAATGTCGTTGAACTTGTTCTGCTTGGATGTCTTCTTCTTGGTCTTCTCTTCATAAAATAAAAATTACATTTTGAGACCTAACATCCTATACAAGATTAGCTAGACTATCATACTTAGTGGGTTTCCTCTTTTACAATGTTCAAGTGAACCAAGAGTACTAATCACCTTTCTGAGACTAAGATAAGTCATCATTTTGCTGATCAAAATCTAAACAGATATTTCTAACATAATATCTAACAAATTTCCTAACATATAACCACAATTTACGTCTAATAACTATTCCATTAATATATCATGGTATATAAAGAAGTAGAAAAAGCAGAGTTACGGCGGTTCACTTTTACAAGAGAAAGTTAGCTACTCATAGTAATACTAGACAAAAATCGAAAATAAGAAGAAAAGAAAGAAGAAGAAGCTTAGTCTCTTATGTCTTCGTGCTGCTTCTAGGGTTTCCTCCTTCTGGGTGCCTGACGGCCGGCGATTTTGGGGTTTCACTTCCTCGAGGACTAGATCTCTCTCATGAGAGCTGCTTTTTGAGCGGTGTAGAATTATGAGACCCCTGAGGTCTTATTTATACTTGAAAATCCGAGCTCTGGCCGCCATTGATCATTAAGGAAGGTTTAGGAAGGCGGGCTCTAGCCTGATAGGCCAGAAAAATGGCCCGGGAGAATTCAGACCCTTCACTGCGGTCCCCAGTGGGCCGCAGAGAGACTTCTGGGGTCCCTTGTGGGCTGCAGAGTACGATTTCCTGCAGATTCTGTGTTTTCTTCCTTGTTCTTCGATTTCGGGCTTCGTAACTTCGTTTCCTCGAAAAGTGGTCTGCTACAATGTTGTTGCATCTTCAATTATCTTCGCATTGGTTGGTCACATGATATGTTTTGACTCCTCGAACTCCGTGCAACGGTCAATCCGGCGTATTCGCTTAACTTTCTCGATTTCGCACAATTATGTCGCTTTCGCGCCTGAAATCGTGCAATTCCTCAAAAATGCGATCATGACCTACAAAATACACACGAAGTTGGTATTTGACCATAAAACGATACAAATATTGAATCTAAGGCCAAAAACGAGGGTCTAAAAGCATGCAATATCGCATATTTCAATGTCACATCACACCCCCAAACCAGTTTCTTGCTCATCCTTGAGCAAGGCAATAACGATAATCAAGAAGTGACCATGAAATGAGCAATAAGCATAAACAACCACATAGACAAGCAGCCAGTTTCTAGGGTTTCAAACTCTACTGACTCGCTTAGTTTCAACTCCAACTTATAATGACTCCACAGCAAACAAATAACAAGTAAGCATCACTCACTACAGCCAGTGGTTACAAGTGTAACCCAATGTCCTTCTAGGTGTACTTCAAAATCTTTACCTCGCGGTAACGTTATGCAATCCTGCTCCCAAAAGTCAAGGCACAAATCAAAGTAGTACTCAGGTTGGCTTGGTAAGTAAAATAGATAGGATAATATAGGGGAGTGTTTGGCTAAGCAGCATTAAAAGATAAGCATGGTAGAACAAAGGGTATTTTAGGGGGACTTATCCTTTCGGACACCGAGTTCCTTCCTTCGACTTCATCCTCTCTTAATGACAAATCTTCAACTTCTCCTTTATCATCGTAACTACTTCATCGGCTGCTTCACACATAGACTACATGCATCTTTATTTTTTATTTTTTCTTTTTCTTTTTCTTTTTCTTTTGACGTACTATTTTTTGCAGTCGTTTTACTGAATCGTATGCTTTTGGACATTTTATGGTAGTATTTGTTTTACCGAATTCCGCACTTTTATGCGTGCTGGTTTGGTATACATGCCATCAACCTTCACGGACATGTAGCTTTTAGGGCCACGCCAGTATGTGGGTAATATATGTAAGATGTCCAACACAAAAATGGTGATCACGAGGACCACAGATCCACTTCGAGACTTTTGTACCTTTGCTTTTTTCGGTACTTTTCTTTTCTATTTTTCTGGAGCAAGAGCTAGTGATTTTTAGCACCGGTAATATAACAGTAGGGCCAACAAGGTTACATTTCGATGATGTTCATCTTCCACTTCTCCCCCAAACAATTTCTCGAACAAGGGTTAGGGTTTTCTTCTCTACTTTCCCCCAAACCAATTCTCGATCATGATCAAAACATGATTCTCCTCCATTCTTTGGAACTCGTTGCTTTGTTTCTTCGTTCAAGCTCAGCGGTAGGTTGCTGTCACCGCTTAAGTAAAGAATGTATAGGATATATGGTGGAGTTTCTTAAGGGCGTAAAAAAGCTTTCAGCGAAATTAGCGAAAGGTATAGAAAAGGATTCAGAAATGTGAGTACTACTAATCATATTCATGATGCTGACAAATAAGGACTCAAGGGTAGTAGTGTTTGCACAGTTGCACACAGGACTTTAATTAGAGTAGCAAGTAAACTCACTCATCAAAGTAGCATGGGTCGGTTTTGGTCAAAGCATATATTCAGCAAGCAGCGAAGAAAGAAAACAAATCCATAGCCCCTCATCTTAGTCATAGTTCACACTCGGTACTCTCCCATAGATCAAAACTTTTTTCAAAAAGTAAAAGACCTTAGACGTAACAAATAAGGTTAAAACATAAATTAAAATGCAAACTACTAAGTGCGAATATTTAAAGTTATTACAGACCGAGCAAGTAATAGTCAAATTCCTCCCCCAAACCTAGTCAAGAGCAGATAGAGAAACTAGGAAAGTAAAAAAGAAAAAGAAAAGATACTCCCCTCTCGGTGTTGTTTCTTCCAACCAGATGGTAGTTTAGGACGAAGATCCTCCAGGTGGCGGTGGAGGGTAAAATCCTTGATAGTGTTGGTCCAGATGACGACAAAGTAAAAGACTAGAGTGGGGTGAATAGTCTTTTCAAACTTTTGACAATAAAACAGGTCATATATTTGTGAAGGTATCTGATACTTATATTCAAAGAGCGGAAGTCTTTTGTGATAAGTGTAGGTGCTCAACAAGCTCATCAAGTAAGTAAAACAATAAGTAAGGTACAGTAAGTAAATAATACAAAGCTTTATAGTGGTATCTGAGGGTGGCGTAATCCCTCAACTAATCCACTCGCCCTTTCTCAGGACTTGAATCCACTAAGATAAGAAATTAAATTCCCCTTACAAAGTCCTATCTCTTGATTCCTTTAACACTAGGTTCCCAACAAAGTATTCCCCTTGAGTTATTCCATGGTTTTCTCAACCAAGTACTTCCTCTGCTCAGTAACCTTTGAGCTATTCCTCAGCTTCCAAAGCCAAGTACTTCCTATGCTCAATGCCTATCTGGTGTTGGTTATGGTAGTTTGTCAGGTGAGCAGGCTATTATAACTTATACAGTTATCTTAGAGTGCTCAGTAGAAACAAGCTTACTTAATACACTTTTCAATGTATGGTAAGTTGTTCTTTACTGACCCAAGTCTTGATGTTGTTCAAGGGAATGAATCTCAGATATCAGTCGCAACTATATCTTCTAGATTCAACTCTTTCACCATATGCAATTCTTGTTTAAGGATCAAGACACTTAGAACTTTCGTGCTACTTAGAATTCAAGAGCTTTAGTCGCAACAGAAAGTTAGAGAGTAAGTAGGTAGAAGGCTTGTATGCTTGAAAGTATATCTTAAATGATGTTTAGTCTAAGGTGTCTTAAGTGTGTCTTTCAAGCATTCTAAGTGGTGATATTTATAGTTGAAAATCATGCCGTTTGAATAGTATCCGTTAGGCACAATGAAATTCAAACTATTGATATCTGAAGATAGTACAGCAGTGAGCTTTGTCTCTTTACAGAGATTTCCTCTTTTGTTCAGACATCTCTGTCTGCGTAATTAATGCACTGTACTAACTTTTGTCATGTAGTCTCAATGAAACAATGCAAGCTTTCTGAGGCTTTGCACGTCCTTACTCAGTGACCATTATGCATCAGAGACCTATTAAAATACTTGTCTTCCAAAGACACTTAATTTCTTCAAGGTATCTGAGCCAAGGTATCTGAGTAGACATTTCTCCTTAATCTTCAGCAATCTTGTGCAGTCTTCTGATCTTCAATAAAGAGCTCCTTCTGCTGGATGCATGCTTCTTGGTCTTCTTCAAATATATAAAAATTACATTTAGAGACCTAACATCCTATACAAGATTTGCTAGACTAACATACTCAGTAAGCCAAGAGGTTTCCGACACCCAAAGTTTGCTGAGTAAGGAAGTGCAAAGCCTCAGATAGCTTGCATATTTCCGTTGAGACTACAAGACAAAGGATAGTACAGTGCATATATTACGCAGATAGAGATGTCTGAACAAAAGAGGAAATCTCTGAAAAGAGACAAAGCTCACTTCAGTACTATCATCGGATATCAATAGTTTGAATTTCTAAGTGCCTAACGGATACTATTCAAACGGCATGATTTTCAACTATAAATATCACCACTTAGAATGTTTGAAGACACACAACTACGAACTTACAACTCTCAAGCATACAAGCCTTCAAACCTACTTACTGTCATTAGCTTATTGTTGCGACTCAGGCTCTTAAATTCTAAGTAGCACAAAAGTTCTAAGTGTCCTAATCCTTAACAAGACTTGATTACTGTAAAAGAGTTGAATCCAAGGATTTAGTTGCGACTGATATCTGAGATTCATTTTCTTGAACATAACAAGAACTTGAGTCAGTAAAAAGAACAACTTCCCATACACTGAAAAGAGTGTTAAGGAAGATTTGCCTGACAAAGTACCAAAACAAACACCACCAGGCGTGTTTAAGGAAAAGATTTAGTTGAGACAACTAAAGTCCTCACCTAACTGAGCAAAGGAAGTACTTGGCTTTGGAAGCTGAGAAATAGCTCAAGGGTTACTGTGTAGAGGAAGTAGTTGGCTGAGAAAGCCGGGGAATAACTCAGGGGGACACTTGGTTGGGAAGCATAGTGTTAAGGAATCAAGAGATAGGAATTTTGTCAAACTCCGTATTTTTTTTATTTTTTTATTTTTGACTTAATTTTATGTGATTAAAAATCTCTTAATTTGTTTCTATTTGGTCGTTGGCAAGTGATTAATTAACTTTTTAATGATCTTAATTACCTTGTAGCTTTTAATTAGTTAAGTATGGGAAGGAGTTTTACTTGGATAGAATCACTTTTCTTTCACGTTCCTTTCCTATGCCATCTTTATTCATATAAATCACAATTCCCGTACCTAACTCCACGCCTATTCCAAATTCTTCCAAAGCCATCTTTATTTATCCAAAGTCACAAAATTCCAATGTCATAACGCCTTCTTCTCTATTTCATCACCGCAAATCCTTTTGCTACCTCACGTGATCCATCTTCGGTCTTTGTTGAATCTTTAATTTTGCTTCGGTTTCACTTGGAATGTCGATTCAACTTGTTCGGTTTTAGATAGCAAACAACCTGGCGTTCGGTACGTTTCGAACCTCATTTTCATTCACGTAACTTAGTTTTGGGGGTTCTTTTACATGTGCATCTTGTCCTTTGCTAAATCGAATTATGTATATTGCCTATTTCCGCATGTTTTATTCGTGATTTATGCTATGTGTTTATATGTATGTAGTATGTTTCCTTTCATTCTCCTCTTATTTATGGTTTTAAGCGAACAGTTTGTTCTTAATGTGAGAGACGTTATTTTAGTATAAATTACAGATTTAGTCGAGTGGTCTGCGTCTGGTTATTTGGGTACCAGAGGTCTCTGTTTTGAAACTTGGCTTGCGTACAAATTATTTGCTCTTTTACGTTCAGAAGTATCGTTTATATCTTTTCTTGTTCAATTTCGTTTACAAATTCTGCCTTAGCAGAGTGGCCAGTTTGTGGAGTTTAGAAATTGTTTGTTGCAAAGGTCAAGGTTTCGAAACTTAACCTTTCCTGTATAATTTTTTTTTTTTTTTTTTGGTGTACTCTGTTCTCTATTCTGCTATGCTACTGCTCTGTTTTGTTATCAGTATTTCGCATTTCATTTTAGCAACTTATCTTGTGGCTTAGTGGTTAGTTTGTTGAGTTTTGGACTTGCAGAGGTCTTGTGATCGATTCTTGCCAGTCTCACTATTTGTTCCAATTTTATTTTTATTAACAAAATTGCTAAAGTTGTTATGTAATTATATGCTTAATTGTTTCTTGTTGTTTATGTTGTTTCATGACTCGTTTTGCCCTTATATGTTACGTGGTTTTATTCTTGTGAGAGTTGTGGGTTAAGGGGTTGTTGTCTTAGTCTTAGATTGGTCTCTTATTAGTCGGTACCTTATTTCTCAGGAATTCCGTATTATGAGATTTGACGAGAAACTTTCTACGGTGAGTGTTCTTAAAACGCTTGCGAAAACCAAGGAAGTACTTGCTTGTATATGTATATGTATTGCATCAAAGTTTCCGACTCATTCTTTTCAAACATTGCATCAAAATTGATTTGGCATCGCTTCCGCTCAAATAAAAATATGTATATATTGTATATGATATTGGTTCGATTGATTGATTGTTTTGGCCAAGTTTTCGGTTAGGGTATACTCATTGCATTTTCGGGCAATGGTGACTGTCGATATGTTTGTGGGTTGCTCTGGCTTACTTCTCTTTGACGCGAGGCAGGAGACGCTGAGGTCTTAGAGGTGGTAGTGTACCACCCCGTACCATGGCGGTTATTGATTGATTGAGTGGAGAGATAAGGGCTTTGATTGGGGTTATAAGGAGCGGCACCAACAAACGATTGATTGCTATGTTATTGCTTCGTTATACGATATATTTATTATTTTTGTCCAATTGATATGTTAATTGCCACGGTCACACACGAACATCACTGAGATTTTTATCTCACACTCTTTTGTTTTCCTTCCTTGTAGATTCCGGAGTTTATTGGAGGACCGAGTTGGTTAGACGTTCAGCAACTAGAGTGAGAGTTGGGATTTAATTGGGATTTTGTAAAGTTTTAACCGTCGCCTTTGAAAATAGTATTCTTCGCAAGATTTCTGTTATATTTTGAGCTCGTTTGAGTTTTTCGACTTCTCTTCATCTTTGTTTAACGCCCTTGTTCTTTAAAAAATTACTGTATTTTTCGAGGCGTTACAGTTGGTATCAGAGCCTGAGTTTTTACTCGGGCTGTACCGGTATATGATTTTTGGACCTTGGGTTTTGAGTGAGGTGTCTAAGTTGCTGAACCTAGGATGTTTGTGTCTGTCCTGCTGAGTGATTCTCGAGTTGTCGTCTTGTTATTGGTATACAAAAGTGATTGAAGTGTGAGTACTTAGTTTGATTTGCTCGACTCATGTGACTCTAGTTTTGTCATATCGTATAATAAAAATGTTACTTGAGTTTACTTTTATATTTTGTATAACATAGGTTTGCATGATTACTTGAAACAATTAGTGGACCAATATTTTGACTAGAGTTAGTATAAATCACTTGTGGGGCGGCCGACTAAATAGTGATTCGTACTAACTAGAGTTGAAAGAGGATCGCTACTTGATTGCATGCTTAGATATTTGCGCATTTTCTTAATTCCAGTTTCGGAGCTAACTATCGCATGTACTGAAAATTGACTTATGTGATTTATGTGGTTCTAATTTCTTCCTACGTTTTGATCAAATGTTACTTGCATGTGTTACGCTTATGTGCCCGTATTTGTTTTGTTAATTGGGTAGCATAATTTCGCATGTTGTATGACTTGTGCATTACTCCTTCTTAGATGAGAATTTGGGGACAAAATTCTTTTAAGGAGGGGAGAGTGTAAAACCCCGTATTTTTTTTATTTTTTTATTTTTGGCTTAATTTTATGTAATTAAAAATATCTTAATTTGTTTCTATTTGGTCGTTGGCAAGTGATTAATTAACTTTTTAATGATCTTAATTACCTTGTTGCTTTTAATTAGTTAAGTATGGGAAGGAGTTTTACTTGTATAGAATCCCTTTTCTTTCACGTTCCTTTCCTATGCCATCTTTATTCATATAAATCACAATTCCCGTACCTAACTCCACGCCTATTCCAAATTCTTCCAAAGCCATCTTTATTTATCCAAAGTCACAAAATTCCATTGTCATAACGCCTTCTTCTCTATTTCATCACCGCAAATCCTTTTGCCCTCACGTGATCCATCTTCGGTCTTTGTTGAATCTTTAATTTTGCTTCGGTTTCACTTGGAATGTCAATTCAACTTGTTCGGTTTTAGATAGCTAACAACCTGGCGTTCGGTACGTTTCGAACCTCGTTTTCATTCACGTAACTTAGTTTTGGGGGTTCTTTTACATGTGCATCTTGTCCTTTGCTAAATCGAATTATGTATACTGCCTATTTCCGCATGTTTTATTCGTGATTTATGCTATGTGTTTATATGTATGTAGTATGTTTCCTTTCATTCTCCTCTTATTTCTGGTTTTAAGCGAACAGTTTGTTCTTAATGTGAGAGACGTTATTTTAGTATAAATTACAGATTTAGTCGAATGGTCTGTGTCTGGTTATTTGGGTACCAGAGGTCTCTGTTTTGAAACTTGGCTTGCGTACAAATTATTTTCTCTTTTACGTTCAGAAGTATCATTTATATCTTTTCTTGTTCAATTTCGTTTACAAATTCTTCCTTAGCAGAGTGGCCAGTTTGTGGAGTTTAGAAATTGTTTGTTGCAAAGGTCAAGGTTTCGAAACTTAACCTTTCCTGTATAATTTTTTTTTTTTTTGGTGTACTCTATTCTCTATTCTGCTATGCTACTGCTCTGTTTTGTTATCGGTATTTCGCAATTCATGTTAGCAACTTATCTTGTGGCTTAGTGGTTAGTTTGTTGAGTTTTGGACCTGCAGAGGTCTTTTGATCGATTCTTGCCAGTCTCACTATTTGTTCCAATTTTATTTTTATTAACAAAATTGCTAAAGTTGTTATGTAATTATATGCTTAATTGTTTCTTGCTGTTTATGTTGTTTCATGACTCGTTTGCCCTTATATGTTACGTGGTTTTATTCTTGTGAGAGTCGTGGGTTAAGGGGTTATTGTCTTAGTCTTAGATTGGTCTCTTATTAGTCGGTACCTTATTTCTCAGGAACTCCGTATTATGAGATTTGACGAGAAACTTTCTATGGTGAGTGTTCTTAAAACGCTTGCGAAAACCAAGGAAGTACTTGCTTGTATATGTATATGTATTGCATCCAAGTTTCCGACTCATTCTTTTCAAACATTGCATGAAAATTGATTTGGCATCGCTTCCGCTCAAATAAAAATATGTATATATTGTATATGAGATTGCTTCGATTGATTGGTTGTTTTGGCCAAGTTTTCGGTTAGGGTATACTCATTGCATTTTCGAGCAGTGGTGTCTGTCGATATGTTTGTGGGTTGCTCTGGATTACTTCTCTTTGACGCGAGGCAGGAGACGCTGAGGTCTTAGAGGTATTAGTGTACCACCCCGTACCATGGCGGGTATTGATTGATTGAGTGGAGAGATAAGGGCTCGGATTGGGTTTAGGAGCGGCACCGACGAACGATTGATTACAATGTTATTGCTTCGTTATACGATATATTTATTATTTTTGGATTCTGTTATGAATTTCCTATTGATATGTTAATTGCCACTGTCACACACGAACATCACTGAGATTTTTATCTCACACTCTTTTGTTTTCCTTCCTTGTAGATTCCGGAGTTTATTGGAGGACCGAGTCGGATAGACGTTCAGCAACTAGAGTGAGAGTCGGGATTTAATTGGGATTTTGTAAAGTTTTAACCATTGCCTTTGAAAATAGTATTCTTCGCAAGATTTCTGTTATATTTTGAGCTCGTTTGAGTTTTTAGACTTCTCTTCGTCTTTGTTTAACGCCCTTGTTCTTTAAAAAATTACTGTATTTTTCGGGGCATTACAAGTTTGTAAGGAGAACTCATTATCTTATCTTAGTGAATTCAAGTCCTGAGAAAGGGCGAGTGGATTAGTTGAAGGATTACGCCACCTTCAGATACCACTATAAAAGCTTTGTGTTATTTACTACAGCATTTTACTTACAGTTATCTTTTACTTGCTAAGTACTTACACACTTTATAGCTTGCTGAAACATGCACTTATCACAAAAAGACTTCCGCTCTCTGAATATAAGTATCAGATACCTGTAAAGATATCTGAGAAATTGTGTTATCGACAGAAGTTTGAAAAGACTATTCACCGTCTTTTACGTTGCCATTATCTGGACCAACACATATCATCAAATTTATGATGTGGGCAACAAAACGCCAAGGTACCAAAGAAAGGCGTACCAACAAAAAGCCCAGGTACTAAAGAAAGTCTGAGTGGATCTATGGTCCTAGTGATCACCGTTATTCATGTTGGGCATGTTATAGATAATACCTACATACCGACATGGCCCTAAAAAAACTACATGTCCGGGAGAGTTGATGGCACGTATACCAAACCAGCACGTACAAAAGTGCAGAATTTCGGTAAACATGCACTACCAAAAAATTGAGACAAAAAGAGTCCAATGTTGCCAACTAAAAAAATATACGAGTCATAAAATGGCTGCAAAAGTGTGTGTGTGTGTGTGTGTGTGTGTATATATATATATATATATATATATATATATATATATATATATATATATATATATAAGAGCAACAAGCAGTAGGATTGAACTTCATTATTATTGAAACATCGATTTGATTATTTTTGGAGGAGAAGGCGGGGAAGGAGGGATGAAATTCTTAGCGAAGTAGTATTCATGAAAGAGCATGAATGATTTATATTGCAGTACTTAACCTACTTCATATTATACCCTACCTTAATTCATTTCTAGCCTAATCCTTGATTGCCTTTGAGGTCTGTGTATGCAATAAATTTCTTTTTGAAAGTTTGCATAAGTTATTTATAAGATGACTTTAACACCCGTAAGGTTCTTAATGTTAATTACTATTGATCTTGTTACCTTGAACCCTACGATGCATTTCGATGTTGGTATTTGTAAGTTGCTTTTATACTTCTCAGTAATCGACTTGATTATTAGCGAACCGGGATGAAAATATGAAAAAAAAAAAAAAAAAATCTTTTGTGAAAACAAGTAGAAGCGTGACCTAAAAATATTACAGTTTATGCCCTTTACTCATTTCATAGAGTAGAAGCGTGACCTAAAAAAGTGACTATGAAATGAGTAAAGGGCATAAACTGTAATAAAGATAATGAGGTTACGAAGTCCGAAAATAGCCCGAAAGAGAAAATGCAGGAGAGGAGGGGACCGCATTAAGGCTTGTGCGGTCCCCTTGGGACCGCGTAAGTCTGTTGCTGCACGTTTTGGTCAGGTCCAAGTCCATTAACTCAAGGCACGTCATCCTATACCTTCCTTATTGGTCGTGGACGGCTTTTTGCAGCTTCTCTACACTCTATATGAGTGCCTTGGTTCACTTAAAATCACACACGTTATTCCCCTTCTTCTCTCAAGACCTAGAGAGAAGAAGAAACCTAGAAAACCATGAAACCTTGGTCGTCCGAGAAGAACCCTAATCTGGAGATCAAATCAGCAACCATTGAAGACCACAAGCAATTCGAAGAGATCGGAGGAGAGAATCGAAGAGTCGACACTTGTTATCTGCTAAAGGTTTAGTTGTTTCAATCATGAATTTTCAATTAACAATACTCTGTTTATTTACTTTTTAATATGCTAGGCTAATTTATTTATGTAAGGATTAGCCGTGACCTTTGATTATACCGTTTATATATGATGGAATAGTTTTAGCATCTATGTTAGCTATGTATTGATGATCTTTCATGTAATGTTTATGCTAAGATGCATGTTTATTTGTGATTACCATGGATTAATCATGAATACTCTTTGAACTAGTTAGGAGAATTCAACCGTGTTGTTTATCTGCCTAAGATTGATGTCGAGTTAGCCAAAGTGACAGCTTGAGTTAGACGATAGTATATGTAAGGTATCTTTACTGACTACGTCTTAGTATCATGATATGTAATCTGTGTTACTCTTCAACCGTACCCATCGCTAAGTGTGATTTCTGATATAAACGAGTTTTCAAAGAGAATGTTAATACTTGCATGTTTGCTTCGCACTTATTTGATTACTATCTGCTTTCATTAGTTATTTAAAAACCCAAACCAATTATTTGTTCACTTTACAACATTTAGGATAGAGACAACCAATTATTTAGCCATAAAATCGATCGTTATTCCTCAGAGATAGACCTCCAGAGTCAACTTCCGCGATATTAATTATTTTAGTAGTTTGGTATTATAAATTTGATAAACTTTGGTGGATTTGGTAAAACATTCTTTCAACAACAATTATTTTGCCAGGAGGCCCGAGACCCATCAAGCATTCTCATAGTTCTTGTTTACATAGTTGAGCAAGCTGCGATCCGGAGCGAATAGCTTGTTTCCTCCGCTACTCCCACTGAAATTGTTTTTCGGAACCCAGATCCCTTTTCCTTTTGATTGCACCCAGTTAACAACCTCAACACTTGAATTTGCATCCATTGCTTCAAGTAGCCTACATATGTTAGCCCTATACCCATAATTATGAGATATCCCACACTTTCCCATGGCTTGAGGATTGTACATATTACCTGCTGGAACGATTTTCGCTTGTTGAACCTCATGAACCAGTTCTTCCATGAGCGGGATGCTCTTCAACCATATTTGTTTCGCATAAGTAGTACAATCCGGAGTAAGGGTGTGAATGAACTGAACGTTCGTGAAAGTTCGTGAAAAAAAAAATCGGTTAACATCCGACTCGTATTCGAGTTTGACGAACCGAACAATCAAACGTTAATGAACGAAAACGATTGAAGACCACAAGCAATTCCAAGAGATCGGAGGCGAGAATCGAAGATTCAACACTTGTTATCTTCTAAAGGTTTAGTTGTTTCAATCATGAATTCTCAATTAATTACAATACTCTGTTTATTTACTTTTTAATATGCTAGGCTAATTTATTTATGTAAGGATTAGCCGTGACCTTTAATTACACCGTTTATATATGATAGAATAGTTTTAGCATCTATGTTAGCTATGTGTTGATGATCTTTCATGTGATGTTGTTGTTAAGATGCATGTTTATTTGTGATTACTATGGATTAATCATGAATACTCTTTGAACTAGTTAGGAGAATTCAACCGTGTCTATAAGTTGTTTATCTGCCTAAGGATTGATGTCGAGTTAGCCAAAGTGACAGCTTGAGTTAGACGATAGTATATGTGAGGTATCTTTACTGACTACGTCTCGGTATCATGATATGTACTATGTGTTACTCTTCAACCGTACCCATCGCTAAGTGTGATTTCTGATATAAACGACTTTTCAAAGAGAATGTTAATACTTGCATGTTTGATTTGCACTCATTTGATTACTATCTGCTTTCATTAGTTATTTAAAAACCCAAACCAATTATTTGTTCACTTTACAGCATTTAGGATAGAGACAACCAATTATTTAGCAATAAAATCGATTGTTATTCCTCAGAGACCGACCTCCAGAGTCAACTTCCGCTATATTAATTATTTTAGTGGTTTTGTATTATAAATTTGATAAACTTTGGTGGATTTGGTAAAACATTCTTTCAACGACAATTATTTTGCCGAGAGGCCCGAGACCCATCAAGCATTCTCATAGTTCTTGTTTACATAGTTGAGCGAGCTGCGATCCGGAGCGAATGGCTTGTTTCCTCCACTACTCCCACTGAAATTGTTTTTCGGAACCCAGTTCCCTTTTCCTTTCGATTGCACCCAATTAACAACCTCAACACTTGAATTTGCATCAATTACTTCAAGTAGCCTACACATGTTAGCTTGAGGATTGTACATATTACCTGTTGGAACGATTTTCGCTTGTTAAACCTCATGAACCAGTTCTTCCATGAGCGGGATGCTCTTCAACCATATTTGTTTCGCCACGATGTCCTTTTGTTTTCTCTCTCCTTCCCTTATGCTGGTAGGCGGCGAAAGCTTCTGAAAAACTTCCTCGATTTTCACAACAGTGCTTGTCATTATAGACCCTCTCAAGCTCATGTCAGCTAACATATGCTATTCTCTTCCCCATCCCTCATAAAAGCTTTGGCACAACGCCATATCATCAAATTTGTGATGTGGGCATTGGGAAATAAGCTGCATGAACCGTTCCCGAACTTTGACGGGGCAAAATCATCTTTAGGAATTAAGCCGCGAGCAAAGTTTCCTACTACAGTTAACCAGCAGTTTGAAATTCTATTTGCCTAGACCCACTAACAAAAACACACACAAAAGTAGTATAATAAATATTCACTAGAAAACACAATTTAAATGCAAGACCTTCAAAACATTAAACTAAATTTGTAGATACTTAGAATGTAAAGACTACCAAGATAGAATTAAAAATCTATTTTTAATCTTTCTTAAAAATATTATGAGATTAAATCTCCAATCAACACGTGTCCAGTCTATATTTAAAATTTTATTTTTTATAAATTATATTGGGGTATTAAATCTGGAAGAGACACGTATGCAATTTGTATTACTTCCCGACGTCTGGTTTGCACGCAACATTTTCTGATGTCGAAATTGGCCAAAGTATATTGTTTAGACGAATTGTTGCATTCAAGTAGAAAATAAATACGGTGTCAATGTTGAGTATACTTCGCATAAGTAGTACAATCCGGAGTAAGGGTGTAAATGAACTGAACGTTCGTGAAAAGTTCGTGAAAAAAAAAATCGGTTAACATCCTGCTCGTATTCGAGTTTGACGAACCGAACAATCAAACGTTAACGAAAGAAAACGAACTTTTTGAAATATTATCGAACCGAAAACGAACAAAGGGTACGACTTATATCGATCGAACGAAGGTCCATTAAGCTCATTGTTCGGTTCGTTTGGTTCAAAATACATCGGTAGTATATTTTAAGTAATTTATGGCAAGTATGAGAAACATGAGTAGACGAGGAGAGAAGGCAGATGATATTTGATGAAAGTGAAGAGTTGGAAAATGAAAGAAAAGGGTTAAGCAGTAGTGCAGTAGTACTAATAGTGATAGCAGCAGCAAGTACAGAGACACTAGTATCCAAAATCCACCTCGATCGATCAATTCTTCCTTCATCTCCACCAATTCATTTCCAATTGATTTCAATTCCAGACACCATCAAATCAGATCAAATGAGGCAGCAGCAGGATGATTACTGTTGGAATAACAACAATAAGAATGAGAAGAATAATCATTACAATGGAGGAGTTGTTAAGGTGGAATCATCATCATCGGAATGGATGGAGTTACTCCCATCACCACAAGAGCTGATGCCCCTAACCCAATCCCTAATCACCCCTCATCTAGCTCTAGCTTTCAACATCCATCCTCCTCCTCCTCTTCCTCCTAATTCGGACCCTATCGACGACCAGGCCCGCACCCTCAAGAGGCCCCGTCTCGTATGGACACCGCAGCTGCACAAGCGATTCGTCGACGCAGTGGCTCACTTGGGGATCAAGAACGCCGTGCCCAAGACGATTATGCAGCTGATGAGTGTTGATGGCCTCACAAGAGAGAATGTTGCTAGCCATTTGCAGAAGTATCGTCTCTACTTGAAGCGTATGCAGGGACCACACTCATTAGCTGCTTCTTCTTCTGCTGGTGATGCTGCTATGGACAGGCTCTTTGCTAGCTCTCCTGTTCCTCCTCAGTTTTTAAGGCCTAATGCTACTGCTTCTGCTGACCATTTTGTCCCTCCCTTTCCGTCTTTCGGGTACCAGCAGCAGCAGCAGTTTAGGCATTTCGGGTCGACCCAGTTCGATCATCCCTTTATTAGGCAGCAGCAGCAGCAGATTTTGCGTGGGAGTACTAATAATGGTGTTGGCTCTGCACTTCAGCCTGTGTATGTGGAGGATCTGGATTCTCCCAAAAACAATAACAATAATGGCAACAAGATACTCACCCTCTTTCCCACTGGTTCTTGATCTACTTACTGATCTATATTAGCAGGGGATTCTGTGTTTGTTTCTTTAATTGTGTTGCTGTTGTGTGTTTCTAGCTCATGTCCGTTTCGAATTAGGATTAGATTACTCCTCGATAAATGCTTTCTTAAGTCGCTACCACTTTGTAATGTCATATCCCCATTATTGTCGTGTAAGCTTGCCTTTACTCACTATGTTTCTCTCTTCTTGTAAATTCGCGCAAGAATTCTGCTATACTACGCGATGCTTGTCTGTGTTACTAGGCCGGTAAGCCATCAGGCAAAGTTGCTGGTACTTCGACTTCAACTATATATCAGTATTCATGTTTGATTACCATGGGATTGTAGACGCTATGCTCTCTCATGAAATATTGGGAACTTCTATCGAATGGTTTTTTAGTCAAGAGAGAAATGTTCTACTATGCCAGTTGATCTTGATGTTACTCGTTTTATGCCATTCTATGCTGCTCCTGCAGTTACAAGATATGGCTTATTTCTTTGTCCTTCATTTCCACTTCCGAGTTATATTTTGGCAACTTGTTTTCTAACAGTGTAGATTAGATGAAAGCACCCAATACTTAAGTGGATGGTTGAAATAGTTTCATGCCATCCAGTTACGCTTTCTAACATAAGTTGTTGCCTATTTTTTGGCATGCGTTCGATTGAAAAAAACACTTTACTTGATGGTGACATTAAATGCCACATCCTTGCTAGCAATGTCAAATGAGCACACACAAGGCTAGCGCACGAAAGCTTTTCAAGTCATAACAGCAGAAATAAAAGCAAAGTAAAGCGGGTGGATGTCTTGACTAGAACAATAAAAATAGTTACCATACTCAAGTGTCTAATCACCTTACAACAATCTTAAGGAAGAACCAAAAAGGAGGCTAGAATTTAAGGCCAATCTTTAACTATCTTCAACATTTAACCAGAACAAACACTAGAGGGGCTGATATCACCGGTAACCATATGCAGGCAACTGTTACCGGCTCTGGGAGTAATCAAAACTTAGAGGCTGCTGGCAGAACGGAGCCTACAACAAACAAAATAGAAACACGTCAGTCTTGTTTCAAACACACGAAAAGATCAACAGAGATAACAGAAGTCTTCAATCTTACATCTTAACGTGTAAGATGCAACACTATCGTGCCTAAAGGAAAAGCAGGCTATACGCGGATAAAATTATGTGTCACGTAAGCCTCAACACTCTCCCTTTCTTGTGGCACAAGGTATTTTAGCCTTTCTTTTTGAGACTCTTGAGATTAATAACTACTATTACTGACCCACTAAATTGACAAGTATAAAAAAATGTCAGGAATCCTCACTAAATGATTAATGATATAAACAAAGAAGGAAGCTTTTAAGAAAAAACTAAACGTGCAATATTTTCAGTTTATGGAGAATAAGCAGAGAACAATTAATACGCAATGAAAAATGGGGGCTCCGAGGCCCGAATTACAAAGAATCAGATTTGCACCACTGAGTGCTCACCACTTGAACACAACCAAATTTACTAAGGATTCATGTACAAGAACAGTGGGTACCAAACAATTCTAGATTTTAAGCATTTTAAACACCTTACTGCAAGAAACATGCATTTGATTAAATAGCAAAGTAAATTGATGTACAGAATTTCAGAGATCCACCCCATGTATACACACTATTAACTCTAACTCTAAAGCATTGACAGCTGGTAATATGATCTGGAGGCACATAGGTGTGACAAATGGAAGTAGGAACACAATCAATCATGTCATAGAATACTCCCGAGATTGATTTAGGCAAGGCAATCACTGGAAGATGGGAAGAACGGGGGAGTTTTTTTCCTTATGAAAAATGAAATCACATGATGTTCCAACTGCAGCAGGGTGAATGAAGCTAATTATAGCTAAGGAGGTTGATTCTCAGTCCAAGGTAGGGCCAAAAACCCCCATTGGAGGAAGCTCAATACAACTAGAGGAGATCAATAATCTCAATCCACGTACATCTATAAGAAACAAGGGCTGGAAAGAGAGCACAACTCCACCCACAACCACATACACGACATAACTAAACCTTGCAAGGTTAATACCCATGAGTCGGAAATCATCTAGAGCGGCATAATGAGATTTGACACTGTTCACAATATGTAATTTACTATTCCAGGGTAGACCAACTCCCCATCCTCAATGCTCACTTATTCACCAGTTGCACCTACCTAGTTGTCTGTCAGTCTGTAAATCCCAATTTATGTAATAATACTCAGGTAACTACAATGTGAAGAACTAAATTGGCAAACAGATCAGATCAACAGTATAAAAGATTGGCACAAGCAATGAGACTGAGACATCAACTGAAAACTAAATTGTACATGTGCACATCAAGGGAGAGCAGTTAATGAACATAGCAACAAGGAGGAATATTGATGGAAAAGTCAGTAATGATAAAACTGCTCACCTGAACAAATGCATGTCTTAGTTGATCATAAGACTGAGCATAAATCATGGACTGAGTCGGCCACTGCATATATAAAGCAGTTCCAGGAGTCTGATTCAATCCCACGGCACAGTATGGACTCATAACTGGGTTCCTGTAATCAAGAGAAGCAAGAGGTGCAGGCATCTGAACTTGCTGAGGATACACAGAATCATACGGGACAAATGAAGGCTGGAGTTTTGGCATGGTAAACGGTGGTAGGCCGAATTGGGCGTTAGGCATGTTCCTAACATATCTGCATCATGAGAAAGGAAAGATACCGAAATTAGTGCTGCTAGATATGCAGTGTACAATGGTGACACTGACCATAGGTGAGAAGAAAATAGGAATTACTGATCTGTGGCAAGTTTTTTGAAATAAATAATCACCAAAGTCAAAATGCAATACATCACAACAACCTACAACATTTACATTACCCCATAATCAAGATGCCCAGAAAGCTATAAGTGTTGTACTATATTAATAATAATAATAATAACCTTTGAGGTATGAGAAACCTTTGCAAGAGACCATCTCTCGGAGAGACATCAAACATCACATATTTTGTTACAAACATCGTGTGTTCAACTACAAACATCACATAAATAAAATGCAGATAATGCAAGTATAATGCAGGCTTGTTATACGCACGATGTGTTAAGTTAATCATATGTGATGTTTGTAATTAAATATGTGATGTTTATCAGGTCTCTCCGAGTGTATTGAGGTATAGGGAAAAAAAAACTAACATGGCAAAATCACAAGTAGTGAGCAGGCAGAAATAACTTGAGGAAGAACTAACTCAAAGGCATACATGAAAAGAGTTATTGATCAGAAAAAGTGAGCAGGCAGAAATAACTTGAGGAAGAACTAACTCAAAGGCATACATGAAAAGAGTTATTGATCAGAAAAGTCATGTTTGCATTTAGCTCCTCCTTCGAGAAGACAACTAAAAAATACTAGACAGCACCCACAGGCCACAACCAATGGTAATTTGGATAGAAAGAAATGAGGTGCTAGATATTTCAAAAATTACTGCATGTCAAATTTATTCCAAACACAAAAGGCAAGTTTACCGTAACATACCTATCATAACTCCGGTCGTAATCAGGGTCTGTGCGATCCTTCTCTCTGTCCCTAAATATGGCAACTCTTGAAGAATTGCCAATATCCCTACTATAGAGGTTTCTGTCCTCATCCAAACCCAGGTTCCTTGGAAGTTCATTTTCATCTATGCTCAAGCTTCTCTCAACAGGACTTTGCATCGAGGCATCGTCTGACTCTGAACCATTGGGACTACCAAAGATACGAGCTCTTGCTCGGTCATACTCTTCTTTCCTCTCTTCCACAGTTCTTACAGAATTGCGTTTAAGCCCCATATCATTTGAATCACCCGAAAAAGCTTTAGGCCTAGGTCGAATAACAAATTTGATTTCATCAGCTTTATCATTTTCTGACTCCTTGGCTGGAACATCTGACAAGCAAACAGATGGGAACTTGCTCTCTGGCTTCTTGATAACCAAAATTCGGATTCCTTGACCATCTAGAACATTATCCTGAACCATAGTCTGCAAACCATAGTGCTGGGCAACACGGTGTGCTGCAAGGCGAAGATATGAAGTAGGAAAATGTGGAAACTCGAATTGAAATGCATCAGGATTCTGCAAAAACTTCTGTGCGTCGAGTTCCATTCGTAGAACTAATCAAATAAAAATAAAAGAGATGTCAGTACCTACCATACAAAATCAGATATAATTGCCAATATCTGAAAGAAAAATTAGACAATGTTACATGGGATGCTAGATCTCAATTACTCACTGATGGTTTTTGAACTTTAATATAGCCTAATATCCAAGAAAGGCATTAATGATTCTACCATCTGAGGTTTAATTTGCAGCTTAAGATGAAATTGCAAACCACAACACAAGTACCAGCATGACCCAATTCATTAAACTCGCATGCATACTAACATTAGCTGCGACTGACTGCACTAAGGATCACATCGGGTGTGCTTGCTCTTCGTACTTAATTATACTTGACTCTCCACAATAAGCAACCCATTATGCCTTTCTAAAATATGTCCAGCTAAGTATCTCATGATTCTTATTGGTTAAGTCGGGATGGACTGCAATTACGGTGTATGAATCACAAGGTTGGAGCATCCAGCTAGTTTTTTTTTAACATATCAGAAGAGGAGGTTATATCGATTCTACTTCATTGGTAGTAAAACAGTATTAATGACAGGGTTGAATAAAAGAAAACAGAATGTAGACGCATAGCATTCGTAAATCCTTATAACTAAAAACAACACTCTGTTAAATAATTGACACGCGTGCAACATAACACACTCGCAAGCTACTGCAAGTACTAAAATCACGAAATTAGTAATCCAGTAGATCTAAGCAAACAAACTAAACACATTAACTCGTATGCCCCAATTCAACAAGAAATGAGCTGAAACAAGACATAATTCAGCTCCTCCTCAACCTAGATCTACATCAAGCTGGCTAAAAATCGAAAGAGACGAAAACCTAAGTCAGCAATCTAATCCTGAACAGATCTAGCTCAATCAAGCAGAATTTCGTAGCCACGCATCTGAATTACACTAACGAAACAGTTTCCTCTGAAGAAAAGCAAGCAAAATCACTAGAAAGAAAGAGAAAGGTAGTTACTAGTCAGGCGATGCCTAGGGTTTTGAAGAGCCTCGACAAGAAAGGGGTCCACCATGGAAACATAGGGTTGCAGAGGCGGTTGATTCTCCTCGGAGGCAGCAGAATGAACCTTGTCCGTAGCTTCAACAGGTTGAGAAGTCAAATCCATATCGTTCACCACAACAAGAAACTGAACGAACGGTATAAACGAAGAAGAAGAAGAAGATACACAAAACAAAACAACACAACACAACGAAACGAAACAAAACACAACGTGTGTGTATTGTTGTATGTATAGATAGAGAAATTTGGCGAGTCGACTCCTTGTTGTGTGTGAAAAGGAGGAGAAGAGCAGAGCAGAAGGGAATTTGAGGAAAAGGGAAAAATAATCCTCCCCTTTTCTCCAAATTTTCCTTTTGAGTTATCTCTCTCACCAATCCAAGAGAGTGAAACACTAATCTGATTGGATTTTTATTTATATTACACTACAGACAACAAGAGGAAAAATCATAATTCTACTGAAAAGGAATAGGAATAGGAAAAGTCCGATTTAGAGCAATTAGGGTGGGCCTTATTGGGCTGCCAAGCCAACCGATTCGTCGGGAATATCTATTTTATCGCTTCCCTTTCTTTGCTCTTCCATGTCCATGATATAGAACATACTAGATCTTTTCCACTCGATTGCCCTGAATATCTTCTCTCAATATGTGGCCTATTTCTCTACAAGTCAGTGGTCGGTGTCATATATAACTTCCGACTTTTTCCGGCGTCTTAAGCATCTCTAAGGTCCACGCATATCCTCAATTCGTTTGAGGTCATTGTTGGTTCCGATTATCGCTTAATGCAACAGCCGCCGAAAATACATACGAAACAAAGATATGAATAAAAATTTGTTAACACTCACTGAAACTTGATTACACAAACAAAAAACAAAACACCGGTTCGGATTTAATTCTGGACGAGTCAGTAGTGAGACAACTTCCCCTTAAGCTAAATTTGTCTGCCTTTAGTAAGCTTCAAGCCTTCCTCAGATAATTAGCTTCCCAAGGTACAACGTCCAATCTCAGCAACTACTGGAAGCTCACCAGCAGAAGCTTTGTCGAACTTTTGTGGTGAATAACACTCGAATATCTAAAGTGCAGAATGAAAACAGAGAAGAGAAGGGAAGAAGAATTTCTGGTGCATGTTTGTCAAGTGAGGGAGGGGTATATATAACTGTAGAGAAAACGTAACAGCTCTCACCATTAGTAGCCAAATTGATACTGCAACATTTAAGTTCAGAGTAATGCAGCTTGTTAGTGGAGAGGTTACCTCTTCACATTTAAGTGGAACAATCTAGAAAATTTCTGGAAGGCTAAAAGGTTTGTTTAGTGAAAAATTGTGGTAAAAGACAACTTTTTGAGGAAACGAAGTTACGAAGCCCGAAATTGAAGAACAGAAGAAACAGATACAAAGTCGGAGACATCGCACTGTGTGGTTGCATGTGGACCGCAAAGAGGGCCATCATGTCAATCGGGACCGCATGACCGGATTGCTTTGCTTCGGTCCATTCTTACGCCTGCTGTCGGGGCCAGGCTCTTCCTAAACCTTCCTTATTCACCAATGGCGTTTTGAGCTCGAGATTTCGCCTATAAATAAGACCTCAGGGGTCTCATAGAGAAATGAAACCCCAAAACCCTAGCCGCCAGCAAGCAACCAAGGAAGCCATCAAGATCGATCAAGCAAGGAGGAGGAATCGAAGAGGAGAAGCAGAGGGTCGACACTCGCCATCTTCTTACGGTTTAGTTGATTCAAACATGATTTCAATTCAGTTTTCAGTTTATTTACTTTCAGTTATGTCAGGCTAATTTACCTGTGTAAGGGTTAGCCGGAATCTTTGATTATTTGGTTTATATATGATGGAATAGTTTTAGCATCAATGTTGGTTATGCGATTGTTGTTCATATCTGTGTTGTTTGAGAAAGATGCTTTGTTTGTTTATGTTTTCGTGAGACATAAGTATTCATTGCATTAGATTAGGAGGTATCAGCTATGTCTATAGGTTGATATTCTGCCTGAGGTATGATGTTGAGCTAGCAATTGGTGACAGCTTTGAGCTAGACGATAGTCTACATGGGGTATCTGTACTGATTGCGCCTTGGTATAAGATATGTGACTTATGTGACTTTTTAGCCATAACTATCGTATATATTATTCCTGATATAAACCGTTTATCAAAGTGAAGGTTAACGCTTACATGCTTTTCTCTATAAGTTCTTAGTTCGTCAATTCTTATTAAAATTACTTTCCTGCTTACGTGATTATTTTACTTATTCAAAAATACCAAAAATCTGTTATTTACTATTTATTAAAAATCAACCATTTAATATTCTATTTCAATCGAGCGTTATTCCCGAGAGAACGACATCTCGAGTTAACTTCCGCTATAAACGGTGTGTTAGTGAGCTTCTGGCAATTATAAATTTAATCTTTTGATTGTATTTGTAGATTACAGTCTCTACAACGAAATTAAAATCTCCCGGTACACATCATTCACCATAGCCATCTGCAGAGATCTTCGTGAGGCATGCATGTGCAAATGGTTTGGTTCCAGCCTGATCGGACCAGCCCTACAATGGTACACCAACTTACCCAGTAATTTTTTTTTTCTTTTGCATAGTTAGACAACTACTTTGTGGAACAATTCACAAGTTGTCGCAAGCTTTTGAAACTGTCAGACGACTTGTATAGCGTTTGACAAAGACCTAACGAATCTGAGTGGAGTACGTCGCATGGTTCAGCAAGGAGAAGGTATCCAAACCGAATTGCAACAATGATACTGTTGTCAATGCCTTCCGCAAAGGATTTCCACCAAATTTGAGGTTTTACAAGGAGCTGACCATGTACCCCTGTCGAACAATAGAAGACGTGCATGCCAAAGGATGGGTCCAGATCAAATGGGAGGAGGATGGATGCCAATAGACCTTACATTCAAACCAGAGAGGTTGTAAGGAACCCAAAGCTGAAATCACATTTCTTCACTATGATTGGCCCTTTTGTTTATTTGACAAATTTGATTACACTACAAAAAAACTGGTCTGTAGCGACGGATAGATCCGTCGCTACAGACTAGCGATATGGGGCGACGGATTGGGCGACGGATAGTAATTCTGTCTCCCCACTGGGCCTTTGACGACGGATAGATAATCCGTCATCCAATTCGCGATGGATTGGACGATAGATTAATATATTTGAATTTTTATTTTATTTTTTTTAAATCGATTATTGGCGACGGATAGATTCTATCCGTCGCTAAATATAACGACGGATAGAATCTATCCGTCGTCCCATATAACGACGGATAGAATCTATCCGTCGTCCCATATAATAAATTCGAACGTACATATACATAACTAGCTACCAGACGGGGGTGGGGGCTGGCCGAACCGGGACATGAATCGCTCCATTCAGAATCAAGGCGCCGTTTCTCCTCCTTCGTTCTTCGTCATGGCGCTCCATCTCGTCCCTTTGTTGCTCCATCTCTTGAGTTAGCCGAGCAACCTGTTCCCGGACCTGCGACTGCACCATTTCCGAGACTTGGTCCTATGTGTAAACCGGACGTCTAATGATGAGGAGCACCCCGGACTAGCCAAGCTCAAATCGAGGCTCCCGAGTCCATATATTCGTCCTTTGCTGTCCGGTTTGTTGACCTCTAGGAAGATGTTGTCAACTTGTTCAGTTGACAACACATCACCCGTCTCGTCCTCCTGCCTCGCCACCTCAGCATCAACCTCAGCCTGGAATCGTAAATAGCAGATATCATGATCCATCGTTTTTCAAAAATAACTTGTAATAGTGTACAAATATGAAATTTAAGCAACATAAACATACCATGATAGACGAGGCCCGTGAGGTCCATACCGCCTCTTCGGCCTTCTTGAATATGTCATACTTGGATGTCACCTCCCCCGTGCGATCTGAACAACATATATAGTCAACAATTTATCATCTCACAATTAAGTAATCAGAGACACAATACATACACGTAATGCTAGATTGAAAAAAAACATATATACATACCGATTGGTAATAATCAGTGATGAGATCGCCTTCAAGGTGGTGAACGGCCTTCTGCCGCATCGAGACGGCTCGCTCTATTGATGTAGGCAATATCCTGGACATCAGTTCGGCACCAGTAGGCATCCCAAAGGGCCCACTCCTCTTCATCAACCTGTGGAGGCATTGGGCCACCCCGATCCCGAATGGCCTTCCAAGTACAGACCATATCCCTGTACAATTTAGATCCCACAGTCTCGTAAACACGCCAGATCTGTGGGATCAACCTCCTGGGAATGAAGTACTCCTTCTACATTTCCAATTTCATACAACATCCAAAGTCAATACATAACATCACCATGTTACATCAATTTAATAAGATACAACAACATCACAGATATGGTGACTAACATATCACCCAAACAAAGTGGCTAACATACCACTCACATATAGTGGCTAACATACCACTCACATTCTTCTAAATATTACTAACACAATGGTGACTAACATATCACTCAAACAAAGTGGCTAACATACCACTCACATATAGTGGCTAACATACCACTCACATTGTCCTAAATTTTACTAACACAATGGTGACTAACATATCACCCAAATAAAGTGGCTAACATACCACTCACATACAGTGGCTAACATACCACTCATATTAAAACGATTATAATTACAAACAAAGGAATGTCATATTTTAACTTACCCTCAGCTCATCAAAGTACTCGGCCCTCATGCGGTCCGAGATGTGAGACCAACACTCACCACCGCCTTGGTGGCTCTCCCGCTCCTAAGATGTCACCTAGTTTGTTGTGGACCTCCCGATACCATAAACTGTTGTCAATGTATAAGATACAAGAAAAAAATATATATTACTTTAGTACAACAATTTATACTTGTCAACTATCATAAGTTATGTTTTACATATATAAGAAGAATGTATAATACTTACTTGGCAGGACCAGTAGGAAAAATCACAGGCAAGCCGTTCCACGTGACGTTGGGATGATGTGGATCGAACACGAGGTAGGGACAATCGTCATGGTCGCCCTCCTATATGTGTCTGTGTTGACTGGTAGAGCCTACCGCTCTCTCCCGAGGGGTCTCAGAATCTGAGACCACGCCTCGACTACTGAGCCCTCCCCCTTTGACCTGCCCCACCCAAAGACTATCATGCGGTTGGCTGTGTGTGGGGGGGGGGGGGAGGCGATAGGTGCGTGGTCTCTGTCGCGGCATCTACAAAAACATGTAACAAATACAATAAAATGTGTTAGTACCAGTTATAATACAGAACAAATTATAATAACACATATAATTACTCAAGTGTTATCAACTACTAACTAGTTATAATACACATAATATACCGTTATCGTCGTCCTCTATGTCTACATATTGGTCCTCGTGCAGATCAAACAACTCATCATCTACTTCTATGGGATTTTCTGCTTGTTTATCGACATCCTCTTGTTGGTACGAGTTGGTAATTGAATCGTCTTTCTCAATGTACTCCACTTTTGAGCGAGCACGAATAGGTACCCCAGCTAACCATTTCGCCTTATCGCGTTTCCTGCTTGGATATTCAAGAAACACCACTTGTCGTGCTTGAGTCGCCAGAATAAATGGTTCATACTTGGTTCGGTACCTCTTCTTTTGGTTCACATCAACCATTTCATACTGCTCGTTCTTCCTCGTATCTCTTGGATTAGGATCATACCACTCAACATCAAACAAGAAGGTTTGTTTCAAAGGCAAGCCGGAATATTCAATCCTCACTATTCGTTTTAGCTTTTATGTGGAAATCAAACAAAGCAGCGTCTCTGTTAGGAATATCTGTTAGTATTTTGATCATTCATCACATGTTCTTATCTTTGCCAGAAAGGTGATTAAGTACTCTTGGTTCACTTGAACATTGTAAAAGAGGAAATCACTGAGTATGATTAGTCTAGTAAATCTTGTATTAGGATTATAGGTCTCTGAGTGTAATTTTTATTTCCAAGAAGACCATGAAGATCAATCCTAGCAATGAAGCTTTTCTGAAGATTACAAGACCGGAGATTGCACAAGATTTATGAAGACACCAAGGTTTAGTCTCACTCGGAAAGACTATGTCCTTAATCCTTTCTTAAGTGCATTTAGTTACTTTTGAAACATGATTATGGAATATATGACATCATGAGTATGGAGCATGCAAGCCATCAGAAAGGCTAATGTATCCGTTGAAGACTACAGGACAAGAAATAGTACATGTGCATTAATTGCATCGGCGTAAAAGCTAAAGCACGATCCTCTACGAGATATGAGACAAGGACTTCTGAGTACTCATTTCAAGATAAGTATAGACTGAATTTGAATTGTGTCTAACGGATAACATCCCAACGACTCTCTAATTCATCTATAAATATCACACACTTAGATGCTGAGAAATACGACCGAAGAACGATCTAACTTGCAAACTTACAATCTAGCAAAGTATTCTCTCAAGCACTCTACTACCCTTTCTGAAAGCTTTCTGTTGCTTGAAGAATTACTAGTAGTTCTAAGTTGTCCTGAACCTTAACAAGAGATTGTTATTCGTGAAAGAGTTGAACTATCAGATAACCTTTCTGAAGCTCATTCTCCAGAACGGACATCAATTACGTTGGTCAGTAAAGAGCAGATTGCCATACACTGAACAAGTGTATTAAGTAGTCTTGTTCTATTAGGCTCTCTGGAAACATAACTGAAAAGTTATACAAGAAGCCTCTCTGACAAACCTTATAACCAACACCATCAAGGCGTGGAGTAGAGGAAGTACTTGATTTGGGAAATCAGGGAATAACTCCAAGGTTATCTGAGTAGAGGAAGTACTTAGCTCTAGGAGCTGGGGAATAACTCAGGGGGAATATTTGGTTGGGAACCAATTGTTTAAGAATCTTAGAATAGGATTTTTGTAAGGTGAACTCAATTATCTGTTCTAGTGAATTCTAGGTCTCAGAAAGACCGAAGTGGATTAGTTGGAGGATTACGCCACCTCCAGATACCACTATACTTGCTGTGTTATTTACCTTTCTGTATTTATCTTTCAAAGAAAGCACACACATACTTATTGTTTCGCACTTACCTATCTTAAAGTCTTCCGCCTGAATCTAAGTATCGAAACCCCTGTGTTTCGAGAATCGTGTTTATCGACAAAATTTTTAAAAGACTATTCACCCCCCCCCCCCTCTAGTCTTTTACTTTGCCGTTATCTGGACCAACAGTCTCCATAATATTCTGCACCCTTAACACACACCCCGGAGTTGCTTGTCGCCATGGCCGTGTTACATTCTGTCGTGTGGAACCTAAAGCCATTGACTATATAACCTGGAAATGTGTAGACCTTTTTGAATGGCCCTTCTGCGAGAGTCTTTAAGTAGTTCCTCTAGTGTATCCACTGTCATCTGAGGATTTTCTTCCAAACAACGCTTTTTGAAAAAACTGCAAACATTGATTCGATGATAAGTCTATAATTGAAGTAGAGACTTACGTAGCTATATTAAAATTTAAAGAAAGTGTTGCTCACCTCGCAAATAGTATCATATACGGGTCAACATCAGCACAATTCGTGAGGACATAATATTGAGCTGCTTTCAACTCTTTATCCGTAAGATATTCTTTCTTAGCTGCACCAAGAGGTATCCCTGATACCCTGAAGACAGATAGGGAAAACTCACCATCGAATGTGTCTGCGTTTCGAGCAGGCCTTGATGTCTTCGTAGGGACGTGTTCATCAAAGTAATAAGAGCAGAAGGTTGCAGTTTCCTCTCGAATGTAGGCATTGGCAATCGAACCTTCAGGTTTACCTTTGTTGTTGACATACTTCTTCAATTTCCCCAAGTACCTCTCGAATGGATACATCCATCGACATCGAACCGTCCAAAGAAGTCTCGCTTCATGTGGAAGGTGAACCGGCAAGTGCTCCATAGAATCAAACCAGCTCGGTGGAAAGATACGCTCGAGCTTGCATAAAATCAATGGTATGTTCCTTTCAAGATTTCCCAACACTTTGTCATGAACCACCCTTGTGCCTAAATTTTTGAAAAATAAGCTCAACTCGGTGATAGCAGTCCATACATGTTTCGGTAGAAGCTCTCGAAATGCTACCGGGATAAGCCTCTCCATGAACACATGACAGTCGTGGCTCTTCATCCCATAAACCTTTGTCTTCTTCAAATCCACACACTTCTCTAAATTTGAGGCGTAATTATCTGAGAAACTCAATGCCCTCACCCAATCAAACAAAATTGACCTAAATGCGTCGTCAATTGTGTAGCACGCTTTCGCCCACTTACCATTCTCATCCTTGTTTGTCAACTCAAGCCTTTTACACCACATAGACAACTCGGCTCTAGACTTCGCATTGTCTTTTGTTTTTCCCTCAATGTTGCAAAGTGTATTGAATAAGTTCTCGAACACGTTCTTCTCAATGTGCATGAAATCTAAGTTGTGACGGATAAGAAGACTGCTCCAATAAGGCAAGTCCTAGAAGATGCTTCTCTTCCTCCAACCATAATTTTTACCCATTTTCTCGTTATGCTTCATCCACCCAAGTTCAATCACCTTCATAAGACCCAACCTATCAATCTCCGCAAGAATTTGTGCACCAGTAAGTCTTCTCGGGGCTTTTTTGTTGACGACTTTATTTTTCAAGAATTGATCCTTGTTCTTCCTGAACGAATGGTCACTTCCAAGCAACCTACGATGACAATCAAACCAACAAAATTTTCCACTACCCTTCAGTCTAAATGCATCAGTATCCTCCAAGCAATGTGGACATGCATATTTCCCTGCGGTTTTCCTTCCAGATAGCATGGAGTACGCAGGAAAGTCACTCACGGTCCAAAGAAGAGCTGCTCTCAAGGTGAAGTTCTTTTTGGTCGACACATCATATGCAGGGATACCATCCGTCCACAACTCGATCAGCTCCTTGATTAGGGGTTGCAAGAAAACATCCAACGTCAGTCCAGGATCTTTCGGCCCATGCACCAACGCAGTCAGAAACATGAATGGCTCCTTCATGCACTCACCGGGGGACAGGTTGTACTGTGTGAGCATAACTGGCCAACAAGAGTATTTTCGTTCACTCCCGAACGGGTTAAAACCATCCGTACAAAGTCCTAATCGTACATTTCTAGATTCGGCTGCAAACTCTGGATATGTCTTGTCAAACAATTTCCATGCGGGTGAGTCTGCTAGATGGTCCATTCTACCATCTTCTGCATTATCCGAGATTACTCGCTCCTTGTGCCACCGCATTTTATCCGCAGAAGCACTTGAAGCATACAATCTTTTCAAACGAGGTGCTAGAGGGAAGTACCACATTTTCTTATGTGGGAGATTTTTCTTCTGTCGTTTCTTTGCAGCCCCCTCCTTGTAACGCTTGTACCGTTCATTACCACAGAATTTGCATTGTATTAGATCTGCATCCTCCTCCCAATAGATCATGCACATTTTCGGACAACAGTCTATGGTTACCACAGGCAACCCTAAACCCCGCATCTTTTTCTTCGCTTGGTAAAAGTTGGTGGGAACTAGGTTTTCTTCAGGACAAAGGTCCGACATTACGTCAACCCATTCATTGAAGCTCGTTTCAGATTGCTGGCCATTAGCCTTACAACTCATTAGCCGAGCCAACAAAGACAACTCAGTGAGCTTACACCCCGGATAAACCGGCTTCCTTGATGATTCTAACAAGTCAAAGAACACCTGATCCTCGAATTGGTGGTTCCTCCACTTCCACCTCGGTTTCGGTGTTAGTTGTGTCCATGAACTCGCCTCGCAAAGATCATACACCATTTGTTCGACTCGAGCTCGAATAGCATCGCCTTCAGATGTACTTTGTTCCCCGACTTGTTCATTTTTTCTCTTCCTTCCACGCTGTCTGTATTGGTCATATGTATTGGACGGTGCTGCTTCCTCACCATGATGATTCCATACCTGATACGCAGGCAGGAATCCATTTTTCCTCAAGTGCTGGACTACCGCTGTAGGAGTCACGTATTGCTTGTTTCTGCACTGTTTCATTGCACAAGGGCACTTTATCAACCCATCCTTTACACAAGCCGGATTTGAGATTGCAAATGCAATGAAACCTTCAACCCCTTTCAGAAAACTCGATTGAACTCTGCCATTTAGAGTACGACAATACATCCATGAACGATCGGTATTCATTGAATAATTAGATAATAACCTGACACATTTGAATTCATTAGATCGAGGTCTATCATTTACGATAATAAATCAATTTCAATCAATTGCTACGTAATATAAGTTATATTAGCTTCAACATCAATTGTTACGGCATTACATAATATAAGTTACATTAGCTTCAATTTTACCATAATGTTTGGTTCATATATCAACTAATGATTACTAGTTATACAAGCTTAGAAACAAAACGGA
Source organism: Plantago major (assembly GCA_026545765.1). Classification (NCBI taxonomy): domain Eukaryota; kingdom Viridiplantae; phylum Streptophyta; class Magnoliopsida; order Lamiales; family Plantaginaceae; genus Plantago; species Plantago major. The sequence goes on from CM048840.1 coordinate 45,112,894, forward strand.
TTATCAAATGATTCTTTCTCTTGCAGCCCCCTCATCATCACTTGTGACGCTCCCTACCACAGAACTTGCATTCCAACAGATCTACATCCTCCTCCCAATACACCATGCACATGTTCCGACAAGTAGAAAGGCACTCAATAGGCGGCCCCAAACCCCGCCTCTCCCTCCATTGGAGGTATGCCATGGACAGTGCTTCCTCACCGTGATGAATCCATACATGATACTCATGCATGAATCCATAACGTCGCAAGTGCTCGAATACTGCTGTAGGAGTCATAAATTGCTTGTTTCTACAGGTTTCCAATGTGCAAGGACACTTTATCAACCCCCAGTTGCACAAGTCGGACGTCCCATGGCAAACGAGTTAAATCATTAACCCCTTCTACAAAACTCCTAGAAACTCTGCCATTTACCGCCGTACGATCGTACATCCATGAACGGTCGAAATTCATTGTATACTTTTTTAACCTGTTCCAATTGATTAGATCGTATTTAATTTATTAGATTGATTCCAATTCGGATAAGAAGATTGTAGAGATTAATTGTTAATTATTATACGTTCCTTATAAATTAATTATGAAGTGTTCGATATGTTACAAAATTTATTAAGTGTTTTACTACTACGAGTTATAAATTATAAATTACACGTTAATATAATCAACATATTATCCGTCGCTCAAAACACTTAACTACATCCTCGTAATTTAGTACATATACGATTTTATCAAATCAACTCCAACTGCTACTTACATACATATCAAATTAACTAAACTAACTACATACATACTTAACATACATATCAAATTACACATACATATCAAATTACTACATACATACTTAACATACATATCAAATTAACTAAACTAACTAAACCAACTACATACATACTTAATTAACATACATACATATTGAATTACTACATACATTCATATCAAATTAACTAAACTAACTATCAAATTACATATACAAATCAAATTAATCAAATTACATATACATATCAAATTACATATAATTGATCAAATTAACTAAACAAGCTACTACATACTTCATATAAACATACAATTGAGAATAAGTAGTCAAAAATAAAAAAAAATACCAAATTTTCAAAAGTTAGGGTTTAGAAGTAATACCTTTGATTCCGAAGAAAATAGCGGATGAAATTTGAAATTGAAGGAAGAAACGAGCTCCTCGTCCAACGATCTTCGAATTGACACCAAGATTGGGAAGAATCGACAACAAATGGCCGGGTTTGATGGAGGAGAAAGGAAGAAAAAGAATTAAAACGAAGAAGAGAAGTGAGCCGAAATGGCTTCTGCTTCACCGTTCAAAGAAAGCGGACGGACGTATCCGTCGGCCCAATAGCGATCCATCGCTATACGGGGTGACGGATAACTATCCGTCGCCCCGTAGCGACGGAATAGCGATCCGTCGCCAATTTTTATTATTTTTTTAACATATAAATATTAACGACGGATAATTTATCCGTCGTTAATATTTAATTTTCTTTTTTTTTTAAAAAAAAATTCAAACACCGGGCGACGGATTAATAAAATCCGTCGCCCATATAGCGACGGATAAAATTATCCGTCGCTAATGAGCGACGGATAATTTTAATCCGTCGCTAGATTTGGCGACGGATTTTATCGCCAAATCTAGCGATCCGTCGCTATGATCCGTCGCCCCTTTCCACCGTTTTATCAGAATATTTTTGTAGTGTTAGGTTTTCCTTTCATGGTAAAATTGAACTTGTGTTTGAATTTTCCCTAGTTTTTATTACAAGTCTCCTGAGAGACGACCTCTATATTCTAAAGATAGACCTATATTATCAATAAAATCATCCATGTTATTAATCAAAACGTTTATGTTGTTAATGAAATATGTTATACAATATATTATATATATAAGTGGACAATTATTGGAGTTGTGCAATTGAGTACTTAATTTAAGTTAAATTGAACCCATTTGTAATATATATGTAAATAGACTTTAATTACAAAAAATAATATGTTTTCTCCAATTAAATTATAAATCCTAATGCAACCCTAACAAAATCAATTTCTTATTCAAAAAAACTTAATTTGTCTTCTCCAATTAAATTTCAAGTCCTAATTCAACCCCAACCAAATCAATTCGTCATAAAAAAACAACGATAACCAATCTTTCTTCTGCATCTTCTCCAATTGAATTAAAACAGATCAATTCACACTAACCTCTATTTCAACTTGAAAAATGACAATCCACTATAAAAAAAAATAATGATATTAATTACCTTCATATACTTTATCAATTATTTGTAAGTAGATGTCACAACGCGTGTTCTTACGTTCTAATTTTTAATATTAAAAAATATCAATGTGGAAAACATATGCGTTTAAATAAATTATACATATACGATCTCTCAAATTATTTACTCTAATTAATAACATTGAAAATTTTTATTAATAACCAAGGAACTCTTGCCTGTAAATAAATTATCTACCGGAGTTACTTGTATAAAAAGTCCTACAAATTATTGTTTCCTAATGAAATTGACACTAGTAAGAAAACGTAAACCATGATCTCAATCTAGGGTCTTCTATTGCGCGTAGGTCAAAAGATGGTTTAAGATTTTAATCTGACAAAGAAAACGAAAACGTGTTGCTTTGCTTCCGAAAAGCGTCTCCAATTCTCCTCCCCCTCCATTATCAATGGGAATTGATATCTACCGACTTAAAAATGTTAACCACAGAGCACATTATCACTTTACTATTTTACCCTTCTTTAATGGACCTAAATTCACACAAGCTAAACATTGCAATTTGCACCAAATCCTTTCATGCTGGAAATCGTATTTGATGGCCTGCAATAATTTTATTTATGTGTAAATGTAAATTTTTTTATTATTTGTTTGGTGAGATAGATTTTTTTTTAATAATGTATAAAGTTCTATATGACTGAAGGAGCAGTACATATATGATAAGTACTTCATTAGCATTTTAAGGTAATAAGGTGTTAGTAATTGTTCGTAGTGGAATTTATCAAACATTTTTATTAGAAAGACAATGCATCCATCAATTTATAACTCTAAATTGGCATCCGCAATTCATTCAATATTAGAGAAATATACTGAAAATTAATGAGAATTCAACTATGTACTACTCCCTCCATTTCGGAGAAAGTGTTACAATTTGGATTTGCACCAATTTTAAGAAAAAGTAGAAAGTACAAGTGGGCCCCATGATTATTAGAGATTAAATGAGTGGCATATTGCAATAAAAGTGAAAGGTAGGGAGTTTTATTATTTAATTAGTTTCCATAAATGGAAATTTTAACACTTTTAGTGAAACGCCGGAAACGAAAAGTTGTAACACTTTTTCTGAAATAGAGGGAGTAGTATATATTTAAAGAAAATCAAGAAATGGAGGGGTTTGTTTTACTGGAGAAGAAAATGAGCACGTGATTTAAGTAAATTGAAAACACAAAGTCTCTAAAGAGACGGTCTCTAGATAACTTATGAAATAAATTTATATTTTTTAGAAAATGATTGATTTTGTCAATCAAAATATCTATATTGTCAACAAAATGTATCTCTTTGTATATATGAAAAAACATCAATGTTAACAACATAGACATTTTAATTGATAACATCGATTAGTCCGTCTCTAGAATGGTAAAATAAGAAAAAGAATAAGTTGCTTAACAAAATTAGCTATCTACATATCAATTCCCATTATCAATGCAAACTAGTACTAACCCGTGGCGATGCCACGGTATTGTTTACTTTAATAATAAATAGAAAGAGGAGGATAAAATAAATTAATCGAGAAAATAAGTTAGTCCAATCTATGTAAACAACGTTGATCGTGGAATTGGTCGGTAGTCCTTCTTCATCCAATATTATATCATTGAGTCTTTATTTATGCTAACAATAGAAAATGTAAAAATACGACTCATGATGACGGGTATGCTCTAAAAGGGGTAGGATCCAACCTTAACCCGTTCGGGACCCGACGGTGGATAACATTATTATTTTGTATCGGCTCCTATCGTACCCAACTTGTTAATTAGTAACAGGTACGTCTTTTTATAAAAAATTGTATCCCTAAAACCGAACCAAAATAAAATACAAAAGTATACAACACAATCAATATGGTTGTTCCCAACAACCCCCGCAATGGTATGTGGTCACCCCACCACACATAGAAAAAAATTATACAAACATAATTTCGCATATGTTACGGTTGTTTTTTTCCAACAACCCCTCGGTGGTATCTGTCACCCCACAAAAGACACAAATATAATTTCACATGTTATGGATTTTTTTTCCACAACACCCCCCCCCCCCATGGATGTAGAGAGAAGGTCGAAGAGAGTATCTGCCCCCCTTCCCCTTGCGGGGCCCGTCATGGAGATCAACAAAGTACATAGAAGATCGAAGACAGTCCCCCCCCCCCCCGGCCACGGCCGGCCTGTTATGGATGAAGAAAGTAGAGAGAAGATCGAAGAGAGTTTTCCGCCTAGAGAGTATCTGCATACCTCGACCCCCCGGCGGGAAAAAATAGTTTTTACTAACTTAATAATAAAATGTTGCAGTCGGTCTTGTTACAAAGGTATGGAACGGGTTCGAATGTCTGCCAAATCGTACCTGAACATCATTATTTAGAACGGGGTTGAATTTGAGTTTGATAGAACTCGGCCCGTTTAAAAGTAAAATAAAGGAATACCAGTGTAGTAATATATAGGTCGAGGTGATCTCAACAGTGTCCCTGAGTCTTGTTAGTAAACATGCATATAAAAATGTATACTTTTGAATCTATAATAAGAAATTGTTTATCATTTATACACATATGATGTGGAATTTAATATCTTATTGTATATGATTTTTCCTAACTAAGTTTGATGGTACACAAAGATGTATCAGTGCAAATCGTCTGTATAAAGGAGATGTAGAGAAACGCTAAATGATTTGTACATATGTAGGTTTAATATTGTAAATATATAGTTGTTGTTATATTTATTAGTATCGAAATTTTACTTTTCTAGGTCGTAAACTTGTGATTGTTTTTAGAAGACTTGTTCCAATAAACTTTACAATTCTTTGGCCAATGTTTGGGTCGGAGTTCCTAATTGATTTGTACGGTTGATAAATCAAGTATAAACTGATCGGACAATACCAATCTTGCTCACTTAAACTGGAAGTGTCTGGACCTAGGGTACCTTTTCTCTTTCTTTATGGGCACTTTTTTTCTTTTAAAATTTTTACCCATTATTATTAAATAGTCTTCTTAAACTCAATCATTATTAAAAAATACACTAAATAATCCCATTGAATCTTTTCAATTTTGTTTCTAATTAATATATGCATGATGAAATGTTTTTGTTTTCCATATTTTTAAATACATAAATAAATTATTGGGAAATAATCTAAAGAGTATATAAAACTCATAAATGTCATCAACTTACAGACTTGAATATTATTTACTAAGTCGCAAGTAACTTTAGGCACATTTCGTCAATTACAACAATACCCTATCTAATTTAAGTGCCGATAGAGAACGAACACGTGACTCTAGGTTATTCTTCCTTATACCAGCCGTGTAATGTAAACTTCAACTCCACAATTTTTCCGCAGCCTCCGTCATTTATGAATCATAAATAAAGGGTATTCCTCCCGTATTCAAGTCAAATATGCCTCAAGTAGTGATAAGCAACCACTCTAGTAGTGAATCATAAATAAAGGGTATTCCTCCAACCCAAATATGTCCCAAGTAGTGATATTCTTCTCATGCTTTATTTCTTCCAACTTTGATAAGAATAATCCATGCCTAAGATTAATTTATTATGTTAACTTAGAAAGAGTAAGCAATACTCCATCCGCCCCGCATAACTTCATACACTTGTACATTTTTAGCCATTACAACACCAAGAAGCTACACGTGTGAGAAGCTGGATCATTTCAAATTTGAGACGCTTAATTAACGATCAGTTATTTTAAACACATGGATTGGAAACTTGCAAAAAAAAAAAAGGAGGAGAAAGACATTCAAATATATATGAATGGAAAATAAAGGGAAGCGTTATCGCTAGAATGGAAGGACGGGCGGTACTTTTCTCGATCGAAAAAAAGAGTGGAAGTGCTGGCGATGAGGCACGAAAAAGAGTTGGAGAAAGATTGTTGAATGAGAGAAATCTATCACGAAGGATCGAGTATGGAAAGAGGGGGATTCAACTTCTAGATGAGTAATGGAACTGCAGTCCGTGGAATCAGGGGAGTCGGGAGTATATTTTTTCTTCTCGGGGGAATAATAGACTTACCCTGATCATAATTGTTTTGTAATTTTTTAATTTTAAAATATGAAAGAAATTCTCACATTGATTTGAGGCCAAATTCCTATAGCTAAAATTGAGAATAAAAACTGGTCTTTATAATATTATAGCTGTCCCATTAATATTGCCTAATAGAAAAAAAAGTAAACCACTAACCATGATCATTTTTACTTTATTATCTATTTTTCAAACTATTGACTTTACTAAAAAAAGTCCGGAGAGAAGTGTGACATGTTTAGCGGGACGGAGTAGTATAATAAATTTGGACTTCGATGTAATTGTTCAAATTGTGGGGACTCAGATGTAATTAGAAGATATAGTTGGGTATCAAATGAAATTTTAACTTTTTTCATAATTTTTTAATAATTCTTTATTCCATAATCTATATGATTCTTTTATGAGTAAGTCTATTGAGAGACGATATATAAATAACTTATCTTGAGACGGACCTATATTAATAGTCAAGATATTAATCGATGTTGTTAATCAAAACATATATGTTGTCAACATCAATGTATTTTTCATATGCAAAAAAAAATACATATTGTTATTAATAACATATACATTTTGATTAATAACATGTATGATTTTCGTGACAACCTAGATAAGTTGATACTGTCTCTCTATAGACTTTGTGTTCTTTTATCATTTTTTGAAACTATTATAAATTATAATGTTAAGCCACACAAAGAAAGCATCGAGTTATATGATATTTTTGAACAAACGTGTCTACATAGACCATCTTCATACAACTTTTCTAGAGACCGACCTATATTATTAAACAATGATTGATGGTTTTAATTAAAATGTATGTCTATGTTGTTAATATTGATATTTTTATATAAAAAAAATGCATTTTGTTAGCAACATATACGTTTCGATTAATGGCATCAATGATTTTTTTGATAATATATATGATCGTCTTTAAATAAGTTATCTCGAGATGGTATCTCATAATACTTACTTTTTTAGAATGATTTCCGATGTTTATATGCTACTCTATTTTGAGACTAAATTTAAATGATATTTTATTGGTATGCTAATTTGTTATTTTGTATCTGCAAATGATGAATGCGAAAATCTTAATGGAGTATTTTGAACAATTTTACATTTTTACTTTATTATGAAATCCATGTGGCCAGACTTAACTTAAAATATCTTCCTATGGCAAGAAAACAATATCATATGCATGGTATATTAATCTGTATTAATTGTGTGTTTGAAAATACTTTTAAAAAATACTTTTGTGCTTTTGAAATAGAAAGTTATTTGTTATGTTTTATATTACAACTTATGTTACAACTTGTCAAAGAAAAGCAAGTAATCATTAGAAGCATAGAAGCAACACAATAACTACTTTTAAGTGCTTTAAGCATGTAGTATCATTTTTTCAATTAAAACCAATCAACTAAAATTTATGTTTTACAACTTTAAACTGTTTTTTTTAAATAATATATTAAATGCTATTGACTTTTACTTGAAATAAACTTTAAGAAAAATCAAGCAAAAAATCACCGGTAAAAGTATTTGCAAACACACATTAACTTTTATTGGAGTATTATTAGTGAAGTGGTATATTTTGAGACTAATGATCTGTTATCTTCATCTTAAAACTCACTAATTTCAATTCAGTCCTGATAAGTTCAGCTTTGATTTGCTTATACTACGAATAAGTTTGGTTCAGTCAAGTTCAAATTAGTTCGGTTCTTGTCTGAACAGAACATATCATAAATTTTGGTATTATATATTATGCTTTGTGTTTGTTCCATATCGAACTAATCTAAGAACAATCTCTCTCAAATATATAATGATATGTAAATGGACTACATAATTGAACAAACGATAAAACATAGTACTACTAAATCCTCGCATCACAATTTAAAATTAAACACAAAAATTTAGAACTCAACTCATTACTATTCACAACATAGAGTTTTTGTCCGAACTCAACTTAAATTGAATTTTGAATGTAATTGAAAACACTCGTGTGACTCACCAAAAGGATTTGAATTGATGTTTTTAGTGGCATAACTGTCTCATTTCAAATACAACAATAAAAAATTCCAATAACACATCCCACAAAAACTATAATAAAAATACATATCTGTCAGATTACTAATTACACGCAGCTCATTGATTGGAATTTGAAACTTTTAGGCATCAAATATGAATTTCCAAAGCTTTTGCACTTCTCAGAGATTACTCTTCCGCCTAAGATGCTTCCCGAGTTCCCAGTGCAGAAAACCAAGGCAACTTCATGTATCGCTATGAAAGTCTAGTCACATGATATATTGCCATGTAAAGATTAAAAGTTAAAAAGTCTCAGGTTAATAATGTAGAGATGGACTTTTTTGAAGAAGCTACTAATACAGAGACCGCCTGAAAAATTGATAGACTTCTATGTATTTAGATAACCATGTTTATATTATATGATACAATTATCATGACATGTTGATTTACAAATTGACTTAATTAGAACTGCACAAACAAACAACAACAATAAGAAACAACCATACTAAACTATTTAGATACAAACGGTCGAGCTCACTGCACACCTACATCATTTCGGTGCACGATCAACGAATCCTTTTTCACATGCTTAATTCAAATCCAAACAAAATAGGATGAACGCAAGTGTTAATTGTATGTAGTTAATTTGTAAATTAAGTTCAAACTACGCAAACTAAGCAACAATCCTAAACATGCATGCTTGAATCATCTTCAAACCCAAATAATCAAGCTTCATTACACACAACACCAAAACCATACTCCCAACTGAATGAAGACATTGATTAGCAGTATATAGAAATCTATATGGCAAAACTGCCGTAAGATTCGATAACTCAAAAGTTGATTCACACTTTCCCAATACCACGATGAAGTACAATTATATTTTCCAAATGAATTACTCATTAGTAATCAGTAGGTGAGGAATATAAGACTCTCAAATAAATATTTAAATTCGAAAATTTATGCAAGTATTTTTTGTGATTTCATGAAAAAGGAAAAATAGAGAAGCTGGATCATTCATTTTAGCAATTTTCAAATTGGATCTGTTAAACTGAAATCAGTACCTTATTGAGAAAAACCCTCTGAATGCCCAACTCATAATCGCTTTCGACATCCGATCCTAGTTTCCGATACAACCATGGTTTACAAACTCTAAGATCATTTCAGAACATTGTTCGCTGTGCAAAGGCTACAAAAGAGAAACGACAGATAAAATTAAATAATTTAATCACATAATATCATACCATACTAATGAATAATGATGAATTGATGAATCTGCAAAACATAATAGATAGGATGAAAATGAAATTTGAAAGAAAACATCGACGTGTACCTTCCTTTCCACTTCCTTTAGCATCTTGAGTATTTCGAAATCAGATCCATTATTATGATATCTGAAGAACAATATGTGTGCATTACAAAAAAATGTTGAATCTTCAAATTTGGATTACAAAAGCATATCATTCAATCACAGTGAAAAAAATGTACAGTAATTATTCTATTTTGATTTTTCACAATTTTATGAAAAGGGCTAGTTTCATATATACTAATATAAAAAATCACCTAATTCGGCCGAAACTTGGACTGTATGCCTCTTGCAGAAATATGGTTTTAGCAATCCAGAACATCATCGTGGAGGCAAAGGCAGTTTCCGTGGTATAAGACTGATCAACAGTGGTCGACACATGATTAAATGGATTTACGGGAATAGTGCTTTGAAGGGGGAAAGTTATAATCAGTATATATAATGAAAAATATAGGCTATGAACTCATGAAAAGAGAAGCAAAACACATGAATTTGGATAATTAGTATTAGCTAGTACCTCAAATATGATAGCTAGCGTGGGAAACAGATTAAGGTTAAACAAAATCCCCTGGTTCAGAATTCGAGATTGCAAGCTTATGATCTGCCGAGATGAAAAGTAACAGAAACTCAACGGTTGATTCTTTCTCTCAATGAAATGGAAGTAGTGGATGTTGACCACCGTCAATTAAGTGATGGAATCCATCGAGATGAGCGATAAAGATTCGAAATTGATGACTACAAATTTGGATTAGATTAGATTGGTTTGAGGCCGATTCCGTCGTAGATAGTGGGTTGATCGGTGCACGGAAGAAATTCATTGATAGATTAATGAATCGAATCAAATCAAATCTTTCCATTTTATTAACTCCAAATGTAACTCATTTTCTTTGATAGATTTATGTTAAACAATTAATGAATGGGTTGTCAAAATCTGGAAATGGAGCAGAAGGAATCTGAAAGGATTTCTTACCATCTTTGTAATTTTCTTTGATTTATTTGGTGAAGTAAATACAAAAAATTGAAAGAAATTCTCTCATTCAATTTTGGCTTGAGTCCTATATAAAATGGATGGAATAAAAACTAGTCTTATATATATATATATATATATATATATATATATATATATATAGATAGATAAGCAACAGGTCTTAAAACCAGAAACAAACCCTTCCCCTCTTTCAACCCATTAGACACGACGCCGTTTACACCGGAATTTCCCCATCTCGCCGCCAGATAATGGCCGATCCGACGGTGATCTCAGTCGATCCGCCTGCTGATTTCGGTTATGGCCTCGATATTCCACCTCTCGATGACACCTTCTTCTCGCACCAGCTCAACGCTTCCGATGGAGAAACCCTCTCGATCGGCGATATCGATTTCGACACGCAATTCTTCCAAGACCTCGACCTTGACCTATTGATTAACCCTATCGAAAACCAACAATTCCAATTCGCCGCTGATTCCAATCAATTCAATTATCAAAATTCTCAGGACAACAGCTCCAATGGCTCTGGGGAATTGAGTAATTCGTTGCTTGGAAAGGATTCTAATCAGTTTCCTGGTTATTCCGATGTTAGGTCACCTGAATCTAACGGATCGAATGAAAAAAGTGATGCGATTGCAAACGGAAGGAGCTGGCCTTCGCCGGAATCACAGGCATCAGGGAATTGCAGGTCGGATATATCAACAGAGGTGTCTAATAATCCGGTGAGTTCTTCGCCCAATTCAGATAACCTTTATTCTAAAGATGGAGTTGTTGATGAGAAGATTAAGTTAGATCACGATTCGGCTAAAAAACCGAAACCTAGGGCTTCTTTACTCAAAAGGAAAAAGCATGGAGAAGAGATGGTGATGGATAGTAGCAATGATGGTAATTCAAAGGATAGAGATAATGATGGAGATGAAAAGAAAAAGGCAAGGTTAATTAGGAACAGGGAGAGTGCCCAGCTTTCGAGACAGAGGAAGAAGCATTACGTTGAAGAGTTGGAGGATAAGGTGAAATCTATGAATGCTACTATTCAAGATTTGAATATGAAAGTTTCATACTTTATGGCAGAAAATGCAACTCTACGGCAGCAAATGGGTGGTGTTGGTGGAGTCCAGCCCCCCAGCATGGTACCACCAGCCCCGGGAATGTACCCTCAGCCAGCCATGATGTATCCTTGGATGCCTTATGCCCCACCTTATATGGTGAAGCCGCAAGGTTCCCAGGTGCCATTGGTCCCTATCCCGAGATGGAAACCTCAACAACCTTCTCAGGCACCAAGGGTAGTTAAGAAGGTGGATAATAAGAAGAATGAGGGACAGAAGGTTAAGAAAGTTGCAGGTGTTAGTTTCCTGGGTTTAGTGTTTTTCATACTTTTGTTTGGAGGCTTGGTACCGTTGGTTAACGTGAGGTATGGAGGAGTTAAGGAGGCATTCAGCGGCAGAGAAAGTTATGTTGGAGGTGGTTATCACCAGAACTATCATGGTAAGGTGTTGATGAAGAATGGGACTGATGGTATTGGAGAGGGCAGGTATAATGGAAGTGAACCTCTTGCTGCATCATTATATGTTCCCCGGAATGATAAACTTGTTAAGATAGATGGCAACTTGATTATTCACTCGGTTTTAGCAAGTGAGAAAGCTATGGCATCTCACCTAGAGGAAGCTGACAAGACTAGTCTTGCTGTCCTCAAAGATTTAGCACCTGCTGTTCCTGTCACTGGTGTGGCAAGAGCTGGTGCCAGGCACCCTCCGCTAAGGGCACTTGGTTCTGGTTCAGCAGACAAGGATGGTGTGAAGTCATCTGATGGGAAGATGCATGAATGGTTCCGTGAAAGCCTTGCAGGTAATCAGATGTCCTTACCCATCTATTTATTTTTTGAGATTCTTGCATTGTTTATATTATTTGCCACTGTTTTCGATCAACCCATTCTGCTAATTGGTGGCTTAATTATATCATAGCTAATTTACAACAAAAATATCAGACTGAGTTATGAGCAAAATTATGATGACATGGTAGGTAGCGAGTGTATTGGTATAAAGTAATGCATGGTTGTTATGTGGACCTGCATTATCTGCAATTCTTGGACATAGATTTCTTAACTTTTTGAAGTTGCTACTCAGGGTGACACTTTACTCATATTCTAGATATTTGAGGACCTTTGTAGTACATATTTGGAAAGATGAAATTTGTCAACCCAAATGTGTTAGTATTTATTTATGATATCAGAAGAAGTAATGTGATTGTCTACTTAGTTATTGGTGATAGAAGACACAATGCACATCTGCTGGATGGAGAAGTACTGTTTTTGGCCTCTTAGTAATTATGTTGAAAATGAGTACTTGTCACAAAAATCTGACGGGCTGTTTGGCATGGAGTTTAATTGGGTGGACATATATATAACTGGGTTTTAATTGAGTTGAAAACATGTGTTTGGGATAGAGTTATGGATTCATAGGGTTTGTAAGAATGAATTGACATGTGTTAGAAAGAATTGATGGATTTTGATAGTTTTAAGGTTATTTGTAATTTTTTTTAATTGGTTTAAGATTGTTAGTATAAATAACAAATAAAGATAGAGAAAGAGTAGGGTAGAAAGAGAAAGATAATTGTTTGGTTGAGTTGAGAGAGAGTTATAATTGTTAATGTGGCAAATGCATGTCAAATGCTACGCGCCCACCCCTAGACTATAATGCTATGCCAAATACTTGAATGGACTTTAGCAGAGTTTGGATGGACTTTAGTCCTATGCTAAGCAGCCCATGAGATTTTAACTCATGATTGAGTTACTAAAAATACCTCTGGTTTTGTTAATGAAACTCTTATCTGGCTAATCATAAGTTAGTCTCTTTGGGGACCATTCTAATAGAGGGACTAAAAGGGGCTAACAAACATTATATGTATAAAAAAAATATTAGAGGTTTTTAGTAAGAACATCGGTGTTATTTATACACAACACAATGTACATAAAATGTTAACTCATAAAACATTATTAATATTGTTTAAAACATTATACTTATACTTAAGAACATCAGTCAGTCCCTCATATCCTCCACCAAGGCATGTCTCATTCAAGGCTTTGTGTAATGCTAATGGTTATTTGAGGTGGAAAATGAAAAGAGTTTTGTGTTATTGCCTGTATGTTCATGTTTCAGTAAGCATAACTGCCTTCCTCAACTCTTTTTATCCAGGGCCAATGTTGGCTTCCGGCATGTGTACTGAAGTTTTCCAGTTTGATGTGTCATCCGCCATAGTTCCTGCAAGTACTAAAAGAAATATTTCTGAAGAGCGGAATCAGAATTCTACACAACTCACCCAGGGGAGGAATAGAAGAATCCTCTATGACCATCTTGTTCCCCTTCCTGATTCTTCTCTCAATATTTCTAGAGAACCTGCTGGGAAAACTCCGCACAGGGAGAACTTGAATGGAAATAAAAACACATCTTCGATGGTAGTTTCTGTTCTCGTTGAACCGAGAGAGGCAGGTGATGGTGATATGGATATGGATGGTGTTATGGGAAAGAAATCCCTTTCACGTATATTTGTTGTGGTATTAGTTGACAGTGTTAAGTATGTAACTTACTCATGCATGCTTCCCTTCAAGAGCTCTTCTACTCCCCATCTAGTGACTACCTGAGAAGTCTGAGTGAGAGCGATAGAAGTTTGTCGAACCAGTTTTGTGAATACTCGAGGTTAGCATAGTTTATAGTAGTAGGGTTTGTAATTCACAACTTGTATACTCTTTTTCTTTATTTTGGGAATAACTTGTATACTTACATGGACATGGAGTTCTACATACATCAGATGCTGATGTTAACTGATGTATTATTGTGTTCTTTTCTCTCTCTCAACTCCTTATTTCATTACAGTTTTCACTTCATTTCTGCCTTGTTCAAATTCTTTAAATTCTTGGTTAAGGTTTTATTAGCAGTTGGATGTATCAAACTATCAATCATGCGATGGATGTGAACAATGTACATCGAGAAGATGAACACAACACTTTGGAAGGCAAGAATTTCGGTAAATTTCTATTCAGAACATAAGAATCATTCTCGCAACTTTACAAATCAATTTCAGATTCTAAGTCGTCTGAAATCTGAATCACTGGATGGATCTTCGTCTGTGGTGTAGATATCCTGATTCTCACTTGTGAACATAGCAAAAAGTGCCGGGACTGTTTCTAAACTTCAAAAGAATCAAGTATTGCCTGTAAGGTCTTCTGAGATGTCTGCCATTGTTTATCATTAGCACTGGCAACAAAGAGAACAACGGTGCTTCCTTTTGCGGTTGCCTTTGCTAAATTGTGAGTTCCAGTTAGCGCATATGGAGTCTCCAGAACATATTTATAATACTGCAACAATAAAATACTTATGGTTACTCCGCATTACATGGTACCAAGTTTCAGTAGGTACCATGGCTGAGTATATAATAAAATACACAGCTCAAGAAGGAAAAAGCCATACCGTTTGATCTCCTCGTTTCTCAATAGAAGTTTCTAGGAGTTCATCAGGGTCCAGTGTATTTCCGGTGACAAAGGGACCAAGAGAAGCAATGAGTTTCTCTGGGCTCCCAATATCTTCTATTGTCGCATTGGGTTTATTCGTAAGGCGTATCAATGGAGAAGCTACCACCTGAATTTTCCCCTGTTTTTCATCTTCAAATTTGACCTCTACCCAGGGCTCAGCGCACTTAGGTTGGCAGTAATTCCCCGATAATATGTTGGCTACTCGCATCTGTTTCCATGTTGGTGGAATGATGAACTTATACGGCTGTACATTTCCTGCAAGGAACTAGATTCAGAGCTTTATAAGCCACAGAGAAATAATGTAATCAAAAGCAAAAACCAGATGGATCGTTCAGATCTCTAAAATTGACTTGATGTAAATACAAATGCTTACAATCATGTCTAGTTCTGAAACGGGAAATACAAAAGCTCTTGGATTGAAAAAGAAAAAGCTAGTTCCACTTAACACTAGAAGACCGATAATATGCATTTTGCGAAGTACCTAATTCCAGAATTTCCAGTACTAACAGAATCATAAGGGGTATAAATATTAAGTTGCATCTAACGGAATTCGGGGTTTCATGCTGAAGATAAACCTTTAATTCTGAATGAGAGAGCATTAAAGCAATTTTAAGAAGTGGGGGTGCATTTTTTTCTCTATTATGACAAGCGGAATTAAGAAAATTCAATTCAAGTGAGAAGCCACACAAGCGGGTAGTCTTGCTCTCCTTACAGGACGATCAGATAGTTATGATTCTGAATACAGTTATCTGTCCAACTAAGTCATCAATGAGAAGCCTTTTCTCAAACTTAAAGAGTTTTATAGCAGAAGCAAACAGGTTAGTAGGTTACCATCCATGTGCTAACTTAACATTCCCCGACATAATTTAAAGACCCAGACAAAATTGGATACAGCACAATACTATGTGATTTGACCCTTTTCTGGCATATTGGCAAGTCATAGACAGGTAACTTAAAATAAATAAGTCAATTTTATCAATCTTTCCATCCGGCATACGGTATGTTAATGTCCTCCAAAGAAAACCAAATTCATCTTCCGGCATACAAACCATGCATTATTGCATTAGACCTTTCACATACTAACATAAACAAGTATACCTAAGTAGGTTATAGAGATTTTGCGGTAGCATTTTGGGGCATCTTGTGACGTTTTCATTACTCTACTTGCAAATAGGATGCATGGGTTCTAGAAGCCTTCTACACTTGGGCTAGGAAGCGGCTCTAGAAGATATCTCAGCTCAATTTTTATTTTTTTTACAGTTTTTTCATTTTAGACTTGAGATTAATTCTATCTGAACCAGGAATATCGCTTATATAACACCATCAGCCATAATACCAGTTCATAAGATAAATAACAACCTTTACTACTACTCCCAATAAACTGCAATTGGGATAATTAACTACCATATTTTCACTTGTTATCACTTATCATCAACAACATTGCTCAATCATCCGCCAAAGTTACAAATAGAAACCATGCATCAGCCCTTCCACATACTAACATAAAGGAGTATAACTTAGTAGGTTATGGAGATTTTGCGGTAGCATTTTGAGGCATCTTGTGATGCTTTCCTTAGCCTACTTGCAAATAGAGATTATGGCTAGAATCCCACATAGAAAGCGGCTCTAGAAGATATCTGAGCTCAACTTTTTTTTTCTAGTTTTCCATTTTAGACTTGAGATGAATTCTACCAAACCATAAATATAGCTTGCTTACATAATACCAGCAGTTGATAAGATAAATCACAACCTTTACTACTAGTCTACTCCCAGTAAACTGCAATTGAGATAGTTAACTAGCATATTATTTTCACTTATAATCAACAACATTGTTCAACCTTTTTACAATCTAGTAGGGATGAAATTAATAAATACATGTATAATTTGGTGGCATACCAAGAAATAAAGTGAAATCATCAGAAAACCCACATCTTCTCAAAATTAATAGTTCCGTTAACTTTGACTAAGCGAGTACTAAAATTGGTAAAAAACGAAACAAAGGGTACCAAAAGTGGACGGTAACAACTAAAGGTACCAAAATCGGATCTGTGCACGAAAAATGGATTTTTCCGAGTCAAAATTAGCGAATTAGCAGATTCATTCAGTTCAGTTATGCTTAATTGTTTTTCAAACTCATCTCAAGGTACAGATTTTTCCCCATGAAGCAGGCATTACATTAGTAAAAAGTGAGTTGAGCAAGTGAAGTAGCAGCAGTTTACCAGCACGAAGAGCAGGGGTGTCCTTGGGAGTGGCGGTGAAGAGAACGAAAGAAGGGTCGATAGAAGACTTGGGAAGGTAGGATCCCACCGCGATTTCTTTAGCTTCGGAAGGAGAAACCAGAAATGGCAGTGGCAGTAGACTTACTGATCCACTAACGAATAGCTCCCTTCTCGATAAACTGGGATTCCAATCTCGATTCTTATTGTTGGCTCTCTCAGGAATACAGACTCGGGTTTTTGATGACGGAATTACTGGGATCGTGGAGACTAGACAATTTGCTGCCATTTTTGTTTGTGGTTGGTTGGTTGCCTTCTTCTCTTATCTGCTTTCCTTTCTTTTGGATTTTATAGTATGGCTACTACTGTCAAACGGACCCATCAATCCAAACTAATTTGTGGACCTTAGCTCATGCCAATACTATTCATGTTCCATGGGCATGCAAGTTTTCTGAGCCTAATGCCGGTTGAACCGCTACCCGGTGAGAAGTAGACAGTCGACCAAAATCAACAAATCAATGAACGGTTTTAAACCGATAAATACGTGATTCTCAAGATATACAAAAATAAAATTAATATAAAAGTACTCCATATTTGACTTTAACACAATAAAGTCAAGTTACATGATTTGACTTTATTGGTTATCAGGCTCTTGTTGCTAACAAAAAAAAACTTCCACGCAGATGAACAATAATTCACATAAGGAAAACACAAGTTCTTTGCCTATGTCCATGTCCAAACAATGGACCACATATTTTTGAGAAAACAAAAGCTTTACCTCATCATCTCATGCACTTATCACTTCATCCATCTCGTTTTGTTGTTTTTTCTCCATACCAGAGTAGTTTCCCGGTGAAGCAAATCTCTACGTATCATGAAAGCAACGATGTTGTTCAGTTACATTATTAATCATGTCCACAATAGCCTCCAAACGAGTCTCAACTTTGATTTGTCTAATCCTTTTATTCAAAGCACATTCCATAACCTTTTATAAAGCATGTATCTTTGATCCATACACAGTGAGGCAATTGAGCGACTCCCAAAAGCCCCATAGAAATCCTACATCCTCGTTTAATAATTGAGAGACTCCTAAAAGCACATTCCACGTGGTATATTGGTTTTTATTTCATAAAAAACACACTATACAAATGTAGACTTATACGTTTAATAATGAAAGTTAATCGATCCACCGTCTCTTGAAACCCCCGAAGATATCTTGGGTTCCATATGTTCTAAGTTTTTGTTGCATATACCATGGAAAATTTCTGCATAGGTGTAACATACCTGAAGTTCATTGATTAATTTACCTTTATATAATCCGCATTAGCAATGCGAGGAAGTTCATGTTGCTCCTCTACCAGTTATAAGTTCACATATTCACCTTCCAACATGGCAATGTCAATGTAGGGCATAGATTCCTCTTCGCAGACAAAATCTTCAATTGAATTTCACCTTATCTGAAGCCAATCTCTCTTGAATAGCCAATCAAACGAAGTGCTTAAGTTTATTAGAATCACTTCATTTACCGATTAAACTTGTAGCCGCTGATAAATGTGGAGATGAATTGCTATTCAAGATGAGCATAATGAATACAATATGCTCATCGTGCAACAAGGTATCAGAATAGCAGTATCGATAAAGAAGGAATGAGTTGGCCACATTAAGATCCTGAGAAGAAGCAAGTTCATTGCAGAGCATAAGACTCTGTTCACTTCATTTGAACATAACTTATTTGTAATATAAAAAACAAAACAACTAAACAAATCTGAGCTGAACTTAAATTAATAAGTTTTTAAACGAAGAGAACATAGCCTAAGTCCAAGCAACATGAGTACTACTCTGCATTGCACAAAATGAAATGACCACCGGAAGAGTATTCCATGAGCCTGCTACAAAATCTGAAGATTACTTCAACGGCTGATTCAATAAGAGTTTCATATTCACATTTCTAATACATGTCAACCTACGGGCACACTAGAAGCGTATATTAGCAGTTGTACAAATTAGTTTGTGTATATGTATTCTCGACACAATTATTATGCTATACGTACATGTGTATTCAAAACATGTACATTTTGTTAGTAAAAAGTTATAAACATGTTACTTATGTCCAATATATATTTCTCTCCCTCATCTCTTGTTATCTTGTCCATAATATAGGTGTAAAATTCAGATTGAATCCTAAATATTTGTAATTCTTTAACATCTCAAAAATGGACAATTCTTAAATGTGTTGGGAGTTGAACATAAAACATGGTAAATTGCTAACAAAGGCAAATGATTAAATAAAGTGTGTCCTATTTGGTTTGGACTCTTGTCCTTTCTTGAGAAATGAGAATGTTTTATTCCTAATTCCCAAATTTATTAGGGATCCCTATGCTTAATGGCGCTGTTGCAGGCTATAATGAACAGCCATTTCAAACACCTTCAGATTCCTTACTAGATATCGTCAAAGCACAAAAGACACAGTTACAGAATTGGCATTGAATTTATCGAAACGAAACAAAAACCGAGTGAGCATACGAGATTTTTGAGGTACGGCAGTAGAGGGCTTGATCAGAAAGGGTTAAAGATTTCTGTTTCAGGTAATCGGATATTCTTCCATTTCCCTAGCTTTTTGTAGTCCTTATTTGTATGTTTCTTCGTTATTGTTGCTGATTGACGAATATACTGAATCAATTCGCTTTGTTTGGTTCTTGATCTGATAGGATTTGGCACGAATAGATCTGAAAATGGTGTTTCTTTAACTTTTACTGTGATGGGTTGTGTCTTACATGTATGTTTAGTCATCAGTTGTTACTGAGGAAATGAATATTGGAGGTGGATTTTGATATGCATAAATGCTAATTGCAGGGCGAACATTTATTTAACTTTACCCTTCTTGGTGTGGTTCCTGGGTCTTTAATCATCTATTCATAGTCGAAATTTGTAAAGATTATGGCTTTTGACATATGCAGGCCACTTGTTTGAGAAATTGCAAATATGAATGCGAAAGCGAATAGGAGAAATGTGACTGAGAATGGCGATACCGGTGAGGATTCTGTTCTCGCGACCCTCATCAGCAATGGAGAGGATTTGGGTCCGATGGTCAGGCTTTCTTTTGAGACGGGAAAGCCGGAAGCTCTTCTGCTGCAGTTGAAGAATGTGGTTAGAAAAAAGGAAATTGAAATTGAGGAGCTGTGTAAGCTCCATTATGAGGAGTTTATTCTTGCGGTTGATGAGCTGCGTGGTGTCTTAGTTGATGCGGAAGAGCTGAAAGGTGAGCTAGCAAGTGATAACTTTAGGTTACAAGAAGTGGGTAGCGCCTTACTTACTAAATTGGAGGAGCTTCTTGAATCCTATTCGATTAAGAAGAATGTTACAGGAGCCATTAAGACGTCCAAGGTTTGTGTACAAGTATTGGATCTTTGTGTCAAGTGCAACACTCACATCTCTGAAGGTCAGTTTTACCCCGCGTTAAAAGCTATTGATCTGATTGAGAAGAATTACTTGCAAAATATTCCTGTTAGGACGCTAAAGATGTTGGTTGAGAAGAGAATACCTGTGCTAAAGTCTCATATAGAAAAGAAGGTCTGTAGTGAAGTTAATGAATGGCTAGTTCATATAAGAAGTGCTGCAAAGAATATTGGACAAACTGCTATAGGATATGCTTCGTCCGCTCGCCAGAGAGATGAGGACATGTTGGCTCGTCAAAGGAAATCAGAAGAGCAGAGTTTTTTGGGTTTGGAAGATTTCACCTACACATTAGATGTTGAGGAAATTGATGAAAATTCAATTCTAAAGTTTGATCTGACCCCTCTCTACAGAGCATTTCATATTCATAATTGTCTTGGGGTTCAAGAACAGTTTTGTGATTATTATTACAAAAATCGACTTCTCCAGTTGAAATCGGATTTGCAGATTTCATCAGCCCAACCGTTCCTGGAGTCCCATCAGACCTTTTTGGCTCATATTGCAGGTTATTTCATTGTCGAAGATCGAGTTTTAAGGACATCTGGTGGACTTCTCTCGCCTACGGAGTTGGAAACAATGTGGGAAACAGCTGTAGCAAAAGTAACTGCAATTTTGGAGGAACAATTTTCCCTTATGGACTCAGCAAGCCAACTTCTCCTTGTGAAGGATTATGTGACTCTCTTTGGAGCAACTCTTAGACAATATGGCTATGAAGTGGCCACAGTACTTGAAACTTTGAACACTAGGCGTGATAAGTATCATGAACTTCTCTTGACGGAGTGTAGGCAACAAATCATGGATATCCTTGCCCGTGACACATATGAGCAGATGGTTATGAAAAAGGAGTCAGATTACCAGTCAAATGTCCTCTTGTTTCATCTTCAAATCTCAGATATAATGCCGGCTTTTCCATATATTGCTCCTTTCTCATCTATGGTTCCAGATTGTTGCCGAATTGTCCGCTCATTCATTAAAGACTCTGTTAATTACTTGTCTTACGGGGCACAGATGAATTACTTCGATTTCGTGAAGAAATATCTCGACAAACTCTTGATTGATATCTTGAACGAAATCATACTTGAAGTGATTCACAGCGGTACAATTGGTGTGTCTCAGGCTATGCAGATTGCTGCTAATATTGCTGTTCTAGAAAGGGCCTGCGATTACTTTCTCCAGCATGCTGCTCAACAATGTGGTATACCTGTCAGATCAATTGATAGGCCTCAAGGTGGTTTAATGGCCAAGATAGTCCTTAAAACTTCAAGGGATGCTGCTTATCTTGCTTTACTATCTTTAGTAAACTCCAAACTGGATGAATTCATGAAACTTACTGAAAATGTGAATTGGACTTCTGATGCTGATGCTTCACAGCATGCAAATGAGTACATAAATGAGGTTGTCATATATCTTGATACTGTTATGTCCACTGCTCAACAGATTTTACCTTTGGATGCATTGTATAAAGTTGGGAGTGGTGCTTTGGAGCATATATCCAACTCTATTGTGGGAGCTTTCCTCAGTGACAGTGTAAAGAGGTTTACTGTAAGTGCAGTCACGAGCATCGAGAAAGACCTAAGGGCATTAGAGTCTTTTGCGGATGATAGGTTTCACTCTACAGGGCTGCATGAGATATACAAAGATGGGAGTTTTCGTGGTTGCTTAGTGGAAGCAAGACAACTGATAAACCTTCTCTTGAGCAGCCAGCCAGAGAATTTTATGAATCCGGTGATAAGAGTGAAGAACTACAATACCCTGGACTATAAGAAAGTGGCTACTATCTGTGATAAGTACAAAGATTCGGCTGATGGACTTTTTGGTAGCCTTTCAAATAGAGCCTCAAAGCAAAGTGCGAGGAAAAAGTCGATGGACATGTTGAAAAAACGACTGAGGGATTTCAATTGAGAGTCAGGAAGCTTATGATGATCCATGATTAGGTGACATTTTAGGTCCTGAGTACTATTTATGAATTTAGTGAATAACTCCAGTTTTTATTTGTCGCAATTTTTTATTTTTAGAATATAGCCAGATGCTCATTTTCTAGTCTAGAGTTTACAGTTTAAGTTGTTACTTGTAAAACATTCAATATCTCACAGCCTATATAAGAATGGGCTTGCTTTCTTTTCAACTCAATTAGAAGGGGGAACAAAAGTAAAAAAAGAGAGTAAAGAATGGGGTTAATAAATTATATGTTTACTTCTATCGAGTTTCATGCACAGTTGTGGTCTGTCCTATCTTGACAGGTATCAGTACATACTTTTAGGAAGATCATCATGGTCTGCGGATAGTGTTCTGATGGTAAGTTTCCATGTATGCTATTTAAAGTTCTAAGGTTAGCCTTTTCAGCTGATTATAGATCTTAACTTGCATGACATGCAGGATCTTCCATATTCAATTTATTTCTGTATTTTTCTGATTTAATTCTATGTCTGCGACAGTTATAATGTATTCTATATCTCACACACACACACACACACACACACACAAAATCCCAGTCATCCCCGATCCCGCTATCCCAGATTTTTTGGTTGGGCGTGAGGCAACGTGATACGGGGTAGACCACTGGTCTGCGTGATGGTAATAGGAGTTCCAGTTGCAGATTAATTTGGATAGTGTAACCAATGTTGAAAATCCTGCTGGGATAGCGTGCGATCCCGCTATTCCGGAGCATTTTAAGGCCTGCTTGGGTCTATCCCGGTTGCATAGCATCCCGGATGATCTCGGTGTTTCTCGCACCTGGATCCAGGCAAATTGCGGCAGGATAGCGCCGAGACTGATTTTTTAGGGCAATTGACCGATTTACCCTCAATTCCCCTTTTTGAAAAGGAATTGATACTGCATTAATATTAGATAAGTCTGGTAGTGCTACAGGAGTCTTTAGCTATTACATCTGATAGCCACGTAGGGCAAATGTCCCAAATAAAAGGAAAGCAAGTAAAATTATTACAAAAGGTGCCTTTGCGGGCTATTCTGCCAAAAGTTCTTTTACTAGCTTCCTTTGCTAGGTGATCTGCTACTGCATTTTCTTCTCGATTCAAAAAAGAGATAGTGACATGTGCCATTGCATCCATGGTTCTTCTGGTTTCCTCAAGTATGAGTTGCTGGTCTCCTCTTTGCTTGTCTATATGACTATCTGAAAAATTCTATGACTTATTATTAATTTGGTCATTGTAAGCTTATTTGAACTTTCCATGTGCTTATATGTTCATTCTGCATGTTATGTTATAAGTATAATATATATCACTTTAGTAGTTGGTCATCCTGCTCCCGCCATTCCGGATTTCTTGTCCTCCCGTTACGTGCAGCAATCCAGGATTGATAACATTGAGTGTAACATAGCTGTATGATTTAGCTCGTGGAATTCTGATAATTAATGTAAAGATGGTAAATGAGGGCTACTTCCTACTATTGCTTTCTTAGAGCTGGAAGCTATATTCTGGTGTATGTTGCCTTTAAATGACACTTGCATACTTATAAAACCAAGAATCTACTAATTTCTTGTGCTTCGAATGAAAAAGGAAGTACCCAGCCACAGAGCAACACTTAGCTTAAAGGTATCTCCAATGTTCATAAATTTCTTACAGCAGCGCTTTGTATAGTGTCGCATTTTTTCTTGTTAGTTCCTGTTTGTTCAATTGTTCTTATTTGATGCGTGCTTTACATTCTCTTCTCTCAGTTTTCCGTGCACCTATTCAAGTGTTAGCTCACTTCCATGTGAGGTTGTTTCTTGTCAGGATAGACCAGCTTTACCCTTATATGATGCATAGCTTCTACGCAAAATATTAGATATCGAACAGAGCTGTCCACTATATTGTGTCATTGGATAGTTACTCTTTAATTTCTGATATTGTTTGTGTAGCTGAAGTATAATAACTAAGCTGCCTTTCCTGGACAAGTTGTGTTGAGAGGGATCTTCTTGCTTTTGCTACCCTTTGCAGTTAAACGTAGTTGTGTTGCCGTTTTTATTGTCTTTGGATCATCTGTTTTCTACTATTATGCCTCAGTTCTATATTTTGCATATCTACCAATATTCTGTATTCCAGTGGAATCGTAAACAGTTTTTGAAACGATGCCTTGGTCTCTTAACTATATGGTTGTTCCGACCTATGTTGCTCGATCTGTTGGATAAACTAGTGCTGTTGTAGTTGGAAGTTTGAACAAAATATAGGAGTCAGCTCTTCTCTGGTTTCAGGATCATCTTGCGGTGTTACATATTCAAACACTAGCTTTTCTCTAAGAAGTTTGCAGAATTCAGTTAGTCCATAAACTGCTCTAAAGTTCTGGTTTTGTACTAAATTTAGACACCTGCTGACAGAAGCTATAAACTTCGTATGTACTGTATGCGATATGTGCCTGGTCGGGCAAGTATAAATCGACAGAATGGAATGTTCAGGTCGGAACCACATACTAAAATAAACCACTACTTTATCATCATTGCTGCAGCACAAAGCTGTTTCTTGTAGTTCTCAACTTAGTAGTATTTCATTTTTGTTGTCTACAGGTCTACATGAGATGGACATCTTGATTTATCGTTGGTGGCTGCGACATGACATCCCAGATCATCTGTAAGCTGTCTTTAGGTGCTTTCGAAACTAAATCATGTCGAACGCCTCATGTGAAATTGCAGTTTATATAAATATCATTAAATGTCACCAGCCACATGACTTCAAATATACTCTATCCGTCCTGCATAATTTCACACACTGTCATTTTTAGACGTCTTACAGAATACCATAAGTAAAAAGAACCATCACATACCCAACAAATAATAAACAATTTTAACTTCAAATATTTACACATTTTGACATTAAAATAAAAAGTGTAGCAGTTTCTTTATGTTTTTATCATTTTTAGTCTTCACATGATTCTATGCCTCACTCTGATAGGTAGCCCACCCTTCATCCTTAGGGTCAGAGACAATACATATTCCGGGCACCTGCCATTTTCCAACAACACATCTATTTCAAACCTTTCCAAAAGAGAGGCTGCAATAGATTTCATCTGAATGTAGGCCATTTCTTTCCCAAGACACATCCGCGGTCCTCCATGAAACACCGGAAACTTGAAAGGATTTTCCGGTTTGTAAATCCCGTGAATGTCGATCCACCTTTCCGGCTTATACTCACGACAATCTTGTCCCCAGATGTTCTCCATTCTACCCATTGCGTAGGTCATGTATGAAATAAACCAGTCCTTGTGAATAACAGTTCCATCTGGTAAGATATCCGTCTCTTTACAAGCCTTTGTGTCCACAGGCACTGGTGGATACAGCCTCATGGCCTCTGAAATTGACGCATGAAGATAATGCATTTCGCGAAGCTCGTCCAATGTGAAAATTTCACCAGTCGATTTCCTAGTTTGTTCACGAATAATCTTCAGCTCTTTTAGTATGTTATTCTTGACATTAGGCCTTGTGGATAGCAACCAAAAGAACCAAGAAAGAGCAGATGAAGTTGTGTCTCTCCCGGCTAAAATGAAACTAATGACCATATCTCTGAGAAATTCAGCTGAATTTTCACCACCTTCTATAAACCTGGACAATAGATCTTCATCTTTCTTATCACTTTTCTCTTGCATTCTCGTTCTTATTATCTTCTCGGCAAATTCGTGGACGATAGCGATCGATTTCTTCAACTTTTTCTCCGATCCCAGGTTGAAGAACTTCTTGATTAGGTACATGTTTGGCACAACATACATAAATCTACCTGTTATGAAGGAAACGTATAGAATATCATGTTGGGATACCTGTCGAGATAGGACGAAATAACACTTGTGATCCCAACAAATTTAAACTATCATTGTTATTTTCGCAATTAAATTAACACTAACCAAACATTGTCGGTTTATATGTGATATTCTTGTAAAACTGATGATCCTCTTAAATATGAGGAAGCGTCATCTCTCTCATACCCTGTGTTTGATATGCCCACCTAATTTATACTAACGTAATATGAATTTTTATAATATTTTTAGGAAAATTAAGTATTTTTATAAGACTTGTTCTTTTTTTGATATACCGTAGTGCATGAAGTTTTTTGAGGACGAATGACTGAAGGAGTATTTCATATTAAAAATCCTCACCCGCTCCCGCAATGGATCCGTCCCTAATATTAAACTATTGAAAAACAAATTTAAAAAGATTATAGATAATCAATTAAGGGGTTGGAATCAACTTATTTTAATCACTCTTGACAACAATATTAGTCTCAGTCTATGGTCTACACTAGAGCACAAACAATAACCACATCTACATGCAAAAACCAAAAAGTCAGAACTTGATCGCCCATTTTAAAATGCAACAAGCCGACAGTTGAATCTAAATTTTGTTGTTGTTTATTACATCTGTAATCACCAGTCAAGTTGTAATATTAAGTTATTTTAAAATCCGTTTAGTCTATATACCAGTCAAGTTGTAATATTAAGTTATTTTAAAGTCAGAACTTGATCGCCCGTTTAGTTTTTTTATCTCTCTTCCATATAGTCTCGACAACAAGATTCATCCCTCTAAATGTCTTCGTTCTATCGTAAGTATAACTTCGTTTCTTTACAATATTTTATTTGTATGTATCATGATTTGTCACTACTTTTCTTTATAATATGCTTCTATAATGTGTTTTATATAAGATTTTGTTTTGTGATATATTTTGGATTTTGGAAAAAAAAAAAGTTGACGCAATTTGGCCAATTCGGTTTGGTGATATGTCCACACTATGTTGGAATTAAGAGAAAAATTCAATATAAGTGAAAAGGATGGATAATAGAAAAAGGATTAGAAATTTCGGGTACCCAAATACCCGAATTCGGGTTCCCGTTTCAATCCAAAACCCAAAACCCAAACCGAAATACTCGAAGCCAAAATACCCAATACCTGAAATACCCAACCCGATATCATGTACCATTGATTATTTGGAATGAATAAACTAATTTATATAACAATTAAATTACCTGAGCTAAGATTTGCAGCATCTTCAAAGGCCTGCATGAACTCAGCACCAACTACTGTACTAGTAGTAGTGGTTGACGTTCCATCATCTTCTCCAAGCCCCAAACAAGCCGGATCAACATTAAACGCCACTTTACAAACATTATCAAACGCAAATCTCTCCAGAACGTCCTGCAAATCCAAAACCCTCTCCGTTTTCGCCGCCTTTTCCAGCACAGGTACCAATCTTGTTTCCATTTCCAAAAACACGTTCTCCATCACAAAACTCCTCAGCGATTTCGTGTTGAATTCATAGCTCGCCGTCTTCCTCTGTACCTTCCACATCTCCCCGTCTGAGTTGAATATCCCGACCCCGAGGAAATCTTGGAGAAGGGTTATGAACCGTGGGCCTTTTGGAAAATGATATGCAAGAACGAACTGTTTCATTAAAAACTTTCTAACTAATTTTTTTAAACGAGTAATTTACAATCAAAGTTCGTTAAAAAAAAGTAAGAAAATGATCTTTTACGGAATGGAGGGAGTAAATAATAACCTCACCTTTTGGGTAGTTCTCGAAGTTGGATTTGAGCATGTGTTCGACGAGTAGGGGGTTGGCGGTCAGGACACCGTGGACTTTGCCAGGGCGGCGGAAGACAGAAGTGTTGGTTGGGGTTGCGGCAAGGACGGCGGTAGTCCAGTCGAGGAATCGGTGGCGGTTGAGGACGAAATCAGGGAGGGTGCCGAACAGAGGGTAGTGTCTGAATCCATGTGGGGTTTGATGGGAGCGAAAGATGAAGTAGAGGAAAAATGTGAAGATGACGAAACAGAGTGTTCGGAGCAGAGTGTCCATGACCAGTAGTGTAGAGATAGACCTGAATTTGATCAGAAATGATGACACAATGGTTTTGCTTAGCTATTGTGATTGTGTGGTTGTGTTTTGAATCCAATGCACAATCATGCTATTGTACATGACAAAATTCCATTGACTTAATTCATGTTGAGGTTTTGGTCGAATTAAACTTTTTTTCTATTGGGAGTCGGTCTAGTGGTAAGGAGTTGGGTTGTACGCAGGAGGTGCAGAGTTCGAACCCTGATAGTGTTGACAAGAAATAAGTAGTGGTAATTGAGCCCTTGTAATATAATTAGCTTATTCCAAAAAAAAAAAAAAAAAAAAAAATTTTTCTAACCCTTCTAGATTGCAATTGCATAGCAGCTAGCACATCAAGTGAAAATTATTCTTTACTTGTAATATAATTAGCTTATTTAAAATTTTTTTTGTTAATTTTCTGACCCTTCTAGATTGCAATTGCATAGCAGCTAGCACATCAAGTGAAAATTATTCGGGAAATTTACAAAAGACCTGCGCGGCCATTTCTTCATCCGCAGGTCTTTTTTTGTTTCCTTTTTTTGAGTGTCTAAACGTCGGAATTTAGACATAGTTCCTTCTTGAAAGTTGTAGATATTGGTCTTATCTACGCGTGGACACCAAGATCAGGTCAATCGGAGTTCATATGAGAAATTTATGGCCAAAATGCCAAGGCTGCTCCACCGTAGTTCGAATTTCGCGCGCTTTCACTTAAACGGCTCTAAAATATCCGTCCTAACTCCGAATCCACTTCCGTTTCGATCGATCAACTCCGTTTTCAACCACCTTTCAGGTCTTGGATCGCATAAACGAAATATTTTTCGAATTTATTTTTTTAAAAATTTTCCGATTTATGTTTAGTGTTGTTATTTTGTGTTCGATCGTGCATGTTAATGTTTTTTTGTATAAACGAAATATTTTCCGGAAAAAAAAATTTCATTCATTTTTTTCCGATTTATGTTTAGTGTTGTTATTTTGTGTTCGATCGTGTATGTTAATGTTTTTGTGTTTGCATATACGAGTTATTTCGATTTTTCGTTAAGTTTGTAAGATTGTTTTCCAGTTGGGGGCATTTTGGTAAAGTTACAAATATTTTGTGTTGCGTTTAGCCGAAAACGTGTTGCATTTAGTAGCGCCCGGAGAAACAACTGTTATGGCTGGAGATCGAGCCACTGGTGGAGCTACCCGTTTTTCTCTCTCTTCTCGGATCTAGTCTTCCTCTTGGATTTGAACAGTGTTTTTGAGGACTATATATCCGCTTGGTCTGTTTCATGTCTTTCTCCTATTGGGTTGAAGTATACACTTATTTTATTGTGTGGATCATTGCTACCCATATGATACTCCCTTCGTTCCATATAAGTTGTCCTCTTAGATTACACTATGTGAAGAAGAAAGCATCTTCAAGAAGCCTGTAACATTTTGGCACACATTTGAGCAATATTGTTGACAACACCACCGGTAGAACGAGCCAATTCAACAGGGAAAGATGGATCTTAATGAGTCTGTTGTAAAGCAGTGATAAACCTTTGAATTGGTGCAGATATTTGTATGCTAAAATTTTCAAATCTAAGTGTTCACTGTCTTGATAAACCTCTATAAACAAACAACTTCATCAGACATGTAACTCAAATGAAGAAGGGAGCAACTATTTAGATTGGAAAACTAAGGAAACAACCTTGGAAGGAATCAAAATACTTGACTTGGGGAATATATGGAAAAAGTTCGAGGTTACAAAGTTGAGAACTTTGGGTAGAACGAGATTTAGCTAAAGATAGGATTTTGTAATGGATCTCAATCTCCTGCCTTAGTGAATTCAAGGTCCGAGAAAGGGCGAAGTGGATTAGTTGAAGGATTACACAACCTTCACATGCCACTATAAACTCTGAGCACTTACTTTCGTCAATCAATTTGTCTAAGCGTTTATTTAATTGCTCATTGAAATCACACACTTAACTAAGTCTTCAACACTCTGAATATAAATACCAACAATCACTGCATTGTTGAGAAATACTGTTTAGACATGAAAGTTTTAGAGAGTGTTTGTGTTGGTCCCTTAGACAGCAAAGTTTGAGTCGGGGGGGGGGGGATACTAATCTTTCAGAGCCCGTGAGTATTTTTCTAGATTAAGTGCAAAGTTAGTATTTTACTGAGCAAGATACTTTTTCAAGTAGACATATAAGTTACTGAATATATATTTTAGTAAGTAAATACACATGTTTATAGTGGTTTCTGCAGGTGGTATAATCCTACAACTAATCTACTTCGCTCTTTCTCAGGACTTGAATTCATTAAGACAGAAAGTTGAGTTCCATTGCAAAATCCTATCCTTAGCTAAATCCCCTTTACACTAAGTCCCAACTTAGTAACATTGAAATTTTTATTTGACTTCCCAAGACAAATACTCTAGTTCCTTCCAAGGGGTTTTCCTTAGTTTCCCAAACTAAATAGTTTCTCCCTTATTCCTTAACACACATATTTGGTGGTTATTTGAGTGTGGTTTTCCCAAACTTACTTGTAACAATATTTCGGTTACTTTCAGTGGTCAAGAAACTCAACCAAAGTTTTTATATTTCAAAGATTTGGTAGTATATTGTTTCTGGAGAACAAGACTTATTCTTCTTCAAAAGAAAGAACTCTTTACCAGTCGCAACATCGAAGCTTTTTCTACTTCTTTACAAGTAGCTTAAAAAGATTAAGTCTTGTTAGGAACTTGTTAACTTAGAAAGACTTGAGTGTTTTTTATCGCAATAACAAGAGTGAGTTTTTGGTTACGTGGTTTCTCTAGTTCTAAGTGTTCCTATTTATAGTGCACAATAGTTTCGTTTGAAATGTACCCTTTTGATAACATTTCAAAACGCTTGAGCTAAGTTGTACTATTGTTGGTACACAGACTTTGAATTGTATTCCCCCAACAGTTTTGCTTTTTGGCAGTGAGTACTATTTTGTCTTCTAGAAAAATGTATTGCCTTATCTTTTTTTACGACGGATATTTTCATTGATTTTCAGCAACTGAATTTTCCAGTGGGTAGTATCTTCAGTGTGTGACTTAATCAACTTACTCTGTCATTTAGGTTTTCACTTGACCAAATCTTCAATACTATTTTCACTTGCTGAGAAAAAATCTTCTTCCTCTGCAGGCTTATACAACGAGTCTGAGTCTTCAGTAACTTGTATTAGTGTTAGGAATATTTGTTTAGATTTTGATCAGCAACCTAATGACTTATCTTAGCCCAGAAAGGTGGTTAGTACTCTTGGTTCACTTGAACACTGTAAAAGAGGAAACACACTAAGTATGATAGTCTAGCTAATCTTGTATAGGATGTTAGGTCTCTGAATGTAATTTTTATTTCTAAAAAGAAGACCAAGAAGAAGGCATCCAGCAGGAAAAGTTCAACGGATTTGAAGATTTGAAGACTGCACAAGAATGCTGAAGACAAAGGTTTTCAGATACCTATGATCAGATATCTTGAAGACACAAGCGTTTTTAAATAAACAGTGTTGCAAAAGATATCTGAGAAATAAAAGGTTTCTGAAACGAGGAAAGTGCCCACAGATATCTACACTCAGATAACTTGGACATAAACTATGTTTCTGAAAAGAAATATATTATAACAAATTGTTTCAACAAGTGATATCTGGAGTTGTGATAAATTCTTGAAAAGGACGTGCACAGCATCAAAGAAATCTGATAGTATAAAGATCTCTGATACAATGCATAGTTCCGTTGGCACTACAGGACAAAAGTATAGTACAATGCATTAAATGCGCGGACATAGATGTCTGAACAAAAACGGTAGCTTCTGAAGAAGAAGACAAACGTACTACAGTACTATACTCAGATATCAATAGTTTGAATTTGATTTAAGCCTAACGGATACTATTCAAACGTCACTCAAATTCATCTATAAATATCAACACTTAGACTGCTTGAGAACACACCTTAGAACACTGAACTTACATTGATTACTCTCACAAGTTCTCTCAAGCACACTACTTACCTTCAAGCTTTCCGTTGCGACCAAAGCTCTTGATTCTAAGTAGCACAAAAGTTCTAAGTGTCCTGATCCTTAACAAGCATTGCTATTTGTGAAAGAGTTGAATTAAGATTTGATATCTGAGATTCATTCTCTTGAACATTTATCATAGACTTGGGTCAGTAAAGAACAAGATACCATACATTGCAAAGTGTATTAAGTATACTTGATTCTCAGAGCTATCTGCATAACTGAACAAGTTATTAAAGAAGCTCACCTGACAAACTACCTTAACCAACACCTTAATCGGCGTGGAGTACAAGAAGTACTTAGTTTGGGAAACTAAGGAACAACTCCAGGAAAAAGGTTTCTGAGTACATGAAGTATTTGGCTGTGAAAGTCGGGGAATAACTCAGGGGGAACACTTGGTTGGGAACCTAGTGTATTTAGGAGTCGAGAGAAGATACTTGTAAGGTTACCTCAATTATCTGTCTTAGTGGATTCTAGGTCTGAGAAAGGCCGAAGTGGATTAGCTGAAGGATTACGCCACCTTCAGATACCACTATAAAAAGACTTGTGTTATTTACTTTCTGCAATTTATTAATTGCTTTATTTACCTTGCAAAGTATTTACACCTATCTTGCTGAGCACGTGCACTTATCACAGAAAAGTCTTCCACTATCTGAAATTAAGTATCAGATATCCTTACAGATATCTGAGAAACTGTGTTTATCGACAAAAGTTTTAAAAGACTATTCACCCCCCTCTAGTCTTTTACTTTGCCGTTATCTGGACCAACAAGTGGTATCGGGCGGGGAGGTTTCCCAGCATTCACCTGAACCTAGAGATATATAAGTGCCCCCTACACTTTTTTCCTTTCACCTTTTTTGTGGTTGTTGTGTTTTTTGTTGTGATGTCTTTTTTGTGGCCCCCGTTCTGAAAAATTAAAGAAAAGAATGAAATGAACAACAATGATGCTCCAAAGCTCCAAACAAATGATCATCAATGAAGATAAAGAAAAGCGTGATAAAATAGTTATTCACAACTCAGGAACTCATGGGTGTTTCTAATGAGAGAATGGAGAAGAAGAGAATCAACTTGGGGCGTTAACGGGACGTACGACGTGGGAGACCACGTTTCGAAAGTTATTTCTGAACCAAGAGATAGCCGAGCGACATCGGAAGATGGAAGAGAAATCAATTGTTATGTCGTGAATATAATATCATATCATACGTTCTCATAGCAGCACAAACAAGAGCGGAGGTAAACCGATTGAAGAAATAAATGCGGCTTTGAAAACGAAGGAAAATAAATTCGAAGTTTTGAAGCTCAAATTCCAAAACTTGAAACAAGGTCCCACAGAGACTCTTGAAGAACTAGATTTCCAGTTTACAACACTTATGAGTGACATGGCTGCACTCGGAGAAAACATGGCTGCACTCGGAGAAAGTAATAGATATACCCAGTCAGAAAAGATTAAGACTATTGTGAGAAGTCTAAATCATAACTGGGAGCACACAAAGTTTTTCTACTTTAACCAAGGAATGCCCGATATCACTCCAGTGGAACTTTTCTCTCACCTTGCCACTGTTGACTATGAGACAACTCAAAGAGAACAAACAACTGAAAAGTTGCAGAATGTTGCTCTAGTTGCTCAAGGAACTTCTGAAAAGAAGGAAGGCAAGGAGGTGACTGAGGATGCTCTTTCTGTAAAGCAAATGAGAAAATATGTCAGTCGGGAAATAGAGAGAAGAAAAGCCAAAGAGAAGCTGAAAAAGCATCTAGGCTCAAACTATCACCAGTACAAAAATATGCAAAGCTCGCTGAACAAGCCGGCTAAAAAAGCATCTAGTACTGAGGAAGCAGAAATTGGAAACGATATCTGTTTCTATTGTCAGAAACCTGGTCATTTCAAGAAGGATTGCCCTGCCTTCGACAATCTAAAGACAGGTGACAAGAAAGATAGAAGAAACTTCAAGAGAAGTCAGAGAGCTATGCTCACTGAAGAAAGGAAAAAGATTCAACTCCAACTGGATGCTCTAGACATTGAGTCTAATTCTGAGGATGAAGACTCAGATGATTCTACACTGCCTTCTCCAGAAATGTGGTGTGTGGAGTGGCTGAAGAAATCTTTCCAGATATCTCCAACATTGAATCTTGTCTAATGACTGATGAGGTAACACATACTTCTTGTTATACATATGAAAGTGATGAGGAAGGAATCAAAGATCTGGAACATCTCAGAAGAGAGCTTGATCTCTACGAAAGAGAGTTTCTAATGGTCCGAGCTAGAGCCGAAATATTTGAAGAAGAAAAGAATTCTCTTGAAAAGGAAAATTCAAAATTACTCAAGACATCTGAGGAAAAGGATGCCGAAATTGCATTTCTCAAAGCTCAGATATCTGAGACAGAAAAGTCACATGAAAAAGCATTGGCCAATTTTCAAAAGAAATGTGAAGATCTTCTTTATGAGAATGAAGAACTCAAAAAGAAAGAACTATCTTTTAATCCTTTGCCAAAGCTAGTGACACTCTTACTGAAGTACAATCTTATTTAAGAGATCCTTCAGAAAAGAGAGGACTTGAAATGGACACAGAATGAGATAGTTCTACCACTCAATAAGAGTGATGAAAGAAGAACATTTGTCGATTTCGGCAAGGTGGTTCCCAAACAACCTACGATTTGGTCGAAGCTAAGGTTGTTGACAAAGGAAATGCAGTTGCGACCAAACCTTTGTGGAAAAAACAAGTCCAAAAGAAATCTGTTGGGAATATTTCTAAAAAGAAACATAACACTGAAAAGTGTAATCACCCACAGTTCTATGTCTCTCAGAAAGGAAAAATTGCTGGAGCTGACAAATTCTCCCATGTCACATTTTCTGGAAAGAAAATAGATTACCCAGAGACTAGCAAAGCTGCTGAGAAAAGATCTCAGATAGCACCAGGTGCTCGGAATGGTATTGGCTATAAAGCCATCGGGAAACAACTTGCTCGTGAGTACAAACAAGAGCAAGAACGATGGTTAAAAGCTAGAATTGCTCACAACAATTATCAGAAGTGGAAAATGAATCAAGCCAATGAAAATCTGAAGGCCAGGGCTAGAAGAAATCTGGCTAGGAAAGATAAGTTTGCTGAGAAGCAGACTCAGAAACCTGACAGGTATCTGAAAGCACCAAATGGAGCACCAAGAAACACACCAAGGAAGAAAATAGTTATTAATGACAATGATACTAATCATTTAACTAGAATTCCTCCTTATGTTCCTGTTAGACAAAAGAATGTTCCTAAGAAATTCATTCAAAAATGGATTCCTACTGGAAGATTCTTTAGTCCAGATGGTTCCATTGTTGGTATGAGAACCTAATCTCTTGTTTTCTATTTTGTGCAGAACACTCTAAAGACTAATCCAAAGTGGCATTTTGATAGTGGATGTGGGAAGCACATGACAGGAGACAAAGAAAATCTGATTGACTACAGAAAGTGCAATGATGGACCAATTATCAGGTTTGCTGGAGGAGATTAAAATCCAACCATAGGATTTGGCAATCTGAAGTTTGGAGCCCTTACAATCTCTGAAGTACTACATGTAAAGGGATTAAAATATAATCTCCTAGGCATGAGTCAACTAGTAGACAAAGGGTACACTGTCAAGATCAAGTCAAAACTATGCAAAGTGATTGACAATGAGTCAAAGCAAACAGTCTTGGTTGCAAGGCGTAAAGGAAATCTTTATGTTGCTGATTGGGCATCCTCCACAACTGAAGAATGTCTCATGGTGAGTCAATCTTGCCACACTGAAGAAAATTGGCTATGGCATAAAAGAATGAGTCACTTGAATTTCAAAACTCTAAACAAGCTAGCTAAGAAAGAGTTGGTGGTTGGTTTACCCAAAATGGCATATAGAAAAAATGGTATATGCTCAGCTTGTCAAATGGGAAAACAATCCAAAACATCTTTCAAGTCTAAAACTAGACATTCCAGTGAAAGGCCACTGCAAATGTTACATATGGATCTTTTTGAATCCTCTGTAACTAGTCATGCAGGAAAGAAGTATGGTCTGGTTGTTGTTGATGATTACTCAAGATTCACTTGGGTTGTCTTTCTCAAACACAAATCTGATGCAAGGATTGAGATACCCAACTTGCTGAATAAGCTCGAAGTCATGAAAAATGACAAGGTATCAGAATCGAATGCACCATGGTCGAGTTTGTGAACCAGTACATAAAAGAGTTTTGTACCTGCAAAGGTATACAACATCAACTATCTTCCGTAAGAACACCACAACAAAATGGTGTTGCTGAAAGGATGAATAGGACCCTAAAAGAAGCGGCAAGAACAATGCTCGCTGACACTGAAATAAGTGAAATCTATTGGGTTGAAGTCATAAACCTGATGCCACACTTAAAATAGATGTCTGATTAACAAACACCATGACAAAACTCCTTACGAGCTTTTCATTGGTAGACCCCCTAGTATCAAACATCTAAGGGTGTTTGGTTGCAGATGTTTCGTTCTTAACAATGGAAAAGAATACTTGAGAACATTTCAACCAAAGGCAGATGAAGGAGTATTTCTTGGTTATTCTCTGAATAGCAAAGCCTATAGAATCTACAACAAAAGAACGCAAAAGATTGAGGAATCTGTTCATGTAGTATTCTATGAAGGAAATAAGAAAGTACCCTTGAATGATGATCTCTCAGATAGGTTCAAAGATCTGATGATCAAAGATTCTGAAAAAGGATCCTCAAAAGGAAACAATTCTATCATTCAAATAGAGGATGAGTTTGACGATGAAAAACAACCATTGTTTAGTAACAACCAGATGACTCTAAGACATGATGAAGAATTTCCTATGAGAATTCCAGAAATGGAATAGGTTACTGAGAACCTTCATCATGTAGAGGTTTCTGAAAATGAGATTGCTGAAATGCAAGATCCAGATATCCCTAACACTGAAAGAGTGTCAGATATCCATGGTATTTCACATGTGTCAGATATCTCAGATACTGTACAAGTATCTCATCAAGATCACATTGATTCACATTCAAATCAAAATGATATTGATCCTACTAGTTCAAAGCCCATTATGAAATGGATAAGAAATCATCCTGCAAAGGATGTGATTGGTCCCATAGACCAAGGAGTTAGAACTAGAAGAGCAATCGCTGAAAATACAAATTGTCTCTATGGATGTTTCATCTCAAATATTGAACCAAAAACTATAGAAGAAGCATTAAAGGATCAAGATTGGATCTCTGCAATGCAAGAAGAGTTGGATCAATTTGAGAGAAACAAAGTCTGGAAACTGGTTCCATTTGTTGACGGAATATCTGTGATCGGAACCAAGTGGGTTTTCAGAAACAAAATGAATGAGTCTGGTGAAATAACCAGAAATAAAGCTAGGTTGGTTGCCAAGGGATTCACCCAGACTGAAGGACTAGATTTTGATGAATCTTATGCACCAGTTGCAAGATTAAATGCAATAAGACTCTTTCTAGCCTTTGCAGCTCATAATGACTTTACAGTTTATCAAATGGATGTCAAGAGTGCATTCCTAAATGGTGAACTTGCTGAGGAAGTCTATGTTGAGCAACCACCAGGTTTTGAAGTTTCCTCAGAAAGTAGGATGGTCTATAAGCTTCAGAAAGCTCTGTATGGACTGAAACAAGCTCCAAGAGCATGGTATGATACATTGGCCAGATACCTACTAGAAAATGGTTTCAAGAAAGGAGATGTTGATAAAACACTCTTCACATTGAACCATGATGGGAAACTACTTTTAGTTCAAGTATATGTTGATGACATTATATTTGGATCTAAAGACAAGCAACTTTGTGAAGACTTTGCTGAACTCATGAAATGTAAATTTGAGATGAGCATGATGGGAGAATTGAATTACTTCCTAGGGCTGCAAGTCAAGCAACTCAATGATGGAATATTCATTAGTCAGACAAAGTATGCAAAGGACATGCTCAACAAGTTTAATCTAAAGCCTTCTGAAAAGAATGCTAAGATACCTATGAGCATTGGAACCAAAATGACCTATACTGAATCTGACAAGAGTGTTAAAGAACACAAGTATAGGAAATTGATTGGGTCTCTACTATACCTCACTGCAAGTAGACCTGATATTCAATATGCAGTTGGAGTGTGTGCTAGATTTCAAACAAATCCAATGCAATCACACTACAACATTGCTATGAAAATATTGAGGTATGTAAAAGGTACTGTAGAAGTTGGATTGTGGTATCCAAAAGATAGTGGATTGAGTTTGGTTGGCTATTCAGATGCTGACTATGCTGGATCATTGCTTGATAGAAAAAGCACCTCAGGAACGTGTCAATTTCTTGATGCTAGATTGATATCTTGGTTCAGCAAGAAACAAAATTCAATTGCTACATCTACCACAGAGGCTGAATATATTGCTGCTGGGTGTTGTGCTTCACAAATATTGTGGATACAACAAAAACTCAGAGACTATGGACTCAACGAAGAGAAAACTCCCATTTTCTGTGACAACACAAGTGCTATTGCCATAACTCAGAATCCTAAGTTTCATGCAAGGACAAAGCACATTGATGTTAGACACCACTTCATCAGAGACCATGTTGAAAAAGGCAATATAGAGATACTCAAGATTGGCATTGAAGACCAACTTGTAGATATCTTCACTAAGCCATTAAAAGAAAGTAGATTCTCAGCCTTAAGACATAGTCTTGGACTAATGGAGCTACCAAAGAACTGAAAAAGTTCAGATATCTAAAAAGATATCAAAGGAGAGAGAAAAGGAATCTGGAACGGGTATCCAGAGAAGAGGAATCTGGAATGGGTATCCAGAAACCAAAGGCTAAAGGGTAAAATGGCTATTTGAAGATTTACGAGATTTTCGAGATATCTAGATCACTCGATGAGGGGAACACAAAGAGAATAGTACAACTGTTTCACAAATAACTACTATCTTGAAATTTGTATTGTTTCTATCCTTGTGTAAAACTGTGAAAAGACAACAAGTATAAGATAGGCTCTGATACAAACAGTATTCTCATTCACCCAGAAACATGACTCTGATAGCTATTAGCCAAAACTCATTAAATGGGCACAATTACAATTGTTGATTGTGATCATTGCTGAAGAAGCAATGGTGACCCTTGATGAAATGGGCAATTGATCTTAACGGCGGAGATAAATTCTCTGTAAATAGCGGACTGTTGAAATTCAGACGTGGCCCACTATGCATTTAATGCCGAACAAACTTTTACCCACGCCTTACTGCAATTCACAGATACGTACATACAAAACCAATTTGTATGTATATGTTTGTTAGAATTACGTTGCTATATATATAGGATTTTGGCAAAAGAAATCACTTTCGCCTAATCCAACATTCAGACTTGCACAAGAATAGCAAAAACCATTCTTCAACATCTGCAAATCTCTGTTAGTTTTTCTGCAAAGAATCACTAATCTCTCACCCAAATCTCTTTTAAACTTTCAAACACTTGTACTATATAAAGAGATGGCTCCTAAGCGTTCATCTACCCAGAAATTCCAATCCTCTACCACTGGTACTGCTGAAAAGCAAGCACCAGAGTTGGTTATAGTGAACAATCGATTGGTAGGAGACTTTAATCCCAATCAGTGGACTTCAAATCACAGGATGATTTGGGGTGGTGCCATGATTGAGGAGTACCTCACGGCTGCTGTTGAAAACCAAGCCGATAGGAAACCGATTCTTAACATGCTTGAAAAGGCACAAATCAAGGGTTTTCTATCAGCTCTTCCAAGTGGAATTTCTTCACTGGATGTGTTAGAATTCTATAACAACTTTAGGATTATATCCTGTGTTTCTGAAGGCACTGCAATAGTGTCTGTAAAGACTAAGGTCCAAGGAAAGGAAATCCTTTTGGACTTAACAACTTTCTGTAAGTTGTTTGATCTTCAAAATCTTGGAAAGGATTTTGAAATAGACACCAAAGATGAAGATCTCCTTGAAGGTGTAAAACAGCTGTACAGTGGTGTGTGTGACATTGACAAACAAGATACACCCACTGATTTCAAGCTTCCTGACATCAGAACCAGACATCTGTTAGTTCACTGGGATGTGTTGGCATGCATTCTTCACAGATGATTTGATGGTCTACAAGGAGGTGCTGACCAGATAAGCCAAGAACGCTAGATGATGATGTTCTTGTTGCAACAACAAGACAAAAGGCTGGAAAACCCTTTCAATTGGGGAAAGTACGCCTTTATGAAGTTTGTGAAGAAGATTCAAGGCTTTGAGCCTAAAATCGCTAAGGGACTTGCTGAGCCAAAGGCCACAGTGAGCTATGGTCTAAAGATATGGTACCTGCTGGAGAAGCTTGGCATTGAGCTCAGAGAGAAGGCTGACATAGCCAACAGTAACCTACTCTACAAATATGAGTATACGAACTTGATGAAAAAGGTTACTGGATCTTAGAAAGGTTCGAAGAAGTGAAAGACTGAAGAGGTATCTGAGGGAAAGGTTGCGACAAAAAAGCCCAGAACTTCACGAAAGAAGTCTGCTGGCAAATCAGAAGACACACCCATTGTGGTTGTCGATTCCCAGATACCTGCCGCCGCTGCAGATGAACTCATCAATGCAGATGAACTCATCAATGCTGCAAAAGAGGTATCGACTACTGAACAAGTAGACTCAACAAGAGAAAGTGCTTTCGAAAATGTTAAAACTACTGCCGAAAGCCTTGCTGATGAACTTATCAATGCTGCTAAAGAAAGTAGTGATAGATACCAAGCCCTATCTGCAGAAACCGCAGGGATTATGGACCAATCAGTTCCTAATGCTGATGAGAGCTCTGACGATGAAGATGATGATTTAGTCATCTCTCAAGTCCTAGAGAAATCAAGAAGGGCTAAGGTTACTGAAAAAGTAACTAGTGTAGAGGTATCTGAAGAAGAACCTACACCACAGGTTGCTGAACAAGCACCTGTTTCAAAGGTTACTGAAGAAGCAACTGTGTCCAAGGTCACTGGACAAATTACACCATCAGAACAGGAAAGACTGAAGCATATTGAAGATGCTCTGATGAGTGATACACTAGTGTTGGAGGATACTACCATTGCCTCAACACTCAAAAGTCTGTCTAAAGCACAACAACCACAACAGCCAGATATGGATACTACTGAAATGGTACTTGAGTTACGTAGACCAAGATCTTTCCTAGTCAAGAAAAACACAAAGAGCAGGTTCCCCAACTCAATGAGAGGGATCAAACTGAGGCATCTACTCAGAATGATCAACCAGGGGAGGCAACTGAGTTGCATACTCAGGAAAGTTCAGAAGTACTTGAAACTTCCAACAAAGAAGTGGTCCAAGAACAACAAGACCAATGCATGGAAACTTCACAAGTTCCAGAGACCAGTCAGCCTGACAAAGCTCAGGTAGCTGAATGGTTTAACTCTTTACTTGTGATAACTTATGCCTAAATCTTGTTACTTATTATAATTTCTTTGTTGCAGGCTGATTTAGAAACACAACAACAAGAGAAAGCTGCAAAGCTTACCTTAGAATCTGAAGGAGGCTTCTATAGCCTCACCACTTAAGGAACATGAGCCTGTCTCACAGGTAGAAAATAGTTCCTTAAGATATAACTCAGATATGTGCTTTATACACTTGACTAATAAGTGTTTGTTTCTAATAGGCTCCAACTGAGAAGAAAAATGAAGAGAATGAAAAGTTTATCTCGTCAGAGAGGAATCCAGAGACTTCCAAGGTCTCTGAAGAACGAGTATCTGAATCTTCTATAGAGAAGGTATTTCATTCAGATATCTATATTCTTCAAAGAACAAATCTTTGATCATTTTTCTCAAACTAACACATTCTACTTAACAGGTTCAAAAAGAAGTAGAAGTTTTTGAGGAGTTGCCCACTCAATCCTCACAACATATGGAAATTGATGAGGCATCAAGGTCTTCATCACAAGAAAATATTCCAGAGACTGCACAAGTCTCTGAGAGACAAGTATCTTAGCTTCCAACGGAGGTAATTGACCTCTCAGATATCTGATTTGTCACCAAATTTTTTCTTGATAAAATTTCCCAAGTGTTATGTTTCTAGTCCCAGGTTCAAGCAGAAAGAAAGGTTGATGAGGACTAGACTTCCAAGTCCCCACCTCACAACAAGATATCTGAGGAGCTCCCTACCTCAGTAGTACAAGTCTCTGAGCCTGATGTATTCATTCAGGTAACTTAGAAACCTAACTACACAAATACTCAGATATCTACACAAGTTTTGAATCTAACTCAAAACTCTTTCTTTCAGGCTCAAACAAGTGTGCAAAAGGCTTCTGCATTCTCAATAGAAGACCTGCTTACATTCTTCAAGAACCACACACTAAAGAAACATCTCAAGTGTTTCAGAAAGTGGCAAAAGCTCAGAAGCTCAGATCTGACTGAATTAACAAAGGTTACTGATCACCAAATGAGAAGAGTCAGGGCTTTTGACTTGGAGAATTATGTCCATGCCATGTTCCCAACAGAGCAGTACTCTTTTGCTACTCTGATGCATAAGGACTTTATCAAAGAAGCTGCACACAAGCTCATAGAAGCTTTTGAGAAGGTAGATGGTCAGACCAGAATGCAGATGGCATTCAAGCCTACTTTTCCCCAGACCTTACAATGCATACCCTCTGAACAAGAGGAGGTAAATGGGCAAAAGATCACTATTCCAGAAGTGATCAATCTGGTCTCTGAAGATGAAGAAGAGAAGGAGACTGATGAGAATGATTATGAAGATCCTCCTTCTGACCATCACAAGGATGAGGATAAGAAAGATGATGATGATGCCCCTGCACCAGGGACATGAGGGATTCCACAAGGAAACAATGTCTCAGCTGCTGAAAAGCACACTGAGAGGACATCACAACAATCCCCTCCTCCATCTCCTCAGAAATCTACCCATCCATCTCCCCAACACAAGGACTCTACTAAACAAGTAGTTGAGCACTCTGA
This sequence comes from Plantago major, assembly GCA_026545765.1. NCBI lineage: Eukaryota > Viridiplantae > Streptophyta > Magnoliopsida > Lamiales > Plantaginaceae > Plantago > Plantago major. The sequence continues at coordinate 45,156,441 of CM048840.1, forward strand.
GAACAACACTCAGAAAATATCAGATGCACAAGCCAGAGTTGCTCAACCCAAACAACTGTTGGAGGAAGAACAACAGCTACATCTTCAACTGGAAGAAAAGATAGCTGAATCCAGAGTCAAGCTAGACAAACTTGAAGAACAAACACGCAAGGAAACGCAAGCTTACTCTGAGATTAAAGAGCTCCGGGACGCTGTTGACTATATTACTAAGGAGCTAGATGCTGAACAAGCATCTGAAGCAAAGCATTATGCTAAAGCTGCATCTTCGCCAAAGAAACCATCCTCCAAAGGCAAGAAACCCATATCGAAGATGGTTGCCGCCTTCAGAAACCTTGATGAAGAAGTACAAGAGGATGAAGATCACTGGGCTGATGACTCAGATGATGAAGAAGACAGAACCTTGGCAGAACATGCAAATGTTCACTTGAGAGTTTCTCACTTAAAGAGAAAACTGATAGCTCCTTAAAGCTTCAGTAAGAAACCAAATCTCAACTCCCATGATTACATGGCCAGATACCAGATTCTGGCAACTCTAAGAAAGGAGTTGTCTCAACAAAATAAAGAAGTAATTGCATCAATCCCTGTTGAAATGAAAAAGTTCACTGAGTTAATCACTCAAAGAACAACAAGCTTGGTCATTGCTCATAGAGACCTAGGCATGGTTAGGGATGATGACCAAAACTTGGCTGCAAAAGCTTTTGAAGAAGCTAGCTATGCTGCTGGAAAAGCAGATGCCATTCAAGGCCCATTGGCAGAGCTCACTGATAAGGAAAATGGACTTATCAAACAAAATCAGGAGCTCAAAGCTGAACTTCAGAAGTTGGTCACCTTTATAAGCGCTTCAAGGGCATTTTGAGTCTCTCTCAGAATCCTTTATGAAGCTTAGTCAGCCAACAATGACTAAGGGGGAAGGATTGTACAAATCTGGACCTCAAAGTCATGGGGAATGGGAAGAAGGAGAAGGATATAAGAAGAAATCTGGAGCTGGTGCTGCTCAGAGAGGAAGAAGAAGCAAGAAAACTTCCCAGCCACCACTCATAATCAATGAGCCCTCCTCAAGTCAAGCTGCTTTACAAATAGTAGCTACTTCCCAGAAACCAACTGAAGGAACTTCAATGGTAACAAGGGCCATGGCACAGAAACCTCCAAGAAGTACCAAGGCTCCAAGGAGAAGACAAGTGAGAGGGATTGATGAGTCTTCTTCTGAAGAAGAATGCCAAATCAAATCCCTGGGCAATGAAGAAGGCTGCAAAACTTTCACAAGAATTAATCTTGATGATGATGATGAAGAGACTGATGAAGATGAAGCTCCTCTTCACAGAAAAAGAAAAATTGGTAGCCTAACTGAGCCCATAGCTGCAAAGCCTTTGGCAGCTAAAACACCCTCTGGAAATACCAAGTCTATCCAGAGTGGTTCTTCAAGCAATCCAAGGGAAAACTCAAGGCAAAGGAGGAATAAATTGAGAGCTGAAAGAAGAAAAGGTCAACTTCCACTCAGGCTAGAAGAAGCCATAATTGAGTATGTGAAGACTGACAACAACTCCTCCTCCTACAGGTGTATTCATCAGAGGAATGGATACTGGAACTCAAGCACTTGTTTGTAAATGAAAAAGGATTTCCAGTACCCATCCATCAACAACTTATGGCATGGAGAAAAGATAAGCCAATCTTGATCAACACCAATCATGTCAAAGCTTGGTTGGATTTTGAAGTTGTCAAGAGAGTTGAAGCCATGTGGAAGGACCATAATGATGAATGTCCTTATGGAAAACCTGATGATGTGCATAAAGTCCCAAACCTCACTGGAACACGCACAAGGCCAAGACTTGCTGTGGAACCCTTTGTGTCATTCTACATGACTGAAGATCAATACAAGGGTGACATCAGATATCTGAGGATCATATATGATTACTTCAGGCTATCAGATATCAGAATTGAGCATGCCTGGAAATGGGAAAAGTATTTATGGGTCAAACACTTTGCCAAGAAGAATCCCACCAAATCATACAAAGAAGTATGTGGTTATGCCAGAGACACTGAGATGTTGGTCAGAACCTTACTCTATGACTACTCAGATGATATCAAAAAATTTGGAGATAGGGAGTATGCAAATTGATCCTTGGAGCTGCTGAAGATTTGAAGACTTGAAGACTAGTTTATTAGGATGTCTAATTGGAGCTTGGTTACTCCTATTCTCCTAATTTACTATGTATTTAGTATCTTGCTGACTGTACCTTATTGTTGTTTTATCTTGTAAAAGTTATCTGAATTTTCATTGTAACATATCTGATGAACCTACTCTCAGATATCAATCTGTAAAAGATAACTTGTCAGCAAAGATCACACCTTGTGATTTGGTTGATGTTTACTTTCTGCACTTAATTATATGAATTAAAAGATCATAAGAAATGATTAAGTGGTTGGATTGTTTCCTCATCCAGATTTGTAATAGGTCAAATAGTCATCGTTGACTGATCAAAATGGGGAAAATTTGTTAGGAATATCTGTTTATATTTTGATTAGCAACCTAATTACTTATCTTAGCTCAGAAAGGTGGTTAGTACTCTTGGTTCACTTGAACACTGTAAAAGAGGAAACTCACTAAGTATGATAGTCTAGCTAATCTTGTATATGATGTTAGGTCTCTGAATGTAATTTTTATTTCTAAAAAGAAGACCAAGAAGAAGGCATCCAGCAGAAAAAGTTCAACGGATTTGAAGATTTGAAGACTGCACAAGATTGCTGAAGACAAAGGTTTTCAGATACCTATGACCAGATATCTTGAAGACACCGGCATTTTCAAATAAACTGTGTTGCAAAAGATATCTGAGAAATAAAAGGTTTCTGAAACGAGGAAAGTGCCCACATATATCTACACTCAGATGCCTTGGACATAAACTATGTTTCTGAAAAGAAATATATTATAACAAATTGTTTCAACAAGTGATATCTGGAGTTGTGATAAATTTTTGAAAAGGACGTGCACAACATCAGAGAAATCTGATAGTATAAAGATATCTGATACAATACATAGTTCCGTTGGCACTACAGGACAAAAGTATAGTACAATGCATTAAATGCGCGGACAGAGATGTCTGAACAAAAACGGTAGCTTCTGAAGAAGAAGACAAACGTACTACAGTACTATACTCAGATATCAATAGTTTGAATTTGATTTAAGCCTAACGGATACTATTCAAACGACACTCAAATTCATCTATAAATATCAACACTTAGACTACTTGAGAACACACCTTAGAACACTGAACTTACATTGATTACTCTCACAAGTTCTCTCAAGCACACTACTTACCTTCAAGCTTTCCGTTGCGACCAAAGCTCTTGATTCTAAGTAGCACAAAAGTTCTAAGTGTCCTGATCCTTAACAAGCATTGCTATTTGTGAAAGAGTTGAATTAAGATTTGATATCTAAGATTCATTCTCTTGAACATTTATCATAGACTTGGGTCAGTAAAGAACAAGATACCATACATTGCAAAGTGTATTAAGTATACTTGATTCTCAGAGCTATCTGCATAACTGAACAAGTTATTAAAGAAGCTCACCTGACAAACTACCTTAACCAACACCTTAATCGGCGTGGAGTACAGGAAATACTTAGTTTGGGAAACTAAGGAACAACTCCAGGAAAAAGGTTTCTAAGTACAGGAAGTACTTGGCTGTGAAAGCCGGGGAATAACTCAGGGGGAACACTTGGTTGGGAACCTAGTGTATTTAGGAATCGAGAGAAGATATTTTTAAGGTTACCTCAATTATCTGTCTTAGTGGATTCTAGGTCTGAGAAAGGCCGAAGTGGATTAGTTGAAGGATTACATCACCTTCAGATACCACTATAAAAAGACTTGTGTTATTTACTTTCTGCAATTTATTAATTGCTTTATTTACCTTGCAAAGTATTTACACCTATCTTGCTGAGCACGTGCACTTATCACATAAAAGTATTCCGCTCTCTGAAATTAAGTATCAAATATCCTCATAGATATCTGAGAAACTGTGTTTATCGACAAAAGTTTTAAAAGACTATTCACCCCCCCAGTCTTGTACTTTGCCGTTATCTGGACCAACAAGTAGTTTGGTCACAACTCTTCAGAAGTTGATCTCCAATGGTAGACTCTCAGCAGGTCTTAAAAAAAATTAAAATCAATGCTCTTGAAAGCATGAAACTTATAGAAGTTACTAGACTATCAGTTTGTAGGGTTCATCTTTTACAGCGTCCATGCTAAAAACATTCTAAGGACTAAGAGTACTACTTAACTGCTGAGTCTAAAGGTGTCATGTGTTTGCATGTCAAAAACTAAACTTAGACACTTGTCTACCTTAACATCCTAAAGAAATGGGTGAGGAAATTCATTCGACATATATATATATATATATATATATATATATATATATATATATATATATATATATATATATATATATATATATATATATATATGTATGTATATATATATGTGGGAAAATTACACCAGGTCTCCCCACTAAATACCCTATTAACAAGAATGTCCCCCGCATTTAAACAATAACGCAACATGACAAGTTTCATAAATCAATTACGTTTTAGTCCAAAAGTCAACCTATCTCTCCTACGTGGGTGATAATTAGTGACATGGATTTTTCAGGAAATAATTTTTTTGATTTTGTAAATTACAAAGAACCCCTCTTACTTATTTAACATTCAATTCATAACCCTAAAGTTTATTATAAATTCAAACCAACCCATATTTATTTTATTCCATTCAATTTCAATTCAAAATAAATTGCAATAAGGTCTCCATTAATCCTTTTATTTCACAAACCTCTCAAATTAAAAAAAAATGAAACTCCATTAATGGAGATTCAAGCTCCATTTTCGGAGCTTGAATCACCATTTTCGGAGCTTCAATGAAGCTTACAACAGCTCCATTTAAAGCTCCAATAATGGAGCATGAACAGCTCCATCAACGGAGAGCTTGAAGCTGCATTAATGGAGCTTGAAGCTCAAGCTCCATTAATGGTGGAAACAAAAATATTTTTTTTTAAAAAATTTGGGATTAAGGTTAAAGAGGAAAAAAGAATTAGGGAATCAACAAATATGTTATGATGAAGCTAACAAATTTCTTGTTGGGGGTGTTAGAATAGGAAAAAAAATATTTTGAGGAAGAAGAAGATGGAGAATGGTTTGGTATTAAAAGTTTGATGAAGAAGAAGATGAAAATGAAAGAGTAAAATTATATATATATATATATATATATATATATATATATATATATATATATATATATATATATATATATATATATATATATATATATATATATATATGAATCGAAAATGTTTTCAATGCTTTTGATTGGTCCATTTGTCATGCTGAGGTGGCACAATCCTCCATTATGATTGGCTAAAAAATGTTGTGGAGGGCGTTTTGGTTTGTTCACAGTTCTTCCTGATGTCTTGAACAATTAGTAAGGGCAATCCGGTATATTCAAGTATTTTCTCAAGTATATATTTCACTGTTATTTTTAGTATGTTGACTACACATATAGTTTTATTAAATCTAATATAACTTTATTTACAAAAATCCGAAAAATATTTTGAACATATATTTGAATTCGTCGTGACAAGACGAATCAATAGACACCAATCTTGAATACTATTATTAATGCCCTTAAATCATTTTATTCACTAAAATAAAATATAAATTTAATAAATAAAATAAAATGAAATAATGTAATTTAAAAATAGAGCATTTATTAAATATTTAATACTCCCCCATCTATTTAACAAGAAATTAATAAATTTTGATTCTACGGTTGAGCAGAGTCCGAATATGGGGGCGAGAATTTTGTTCCATGAAGTTTTTTACTAGGTTAAACATGAGTCTATGTTTTAGCACTTAGATTATCAGTTGGGTCTTATACAATACAATACAATACAATACAATATAATATAATATAATATATAAAGTTGATGGGCTAAACCCCACCAGATTCATTCAAATTCCAGCCATCTTAAGTGAAATTTTGATACGGTTGAGTAGAGTCCAAATAGGGGGACTATTAGTGTTGTTGCTAGGGATCAGGAGGGCAATAACATTGCTTGGTGACAAAATTTTATATCTTATGGTTGCTGAAAATGCGGAAGGTTTGCCATCCAAATTAAGAACTAAATTTGTTCGAAATTTCGACTGGTAATATGTAGTAATTGAAAGATATTGTTATTTGGTGATTAAATGTCTTAAATCAACAAATTTAAGCTTTCCCTTTTTCTTTCACTTTTCAAAGAAATTCAGGCATTTGATGGAGAATTTTGTTCCATGAAGTTTTGCCAGGTTAAACGTGAGGCTAACGTTTTAGCACATCGATTATCAGTTGGGTGTTCTTGTGATGATGTTGGTTTGGTGGATTTGTATTATCCATACCAAGCTCGTTATGTGAGGGGAGCATATACCACCCCCCATGGATTGTCTCGATTAATTTATTTTGTCCTCCCATTTCTATTTATTATTAAACGTAAATTATATCGTTCTGTGGAATTAGTTGCATTTTCTGCATGAATATATTTCACTGTTTATTTTTTGTATGTTGGCTGAATATATAGTTTTTATTAAATCTCATATAAATTTATCTACAAAACTCCGAAAATTATTTTGAACATATATTTAAATTCACCGTGCCAAGACGAATTCATCTAAAACTTTTTGACTTTATGACTCGCATGATTTTATAAAGTCGACTTACAACAATATTATCTACTATAATGGTGTACTTAAATGAAACTATACGTATATTCTTCTTGAGTTGTTATTTTTTTAATTTGATATGGATCAAGATAAATTTGACGCTTCTAGGCTCCATCACATGGGGTTGGAATGGTTGCAAAATATTATTCGGGACATATTTGATTTGGATATGGTAGGAATACTCTTTGTTTGTGATTCTTAAATGTCGGAGTTTCATGCGGAGTCAAAGTTTACACTGCACGGCTGGGATAACGAAGAATAACCTTTTCTTGCACCTACAAATAACATTGTTAATGAGATTAATGAGTACGTAATTTCCAAAATTCATGGTGAGCACGTTGAATATTTAAGCGTTGATAGCTTGAGTAAAGTGGATGGTGTATCTCTAAAGTGTTAACGGTTGAGTTTCTGAATAATATCAATTGTTCTGGACTTCCTAATCACATGATTGTTCTTAAGGTTGGTTGCATGATCATGTTGTTGCGTAACATTGATCAGGCTTCCGAACTTTGCAATAGAACAAGGCTTATAGTAACAAATCTTGGGAAGCATGTTATTGAGGCAAATATGTTATCTGGAATGAATACGGGAAAAAAGTATTAATACCTAGAATGATAATGAGTCCATCGGATAACACAAAATTTCCTATTCTATATTCCCATACTCGACCCATTGCAAAACCTGTGGGGTGGATCCCGTTGATTTTAACGAGTTTTACCCGCACCCCCATTAACAATTTAAAAACCCGTACCCAACCTGCAATTTTAAAGTCAGGAAGACCTAGAACCCGAACTCAACATGAAGTTTTGGAAAAAAAATTAAAACATATTATATAGTTTCCCGCATTTTTTTGGTCAGGCAGGGGGGGGGACCCTACATGGGCGGAAATGTTTCATTTCACGAAAACAATTTCCCACATGTTTTTCACTGACATCTATTTCATCATAAACACACAATTTACATTCAATTAACCCATCTAATTAAAAAATTCATTTTTTTGTCTCACCATTAATGGAGCTCCATCAGTGAATGTCAAAGCTCCATCAATGGAGCTTTTAAGATCCATAGTAAAGCTTGGATCCCGAATCGGGCTTAAATGGAGCCCGATCCAGGCTCCATTAATGGAGTTGTTCAAGCTTCGTAAAGGAGCTGTTAGGCAGTTGAACTGCTCCTTCAATGCAAATGTTCAAAGCTCCATTCTATGGAGTAGAACAGCTCCATTATCATGGAGCTTGAGCAGCTCCTTAAATGGAGTTGTTCAAGCTTGAACTCCATTATTGGAGCTTAAAGCTCGATTAATGGGGCATGATGGAATGAAAAAAAAATCAATGGGTTTACTTCCAATTTGTTTCTAATAGAAGTTGAGTAGGAAAAATAAAATGTGGGTTGATTTGAAATGATAATAAACTTTAGGGTTATAAATTTTGTGTTATATAAATAAGAGGGGCCAATTGCAATTTGCTTTTTTAATCTGAATATTTAAATAAAGAAAAACATGTTCCATGGTATCCATGTCACTAATTGTCCGCCATGTAGGGACCAAAGTGAGAGATCTCTGTTTATTGGCTTAAAATGTTATTGATTTATGAAACATATCCTATGGTGTTATTATTGAAAACCGAGGGACCAAAGTCAGAGACCCTATTTATTGGGGGATCTGGTGTAATTTTCTCTTAGCAGATATCCTCATCATTAAATTTTGAACGGATTTGTAAATGTTTGAATTTCGGGGACTAAGATGAAAATGTGGTGTACTCTAGGATTGGTAATGTAATTTAATTTAAATTATAAGTAATTTATGATCAAATTGACTCCGAAAGTTACTTAAAGTCAATATGACATTAATTAATTTGAGACAAATGGCTTTTTAACTTATACTGCTATAATGTAGCGTTGACATATTTAACAATAAATTTATTGTCATTATACATTTGTAATGTTCATGTGTATTACGAGTTACCATTATTTACATCATTTAGCCTATTAGCAATTTAAGTATTAGGCGAGTAGCAATGTACTAAGTATTAGAGCTACTCATTTGATTAGGCTGAGGTGCCATGATCTCTGACCTTAGAGGTTATGGGTATGGATTCGATTCCCGTGGAAAGCGGGTTGTGATCTAGTGTATGTTAATTATGATAGATTGATGAGTGATGATTATGTAACGATTGTTATGAATGATATATTAGTTCCATGTAATATGATTGTAATAGTGATATTCTCAATAAAACAAAAAATTAGGTTATGAATTTGTTTGCTTAATTAAGGCTCTGTTCTTTTCAACAGAAATTTACTGAACTGAACTGAATGAGTTTTCAGTTGAAGAGAAGATAGCCTAACTATTTGAAACTACGTAGGAGTTAAATATTTCTAAATAAATGTTGACATATTGTGTACGTACTTTATATTCTTAACCAAATAATAAACGTGCCAAAGAAACTATTCAAAAGTTTGAGAAATTAAAATGTCATCAGGGGTTAAATAATTGGTTCCAAGTCAAAATGTGATAAAATGAAGGCCAATCTAAATCTTTCTTTCAACCAACTTGTTCACATAATAGCCAATCATAATTGTTCAATATGTCAACATAACATGAAAATCGGAGGTATTCCATCCGTCCCGTAGTACTTCATACATTTGTTAACTTTAGCCGTGTAATGAAAAGACAATTTAGAGTCTCAATCCATCTTTCTAACCACCTTTTATTAGTCTTTATTTGTGTGTTTTAGTGTTTCTTATGCGTTTTTTATGTGTTTTCGTGTTTTGGTTGTGTTGTACAGTGATGAGCTCAAATTATACTCTATATAACTTAAGAGAATAAGCTGTAGTTGTAGACTATGTTTAACTCGGTATCGTTCTCTAGGGAATTAATCATGCTACCACAATGAATGAGAGTAAACAGTTTGTTTGTAAGTAACAGATAGATTTGAGTGATTGTACTTCTAAACCACAGATTAAAACAGAAAACAGATAAACTGGTTTGATCGAAGAGAGAAGATGAACACTGTAGTAATGATCAAGTAATACTAATTCGTTCTAGGGCAATCATTCATATTTGTCACACGGTCGGCGTACAGAAATCAATCAATTCAATTCAACCAATCGTTATTTGAATGTTTTGAACTAGAGAAATCGTGGGTCGTCAATCCACGATCCTTAACCCAAAACGATTTTGAAAGTCTTGAACTAGCTTATTGGATTGAAGGTTTTTACGAAGATTTTGAACTAGACGAACCTATATGAACGAATTCTAACCCTAGAAACGAATATGCAAGACAATCACATAACTACCGTGTTCGGAGTGATTTAACTACTCATGAGGGAAGCAAAGATGAAAGAATGCATGGTATAGATTACGCAAAGCATAAACATGGTGATAATCGCATGCAAGATCATACAATTCGATAAACAGAAGAAAACACGAATTGAAGATAAACAATAGAGAGTTATCAATAATTACCAAGAATTCGATCCCGATGGTTCTTACCAGATGAAAACCAAGCTCCAAGATCAATCAATCAATGTCAAAACCTAGTTCTAGAAGCTTTTTCTATGAAAAAATCGAGTATAAGAAGTTATGGCAAAAGATGACCTAATCCTAACCTAAAAAGGAAAAAATATGTTGAATCTGGTCCTTCTCACGAATCTACGCCACCGAGAAAATAGCTTTCATGGCGAAACCCCGTGTAGCTCCTCTTTTTGCCTCGTAAAATCTCGTCGCGGCGAAAATATCCATTCGCCGCGGCAAGCTTAAAACCTCCGTAACGTTTTCCACAGACAGAATTTTCCAATGCTTCCAAAACGAAAATTGTAACCCTTTGAATTATCTTTACGCGGCCACCGAGCTCAGGTCAATCGGTGTTGGTCCAGATAATGGCAAAGGAAAAGACTAGGGGGGGGGGGGGGGTGAATAGTCTTTTACAACTTTTGTCGATAAACACAATTTCTCAGATATCTTAATTTCAGAGAGCGGAAGACTTTTCTGTGATAAGTGCACGTGCTCAGCAAGTAAATAATGTGTTTAAATACTTAGCAGGATAAACAAAACAATAAGTAAATTGCTGAAAGTAAATAACACGTGTTTTATAGTGGTATATGAAGGTGGCGTAATCCTTCAACTAATCCACTTCGGCCTTTCTCAAACCTGGAATCCACTAAGACAGATAAATGAGTTCACCTTACAAATATCTTCTCTCGAATTCTAAATACACTAGATTCCCAACCAAGTGTTCCCCCTGAGTTATTCCCCGGCTCTCAGTCAAGTACTTCCTATACTCAGAAACCTTTGAGCTGTTCCTTAGTTTCCCAAACTAAGTACTTCCTATGCTCAGTAACCTTGGAGTTATTCCTTAGTTTCCCAAACTAAGTACTTCCTGTACTCCACGCCGTTTAAGGTGTTGGTTATGATGGTTTGTCAGGTGAGTAGTCTTACTAACTTTTAAGTTATTTAGGAATACTCTATAGAACAAGAATCACTTAACACACTTCACAATGTGTGGTGATATGTTCTTTACTGACCCAAGTCAATGTTAAATGTTCTGGAGAATGAAACTCAGATACTTGATCTTTTGATTCAACTCCTTCACAGATAGCATGCTTGTTAAGGACCAGGACACTTAGAACTTTCGTGCTACTTAGAAATCAAGAGCTTAGTCGCAACTGTAAGCTAAAGAGTAAGTAGGCTGAAGGCTTGTATGCTTGAGAAAAAGATACCACTAGTTGTATTATCAGAGAAGCTTGGTATTTTCAGTGAGTTCAGTGTGTACTTCAAGCATTCTAAGTGGTGATATTTATAGTTGAAAATCATGCCGTTTGAATAGTATCCGTTAGGCTTAATAAAATTCAAACTATTGATATCTGTAAATAGTACTGCAGAAGACGTTGTCTCTTTTCAGAGATTTCCTCTTTTGTTCAGGTGTCTCTGTCTGCGCATTTATTGCATTGTACTATTTTTGTCCTATAGTGCCAACGGAGCTATGCACGCTTTCTGAAGCATTGCATGTCCCTTTCTAGAGACCTTCTCATCTCCAGATACCTGTTGAAACATTGTTTCCAAGAAACAAAGTTTTATCCAAGGTATCTAAGTGTAGATATCTGTGGGCACTTTTCCTTGTTCAGAAACCTTGTGTTCTCAGATATCTTTTGTGAAACCTGTTTATTAAGAAACACTTGTTTCTTTAAGATATTTGGACATAGGTATCTGATGAGACCAATTTCCTTTGTCTTTAGCAATCTTGTACAGTCTTCAAATCTTCAAATTTGTTGAACTCTCCTGCCGGATGCCTTCTTCTTGGTCTTCTTCAAAGATATAAAAATTACATTCAGAGACCTAACATCCTATACAAGATTTGCTAGACTAACATACTTAGTGATTTTCCTCTTTTACAGTGTTCAAGTGAACCAAGAGTACTAACCACCTTTCTGAGCTAAGATAAGTCATTAGGTTGCTGATCAAAATCTAAACAGATATTCCTAACAAATTTTCCCCTTTTTGATCAGTCAACGATGACTATCTTTAAAACCTATTACAACTTGGAAGAGGGAACAATCCAACACTTAATCATTTCTTATGATCTTTTGAATTCATTTTAATTAAGTGCAGAAGGTAAACATCAACTAAATCACAAGGTGTGATCTTTGCTGACAAGTTATCTTTTTATAGATTGATATCTGAGAGTAGGTTCATCAGATATGTTACACAGAGAGTTCACAGATAACTTAAAAAAAAAAAATATTTCAGTACAATCAGCAAGATACAAATTACATAGTTAAATTAGAACAACAGGAGTAACCAAGCTCCAAGTAAACATTCTAATTTACTAGTCTTCAAATCTTCAAAAATCTTCAAGTCTTCAATCAGCAGATCTATGGATCAGTTAGCAAATTCCCTATTCCCAAACCTTTTGATATCATCTGAGTAGTCATAGAGCAAGGTCCTGACTATCATCTCAGTGTTTCTGACAAATCCACAAACTTCCTTGTAGGTTTTGGTGGGATTCTTCTTGGCAAAGTGTTTGACCCACAGATACTTTCTCCATTTCCAGGCATGCTCAATTCTGATATATGATAGCTTGAAATATTCATAATAATCCTCAGATATCTTATGTCACCCTTGTATTGCTCTCGAGTCATGTTAGAAGACTCATAGGGTTCCACATCAAGTCTTGCTCTTGTGCCTGTTCCAGTGATGTTGGAAATTCTGTGCACATCATCTGGCTTTCCATAAGGACAATCATCAGAGAGGTCTTTCTTCATGACTTATATTCTCTTGATTACTTCAAAATTCAACCATGCTTTGACATGCTTTGGATTTATCAGTACTGGCTTGTCTTTTCTCCATGCCATGAGTTGTTTATGGATTGGTTCTGGAAATTTTTCATTTACCAGTAATTGCTTGAGTTCCAGAATCCAGTAGCCATTCTTCTGATTAATGTACCTGTAGACAGAGGAGTCATTGTTGGTCTTCACATACTCAATCTTGGTTTCTTCAGGCCTGAGTGGTAGTTGAAGTTTTCTTTGTTCAGCTCTCAGCCTGTTCCTCCTTTGTCTTGAATTCTCCTTTGGGGGATTGCTTGAAGAACCATCCTGGATTGACTTGGTATTTCCAGAGGGTGTTTTAGCTGCTAAAGGTTTTGTAACTATAGGTTCAGATAGGCTATCAACCCTTTTCCTTTTTCTGTGAAGAGGAGTTTCATCTTCATCAGTCTCTTCATCATCATCATCAAGATTAATTCTTGTGGAAATTTTGCAGCCTTCTTCATTGCCCTGGGATTTGATTTGGCCTTCTTCTTCTTCTTCTTCTTCTTCTTCTTTAGAAGACTCATCAACCCCTTTTACTTGTCTTCTCCTTGGAGCCTTGGTACTCCTTGGAGGTTTCTGTGCCCTGGCCCTTGTTGTCATTCCTTTTTCAGAAAGTTGCTGAGTAGTGGCCACCATCTGTAGAGCATACTGACTGGAGGAGGGCTCATTGATTCTGAGTGGTGGTTGGGAAGATTTCTTCTTGTTTCCTCTTCCTTTCTGAGCACCAGAACCTTCCCCTTGTCTTGGATACTTTTCCCCCTTAGTCATTGTTGACTGACTAAGTATCACAAAGGATTCTGAGAGAGACTCAAAGTTTCCTTGTAGATAATTGTAAGCAGCAACCAACTTCTGAATTTCAGCCTTGAGCTCCTGATTTTGTTTGATAAGTCCTGTTTCCTTATCAGTGAGCTCTGCCAGTGGACCTTGAGTAGCATCTTCTTTTCTAGCAGCATAGCTAGCCTCATTGAGGGCTTTTTCAACAGGATTATTGTCATCATCCCTTACCATGCCTAGGTCTCTCTGAGAAATGACCAAGCTTGTTGTTCTCTGAGTGATTAACTCAGTGAACTTCTTCATTTCAGCAGGGACTGATGTAATTACTTCTTCATTTTAATGAGACAACTCCTTTCTTAGAGTTGCCAGAACCTGGTATCTGGCCATGTAATCATGGGAGTTGAGATTTGGTGTCTTACTGAAGCTTTGAGGAGCTATCAGTTTTCTCTTTAAGTGAGAAACTCCCAAGTGAACATTTGCATGTTCTGCCAAGGTTCTGTCTTCTTTATCATATGAGTCTTCATCCCAGTGATCTTCATCCTCTTGGGTATTTTCATCAATATTCTCTAGCCCAGCAACCATCTCAGAGATGGGCTTCTTTCCTTTCAGTGAGGAGGATGGTACTTCTTTAGGTGATGCAACCTTAGCATCATGCTTGTCTTCAGATACTTGCTCAGTATCTAATTCTTGACAATTGCACGAGCAGCAATTTGGAGTTCTTTCATCTCAGCATAAGCTTCCATTTCCTTGATGGTTTGATCTTCAATCGTTTGGAGCTTTGCTTTGGATTCAGCTATCTTCTCTTCCAGTTGAAGATTTAGCTGTTGTTCTTCCTCCAACAACTGTTTGAGTTGAGCAACTCTGGCTTGTGCATCCAATATTTTCTGAGTGTTTTCCTCAGAGTGCTCAAATACTTGTTCAGTAGAGTCTTTTTGTTGGGGAGATGGATGTGTAGACTTCTGAGGAGATGGAGGAGGGGAATTTTGTGAAGTTCTCTCAGTGTACTTTTCAGCGACTGAGGTATTAGTACCTTGTGAAATCCCTCCTGTCCCTGGTGCAGGGGCATCATCATCATCCTTTCTGTCATCATCATCCTTGTGATGGCCAGAAGGAGTTTCTTCAAAATTATTCTCATCTGTTTCCTCCTCATCTTCAGAAACCAGTTTGATCACTTCATGAAGTGTGACCAATTGCCCATTTACTTCCTCTTGTTCAGAGGGTATGCACTGTAGGGACTTGGGCAAGATTGGCTTGAATGCCATCTCCATTCTGGTCTGACCATCTGCCTTTTCAAAGGTTTCAATAGGCTTGTGTGCTACTTCCTTTATGAAGTTCTATTTCATCAACGTGGCAAATGCGTATTGCTCAGTTGGAAACATTGCATGCACATAATTCTCCAAGTCAAATGCTCTTGCTCTTCTGGTAGGGCGATCAGTGACCCTTGTGATCTCAAACAGATCAGAGCATCTGAGTCTCTTCCATTTCTTGAAACACTTTAGATGCTTTGGCAGAGTATGAGCTTTGAAGAATGGAAGTAGGTCCTTGTTCAAATCTTCAGGGACCACTAAGGCACTAGCTTGAGCTTGAAGGAGAGAGTTTTGAGTTAGTTTCAAAACTTTAGTAGATATCTGGGTTTTAGAGTAGTCAAGTATCTGTGTTACCTGTGCAACAACAACAGGCTCAGAAGGTTGGACTACTAAGGTTCCAGGTGCCTCAGATATCTTGGTGTGAGGAGGAGACTTGGAAGTCTGATCCTCAGCATCCTCTCTTTCTTTTTGAACCTGAGAATAAAATACAACATAACACTTAGAAATTTATCAGGAGAGAAATACTTAGACAATTTAATATCTGAGATGTTAATTACCTCCACAGCAGGAGGCTCAGACACTTGTCTCTCAGAAACTTGTGTAGTTTCTGGTATTCTCTTTGGTGATGAAAGCTTGGTGGCCTCATCAATTTCCATTGGTTGAGGGGATTGAATGGGCAATTCCCTAGCAACTTCTACTTCTATTTGAGCCTATGAGTAGAAAGTGTTAAGTATTTAGAAAAATGATCAGAGTAACATTGTGAAGAATATAGATATCTGAGATGTATACCTTCTCAATAGAAGGCTCAAATACTTGTTCCTCATAGACTTTGTGAGTCTCTGGTTGATTCTCTGATGAGCTAGGCTTCTTAGCCTCATCATTTTTCTTCTCAGTTGGGGCCTGTTGGTCCAGATAACGACAAAGTAAAAGATTAGAGGGGGGGGGGGGGGTGAATAGTCATTTAAAACTTTTATCGATAAACACAGTTTCTCAGATATCTGTGAGGATATCTGATACTTAATTTCAGAGAACGGAAGACTTTTCTATGATAAGTGCACGTGCTCAGCAAGAAAGGTGTAAATACTTTGCAAGGTAAATAAAGCAATTAATAAATGCAGAAAGTAAATAACACAAGTCTTTTTATAGTGGTATCTGAAGGTGGCGTAATCCTTCAACTAATCCACTTCGGTCTTTCTCAGACCTAGAATCCACTAAGACAGATAATTGAGGTAACCTTACAAGTATCTTCTCTCGATTCCTAAATACACTAGGTTCCCAACCAAGTGTTCCCCCTGAGTTATTCCCGACTTTCCTGACCAAGTACTTCTGTACTCGAAACCTCTTTCTGAGTTGTTCCTTAGTTTCCCAAACTAAGTACTTCCTGTACTCCACGCCAATTAAGGTGTTGGTTAAGGTAGTTTGTCAGGTGAGCTTCTTTAATAACTTGTTCAGTTATGCAGATAGCTCTAGAATCAAGTATACTTAATACACTTTGCAATGTATGGTATCTTGTTCTTTACTGACCCAAGTCTATGATAAATGTTCAAGAGAATGAATCTCAGATATCAAATCTTAATTCAACTCTTTCACAAATAGCAATGCTTGTTAAGGATCAGGACACTTAGAACTTTTGTGCTACTTAGAATCAAGAGCTTTGGTCGCAACAAAAAGCTTGAAGGTAAGTAGTATGCTTGAAAGTTTTAAAGATAGTGTTCAGTGTAAGTTCTGTGTTCTAAGGTGTGTTCTCAAGCAGTCTAAGTGTTGATATTTATAGATGAATTTGAGTGTCGTTTGAATAGTATCCGTTAGGCTTAAATCAAATTCAAACTATTGATATCTGAGTATAGTACTGTAGTACGTTTGTCTTCTTCTTCAGAAGCTACCGTTTTTGTTCAGACATCTCTGTCCGCGCATTTAATGCATTGTACTATACTTTTGTCCTGTAGTGCCAACGGAACTATGCATGGTATCAGAGATCTTTATACTATTAGATTTCTCTGATGTCGTGCACGTCCTTTTCAAGAATTTATCACAACTCCAAATATCACTTGTTGAAACAACTTGTTATAATATATTTCTTTTCAGAAACATAGTTTATGTCTAAGGTATCTGAGCGTAGATATCTGTGGGCACTTTCCTCGTCTCAGAAACCTTTTATTTCTCAGATATCTTTTTGCAACACTGTTTATTTAAAAACGCTTGTGTCTTCAAGATATCTGGTCATAGGTATCTGAAAACCTTTGTCTTCAGCAATCTTGTGCAGTCTTCAAATCTTCAAATCCATTGAACTTTTCCTGCTGGATGCCTTCTTCTTGGTCTTCTTTTTAGAAATAAAAATTACATTCAGAGACCTAACATTCTATACTAGATTTGCTAGACTATCATACTTAGTGAGTTTCCTCTTTTACAGTGTTCAAGTGAACCAAGTGTACTAACCACCTTTCTGAGCTAAGATAAGTCATTAGGTTGCTGATCAAAATCTAAACAGATATTCCTAACAAATTTTCCCCATTTTGATCAGTCAACGATGACTATCTGACCTATTACAAATCTGGATGAGGAAACAATCCTACTTAATCATTTCTTATGATCTTCCAATTCATATAATTAAGTGCAGAAAGTAAACATCAACCAAATCACAAGGTGTGATCTTTGCTGACAAGTTATCTTTTATAGATTGATATCTGAGAGTAGGTTCATCAGATATGTTACAATGAAAATTCAGATAACTTTTACAAGATAAAACAACAATAAGGTACAGTCAGCAAGATACAAAAAAAAAAAAAAAAAATTACATAGTGAATTAGGACAACAGGAGTAACCAAGCTCCAAGTAGACATCCTAATAAACTAGTCTTCAAGTCTTCAAATCTTCAGCAGCTCCAAGGATCAATTTGCATACCCCCTATCTCCAAATCTTTTGATATCATCTAAGTATTCATAGAGCAAGGTTCTGACCAACATCTCAGTGTCTCTGGCATAACCACATACTTCTTTGTATGATTTGGTGGGATTCTTCTTGGCAAAGTGTTTGACCCATAAATACTTTCCCCATTTCCAGGCATGCTCAATTCTGATATCTGATAGCTTGAAGTAATCATATATGATCCTCAGATATCTGATGTCACCCTTGTATTGATCTTCAGTCATGTAGAATGACTCAAAGGGTTCCACAACAAGTCTTGGCCTTGTGCCTGTTCCAGTGAGGTTTGGGACTTTATGCACATCATCCGGTTTTCCATAAGGACATTCATCATTATGGTCCTTCCTCATGGCTTCAACTCTCTTGACAACTTCAAAATCCAACCAAGCTTTGACATGATTGGTGTTGATCAAGATTGTCTTATCTTTCCTTCATGCCATAAGTTGTTGATGGATGGGTACTGGAAATCCTTTTTCATTTACAAGCAAGTGCTTGAGTTCCAGTATCCAGTATCCATTCCTCTGATGAATACACCTATAGGAGGAGGAGTTGTTGTCAGTCTTCACATACTCAATTCTGGCTTCTTCTGGCCTGAGTGGAAGTTGACCTTTTCTTCTTTCAGCTCTCAATCTATTCCTCCTTTGCCTTGAGTTTTCCCTTGGATTGCTTGAAGAACCACTCTGGATAGACTTGGCATTTCCAGAGGGTGTTTTAGCTGCCAAAGGCTTTGCAGCTATGGGCTCAGTTAGGCTATCAATTTTTCTTTTTCTATGAAGAGGAGCTTCATCTTCATCAGTCTCTTCATCATCATCATCAAGATTAATTCTTGTGAAAGTTTTGCAGCCTTCTTCATTGCCCAGGGATTTGATTTGGCCTTCTTCTTCTTCTTCTTCTTCTTCTTCTTCTTCTTCTTCTTCTTCTTCTTCTTCTTCTTCTTCTTCTTCTCCAGAAGACTCATCAATCCCTCTTACTTGTCTTCTCCTTGGAGCCTTGGTACTCCTTGGAGGTTTCTGTGCTCTGGCCCTTGTTGTCATTCCTTTTTCAGGAAGTTGATGAGTGGTGTCCACTATTTGTAGGGCAGTCTGTCTTCTTCATCATCTGAGTCATCAGCCCAGTGATCTTCATCCTATTGTACTTCTTCATCAAGTTTTCTGAAGGCGGCAACCATCTCAGATATGGGTTTCTTGCCTTTGGAGGATGGTTTCTTTGGTGAAGATGCAGCTTTAGCATCATGCTTTGCTTCAGATGTTTGTTCAGCATCTAGCTCCTTAGTAATGTAGTCAACAACATCCCGGAGCTCTTTAATCTCAGAGTAAGCTTGCGTTTCCTTGCGTGTTTGTTCTTCAAGTTTGTCTAGCTTGACTCTGGATTCAGCTATCTTTTCTTCCAGTTGAAGATGTAGCTGTTGTTCTTCCTCCAACAGTTGTTTGAGTTGAGCAACTTTGGCTTGTGCATCTGATATTTTCTGAGTGCTTAACTACTTGTTCAATAGAGTCCTTGTGTTGGGGAGATGGATGGGTAGAATTCTGAGGAGATGGAGGAGGGGATTGCTGTGATGTCCTCTCAGTGTGCTTTTCAGCAGCTGAGGCATTGTTTATTTTTGGAATCCATCCTGTCCCTGGTGCAGGGGAATCATCATCATATTTCTTATCCTCATCCTTGTGATGGTCAGAAGGAGGATCTTCATAATTGTTCTCATCAGTCTCCTTCTCTTCTTCATCTTCAGAGACCAGATTGATCACTTCTGGAATTGTGATCATTTGCCCATTTACCTCCTCTTGTTCAGAGGGTATGCATTGTAAGGTCTCGGGCAAAGTAGGCTTGAATGCCATCTGCATTCTGGTCTGACCATCTGCCTTCTCAAAAGCTTCTACGAGCTTGTGTGCAGCTTCTTTGATAAAGTCCTTATGCATCAGAGTAGCAAAAGAATACTGCTTTGTTGGGAACATAGCATGGACATAATTCTCCAAGTGAAAAGCTCTGACTCTTCACAATTGGTGATCAGTCACCTTTGTTAATTCAGTCAGATCTGAGCTTCTGAGCTTTTTCCACTTTCTGAAACACTTGAGATGTTTCTTTAGTGTGTGGTTCTTGAAGAATGTAAACAGGTCTTCTGTTGAGAATGCAGAAGCCTTTTGCACACTTGTTTGAGCCTGAAAGAAAGAGTTTTGAGTTAGATTCAAAACTTGTGTAGATATCTGAGTATTTGTGTAGTTAGGTTTGTGAGTTACCTGAATGAATACATCAGGCTCAGAGACTTATACTACTGAGGTAGGGAGCTCCTCAGATATCTTGTTGTGAGGTGGGGACTTGGAAGTCTGGTCCTCATCAACCTTTCTTTCTGCTTGAACCTGAGATTAGAAACATAACACTTAGGAAATTTTATCAAGAAAATTTTTAGTGACAAATCAGATATCTGAGAGGTCAATTACCTCCGTTGGAGGCTCAGATACTTGTCTCTCAGAGACTTGTGTAGTCTCTGGAATCTTTTCTTGTGATGAAGACCTTGATGCCTCATCAATTTCCATATGTTGTGAGGATTGAGTGGGCAACTCCTCAACAACTTCTACTTCTTTTTGAACCTGTTAAGTAGAATGTGTTAGTTTGAGAAAAATGATCAGAGATTTGTTCTTTGAAGAATATAGATATTTGAATGAAATAACTTCTCTATAGAAGATTCAGATACTCGTTCTTCAAAGACCTTAGAAGTCTCTGGATTTCTCTCTGAAGAGATAAACTTTTCAGTCTCTTCATTTTTCTTCTCAGTTGGAGCCTATTAGAAACAAACACTTATTAGTCAAGTGTATAAAGCACATATCTGAGTTATATCTTAAGGAACTATTTTCTACCTGTGAGACAGGCTCCTGTTCCTTAAGTGGTGAGGCTATGGAAGCCTCCTTCTCAGATTCTGAGGTAAGCTTTGCAGCTTTCTCTTGTTGTTGTGTTTCTAAATCAGCCTGCAACAAAGAAATTATAATAAGTAACAAGATTTAGGCATAAGTTATCACAAGTAAAGAGTTAAACCATTCAGCTACCTGAGCTTTGTCAGGCTGATTGGTCTCTGGAACTTGTGAAGTTTCCATGCATTGGCCTTGTTGTTCTTGGACCACTTCTTTGTTGGAAGTTTCAGCTACTTCAGACCTTTCCTGAGTATGCAACTCAGTTGCCTCCCCTGGTTGATCATTCTGAGTAGATGCCTCAGTTTGATCCCTCTCATTGAGTTGGGGAACCTGCTCTTTTGCAGGTTTTTCTTCAGCAAGGAAAGATGCTGGTGTCTGTAACTCAAGTACCATTTCAGTAGTATCCACATCTGGCTGTTGTTGTTGTTCTTGAGACAGACTTTTGAGTGTTGAGGCAATGGCAGTATTCTCCAACACTAGTGTATCACTCATCAGAGCATCTTCAATATGCTTCAGTCTTTCCTGTTCTGATGGTGTAATTTGTCCAGTGACCTTGGACACAGTTGCTTCTTCAGCAACCTTTGAAACAGGTGCTTGTTCAGCAACCTGTGGTGTAGGTTCTTCTTCAGATACCTCTACACTAGTTACTTTTTCAGTAACCTTAGCCCTTTTTGATTTCTCTAGGACTTGAGAGATGACTAAATCATCATCTTCATCGTCAGAGCTCTCATCAGCATTAGGAATTGATTGGTCCATAAACCCTGCGGTTTATGCAGATAGGGCTTGGTATCTATCACTACTTTCTTTAGCAGCATTGATAAGTTCATCAGCAAGGCTTTCGGTAGTAGTTTTAACATTTCTGAAAGCACTTTCTCTTGCTGAGTCTACTTGTTCAGTAGTCGATACCTCTTTTGCAGCATTGATGAGTTCATCTGCAGCGGCGGCAGGTATCTGGGAATCGACAACGACAATGGGTGTGTCTTCTGATTTGCCAGCAGACTTCTTTCGTGAAGTTCTGGGCTTTTTGGTCGCAACCTTTCCCTCAGATACCTCTTCAGTCTTTCGCTTCTTGGAACCTTTCTAAGATCTAGTAACCTTTTTCATCAAGTTCGTATACTCATATTTGTAGAGTAGGTTACTGTTGGCTATGTCAGCCCTCTCTCTGAGCTCAATGCCAAGCTTCTCCAGCAGGTAGCATATCTTTAGACCATAGCTCACTGTGGCCTTTGGCTCAGCAAGTCCCTTAGCGATTTTAGGCTCAAAGCCTTGAATCTTCTTCACAAACTTCATAAAGGCGTACTTTCCCCAATTGAAAGGGTTTTCCAGCCTTTTGTCTTGTTGTTGCAACAAGAACATCATCATCCAGCGTTCTTGGCTTATCTGGTCAGCACCTCCTTGTAGACCGTCAAAGCATCTGTGAAGAATGCATGCCAACACATCCCAGTGAACCAGCAGATGTCTGGTTCTGATGTCAGCAAGCTTGAAATCGGTGGGTGTATTTGATTTTTCAAGATCACACACATCACTGTACAATTGTTTTACACCTTCAAGGAGATCATTATCCTTGGTGTCTATTTCAAAATCCTTTCCAAGATTTTGAAGGTCAAACAACTTGCAGAAAGTTGTTGAGTCCAGAAGGATTTTCTTTCCTTGGACTGACGTTTTTATAGACACTATTGCAGTGCCTTCAGAAACACAGGCTATAATCCTAAAGTTGTTATAGAATTCTAACACATCCAGTGAAGAAATTCCACTTGGAAGAGCTGATAGAAAACCCTTGATTTGTGCCTTTTCAAGCATGTTAAGAATCAGTTTCCTATCGGCTTGGTTTTCAACAGCAGCTGTGAGGTACTCCTCAATCATGGCATCACCCCAAATCATCCTATGATTTGAAGTCCAATGATTGGGATTAAAGTCTCCTACCAATCGATTGTTCACTATAACCAACTCTGGTGCTTGCTTTTCAGCAGTACCAGTGGTAGAGGATTGGGATTTCTGGGTAGATGAACGCTTAGGAGCCATCTCTTTATATAGTACAAGTGTTTGAAAGTTTGAAAGAGATTTGGGTGAGAGATTAGTGATTCTTTGCAGAAAAACTAACAGAGATTTGCAGAGGTTGAAGAATGGTTTTTGCTATTCTTGTGCAAGTCTGAATGTTGGATTAGGCGAAAGTGATTTCTTTTGCCAAAATCCTATATATATAGCAACGTAATTCTAACAAACATATACATACAAATTGGTTTTGTATGTACGTATCTGTGAATTACAGTAAGGCGTGGGTAAAAGTTTGTTCAGCATTAAATGCATAGTGGGCCACATCTGAATTTTAACAGTCCACTATTTACAGAGAATTTATCTTTGCCGTTAAGATCAATTGCCCATTTCATCAAGGGTCACCATTGCTTCTTCAGCAATGATCACAATCAACAATTGTAATTGTGCCCATTTAATGAGTTTTGGTTAATAGCTATCTGAGTCACGTTTCTGGGTGAATGAGAATACTGTTTGTATCAGAGTCTATCTTATACTTGTTGTCTTTTCACAGTTTTACACAAGGATAGAAACAATACAAATTTCAAGATAGTAGTTGACTGTAGACAGTTGTACTATTCTCTTTTGTGTTCCCCCTCACTGAGTGATCTAGATATGTGAGTACCCGTCTCAGAAATCTTCAAATAGCCATTTTACCCTTTAGCCTTTGATTTCTGGATACCCGTTCCAGATTCCTCTTCTCTGGATACCCGTTCCTGATTCCTTTTCTCTCTCCTTTGATATCTTTTTCAGATATCTGAACTTTTTCAGTTCTTTGGTAGCTCCATTAGTCCAAGACTATGTCTTAAGGCTGAGAATCTACTTTCTTGTAATGGCTTAGTGAAGATATCCACAAGTTGGTCTTCAATGCCAATCTTGAGTATCTCTACAACATGGTCTCTGATGAAGTGGTGTCTAACATCAATGTGCTTTGTCCTTGCATGAAACTTAGGATTCTGAGTTATGGCAATAGCACTTGTGTTGTCACAGAAAATGTGAGTTTTCTCTTTGTTGAGTCCATAGTCTCTGAGTTGTTGTTGTATCCACAATATTTGTGAAGCACAACACCCAGCAGCAATATATTCAGCCTCTGTGGTAGATGTAGCAATTGAATTTTGTTTCTTGCTGAACCAAGATATCAATCTAGCATCAAGAAATTGACACGTTCCTGAGGAGCTTTTTCTATCAAGCAATGATCCAGCATAGTCAGCATCTGAATAGCCAACCAAACTCAATCCACTATCTTTTGGATACCACAATCCAACTTCTACAGTTACTTTTACATACCTCAATATTTTCATAGCAATGTTGTAGTGTGATTGCATTGGATTTGTTTGAAATCTAGCATACACTCCAACTGCATATTGAATATCAGGTCTACTTGCAGTGAGGTATAGTAGAGACCCAATCAATTTCCTATACTTATGTTCTTAAACACTCTTGTCAGATTCAGCATAGGTCATTTTGGTTCCAATGCTCATAGGTATCTTAGCATTTTTTTCAGAAGGCTTTAGATTAAACTTGTTGAGCATGTCCTTTGCATACTTTGTCTGACTAATGAATATTCCATCATTGAGTTGCTTGGCTTGTAGCCCTAGGAAGTAATTCAATTCTTCCATCATGCTCATCTCAAATTTACATTTCATGAGTTCAGCAAAGTCTTCACAAAGTTGCTTGTCTTTAGATCCAAATATAATGTCATCAACATATACTAGAACTAAAAGTAGTTTCCCATCATGGTTCAATGTGAAGAGTGTTTTATCAACATCTCCTTTCTTGAAACCATTTTCTAGTAGGTATCTGACCAATGTATCATACCATGCTCTTGGAGCTTGTTTGATCCATCTGAGCTTTACAAGCTTATAGACCATCCTACTTTCTGAGGAAACTTCAAAACCTGGTGGTTGCTCAACATAGACTTCCTCAGCAAGTTCACCATTTAGGAATGCACTCTTGACATCCATTTGATAAACTGTAAAGTCATTATGAGCTACAAAGGCTAGAAAGAGTCTTATTGCATCCAATCTTGAAACTGGTGCATAAGATTCATCAAAATCTAGTCCTTCAGTTTGGGTGAATCCCTTGGCAACCGACCTAGCTTTGTTTCTGGTTATTTCACCTGACTCATTCATTTTGTTTCTGAAAACCCACTTGGTTCCGATCATAGATATTCCGTCAACAAATGGAACCAGTTTCCAGACATTGTTTCTCTCAAATTGATCCAACTCTTCTTGCATTGCAGAGATCCAATCTTGATCCTTTAATGCTTCTTCTATAGTTTTTGGTTCAATATTTGAGATGAAACATCCATAGAGACAATTTGCATTTTCCGCGATTGCTCTTCTAGTTCTAACTCCTTGGTCTATGGGACCAATCACATCCTTTGCAGGATGATTTCTTATCCATTTCATAATGGGCTTTGAACTAGTAGGATCAATATCATTTTGATTTGAATGTGAATCAATATGATCTTGATGAGATACTTGTACAGTATCTGAGATATCTGACACATGTGAAATGCCATGGATATCTGACACTCTTTCAGTGTTAGGGATATCTGGATCTTGCATTTCAGCAATCTCATTTTCGGACACCTCTACATGATGAAGGTTCTCAATAACCTATTCCATTTCTGGAATTCTCATAGGAAATTCTTCATCATGTCTTAGAGTCATCTGGTTGTTACTAAGCAATGGTTGTTTTTCATCGTCAGACTCATCCTCTATTTGAATGATAGAATTGTTTCCTTTTGAGGATCCTTTTTCAGAATCTTTGATCATTAGATCTTTGAACCTATCTGAGAGATCATCATTCAAGGGTACTTTCTTGTTTCCTTCATAGAATACTACATGAACAAATTCCTAAATCTTTTGCGTTCTTTTGTTGTAGATTCTATAGGCTTTGCTATTCAGAGAATAACCAAGAAATACTCCTTCATCTGCCTTTGGTTGAAATGTTCTCAAGTATTCTTTTCCATTGTTAAGAACGAAACATCTGCAACCAAACACCCTTAGATGTTTGATACTAGGGGGTCTACCAATGAAAAGCTCGTAAGGAGTTTTGTCATGGTGTTTGTTAATCAGACATCTATTTTGAGTGTAGCATGCTATTTTTACAGCTTCAACCCAATAGATTTCACTTATTTCAGTGTCAGCGAGCATTGTTCTTGCCGCTTCTTTTAGGGTCCTATTCGTCCTTTCAGCAACACCATTTTGTTGTGGTGTTCTTAACATCTGCAACCAAACACCCTTAGATGTTTGATACTAGGGGGTCTACCAATGAAAAGCTCGTAAGGAGTTTTGTCATGGTGTTTGTTAATCAGACATCTATTTTGAGTGTAGCATGCTATGTTTACAGCTTCAACCCAATAGATTTCACTTATTTCAGTGTCAACGAGCATTGTTCTTGCCGCTTCTTTTAGGGTCCTATTCGTCCTTTCAGCAACACCATTTTGTTGTGGTGTTCTTACGGAAGATAGTTGATGTTCTATACCTTTGCAGGTACAAAACTCTTTTATGTACTGGTTCACAAACTCAGTACCATGGTCTGTTCTAATTACAGATACCTTGTCATTTTTCATGACTTCGAGCTTATTCAGCAAGTTGGGTATCTCAATCCTTGCATCAGATTTGTGTTTGAGAAAGACAACCCAAGTGAATCTTGAGTAATCATCAACAACAACCAGACCATACTTCTTTACTGCATAACTAGTTACAGAGGATTCAAAAAGATCCATATGTAACATTTGCAGTGGCCTTTCACTGGAATGTCTAGTTTTAGATTTGAAAGATGTTTTGGATTGTTTTCCCATTTGGCAAGCTGAGCATATACCATTTTTTCTCTATGCCATTTTGGGTAAACCAACCACCAACTCTTTCTTGGCTAGCTTGTTTAGAGTTTTGAAATTCAAGTGACTCATTCTTTTATGCCATAGCCAATTTTCTTCAGTGTGGCCAGATTGACTCACCATGAGACATTCTTCAGTTGTGGCGGATGCCCAATCAGCAACATAAAGATTTCCTTTACGCCTTGCAACCAAGACTGTCTGCTTTGATTCATTGTCAATCACTTTGCATAGTTTTGACTTGATCTTGACAGTGTACCCTTTGTCTACTAGTTGACTCATGCTTAGGAGATTATATTTTAATCCCTTTACATGTAGTACTTCAGAGATTGTAAGGGCTCCAAACTTCAGATTTCCAAATCCTATGGTTGGATTTTCATCTCCTCCAGCAAACCTGATAATTGTTCCATCATTGCACTTTCTGTAGTCAATCAGATTTGCTTTGTCTCCTGTCATGTGCTTCCCACATCCACTATCAAAATGCCACTTTGGATTAGTCTTTAGAGTGTTCTGCACAAAACAGTAAACATGAGATTAGGTTCTCATACCAACAATGGAACCATCTGGACTAAAGAATCTTCCAGTAGGAATCCATTTTTGAATGAATTTCTTAGGAACATTCTTTTGTCTAACAGGAACATAAGGAGGAATTCTAGTTAAATGATTAGTATCATTGTCATTAATAACTATTTTCTTCCTTGGTGTGTTTCTTGGTGCTCCATTTGGTGCTTTCAGATACCTGTCAGGTTTCTGAGTCTGCTTCTCAGCAAACTTATCTTTCCTAGCCAGATTTCTTCTAGCCCTGGCCTTCAGATTTTCATTGGCTTGATTCATTTTCCACTTCTGATAATTGTTGTGAGCAATTCTAGCTTTTAACCATCGTTCTTGCTCTTGTTTGTACTCACGAGCAAGTTGTTTCCCGATGGCTTTATAGCCAATACCATTCCGAGCACCTGGTGCTATCTGAGATCTTTTCTCAGTAGCTTTGCTAGTCTCTGGGTAATCTATTTTCTTTTCCAGAAAATGTGACATCGGAGAATTTGTCAGCTCCTGTAATTTTTCCTTTCTGAGAGACATAGCACTGTGGGTGAATACACTTTTCAGTGTTATGTTTCTTTTCAGAAATATTCCCAACAGATTTCTTTTGGACTTGTTTTTCCCACAAAGGTTTGGTCGCAACTGCCTTTCCTTTGTCAACAACCTTAGCTTTCTGACCGACATCAGAGGTTGTTTGGGAACCACCTTTGAAAGCATCGACAAATGTTCTTATTTCATCACTCTTATTGAGTGGTAGAACTATCTGTCTGTGTCCAAATTAAGTCCTCTCTTTTCTGAAGGATCTCTTAAATAAGATTGTACTTCAGTAAGAGTGTCACTAACTTTGGCATAGGATTGAAAAGATAGTTCTTTCTTTTTGAGTTCTTCATTCTCAGAAAGAAGATCTTCACATTTCTTTTGAAAATTGGCCAATGCTTCTTCATGTGACTTTTCAGTCTCAGATATCTCAGCTTTGAGAAATGCAATTTCGGCATCCTTTTCCTCAGATGTCTTGAGTAATTTTGAATTTTCCTTTTCAAGAGAATTCTTTTCTTCTTCAAAGATTTCGGCTGTAGCTCGGACCATTAGAAACTCTCTTTCGTAGAGATCAAGATCTCTTCTGAGATGTTCCAGATCTTTGATTCCTTCCTCATCACTTTCATATGTATAACAAGAAGTATGTGTTACCTCATCAGCCATTAGACAAGGTTCAATGTTGGAGATATCAGGAAATATATTTTCAGCCACTCCACACACTTCCACTCCACACGCTTCTTTCTTCTTTTGACCAAAGTCGATCACTTCATGAGAAACACCGCACATTTCTGGAGAAGGCAGAGTGGAATCATCTGAGTCTTCATCCTCAGAATCAGACTCAATGTCTAGAGCATCCAGTTGGAGTTGAATTTTTTTCCTTTCTTCAGTGAGCATAGCTTTCTGACTTCTCTTGAAGTTTCTTCTATCTTTCTTGTCACCTGTCTTTAGATTGTTGAAGGCAGGGCAATCCTTCTTGAAATGACCAGGTTTCTGACAATAGAAACAGATATCGTTTCCAATTTCTGCTTCCTCAGTACTAGATGATTTTTGAGCCGGCTTGTTCAGCGAGCTTTGCATATTTTTGTACTGATGATAGTTTGAGCCTAGATGCTTTTTCAGCTTCTCTTTGGCTTTTCTTCTCTCTATTTCCCGACTGACATATTTTCTCATTTGCTTTACAGTAAGAGCATCCTCAGTCACCTCCTTGCCTTCCTTCTTTTCAGAAGTTCCTTGAGCAACTAGTGCACATTCTGCAACTTTTCAGTTGTTTGTTCTCTTTGAGTTGTCTCATAGTCAACAGTGGCAAGGTGAGAGAAAAGTTCCACTGGAGTAATATCTGAAATTCCTTGGTTAAAGTAGAAAAACTTTGTGTGCTCCCAGTTATAATTTAGACTTCTCAAAATAGTCTTAATCTTTTCTGACTAGGTATATCTATTACTTTCACCAAGTGCAGCCATGTCACTCATAAGTGTTGTAAAACAGAAATCTAGTTCTTCAAGAGTCTCTGTGGGACCTTGTTTAAAGTTTTGGAATTTGAGCTTCAAAAATTCGAACTTATTTTCCTTCGTTTTTCGGTTGCATGATTTCTTCAATCAGTTGCCGGGACACTTTCATTTTGCACCCACGCTTTACAATGTATGTGCTCAAGTAGAACGTATGATGATATTACGAGCGACCATCCGATGATTTCTCTTGGCATCTTCCGATGTCCGAGCTCTCTACTTTGGTTCAGTAAATAACTTGACCGCGTGTCTCCCACTGGTTGACGCATCTGTCTGTGAAGACCCATCGCTTTGTTCTCTGTCTCTACCATTAGAAACCTCCATGACCTGCTTGAGTTGTTGAATAACTATTGGGCCATTCTTTATCACGTTGATCATTTCGTCACTGATGGCTTCTAGGTGGAGCATCATGTTGTTCTTCCATTTCTCATAATTCTCTGGCTTGAGAATTGGGGCGTCACTTAAAGACATCCTGCAGCAAACACACTAACCAAACAAATCAAGTGTAGGTGAAAAGCAGTTAGTGGGAACTTATCTGGGATCTAGGTGGTATCTGAAGGTGGCGTAATCCTTCAACTAATCCACTTCGGCCTTTCTCAGACCTAGAATCCACTAAGACAGATAATTGAGGTAACCTTACAAGTATCTTCTCTCGATTCCTAAATACACTACACTACAAGAAAAGCTGGAAAAAACGACGTTATGGGGCGACGGATGAAATCCGTCGCCCCATAACGACGGATCGCTTATTGGGGCGACGGAATCTATCCGTCGCCAATCAGACGGATAATTGTTATCCGTCGCTTATTGGCGACGGATAACGTATCCGTCGCTAAATTGGGCGACGGATAATTATTATCCGTCGCCCAAGTTTGACTTTGATAAAAAAAAAAAGGAAATTTTTTTTTTTAAAAAAACGGGGCGACGGATAGATTATCCGTCGCTTTATAGCGACGGATACCTATCCGTCGCCACATGTGGTGACGGATCGACTCTGGGCCGACGGATATGTGTCCGTCGGCCCAGAGTTTCATAACCGGACAGAGAGGCAGAATGCCTCACTTTCTTCCTCTTCTCCCTTCTTCTTCCTCATTCTCTTCTTCTCCTCTCTTCGGTTTCCGGTGAATTCTTCGTTATTCCGGCCAATCTTGGTGCCTAATCGAAGCTAGTGGGACAAGGAGTTTGTTTCTTCGATCAATTTCAGATTTCTACCGATTAATCAAGGTATTTTGGCTAAAACCCTAGTTTTTTAAAATTTGGGGATTTTGTTTATTTTGATTAATTTGAGCATCTATATGTATATATGATAAGTATGTAGTAGTTAGTTTAGTTAATTTGATTAATTATATGTAATTTGTTCAATTTGATAGTTAGTTTAATTAATGATATGAATGTATGTAGTATGTTAATTAAGTTTGGTATGTATGAATGTATGTAGTTAGTTTGATTTGTGTGTTAAGTATATATAGTTAGTTTAGTTAATTTGATATGTTTGTTAAGTATAGAAGTATGTAGTTTTGATTTGATAAATTTGTATGTTAAGTATGTAATTTGATATGAATATATGTAGTAATTCGATATGTATAGAGTAATTAGTTAATTTGATATGTATGTTAAGTATATAATATATGTACTAAGAGGTTGAAATGGTTAAATTATATTCCCAATTTTGTAAATATCGAACACTTAATTAATAATTAATTTATAAGCAACATATAATAATTAACAATTAACCTCTACAATCTTCTTATCCGAATTGGAATCGATCTAATAAATTAAATACGATCTAATCAATTGAACGTCTCAGTTAAAATAAAGTATATATACAATGAATTCGACCGTTCATGGATGTACGATCGCATTTGCGGTAAATGGCGAGTTTGTAGGAGTTTTGTAGAAGGGTTAAAGGTTTCATCTCGTTTGCCATGGGACGTCCGGTTTGTACAATTGGGGTTGATAAAGTGTCCTTGCACATTGGAAACATGCAAAAACAAGCAATTTATGACGCCTACAGCAGTATTCGAGCACTTGCGACGTTATGGATTCATGCATGAGTATCATGTATGGATTCATCACGGTGAGGAAGCACTCCATGTCATACCTCCAATGGAGGGAGAGGGGTTTGGGGCGCCTATCGAGTGCCTTCGCTTGTCGGAACATGTGCATGGTGTATTGGGAGGAGGATGTAGATCTGTTGGAATGCAAGTTACGTGGTAGGGAGCGCCACAAGTGATGAGGAGGGGGTGCATGAGAATGAGGAGTTTGATCCGTTTGTCTCTGAAGCTTGTATAACTAGTAATCATTAGTTTATATATATATGAAACCAAACATTATGGTAAAATTGAAGTGATGTAACTTATATTATGTAATGCCGTAACAATTGACTGGAGCTAATATAACTTATATTACGTAGCAATTGATTGAATTATTGTGAAATTGATTTATTATCGTAAATGAAAGAACTCGATCTAATGAATTCAAACGTGTCAGGTTATTATCTAATTATTCAATGAATACCGATCGTGGATGGATGTATTGTCGTACTCTCAATGGCAGAGTTCAATGGAGTTTTCTGAAAGGGGTTGAAGGTTTCATTGAATTTGCAATGTCAACCGCTTGTGTAAAGGATGGGTTGATAAAGTGTCCTTGTGCAATGAAACAAAGGTCTGAAACAAGCAATACGTGACTCCTAAAGTGGTAGTCCAGCACTTGAGGAAAAATGGATTCCTGCCTGCGTATCAGGTATGGAATCATCATGGTGAGGAAGCAGCACCGTCCAATACATATGACCAATACAGACAACGTGGAAGGAAGAGAAAAAATGAACAAGTCGGGGAACAATCCCAATCTGAAGGTGATGCTATTCGAGCTCGAGTCGAACAAATGGTGTACGATGCTGTAGGGGCGGAGTTCAGGGACACAACCAACACTGAAACCGAGGTGGAGGTGGAGGAACCACCGAATCCCGAGGATCAGTTGTTCTTTGACTTGTTAGAATCATCAAGGAAGCCGGTTTACCCGGGGTGTAAGCTCACTGAGTTGTCTTTGTTATCTCGGCTAATGAGTTGTAAGGCTAATGGCCAAGAATCAAAACGAGCTTCAATGAATGGGTTGGCGTAATGTCGGACCTTTGTCCTGAAGAAAACCTAGTTCCCACCAACTTTTACCAAGCGAAGAAAAAGATGCGGGGATTAGGGCTGCCTGTGGTAACCATAGACTGTTGTCCGAAAATGTGCATGATATATTGGGAGGAGGATGCAGATCTAATAGAATGCAAGTTCTGTGGTAAGGAACGGTACAAGCGTTACAAGGAGGGGGCTGCAAAGAAACGACAAAAGAAAAATCTCTCACATAAGAAAATGTGGTACTTCCCTCTAGCACCTCGTTTGAAAAGATTGTATGCTTCAAGTGCTGCGGATAAAATGCGGTGGCACAAGGAGCGAGTAATCTCGGATAATGCTGAAGGTGGTAGAATGGACCATCCAGCAGACTCACCCGCATGGAAATCGTTTGACAGGACATATCCAGAGTTTGCAGCCGAATCTAGAAATGTACGTTTGGGACTTTGTACGGATGGTTTTAACCCGTTCGGTAGTGAACGTAAATACTCTTGTTGGCCAGTTATGCTCACACCGTACAATCTGCCCCCCGGTGAGTGCATGAAGGAGCCATTCATGTTTCTGACTGCATTGGTGCCTGGGCCGAAAGATCCTGGACTGACGTTGGATGTTTTCTTGCAACCCCTAATCAAGGAGCTGATCGAGTTGTGGACGGATGGTATCCCTGCATATGATGTGTCGACAAAAAAGAACTTCACCTTGAGAGCAGCTCTTCTTTGGACCGTGAGTGACTTCCCTGCATACTCCATGCTATCTGGAAGGAAAACATCAGGGAAATATGCATGTCCACATTGCTTGGAGGATACAGATGCATTTAGACTGAAGGGTAGTGGAAAATTTTGTTGGTTTGATTGTCATCGTAGGTTGCTAGAAAGTGACCATCCGTTCAGGAAGAACAAGGATCAATTCTTGAAAAATAAAGTCGTCAACAAAAAAGCCCAGATAAGACTTACTGGTGCACAAATTCTTGCGGAGATTGATAGATTGGGTCTTATGAAGGTGACTGAGCTTGGGTGGATGAAGCATAACGAGAAAATTGGTAAAAATGTGGTTGGAGGAAGAGAAGCATCTTCGGGACTTGCCTTCTTTGGGCGATCTTCTTATCCGTCACAACTTAGATTTCATGCACATTGAGAAGAACGTGTTCGAGAACTTATTCAATACACTTTGCAACATTGAGGGAAAAACAAAGGACCATGCGAAGTCTAGATCCGAGTTGTCGACGTGGTGTAAAAGGCCTGAGTTGACAAAGAAGGATGAGAATGGTAAGTGGCCGAAAGCGTGCTACACAATTGACAACGCTTCTAGGTCAATTTTGTTTGATTGGGTGAGGGCATTGAGTTTCCCAGATAATTACGCCTCAAATTTAGAGAGGTGTGGATTTGAAGAAGACAAAGGTTTATGGGATGAAGAGTCACCGTATGTGTTCATGGAGAGGCTTATCCCGGTAGCATTTCGAGAGCTTCTGCCGAAACACGTATGGACTGCTATCACCGAGTTGAGCTTATTTTTCAAAAATTTAGGCACAAGGGTGGTTCATGACAAAGTGTTGGAAAATCTTGAAAAGAACATACCATTGATTCTATGCAAGCTCGAGCGTATCTTTCCACCGAGCTGGTTTGATTCTATGGAGCACTTGCCGGTGCACCTTCCACATGAAGCGAGACTTGGACGGTTCGAGATCGATGGATGTATCCATTCGAGAGGTACTTGGGAAATTGAAGAAGTATGTCAACAACAAAGGTAAACCTGAAGGATCGATTGCCAATGCCTACATTCGAGAGGAAACTGCAACCTTCTGCTCTTATTACTTTGATGAACACGTCCCTACGAAGACAGCAAGGCCGGCTCGAAATGCAGACACATTCGTAGTTCAAGCGGATGATGAGTTTTCCCTATCTGTCTTCAGGGTATCAGGGAGACCTCTTGGTGCAGCTAAGAAAGAATATCTTACGGATAAAGAGTTGAAAGCATTTCAATATTATGTCCTCACGAATTGTCCGAGGTTGACCAAGATATGGTACTATTTGCAGGTCAAGAACCATTTATTTAAATTTTAATATAGCTACGCAAGTCTCTACTTCAATTATAGACTTATCAATGAATCAATGTTTGCGCTTTTTCAAAAGCGTTGTTTGGAAGAAAATCCTCGATGATGAGGATACACTAGAGGAACTACTTGACTCAAAAATTCCTACAAATTTCAGTTGGTTCCAGAGTATGTCCGAATCCTATTAACAACGTCACATGCATATACTTAAAGGCTCTCGCAGAGGGTCCATTCAAAAGGTCTACACATTCCTGTGTTATATAGTCAATGGCCTTAGGTTCCACACCGAATGTAACACGGCCATGGCGACAAGCAACTCCGGGGTGTGTGTTAATGGTGCAGAAGAGTATGGAGACGCTACTTTGTTTGATTTCCACGGCAAGCTAAAACGAATTGTGAGGATTGGATATTCTGGATTGCCATTTAAACGAACCTTCTTTGGACGTTGAGTGGTATGATCCTAATCCAGAGGTACGAGGAAGAACGGCGGTTTGAAATGGTTGATGTGAACCAAAAGAAGAGGTACCGAACCAAGTATGAACCATTTATTCGCGACTCAAGCACAAGTGGTGTTTCTTGAATATCCAAGCGTAAAATGCGATAAGGGGAATGGTTAGCTGCGGTACCTATTCGTGCTCGCTCGAAAGTGGAGTACATTGAGAAAGACGACTCAATTACGAACTCGTACCAACAAGAGGATGTCGATAAACAAGCAGAAGATCCCATAGAAGCAGATGATGAGCTGTTTGATCTGCACGAGGACCAATATGTAGTCTTAGAGGACGGTATAACGGTATATTATGTGTATTATGAGTAATTATATGTGTTATTATAATCTGTTATGTATTATAACTCGTACTAACACATTTTTATTGTATTTATTACATTTTTTTGCAGATGCCGCGACAGAGGCCGTCCACCTATCGTCCCCCACGCAGGCAAAGATGATAGTGGTGGGTCGGGGACCCCGTCGAACGAGGGCTCGAAGATCGTGACAAGAGGTCTCGATTCCCGAGACCCCGGCAGAGAGAGCAACGTGGCTCTACCGGACACATGCTGGAGGACGACCACGACGATTGTCCCTACCTCGTGTTCGATCCAAACAATCCCAACGTCACGTGGGACGGCTTGCCTGTGATTTTCCCTATTGGTCCTGCCAAGTAAGTATTATACATTCTTCTTAAATATCTAAAACATAACTGATAATGATAGTTGACAAGTATAAATTGTTGTACTAAAGTAATGCATATTCGTTTCTTGTATCTTATACATTGACAACAGCTTATGGCCTCGGGAGGTGCACAACAAACTAGGTGACATCTTCCGGAGCAGGAGAGAGCCACCGGGGCAGGGTGGTGAGTGTTGGAGCCACATCTCGGAGCGCATGAGGGCCGAGTACTTCGATGAGCTGAGGGTAAGTTAAAATATGACATTCATTTGTTTGTAATTATAATTAATCGTTTTAATATGAGTGGTATGTTAGCCACTGTATGTGAGTGGTATGTTAGCCACTTTATTTGGGTGATATGTTAGTCACCATTGTGTTAGTAAATTTTAGGACAATGTGAGTGGTATGTTAGCCACTGTATGTGAGTGGTATGTTAGCCACTTTATTTGGGTGATATGTTAGTCACCATTGTGTTAGTAAATTTTAGGACAATGTGAGTGGTATGTTAGCCACTGTATGTGAGTGGTATGTTAGCCACTTTATTTGGGTGATATGTTAGTCACCATTGTGTTAGTAAATTTTAGGACAATGTGAGTGGTATGTTAGCCACTTTATTTGGGTGATATGTTATGCTTCATTGTGTTAGTAAATTTTAGGACAATGTGAGTGGTATGTTAGCCACTATATGTGAGTGGTATGTTAGCCACTATATGTGAGTGGTATGTTAGCCACTTTATTTGGTTGATATGTTAGTCACCATATCTGTTATGTTGTTAGGACATGTATTGACTTTGGATGTTGTATGAAATTGGGAATGTAGAAGGAGTACTTCATTCCCAGCAGGTTGATCCCACAGATCTGGCGTGTTTACGAGACTGTGGGATCCAAACTGTACAGGGATATGGTCTGTACGTGGAAGGCCATTCGGGATCGGGGTGGCCCAATCCATCCACGAGTTGATGCAACGAGTGGGCCTTTGGGATGCCCATCTGGCCGAATCGATGTCCAGACGTTGCTTGGACCAAGTGTAACCGGGCATCCCAAATCGTCTGGCAGAAGGGCCGTTCACCACCTGGGAGGCGATCTCACATCGATTATTATCAATCGGTGCGTATATATGTGTTTTGCAATCTAGCATTACGTGTATGCTCTATTACTTGTAGATGATAAATTGTTGACTAGATCTGGTTTGATTCGGTGTGGCACGGGAGGTGACATCCAAGTATGCCATCTTCAAGAAGGCCAAGCGTATATGGGTATGGACCGACTGTCGGGCATCGTCTATTGCGGTATGTTTATGTTGCTTAAAGTTCATATTTGTACACTATTACAAGTTACTTTTTTAAAACAGTAACTGATCATTATATCTGCTATTTACGATTTCAGGCTGAGGTTGATGCTCAGGTGGCGAGGCAGGAGGACGAGACGGGTGATGTGTTGTCAACTGAACAAGTTGACAACATCTTCCTAGAGGTCAACAAACCGGACAAGAAAGGACGAATATATGGACTCGGGAGCCTCGGTTTGCAAATCGCTAGTCCGGCGTTCTCATCATCGCCCCCAGCCCAGACGTCCGGTTTACACACGTGACTGTGTCTCGGAAATGGTGCGATCAGTCCGGGAACATGTTGCTCGGCTAACTCAAGAGATGGAGCAACAAAGGGACGAGATGGAGCGCCGCGACAGAGAACGAAGGGAGGAGAACGGCGCCTTGATTCTGAATGATGGAGCGATTCATGTCCCTTCCGCCATCACCCACCCCACCCCGTCGATAGCTAGTTATGTATCTCAGTATGTTCGATTTTTTTCATATTTACACTTGTTTGGATAATTTCTCCACTCGAATATTACTTTTTATTCATTGAAACATTTTCGTATTATTGATTTATTATCGAACATTATATTGATTAAATAGGTGAACTACGAAAAATAGGGATTAATATGAAATAAATAGTGACGGAAGTAGTGACGGAATTTACAGTGACGGAATTAGTGACGGAATTTAAAATTCCGTCACTAGTCCAATTAACATATTTAGCGACGGATAGAATCTATCCGTCAAAATATAGCGACAGATAGATTCTATCCGTCGCTAAATTTCGAATTAAAAAAAATAATTGACAGTCAATCCGTCCAACTGTCATGAATTGACGACGGATTGTTATCCGTCGCCACGGCTCGAGGCGGCGGATTTTCTATCCGTCGCCCGATCCGTCGCCAGAGAGGCGGATAGGCGCTTTATGGCGACGGATCTATCCGTCGCTACAGGCCAGATTTTTTGTAGTGCTAGGTTCCCAACCAAGTGTCCCCCCTGAGTTATTCCCCGGCTTTCACAGCCAAGTACTTCCTGTACGCAGAAACCACTTTCCTGGAGTTGTTCCCTAGTTTTCCAAACTAAGTACTTCCTGTACTCCACGCCAATTAAGGTGTTGGTTAAGGTAGCATGTCAGGTGAGCTTCTTTAATAACTTGTTCAGGTATGCAGATAGCTCTGAGAATCAAGTATACTTAATACACTTTGCAATGTATGGTATCTTGTTCTTTACTGACCCAAGTCTATGATAAATGTTCAAGAGAATGAATCTCAGATATCAAATCTTAATTCAACTCTTTCACAAATAGCAGTGCTTGTTAAGGATCAGGACACTTAGAACTTTTGTGCTACTTAGAATCAAGAGCTTTGGTCGCAATAGAAAGCTTGAAGGTAAGTAGTATGCTTGAGAGTTTTAAAGATAGTGTTCAGTGTAAGTTCTGTGTTCTAAGGTATGTTCTCAAGCTGTCTAAGTGTTGATATTTATAGATGAATTTGAGTGCCGTTTGAATAGTATCCGTTAGGCTTAAATCAAATTCAAACTATTGATATATGAGTATAGTACTGTAGTACGTTTGTCTTCTTCTTCAGAAGCTACCATTTTTGTTCAGACATCTTTGTCCGCGCATTTAATGCATTGTACTATACTTTTGTCCTGTAGTGCCAACGGAACTATGCATGGTATCAGAGATCTTTATACTATCAGATTTCTCTAATGCTGTGCACATCCTTTTCAAGAATTTATCACAACTCCAGATATCACTTGTTGAAACAACTTGTTATAATATATTTATTTTCAGAAACATAGTTTATGTCCAAGGTATCTGAGCGTAGATATCTGTGGGCACTTTCCTCATCTCAGAAACATTTTATTTCTCAGATATCTTTTTGCAACACTGTTTATTTAAAAACGCTTGTATCTTCAAGATATATGGTCATAGGTATCTGAAAACCTTTGTCTGCAGCAATCTTGTGCAGTCTTCAAATCTTCAAATCCGTTGAACTTTTCCTGCTAGATGCCTTCTTCTTGGTCTTCTTTTTAGAAATAAAAATTACATTCAGAGACCTAACATCCTATACAAGATTTGCTAGACTATCATACTTAGTGAGTTTCCTCTTTTACAGTGTTCAAGTGAACCAAGAGTACTAACCACCTTTCTGAGCTAAGATAAGTCATTAGGTTGCTGATCAAAATCTAAACAGATATTCCTAACAGGGCCTATTAGAAACAAACACTTAGTTAGTCAAGTGTATACAATAGATATCTAAAAATTTATATCTTAAGGAACTCTCTATCACCTGTAGCACAGGCTCAGATTCCTTAAGAGATGAGGCTG
Organism: Plantago major; assembly: GCA_026545765.1. Classification (NCBI taxonomy): domain Eukaryota; kingdom Viridiplantae; phylum Streptophyta; class Magnoliopsida; order Lamiales; family Plantaginaceae; genus Plantago; species Plantago major. The sequence continues at coordinate 45,195,821 of CM048840.1, forward strand.
TGATGGCCTCCTTCTCAATCTCTGAGGCAAGCTTTCCAGCTTCCTCTTGTTCTTGTGTTTCTAATTCAGCCTGTAACAAAGATATTTTAATAAGTAACAAGATTTAAGCATAAGTTATCACAAGTAAAGAGTTAAACCATTCAGCTACCTGAGCTTTGTCAGGCTGATTGGTCTCTGGAACTTGTGAAGTTTTCATGCGTTGGTCTTGTTGTTCTTGGACCACTTCTTTGTTGGAAGTTTGAGGTACTTCAGACCTTTCCTGAGTGTGCAACTCAGTTGCCTCCCCTGGTTGATCAAAATGAGCAGATGCCTCATTTTGATCCCTCTCATTGAGTTGGGGAACCTGCTCATTTACATGATTTTCTTCAGCAAGGAAAGATGCTGGTATCTCATGTTGTAACTCAAGTATCATCTCAACAGCATCCACTATTGGCTGTTGTGGTTGGTGTGGTTATTCTGATCTCGATGAAGAAGGTGATGCTGTATGGGGCCTATCCAGATCTGCTTGAGACAGATTTTTAAGTGTTAAGGCAATGGCAGTATCCTCCAACACTAAGTTGCCACTCATCAGAGCATCTTCAATATGCTTAAGTGTTACTTGCTCTGATGGTGTGTTTTGTCCAGTGACCTTGGACACAGTTGCTTCTTCAGCAACCTTTGAACTAGTTGCCTTCTCAGCAACCTCTGCACTTGTTGCTCTTTCAGCAACCTTGGGGATTATGGCTTCCCCCTCATCTTCAGATTCCTCATCGAAATCTGGGACTGAATTATCAACAATCCCTGCTGCTTCTGCAGAGAGTGTTTAAAGTTTCTCACTGCTTTTATCAGCATTGATAAGTTAATCAGCAAGGCACTCTACAGCATTGATGAGTTCATCAGCTGTGGTCTTAGCAGCATTGATGAGTTCATCAGCAGTGGCGACAGATATCTAAGAGTCGACATCCATAATGGGTATGCCTTCTGATTTGCCAACAGACTTCTTTCGTGAAGTTCTGGGCTTTTTAGTCGCAACGGAACCCTCAGATACCTCATCAGTCTTTCATTTCTTGGAACCTTTATGAGATGCAGTAACCTTTTTCATCATGTTTGTATACTCATATTTGTAGAGTAGGTTACTATTGGAAATGTCTGTCGTCTCTCTGAGCTCAATGCCAAGACACTCTAGTAAGTAGCATATCTTCAATCCATAGCTTACTGTGGCTTTTGGATCAGCAAGGCCCTTAACGATTTTAGGCTCAAGGCCTTGTATCTTCTTCACATTCATGAAGGCGTACTTCCCCCAATTAAAAGGGTTTTCCAGCCTTTTTGTTTTGTTGATTCAACAAGAACATCATCATTCAGCGTTCTTGGCTTATCTGGTCAGCTACTCCTTGTAGACCATCAAAGCATCTGTGAAGGATACATGCTAACACATCCCAGTGGACCAACAGATGTCTGGTCCTTATGTCAGCAAGCTTAAAGTCTATGGGTGTGTCTGGCTTGTCAAGATCACACACATCACTGTAGAGCTTTTTGACACCCTCAAGTAGATCTTCATCCTTGGTGTCAATTTCAAAATCCTTTCCAAGATTTTGAAGCTCAAACAGCTCACAGAAAGCTATTTCATCCAACAGGATTTCCTGTCCTTGGACTTTAGTCTTGATAGAAACTATCTCAGTGCCTTCAGAGACTTTGGAAATAATCGTGGAGTTGTTGTAAAACTCCAGGACATCCAGTGAAGAAACTCCACTGGGAAAAGCAGATAGAAAGCCCTTGATTTGTGCCTTTTCAAGCATATCAAGTACCAACTTCCTGTCAACTTAATTGGTTTTCAATTGCAGCAACGAGGTATTCCTCAATCATGGCACCACCCCAAATCATCCTGTGATTTGAAGTCCAATGATCAGGATTGAACTCTCCAATCAACCGATTGTTTGTTATAACCAACACTGGTGCTTGCTTTTCAGCAGTACCAGAGGTAGTAGCTTGGGATTTCTGGGTAGAAGCACGTTTTGGAGCCATCTCTTTAAATAGTGAAAGTTTTTGAAAGTCGGAAAGAGATTAAGGTGTGAGTTTAGTGATTCTTTGCAGAATAACTAAGCGAAGAACAGAGATTTGCAGAAAACTTTGAAAGGTTTTTGCTATTTCTGTGTAAGTGTGAATGTTGGATTAGGCGAAAGTGATTTCTTTTGCCAAAATCTTATATATATATATAGCATTTTACTTTTAATAGACATATACATACAAATTGATTTTGTACATATGTATCTGTGCAAATGCAGATATGCATGGGTAAAATTCGTTTTGCATTAAATGCTTAGTGGGCCACGTCTGTGTTTTTACAGTCCACTATTTTCAGAATTGATCTAAATCATTAAGATCAAATGCCCATTTCATCAAGGTTCACGATTTCTTCTTCAGCAATGATCACAATCAGTAATTTTAATTGTGCCCAATTAATGAAATTTGGCGTAAGGCTTTCTGAATCACATCTCTTTTCTGTGACTAGGGGACAGTCTTTGGACTTATGTAGTCAGTTCAGAGACTGTGTGTAACTTAACTTATAAATGGAAAGATACAAAACACCAGAGATGTAGTTGACTGAATACAGTTGTACCACATTTCTCTTTTTTGTTCCCCCTCACTAGGTGATCTAGATATCTGAGTACCTGTCTCAGAAATCTTCAAATAGCCATTTTACCCTTCAACCTTTGATATCTGAGTAACCGTCTCAGATATCTTTTTGCTATGTGTTTCACCTTTTGTCTTTGATATTCTGGATTCCTGTTCCAGATATCTTATCTCTTCTTTTCCCTTCTCAATCATTCTGAGTTCCTGTTTCACTCACACTTTTAGCACCTTTTTGGTATATGAGTTCCTGTCTCAGATACATTTTTGCCTTGAATATCTGGATGCCTGTTCCAGATATCTTTCTCCTTTCTGAATTTCCGTCTCAGAGATTAGAACTTTTCAGTTCCTTTGGTAGCTCCATTCACCCAAGACTATGTCTTAAGGTTAAGAACCTGCTTTCTTGCAAAGGCTTTGTAAAGATGTCTGCAAGTTGGTCTTCAATACCAATTTTGAGTATCTCTATTTTGCCTTTTTCAACATGATCTCTAATGAAGTGGTGTCTAACATCAACGTGCTTTGTTCTTGCATGAAACTTAGGATTCTGAGTTATGGCAATAGCACTTGTGTTGTCACAGAAAATAGGAGTTTTCTCTTCATTGATCTCATAGTCTTTGAGTTGTTGTTGTATCTACAATATTTGTGAAGCACAGCACCCAACAACAATATATTCAGCCTCTGTGGTAGATGTGGAAATTGAGTTTTGTTTCTTGCTAAACCATGATATTAATCTGGCACCAAGAAATTGACAAGTTCCTGAGGTGCTTTTTCTATCAAGCAATGATCCAGCATAGTCAGCATCAGAATAGCAAACTAAACTCAATCCACTTTCTTTTGGATACCACAATCCAACTTCTACAGTACCCTTTACATACCTTAGTATTTTCATAGCAATGTTGTAGTGTGATTACATTGGATTTGTCTGAAATCTAGCACACACTCCAACTGCATATTGAATACCAGGTCTACTTGCAGTGAGGTACAGTAGAGACCCAATCAATTTCCTATACTTGTGTTCTTCAACACTCTTGTCAGATTCAGTATAGGTCATTTTGGTTCCAATGCTCATAGGTATCTTAGCATTCTTTTCAGAAGGCTTTAGATTAAACTTGTCAGATTCAGTATAGGTCATTTTGACGAATGAATATTCCATCATTAAGTTGTTTGACTTGCAATCCTAGGAAGTAGTTTAATTCTCCCATCATGCTCATCTCAAATTTACTTTTCATGAGCTCAGGAAAGTCTTCACAAAGTTGCTTGTCTTTAGATCCAAATATAATGACATCAACATATACTTGAACTAAAAGTAGTTTCCCTTCATAGTTCAAAGTAAAGAGTGTTTTATCAACATCTCCTTTCTTGAAGCCACTTTCCAGCAAGTATTTGGCTAAAGTATCATACCATGCTCTTGGAGCCTGTTTCAGTCCATACAGAGATTTCTGAAGCTTATAAACCGTTCTACTTTCTGTGGAAACCTCAAAGCCTGGTGGTTGTTCAACATAGACTTGCTCAGCAAGTTCACCATTTAGGAATGCACTTTTGACATCCATTTGATAAACTTTAAAGTCATTATGAGCTGCAAAGGCTAGAAATAGTCTAATTGCATCCAATCTTGCAACTGGAGCATATGAATCATCAAAATATAGTCCTTCAGTCTGGGTGAATCCCTTGGCAACCAACCTTACTTTGTTTCTGGTTATTTCACCAGACTCATTCATTTTGTTTCTGAAAACCCACTTGGTTCCTATTACAGATATTCCATCAACAAATGGAACCGGTTTCTAGACTTTGTTTCTCTCAAATTGATCCACCTCTTCTTGCATTGCAGAGATCCAATCTTGATCCTTCAATGCTTCTTCTATAGTTTTAGGTTTGTGTTAGTCTAAGAAAAATGATCAGAGATTATTCTTTGAGGAGTGGAAATATCTGATTGAAATACCTTCTCTACAGAAGGTTCAGATACTTGTTCCTCAGAGGTCTTGGAAGCCTCTGGATTCTTCTCTGAAGAGATAGACTTTTCAGTCTCTTCATTTTTCTTCTTAGTTGGAGCCTATTAGAAACAAACACTTATTAGTCAAGTGTATCAACGAATATCTGAAAAATTATATCTTAAGGAACTCTCTATCACCTGTAGCACAGGCTCAGATTCCTTAAGTTGTGAGGGTGTGGAAGCCTCCTTCAGTTTCTGAGGCAAGCTTCTCAGCTTCCTCTTGTTCTCGTGTTTCTAATTCAGCCTGTAACAAAGAAATTCTATTAAATAACAAGATTATGTGGCACAAAATATCACAAGTAGAGAGTTAAGCCATTCAGATACCTGAGCAATGTCAGGCTGATTGGTCTTTGGAACTTGTGACCCTTCTATGCGTTGGTCTTGTTGTTCCATTTCATCTTCTTTGTTTGAAGTTTCAGGTACTTCAGACCTTGCCTGAGTATGCAACTCAGTTGCCTCCCCTGGTTGATCATTCTGAGCAAATGTCTCAGTTTGATCCCTCTCATTGAGTTGCTGGATTTTCATAAGTATAACAGGAAGTATGTGTTACCTCATCAGCCATTAGACAAGGTTCAATGTTGGAGATATCTGGAAAGATTTCTTCAGCCATTCCACACACTTCTTTCTTCTTTTGACCAAAGTCAATTACTTCATGAGAGACACCGCACATTTCTGGGGAAGGCAGTGTGGAATCATCTGAATCCTCATCCTCAAAATCAGATTCAATATCTAGAGCATCCAGTTGGATTTGAATCTTTTTCCTTTCTTCAGTGAGCATAGCTCTCTGAATTCTTTTCAAGATTCTTCTGTCTTTCTTGTCACCTGTCTTTAGTTTGTTGAAGGCAGGGCAATCCTTCTTGAAATGACCAGGTTTCTGACAATAGAAACAGATATCGCGTTTCGATTTTACCTTCCTCGATTTGATGCTTTCTGAGCCGACTTGTTCTGCGAGCTTTGCATATTTTTGTACTGGTGGTAGTTTGAGCCTAGATGCTTTTTCAGCTTCTCTTTGGCTTTTCTTCTCTCAATTTCTCGACTGACATATTTTCCCATTTGCTTTACAGCAAGAGCATCCTCAGTCACCTCCTTGCCTTTCTTCTTTTCAGAAGTTCCTTGAGCAACTAGAGCAACATTCTGCAACTTCTCAATTGTTTGTTCTCTCTGAGTTGTCTCATAGTTAACAGTGGCAAGGTGAGAGAAAAGTTCCACAGGAGTGATATTTGGCGTTCCTTGGTTAAAGTAGAAAAACTTTGTGTGTTCCCAGTTATGATTTAGACTTCTCACAATAGTCTTAATCTTTTCTGACTGGGTATATCTATTACTCTCACCAAGTGCAGCCATGTCACTCATAAGTGTTGTAAACCGGAAATCTAGTTCTTCAAGAGTCTCGGTGGGACCTTGTTTAAAGTTTTGGAATTTGAGCTTCAAAACTTCGAACTTGTTTTCCTTTGTTTTCGAAGTGCTGGCACAAATTTCTTCAATCAATTGACAGGCCACTTTCGCCGTTTTTGCACTCCACAGTTTACACTGTATGTGCTTTGGAGTAGAACGTATGATGATATTACGAGCCTGACCATCCAGTCGATTTCTCTTGGCATCTTCCGATGTCTAGAGCTCTCTGGGCTTTGCTTCGTAAATAACTTGACTAGTAGGTCTCCCACTGGTTGACGCATTTGTCTGTGAAGACCCATCGCTTTGTTCTCTGTCTCTATCATTAGAAACCTCTATGACTTGCTTGAGTTGTTGAATGACTATTGGGCCATTCTTTATTACTTCGATCATTTCGTCACTGATGGCTTCTAGGTGGAGCATCATGTTGTTCTTCCATTTTTCATAATTCTCTGGCTTGAGAATTGGGGCGTCACTTAAAGAAATCCTGCAGAAAACACAGTAAACAAACAAATCAAGTGTAGGTGAAAAGCTGTTAGTGGGCACTTATCTAGGATCTAGGTTCAGTGCAGAAGGCTTGGGAACCTCCTGCTCTGATACCACTTGTTGGTCCAAATAACGGCAAAGTGAAAGACTAGGGGGGGGGGGTGAATAGTCTTTTAAAACTTTTGTCGATAAACACAGTTTCTCAGATATATGTGAAGATATCTGATACTTAATTTCAGAGAGCGGAAGACTTTTCTGAGATAAGTGCACGTGCTCAACAAGATAAGTGTAAGTACTTTGCAAGATAAGTAAAGCAAGTAATAAACTGTAGAAAGTAAATAACACAAATCTTTTTATAGTGGTATATGAAGGTGGCGTAATCCTTCAACTAATCCACTTCGGCCTTTCTCAGACCTAGAATCCACTAAGACAGATAAATGAGGTAACCTTACAGATATCTTCTCTTGATTCCTAAATACACTAGGTTCCCAACCAAGTGTTCCCCCTGAGTTATTCCCCGGCTTCCACAGCCAAGTACTTCCTGTATTCAGAAACCTTTTGAGCTGTTCCTTAGTTTCCCAAACTAAGTACTTCCTGTGCTCAATAACCTTGGAGTTATTCCTTAGTTTCCCAATCTAAGTACTTCCTGTACTCCACACCATTTAAGGTGTTGGTTAAGGTAAATTTTCAGGTGAGCTTCTTTAATAACTTGTTCAGTTATTCAGATAGCTCTATGAATCAAGTATACTTAATACACTTTGCAATGTATGGTTTGTTGTTCTCTACTGACCCAAGCCTATGATAAGTGTTCAAGAGAATGAAACTCAGATACGAAATCTTAGTTCAACTCTTTCACAAATAACAATGCTCGTTAAGGATCAGGACACTTAGAACTTTGGTGCTACTTAGAATCAAGAGCTTTGGTCGCAACATCAAGCTTGATGGTAAGTAGTTTGCTTGAGAGAGCTTGGAGAATATTCAATATAAGTTCAGTGATCTAAGGTGTTCAGTGTGTGTTCTCAAGCAGTCTAAGTGTTGATATTTATAGATGAATTTGAGTTCCGTTTGAATAGTATCCGTTAGGCTCAAATCTAATTCAAACTATTGATATCTGAGTATAATCTTTATGTGAGTTTGTCTTCTTTTTCAGAAGCTACCGTTTTTGTTCAGACATTTCTGTCCGCGCATTTAATGCACTGTACTATACTTTGTCCTGTAGTGCCAACGGAACTATGCATTGTATTAGAGATCTTATTCTATCAGAGTTTTCTGAAGCTTTGCATGTTCTTTTTCATAGATTATCACAACTCCAGATACCCCTTGTTGAAACAACTTTGTTATAATATATTTCTTTTCAGAAACATATTTTATGTCCAAGGTATCTGAGTATAGATATCTGTGGGCACTTTCCTCGTCTCAGAAACCTTTTATTCTCAGATATCTTTTGCAACAATTGTGTTTCGAAACACTTGTTTCTTCAAGATATCTGGACATAGGTATCTGAAAAGCCTTTGTCTTCAGCAATCTTGTGCAGTCTTCAAATCTTCCAATCCATTGAACTTTTCCTGCTGGATGCCTTCTTCTTGGTCTTCTTCAGAAAATAAAAATTACATTTCGAGACCTAACATCCTATACAAGATTTGCTAAACTATCATACTTAGTGAATTTCCTCTTTTACAGTGTTCAAGTGAACTAAGAGTACTAATCACCTTTCTGAGCTAAGATAAGTCATTAGGTTGCTGATCAAAATCTAAACAGATATTCCTAACACTTTTCATACGCTACTTCATTTTTCCCTCTCCAAGCACAAAAGAACCCTAGTTTTTAGTCTTTGGCTTGGGATTTGATCATATTAGGGGAAAATTTGATAAAGTATACTACAGGTTGTACCATGTATGGGACATATACTCAACATTGGCACCATATTAATTTACTATCTTACATCAACCCTTTATCTGAACAGTATACTCCGATCAATTTTGAGATCAGAAAATGGAGCATGTGTCACAAACGCCGGGAAACCTTACGCGCTGGACACATGTCGTAAGGAGATTTAATCTCTGAACTTAATTTTGAAAAAAAATGAAAAATCCAAAAACAACTAAAATCAAAAAAGATAAATTAAAATGTAGGGACACATTTTGCCATCTTATTTAATCTGATTATTAATCAAAAAATAAAAAGTCAAAATAATTTTCCCGTCAAAAGGGGGGAGAATCTCACCCAAATGAAACCCTAATCCAGTGAGATCCCAAACCCGATTCTTTTCTGTCGCCATTGTTGGGTGAAATCAAGCTTGCAATTGGTAATGGCGTCTTCATCATCGTCGTCTTTTGGGGCTCGTCGTCCGAATGAGAGGTGCTATTGTTGTTAATTGGCTATTCAAATGACGGATTGGACTGATGAGAACCCGAAGATTCATGGGCTGCTCAAATCGAAATGTAAGTACAAAATTAGGGAATTGTTCTTCCTTGTATTTGATTTTTCCTTTTTCAGTTCCAATTAAGTAAATTTTATGGATGTTTTATGGGGTTTTAGGTTGAATTGGGTATCCCTGGCTGCAATTACTTTAGGTGGGTTGATGGTATGGTCTGCCCACGTGGTCGGGAAATTCTTCCAGGATTTCTTGCAAATCGAAATAGGATGCAACTTGAGTTGGTTGATGCTCGTGTGGAACTTGAAGCAAAGAATGCTGAACTGCTTCAAGCTCCTGGGGAAATTGAAACAAAGAATGGTCAACTTGCTGAGATGTTTGAGTTGAACAGTAAACTGGTTGAGCAGAATAAGCTTTTGAAGAACAAAATGGCTTAAATGAAGTTGCAAATGAGGGCCATGAAAAAAGGGAAGGCAGTGAATGAAGATGTTGGGGAAAAAGGTCACTCTGTTTGGATGATGATTTGGGTGATTTTCAGTGTTGTATGTGTTTCTTTGATTGCCATGATAATGGCCTAGTTTGTGTAGTTTGTAGGGGATTTAGTAGGGTAGTAGTACTAGTACTCTTTTGTAGGAATGTAGGCCTTGTTTAAGGTTAAGGAGGCTTGTTATTCAACATGTATTTTGATGACTTTTATGTTGAATGAATGAAAGAAGCTTTCCTTTATTGATTTGTTGAGCTTATTGTTCAGTAGCATTGTGAGTGGAATAGATACTAGAGCTGTACAAAAGCTCAAAATGCCAATAGCAAGTAAATCATGAAAAAAGCTCAACTAGAGGGTAACAAAAGCTAAACAAGTAAATGTGAACAAAAGTTGGCATAAAAGATTGAAATATAGATATCATTGCAATGACAAAAGGCATAACTATTTCCATGAATCCAAATAGATAAAACAAAGGAGAATGTAGCTAATAGATATAGCACTTTCCTGACAAAATGCAACATTGTTAGTTGCCAAAAATTAAAACTAAAATGACTTCAACATTAAGATAAAACAGAGGAGCCTTGATCTTCAATTGTTCCCTTTTTTCTTTTTCTGCATCTCATTCCTTATTGCTTCAAGCTTGTCTCTTGTCATTATGTTCTTGGGAGGCTGTTGCATATGTATGGTGTTTCCATCTCTCTGAATTGTCTTTGAATAGTTGTCAGTCCTTCCTTGTGTCTTCAATTGTTCCCACATAGATGGAGCTTGTTTGGAGCCACTAGCTGCTTCTCCATGCTTTGCATTTGCAACCATCAAATTGAGCATACCTGCTACCCCAATGACTCCATTGTTTCCCTGCATTTGACAAAAAAATGCAAACATAAACACCACTCCCTAAGCATATAACACCACTTTCTAAGCATGTAAACCAATAAACAAGGCACCAAATAAACACCACATGACAAACTAATGAAGGACCACATTAATCAACCAATTAACACCACACGACAAATAAACAATAAAACAGTGAAGCAATGCCTTGTTCACCTCATTAGCTCCAGTTTTTGCTTTCTTATGAATTGGAGAAACTTGTTTTCCTTTGCCCTTGCTTGTCTGAAATAGACATATTATTATATTTATTAGATATATAAAGATGAATATGATAGAATTGGATATATAACATATTCATGACATAAGAATACCTTAGGTGGAGCAGCTTCAGTCCTTGTAGCATTTGGATTTGCCATCTCCTCTTGTTGCTCTTGTTCCTTCTCTTTTTGCTTCCTTAGTTCACATCCTTTCTTGTTGTGCCCTGGCTCCTTACAGTAAGAGCACTTAACTGTATCTTGTTGTTTCTTAGGCTTGTAAGGATTCTTGGTTGAAACTGATGAAGGACCACCACCCCTATTTCTCCTCTTTCTTTTTGGAGCAGGCTCATCTGCATCCCTCCTTCTTAGCCCTTGTGGTCCACCCTTTTTTCTAGGCTCACAAGGTGGTTATGGTGCAGATATCTTAGTTTGCACCCACTCAACCTTTCCATTTATAGGCACAATAGCAGGCTTATATTGTTTTCTATAAGTAGCAACTGTGTAGGCCTTATCAACAAACCTGTGCACTTCCCAACCCCTTTCAGCAAGACAAACAAGTACATGTTTGCATGGTATTCCACTTAAATCCCACTTTCTGCAACCACAAGTCATGGCCTTTAGGTCAACCACATAAACTTGGCCTTTGGAGCTCAACATTAAACAAGTGATGTGTGGAAGCCAATGGAACCAAACCTTAAGTCAGTAAACCGTTGGCATCAAGAAGCTTTTGAATCTTAGGGCATATAATTGCTTTCCATTTCTCATGTGATATGTCCCTGTTCTTCTTAAACCTAACCATCACATACTCCATAATCCAATCCAACATACTAACAATGCCTAGTTCCCTTCCATCTAAAATGCATGAGTTAAATATATCACATCCATTGTTGAGCAACATATCACACTTGGTATGAGTACCAAAGAATGACCTACACCAGTTTTTTGCATCCCTATCGTCAAGCCACTCAAGGGCCTTAGGGTTCAAATTTTCCATCACAAACTTGTTTTGTTCAAACTGGGGTATAGTGGTTGAAGTAGCCATATTCCACAATGCATGTTTCAAGGCTGAACCAGTGAAGCCTACCTTCTTCATATTGCCATGGAGATGTCTTACACAGAACCTTACATCAGCATCCTTGAAATTCTCTGCCAATGCCTTGATAAGAACTTTTTGTTTGTCACTAACAAACACCCAATTGTTGGTCCAGATAACGGCAAAGTAAAAGACTAGAGGGGGGGGGGGGGGTGAATAGTCTTTTAAAACTTTTGTCGATAAACACAGTTTCTCGAAACACAGGGTTTCTGATACTTAAATTCAGAGCGCGGAAGACTTTAAGATAGGTAAGTGCAGAAACAATAAGTAAGTGTGTGTGTGTGTGTGCTTTGCTGAAATGTAAATACAGAAAGGTAAATAACACAGCAAGTATAGTGGTATCTGGAGGTGGCGTAATCCTCCAACTAATCCACTTCAGTCTTTTTGAGACCTAGAATTCACTAGAACAGATAATTGAGTTCACCTTACAATAATCCTTATTCTAAGATTCCAAAACAAATGGTTCCCAACCAAATGTTCCCCCTGAGTTATTCCCCAGCTCCTAGAGTTAAGTACTTCCTCTACTCAGATAACCTTGGAGTTATTCCCTGATTTTCCAAATCAAGTACTTCCTCTACTCCACGCCTTGATGGTGTTGGTTATAAGGTTTGTCAGAGAGGCTTCTCGTATAACTTTTTAGTTATGTTTTCAGAGAGCCTAATAGAACAAGACTACTTAATACACTTGTTCAGAGGATGGCAGTCTGCTCTTTACTGACCCAAGTAATTGGTGTCCGTTCTGGAGAATGGGATTCAGAAAGGGTATCTGATAGTTCAACTCTTTCACGAATAACAATCTCTTGTTAAGGTTTAGGACAACTTAGAACTACTAGTGATTCTTCAAGCAACAGAAAGCTTTCAGAAAGGGTAGTAGAGTGCTTGAGAGAATACTTTGTTTGATGGTAAGTTTGCAAGATAGAGTGTTCTAAGGTATATTCTTCAAGCATCTAAGTGTGTGATATATATAGATAAATTTGAGAGGCGTTTGAATTGTATTCGTTGTGCTCTCTATCAAATTATATCCGTTTATATCTTGAACTATGTACTCAGAAGTCACTATCTCATTTTTCAGAGGATCTTTTTGACATTTACTTGATGCATTTAATGCATAGTACTGTTCATTGTCCATTAGTCTCAACGGATACATGAGCCTTTCTGATGGCTTGCATGCTCCATACTCATGATGTCATATGTCCAGAATCATATCCCAAAAATAAGTTAACATACTTAAGAAAGGATTAAGGACATAGTCTTTCTGAGTTAGACTAAACCTTTGTGTCTTCATAAACCATGTGCAATCTTCAGTCTTCTAATCTTCAGAAAAGCTCCATTGCTAGGATTGATCTTCATGGTCTTCTTGAAATAAAAATTACACTCAGAGACCTATAATCCTAATACAAGATTTACTAGACTAATCATACTCAGTGATTTCCTCTTTTACAATGTTCAAATGAACCAAGAGCACTTAATCACCTTTCTGGCTAAGATAAGAACATGTGATGAGTGATCAAAATACAAACAGATATTCCTAACAAATTTCCCCCTTTTTGATCAGTCATCCATGACTATCTTTCAAGTCCTATTACAAAATTGTAATCCTGGAAGAGAAAACAATCCACCACTTAATCATTTCAAATGATATTCAATTTTAGTTGAATTAAGTGCAGAAAGTAAACATCAACCAAATCACAAGAAGTGATCTTTGCTGATAAGTTGTCATCTATTAAAATGTATCTGAGAGTATGATCTTCAGATAGATGCGATTCTGAGTAAGATGCAACTTTTACAGATAGAGAATTTCAGAAACAATCAGCAAGATTACAAAAAGTAATAAAACATACTAAGTAAATTAGAACAAAGGAGAGTCCAAGCTCCAAGAGAGTATTCTAATGTTACTAGTCTTCAAGTCTTCAGAAACACAACTTGGGTTCAGATACCTCAAGTTCTTCAGCACCCCTTTCTGGATCAGTTGACATGATCATCCACTTTTCTGCATTCTTGGACATAGTCATAAAGAATCCTTCTGATAGAGAGCTCTGTCTTTCTGGATAAGTCACATATTTCATGGTAACTCTTGCCAAGCTTGTGATTCTTCCGCAGAAAATGTTTGACCCAGAAGTACTTTCCCCAGACCCGGCATGGTCTACTTGCAGCTGAGATAGGTTGAAATACTTGTATATTTCTTCCAGATAGTGTATATCATCTAGGTATTCATCCAATGTCATATAGAATGACTCATAGGTTGAAACACCTAGTTTGTTCTTCCTGCTATAGCTACCATCCAGTTTTCTTACCTTGTGTACATCATTTGATTTTGGGTAAGGACAGACAAAAGAAAGATCCATCTTTCTGACTTCATTCCTCTTTTCTACTTCAAAGTTTAACCAGGCATGAACGTGCTCAGGTTTTAGCAATTCTGGCTTGCCTTCTCTCCATTTCAGGATCTGGTTGAGGATGGGAGTTGGAAACTTATCATTGAAAAGTAGATGTTATAGTTCCAAAATCCAATACCCTCTCTTGTTCAGAATGCACCTATATGAAGATTCTTCATTACTAGTCTTCATATACTCAATGTGGGCATCAGTTGGCCTTTCTTGATGTGTTTCATTGTTTATTCTGCCAAACTGGAAATCCCTCCTTGCTTTTCTGTTTGGTGGCCTTTTGTCAGGAGATCCTCTAACCCTTTCTTCCTGCCTTGGGGCTATGCTGGTGGATGTTCCTTGTATAGACTTGGTGTTGCCAGAAGGAGTTACATGCTAAGAACTTCTTTGCCAGAGGAGGTTGTGAAGTAGTTGCTTGTCTCCTTTTCTTGTGAAGTGGATGTTCATCAGAATCATCCTCATCATCATTATAGTCCAAAATTGGAGACTTGCAGCTTTCTTGGCCTCTTACTTCTCCTTCTTCCTTTTCTTCTTCTTCAGAAGTCTTCTTCTCTTCTGAGATTCTAAGGGACTTGGTTCCCCTAGTGACCATACTTCTCGATACATTTGGTTGATCTGGAACAACTTCTTCAGCAAGGGTGTCTCTAGTGGTGTCCTTAATGACAAGTTGACTTGAGGAGGGAGGATTTGATTATTTTCTTTTTCTTCCTCTGCCTTTCTGAGGCATCTCTTCTTCCCCCTTAGTCATGAATGACTGACTCATGATAGCATAAGCTTCAGAGAGAGTTTCAAAGTTTTTTCTGGAGATTGTTGTGCACCTGACTAATTCTTGAAGTTCTTTCTTGTTCGTTGTTCTGTCCAACCAGTTCTGCTCCTTTTGTTGAGTTCTTCAAGCGGCCTTAGGATGGCGTTGGCTTGCGACCTGACATGGTGGCTTCATTCAATCTTGCATTAGCATTGTTACAATCCTCATCCTGACCAACCCTAGGTCTTTTCGAGAGAGAGCGATCTTTGGTTGCTCTGTTGAGTAAGCAATGACGAAGGCTTCATCTCTTACGGGACGGATTTTAGCACTTACGTATCTTGGGCAACTAGTGTCTTTCGAGTTCTAAAAGACATTGTTCCTTGCAGTGCTCTTCACTTCTTGAACTACTTGGTGCGGAGAATATATGAGGAGCAAGTAGGGCTCTTTGTCTTTGATGACAAGTCTCTCATCTTACCTTGATGATCAAGTTGTGGGTTTCGACATCACTATCATAATCCTTTTCTTGGATTGTTTGCATTGACAATCTTCTTCGCTTTCCATCAAGTGTCTTTGGCCTTACGAGAAGATGTAGAAGGTCTTTCGATGCGATCTCGACATCATGCTCTTCATCATCATTGTCATCCATTGCATCTATTTCAGCAGCTGTGACAACAATGGCATTCTTCAAATTTCTTTGCTCATCTAGGAGTGCCAATTCTTTGGCATTAGCTTCTTCGATCTTTTTGATTTTGGCTTCCTTTTCATCAACAAGAGCTTGAGTCTCAATGTTGATTCTCTTCTCTTCCTCCAATACCTTTCTGAGTTGTTCAATTCTAAACTCAGCGGCTGAAATTTCTTCTAAGGCATCATTGTGTTAAGCCTGTTGGGTATCTTGATGAGACTTGGGGGGTGATGGTGATGGAGCTTTCTGAGCAATTGAGGGAGTAGCCTTTTCTCCACTCTCTCTGCTATCTTTCTGAATCCCGCCTTATTCCAGGTTAGGGATCATCATCCTGATCATCATCATCATCACTCTTGTTCTTTGTTTCTTGGTTTGGATGCTCAGAGGGAGGTTCTTGATAATCATTTTCGTCCATCTCCTCGTCATCTTCTGAAACCAAGTTGATCACATTTGGGAATGTAATCATCCTCCCATTAACTTCTTCTTGTTCAGCAGAATAAGTAGTGAGCTTGCTGGGAAAGGCAGGATGGGTAACCATCTGCTCTTGGGTTTGAGCATCCGCAGACTTGAAATCTGCTATAAGTCTTTGTGCTACTTTATGAATGAAGTCTTCATGCATTAGAGTGGAAAATGAGTAGGACTCTGTAGGGAACAATGCATGGATATAATCCTCCAGTTCTGCAATTGCTCTCTTTTCGGGACTTGATTACTCGCTACTTGGAAAGGTCACTTTACGAGTTTACGCCATTATAAAGCACTTGAGATGTTTATTTAAGGTTTATACGGAAGGCCTTGAGTAAATCAACTGGCACTAGACTTTGAGCCTGAAAGAAAGTGTTCAAGTTAGTTTTGTTCAAACCACTTGTGTTAGTATCTGTGTGCAGAAGTGAGCTTTCTGAGCATACCTGTGTAGAAACACTAGGCTCATCTGCTTGGATTTTTGCTTGCTTGGGCACAGAGGCCTCAGATACTTTGGTGTGAGGAGAAGTTTTATCCTCATCAACCTTTCTTTCTGCTTGAACCTGAGAGTTAAAATCAAACATGTTTAGAAACTTTTAACAGAAAAGATAGGTGGAAAAGTGCTTTCTGAGACTTCACTTACTTCCAAGTGAGGAAGCTCAGTAGCATATTCCTCAGAAACCTTGGGGGTTTATGGCACCTTTTTTGCAGATACTGCTTGTTCAGCAGTTTTAGTTTCTTTTGGAGGAGATGACACAACTATTTCTCCATCCAATTGTTCTTCTGACTGAGCCTGTAAGAACAAACATAAGAGATTTTAGTAGTGGGTTTTCCAGAGCATTCGTTGAAGAAGACTATTATAGATTACTTACCTTCTCAGCAGAAGGCTCAGTAAATATTTCCTCAGAAAGCTTTTCAGCTTCTGGAGTCTCTAGGTTTTGGGGTGTTGGTTCCACCACCACTACTTCCTCAGTTGGAGCCTAAGAAGAGGCATTAAGAATATTAGAACATAAGAGCAATTTTAGTTAGTTATTTCTTGTTCAGAGATAACTTTTACTACCTGTGGGACAGGCTCTTCTTGATGTTCTGAGGTTGGAGGAACCTCTTCTTGATTCAAGGGGGTGGACAGGTTTTCTTCCCCCTGAAAGTGTGTCTCCAAGTTGGCCTGTAACAAATACAGCTTATGAGTAACAAGTTAACATACAATTATGTTGACATGTTAGATACAAACTATCTTTGTTACCTGAATAGAGTCAGGCTGATTATTGGTCTCTTGAACTTGTGGTTATTCCATAGTCTCTCTGTGCTCATTATTGATCTCCTCTGCAGTATCATTCTGAGTCTCCATCTCAGTCTGATCCCTTTCTGAGAGTTGAGCTTTCTCAGAAGGTTGAGGAACTGTTGAAACGGGGTTTTCTTCAGCAATATTAAGTGCTGGCATTGTGAATGTTGAAGCAATGGCAACATCTTCCATCATTCTATCTTCCTCACTCAGGCCTTCTTCTTCCTGCTGGGCAGAGGGGCTCTTGTCTTTCTGAAGAGCTGAGCTTGATGCTCCTCCATGGGTCTCATACTTGAATCTTTTGAGTACTTTTGCAAGTACTTCATCATCCTCAGAATCACTATTCTGTGTTGGTGCAGACCCATCTATGATATTTCTATCATCTCTGGAGAGTTCTGGAGCATTCTGGTTCAGGAGTCTTGGGGCATTCTGGATTTGCCTTTCTGAGCGTCCAACATCTTCTGAGACCTTGTCTCCAGAAGGTTGTGCCTCTTGTATGATTAGGGACTTGGAGGCTCTTTTTCTATGAGTCCTCTTTCTCTTGGCAACTGGAGGTTTAGCTTTGGCTTGCTCAGAGACCTCCTCACCTTCTTTGCGATTTCTTCTTCTTCGCCTTTACGAGTGCGTTCTCGGTGACAAGTTTCTCCTTTTCTTCAAAAGCGTGTCGAAAAGGAGTTGGTGGATCGATTCCTGCCTCTCTCTGAGAGTGATTCCCATTGTTTCCAGAATGTAACATATCCTGAGACCAAAGTGCATATTGGCCTTTGGCTCAGCAAGGCCATTGATGATTTTGGGCTCAAATTCCTCAATGTGTCCAAGAAATTTGTTGAAGGCGTACTTCCCCCAATTGAAGTGGGTTTCACCTTCCTTCATGCTTCTAGTTCGAAGATGCATCATCATCCATCTCTCCATGCTTATCTGGTCTACTCCACCTTTGTTGCCATCAAAGCAACGGACGAGAATAAGAGCTAAAGTACTCGGTGTTTACGGAGATGACTGGTCGATGGCCTTTAGAACAAAGTCTCCTGGGCAACCTTTTGCATTTTCTAACAGGATTGCTTCAAATAGCTCTTTGACGCCTTGAATCATGGAAGCGTCCTTGATGTTGATGTCTTCAAATGTTCCTCGATTTTTCAATCGGAATATCTTGCAAAAAGTCTTGCAGTCTAGAACAATATCTTGTCCTTGGACTTCAGTCTGCATGTATTTTTCTTCTTCATCATTCACAAATTTTGTGAAGATTTTGGAGTTGTTATAGAACTCCAGTACATCCAGTGTGGATAGTCCTTTGGGTGCAGCAGATAGAAGCTTGTAGATATGGGAATTCTTCAGCATTCCCAATATCAGTTTCCTTTCTGGTTTTGAAGATATAACTGCTGGTACATATCTATTAACTAGAAAGGCTCGCCAATTCATTTTGTGTTTAGGGTTCTAGTTCGATGGGGTAAACTTTTCCAGAAGGCGTTTATTCAACACCTTAAGTTCCTTTCCTCCTTGCTTTTCAGCAGGAGCAGAGGATGTTGCCTTAGTGTTCTTGGTGGTCATCTTCTTGGGTGCCATCTCTTATATAGAGTTTAGAGTGAGTGTTTTTCAGATGAATATTGCACAATTAATCGAGATTAGTCTATCTTTTCAGAAGACTAAGCACAAGAAGTTGAGTTTTGCAGAGGGGTTTTGCAGAAATCTTGAGAGATTTCTTTGTTTTGATCTGAGTTTGAAATTTCGGAATTGGTAAAAGTGTTTGTCTTTTGCCCAAATCCTATATATATAGCAGACAAAATGTACATAGATACAACATACATATAGCTGAATATGAATGCATGTCTTTGCATCTGCATAGGCGTGGTACGTCCTTTGTACTTCATTAAATGCGTAGTGGGCCATGTCTGCATTTCTCAAAAGACATTACTTGCTTTGTTTTAATCTCAACCATTGAGATCAAACATTTATTCATCAAGGGCTTATATTGAATATCTTGTAATGATATCAATCAACAAATGGTAATATGCCGACTTGATGGATTTTTAATATGCTACATTCATTGTGTCACTTAGTAAAGAGTAGGAACACTTAATCGTTTGAGCTTATCATTCTGAGTGTCAAGTCCTTATCTATATATTGTTTATCATGAAAATGGTAAAAATACAAGTCATTGCACATGTTTGACTTTCAGAACTTATACCTTTTGGGCTTTGTGTGTCCATTTCTCTTTATGACTACATAGCTTTCTGAATTCAAGTGTCAGAAGTTTCAGTTGTTTGAATGTATTTGACCCACTCTCAGTAAGTAAGTTCTAGTTTTATTTACTTATTAAGTGTGTACCGACCTTTGCCTTTCTGGATACCCGTTCCAGAAATGTTTTGCCTTTCTGAGTGTTGCTACTCAGAAACCTTTGCATCACTTCTTATCAACTTGCTTTCTGAGAACCTGTTCTCAGAGGCCTACTCACTTATTCAGTCTTTTAGAGATTCAGGACAATTTTTCAATCCTTAGGCAACTCCATTAATCCAAGATTATGTCTTAAGGTCAAGAACCGGCTTTCTTGTAAGGGCTTAGTGAAGATATCTGCAAGTTGGTCTTCTGTGCCAATCTTGAGTATCTCTATATTGCCTTTCTCAACATGGTTTCTGATGAAGTGGTGTCTAACATCAATGTGCTTTGTTCTGGCATGGAATTTGGGGTTCTGTGTGATTGCAATAGCATTTGTGTTATCACAGAAAATGGGAGTTTTCTCTTCATTGAGTCCATAGTCTCTGAGTTGTTGTTAAATCCACAGAATTTGTGTTGCACAACAACCAGCAGCAATATATTCAGCCTCTGTGGTAGAAGTTGCAATTGAGTTTTGTTTCTTGCTAAACCATGAGATAAGTCTAGTTCCCAGAAACTGACAAGTTCCTGAGGTACTTTTCCTATCAAGCATTGATCTAGCATAATCAGCATCTGAGTAACCAGCCAAACTCAATCCACTTTCTTTAGGATACCACAAACCTACATCTACTGTACCTTTCACGTACCTTAATATTTTCATAGCAATGTTGTAGTGTGATTGCATTGGATTTGTTAGAAATCTAGCACTCATTTGCATATTGAATATCAGTGCGCTTGCGATGAGTAAAGTAGTGAACCTATCAATTTCCTATACTTGTGTTCATCAACACTCTTATCTGATTCAGTATAGGTCATCTTGGTTCCTATGCTCATGGGTATCTTAGCATTCTTTTCAGAAGGCTTAAGTTTGAACTTTGTGAGCATGTCTTTTGCATACTTTGTCTGACTAATGAATATTCCATCATTGAGTTGCTTGACTTGCAATCCTAGGAAATAGTTCAATTCTCCCATCATGCTCATCTCAAACTTACTTTTCATGAGATTTGCAAAGTCATCACAAAGTTGCTTGTCCTTAGATCCAAATATGATGTCATCAACATATACTTGAACTAAGAGTAGTTTCCCATCATAGTTTAAAGTAAATAGAGTTTTATCAACTTCACCTTTCTTGAAACCACTTTCCAGAAGGTATTTGGCCAAAGTGTCATACCATGCTCTTGGAGCCTGTTTCAGTCCATAAAGAGCTTTCTGTAGCTTATAGACCATTCTACTTTCTGAGGAAACTTCAAAACCAGGTGGTTGTTCAACATAGACTTCCTCAGCAAGTTCACCATTCAAGAATGCACTTTTGACATCCATCTGATAAACTTTAAAGTCTTTATGATCTGCAAAGGCTAGAAAGAGTCTTATTGCATCAATCGCAGCGGTGCATATGACTCATCAAAATCTAAACCTTGATGCAGGTGAATCCCTTGGCAACCAACCTTGCTTTGTTTCTGGTTATTTCACCAGATTCATTCATCTTGTTTCTGAAAACCCACTTAGTTCCAATCACAGATATTCCTTCTACAAATGGAACTGGTTTCCAGACTTTGTTTCTTTCAAACTGATCCAACTCTTCTTGCATTGCAGAGATCCAGCCTTGGTCTCTTAATGATTCTTCTATAGTTTTTGGTTCAATGTTTGAGATAAAACATCCAAAGAGAGAATTAGCATTTTCAGCTATTGCTCTCCTAGTCCTAACACCTTGATTGATTGGTCCAATTACATCTTTTGCAGGATGATCCTTGATCCATCTCATCATGGGTTTAGGGCTAGTAGGGTCAACATCTATGTGATCTGAATGTGAATCACTATGATTATGACTTGATACTTCTTCAGTATCTGTGACATTTTGCACCTCAGAAGGGCGGTGAATGTCTGACACTTTCTCAGTGTGAGAGCTTTCTGGGACATGCCTGTCAGAGAGGTCATTTCCAGAATTAGCTCTCTAATGAACATCTTCAGTTTCCATTTCTGGAATTCTCATAGGAAATTCTTCATCATGTCTGAGAATCATCTGGTTGTTACTAGGCAGTTCATGCTTTTCTTCGTCAGAGTCATCCTCCCTTTCCACAATGATGTTTTTCCTTTCTGAGAGTTCCTCTTCAGAATCCTTTATCATTAGTTCCTTGAACCTTTCTGAGAGTTCATCAGCAAGGGGTGTTTTCTTGCTTCCTCCATAGATTACAACATGAACTGATTCTTCAATCTTCTTTGTTCTTTTATTGTAAACTCTGTATTCTTTGCTATTCATAGAATAACCAAGAAACACACCTTCATCTGCCTTTGGTTGAAATGTCCTTAGATACTCTTTTCCATTGTTAAGAACAAAACATCTACAACCAAATACTTTTAGATGTTTGATATTAGGGGGTCTACCAACCAAGAGTTCATAAGGGGTCTTGTCATGGTGTTTGTTATCAAACATCTGTTCTGAGTGTAGCATGCTGTGTTTACAGCTTCAACCCAATAAACTTCACTTATCTCAGTGTCAACTAGCATTGTCCTTGCTGCTTCTTTAAGTGTTCTATTTTTCCTTTCTGCAACACCATTTTGTTGTGGTGTTCTTACAGAGGAAAGTTGGTGTTGTATACCTTTGATGGTACAAAACTCCTTAATGTACTGGTTGACAAACTCAGTACCATGGTCTGTTCTGATTGCAGATACCTTGTCATTTTTCATGACTTCAAGCTTATTCAGCAAGTTTGGTATCTCCACCCTTGCATCAGATTTGTGCTTCAGAAAGACAACCCAAGTGAATCTTGAGAAGTCATCTACAACAACAAGACCATACTTCTTTCCTGCATAACTAGTTACAGATGATTCAAAAAGATCCATGTGTAATAGTTGCAGTGGTCTAACACTAGAGTGTCTGATTTTGGACATAAAAGAGATCTTAGATTGTTTCCCCATCTGACAGGCAGAATAGATACCATCCTTTCTGAAAGATGTTTTGGGAAGGCCAACCACTAACTCTTTCTTGGCAAGTTTGTTCAGAGTTTTGAAATTCAAGTGACTCATTCTTTTGTGCCATAACCAGTGCTCTTCTGTGACTGATTGACTCACCATGAGACATTCTTCGATTGTGGCGGATGCCCGATCGGCAACATAAAGATCGCCTTTCATGAGCAACCAAGATATGCCTTTGACTCATTGTCTATAAGTTTGCAATACTTTGCTTTGAATTTCACAGTAAATCCCTTGTCTGCAAACTGGCTCATGCTAAATAGATTATATTTCAAACCCTTAACATGTAATATATGTCAGTGATAGTTAATGATCCTAATTTGACGTTGCCAAATCCCAGAGAGGGATTTAATTCTCCTCCAGCAAATCTGATGTCTGGTCCATTGTTGCAAGTTTTGTAGTTGACGGTTGCTTTGTCTCTGTCATGTGCTTTCGCATCCACTATCAAATAGCCATTGAGCCTTAGTCAAGAGGCATTACACAAAGCAGAAGCAGAGTTAGGTTCTTGCTTCAGAGATAGAACCATTTAGACTAAACATTCTTCCAGTAGGAATCCATATTTTAGTGAATTTCTTGGGAGTTTGTTTTTGTCTAACTTGATTAGAAGGAGATGCAATAAAATTAGTAATTTTGATCTCAATTTTCCTTCTTGTGGTGTTTCTAGGTGTTCTTTTTGGTTCTTTCTGGACCACAGGTTTACGGGATTGTTTTTGAAACTTAGCCTTTACGGAGTTCCTTCTAGCTCGCATTCAGTTTTCGTGGCTTGAGATTTCTTCCACTACATCTGTTACTCGTGCAATATCGACCTTGCGCCATTGTTCTTGTCCTTCCTTATATTGTTGCGTAAGAACTTTTCCAATAGCACGATAGCAATGCCATTTGAACACCTTTGGCTTTCGAATCGTTCTTCAGAAGCCTTACTAGTTTCTGCACCATCTTTATTTTCATAAAATGGTACAGTAGAGAATTTGCCTATTCCAGCAATTCTTCCTTTCCTAGTAATGTAGCAATGTGGATGGTTACATGTCTGAGGGTTATGTTTCTTTTCAGAAACCTTATCCGCAAGTTTCTTGTGAACTTGTTGTTCTTTCAAAGGCTGGGTTGCTACTCCTTTTCCTTTGTCAACTACCCTAGCTTTCTGACCAATGCTATAGGTGGTTGAAGAACCAATCTGTTGACTTTTTACAAAGGTCAACCTTTCATCACTCTTCTTCAGAGGAGATGAATTACTCGATTGTTCATCAAGTCCAAGTCCACCTTTCTCAGAGGGATCTCTCAGATAGGATTGAACCTCAGTGAGAGTGTCACTAGCCTTTGCATAAGATTGGAAGGATAGCTCTTTCTTTCTGAGTTCTTCATTCTCAGAAAGCAGCTTCATCATTTTCTTAGTAAGTTCATCCAAGGCTAGTTTGTGAGAATTTTTATTCTCAGATATCTGAGATTTCAGAAAGGCTATTTCAGCGTTCTTGTTCTCAGATACTCTGGTTAGCTCAGAAACCTCTTTTTCAAGAGTTTCTTTGCTTTCCTCTAGAATTCTGGTTTTGGATTGTGCTTCCAGAAATTCTTTCTCATAACGATCCAATTCACTCTTGACCAACTCCAGATCCTCAATTCCATCATCACTCTCATAGTACATAAATTGTGAAATGTTAGTTACCTCATCAACCATAAGACACATTTCAATGTTGGAGATGTCTGGACCAGCAATCTCAGCAAATCCACACATTTCTTTCTTCTTAAGGCTGAAGTCAATTACATCGTAGGTGATTCCACACAATTCTGGTGATGGTAAGTTTGAGTCATCTGAATCTCCATTTTCAGAATCTGTCTCAATGTCTAGAGCATCAAGTTGAATTTGAATCTTCTTCCTTTCTTCAGTCAGTAAGTCCCTTTGATTTCTCTTGAAATTTCTTCTGTCCTTCTTGTCACCTATCTTGAGCTTGTTTAAAGCAGGACAATCTCTCTTGAAGTGACCAGGCTTTTGACAATAGAAGTAGATATTATTTCCTATTTCTGCAGCTTCAGTACTAACACCTTTCTGAATGGGGGTCTTCAGAGAGTTGTTCACTTGTATGTTCTTGTACTGATGATAGTTTGGGCCAAGATGCTTTTTCAGCTTTTCTTTAGCTTTTCTTCTCTCAATCTCTTGACTCACAAATTTCTTCATGTGTCTTACTGCAAGAGCATTTTCTTCAGATGCTTCTTTGGTATCCTTCTTTTCAGAAGTACCTTGAGAAACTAGAGCAACACTTTGCAACTTTTCAGCTGTTTGTTCTCTCTGAGTTGTCTCATAGTCTACAGTAGCAAGATGAGAGAAGAGCTCTGCTGGAGTAATATTTGGCATCCCTTGATTGAAATAAAAGAACTTAGTGTGTTCCCAGTTGTGATTGAGACTTCTGACAATAGTCTTAATCTTTTCTGACTGGGAGTATCTGTTGCTTTCACCAAGTGCAGCCATATCACTCATAAGAGTAGTAAATCTGAAATTAAGTTCTTCCAGAGTTTCAGTGGGACCTTGTTTGAAGTTTTGGAACTTCAATTTAAGAACTTCGAACTTGTTTTCTTTGGTTTTCGATTCCGCATGATTTCTTCAATTAATTGCGGTAACTTTGCCGTTTAGCACCCACGTTTACCTTTGTATGTGCTCAGTGTCGATCGATGATTATATTACGAGCTTGACCATCCAATCATGTCTCTTGGCATCTTCAGATGTCCAGAGCTCTCTTGGCTTGTCTTCATATATAATGCTTCCACGAGCAACAGGACCACTATCACTAGCAGTCATGTCCTCGCTTCCATCTTCCTTGTCTGAGGCTTTTCTTCCATCAGACACCTCAGTAAATTGTTTGAGTTGTCTGATTTTGATAGGCCCTTCATTGATGACATAGATCATTTCATCACTAATGGCCTCCAGATGGAGCATCATGTTGTTCTTCCATTTCTCGTAGTTTTCTGGCTTCAGAACGGGTGCATCACTCAGAGACATACCTGCACACTTAACACACAAATTATATAGTCCTCGGAAAGGGACAAAGTTCCTTCACCTATCTCTGGGATCTAGGTTCGATCTGAAGGCTTGTGAACCTCCTGCTCTGATACCACTTGTTGGTCCAGATAACGGCAAAGTAAAAGACGAGAGGGGGGGGGGGAGGGAGGTGAATAGTCTTTTAAAACTTTTGTCGATAAACACAGTTTCTCAGAAACCCCTTAAATTCAGAGCGCGGAAGACTTTAAGATAGGTAAGTGCAGAAACAATAAGTAAGTGTGTGTGTGCTTTGCTGAAATGTAAATAGAGAAAGGTAAATAACACAGCAAGTATAGTGGTATCTGGAGGTGGCGTAATCCTCCAACTAATCCACTTCGGTCTTTCTGAGACCTAGAATTCACTAGAACAGATAATTGAGTTCACCTTACAATAATCCTTATTCTAAGATTCCTAAACAAATGGTTCCCAACCAAATGTTCCCCCTGAGTTATTCCCCAGTTCCTAGAGATAAGTACTTCCTCTATTCAGATAACCTTGGAGTTATTCCCTGATTTTCCAAATCAAGTACTTCCTCTACTCCATGCCTTGATGGTGTTGGTTATAAGGTTTGTCTGAGAGGCTTCTCGTATAACTTTTCAGTTATGTTTTCAGAGATCCTAATAGAACAAGACTACTTAATACACTTGTTCAGAGGATGGCAATCTGCTCTTTACTGACCCAAGTAATTGGTGTCCGTTCTGGAGAATGGGATTCAGAAAGGGTATCTGATAGTTCAACTCTTTCACGAATAACAATCTCTTATTAAGGTTCAGGACAACTTAGAACTACTAGTGATTCTTCATGCAACAGAAAGCTTTCAGAAAGGGTAGTAGAGTGCTTGAGAGAATACTTTGCTTGATGGTAAGTTTGCAAGATAGAGCGTTCTAAGGTATATTTTTCAAGCATCTAAGTGTGTGATATATATAGATAAATTTGAGAGGCGTTTGAATTGTATTCGTTGTGCTCTCTATCAAATTATATCCGTTTATATCTTGAACTATGTACTCAGAAGTCACTATCTCATTTTTCAGAGAGATTTGCTTTGAGATTTCCATGATGCATTTAATGCATAGTACTGTTCATTGTCCTTTAGTCTCAACGGATACATGAGCCTTTCTGATGGCTTGCATGCTCCATACTCATGATTACATATGTCCAGAATCATATCCCGAAAATAAGTTAACGTACTTAAGAAAGGATTAAGGACATGGTCTTTCTGAGTTAGACTAAACCTTTGTGTCTTCATAAACCTTGTGCAATCTTCAGTCTTCTAATCTTCAGAAAAGCTCCATTGCTAGGATTGATCTTCATGGTCTTCTTGAAATAAAAATTACACTCAGAGACCTATAATCCTAATACAAGATTTACTAGACTAATCATACTCAGTGATTTCCTCTTTTACAATGTTCAAGTGAACCAAGAGCACTTAATCACCTTTCTGGCTAAGATAAGAACATGTGATGAGTGATCAAAATACTAACAGAGATTCCTAACACCAATCTTCATGGTCTGCTAACTCCAGATCTGTTTGCATAGTACTTACAAACCAGTTCCAATTCTAATAATTCTCAACCCTCACAACAGCCCAAACAATATGATAAATGTTATTGTTAGCATCTATGCCAATAGCAGTCAACAAAATTCCACCATACTTCCCCTTTAGGTTGCAACCATCTATCCCAATTATCTTTCTCAAATGCTTCATGCATTGCTTACAAGCATCCAAACAGATATAGCATTTGTCAAACTTTCCACTACCTTCAGGATCTAACCCAATCAGAAAAGTAGAGCCAGGGTTTTTGCTTACAACCTCATTCCTATAATCCCATAGCTTTGCAAATTGTTCCTCCTCAGTCCCATACAACCATTCCAAAGCTATCCTCCTTGCTCTATGAACCTGCTGTCTTGAAACAGTCAAGTTCAACTCCTGTTTGATCTTAGTAACCAATACACTCACTATACTCCTTGGATCAATTTGAAAGTACTCAAATACTTTTTAGCCAACCAGGTAGACTTGATGTTGGTTATTGAATGGTCTTCTGGACATATGTGCTTTGGAAAATATTCAATCACTTTGTATGAATCCTCATTAGCTCCCTTATAAGCATGTAGTTTGAATGGGCACTTCTTATCCCTCCTTTGCCATTTGCACTTCACATGCATTCTTTTTCTGTCATTGGGATATATTTTCAATGGCCTCCAAGTGTTCAAGGCATGAGAATGGACTGCATCCCTAAAGATGGCCTTATCGTTAAATAAGGTACCTAGCTCAAACTGAGGTGTGAAGACATCAATTTCACTGAACTTCTTGCATTTAACAACAGTTTTCTTAACCTTTGTTGAAACCTTATGCTTGATTGATGTTGTCCCCTCATCTTCAGATGCCATTGATTCAAAACTACTCCAGTCACAATCATCTATATTTATGTCTTTATGCCCAGCATCATCAATCAAGTCAGGATCATCTTCATTCACCCCACCTACAGTCTCATCTTCCTCCTCATAAGAATAATCACTGTCATTACTATCATCATCATACACTTAGTTTAATTTACTTTGTTCCCCAAAAATGACAAACATCTCGATAATATTCGCAAACATTCACGTTTTTGCACTCACAAAATGCTAGGTTGCTTTGTTAACTCCTTGCTGATAACGATCTCATAGTTAAAGCTTGTTACACAACACTACTTTAGTTACTTTTACTTTTTAAAGAGTACTAAACAATCAAACCAACTAGTAATAAAGTAATAAAGAAATAAATCCCACATGTAAGTTGACAACTATCGGAGTTGTGCAATTGAGTACTTAATTTAAGTTAAATTGGATCCATTTGTAATATATATGCAAATTAGCTTTAATTACAAAAAGTCAATATGTATTTTCCGATTAAATTACAAGCCGCCTTAAGGGTTCATCGCCGATCTTTTCTTTCTTTCTATCTTGATGGGTATTCCACCCTTTTGATTTGATTGCAACCTCTCACTCTCGGCTTGAAATTTCGGTTTTGAGACATACTAGACGATGGGGTTGTCAGAATTTCTTCCGAATTATTTGTAAAAGTTAGATGTTTTGATGTTAGCTGTGCTTGATTTTCTTTAGGATTCTAGCCAGAGTTTGGTTTGGTTTCATTTGGAGTTGTCCAGGTGTATTTTTTTTTGCTTTGCTGGGTAAGGTCCAATTTGTAACAAGAACACTTCTGGTGTTCATCTCCTGGTTTATCAATAAATTTACTTCTTAAAAAAAAATCAATTCATTATTAAAAAACCAATATTTTTTCTCCAATTAATTTTTTTTTTGATATAAAGTCATATTTCATTCAATAATAAGAGGCAAAGCCTAAGTTCAAGATTACATCAAGCAGAATTAATGGAACCACCAACACGATCTTCTAATACATTTTGACAAAGATCATGTGCAGCCATATTTGCTAGTCTAGGGACAAAATGAAATGAGACTGACTCAAAGTTGGATAACAAAGACTTAAGATCATCAATTATAGGACCTATGATTGAGAAATTTGGAAGGGAGCTGTGGATTGCTGTAAGGACCGCGAGACAGTCTCCTTCAAATATTACTCGATTAAATCCCGCTTCATGAGCCAATCTCACTGCGTCTCTTGCCGCCATGGCTTCTGCTATTTGTGGACTTTGTACATTGACTAGTTTCCGTTGCTTCCACGCCAAAGTTTCTCCATTGTGAGGTCTCGCAATAACTCCCGTAGCAGCATATGCAAGATTTTGTTTGACAGAAGCGTCAAAATTTAGATTGATTTCACCTGGCATTGGAGGTATCCAATTCTGATATTCGACATTCTGCTGGCGTGGGTGAGCAAATTGTGTACAGGCCTCCTTGTATCTTGCGATATATCGGATGATAAATTGTTGTGCCTCTGCTGGATCATATCATGTACCTTCGTGGACTCGTTTGTTTCTGTTTAACCAAATGCTCCAAAGTGAGACCACAAATCTTTCAAAGTCTGCCTTAGCCAACTGATTGTAGGCATTAAGAATCCATCGCCATATGTCACCTGTATCTGTGTAAATTATAGAATGAGGTAGAGTAGATAATGCCCAGAAAATGCGTGCAAAATCACATTCTAAGAAAATATGTATCACGGATTCACTTCTACAGCCACAAACAGGGCATAGAAAATTATGAATGATATTGCGCCGCTCGAGATTATAAAGGACTAGTATAGCATTTTTCAAGACTCGCCATAAAATGATTTTGATCTTATTAGGGAGTTTCAGTTTCCAGATAAATTCCCAGTCCATCGATTCTCGAGTACTGCTTGCTCCATGCTGATTTTGCAGATTGCGTGCCCTTAAATCCCTGGCTAAATAATATGCTGATGTTACTGAGTAGATGCCGGTACGTGAATGATGCCACACCCTGAGATCACTAGTAGGAGAGTTAACTAGAGGAATACGCAGGATAGAGTCAATGTCTTCTTCCCAGAACAGTACTCGGATTAGACCCTTATTCCAGGACGCTGTATCCTGGTCTATCAGATTGGACACAGGTATTTGGCCCAACTCATACAGGTCCAGGGTAATAGGCCGCATAACACCAGACCTTGGCAACCAATTGTCAGTCCACGCATCAATAGTTAAACCATTACCCACGCGCCACCTAGTCCCATTACAAACTAACTCCATAGCCCCAAAGATACTTTTTCAAGTGTACGAAGCATTAGACTTTGATGAAGCAAGTAAGATATCTGTGTGCGGAAAGTGTTAGGAATATCTGTTAGTATTTTGATCATTCATCACATGTTCTTATCTTTGCCAGAAAGGTGATTAAGTACTCTTGGTTCACTTGAACATTGTAAAAGAGGAAATCACTGAGTATGATTAGTCTAGTAAATCTTGTTTTAGGATTATAGGTCTCTGAGTGTAATTTTTATTTCCAAGAAGACCATGAAGATCAATCCTAGCAATGGAGCTTTTCTGAAGATTACAAGACCGGAGATTGCACAAGATTTATGAAGACACCAAGGTTTAGTCTCATTCGGAAAGACTATGTCCTTAATCCTTTCTTAAGTGCATTTAGTTACTTTTGAAACATGATTCTGGAACATATGACATCATGTGTATGGAGCATGCAAGCCATCAGAAAGGCTAATGTATCCGTTGAAGACTACAGGACAAGAAATAGTACATGTGCATTAATTGCATCGGCAGAAAAGCCATAAGCACGATCCTCTACGAGATATGAGACAAGGACTTCTGAGTACTCATTTCAAGATAGGTATAGACTGAATTTGAATTGTGTCTAACGGATAACATCCCAACGACTCTCTAATTCATCTATAAATATCACACTTAGATCTTTGAAATACGAAGAACGATCTAACTTGCAAACTTACAATCTAGCAAAGTATTCTCTCAAGCACTCTACTACCCTTTCGAAAGCTTTACATTGCTTGAAGAATCACTAGTAGTTCTAAGTTGTCACGAACCTTAACAAGAGATTGTTATTCGTGAAAGAGTTGAACTATCGGATAACCTTTCAAGCTCATTCTCGAGCGAACATCAATTACTTGGGTCGAAAAGCAGATTGCCATACCTGAACAAGTGTATTAAGTAGTCTTGTTCTATTAGGCTCTCTGAAAACATAAGAAAAGTTATACAAGAAGCCTCTCGACAAACCTTATAACCAACACCATCAAGGCGTGGAGTAGAGGAAGTACTTGATTTGGGAAATCAAGGAATAACTCAAGGTTATCTGAGTAGAGGAAGTACTTAGTTCTAGGAGTGAGAATTACTCGGGGAACATTTGGTTGGGAACCAATTGTTTAAGAATCTTAGAATAGGATTTTTGTAAGGTGAACTCAATTATACATTCTAGTGAATTCTAGGTCTTAGAAAGACGAAGTGGATTAGTTGGAGGATTACGCCTCCTCAGATACCACTATACTTGTTGTGTTATTTACCTTTCTGTATTTATCTTTCAGCAAAGCACACACATACTTATTGTTTCTGCACTTACCTATCTTAAAGTCTTTCGCGCTCTGAATCTAAGTATCGAAAGCCTGTGTTTCGAGAAGCGTGTTTATCGACAAAAGTTTTAAAGACTATTCACCCCTCTAGTCTTTTACTTTGCCGTTATCTGGACCAACAAGTGGTATCAGAGCAGGAGGTTCCCAAGCCTTCTGCACTGAACCTAGATCCCCAGATAGGTGAAGAAACTTTGTCCCTTTCTGAGGACTATATAATTTGTGTGTTAAGTGTGCAGGTATGTCTCTGAGCGATGCACCCGTTCTAAAGCCAGAAAACTACGAGAAATGGAAAAACAACATGATGCTCCATAGAGGCCATTAGTGATGAAATGATCTATGTCATCAATGAAGGGCCTATCAAAATCAGACAACTCAAACAAGTCACTGAGGTTTCTGATGGAAGAAAAGCCTCAGACAAGGAAGATGAAAGCGAGGATGCGACTGCTAGTGATAGTGGTCGTGTTGCTCGTGGAAGCATTATGTATGAAGACAAGCGAGCGACTCTGGACATCCGAAGATGCCAAGAGACCAGATTGGATGGTCAAGCTCGTAATATCATCATCGGATCGACACTGAGCACATTATGGTAAATCGGGGTGCTAAAGCGACGAAAGTTGCACAGCAATTGATTGAAGAAATCATGCGGGAATCGAAAACCAAAGAAACAAGTTGAAGTTCTTAAATTGAAGTTCCAAAACTTCAAGCAAGGTCCCACCAACTCTGGAAGAACTTGATTTCAGGTTTACTACTCTTATGAGTGATATGGCTGCACTTGGTGAAAGCAATGATACTCCCAGAAAAGATTAAGACTATTGTCAGAAGTCTCAATCACAACTGGGAGCACACTAAATTCTTTTATTTCAACCAAGGAATGCCACATATTACTCCAGTAGAGCTCTTCTCTCATCTTGCTACTGTAGATTATGAGACAACTTAGAGAACAAGCAATTTGAGAAGTTGCAAAGTGTTGCTCTAGTCTCTCAAGGTACTTACGAAAGAAAGATACCAAAGACGCAAGAAGAAAATGCTCTTGCAAGAAGACACATGAATAAATTTGTGAGTCGAGATTGAGAGAAGAAAAGCTAAAGAAAAGTGAAAAAGCATCTTAGCCCAAACTATCATCAAGATAAGAACATTCAACTAAACAACTCTCAAGACCCCCATTCGGAAAGGTGTTAATCTTGAATCGGCAGAGATAGGAAATGATATACCTTCTATTGTCAAAAGCCTGGTCACTTCAAGAGAGATTGCCCTGCTTTAAACAAGCTCAAGACAGGTGACAAGAAGGACAGAAGAAATTACAAAAGAAATCAAAGGGACTTACTGACTGAAGAAAGGAAGAAGATTCACCAACTTGATGCTCTAGATATTGGGACAGATTCTGAAGATGGAGATTCAGATAACTCAAACCTACCATCACCAGAATTGTGTGGAATCACCCACGACGTAATCGACTTCGGCCTTAAGAAGAATGAAATGTGTTGATTTTCTTAGATTGCTGGTCCAGACATCTCCAACATTGAAATGTGTCTTATGGCTGATGAGGTAACTAACATTTCACAATTTCTGTACTATGAGAGTGATGATGGAATTGAGGATCTGGAGTTAATCAGGAGTGAATTGGATCGTTATGAGAAAGAATTTCTGGAAGCACAATCCAAAACCAGAATTCTAGAGGAAAGCAAAGAAACTCTTGAAAAAGAGATTTCTGAGCTAACCAGGGTATCTGAGAACAAGAGCGCTGAAATAGCCCTTCTGAAAAGTCAGATATCTGAAAATGAAAATTTTCACAAACTAGCCTTGGATGAACTTAATAAGAAAATGATGAAGCTGCTTTCTGAGAATGAGGAACTCCAAAAGAAAGAGCTATCCTTCCAATCTTATGCAAAGGCTAGTGACACTCTCACTGAGGTTCAATCATATCTGAGAGATCCCTCTGAGAAAGGTGGACTTGGACTTGATGAACAATCAAGTAGTTCGTCTCCTCTGGAGAAGGGTGATGATAGGTTGACCTTTTGTAAAAAGTCAACAGAATGATTCTTCAACCACCTATAGCATTGGTCAGAAAGCTAAGGTAGTTGATAAAGGAAAGGGAGTTGCAACCCAGCCTTTGAAAGAACAACAAGTTCACAAGAAGCATGTGGATAAGGTCTCTAAAAAGAAACACAAACCTCATACATGCAATCATCCACAGTGCAGTATTACTAGGAAGGGAAGAATTGCTGGAATAGGCAAATTCTCTACTATACCATTTTATGAAAATAAAGATGGTGCAGAAACTAGTAAGGCTTCTGAAGACCGCATTCAGAAAGCCAAAGGTGTTCGAAATGGCATTGGCTATCGTGCTATTGGAAAAGAACTTTTACAACAATATAAGGAAGGACAAGAACAATGGCGCAAGGCTGATATTGCACGTAGCAATAAATAGAAGTGGAAGAAATCTCAAACCACTGAAAAACGCATGAAGCTAGAAGGAACACGGCGGAAAGGCTAAGTTCTTTAAAAGCAACCCGAAATCCGAGGTCCAGAAAGCACCAAAAGGAACACCTAGAAACACCCCAAGAAGGAAGATTGAGATCAAAATTACTGATTCTATTGTTTCTCCTTCTGATAAAGTTAGACAAAAACAAACTCCCAAGAAATTCACTAAAATGTGGATTCCTACTGGAAGAATGTTTAGTCTAAGTGGTTCTATCTCTGAGGCAAGAACCTAACTCCTGTTTCCTGTTTTGTGCAGAACGCCTCTTGGACTAAGGCTCAATGGCTATTTGATAGTGGATGCGAAGCACATGACAGAGACAAAGCAAATCCGTCAACTACAAAGCTTGCAACCTTGGACCGGACATCGATTTCTTTGGAGAATTAAATCCCTCTCTGGGATTTGGCAACGTCAAATTGGGATCTTTAACAATTACTGACGTATTACATGTTAAGGGTTTGAAATACAATCTATTTAGCATGAGCCAGTTTGCAGACAAGGGATTTACTGTGAAATTCAAAGCAAAGTTTTGCAAACTTATTGACAATGAGTCAAAAAGCATGTCTTGGTTGCTCGGGGGCGAAAGGTAGTCTTTATGTTGCCGATTTGGGCATCCGCCAAAAAAGAAAAATGTCTCATGTGAGTCAATCTGGTCACCTGAAAGAGAGAGCGTTATGGCACAAAAGAATGAGTCACTTGAACTTCAAAACTCTGAACAAACTTTCCAAGAAAGAGTTAGTGGTTGGCCTTCCCAAAACATCTTTCAGAAAGGATGATATCTGTTCTGCCTGTCAGATGGGGAACAATCCAAAATCTCTTTCAAGACCAAAACCAGACACTCTAGTGTTAGACCACTGCAACTATTACACATGGATCTTTTTGAATCATCTGTAACTAGTTATGCAGGAAAGAAGTATGGTCTGGTTGTTGTAGATGACTTCTCAAGATTCACTTGGGTTGTCTTTCTGAAGCATAAATCTGATGCTAGGGTGGAGATACCAAACTTGCTAAATAAGCTTGAAGTCATGAAAAATGACAAGGTATCTGCAATCAGAACAGACCATGGTACTGAATTTGTCAACCAGTACATAAAGGAGTTTTGTACCAGCAAAGGTATACAACATGAACTTTCCTCTGTAAGAACACCACAACAAAATGGTGTTGCAGAAAGGAAAAATAGAACCCTTAAAGAAGCAGCAAGGACAATGCTGGCTGACCCTGAAATAAGTGAAGTTTATTGGGTTGAAGCTGTAAACACATGCTACACTCGAGCAGATGTTTGATAAACAAACACCATGACAAGACCCCTTATGAGCTCTTGGTTGGTAGACCCCCTAATATTAAACATCTGAAAGTGTTTGGTTGTAGATGTTTTGTTCTTAACAATGGAAAAGAGTATCTAAGAACATTTCAACCAAAGGGAGATGAAGGAGTGTTTCTTGGTTATTCTATGAATAGTAAAGCTTTCAGAGTTTACAACAAAAGAACAAAGAAGATTGAAGAATCAGTTCATGTTGTATTCTATGAAGAAAGCAAGAAATAACCCCTTGATGATGAACTCTCAGAAAGGTTCAAGGAACTAATGATAAAGGATTCTGAAGAAGAACCCTCAGAAAGGAAAAACATCATTATGGAAAGAGAGGATGACTCTGACGAAGAAAAGCATGAAATGCCTAGTAACAACCAGATGATTCTCAGACATGATGAAGAATTTCCTATGAGAATTCCAGAAATGGAAACTGAAGATGTTCATCAGAGAGCTAATTCTGGAAATGACCTCTCTGACAGGCATGTCCCAAAAATCCCTCACACTGAGCAAGTGTCAGACATTCAACGCCCTTCTGTGGTACAAAATGTCATAGATACTGAAGAAGTATCAAGTCATAATCATAGTGATTCACACTCAGATCACATAGATGTTGACCCTACTAGCCCCAAACCCATCATGAGATGGATCAAGGATCATTCTGCAAAGGATGTGATTGGTCCAATCAATCAAGGTTTTAGGTCTAGGAGAGCAATAGCCGAAAATGCTAATTCTCTCTTTGGATGTTTCATCTCAAACATTGAACCTAAAACTATTGAAGAAGCATTAAGAGACCAAGACTGGATCTCTGCAATGCAAGAAGAGTTGGATCAGTTTGAAAGAAACAAAGTCTGGAAACTAGTTCCATTTGTAGAAGGAATATCTGTGATTGGAACCAAGTGGGTTTTCAGAAACAAGATGAATGAATCTGGTGAAACAACCAGAAACAAAGCAAGGTTGGTTGCCAAGGGATTCACCCAGACTGAAGGTTTAGATTTTGATGAGTCATATGCACCAGTTGCCAGATTGGATGCGATAAGACTCTTTCTGGCCTTTGCAGCTCATAAAGACTTTAAAGTTTATCAGATGGATGTCAAAATTGCATTCTTGAATGGTGAACTTGCTGAGGAAGTCTATGTTGAACAACCATCTGGTTTTGAAATTTCCTCAGAAAGTACAATGGTCTATAAACTACAGAAAGCTGTATATGGACTGAAACAGGCTCCAAGAGCATGGTATGACACTTTGGCCAAATACCTTCTGGAAAGTGGTTTCAAGAAAGGTGAAGTTGATAAAACTTTATTTACCTTAAATCATGATGGAAAACTGCTCTTAGTTCAAGTATATGTTGATGACATTATATTTGGATCTAACAAGCAACTTTGTGATGACTTTGCAAATCTCATGAAAAATAAGTTTGAGATGAGCATGATGGGAGAATTGAACTATTTCCTAGGATTGCAAGTCAAGCAACTCAATGATGGAATATTCATTAGTCAGACAAAGTATGCAAAAGACATGCTCACAAAGTTCAATCTTAAGCCCTCTGAAAAGAATGCTAAGATACCTATGAGCATAGGAACCAAAATGACCTATACTGAATCAGATAAGAGTGTTGAAGAACACAAGTATAGGAAATTAATAGGTTCACTACTTTACCTTCTCGCAGGACACGATATTCATATGCGATTTGTAGTGTGTGCTAGATTTCAAACAAATCCAATGCAATCACACTACAACATTGCTATGAAAGTATTAAGGTATGTGAAAGGTACAGTAAATGTAGGTTTGTGGTATCCTAAAGAAGGTGGATTGAGTTTGGCTGGTTACTCAGATGCTGACTATGCTGGATCAATGCTTGATAGGAAAAGTATCTCAAGAACTTGTGGGTTTAAGAACAAGACTTATCTCATGGTTTAGCAAGCAAAACTCAATTGAAACTTCTACCACAATTTGAATATATTCTTGCTTGGTTGTTGTGCAACACAAATTCGTGGATTCAACAACAACTCGAGACTATGGACTCAATGATGAGAAAACTCCTATTTTTTACTGACAACACAAGTGCTATTGCAATCACGTAATCCCAAGTTCCATGCGAACAAAGCACATTGATGTTAGACACCACTTCATCAGAGACCATGTTGAAAAAGGCAATATAGAGATACTCAAGATTGGCACAGAAGACCAACTTGCAGATATCTTCACCAAGCCCCTACAAGAAAGCCGGTTCTTGACCTTAATACATAATCTTGGGTTGATGGAGTTGCCTAAGGACTGAAAAATGTCCTGAATCTCTAAAGTCTGAGTAAGCAAGGTAGAAAAAGTAGGCCTCGAGAACATGCTCTCGAAGCCAAGTTGTTAAGAAGTGATGCAAAGGTTTACGGTAGCAACACTCGGAAAAGGCAAACATTTGTGGAACGGGTATCCAGAAAGGCAAAGGTTGGTACACACTCAATGAGTAAATAAGACTAGAACTTACTTACTAAGAGTGGGTCAAATACATTCAAACAACTGAAGTTTCTGATTCTTGAATTCAGGAAACTATTTAGTCATAAAGAGAAAAGACACATAAAGCCCGAAAAACATAAGTTCTGGGAGTCAAACATGTCCAATGTCTTGTATTTTTGCCATTTTCATGATAAATAATATAAAGATAAGGACTTGATACTCAGAATGATAAAGTTCAAACGATTGAGTGTTCTTACTCTTTACTAAGTGACATAATGGATGTAACTTGTCAAAAATCCATCAAATCGGCACAATACCATTTGTTGATTGATATCATTACAAGATATTCAATATAAGCCCTTGATGTATAAACGTTTGATCTCAACGGCTGAGATTAAAACAAAGCAAGTAATGTCTGATTAGAAATTCAGACGTGGCCCACTAAGCATTTAATGAGAAACGTGTGTGATACCACGCCTATGCAGATACAAAGACACACATTCATACTCAGTTATATGTATGTTGTATCTATGTACGTTTTGTCTGCTATATATATAGGAATTGGGCAAAAGACAACCACTTTTACCAAATCCGAAATTTCATACTTGCATCAAAATAGCAAAACCTCTCAAGTTTTCTGCAAAACTTCTTCTGCAACTCAACTTCTTGTGCTTAGTCTTCTGAAAAGATAGACTAATCTCGATTATTCTTGCAAAACCCATCTGTAAACACTCACTCAAAGACTCTATATAAGAGATGGCACCAAAGAAGATGACCACCAAGAACCCTAAGGCCGCATCATCTGCTCCTGCTGAAAAGCAAGGAGGAAAAGAACTCAAGGTGTTGAATAAATGCCTTCTAGGAGAGTTCACCCCTTTTGACTGGAATCCAAGTCACAAGATGAATTGGGGAGCTTTTCTTGTGAAGAAATATGTTTCTACAGTCATTTCTTCAAAAGCAGATAGAAAACTGATATTGGGAATGTTGAAAAGTTCCCATATCTACAAGTTTCTGTGTGCTGCACCCAGTGGACTATCCACACTCGATGTGTTGGAGTTCTACAACAACTCCAAAATCTTCACAAAAGTTGTGAATGATGTAGAAGAGAAGTACATGCAGACTGAAGTTCAAGGACAAGAAATTGTCCTGGGCGCAAGACTTTACGCAACTTATTCCGATTGAAAATCGAGGAACAATCGACGACATCAACATCGGGGATGCCTCCATGATTCAAAGTGTTAAGGAGCTATTTGAGGCAATCCAGTTGAAAATGCAAAGGTTGCCGACAAACTTTGTTCGAAAGCCATCGAACGGTCATCTCGAAATCTTTGGAGTACTTTGGCTCTCATTCTGGTCCGTTGCTTTGATGGCAACAAAGGTGGAGTAGACCAGATAAGCATGGAGAGATGGATGATGATGCATCTTCTGAATAAGAAGCATGAAGGGCAGGAAACCCACTTTAATTGGGGAAAGTACGCCTTCAACAAATTTCGTGGGCACATTGAGGAATTTGAGCCTAAAATCATCAATGGCCTTGCTGAGACAAAGGCCAATATGACATTTGGTCTCAGAATTTGCTACATTCTGGAAACAATGGGAATAACTCTTAGAAAGAGACAAGAAATCCCAGTCACCAACTCTCTTTTCAGACATGCCTTTGAAGAAAATGAGAGAATTGCTCTTGAAAGCTCAGAAAGAGGCGGAAGAGCTTGAAGCTGCCCAGCAAGGTGAAGAGGTCTCTGAGCAAGCTCCTGCTCAACCTCCAGTTGCCAAGAGAAAGAGGACTCAAAGCAAGAGAGCCTCTAAGTCCCAAAGTGTACAAAAAGCACAACCTTCTGGAGACAAGATCTCAGAAGATGTTGTTCGCCGTAAAGGCAACACGAAAGCCCCAAGAATTGCAGGGCAGTGCTCGAAATCTCCGAGATGATAGAAATATCATAGATGGGTCACTCCCAATCTGACGGTGACTCGATGATGATGTAGTACTTACACAAGTATTCAAAAGTCCAAGATTGAGACCCATGGAGGAGCATCAAGCTCGCCCCTCGAAGAAAGGAGCCCCTCATCGGCCAGGAAGAAGAAGGCCTGGATGAGGAAGATAGAGTGATGGAAGATGTTGACATTGCTTCCACATTCACAATGCCAGCACTTAATGTGGCTGAAGAAAACCCTGTTCTTGAACAGGTTCCTCAACCTTCTGAGAGAGATCAACTCTCAGAAAGGGATCAAACTGAGATGGAGACTCAGAAAGATATTGTAGAGGAGACCAACAATGAGCAAAGAGAGGCTGTGGAAACTCCACTAGTCTAAGAGACCCAAACTCACTGACTTTCTGTCGGGTAACAAAAGTAGTTTGTATCTAACTTGTCAACATTAAAATGTTAACTTGTTACTCATAAGCTTCATTTGTTACAGGCCAACTTGGAGACACAATTTCAGGGGGAAGAAAACTTGTCCACTCCCTTGAATCAAGAAGAGGTTACTCCAACCTCAGAACATCAAGAAGAGCCTGTTTCACAGGTAGTAAAGTTATATCTGAACAAGAAATAACTAACTTAAAATTGCTCTAATCTTATGTTCTGATATTCTTAAATGTCTCTTATTAGGCTACAACTGAGAAAGTAGTGGAGGTGGAACCAACACCCCAACACCAAGAGTTTCCAGAGGCTGAAAAGCACTCTGAGGAAGTAGTTACTAAGCCTTCTGTTGAGAAGGTAAGTATCAGTAAACTTTCCTTAAGAAAATTTTGGTAAAATTCACTACATAATCAATATGTTTGTTCTATCTTACAGGCTCAATCAGAAGAACACTTGGACGGAGAGAATGTGATCTTATCTCCTCCAAGAGAAACTAAAATTGCTGAACAAGCAGTATATGAAGAAAAGGTTCTAGAAACCACCAAGGTTTCTGAGAAAGATGCCACTGAGCTTCCTCACTTGGAAGTAAGTGAAGTCTCAGAAAGCATTTTTCCACTTATCTTTTCTGATAACAAGTTTCTAAACATATTTGATTCTATTTCTCAGGTTCAATCAGAAAGAAAGGATGCTGAGGATCAGACTTCTCCTCACATCAAGGTATCTGAGGCCTCTGTGCCCAAACAAGCAGAAGTCCAAGTAAATGAGCCTAGTGTTTCTACACAGGTATGCTCAAAAAGCTTACTTTTGCACACAGATACTAACACAAGTAGTTCGAACAAAACTAACTTGATCCCTTTCTTTCAGGCTCAAAGTCTAGTGCCACTCAACTTACTCCAAGCCTTTAAGAAGCACACTCTCAAGAAACATCTAAAGTGCTTCAGACAATGGCAGAAACTC
Source organism: Plantago major (assembly GCA_026545765.1). Classification (NCBI taxonomy): domain Eukaryota; kingdom Viridiplantae; phylum Streptophyta; class Magnoliopsida; order Lamiales; family Plantaginaceae; genus Plantago; species Plantago major. The sequence continues at coordinate 45,236,796 of CM048840.1, forward strand.
AGAAAGGCCGATCTTTCTAAAATTGCAAGAGTAATTGACATCCCAGAGAAAAGGACCATAGCAATCAACCTGGAAGACCATATCCATGCTATGTTTCCCACAGAATCATATTCTTTTGCCACTTTGATGGATGATAACATCTTAAATGAAGTAGCACAAAGACTCCTAGCAGACTTTCAAGCTGCTGATGCTCAAACCAAGAGCAGATGGTGACCCATCCTGCCTTGCCCAGCAAGCTCACAACCTATCCTTCTGAGCAAGAAGAAGTAAATGGGAGGATGATCACACTTCCTAATGTGATCAACCTGGTTTCTGAAGATGAGGAGGAAACTGATGAGAATGACTACCAAGAACCTCCTTCTGAGCATCCAAGTCAAGAAGACAAGAAAAAGGATGATGATGATGATGATCAGAATGATGATCCCCAACCTGGAAATGGCGGGATTAAGAAAGTTAGCAAAGGAAGTGCAGAAAAGGCTACTCCTTCCAATGCTCAGAAAGCCCCATCATCATCACCACTAAAGTCTCATCAAAATACCCAACAGGCTGAACAAGACACAATTGAAGAAATCACGATCGAAGTTCGGGATTGAACAACTCAGATTTAAGTTGGAAGAGGAGAAGAGAATCAACTTAGAGTGTCAAGCTCTTATTGAAGAAAAGGAAGCCAAACTTGAAAAGCTCAGAGAAGCTAATGCTAAGGAACTGGCACTCCTAGATGAGCAAAGGTTGTTGAAAAATGCCATCGTTGTCACTGCTGCTGAGATAGATGCCATGGATGACAATGATGATGAAGAGCATTATGCTAAGGCTGCATCAGAAAGACCTTCTACTTCTCAGAAGGCCAGCATACTCAAAGGCAAACAAAAGATTGCCACTCTGCAAACAATCCAAGAAAAGGATTATGAGAGTGATGCTGAAATAAACCCAAACTTGATCTCCCAAGCAGAAGATGAGAGGCTAATCACTAAGGAAAAGCTAGCCCTTCTGGCTCCTCAAATTTTCTCTGCTCCAGGTGCTTCAAGAAGTGATGAGCACAGGTCAAGAACAGCTGTTTTCTTGGAACTAAGAGACAGACTTGTTGCTCAAGACAACCAAGTCCTACAGTCAGTCCCAGAAGAGATGAAAGATTTGGCTGCTGCATTGCTAAATAGAGCAACCAGCATAGCTCTCTCTCAGAAAGACTTAGCTCTGATCAGGGAAGAAGACTGCAACAATGCCAATCAAGCACTAGCAGATGCTACCTTTGCTACTCAACAAGCGGAGGCTATTCTAAAGCCTCTTGAAGAGCTCAACAGAAAAGAGCAAGTGTTGGTTAGGCAAAACAAGGACATGAAAGAAGAAATCCAAGAATTGGTCATGGTGCATAACAACCTCCAGAAGAACTTTGAATCACTCTCTGAAGCTTATTCTATCATGAGTCAGTCATTCATGACTAAGGGGGAAGGAGAGATGCCTCAGAAAGGAAGAGGAAGAAAAAGAAAACAATCAAATATCCCCTCCTCAAGTCAACTAGTCATTAAGGACACCACTGGAGACACCCCTGCTGAAGAAGTTGTTCCAGATCAACCAAATGTAAAGTAGAAGTATGGTCACTAGGGTACCAAGTCCCTTAGGATCTCGGATGGAACAACGAAGCTTCAAGAAGAAAATCAAGAAGAAGGTGAGGTAAGAGGTCAAGAGAGCAAGCCTCACAACCGGAACATCAATGATGATGATGAGGATGAATCGTCTGAGATGAGCATCCAATTCACAAAAGAATAAGGCAAGCAAGCCCCTTACAACCTCCTCTGGCAGCAAGGCCATTAGCAGCCAGAACCCCTTCTGGAAATACCAAGTCAATTCAAGGGACTTCCACCAAAGACAAATCAAGGCAGAAGAAAGAGTCAGGATCTCTGACGAAGGCCACCTAATGAAAGGCTAGAAGGGATATTCGGTTTGGCGAGCAAACAAAGAAACTCATCAAGAAAAGCCAACGATGCCCACATTGAGTATGTGAAGACTAGTAATGAAGAGTCTTCATATAGGTGCATTCGAACAAGAAAGGTATTGGATTCGAATTGTAACATCTACTTGTCAATGATAAGTTTCAACTCCCATCTTCAACGGATCCTAAAATGGAGTGAAGGCAAGCCAAATTTGCTAAAACATGAGCACCTTCATGCCTGGCTAAACTTTGAGGTTGAAAAGAGAAATGATGCGTAAAGATGGACCTTTCTTTTCCTTGTCCTTACCCAAGCGTAAGATGTGCACAAGACAAGAAAAGCTGGATGGTAGCTACAAAGCGTAACAAGCTAGGTGTTCATCCCTATGAGTCATTCTACATGACAAAGGATGAATATCTGGATGATATTCACTATCCGGAAGAAATATACAAGTATTTCAACCTATCTCTGCAAGTAGACCATGCACAGGTGCAGGAAAATACTCTTTGGGTCAAACACTTTCTGAAGTAAAACTACAATCTTGGCAAGAGTTACCATGAAATTTGTATCTTATCCGAAGAAGAGAACTTTTCAGAAGGATACTTTATGACTATGTCCAAGAATGCAGAAAAGTGGATGATTATGTCAACAATCCAGAAAGGGTGCTGAAGAACTTGAGGTTTCTGAACCTAAGTTATTTTTGAAGACTTGAAGACTAGTATCTTAGAATGTTTACTTGGAGCTTGGACTCTCCTGTTGTTCTAATTTACTTAGTATGTTTTGTTACTTTTGTAATCTTGCTGTTTGTTTCTAAACTTTATCTATTTGTAAAAGTTGCATCTCATTCTGTAATCTGTACCTATCTGAAGATCATACTCTCAGATACACTCTAGAATTCCTCCTTATGTTCCTATTAGACAAAAGAATGTTCCTAAGAAATTCATTCAAAAATGGATTCCTACTGGAAGATTCTTTAGTCCAGATGGTTCCATTGTTGGTATGAGAACCTAATCTCCTATTTCCTGTCTTGTGCAGAACATTCTAAAGTCCAATCCAAAGTGGCATTTTGATAGCGGATGTGGGAAGCACATGACATGAGACAAAGCAAATCTGATTAACTACAGAAAATGCAATGACGGACCAATTATTAGATTTGCTGGAGGAGATGAATATCCAACCATAGGATTTGGCAATCTGAAGTTTGGAGCCCTTACAATCTCTGAAGTACTACATGTAAATGGATTGAAATATAATCTCCTAAGCATGAGTCAACATCATTCATCACATGTTCTTATCTTTGCCAGAAAGGTGATTAAGTACTCTTGGTTCACTTGAACATTGTAAAAGAGGAAATCACTGAGTATGATTAGTCTAGTAAATCTTGTATTAGGATTATAGGTCTCTGAGTGTAATTTTTATTTCCAAGAAGACCATGAAGATCAATCCTAGCAATGGAGCTTTTCTGAAGATTACAAGACCGGAGATTGCACAAGATTTATGAAGACACCAAGGTTTAGTCTCACTCGGAAAGACTATGTCCTTAATCCTTTCTTAAGTGCATTTAGTTACTTTTGAAACATGATTCTGGAACATGCAAGCCATCAGAAAGGCTAATGTATCCGTTGAAGACTACAGGACAAGAAGTAGTACATGTGCATTAATTGCATCGGCAGAAAAGCCGAAAAAGCACAGTCCTCTCTGAGATATGAGACAAGGACTTCTGAGTACTCATTTCAAGATAAGTATAGACTGAATTTTACTTGTGTCTAACGGATAACATCCCAACGACTCTCTAATACATCTATAAATATCAAACACTTAGATGCTGAGAAATACGACCGAAGAACGATCTAACTTGCAAACTTACAATCTAGCAAAGTATTCTCTCAAGCACTCTACTACCCTTTCTGAAAGCTTTCTGTTGCTTGAAGAATCACTAGTAGTTCTAAGTTGTCCTGAACCTTAACAAGAGATTGTTATTCGTGAAAGAGTTGAACTATCAGATAACCTTTCTGAAGCTCATTCTCCAGAACGGATATCAACTACTTGGGTCAGTAAAGAGCAGATTGCCATACACTGAACAAGTGTATTAAGTAGTCTTGTTCTATTAGGCCCTCTGGAAACATAACTGAAAAGTTATACAAGAAGCCTCTCTGACAAACCTTATAACCAACACCATCAAGGCGTGGAGTAGAGGAAGTACTTGATTTGGGAAATCAGGGAATAACTCCAAGGTTATCTGAGTAGAGGAAGTACTTAGCTCTAGGAGCTGGGGAATAACTCAGGGGGAACATTTGGTTGGGAACCAATTGGTTAAGAATCTTAGAATAGGATTTTTGTAAGGTGAACTCAATTATCTGTTCTAGTGAATTCTAGGTCTCAAAAAGACCGAAGTGGATTAGTTGGAGGATTACGCCACCTCCAGATACCACTATACTTGCTGTGTTATTTACCTTTCTGTATTTATCTTTCAGCAAAGCACACACACATACTTATTGTTTCTGCACTTACCTATCTTAAAGTCTTCCGCGCTTTGAATCTAAGTATCAGAAATCCCCAGGTTTCTGAGAAACTGTGTTTATCGACAAAAGTTTTAAAAGACTATTCACCCCCCCCCCTCTAGTCTTTTACTTTGCTGTTATCTGGACCAACATAAAGTATTTTGCCTTAAGCACCCGACTCAAAAGGGAATCAGGAAATTGGATAACACACCATATTTGCTTGCCAAGCATTGCCAAATTGAAACTTCTCAAGTCCCTAAAGCCCATGCCACCATCACGCTTGCTATCACATAAGGTATGCCAATTAATCCAATGTATTTTGTCTCGGTTACTATCCCCCCACCAGAATTTTGAAATGATAGACTCAATTTCTACTAGAATGTAATCTGGTATTTTGAAGCATCCCCTGACATATGTGGGTATGGCTTGTAACACAGATTTAATGAGGACCTCCTTGCTTTCTTTAGAGAAGTTCTTATCACCAAAATATTGGATTTTACTCCACACTCGCTCTCCAAGCCAACCAAACACCTCTTTCTTCGACTTCCCCATCTCCGTTGGCAGTCCCAAGTACATCTCATGTCGATCAACCACCTTAACAGGAAGTAAATTGCAAACTTCAAGGACCCTTGCTTGAGAAGTGTTTCGACTAAAGACAACCGTCGATTTTTGAATATTGATTTCTTGTCCCGATGCAAGACTATAGCGTAACAAAATATTAGAAACCTCCGCAGCAGAATCCACAGTAGCCTGACAGAAAATAAGGGTATCATCTGCAAAAAGAAGATGAGAGATCCTTGGTGCTCTGGGGCTAGCAACCACCCCTCGGAGTACCTCCCTCTCCTCCGCATCACAAAGTAAAGAACTAAAAGCTTCTGAACAGAAAAGAAACAAGTAAGGAGATAGAGGATCCCCCCTGTCGGATCCCTCTCTCTGGCTGGATTGGATCAAGAGGCTCACCATTTAACAATACAGAATAACGAACTGTACGTAAACTGAGCATAATCAAGTCTATGAACGATTGTTCAAAACCTAATTTACACAACACTCTTTCTAACTCTATCATAAGCCATACTCATGTCTAGTTTTAAAGCCTTAAAAAAAATTTTAACCTTGGTTTTTTGCTTTAGAAAGTGGTTAACCACATACGCTACCAAGACATTATCTGTAATCAGTCTATTTGGCACTAAAGCGGATTGAGTTTCAGAGATTAAGGTATTCATATGGGGCTTAAGTATATTTGTAATGACTTTTGAAGCTATCTTAAACTTAACATTGCTAAGGCTGATTGGTCTGAATTGGTTTACAACCTCTGGTTTTTAGCATTTAGGGATTAACACTATGTGGGTGAAATTTAGTACAGGATCCAGATTGTGATTGTTTAAAAAATCTAAAGCACAATGAATCACATTATCACGAATAGTATGCCAAAAGCGTTGATAAAAAACAGCAGGCATACCATCTGGACCTGGAGACTTAAGAGGGTACGTGTCAAAAAGTGTTGTCTTTACCTCATCTGGAGTGAATACCCGGGTCAAGTCACAATTGATGTCCTCTGTCACACGCCTCTTCATAGTACTAACCACATCATCCACATTCACAGAGAAGGGTAACCTGGATCGAAAGATACCCCCAAAGTACTGATTTACAATAGCAGCCATATCTTCCTTAATGTCCCGCAGTATCCCTTGGTCATCACGCAGACCATCAATCTGGTTTCTGCGAGCTCTCTTGGTCGCTTGGTTATGGAAAAAACGTGTGTTTCTATCACCCTCGGTAAACCATTGGACTTTCGAGCGTTGTCTCCATAGGATTTCTTCCTTATCCATCTCTGTTTCGATCTGAATTTTTGTATCCATTATCCGTGATCTATTCTCAGCTGTCAAGGGTCGCTGCTGCAATTCAGTGAGTGTTTTCTGCAAAGTTCGAATCTTCTGTTGTACATGTCCGAAAGTTAATATGTTCCAGTTTATTAAGCCTACCTCGTTGCTCAAAATTCGCCAGATTCCTGTGTTGTCATTCACTCATTCTGTATGATTGTCTCACAATCTGAACTCTTCAACCACATAGCTTCGAACTTGAATGTTTTCCTGGGCTTGTAATGGGCTGTAGTTGGGCCAAAAAGTTGCAGTAGTAACATCATGTGATCCGAAGCCCGCGTTCTTATGTGAATGACTTGTGCATTCAGAAACAAGATATTCTAGTCTGTTGTGCTTACTGCTCGATCAAGTCTTGCTCTTATTGTACCCGGTTCCTCATGATTGTTACACCATGTGTATTGATAACCCACGCATCCTAAATCATACAATCCATTATGAAATAATGTTTCCCGAAAATCTCGCATTCACCATTCCGCATTCCTCCTTCCACCACATTTTTCTCGATGTGTCAAAGTTTCGTTGAAGTCACCTATGCAAACCCATTCCCGACATGAAAAAGATCCTAAATCCCGTAACAATTTCCAAGTAGATTTGCGCAATTTAGTTTCTGGTTCCCCATAAAAACCGATAAATCTCCACATATCAAAATGCATATCTAATTGCACGGTAGCATCAATATGGTATTTAGAATAGCTTTGAATCATTACATTCGTATATTTTGTCCATAACAATGCTAAACCACCTGAAAAACCTACTGAGGATACACCTAAACCATACATATGTAATTGTTGCTTTAAATTGTCTATCTCCTGACTACTCATCCGAGTCTCCATAAGAAAGACAAGTCGGGGTTGATGTAGGTGAATAAATTCACCTAAGGCACGAACTGTCCAAGGGTTCCGCAAGCCCTGACAGTTCCAGGATAGGCAACTCATTGGGTCAGGCGGGGTTGCAGTGTAACTCCCGCCTCTGGTCCATCAATTTCGGTAGGGGTATCTGTTTGGCGTGGTTTTTTGGATGGCAGTGGGTTAGCTTCGATTCCAAGAGTTTGGCTTATGGTTTTTTTGGGCTTAGGTATCTTGTGTGCGGGATGGGGGATGGTAGGGCGTCCTCTCTTCTTGGGTTTAGTGGTTTGAATGTTAGGTTCGGTCTGGTGGGGTCTTTGTGACATTGTGAGCAGTGGGTCAGAAGGGGGAGCTAGGTTTGCGCGGAATTTTCTGTAGACTTTTGGTTGGGCAGTGAAGTACGAGTCAGTGTAGGTGGAAAGTGTGGGTTCAAGTGTTTCATTATTGGGCCAGTTTGGCATGGATTTTACAATATCCATGGGGTGTGAGGATTCAATTGGGTCCAATGGGTGAAAGGGACAATTTGGTTAGAGGCAGTGGGCTGCGGTAATGGGTAAAGGGAGGGGTGGGTTGATGGTGACTTTTGTGTAACAGGAGACTCAACGGTTTTCCCCCTTTCAGTTTCCCAATATCGCCAGTTTCCATGCCACTATCCGAAGGCAACTGCTCTGCATTATCCAAACCGCCTTCCAACTGCTTTCCATGGTCGATTTTTGTCCGAGATGAAGAACCCGAAGCCTGAGAAACTGCTCCCGAAAAGTTCGCCGGACCACTTGCTGTTGGACGAGAGCCTAGTATTCCGGGCAAGGCTGGATTATGAACAAAGCTCCGTGAACCAATACCCGAGAAACTGTTAATGTATTTGCTAGATTGGGAGGAGGCATTGAAGCGTAACCATCCACCATATTTTAGATTTTCCTCTCCCACCTGATCATTTTCACCCAAAGTTTCCAAGCAAGCATGACAATTTTGAACAATATGGCCTATAATCCCGCAGAAGTAGCAGAAATTTGGGAGTTTTTCTCCAATTAAATTACAGGCCCTAATTCAACCAACAAAATCAACTCATCATAAAAAAACAACGATAACCAATATTTATTCTCCATCTTCTCCAACTGAATTAAAAAAGATTAATTTACACTAATACAAACCTAATTCAACTCTAAAAAATACAATCAATTATAAAAAATAACAAAATTACTTACCTTTATATATTTAATTATTCCATTATTTGTAATCAAGTGCCACAATAGCACGCGTGTAGCGTGTTATCATGTTCTAGTATATAGGGGCGTCGTGCGCTCACACATAGATACATACTCCCTCTATCCCTTAGAAGCTGTTCATGCACAAAAATTAAGTAGATTAATATTATAACACTATATAGTACATGTGGGTTACTTTATGACTTTATTGGTAGTTAGTTGGTTGTTTAAGTTACTTTTTGACTTTTTTAGGAGTAGTGGAGGATATATAATTATATAATTGTTCTTAAAATGACAAATGAATGAAAGTGGACAACCTACTAGGACGCCCAAAATGGCAAAAGTGGACAGCTTCTAAGGGACGGAGGGAGTACATACTCTCTCCATCCCTTTGAAGCTGTCCAGTTTACTGTTCATGCACATAAATTAAGGAGAGTAATATTATAACACTATATAGTATATGTGGGGTTTCTTTATGACTTTATTAATAGTTGGTTTAATTTTATTAATAGTGGATGATATAAAATAATATAATTGTTCCTAAAATGGCAAAGAAATGAAAGAGGACAACTCTACCGGAACGCTTAAAAAGATAAAAGTGGACAACTTTTATGACACAGAGGGAGTATGCATATATAAACATCATCAATAATTTTGAATATAACATCGCTTACATAAGTTGAACATCAGTCATTTCTGTTACACAACTTAATACTCTGATTTTGATGTTTTACAGAAATGATTATTGATGATGCTACAGATAAACAACTTATGAAATTTTTTAAATAAATTAGTTGATGTGTTCATGGTATATCATAGCGAGGTTTAATATGGTTGAAATGCATTAATGTACCATATGTTTTTTAAAATATGCATATATATATATTCTTCAAACACTACAAAAATTCCGCCCATAAGCTACAACCAAAATCGTAGCTAAATAACTCAGTTGACGGATTACCGACGAATATGGAACTGTCCCTATACTGTTAGTAGCTAAATTATAAAGATGGATATAGTGTATGTTGCTAAAATGAGCGACAATCTCTACGGGAATGTCAAATTGGCGATAAAGAAGACAACAGTCAATGGATTACCGACGGTTAACAATTTATCTTGAAAAATTATTTGGGGTGTAAACTCTAATCCGTCGCTGAGCCATCACCAAATTAGAGATGTTTCGGCGACGATGACGCAATCTATTAGTCCCATCCACTAACTATTTGCGATGGATTTAGCGATAGTTTTTATTTTAATTTATGATTAATCCTTCTTTTTATGACTATAATTTACCTGAATTGAAAAAGAAGACAATTGCTAGATTCTTTCTATACAATAAAGCAGGTAGATATCTTAGGATGTCTTATTTATTTCTGCATATCTTTTCCATATATTTTATTTATTTTAGTGTTCTGCACTACCTAAAATCAGGTAGCTAGTATAAATGGGACCATTAGGCTTAACCCTAATCACTTTGATTTATGATATTTTATATTTCCATCGAATCCGTTCGCGTACCGTGTAAGTCACTTCTTAATTGTGAAAACTACCCTAGTTCCTAGCTGATTCATGCCAAGTTCGTTTGGAGCTAAGGTCGCTCAATCCGGACGATTTAATCAGTAATTACCCGTTAGGTCACCGTTCCAACAGACTCCTAGAAGTATTTGTATGGAAAAATTTAGATTTTGAATATGAACTGAAATGAAAGGGAAGTTTTGATTCTTTTGAAGATCATGAAGTCCAACCGGGTCGATCAGTAGTAAATTTGGATTTGATTTACTATATTCACACAATGCATGGGTTTTGATTTTCAGTCACACACCTGTGTTCTGAAAAACATATGTGGATTGGCTGAAAGCATTAGATATCGAGAAGATTGTGGGGTGATTAGATGTCCATTTTGTTTAGTTTGTGGTTGCTCCACTAATTATATTCATTCATGCACTCTCTATTTCTTTTCTCCACATTCACAACAGAATATACCCAAAATACTGTTCACTTTCTTTCGTCATCATCAATTTATCCAATCATTCTAACTTGGTAAAAAAGGAGGTAGCATTCAGTATATGATCCCTCCTTCTTCAGTACCTAAACATTCGTCATATTTAACGTTTGTCAATAAAAATAAAGGAATATAGTACAAGAGGCATGTTCTCAGGGAGGGACGATCCAGTATTTAAAGTTCGTGCCAAACTATATACTTTTCCATTTCAGACCGGCACCAAACTATATAGTATATACTACTCCATTTTAGACTCAACTTTTCGTTGGTCCGGACACATGTTTTAAGACAAAAGTGAATGCTAGTGAATAAACTAGAAAAAAATAGTAAATAAAATATGATATAGTGAATAAAGTATGAAACAAGGTGAAAAAAAATAGCAGATAGATCTTTCATTTAAAGGAGTTAAGTTGAATTTGGTACAGATTAAAACGGAATATGAAAAGTTAAGTTTGAGACGGAGGGAGGATATGGGATATCAGAGGTTGGGGCTGGGTCGGATCTTAACTTATCTATAAAAAAGTTTCGTTTTTAATTTTAGGGCCCCTGGGGCACCTGCATATTCTTGTAATAAAAAATGAAGGGTTTCATTATATATTAGAGGTGTTAATTACCAGTAATTTATTAGGTTATGTTATTTTCATCTGAAAACTCATTAATTTCAGTTCAGTTCAAATCGATTCGATTTTGTTACCTTATTTATTTATACTATAATTGATTACATTACATTGAAGAGAACAGAACCTTACTCATAAATGATATACTCTTATCTTACAAAATAGTGTCTAATTGTATAATACATGACTAAGGCTCTGTTCTTTTCATCTGAAAACTCATTAATTTCAGTTCAGTTCAGTTCAGATTCATTTAGTTCAGTACAAATCTGCTTAGTTATTTTTTATAACAGTTCAGATCAGTTCAGTTCAGTTCAGACGAAGAGAATAGAGCCTAACACCTATCAATATATAGTACACTAGCATTTACGTAACACACTATGTGTGTTAAAGATTTTTATATGAAAAGATGAATTTGTTATTGAAAAAAGAGAAAACATCAAGAAAAAAAAATGAAAGGGAGAAATCACGCCAATGAGATTCGAACTCTGCACCTCCTACTTAAACAGTGTCACATGTACGCATCAGATTCAAATTGAATAATTAAGATAAACGGATGAGATTTAAATTGAATTACAAACTTAATGAAACTTTGTGAATTATTACACTACTTTTAATAAACTAAGTAACAATCAATATTCTTTTCACAAATCTTATTGTGATGCTTGTGTGGTTGTTAGATGATAATCGCAGTTTAGATGTTTGTGGTTTGAGTGGTGCTTGTGGTATGGGTGCTTGTGGTATGGGATGGCTCTTGTGATTTAAGATGATACTTTTTGAAACAACCGAGACTTGTAATTTTTTAATGTTATAATAATACCAATGTTAATATAACATTTGTTGTGACAGTAGTTGACAAATAACTAAAATAATCAGAAAACGAACAACGGAATAAACACTTCAGCACACAAAATAATTTTTAGCAGGTATATAAATGTACTCACCGAGCCATAGTTAAAATATCAACTATTTGAAAGAGAATTTACAAAATATAGGTTCAAGACTTTCACAATATGAAAGCTTGAATTGCCAAAACTAATCACCAGATAGTGTCACATATTCTATTGCTATTGATCTAGTCTATCCTAGACGATCGAGATCACACCCAATAGCAACAATAGCAACATGGTTTACAAGAGAGAAAGATCAATATATTTGCACTATTGCTCTATACTTGCTTTTTTCACTTATATGGCCTTGATCTATCTTGTATATATAGATGAGTTAATGATCATTAGATCAAGTCCAGAGAGATGTTGTTGCTTATCCTTATCTTCAAGAGTTATATCTTTAATTACTTCCAAGAGTCCAAGCATATTTTTACTTCAAATAGTCCAATCTTTTAAAGTCTCCTCTAACTCACCAACTCTAGTAGCTTTTCAAACTACAACCAGTTATCAACTAAGAACTACTCCCTCCAATTTTTAATATAAAATGTTTTGGCTTATTGTTTATTTGATAAATATAAGTAATAAGATGTTTTAGAAGAGTCTATCATGTGATTTAGTGCTTTTACTATTTTTTATGCATCCAGCTCATTTATTTTTTTGTAATTGATTTATTTTGTCTTGAACTCTAGAAAGACTAAGCATATTTCTCATCTTTTATAGGTGGATTTATTTTTCCAAGACACCATTATTAATATTTTCAATCTTTTACTAAGACTATTGATGAAGATAAAATTGTCTTAATTTCTGTACCTAAAACATATTATATTAAAAATTAAAAGGAGTAAAAATGTGAAACTTGATCATATTAAGAAGGCAATATTACAAAAATATCTGGCAAAGTGCACACAAAATGTTACACTAATTCTTTAAAAAGAATTAAAGATGCACAAGTACACATAGCTCCGTCTCTAGTTGTAAATATGTATATATGATAACAATTATTTTTAAAAGTGGAATGAATTAAAACGTAACAACAAGTTAAAATGAGAAAATATAACAACTGAGAAGATAAGATGGGAGTATATGAACAACTATAATACTTTAAATTAAATGTGAACAATTATAAGAGTTGTGAAATTGAATACCAAATTTAATTTAAATAATATATATGTAAAGTAGAGTTGAATTACAAAAAACCAACATATATTCTCTAATTAAATTTCAAGCCCTAATCTAACCTCAACAAAATGAATGCACCATTAAAAAAAATCAAGTATTTCTTCGTTAATTAAATTACAAACCATAATTCAACCCCAACAAAATCAATTCGTGATTTAAAAAACAACAATAACCAATCTTTCTACTCCATCTTTTCCAATAAAATTAAAGCTGATCAATTCGTACTAACCCTAACCCTATCCCTAATTCAACTCGAAAAAAGGAAATCCAGTAACAAAAACAAAACGTAGTGTGTTCTCACGTTCTATTATTATATATATAATTTGACAATTATTGGAATTATGCAATTGAATACTTAATTTAAGTTAAATTGTACTAATTTGTAATATATATCTAAATTAGAGTTTAATTACAAAAAATTATCCTCTTCTTCAATTAAAATTAAAAGCTCTAATTCAACACAAACAAAATCAATTCATCATTAAAATAGAAAAATCAATTTGCCTTCTCCAATTAAAGTTAAACCTAATTCAACCAAACAAAATAAATTCATCATGCATTAAAACACAACCATAGCAGATATTTCTTCTCCTTCTCCAATTAAATTAAATCAGATCATTTGGCATTAATCCAAACCCTAATTCAACTTGGAAAAGGCAATTCATTATCACAAACAACGATATTACTTATCTTCATATACGTCTTCCATTATTTATAACTAGGCGTCACAATAACACGCGTAGGGTGTTCTCACGTTCTAATATATACTAATGGACTTAGGGATTTAATCAAATTCTCGCATTACATCATTCATGTTAGATATTTTGTTAAGAATATCTGTTTAGATTTTGTTCAGCAACATGATGACTTATCTTAGTCTCAGAAAGGTGATTAGTACTCTTGGTTCACTTGAACATTGTAAAAGAGGAAACCCACTAAGTATGATAGTCTAGCTAATCTTGTATAAGATGTTAGGTCTCAAAATGTAATTTTTATTTTATGAAGAGAAGACCAAGAAGAAGACATCCAAGCAGAAAGCTCAATAACAATTGAAGACTTGAAGAAAACTGCACAAGATTACTGAATCTGTTGTTCAGATATCTTAGCCAGAGATCTTGTAGACACGAACAGTTTCAAACAAACTGTGTCACAAGAGATATCTGAGAAATAAGATACATATCTGAAAACAAGGAAAGTGTCCACAGATATCTATTCTCAGATACCTTGAGCTTTAACCATTTTCGAAGAGAAATATATATTGCAAACAAAGTTGTTTCAATAAATACAAGTGGTATCTGAAGAATGAAGATAAGGACGTGCAAAGAATCAGATAACACTAGTCTCTGATAAAAAGCATAGTTCCGTTGACACTACAGGACAAAAAGTATAGTACAATGCATTTAATGCACGGACAGAGATGTCGAATAAAAGCAACTTCCGAGAAGAAGACAAAACTCAAGCTAAGATTATACACAGATATCGATAGTTTGAATTTGAGACTAACGGATACTATTCAAACGGCACTCAAATTCATCTATAAATATCAACACTTAGACAGCTTGAGAGACACACACAACTCAGAACATAAGACCTTGAACTGCATACGATATCTGATTATCTTACTCTCTCAAAGCAACTTACTTATTATCAAAGCTTTCTGTTGCGACTAAAGCTTTTGATCTTGAGTAAACACTGAAGTTCTAAGTGTCCTGATCCTAAACAAGCAAAGCTATCTGTGAAGGAGTTGAATCAAAAGATCAACTATCTGAGATTCATTCTCTTGAACAGATATCATAAGACTTAAAGAAATCGAACAAGATACCATACGCTGTAAAGTGTATTAAGTAACTTAGTTCACAGAGCTATCTGATTAACTGAAAAGTTATTAAGACGCTCATCTGACAACTCAAACCAAAACCAACACCATAACTGGCGTGGAGTACAGGAAGTACTTAGTTTGAAAAATCAGGGAATAACTCCAAGGTTACCGGAGTATAGGAAGTACTTGATTTGGGAAACTAAGGAATAACTCCAAGGTTATTGAGTATAGGAAGTACTTAGCTTGGGAAGCTAGGGAATAACTCAAAGGTTTCTGAGTATAGGAAGTACTTGGCTGTGAAAGCCGGGGAACAACTCAGGGGGAACATTTGGTTGGGAACCAATTGTTAAGAATCTTAGAATAGGATTATTGTAAGGAAATCTCAATTATCTGTTCTAGTGAATTCTAGGTCTCTGATAGACCGAAGTGGATTAGTTGGAGGATTACGCCACCTCCAGATACCACTATACTTGATGTGTCATTTACGTTTACGCTTTATACTTCAGCAACACACACACACTTATTAACTGTTTCTGCACTTATCTTTATTAAGTCTTCCGCACTCTGATTCTAAGTATCTGATATCTGAGAAATATTTGTTATCGACAAAAGTTTTAAAAGACTATTCACCCCTCCCCCCCTCTAGTCTTTTACTTTGCCGTTATCTGGACCAACAAGTGGTATCGGGAGCAGAGGTTCACCAATTTCCGACTTGAACCTAGATCCCAGATAGGTGCAGGAACTTGGTCCACTTTTGAGGACTATTTAATTTGTGTGTTAAGTGTGCAGGTATGTCTCTGAGTGATGCACCAGTTCTCAAACCAGAGAACTACGAGAAATGGAAGAATAACATGATGCTCCACCTTGAAGCCATAAGTGACGAGATGATCGAAGTAATAACGAATGGCCCAATAGTCATTCAACAACTTAAGCAAGTCATGGAGGTTTCGAGTGGAAGAGACAGAGATCAAAGCGAAAGATCTTCACAAACAGATGCGTCAACTAGTGGAAGATCTACTGGTCAAGTTATTTACGAACCAAAGCCCAGAGAACTCTGGACATCGGAAGATGCCAAGAGGAATCGTTTGGATGGTCAAGCTCGTAACATCATCATCAGATCGACACCAGAGTACATACAGTGTAAACTGTGGGGTGCTAAAACGGCGAAAGTTGCCTAGCAACTGATTGAAGAAATCTGTGCCGGAACTGAGAAAACCAAGGAAAACAAGTTCGAAGTTCTAAAGTTGAAATTTCAAAATTTCAAACAAGGTCCCACTGAAACTCTGGAAGAACTTGATTTCAGATTTACCACTCTCATGAGTGATATGGCAGCACTTGGGGAAAGCAATAGATATTCTCGACGAGAAGATTAAGACTATTATCGAAGTCTTAACCACAACCGGAGCATACTAAATTCTTTTATTTTAACCAAGGTATGCCAAATATCACTCCAGTGGAACTTTTCTCTCATCTTGCTACTGTTGACTATGAGACAACTCAGAGAGAACAAACAACTGAAAAGTTGCAGAATGTTGCTCTAGTTACTCAAGGAACTTCTGAAAAGAAGAAAAGCAAGGATGAGACTGAGGATGCTCTTGCTGCAAAGCAAATGAGTAAATTTGTCAGTCGAGAAATTGAGAGAAGAAAAGCCAAAGAGAAGCTGTAAAAGCATCTAGGCTCAAACTATCACCAAGACAAAATATGCAAAGCTCATTGAACAAGCCATTTCAAAAAGCATCATGTCTTGAGGAAGCGAAATTGGAAGCGATATCTGCTTTCTATTGTCGTAAACTGGCCACTTCAAGAAGGATTGTCACGCCTCAACAAACTAAGGACAGGCGACAAGAAAGATAGAAGAATCTTCAGAAGAAGCCAGAAAGCTTTGTTAACTGAAGAAAGAAAGAAAATCCATATTCAACTGGATGCTCTAGACGTTGAGATAGATTCTGAAGATGACAATTCAGATGATTCAACCCTACCATCACCAGAATTATGTGGAGTTACTCATGATATAATCGACTTCGGCCTCAAGAAGTATGAAATGTGGAGTTCTTTGAAATTGTGGACGGACATCTCCAACATAGAAAACTGTCTTATGGCTGATGAGGTAACACATACTTCTTGCTACACTTATGAAAGTGATGAAGAGGAAATAAAAAATCTAGAAAATCCCAGGAAAGAACTTGACATCTATGAAAGAGAATTTCTAATGATCCGAACTAGAGCCGAAAACCTTGAAGAAGAAAAGAATTCTCTTGAAAAGGAAAATTCTCAATTAGTTAAAGAATCTGAGAGAAAGGATGCTGAAAATGCATTTCTCAAAGCTCAGATATCTGAGACTGAAAAGTCACATGAAAAAGCAATGGCTGAGTTACGAAAGAATTATGAAAATCTTCTTTCTGAAAACAAGGAACTCAAGAAGAAAGAACTATCTTTTCAATCTTATGCCAAAGCTAGTGACACTCTTACTGAAGTACAATCTTACTTAAGAGATCCTTCAGAAAAGAAAGGACTTGGGCTGAATACACAGACAGATTGTTCTATCACTCTGAATAAGAGTAAGGAGAAAAGAACATTTGTAAGTACTCAGCAAGACGGTTCCCACGCAATCTATAGTATCGGTGAAAAGACAAAAATTGTTGACAAAGGAAAGGCAGTTGCGACTAGACCTTTGTGGGAAAAACAAGTCAAAAACAAAACTGTTGGGTACGTCTCTGAAAAGAAACACAACACTGAAAAGTGTAAACACCCACAGTGCTATGTCTCTCAAAAAGGTAGAATTGCAGGAGCTGGCAAATTCTCCCATGTCACTTTTTCTGGAAAGAAATTGGATCAACCAGAGACTAGCAAAGCTGCTGAGAAAAGATCTCAGATAGCTTCAAGTGCTCGAAACGGCATTGGCTACAAAGGCATCGGAAAAAAACTTGCTCATGAACACAAGCAGGAGCAAGAACAATGGCTGAAAGCTAGAATTGCTCAAAGCAATTATCAGAAGTGGAAGTTAAATCAAGCCACTGAAAATCTGAATGCCAGGGCTAGAAGAAATCTGGCAAGGAAGGCTAAGTTTGCTGAAAAGCAAACTCAGAAACCTGACAGGTATCTGAAAGCATCATATGGAGCACCTAGGAACACACCAAGGAAGAAAATAATTCTTACTAATGATAACTTTCATTCAAAAAGAATTCCTCCTTACGTTCCTGTCACACAAAAGCATATTTCAAAGAAATTCATTCAAAAATGGATTCCTACTGGAAGAACTTTTGATTCTGACGGTTCCATCAAAGATATGAGAACCTAATCTCACATTCTGTTGTGCAGAATGCTTCCTGGACTAAAGCAGAATGGCTATTTGATAGTGGATGCGGAAAGCACATGACAGGAGACAAAGCAAATCTGGTTGATTACAAAGCTTGCAACACAGGACCAGATATCAGGTTTGCTGGAGGAGAATTAAATCCCTCTCTGGGATTTGGCAACGTCAAATTGGGAACTTTAACAATCACTGTCGTATTACATGTTAAGGATTTGAAATACAATCTATTTAGCCTAAGCCAGTTTGCAGACAAAGGTTTTACTATAAAATTCAAAACTAACATCGCAAACTAATTGACAATGAGTCAAAGCGCATACCTCTTAGTTGGTCGGCGGAAGGCGCTTTATGTTGTTGATTGGGCATCCGCCACAATCAAGAATGTCTCATGGTGAGTCAATCTGGTCACAGAAGAGCACCGGTTATGGCACAAAAGAATGAGTCACTTGAATTTCAAAACTCAATAGACTTGCAAGAAAGAGTTAGTGGTTGGTCTTCCTGAACATCTTCGAAAGGATGGTATCTGCTCGCTGTCGGATGGGAAACAATCTAAGATCTCTTTCAAGTCCAAAATCGGACACTCTAGTGTTAGACCAACGCAACTTTTACACATGGATCTATTTAAATCATCCGTAACTAGTTATGCGGAAAGAAGTATGGTCCGTTGTTGTAGATGACTTCTCAAGATTCACTTGGGTTGTCTTTCGAAACACAAATCGATGCCGGTGGAGATACCAAACTTCTTGAAAAAGCTTGAAGTCATGAAAATGACAAGGTATCTGCGTAATCGTATGACCATGGTACTGAGTTTGTCAACCAGTACATAAAGGAGTTTTGTACCTGCAAAGGTATACAACACCAACTTTCCTCTGTAAGAACACCTCAACAAAATGGTGTTGCAGAAAGGAAAAACAGAACCCTTAAAGAAGCTGCAAGGACAATGCTAGCTGACACTGAGATAAGTGAAATTTATTGGGTTGAAGCTGTAAACACAACTGCTACACTCGTAAGATGCTTGATAAACAAACACCATGACAGACCCCTATGAAATCTTGGTTGGTAGACCCTAATATCCAACATCCGAGAGTATTTGGTTGTAGATGTTTTGTTCTAAACAATGGGAAAGATTATCTGAGAACATTTCAACCAAAGGCAGATGAAGGTGTTTTTCTTGGCTATTCCACAAACAGCAAAGCTTACAGAGTTTACAACAAAAGAACAAAGAAAATTGAAGAATCAGTTCATGTTGTATTCTATGAAGGAAGTAAGAAAACACCTCCTATTGATGAACTCTCAGAAAGGTTCAAAGAACTATTACTGAGGGATCCTAAAGAAGAATCCTCAGAAAGGAAAAACATCATTATGGAAAGGGAGG
The DNA here is from genome assembly GCA_026545765.1 of Plantago major. Lineage (NCBI taxonomy): Eukaryota > Viridiplantae > Streptophyta > Magnoliopsida > Lamiales > Plantaginaceae > Plantago > Plantago major. The sequence continues at coordinate 45,256,341 of CM048840.1, forward strand.
ATGACTACGCGTAAAAAAGCCCGAAAAGCCTAGTAACAACAAGATGACTCACAAACATGATGAGGAATTTCCTATGAGTTTTCGTAAATGGAGCAGTTCGAGAACCTTCATCATGAAAAGGTATCGAAAATAAGAATCTTTGAAATGCATGTCTCGATATCTCTAACATCGAAAAAGTGTCGATATCCATGACATTTCCCATATGTCGATATCTCGAATCAAAAAGTATCAAATCAAAATCTTAGTGATTCACATTCGATCACCGGATATTGATCCTACTAGCACTAAACCTATGATGAAATGGATCAAAGATCATCCTACAAAGGATATAATTGGACCAATTAATCGGGTGTTAGGACTAGGAGAGCAATAGTGAAAATGCTAACTCTCTTTGGATGTTTCATCTCAATATTGAACCTAAAAATATAGAAGAAGCATTAAGAGACCAAGACGGATCTCGCAATGCAAGAAGTTGGATCAATTTGAGAGAAACAAAGTCTGGAAACTAGTTCCATTTATAGAAGGAATATCTGTGATTGGAACTAAATGGGTTTTCAGAAACAAGATGAATGAATCTGGTGAAATAACCAGAAACAAAGCAAGATTGGTTGCCAAGGGATTTACTCAGACTGAAGGCTTAGATTTTGATGAGTCATATGCACTAGTTGCCAGATTGGATGCAATAAGACTCTTTCTAGCCTTTGCAGCTCATAAAGATTTCAAAGTTTATCAGATGGATGTCAAAAGTGCATTCCTAAACGGTGAACTTGCAGAAGAAGTTTATGTTGAGCAACCACCTGGCTTTGAAGTTTCCTCAGAAAGTAGAATGGTCTATAAACTAGTAAAGCTCAGATGGATCAAACAGGCTCCAAGAGCATGGTATGACACTTTGGCCAAATACCTTCTGGAAAGTGGTTTCAAGAAAGGTGAAGTTGATAAAACTTTATTTACCTTAAATCATGATGGGAAACTACTCTTAGAAAGAACAAAGAGGGCTAAGGTTACTAAAAAAGTAACTGGTGATAAGGTATCTGAAGAAGAACCTACACCACAGGTTGCTGAACCTATAGCAAAGGTTTTTGGTGCAAACACATCATCAGGGAATGACTCTCTTGCACAACTTCACAAAGCCCTGATGAGTGGTATTTTAGTGCTGGCAGATGCTGATGGAAATGCCACATCTAAAAATCTGGAAGAACATTCTACTGATCAATCTCTTACGCTTCCGCATAACCACAACAACCACAAACACAACAACCACAAGTGGTTGATGAAATGGTAAATGAACTCCATTTTGAATTACTAGCAATACAGTATGCTGAAGAAAATCCTGTAATTGAGCAGGTTCCCCAACTCAATGAGAGGGATCAAACTGAGACATCTACTCAGAATGATCAACCAGGGGAGGCAACTAAGTTTCATACTCAGGAAAGGTGTGAAGTACCAGAAACTTCAAACAAAGAAACTGCACTGGGACAAGACGACCAATGTATAGAAAGGTCACAAGTTCCAGAGACCTATCAGCCTGAAACTGCTCGGGTAAATGACTGGTTTAACTCTTACCTTGTGAAAAATTTTATACTTATAAATCTTGTTACCTTATAAGAATTTCTTTGTTACAGGCTGAGTTAGAAACGCAGAAACAAGAGGAAGCTGAGAAGCTTACCTTAGATACTGAAAAAGAGGTTCCTTCAACCTCAACTCTTGAGAAATCTGAGCCTGTGCCACAGGTAAATGATTCTTAAAGAGAACTAACTTTTCAGTAAAAATGTTTGTATGCTCATTAATGATAAATGTTTCTAACAGGCTCCAACTAAGATGGAAGAAGATAAGGCAGAAATGCCAGAGACAAACCCAGAACCCAACAAGGTTTCTGAAGAACACATCAATTAGCCTTCAAACTTGAAGGTATATGACAATCAAGTGACAAGTATTCTTCATCCTGGGTTATCTTTTATCTCTTCTAATATTCAATACTTTCTACTTACAGGCTATTTCAGAAGTAGAAATGCAAGGGGATAAAGTTGCGACTTCCCCTGCATCAATGGAAATTGATGAAGCCCCTAAGGCAACATCACTCGAAAGAACACCAAAAGAAAGAAAGGTTGATGAGGACCAGACTTCCGAGTCTCCACCTCACAACAAGATATCTGAGACACCAATCGTCTCAATAGAACAAGTATCTGAGCCTGATGTTCTTACTCAGGTAACTCAGAAACTAAACCACACTTCTACTCAGATATCTACAAAAGTTTTGAAACTCACTCAAAACTCTTTCTTTCAGGCTCAAACAGATGCAAAGCAGGTTCCCATTGAAGAAACAAGGGACCTACTTCACTTCTTCAAAGCTCACACCTTGCCAAAGCATATTCAATGCTTCAAGAAATGGCGGTTAAGGTGCTCGATCTCTACGAAATATTGAGAATCACCGATCAACCAACCGTGAGCACGAGCTCTTGACCGGAAACATATGTCCAAGCAATGTTCCCTCTGAGCGACATCTGATTCGCGACTACTACATAAGGACTTTTCCAGAGAAGTGGCACATAGTTTGATACATGCCTTTGAACAGGCAGATGGTCAGACAAGATTACAGATGGCATTCAAGCCAGTCATGCCCCAGACTCTGCAATTCATACCTTCTGAACAAGAAGAAGTTAATGCGTAAGATCACTATCCTAAGTGATCAATCTTGTATCTGAAGATGATGAGGAGGAAGAAATGAATGAAAATTACTTTGATGAACCTCCCACCGACCATCACCAAAAGGATGATAATGACAAAAGGATGATGATGATGCCCCGCACTGTGGACGGAGGAATTTCACAGAGAAACAATGCCTCAGCTGCTGAAAAGCAAACTGAGAAGACTTCACAGAAATCTCCGTCTTCATCACCTCAGAAATCTACTCATCCATCTTCTCACCAACACGCAGTTACTACTGAACAAGTAGTTGAGCTTTCTGAAGAAACCAATCAGAAAATCTTAAACACTCAAACCAGATCTGCTCAACTGGAAGAAGAACAACAGCTCCATCTTCAACTGGAAGATCAAATAGCTAAATCCAGAGATAAGATTGATCAACTACAAGATCTATACTTAGAAGAAATGATTGCTTACTCTGAGGTTAAAGAGCTACGGGATGCTGTGCAAGAGATCACCAAAGAACTCGATACTGAAGAAGTATCTGAAGTCAAGCATGATGCTAAGGCTGCATCATCTTCGAAAGAAGTACCATCCTCCTCCCAGAAAGGAAAGAAACCAATCTCTGAGATGGTTGTTGGACTCGATACGATCGATGAAAATGTCCAAGAGGATGAAGATCACTGGGCTAATCACTCAGATGATGAAGAAGACAAGACTTTGGCAGAACACCGCCATGAACATTTAGCGGTTTCTCACTTGAAAAGGAAGTTGATTGCTCCCACAATATTCAACAAACTGCCAAACGTCCACTCCCATGAATACATGAGCAGGTACCAAGTACTGGCTACTCTGAATAAGGAGATGTCTTCACAGAACAAGGAAGTAATTGCCTCAGTCCCCTCTGAAATGAGAAAGTTCACTGAGCTCATCACTCAGAGAACTACTAGCATGGTCATTGCTCAGAAAGATCTGGGAATGATAAGGGACGATGATGTGTCTTTAGCTGAAAAAGCTTTTCAAGAGGCAAGTTACACTGCTGGAAAAGCAGATGCCATCCTAGGCCCATTGGCAGAGCTCACTGATAAGGACAATGGACTTATCAAGCAAAATCAGGAGCTCAAAGCCGAACTTCAGAAGTTGGTCACTGCCTACAACTATTTACAAGGGCATTTTGACTCTCTCAGATTCCTTTATGACCGAGTCACCAACAATGACTAAGGGGAAAGAAAGTACAACTGGACCTCAAAGTCGGGGAATGGGAAGAAGGAGATGAAATCAAGAAGAAATCTGAGTCAGTGCGGCTCAGAAGGAAGAAGAAAAACTTCCACCACCACTCGTAATCAATGAACCCTCCTCAAGCCAAGTCGCTTCCGAAACCCATCAAGGAACCAAAATGGTAACAAGGGCCATGGCACGAAACCTCCAAGGAGTACCAAGGCTCCAAGGAGAAGACAAGTTAGAGGATTGATGAATCTTCCAAGAAGAAGAAGAAGGTCAAATCAAGTCCTGTGAAATGAAGAAGGCTGCAAAGATCTCACAAGAATTGATCTTGATGATGATGAAGAGACTGATGAAGATGAAGCTCCTCTTCACAGAAAAAGGAAAATTGAAATCCTAACTGAGCCCATAGCTGCAAAGCCCAGCAGCTAAAACACCCTCTGGAAATACCAAGTCTATCCAGGGTGGTGGTTCTTCAAGCAACAACCCCAAAGAGAATTCAAGATGTAAAAGGAACAGATCGAGAGTGGCGAAGACAAAGTCAACTTCCACTCGTGCCGGAAGAAGCCAAAATTGAGTATGTGAAGTACAATGATTCCTCCGTCTACTGGTGCATCAATCGAAAAATAGCTATTGGATTACGGAACTTAAGCATCTATTGGTAAATTCAAGATTTCCGTAACCAATCCTTAAACAACTTATGGCATGGAGAAAGAATAAACCTACCTTGATCAACACCAATCACATCAAAGCATGGTTGGATTTTGAAGTTGTCAAGAGAACTGAAGCCATGAAGAAGGACCTCTCTAATGATTGTCCATATGGAAAGCCAGATGATGTGCACAAAATTATGAATATCACAGGAACAGGGACAAGACCAAGACTTACTGTGGAACCCTATGAGTCGTTCTATCTGACAGAAGATCAATACAAGGGTGACATCGATATCCAAGATTATCTACTAATACTTCAAGCTTTTATATCGAATAGAGCATGCCCGAAGTGGGGAAAGTACCTATGGGTCAAGCATTTTCCAAGAAAATCCTACCAAAACCTATAAAGAGGTCTGTGGATTTGCCAGAGAAAGTAGATGCTTGTCGAACTCTTCTTTATGATTATTCTGATGACATCAAAAGGTTTGGTGATAGGAAATTTGCAGACTGATCCATAGAAACACTGTTGAAGACCTGAAGATTGAAGACTTGAAGACTAGTCTATTAGGATGTTTACTTGGAGCTTGGTTACTCCTGTTGTCCTAATTTACTATGTAGTTTTGTATTTTTAATCGAGCTTAAGCGTATCATGTGTTAAAGTTATCGTAATCTTTAGTTGCGACTTATCTCAAGAACTTACTCTCGATAGTATTCTATAAAAGATAACTTGTCAGCAAAGATCACACCTTGTGATTTGGTTGATGTCTACTTTCTGCACTTAATTATATGATTTGAAAGATCTTAAGAAATGATTAAGTGGTGGATTGTTTCCTCATCCAGATTTGTAATAGGGTAGATAGTCATCGTTGACTGATCAAAATGGGGGAAATTTGTTAGATATTTTGTTAAGAATATCTGTTTAGATTTTGTTCAGCAACATGATGACTTATCTTAGTCTCAGAAAGGTGATTAGTACTCTTGGTTCACTTGAACATTGTAAAAGAGGAAACCCACTAAGTATGATAGTCTAGCTAATCTTGTATAGGATGTTAGGTCTCAAAATGTAATTTTTATTTTATGAAGAGAAGACCAAGAAGAAGACATCCAAGCAGAAAGCTCAACAACAATTGAAGACTTGAAGAAAACTGCACAAGATTACTGAATCTGTTGTTCAGATATCTTAGCCAGAGATCTTGTAGACGCAGCTTTCAAACAAACTGTGTCACAAGAGATATCTGAGAAATAAGATACATATCTGAAAACAAGGAAAGTGTCCACAGATATCTATTCTCAGATACCTTGAGCTTTAACCACGTTTCTGAAAGAGAAATATATATTGCAAACAAAGTTGTTTCAATAAATAGAAGTGGTATCTGAAGAATGAAGATAAGGACGTGCAAAGAATCAGATAACACTAGTCTCTGATAAAAAGCATAGTTCCGTTGACACTACAGGACAAAAAGTATAGTACAATGCATTTAATGCACGGACAGAGATGTCTGAATAAAAGCAACGGCTTCGAGAAGAAGACAAACTCACATAAAGATTATACACAGATATCGATAGTTTGAATTTGAGACTAACGGATACTATTCAAACGACACTCAAATTCATCTATAAATATCAACACTTAGACAGCTTGAGAGACACACACAACTCAGAACATAACACCTTGAACTGCATACGATATCTGATTATCTTACTCTCTCAAAGCAACTTACTTATTATCAAAGCTTTCTGTTGCGACTAAAGCTTTTGATCTTGAGTAAACACTGAAGTTCTAAGTGTCCTGATCCTAAACAAGCAAAGCTATCTGTGAAGGAGTTGAATCAAAAGATCAACTATCTGAGATTCATTCTCTTGAACAGATATCATAAGACTTGGGTCAGTAAAATCGAACAAGATACCATACGCTGTAACTTAGTTCACAGAGCTATCTGATTAACTGAAAAGTTATTAAGACGCTCATCTGACAACTCAAACCAAAACCAACACCATAACTGGCGTGGAGTATAGGAAGTACTTAGTTTGAAAAATCAGGGAATAACTCCAAGGTTACCGGAGTATAGGAAGTACTTGATTTGGGAAACTAAGGAATAACTCCAAGGTTATTGAGTATAGGAAGTACTTAGCTTGGGAAGCTAGGGAATAATTCAAAGGTTTCTGAGTATAGGAAGTACTTGGCTGTGAAAGCCGGGGAACAACTCAGGGGGAACATTTGGTTGGGAACCAATTGTTAAGAATCTTAGAATAGGTTTATTGTAAGGAAATCTCAATTATCTGTTCTAGTGAATTCTAGGTCTCTGATAGACCGAAGTGGATTAGTTGGAGGATTACGCCACCTCCAGATACCACTATACTTGCTGTGTCATTTACGTTTCTGTATTTATACTTTAGCAACACACACACACTTATTAACTGTTTCTGCACTTATCTTTATTAAGTCTTCCGCACTCTGATTCTAAGTATCAGATATCTATTCAGATATCTGAGAAATATTTTTTATCGACAAAAGTTTTAAAAGACTATTCATCCCCCCCTCTAGTCTTTTAATTTGCCGTTATCTGGACCAACAATTCATATATAAGTAGAACCGGTATGGGGGAGTGTGAATCCAGGATTGCATCGCCGGTGTGTAGCTCTTATTTAAAAGTATAAAGACAACAAATTTTAATTTTATACAAAAATTTTCACATCTCAATCAAAATTGAGTTACTATTCATTAGTTACCTACCTTAATTAGAATTTCATCAATTAAAGTTTCCTACCGAAGGAATATCAATTTGTCTCAACTGGTTCACGTTTCACTCTTCTTGTCCACATAGTACATATTACTAATTTTAGTACATATTCTTACATTTTTCTTCAACTTATCTCATTTTCCTTAATTAAATCCTTGTTTTAGTACTTTTTCTTACATTTTTCTTCTCCTTAATTAATCCGCCCTTGTCCGTGATGCTTGACAATCGTCTTTGTGCTATGGGAATCATATTCATGGAATCAAGATATACACTGAAGTTGTGCATAACATCATGCACGATTGTTCCCACTTGTGAGTCCTGACAATTTATATTCAGTTGGTTTCATATTTTGGATTATAATCAATCTTACATCATTCAAGAATATGTCATCCTTAGCTAACGCATTATTCACATTAACTTTTAAACATCATATCAGAGTATATATATATGCTTACAAAACATTATGGATAAGAGCCTTAAGGAAGGCAATATTTAGTGAAAGATGTACAATCTTATGTCATGATACAATTTTGGGATACAATAATATTCGCATCGGAATTAATTCCCATGTTGAGGTTTGAGATAAATAATTATAAAAATGGTGAAAATGTGTACAATCATGTGTTATATAAAGTACCTAATAAAAAGAATATAATATGAAGAATATCAAATTACTATAATATACTATAAATTATGCGTTGGAGTCCATCCTGCTATAGTTCTATCATATGAAGAGTTCAAAACATCATACACAAAAACATTGATGTTCTCCTACTTACCACAATTTACCATACCACAATACCGAGCCATGACTACGGTGATAATTAGACATGACTAGCTAGTTCCTTTTATTCTCATGCGATCAAATGTTCAAATTCTACCGAGATCGAATTTGTGACCTAGAACTTGTGATCTATGGCTTGTAAGTTCGACTATGTCCCACTCGATGTAACTTATCCGCTTATGATTTTTTTTTTGTGATTTCGGCATAGGATTGAGTGAGTTGGGAGATTTTACCCACATATAAAATGTTGAAGTTAAAGTATTTTCGCAATGATGTTAAAAAAATTCAACACAAAATATCATCACGTGTAAACTAGTCTTTCAAACTCACACAATTAAAGAAGTTCAGTGACGCCAGCATTTTCAACTACGTACCGAAATAACACTATTCTTTTGGGAGGTGCTTTGATATGTGCACATTAACATCTTTCATCAACGAGCAGTTGTCTTGTCATAGGTTCCTTGGCGTTAATAATACTCCCTCCGTCCCAAATCGGATTACCCATTTTGACTTTTCATGGTCAACGTTTTCAAACTTTGAGCTTAATTTATTCACATATTATATTTTTAATGAATTTTTGAAAAATATATAATGAAAATTTAACATATGGTCTTTAATGATATGAATTTTTAATTTTTTTTACCAACATTATCTATAATTTATTTGCATACGAAGTTTGAAAACGTTGACCATGAAAAGTCAAAATGGGTAATCCAAATTGGGACGGAGGGAGTATGTCTAATATTATCATATCTAAAATATTGTTTCATGGAGTTGGATGCATTAAGAAGAAAAGATTAGACGTACGACCCCAAATCAATTTATAAAGTAATCGATAATTAAACAAAACTTATAAGATGGGTTTAATTTCTATCTTAAATTAATTGGGCCATATCTAGGTAATTGTACTCCAGTCGGTGATGGATTCAACTTTTGATCAATCTACAAGTTTTAAGAGAAGAGTAAATAAAATATGAGGGACGGTAATAAATTCGGTAAGAGATTCAATAAAGTATGAAATATAGTGAATAAAATATGAGATCGAGTGAATAAAGTAGTATATATGTTTTTCATTTAAAAAAATACAAAGTTGAAATTCATACGTTTCAAAATAGAATGTGAGAAGTTAAATTCAGGATGGATCAATTATATATTAAACTATATGTTAGATCTTGTACAACAAATTAAAAGTAAACCGAGTACGTACATAAAAATGACAATCATGATGATCCACTAAGCAAATTATTGAGGAAGTAGAAATGTATAGAGAAGCTTTCGGAAGTGGAAGCTGCAATAGGTTATAAAATAGCAATAACCTATCAAATGGTGTGACAAGGCATAGTGCAAAGAAATTCGAAGCGAATAAGCAATAAAAAGCACGCAATCAATTTTGGTTCATCTCCCATTTTCTTACCTTTCTCAATCTCATTTTCTGCCCTACTTCTTCTACTTGCCTACCATATGTACAATCACCATTCACTACTCACTACTCATGTTTCACTTATTTTTATTTGAGTTCGTATTGCGAGAGGCCCCTACATATGGAAGAGTTCCGATAGTCCTCCATAACAGAAAAATATAGACAATTTACCCTAAAAACTAAACAATCTTATTTAAAAAAAAAAAACTTACTCAGCTCATCAATGTTCATCCAAATCCACATATGCTGATTTTTACATAAAATTGTCTAGATTTATCATCAAATTGTATATGTTTATCGTGAAATTGTCTATATTTAGCATGCAGGCATTAATAACAACCTATTTATCCAATCAAAACACAAGATTTAAAAAAATAAACATGAACTTCAATTTCATTCGTCAACCAATAAATTTCAATACACAAAATGATAATAAAATAAAAAATTTACAACCTATAAAAATATATGTCTTTTCAAAAATATTTAATACATCTACAAAATAGATTTTTTCACACTCTTCATTTGTTCGTCGACCCTTTCTTCCACAACGTCTCAATTTTTGTGACCAATCAATTTCTTTGTTCGACCACCCTTTTTATGAAAACCTAATACATACAACAAACACATCAAAAAACATATACAATTTATACATAAATATAGACCATTTATACAAAAAACTAGACAATTTATAGTAAAACATAGACAATTTATAAAAAAACTAAACCAGCAATAACGAACATCATAGATAATTTCTACTAAAACGTAGACCATTTATACAAAAAACTAGACAATTTATACAAAAAACTAAACCAACAACAACGAACAACACATACAATTTCTACTAAAACATAGACCATTTATACAGAAAAACTAGACAATTTATACAAAAACTAAACCAGCAACAACGAACAACATAGACAATTTCTTCTAAAACATACACAATTAATTTCTACTAAAACATAAACTATTTATACAAAAATCTAGACAATTTATATTACAACATATACAATTTATACAAAAAACTAAAACAGCAACAACGAACAAAATAGTCAATTTCTACTAAAACATTGACCATTTATACAAAAAACTAGACAATTTATACAAAAAACTAAACCAGCAACAACGAAAAACATAGACAATTTCTAATAAAACATAGACCATTTGTACAAAAAAACTAGACAATATACAACACATCTATCTTTTCACAATAAACCAACAACAAAGAACAACATAGACAACTTCTACTAAAATATAGGGCATTTATATAAAAAACTAGACAATTTTTACCAAAATATAGAAAATTACTAAATTAAAGCATATAAAACGCATGGATACTCATTTGAAACATCATATATACATTCAAACTAACACTGAACACACTAGATAATTTCGACTAAAATGTAGATCATTTATACAAAAAACTAAACGAAATCGGGAAAAACATAAGTGACCTGAAAATCGAGGAAACGACAAGGTAATGACTTATGTGTGTTGAGTAGTCGGAGATTCGTTGGAGAAGACAACCGGACAGCTTCGAAGTCCGGTCAACAATTTTGAAAGTCGACAAAATGGAAAAACGAAACCGATAGAAAGGTAGATCGGCTCATGAGCTACTCAAATATGCAATCGTATTTAGTATTGGTGGTCGGACGACGGAGTTACGGCAGATTTAGTGGTGGTTGGGTGGTGGTTTTAGAGAGAGAAATAGATTAGAAGATAGATAGAGAAAGAAGAAGAAGTAAATGAAGAAAGTGAAAGAAAAACCTAAAAAATTGACTCTTATACTAAAACCATTTTCGGATCCAGATTCAGATCCAATTCTTAAAAAATTCACCCTCAATCTAGATTCGCAAAAAATATTAAAATAGACAAATATATAACATAGACAATTTTTATGTAAAATTAGATGTATTTTTTGAACTCTCACAAATGAGTATTACCCATAAGAAATAAGTGTCACATGTGCCACTCAATGTATCATTTGTATTAATCCTCTAAAAATATCACTTTTTAGATCGCTTCAACTTATAGTGATTTGATTGAAAATTGCAGTATGTATTCGGTTTTTGGACATTTGTGATGTGTAAGCCCTAAAGCTCTAATATTTAACCAATAAACTGTTTGATTTTGATGCAAGTGTTTTGTAATTTTATTAATAGGTATCTAATTTGTCAAATATGATACTTCCTCTGTTTCAGATACAATTAATACCCGCGAACACAAGTTTTAAGAAAAAAGTCAATAAAGTAGAATAGATGGTAATAAAGTAGGTAATAGATTGAAAAAAATATATAGTGAATAAAGTATGAGAGATAGATTTTTTAGAAAAAGGATTGAGAGTTGAATTTGGGACGTCCCAAAGTGGAATGCGGAAAATTGAATTCGAGACGAAAGAAGTATATAAAGAAATCAGATAACTTACTTGATATAGCTTATCAAAAGAACTAATTTATAGGCTACGGTTCAACGTGGACATAACGTACGTGTACTGAAAATGAACTCATCGAACTTGCTAGGTGATAAGTTAGTACGAGATAAAATGTATGAAACAATACAATCTCATCTAAAACTCGGAGCTCAAGAGAGAGAGGTGTATCATGTACTTTTATCTAATATCTACATGGATATGACGTCGTAAAGTAAGTACTACATGATGAGATGGACTTGCCCAGAAGATCTATATATAGTGCTCGCTGGTGTGCTTCATTCAATAGGTAAAACACAACTTGTTCAAGTGTTCTCCTCTCCTCTCCAACATAAGAACTTCTCTTTTCCATTTCCATTACAGCTTCTTGTTAGTTATACTAATTACAAGAGCAAAAACAGAAATGGAAAGAAAAGGTAGTATGTTTGAGATAGCTAAGCCATACATAGCCATGATATGTTTGCAGTTTGGGTATGCTGGAATGAATATAATTACCAAAGTTTCACTTAATAGTGGCATGAGCCACTATGTTCTTGTGGTCTACAGACATGCCTTTGCAACTGCTGTCATTGCTCCATTTGCTATCATTCTTGAAAGGTTCTAAACTGTTAATTCCTCTCATTTCATTGCATTACATTCTAACCAGAATCCAATTCAGCAGATTAACTAACATTATTTTGTTCAAATGCATGTATTTATACAGGAAAGTGAGGCCAAAGATCACATTCAAGATTTTCATTCAGCTTTTTGTCTTGGGACTTCTTGGGTCAGTAACTAACTAGTGTCTTTAGCCTCAGATACAGACGGAGTGTTTGGTTACAAACTGGAATTAAGTTTTCTCAATTTCTGTTGAGTTTTTTTGTGTACGAAAACTCAACTGAAATTGAGTTTTCTTATAAAAAATATAGCCAAACACACCGAGAGTTTTCTCGCTTATTTATTTTTTAGTTTCTAACAAAGTTATTAATTTACAGGCCTGTAATAGATCAAAACTTCTACTACATGGGGCTAAAGTACACGTCTCCCACTTTTTCGTGTGCCATGAGCAACATGCTTCCGGCGATGACGTTCGTTATGGCAGTCCTCTGCAGGTATTACATAGATACACATACTTGTATTCGAAACATCAATTGAATTCAAGAACTCCGTTAAAGTTCAGAAATTGGCTAACAAATAAATGATGGTGGTTTCTCAAGGATGGAGAAATTGGAGATGAGGAAAGTGAGGTGCCAAGCGAAGGTGGTCGGAACGATAGTGACAGTAGCTGGAGCAATGCTGATGACACTCTATAAAGGTGATGTGATCACCATGTTCTGGTCCAAGTACATTCATCTCAACACATCCGGTGTTCCTCAGACCGCACAAGACGATGGCAAAGATTGGCTCAAGGGCTCAATTCTTCTCATACTTGCCACATTTGCCTGGGCATCTTTCTTCATTCTTCAGGTCTGCAGATCAGTTATCTAATTCCAAACCTGAACATGATGGCTCAATTTTTCCCTTAACAAATTTAACAAGGGATGTTTTTTAAATGCAGGCGATAACCCTGAGGAAGTACACTGCCCAGCTTTCGCTGACGACACTTGTTTGCTTCTTTGGGACACTGCAATCAATTGCAGTGACCCTGGTGATGGAACATAAGCCTCATGCCTGGGCCATTGGGTTCGACATGAACCTATTGGCAGCTGCCTATGCTGTAAGACACCAAACCGCCTTAGCATACGTTCAATTACATACACGAACCTATTAGCAGTTGAACAAAATATACTAACTAATGGTACAATGATGCAGGGTGTAGTTTCGTCCAGTATAGCATACTATGTTCAAGGCCTAGTGATGCAAAAACGAGGCCCCGTATTCGTTACTGCGTTCAGCCCATTGATGATGATCATTGTAGCTATCATGGGCTCTTTCATCCTGGCAGAAAACATTTATGTTGGAGGGTAATTTTTCTATACACAAGCTACAACTATATAATATAACACATTACTTGCTTACTTAAATTTGGATGTGCTAAATGGTAATCAACTTGATCCATTCTGATCAATTAATTACTACTCAGGGTTCTTGGAGCAGCTCTGATTGTGGTTGGGCTATACGCGGTTTTGTGGGGTAAATACAAGGAATACAAAGATAAAGAAGCAGAGGAAATGATGGACATTGAAGCAGTAAAGAAGAACCAAAATGGAACTGTTGTTGAAGACATTGAAGCAAACATTAATGTTGAAATACAGAGAAATGAAGGAGGAAGCAGATCATCAATGTCTCTTGCAGCGGTCGCCATTAGTGGTCCGGTTCCCATGTTAGCCATTGAAGCTCCTAAAGCTTAATCCTACTCACAACAGGGGAAAATTAATGAATACTGATAATCTAATAATTTACAAAAAAATAAATTAAATAGATAATTTTGGTTTACAAAATTTTGGTTCTAAGTTCTAACGATGAGTTTATTAGAGGCTTGTAATCTTTAGTCTCGTGTAAGTTAAAGAGGATGTTCTAAGAGAGTATAATTATGGGAAAATTTTGCTTTTCAGTTTTGTCCAATGATCTCTGCGAAATTTGGTGTTGTGTACTTGTGTTATTTGGAATTATTCCACTGCCGAAGAAGATGAATCTCTTAGAATCATAGGGAGGTATCCGTACCATTAAATACGAAGTTAGGATCTTTTGTAGTGAGAATTATTAACCAACACTATCTTTTATAATTGATGATCTAAGTGAAGTTGAACATGCAAACCTATCATTAAAAATTATTCTGGATACGAGTTAAAGATAAAACAATGACCTCAACTAGTGGTACGTTTCAAAATTTTCCCTCTTATATGCACACGAAACAAGATTTAAACAAACTGCTAAGATCACACGCGAAAATACATATTTAATCTTGCCCCTTAAACCCTAAACCGTACCCAATTGGTATAACGAGCATCTGGTGCAGCGGGAACCTATTATTTCAAAATTTTCCCTCCAATGCTAAAGATTGGTTCGTTCCTCTGCAGCAGCATGTCTTAATACTTCCGTCTTCTTTCTTCGATTCGCCTCTATCTTTTATCACTTCTTTCATTATGGTCCTTGATTATCTCCTTCCTTGCAGTTTGCTCTTTTATTTATTTCATTTTGACCCACAAAACTTTTCATTTTCAAACACCCCCTTGTTGTGACAACAAAATGTGCAATTTTACCTACCTTTAGACCCTCGTTTTTGGTCCAAGATTCAATATTTATATCATATTATGGCCAATTACCAACTTCTTGTGTATTTTGTAGGGCGTGATCGCATTTTCGAGTAATTACACTACTTCTGGTGCCAAAACGTCATATTTGTCCGAAATCGAGAAGAATAAAGAAATACGATGATTTGTCCATACACGAAGTTTGAGGTGTCCAATCATGGCATGTGACCAACCGATGCGAAGATAATTGAAAATGTCCCAACATTGTAGAAGACCACTTTTCGAGGAAACGAAGATACGAAGCCCGAAATTGAAGAACGAAGAAAACATATTCGAAATCCAAGCTCTGACCGTAGAAGGCTTACTGCGGTCACCTGGTGACCGTAGTCAACGGAAGATTCTAGATTCAGGCTTTTTCCTGGCCTGTTAGGCTAGAGCCCGCCTTTCTAACCTTCCTTATACATCATGTGCGGCCAGATCTGGAATTTTTCAGTATAAATAAGACCCTTGGGGTCTCATAATCAGACACCACAATCAAAGCAGCTCTCTTGAGAGAGAACCAGTCCTTGGTGATGTGAAACCCCAAAATTGCAAAACACTGGGCGTCAGCAACATTAAGGAGGAAACCCTAGGAGCAGTACGAAGACATCAAAGACTAAGCTTTCTTTCACTTTATTGCAATTTTCGATTCTTGTTGTGCTTAGTTTACTGTGACTATGAGTAGCTAAATACTTTCTGTAAAGGCAATCCGCCGAAACTGTGTTGTGCTACTTCTTTATATACCTTGATATATTAATGAAATAATTATTAGATGTAATCAGTGATTATACAACTCTATACGCCCTTTGTGTCGTGATGTTCTATTGAGTGACACATTAGTTTCATTGAACTGAGTAAGGGTACTTGTATCGACTGCGCATTGATATTTAGTATTATGCCTTGTTGTTGTTAGAGGTAATTACTTATTGTGATAATTAGGATGTTGGGAGTAGCATAGTACGAGCTATGTCGAGGGTCTTTATGCTTCACAACCATTGATAACAAAACTGTTAGAATTCAACTGCTTATTAATCATTTGTCTGCTTTCTGCACACATTAAACAATTACGTTATTTGCTTGTTCCTATGCTAAGTGTCTGTGGAGAACGACAACCTGAGTTAACTTTCCGCTATAAACTGTGGATTTGAGGACTTCCGGCATAAAATAAATTTAATCTTTGATTGTATTTATGGATTGCAGGCATTACAACGATATTAAATTCATGAGTGCACATCAAAATTTGATGCCGCTGCCTGGGACACTTAACCGCTCAAGCAAGTTTCGATCAGATGAGTTGAAATCTTTATTTCGCTTTTACTTTGTGCACTGTCTTTCAATTCATATAACATACGCATGCTCACATGATTATTACTTGATGAATTACGCTTATGAAACATGCTTGTTTTACTATGTGCCTTTTAGATGAAAATTCATTGCAATATATGCTTTACACTTTGATGCTTGACATATTATGAAACTTGGATTACATGCCTAGTTCTTGCATCATTTTGGAGTAGCTATTTGTTCTATTACAAGCTAAATTTTTGCATACGTATTGTACCATACTCTAGGTTTGGGGGAGAAGAAACCCCGTTTGATTAGCATGATAGCCTTAGAATTGATTTAGCTCCAAATATCCTATCTCACACATTTTTAACCTAGGTACCATGGGGAGAAGTCAAGGTGGAAAGGACATTGGCGAACCAAGCACCAAGAGAGCTAAGAAGGGGAAGAAAGTGGCACTGGCAACCCTTTCGGACAAAGCTAAGAGTTGGCTACTAGTCAATAGCGATCGATGAGTAATTCCCGAGAGGAGCATAGACGTTGGATGGGGAATGAACCATGCACTTAATTGGATACATGACGTTTTGAGCCGATATGCTTGGGGAACCTATACCACCACCCTCACGGGATACGACATAGAAGTGGTACGAGAGTTCTATGCGGAATTCTTTTAACTCAAAATCAAAAATCCGGAGGATTCACTACTAGACCGTCCTATCAGCACCCGAGGGGTTGAGTTCATATTTGGACCCGGAGTTATCAACGAATATTTTGAAATCCCCGAAGAGCACATCCATGGCACATTTAAGGAACCGTCCTACCATGAGTTGAAGTATCAAGATATACTACCAAACATACCAAGAGTACTACTTGGAGAAGGATTTAGAGGAGATGTGGTAGGCATATCTATTCTGAGGGCCACACTCAATGAAGAGCAAGATTTTGGATGCACTTTGTAGAGACCAACTTGAAGCCAACGCTACACCACGAAGAGCTTAAGGAAGACGTAGCCACACTTGTCTACTGATGTGCACTTGAGAATTTGAATGCGTTGTAGTACCTGTAATCCTCAATTACAATCAAAGATTAAATTTGTATTTGTCCTAAGCTCACAAACACACAGTAATAGCGGTAAGTTAACTCGGGATGTCGTTCTCCACGGACATTTACCATAGAAACAAACAAGTAACGTTTTGATTTCGCGTGCAGAAAGTAGACAGATTGTAAGTAAACAGATTGAAAGCAGATGATTAAATTGCAATTAAAAACCCTAATCTTTGTTGAAGAAATCGATGGTGGTGATGGTGTAAAGGACCTCCGACCTCCCTCGTACTATGCTACCCCCAACTTCCTAGTAAATATCCTACGCGATCACCTCTAACGACAACATGGCATAGTACTAAATACCAAGGCGGAGTCGATACCAGTACCCCTACTCAGTTCAATGAAACTATTGTGCCACTCATAAGAACATCACACCACAAATGATGTATAGAGTTTTATAATCACGATTTACGTCTAAGAACTATTCCATTAATATAACCTGACATATAAAGAAGTAGCACAGCAGAGTTTCAGCGGTTCGCCTAAACAAGAGAAAGTTAGCCACTCATAGTAATCTACTACAGACGGAAATCGAAAAAAGAGAAGAAGAAGAAGAAGAAGAAGAAGAAGAAGAAGAAGCTTAATCTTTATTGATGTCTTCGTGCTGCTTCTAGGGTGTCCTCCTTCTGGGTGCCTGACGGCCAGCGGTTTCGGGGTTTCACTTCCCCAAGATCTGGTTCTCTCTCAAGAGAGCTGCTTTTGTAGCGGTGAATGATTATGAGACCCCATTCATCATTAAGGAAGGCTAGAAAGGCGGGCTCTAGCCTGACAGGCTAGGAAAAACCCAAATTCCAGATTTTAGACCACTGCGGTCGACAGTGGACCGCAGAGAGGCTTCTACGGTCGATTGTCGACCTCCAAGCTTTGATTTATGCAGGTTCTTATGTGTTTTCTTCGTTCTTCGATTTCGGACTTCGTAACTTCGTTTCCTCGAAAAGTGGTCTTCTACAATGTTGTCACATCTTCAATTATCTTCACATTGGTTGGTCACATGACATGTTTTGACACATTGACCTCTGTACAACAGCAAAATCAGCGTATTTCCATATTTTCCTCGATTTCGCCCAAATATGACGTTTTGGCACCGGAAATCGTGCAATTCCTCAAAAACGCGATCATCACCTACAAAATATGCAAGAAGTTGGTATTTGGCCATAATATGATGCAAATATTAAATCTTTGGCAAAAACCGAGGGTCTAAAAGCATGCAAAATCGCACATTTCATTGTCACATCACACCCCCAAACTAGTTTCTTTCTCATCCTTGAGCAAGGTAATAACGATAAATAAGAAGTGACTATGAAATGAGTAAATAGCATAAACCATATAATAGATAAGCAACTAGTCTCTAGGGTTTCATACTCCACTGACTCACTGCACACTTGACATCCATTTGGTAAACTTTAAAGTCATTATGAGCTGCAAAGGCTAGAAATAGTCTGATTGCATCCAATCTTGCAACTGGAGCATATGACTCATCAAAATCTAGTCCTTCAGTCTGTGTGAATCCCTTGGCAACCAACCTTGCTTTGTTTCTGGTTATTTCACCATATTCATTCATCATGTTTCTGAAAACCCACTTAGTTGCTATGACAGATATTCCATCAATATAGGGAACTAGTTTCCAGACTTTGTTTCTCTCGAATTGATCCAATTCTTCTTGCATTGCTGAGATCCAGTCTTGGTCTCTTAATGCTTCTTCAATGATCTTTGGTTCAATGTCTAAGATGAAACATCCATAGAGAGAATTAGCATTTTCAGCAATTGCTCTCCTAGTTCTTACCCCTTGGTCTAAAGGACCTATCACATCTTTTGCAGGATGAGATCATTATCATTTTGATTCATTTATGTATCATTATGATCGTGATAAGATACTTGTTCAGTATCTGAGATATCTGGCACTTGTAATGTGCTTGGGATATCTAACACTTGTTCAGTGTCTGGGGTATCTGAGACAGGATTCACAGCATCTACCTGCTCAATTACCTCTTCATGATGAAGATTCTCAGTGTCTTGATCCATTTCTGGATTTCTCATAGGAAACTCTTCATCATTTCTTTGATTCATCTGGTTGTTACTTGGCAAAGATTTCCTTTCTTCATCAGTCTCATCCTCTAAGTGAATGACAAAATTATTTCCTTGCTGGGATTCTTGTTCAGAATCTTTGATCATAAAGTTCTTTGAACCTATCTGAGAGTTCTTCATTCAAGGGTACTTTCTTGTTTCCTTCATCAAATACTACATGGACAGATTCTTCAAACTTTTGTGTCCTTTTGTTGTAGATTCTGTAGGCTTTGCTATTCATTGAATAACCAAGAAATACTCCTTCATCTGCCTTTGGTTGAAATGTTCTAAGATATTCTTTTCCATTGTTAAGAACAAAACATCTGCGACCATACACCCTTAAATGTTTGATACTTGGGGGTCTACCAATCAATAACTCATAAGGAGTTTTATCATGGTGTTTGTTGATCAAACATCTATTTTGAGTGTAGCATGTTGTGTTTACAGATTCAACCCCATAGATTTCACTTATTTCAATGTCAACAAGCATTGTTCTTGCTGCTTCTTTTAGGGTCCTATTCTTCCTTTCAGCAACACCATTTTGTTGTGGTGTCCTTACTGAAGATAGTTGATATTGTATACCTTTGCAAGTACAAAACTCTTTTATGTACTGGTTCACGAACTCAGTACCATGGTCTGTTCTGATCACAGATACCTTGTCATTTTTCATGACTTCAAGCTTATTCAGCAGGCTTGGTATCTCTACCCTTGTGTCAGATTTATGTTTGAGAAAAACAACCCAAGTGAATCTTGAGTAGTCACCTACAATAACCACTTTCCTGCATAACTGGTTACTGAGGACTCGAAGAGATCCATATGTAACAGTTGAAGTGGTCTCACACTGGAATGTCTAGTTTTAGACTTGAAAGATGTTTTTGGGTTGTTTCCCAAGTTAGCAAGCTGAGCATACGCCATCCTTTTTGTATGTCATCCTATGTAATCCAACAACCAATTCTTTCTTGACTAGCTTACTCAGAGTTTTGAAACTCAAGTGACTCATCCTTTTGTGACATAGCCATTTTTCTTCTGTGTAGCCAGATTGACTCACCATGAGGCATTCTTCAGTTGTAGCGGTTGCCCAGTTAGAAAAATAGAGACTTCCTTCCCGCCTAGCAACAAAGACTATCTACTTTGACTCATTGTCCATCAATTTGCAGAATTTAGATTTGATCTTTACTGAGAACCCTTTGTCAGCAAATTAAATCATGATAAGAAGATTATATTTCAATCCCTTCACATCCAGTACTCCAGTGATTGTAAGGTCTCCAATTTGTAGATCTCCAAATCCTACAGTTGGATTCACTTCTCCTCTAGCAAATCTGATGTCTGGTCCTGTATTGCATACTCTGTAGTTGACCAGATTTGCTTTGTCTCCTATCATGTGCTTCCCACATCCACTATCAAAATGCCGTGTTGGATTCTTGTTTAGAGTGTTCTGCAAAAAACTGGAAACATGGAGTTAGGTTCTCATTCCAACAATGGAACCATCTAGACTAAAGTATTTTCCAGTAGGAATCCATTTTTGAATGAACTTCTTAGGAGTTTGCTTTTGTTTAGCAGGAACATAAGGAGGTATTCGAGGTAAAAGATTAGTATCATTATTATCAATAACTATTTTCCTTCTAGGTGTGTTCCGTGGTGCTCCTCATGCTGCTCTAAGATACCTGTCAGGTTGCTGAGTCTGCATTTCAGCGAACTAAGCTTTCCTATTCAGATTTCTTCTAGCCTTGTCATTCAGATTGCGTGTGGTTTGATCTTTCTACCACATCTGATGATTGTTTTGAGCAACCCTAGCTTTTATCCTCTCAGCAGCCTTACTAGTCTCTAGGTCATCTTTCTTTCCAGTAAAAATGACATTAGAGAATTTGCCAGCTCCAGCAATCTTCCCTTTATTAGAGACGTAGCACTGTGGGTGATTACACTTTTCAGTGTACCGTTCTTTTCTCAGAACTTTCCCAACAGATTTCTTTGGGACTTGTTTTTCCCTCAAAGGCATGGTCGCAACTGCATTTCCTTTGTCAGCAACCTTAGCTTTCTGACCAATGCTGTCACACCCTGACCTTTTTCACCTCATAAGCATGTTTAAATATGTTTTTAAGCAAATTTTATTATTTTGATATGTGTTATATATGTGGCCTTTTTTGTAAAAAAAAATTAACTTATATAATGTGACATGGTATATTTGTGCTATATGAACTTGATGTTAAAAATTGATATTATGTGATCGTAATTGAATTATAAATGTTATCGTTGTTTTATATAGTTTTGGGCCGGCGTGTTACTAGTTTTAAGTATAACCGTTTTGTATCCAAACGAGGGCCTACGAAAGAACGAACACCGTAATATTAATCGTACGAATTTATAGTATTTGTTTAGTGGACCTCTTTGACTTTCGAGTCGTACTTGTGAAAACCGAAATAATTACAATTAATTCAATTACTAATTACTAATTAGTACTACCAAGTCATATTTGATACTGAGATTCACGCCTCACCGCCTCACCGCCTTACCAATACTTATCTTTAATACTCCCTCCATTTCGGAGAAAGTGTTACATTTTGACTTTGACCAGTCAACTGTCTTCGAGTTTGACCACAAATTACTCATAACCGATAATAGTAAATAATGTAATAAAATCATATAATAAAAATTTAATTACTAAATTTTCATTATATAAATTGAATAATTTATTTATTAATATCGTTTAAGAGTAAATTGTGGTCAAATGCGGAGACAGTTGACCGCAGAATAATAAAATGTAATACTTTTTCTGAAATGGAGGGAGTATTTGTTTTAGTACTTGCTGCATCAAAATGACAATTGCAAATTCTTTTTACAACAGAACACACACTCGCACACCTTTCTGCACACATCTCACTCTTCGACCAAATACGAGAAAGAGATTAAGAAAATTGAAAGGAATCAAATGGAATTAGCGAGAGGAGGAAGAATTTCATAATTAGAGGAATTAGTAGTCTTATGAAAGGGTACGTATTCTGTGTTGCCTCTTTATTCTCTTGATTAATTCGATCTGATTATATTTTTCTAGGACAGATGTAAATATATCGTTTTACATGTTATTTAGCACTTAGAGATATTACGGGTAACACTAATAACAGTGGGTCGATCAATTGTAAGTGTTTTTAGTAACTTGTTGTTTAATATCTTTGTAAATAATTTTGGTAAATTGTTGTTTAACAAATATGTGTGACTTGATATGGTGCTAGCGTATGGGGCTATGCATATGTGAATTATATTGTGGAAGTGTTGATATGAAAAGTGAAAATATACCGTGGTGTGCTATATATGTGGAATGTTCCATTCTGAATACGATGAAAAGCTTAAAGTGATTGGCTGACGATATGTGATCAATTGCTCCCAGGTACGGATGGGATACGTGCAGTTGTTATCTGAAAAGATACTATTTTCTGATAAAGTATTAGTCGTATATATTTATAAACATGATTAGGTGATTTGCATTAATAAGAGATAAGAGGATTCTGTTATGGCTGCTGATGACCTTGAGTCATGTGTTTTCCAGCTTGTCTGGATATCCATCACTGGATGGACTCTGTATGAAATATAGAATTCCAGGTACGGCTGGAATCTATATATGAAATATGAAATTCAGTGCATTTGGACTCAGATAAATCATTATCGTGATCACGGATTACTCCTGGTCGTAACAGAGTCATAGCGGACAAAGAAAATGACTAAGCACGTGTGCATTATTATATAAATGCGAATGATGTCAAGTGTTTATAGCTGATTTGTTGGAATGAGAAGTAAACATATATGATTTTGAACTATGAAATAAATGGAAGTCATATGTTGGTTGTAAATCGATGTGAATATATGTGACTGAAAGTGATGTGCTTACCTGTTGTTAAATGGCTTGTTGCCGGTTGTTTTTACAGGTTATTAAATGGCCTGTTACTGATTACACTTATTGAGATACGCAACTCATTCAAAATGCAATGATATTTTTATTGATATTGAGGCAAAGGCAGGCCTTACGGAAAAGACGTTAAGTCATGTTGATCCGCCAGCTGGTTTCCAATCCTTCTCCTTCGGCTCGTCTTTTGCATATCATTCATGAAAAGACTTTTGTTCTGTAAAAACTAATTTACTACATGTGAAAATGTATTTTTCTGGCATGCATATGTAAATGTAGTCAAAGTAATTCTGTTTAAAGCTTCCGCGCGTCTAAATTATAATTTTACTGTCAGTAATTATCTATGAGGGTGATAGGGCGTCACAAATGCTATAGGTTGTTTGGGAATCACCTTGCTGGCCTCTAACAAATGTCATTCTTTCATCATTCATATTCAGAATGGTAGAACTTTTTGTTTGAGTGTCTAACCCAAGTCTTCCTTTCTATGAGGAATCTCTTAAATAAGAGTGTAACTTAGTTAGAGTGTCACAAGCTTTAGCATAGGATTGAAAGGAGACTTTCTTTTCTTTGAATTCAGAATTCTCAATGAGAATTTTATAAAAGTTCTTTTGGAGTTCCTCCATTTCTTCCTTATGCTTTTTAGTTGTCTCAACTATCTGAGCTTTCAAGAATGCATTCTCAGCATCCTTAGATTCAGATACCTTGTGCATTTGTGCACACTCCTTTTCAAGAGTTTTCTTTTTTTCTTCGAGAATCTTAGTTCTAGCTTGGACAACCATGCATTCTCTTTCATAAAGATCAAGCTCATTTATGAGGTGTTCTAGATCTTTGATTCCTTCCTCATCACTCTCATAATTTACAAATCGAGAAATAGTGATTACCTCATCTGCCATTAAGCATGGCTCAATGTTGGAGCAGTCTGGATAGACCTCCTCAGCAACTCCACACATTTCTTTCTTCTTTTGACCGAAGTCAACCAATTCATGAGTGATGCCACATAACTCTGGTGAAGGTAGTTTGGAATCATCTGAGTCCTCATCTTGAGACTCAAAGTCAAGATCAAGAGCATCCAATCGAATTTGGATCTTTTTCCTTTCCTCAGTGAGCAGAGCTCTCTGGCCTCTCGTGAAATTTCTTCTATCTTTCTTGTCACCTGTCTTTAGCTTGTTGTAAGCTGGGCAGTCTCTTTTGAAGTGAGCAGGTTTCTGACAATAGAAACATATATCGTTTCCGATTTATGCTCCCTCAGTACTTGATGAGTCGATATTTTAACGACTCATTTAGTCTTTTTTAACCGTATTTTGGTAGCCCTTTAGACTTTTTTATAGTGTTTTAGTGCATTTTCACATTTGGGTATTTTGTGCGTTTTTTTACTTTTTCAGGTGTTTTTATGTAAAAGGCATGGAATTGGAGGAGCGTACGTAAAATCGAAGCACACTAACGCTAGTAGTGGCCCACTACTCCAAGGAGGTTGAGAAAAGGGAGCAAAAATAGGAAGAAGTGGGAAAACTGGGAGTTTTCCGGAGGGGAGGCTCACCGCGATGATCTCCAACATCACGGAGGGTCACCGCGGTCCAGATGGACAGAACAATCACAGAACTGACCAGACCACAGCAAGCTACAGAGAACCCAGAGGCTCACCGCGGAAAACACTGAGCGAGAAATATTCAACCCATGTTTCTGGCAGTTTTTTTCCCCATGATTTTGAATTCTACTCCCTTGGTTCTATAAATAGGGCTTTTTTTATAATCAGTATTAGATATACTTTCAGATACTTTTCACATCTTTTCCGACTCTAGAATTTCTTTTCATTGTTCAAGCTTTGTAAACTCTTGGTGATTGCATCAAACATCAATCGAAGTACTTTTTCCTGAAGGACGATCCCTTGTAACAGAGGAGTTGAGGTAACAATTGTTCAAATTGTTTTTAAGTTTGTACGTGACAAATTGCTATTCTTTTCTCCAAATCTTGATGTATCGGTGTGAACTTGTTATTGTCTTAACCAATAATCAGGCTATATCCGTATGATACATAGCTCGTGACAGGCTCATTTGTAAGTGATTACGTACTGATAGTCCGTATTTGGTTGAACTATCAATAGTAAGGTGATGAACTGCGACTAATGTACCATTAATTAAGTCGTATCAACACACTTCACGGAAGGATAAAGTTAAACTTGATTGATTGTAGAATTGCATGAACTAGGGATTTACCTTGTCTTGTGCATGATAGAATTGTTCTAGGTCGAAAGTATCAAACTATCTGTTGGTCCAGATAACGGCAAAGGAAAAGATTGGGGGGGGGGGGGTGGTGGTGGTGAATAGTCTTTTACAACTTTTGTCGATAAACACAATTTCTCAGATATCTGTGAAGATATCTGATACTTAATTTCAGAAAGCGGAAGACTTTTCTGTGATAAGTGCACGTGCTCAGCAAGATATAAGTGTGTAAATACTCAGCAAGGTAAATAATGCAAGTAATAAGTTGCAGAAAGTAAATAACACAGATCTTTATAGTGGTATCTGAGGGTGGCGTAATCCCTCAATTAATCCACTCGCCCTTTCTCAGGACTGAAATTCAGTAAGATAGATATTGAGTTCTCGTTACAATAAACCTATCCCTTGATTTCCTTTTACACTAGGTTCCCAACCAAGTGTTCCCCTTGAGTTATTCCCCGGCTTTCTCAGCCAAGTACTTCCTGTACTCAGAAACCTTTGAGCTATTCCTTAGTTTTCCAAACTAAGTACTTCCTATGCTCAGTAACCTTGGAGTTATTCCTTAGTTACCCAAACTATGTACTTCCTGTACTCCACGCCGTTTAAGGTGTTGGTTAAGGTAGTTTGTCAGGTGAGTAGTCTTAATAACTTTCTCAGCTATGTAGGAATACTCTATAAACAAGAATCACTTAACACACTTGACAATGTGTGGTGATATGTTCTTTACTGACCCAAGTCTATGTTAAATGTTTTGGAGAATGAAACTTCGATACTTGATCTTTTGATTCAACTCCTTCACAGATAGCAATGCTTGTTAAGGATCAGGACACTAGAACTTTCGTGCTACTTAGAATTCAAGAGCTTAGTCGCAACTATAAGCTTGAATGAATAAGTTCGCTCTGTGTGTTCAGTGTAAGTTCAAGGTGTGTTTCAAGCATTCTAAGTGGTGATATTTATAGTTGAATTTGAAGCCGTTTGAATAGTATCCGTTAGGCTCAATTCAAATTCAAACTATTGATATCTGAAAATAGTACTGCAGATGACGTTGTCTCTTTTCAGAGATTTCCTCTTTTGTTCAGATGTCTCTGTCTGTGCATTTATTGCATTGTACTATTTTTTGTCCTGTAGTGCCAACGGAACTATGCACGCTTTCCAAAGCATTGCATGTCCCTTTTCAGAGACCTTCACATCTCCAGATACCTGTTGGAAACATAGTTTTATCTAGGGTATCTGAGTGTAGATATCTGTGGGCACTTTTCCTCGTTCAGAAACCTTGTGTTCTCAGATATCTTTTGCAAAACTTGTTTATTGAAAAACACTTGTTTATTCAAGATATCTGGACATAGGTATCTGCTGACCTTCGTCTTCAGCAATCTTGTGCAGTCTTCAAAACTTCAAAATTTGTTGAACTCTCCTGCTGGATGCCTTCTTCTTGGTCTTCTTCAAAGATATAAAAATTAGGAAAAATTAAAAAAACCACCCCTTAAATATGCCCCCTTTTCACATTCACCCCTAGATTGGCGTCTATTACAGATTCGTCCAAAATTAACAAAGGCCTAATTTGAAAATTACATCCAAACCCAAAAGTCAACTTTTTCACCTATTTTATCTTTTCTTTATAATTCAATAATTACATTAATTTTATTTATTACAAAATACCCCCAACACTTTCAATTTCTTATTCAAAACACCCCAAAAAAATTTACTTATTAAAATTTATACCCTTCTTCTTCCCCACCACTCCACCACCTCATTCTTCCCTACCACTTCCAACCACCATCTTCCCCAACCACCACCAACCATCTTCTTCCCACCGCCACAACTCACAATTCACAACACCATCTTCCTCCCCACCGGATTTGGAGCTTCCTGCTCCAGATCCGGCTTCCATGGCGGAAGCATTGTGATTCCGCCATGGAAGCTCTGTCACGGAAGCCTGCCGGAGCTCCGGCCGGCGAGGTGATCGGGATGAGGGTGTATTCGGAAAAAAATTATTTTGTGGACTATTATGTTAGTTATGAAATTATTAGGGCTATTTAAAAATTTTTGGATTATTTTTGTAAGTTATAAAATTATTTGGGTATAATGTGTACTAAAATGAAACTTGTAAATTGCAATTGAGTCCAATTCATTTTCTTTTCCATTTAAATTTTAGTTGGTCAACTCAAAATATAGATTTTGGACTTGGATGTAATTGTTTGAGATCGGGGGTTGAATCTGTAATTGGCTCGAATTTAAGGGGTACCTTATGTAATTCTCCCTAAAAATTACATTTAGAGACCTAACATCCTATACAAGATTTGCTAGACTAACATACTAAGTAATTTTCCTCTTTTACATTGTTCAAGTGAACCAAGAGTACTAACCACCTTTCTGAGCTAAGATAAGTCATTAGGTTGCTGATCAAAATCTAAACAGATATTCCTAACAAATTTCCCCCTTTTTGATCAGTCAACGATGACTATCTTTAAAACCTATTACAACTTGAAAGAGGGAACAATTTAACACTTAATCATTTCTTATGATCTTTTCAATTCATTTTAGTTAAGTGCAAAAATTAAACATCAACGAAATCACAAGGTGTGATCTTTGTTGACAAGTTATCTGTTTTATAGATTGATATCTGAGAGTAGGTTCATCAGATATGTTACAAGTAAAGTTTACAGATAACTTTTAAAATGATAAAACAATAAAGCACAATCAGCAAGATACAAAAATACATAGTTAACTAGGACAACAGGAGTAACCAAGCTCCAAGTAAACATCCTAATTAACCTGTCTTCAAGTCTTCAAATCTTCAGCAGCTCCAAGGATCAATTTGCATACTCCCTATCTCCAAATCTTTTGATATCATCTGAGTAGTCAAAGAGTAAGGTTCTGACCAACATCTCAGTGTCTCTGGCATAACCACATACTTCTTTGTATGATTTGGTGGGATTCTTCTTGGCAAAGTGTTTGACCCATAAATACTTTCCCCATTTCCAGGCATGCTCAATTCTGATATCTGATAGCTTGAAGTAATCATATATGATCCTCAGATATCTGATGTCACCCTTGTATTGATCTTCAGTCATGTAGAATGACTCAAAGGGTTCCACAGCAAGTCTTGGCCTTGTGCCTGTTTCAGTGAGGTTTGGGACTCTATGCACATCATCAGGTTTTCCATAAGGACATTCATCATTAAGGTCCTTCCTCATGGCTTCAACTCTCTTGATAACTTCAAAATCCAACCAAGCTTTGACATGATTGGTGTTAATCAAGATTGGCTAATCTTTTCTCCATGCC
The DNA here is from genome assembly GCA_026545765.1 of Plantago major. NCBI lineage: Eukaryota > Viridiplantae > Streptophyta > Magnoliopsida > Lamiales > Plantaginaceae > Plantago > Plantago major. The sequence goes on from CM048840.1 coordinate 45,285,288, forward strand.
ATAAGTTGTTGATGGATGGGTACTGGAAATCCTTTTTCATTTACAAGCAAGTGCTTAAGTTCCAATATCCAGTATCCATTCCTCTGATGAATACACCTGTAGGAGGAGGAGTTGTTGTCAGTCTTCACATACTTAATTCTGGCTTCTTCTGGCCTGAGTGGAAGTTGACCTTTTCTTCTTTTTTGCTCTCAATCTATTCCTCCTTTGCCTTGAGTTTTCCCTTGGATTGCTTGAAGAACCACCCTGGATTGACTTCGTATTTTCAGAGGGTGTTTTAGCTGCTATTGGCTTCGCAGCTAAGGGCTCAGTTAGGCCATCAACCTTTCTTCTCTTTCTGTTAAGAGGAGCTTCATCTTCATCCTCATCTTCATCTTCATCTTCCAGATTTCTCTTGTTAGGTGATTTGCAGCCTTCTTCATTACCCTGAGATTTGATTTCTTCTTCTTCTTCTTCTTCTTCTTCTTCTTCTTCTTCTTCTTCTTCTTAAGACTCATCAACCCCTATCACTTGTCTTCTTCTTGGAGCCTTGGTACCCCTTGGAGGTTTCTGTGAACTGGCCCTTGTTGTCATTCCTTTTTCAGGAAGTTGCTGAGTGGTGGCCACTATCTGTAGAGCAGTCTGACTGGAGGAGGGCTCATTTAATTTGAGAGGTGGTTGTTCAGTTTTTCTTTTGTTTCCTCTTCCTCTTCCTCTCTGAGCACCTTGAAATCCTTCCCCCTTAGTTACTGTTGACTGACTAAGAATCACAAAAGATTCTGAAAGGAAGTCAAAGTTACCTTGCAGATAGTTGTAAGCAGCAACCAACTTTTCCAGATTAGCCTCGAGCACTTGATTTTGTTTGATAAGACCTATTTCCTTATCAAGGAGCTCTACCAGTGGGCCTTGAATAGCATCTGCTTTTCCAGCAGCATAGCTAGCCTCTTCAAAGGCTTTTGCAGCCAGGTTTTGGTCATCATCCCTAACCATGCCTAGGTCTTTCTGAGCAACGACCAGACTGGTTGTTCTCTGAGTGATGAGCTCAGTGAATGTCTTCATCTCTGCAGTGACTGATGCAATGGCGGCTTTATCTTGAGAAGACAACTCCTTTTTCAATTTAGCCAATACTTGATATATGTTCAAGTATTCATTGGACTTGACATTTGGCAGCTTGCTGAACATTTCAGGAGCAATCAGCTTCCTTTTCAAATGAGACACCACCAAGTGCTCATTGCGGTGTTCTGCCAATTTCTTCTCTTTTTCTTCATCTGAGTCAACAGCCCAGTGATCTTCATCCTCTTGCACTTCTTCATCAAGGTTTCTGAAGGCGGCAACCATCTCAGATATGGGTTTCTTGCCTTTGGAGGATGGTTTCTTTTGTGAAGATGCAGCCTTAGCATCATGCTTTTCTTCAGATACTTGTTCAGCATCTAACTCCTTAGCAATATAATCAACAGCGTCCCGGAGCCCTTTAATCTCAGAGTAAGCTTGCGTTTCTTTGCGCGTTTGTTCTTCAAGTTTATCTAGCTTGACTCTGGATTCAGCTATCTTTTCTTCCAGTTGAAGATGTAGCTGTTGTTCTTCCTCCAACAGTTGTTTGAGATGAGCAACTCTGGCTTGTGCATCCAATATTTTCTGAGTGTTGTCCTTAGAGTGCTCAACTACTTTTTCAGTAGAGTCTTTTTGTTGGGGAGATGGATGGGTAGATTTCTGAGGAGATGGAGAGGGGATTTTTGTGATGTCCTCTCAGTGTGCTTTTCAGCAACTGAGGACAATGGACTTATCAAGCAAAATCAGGAGCTCAAAACCGAACTTCAGAAGTTGGTCACTGCCTACAATTATTTGCAAGGGCATTTTAACTCTCTCTCAGATTCGTTTATGAGACTGAGTCAGCCAACAATGACTAAGGGAGAAAGAGTGTACAAATCTGGACCTCAAAGTCAGGGGGAATGGGAAGAAGGAGAAGAAAACAAGAAGAAATTTGGAGCTGGTGCGGCTCAGAGAGGAAGAAGAAACATGAAAACTTCCCAGCCACCATTCAGAATCAATGAACCCTCCTCAAGCCAAGCTGCTTTGCAAATAGTAGTTGCTTCCCAGAAACCTACTGAAGGAACTACAATGATAACAAGGGCCATGGCACAAAAACCTCCAAGGAGTACCAAAGCTCCAAGGAGAAGACAGGTTAAAGGGATTGATGAATCTTCTGAAGAAAAAGAAGAAGGCCAAAAATCAAGTCCCTGGGCAATGAAGAAGGCTGTAAAACTCTCACAAGATCTAATCTTGATGATGATGAACAAATTGATGAAGATGAAGCTCCTCTTCACAGAAAAAGGAAAATTGAAAGCCTAACTGAGCCCATAGCTGCAAAGCCCCTAGCAGCTAAAACACCCTCTGGAAATACCAAGTCTATCCAGGGTGGTTCTTCAAGCAACAACCCCAAAGAGAATTCAAGACAGAGAAGGAACAGATCGAGTCGAGCAAAGAAAAAGTCAACTTCCACTCAGGCCAGAAGAAGCCAAAATAGAGTATGTGAAGAATGACAATGATTCCTCTGTCTACAGGTGCATCAATCAGAAAAATGGCTATTGGATTATGGAACTTAAGCATCTACTGGTAAATTCAAGATTTCCAGAACCAATCCATAAACAACTTATGGCATGGAGAAAAGATAAGCCAACCTTGATCAACACCAATCACATTAAAGCCTGGTTGGATTTTGAAGTTGTCAAGAGAAATGAAGCCATGAGAAAGGACCTCTCTGATGAATGTCCATATGGAAAGCCAGATGATGTGCACAAAATTCTGAATATCACAGGAACAGGCACAAGAGCAAGACTCGCTGTGGAACCCTATGAGTCGTTCTATCTAACTGAAGATCAATACAAGGGTGACATCAGATATCTGAGGATTAACTACGAATATTTCAAGCTTTCAGATATCAGAATAGAGCATGCTTGGAAGTGGGGAAAGTATCTGTGGGTCAAACATTTTGTCAAGAAGAATCCTACCAAAACTTACAAAGAGGTCTGTGGATTTGCCAGAGACACTGAGATGCTCGTCAGAACACTTCTCTATGATTATTCTGATGACATCAAAAGGTTTGGAGATAGGAAATTTGCAGACTGATCCATAGAACTACTGTTGAAGACTTGAAGAGTTGAAGACTAGTCAATTGGGATGTTTACTTGGAGCTTGGTTACTCCTGTTGTCCTAATTTACTATGTAGTTTTTGTTGTATTTTTGCTGACTGAGCTAAACTTGTTTTATGTATTGAAGTTATCTGTAATCTTTCTTTGTAACTTATCTGAAGAACTTACTCTCAGATAGTATTCTATAAAAGATAACTTGTCAGCAAAGATCACACCTTGTGATTTGGTTGATGTTTACTTTCTGCACTTAATTGAATGAATTAAGAAATGATTAAGTGTTGGATTGTTCACTCATCCAGATTTGTAATAGGTCAGATAGTCATCGTTGACTGATCAAAAAGGGGGAAATTTGTTAGGAAATTTGTTAGATATTTTGTTAGAAATATCTGTTTAGATTTTGATCAGCAACATGATGACTTATCTTAGTCTCAGAAAGGTGATTAGTACTCTTGGTTCACTTGAACATTGTAAAAGAGGAAACCACTAAGTATGATAGTCTAGCTAATCTTGTATAGGATGATAGGTCTCAAAATGTAATTTTTATTTTATGAAGAGAAGACCAAGAAGAAAACATCCAAGCAGAACAAGTTCAATGACATTGAAGATTTGAAGAAACTGCACAAGATTACTGAAACAGTTTTACAGATACCTTGGCCAGATATCTTGAAGACACGAATAGTTTTAAACAAACTGTGTCACAAGAGATATCTAAGAAATAAAAGGTCTATCTGAAAACAAGGAAAGTATCCACAGATATCTATTCTCAGATACCTTGAGCTTTAACCACATTTCTGAAAAACAAATATATATATTGCAAACAAAGTTGTTTCAATAAAAGTGGTATCTGAAGTTAATGATAAGAACGTGCAAAGAATCAGAGAAATCTGATCAAGGTTGTCTCTAATACAAAGCATAGTTCCGTTGGCACTACAGGACAAAAGTATAGTACAATGCATTAAATGCATGGACAGAGATGTCTGAACAAAAGCAACGGTAGCTTCTGAAGAAGAAGACAAACTCACATAAGATTACTATACACAGATATCAATAGTTTGAATTTGATTTGAGCCTAACGGAAACTATTCAAACGGCACTCAAATTCTTCTATAAATATCAACACTTAGACTGCTTGAGAATACACCTTGAACTCCACAAACACGCTGAACACCTTACTCTCTCAAAGCAAACTACTTACTCTCAAAAGCTTTCTGTTGCGACCAAAGCTCTTGATCTTGAGTAACACTGAAGTTCTAAGTGTCCTGATCCTAAACAAGCACAGCTATCTGTGAAAGAGTTGAATTGAAAGATCAAGTATCTGAGATTCATTCTCTAGAACATTTATCTAAGACTTGGGTCGATAAAAGAACAAGATACCATACATTGAAAAGTGTATTAAGTATACTTGATTCACAGAGCTATCTGATTAACTGAAAAGTTATTAAAGAAGCTCATCTGACAACTCAAACCAAAACCAACACCATCACTGGCGTGGAGTACAGGAAGTACTTAGTTTGAGAAACTAAGGAATAACTCCAAGGTTATTGAGCACAGGAAGTACTTAGTTTGGGAAGCTAGGGAATAGCTCAAAAAGGTTTCTGAGTCTGAAGTACTTGGTACAGAAAGCCGGGAACAACTCAGGGGGAACATTTGGTTGGGAACCATTTGTTTAAGGAATCTTAGAATAGGATTTTTGTAAGGTGACCTCAATTATCTATTCTAGTGAATTCTAGGTCTTTGGAAGACCGAAGTGGATTAGTTGGAGGAATACGCCACCTCCAGATACCACTATACTTGCTGTGTTATTTACTTTTTTGTACTTACATTTCAGCAACACACACACACACTTTAACTGTTTCTGCACTTATTTATCTTAAGTCTTCCGCGCTCTGAATCTAAGTATCAGATATCTACACAGATATCTGAGAAATAGTTTTTATCGACAAAAGTTTTAAGAGACTATTCACCCCCCCTCCCCCAGTCTTTTACTTTGCCGTTATCTGGACCAACAGTCTGCTAGTTTCGTAGCAGGGGCCTCCTTGGTTTCATTTACCCTCTTGTCAGCAAGAGTGGTATCTCCATCAGCAGGAGATGTGGTCTGTGTAGGGACTAAGGTTTCTTCAGCAACAGGTGCAGAAACATGTTCAGAAAGAACTATTTGTTCACTGCTTTCTGAGGCGTTAGTCTTCTTTATGCCTCCAGTTCTACGTCTCTTCGAGGGCACTAATGGTGCTTCAGAGACTCCTTCTGATGCCCTTTTCTTTTGTCTGTTATCAAAATTAAGTCTACACACGAAATCACCATATGCAACTTGCACTTTTTCTCTGAGCACTACACCAAAGTGCTGCAGAATGTAACAGATCTTTGAACCAAAAGAAATGGTCATCAGAGGTTTAGCATGACCACGGATGATTGTGGCTTCAAAGGACTTGATGTTCTCAGGGAACTTCTTCCAGATATACCTCCCCCAATTGAAGGGAGTTGTCCTTTCGCTCAAGGTGTACATATGGGCAAGACTACCCCATATCTCCAGAGACACCTTGTCAGCCCCTCCTTTGCTGCACTCAAAACATCTGTGCAAGATCGTAAAGCGACTCGTGGTTAGTGACATGTTGTCTGCGCATGTTCACAATGTCGAATGTTTCAGGAACATCCACGTTGTCCTCATTTTCTGGAGCCATGTTTATTAAATAGAAGTCGTCAATGGCCTCCTTGGACACGTCTATCTGATGTTTGACACCAGAGTTTGGAAGTCCAAACAATTGACAGAAGGCTTCTTCGTCAAGACATATCTCTATGTCTTGAACCTTCGAAGTAATTGACATCCTTTCGGAGCCAATATCGGTTTTCACCGCGGAATTATTGCTGAATTCCAAAACATCCATATAGGATGTGAAAGAGGGTTTCATAGAATAGAACTGCTTGATTCCTACTTTGTCAAGTAGTTCAAGCCCTCTTCTCGCTTCTACTTGGTTGAATGAAGCTCCAAGCAGGTATTCATCAACTAGTACTCCTCCCCAGAGTACCTTGGGTCTTGTATTCCACATACATGGGTTGAAAATTCCAGTTATCTTCTTTTGATGCTGCTCTTTTAGGTGCCATCTCTTTAGTATTTATATAGAAATAAGGAATAGAGAGATGAAATCGTAGTCGGAATCGACAAGGATTTCTTTGCAGAAATTCTTAGCAGAGATTCACACGGATTAGAGAGATTTTACAGAGAAGATTAGGAATGTTTTTGCTATTTTTGTGCAAGTGATTTGTGGGATTAGGCAAAAGTATTTTTGTTTGCCAAATCTGCCTTTATATAGCAATGCAAGTACATGCGATACAGATGAATTCTATATGTATATTACTCGCAGTTCTGCACAGGCGTGGTGAAAAGGCATTATTGCATTTAATGCAAGTGGGGTCAGTTACTTGGTTACTGTGTGAGTCGGGTTAGTGGACGCATCTTGGCCGTTGAATTAGAAGCGTTAATTTCTGAAGGGTTGAGATTGAGTCTCAGAGCAATGATATCAATCAACACATGTAATTGTGCCCCATCGATGTAATTTTTCACAACTCGCCTAAGTGTCTTTCAACTTCTCAGAAACCTGTAACTAGTGGACAAAACTGGATTCAGAAATCATTAATTGATCGTCCAGTACTTGTTTGAAATATTTCACAAGAAAGGAAATTTTCAGCACAAAAGAGATATTTGACTTCTGATAGGAATTGTTTTTTTTTTCCTACCCGTTTCATAGACCTCTTCTAAGTGCCTTTTTCTACAATTCCTTAGATATTTGAATCAAGTATCGTTATGAAGTAGCAACTTTCTAAGTACCCGTCTCGGAAATTACTCTCGTTTTCTTTTTGCATTTCTTTTCAGAAACCTTTATTCCCATTTTATTGGTTCAATGAGTTCCCATCTCTGAGACCAATATTAGCATCTTGGTAGTTCCATTAGTCCGAGACTATGTCGTAGACTTAGAAATCTACTCTCTTGCAGAGGCTTAATAAAGATATCAGCAAGTTGGTCTTCTGTGACAATCTTGAGTATCTCTATATTGCCTTTTTCGACATGGTCTCTGATGAAGTGGTGTCTGACATCAATGTGCTTGGTTCTTGCATGAAACTTAGGATTCTGAGTAATAGCAATAGCACTTGTATTGTCACAGAAAATGGGAATTTCCTCTTCATTGAGTCCATAGTCTCTAAGTTGTTGTTGAATCCACAAAATTTGTGATGCACAACATCCAACGGCAATATACTCTGCTTCTGTGGTTGAGGTGGCAATTCAGTTTTGTTTCTTGCTGAACCATGATATTAGACGAGCTCCAAGGAATTGACAAGTTCCTGAAGTACTCTTTCTATCAAGCATTGATCCAGCATAGTCGGCATTAGAATGTCCAACGAAACTCAATCCACTGTTCTTTGGATACCACAATCCAACATCTACTGTACCTTTCACATACCTTAATATCTTCAAGGCAGTGTTGTAGTGCGTTTGCATTGGATTTGTCTGAAACCTTGCACACACTCCAACTGCATGTTGGATATCCGGTCTGCTCGCAGTGAGATACAATAGTGACCCAATTAATTTCCTATACTTGTGTTCTTCAACTTTCTTGTCGAATCCAGTATAGGTCATCTTGGTTCCAATGCTCATAGGTATCTTAGCGTTCTTGTCAGAAGCCTTTAGATTAAACTTATTGAGCATATCCTTGGCATAGTTTGTTTGACTAATGAATATTCCATTGTCGAGTTGCTTGACTTGCAACCCTAGGAAGTAATTCAATTCTCCCATCATGCTCATCTCAAATTTACTTTTCATGAGTTCAGCAAAGTCTTCACAAAGTTCCTTGTCCTTCGATCCAAATATTATGTCATCTACATAAACTTGAACTAAGAGAAGGTTCCCTTCATGGTTCAATGTAAAGAGAGTTTTATCAATTTCTCCTTTTTTAAATCCACTTCAGCAAGTATTTGGCTAAAGTCTCATACCATGCTCTTGGAGCTTGTTTTAGTCCATATATAGCTTTCTGAAGCTTTTAAACCATTTTGCCTTCTGAGGGAACTTCAAAGCCTGGTGGTTGATCAACATAGACTTCCTCAGCGAGCTCACCATTCAGGAATGCATTTGGTAAACTTTGAAGTCATTATGGGCTGCAAAGGCTAGAAATAGTCTGATTGCATCCAATCTTGCAACTGGTACATAAGACTCATCAAAATCTAGTCCTTCAGTCTGAGTAAATCCCTTGGAAAACAACCTAGCTTTGTTTCTGTTTATTTCACCAGACTCATTCATCTCGTTTCTGAAAACCCATTTGGTTCCTATAACAAATATTCCATCAATAAAGGGAACTAGTTTCCAGACATTGTTTCTTTCAAATTGATCCAACTCTTCTTGCATTGATGAGATCCAGTCCTGATCTTGTAGTGCATCTTCAATAGTTTTAGGTTCAAAATTTGAAATGAAACATTGATGGAGAGAATTTGTATTTTCAGCAATAGCTCTCCTAGTTCTGACACCTTGGTCTAGAGGACCTATCACATCCTTAGCAGGATGGTTTCTTATCCATTTCATGATTGGTTTAGAACTAGTAGGATCAAGATCAATGTTGTTATCAGAGTCATCATGACCTTGATAGGATACTTGTTCAGTATCGTTGAAATCAGGCACATTAATGGTACCTTGGAGTTTGGACACTTGTTCTGTGTCTGGATTATCTGAGGCAGGTCTTTCTGTGACCCTTGGCTCAGAAACCTCTGTATGATGAACACTTTCTGAGATATGATCCATTACAGGCCTTCTCAGAGGGAATTCTTCATCATGTCTTAGAGTCGTCTTGTTGTTACTAGGCAGAGTTTGCCTTTCATCGTCAGACTCATCCTCTGAGTCTATGATAGGATTGTTTTTCTTTGAGGGTTCTTGTTCAGAATCTTCGATCAAAAGTTCTTTGAACCTTTCTGATAGTTCATCACTTATGGGTGCTTTCTTGTCTCCTTCATAGAGTACTACATGGACAGATTCTTCAATCTTTTGTGTCCTTTTGTTGTATACTCCATATGCTTTGCCATTCAAAGAGTAGCCAAGAAATACACCTTCATCTGCCTTTTAGTTGAAATGTTCTTAAATATTCTTTTCCGTTGTTCAGAACAAAACATCTACAACCAAACACTCTTAGATGTTTGATATTTGGGGGTCTACCAGTCTAAAGCTCAAAGGGAGTTTTGTCATAGTGTTTGTTTATCAAGCATCTATTCTGAGTATAGCAAGCCGTGTTAACGACTTCAACCCAATAGATTTCACTTATTTCAGTGTCAACAAGCATTGTTCTTGCCGCTTCTTTCAGGGTTCTATTCTTCCTTCCAGCAACACCATTTTGTTGTGGTGTCCTTACTGAAGAAAGTTGGTGTTGTATACCTTTCCAGGTACAAAACTCCTTTATGTACTGGTTTACAAACTCAGTACCATGATCTTTTCTGATCACAGATACCTTGTCTGTTGGTCCAGATAACGACAAAGTAAAAGACTAGAGGGGGGGGGGGGTGAATAGTCGTTTAAACTTTTGTCGATAAACACAGTTGCTCAGAAACCTGGGGGTTTCTGATTCTTAAATTCAGAGCGCGGAAGACTTTAAGATAGGTAAGTGCAGAAACAATAAGTAAGTGTGTGTGCTTTGCTGAAAGATAAATACAGAAAGGTAAATAACACAACAAGTATAGGGGTATCTGGAGGTCGCGTAATTCTCCAACTAATCCACTTCGGTCTTTCTGAGACCTAGAATTCACTAGAACAGATAATTGAGTTCACCTTACAAAAATCCTATTCTAAGATTCTTTAAACAGTTGGTTCCCAACCAAATGTTCCCCCTGAGTTATTCCCCAGCTCCTAGAGCTAAGTACTTCCTCTACTCAGATAACCTTGGAGTTATTCCCTGATTTCCCAAATTAAGTACTTCCTCTACTCCAGCCTTGATGGTGTTGGTTATTAGGTTTGTTAGAGAGGCTTCTCGTATAACTTTTCAGTTATGTTTTCAGAGAGACTAATAGTACAAGACTACTTAATACACTTGTTCAGTGTATGGAAATCTGCTCTTTACTGACCCAATTAATTGATGTCTTCAGAAAGGTTATCTGACAGTTCAACTCTTTCACGAATAACAATCTCTTGTCAAGGTTCAGAACAACTTAGAACTACTAGTGATTCTTCAAGCAACAGAAAGCTTTCAGAAAGGGTAATAGAGTGCTTGAGATATTACTTTGCTAGATTGTAAGTTTGCAAGTTAGATCGTTCTTCGGTCGTATTTCTCAGCATCTAAGTGTGTGATATTTATAGATGAATTAGAGAGTCGTTGGGATGTTATCCGTTAGACACAATTCAAATTCAGTCTATACTTATCTTGAAATGAGTACTCAGAAGTCCTTGTCTCATATACTCATGATGTCATATGTTCCAGAAACATGTTTCAAAAGTAACTAAATGTACTTAAGAAAGGATTAAGGACATAGTTTTTCCGAGTGAGACTAAACCTTGGTGTCTTCATAAATCTTGTGCAATCTCCGGTCTTGTAATCTTCAGAAAAGCTCCATTGCTAGGATTGATCTTCATGGTCTTCTTGAAATAAAAATTACACTCAGAGACCTATAATCCTAATACAAGATTTACTAGACTAATTATACTCAGTGATTTCCTCTTTTACAATGTTCAAGTGAACCAAGAGTACTTAATCACCTTTCTGGCTAAGATAGGAACATGTGATGAATGATCAAAATACTAACAGATATTCCTAACAAATTTTCCCCTTTTTGATCAGTCATCCATGACTATCTTTCAAAGTCCTATTACAAAGTTGTAATCCTGGAAGAGAAAACAATCCACCACTTAATCCTTTCAAATGATATTCAATTTTAGTTGAATTAAGTGCAGAAAGTAAGCATCAACCAAATAACAAGAAGTGACCTTTGCTGATAAGTTGTCATCTATTAGAGTGTATCTGAGAGTATGATCTTCAGATAGGTACAGATTATAGAATAAGATGCAACTTTTACGGATAGAGAAAATTAGAAACAGTCAGCAAGATTACAAAAAGTAACAAAACAAACTAAGTAAATTAGAACAACAAGAGAGTCCATGCTCCAAGTAAACATTCTAAGATACTAGTCTTCAAGTCTTCAAAAATTAACTTAGGTTCAGAAACCTCAAGTTCTTCAGCACCCTTTCTGGATCAGTTGACATAATCATCCACTTTTCTGCATTCTTGGACATAGTCATAAAGTATCCTTCTGACAGAAAGTTCTGTCTTTCTGGATAAGATACAAATTTCATGGTAACTCTTGCCAAGATTGTAGTTTTTCTTCAGAAAGTGTTTGACCCAGTAGTATTTTCCCCAGACCCAGGCATGGTCTACTTGCAGCTCAGATAGGTTGAAATACTTGTATATTTCTTCCAGATAGTGAATATCATCCAGATATTCATCCTTTGTCATGTAGAATGACTCATAGGGATGAACACCTAGCTTGTTCTGCTTGCTGTAGGTACCATCCAGTTTTCTTGTCTTGTGCACATCTTCTGGCTTGGGGTAAGGACAAGGAAAAGAAAGGTCCATCTTTCTGGCATCATTTCTCTTTTCAACCTCAAAGTTTAGCCAGGCATGAAGGTGCTCATGTTTTAGCAAATTTGGCTTGCCTTCACTCCATTTTAGGATCTGGTTGAAGATGGGAGTTGGAAACTTATCATTGACAAGTAGATGTTGCAGTTCCAGAATCCAATACCCTTTCTTGTTCAGAATGCACCTATATGAAGACTCTTCATTACTGGTCTTCACATACTCAATGTGGGCATCAGTTAGCTTTTCTTGATGAGTTTCTTTGTTTGCTCTGCCAAACTGAATATCCCTTCTAACCTTTCTGTTAGGTGGCCTTCTGTCAGGAGATCATGTGACTCTTTCTTCCTGCCTTGGGGCTGTGCTGGTGGAAGTCCCTTGAATTGACTTGGTATTTCCAGAAGGGGTTCTGGCTGCTAATGGCCTTGCTGCCAGAGGAGGTTGTAAGGGGCTTGCTTGCCTTCTTCTTTTGTGAAGTGGATGTTCATCAGTATCAGATTCATCCTCATCATCATCATTGATGTTCCAGTTGTGAGGCTTGCAGCTCTCTTGACCTCTTACCTCACCTTCTTCTTGATTTTCTTCTTCAGAAGCTTTCTGGTTGTTCCCATCTGAGATCCTAAGGGACTTGGTTCCCCTAGTGACCATATTTCTCAGCTTTCTGGTTGGTTGATCTGGAACAACTTCTTCAGCAGGGGTGTCTCCAGTGGTGTCCTTAATGACTAGTTGACTTGAGGAGGGGAGATTTGATTGGTTTATTTTTCTTCCTCTGCCTTTCTGAGGCATCTCTCCTACCCAACCCCCCCCCCCCTAGTCATGAATGACTGGCTCATGATAGCATAAGCTTCAGAGAGTGATTCAAAGTTCTTCTGGAGGTTGTTATGCACCCTGACCAATTCTTGGATTTCTTCTTTCATGTCCTTGTTTTGCCTAACCAACACTTGCTCTTTTCTGTTGAGCTCTTCAAGAGGCTTTAGAATAGCCTCAGCTTGTTGAGTGGCATAAGTAGCATCTGCTAGTGCTTGATTGGCATTGTTGCAGTCTTCTTCCCCGATCGTAGCTAAGTCTTTTAGAGAGAGCTATCTTTGGTTGCTCTATTTAGCAATGCAGTAGCCAAATCTTTCATCTCTTCTGGGACTGACTGTAGGACTTGGTTGTCTTGAGCAACAAGTCTGTCTCTTAGTTCCAAGAAAACAGCTGTTCTGGACCTGTGCTCATCACTTCTTGAAGCACCTGGAGCAGAGAAAATTTGAGGCGCCAGAAGGGCTAGCTTTTCCTTAGTGATTAGCCTCTCATCTTCTGCTTGGGAGATCAAGTTTGGGTTTATTTCAGCATCATTCTCATAATCCTTTTCTTGGATTGTTTGCAGAGTGGCAATCTTTTGTTTGCCTTTGAGTATGGTGGCCTTCTGAGAAGTAGAAGGTCTTTCTGATGTAGCCTTGGCATAATGCTCTTCATCATCATTGTCATCCATGGCATCTATCTCAGCAGCAGTGACAACGATGGCATTTTTCAACAACCTTTGCTCATCTAGGAGTGCCAGTTCCTTAGCATTAGCTTCTCTGAGTTTTTCGAGTTTGGCTTCCTTTTCTTCAACAAGAGCTTGACACTCTAAGTTGATTCTCTTCTCCTCTTCCAACTTAAATCTGAGTTGTTCAATCCTGAACTCAGTGGCTGTGATTTCTTCAATTGTGTCTTGTTCAGCCTGTTGGGTATTTTGATGAGACTTTGGTGGTGATGATGATGGGGCTTTCTGAGCATTGGAAGGAGTAGCCTTTTCTGCACTTCCTTTGCTAATTTTCTGAATCCATTGTTTCGGGTTGGGGATCATCATTCTGATCATCATCATCCTTTTTCTTGTCTTCTTGACTTGGATGCTCAGAAGGAGGTTCTTGGTAATCATTCTCATCAGTTTCCTTCTCATCTTTAGAAACCAGGTTGATCACATTAGGAAGTGTGATCATCCTCCCATTTACTTCTTCTTGCTCAGAAGGGTAGGTTGTGAGCTTCTTTGGGCAAGCGGGATGGGTAACCATCGCTCTTGGGTTTGAGCATCAATGACTTGAAAGTCTGCTAGGAGTCTTTGTGCTACTTCATTTAAGAAGTTATCATCCATCAGAGTGGCAAAAGAATATGATTTTGTGGGAAACATAGCATGGATATGGTCTTCCAGATTGATTGCTATGGCCCTTTTCTCTGGGATGTCAATTACTCTTGCAATTTTAGAAGGATCGGCCTTTCTGAGTTTCTGCCATTGTCTGAAGCACTTTAGATGTTTCTTGAGAGTGTGCTTCTTAAAGGCTTGGAGTAAGTTGAGTGGCACTAGACTTTGAGCCTGAAAGAAAGGGATCAAGTTAGCTTTGTTCAAACTACTTGTGTTAGTATCTGTCTGCAAAAGTAAGCTTTCTGAGCATACCTGTGTAGAAACACTAGGCTCATTTGCTTGGACTTCTGCTAGTTTGGGCATAGAGGCCTCAGATACCTTGATGTGAGGAGAAGTCTGATCCTCAGCATCCTTTCTTTCTGATTGAACCTGAGAAATAGAATCAAATATGTTTAGAAACTTGTTATCAGAAAAGATAAGTGGAAAAATGCTTTCTGAGACTTCGCTTACTTCCAAGTGAGGAGGCTCAGTGGCATCTTTCTCAGAAACCTTGGGGGTTTCTGGAACCTTTTCTTCAGATACTGCTTGTTCAGCAGTTTTAGTTTCTTTTGGAGGAGATGAGATCACATTCTCTCCATCCAAGTGTTCTTCTGATTAAGCCTGTAAGATAGAACAAACATTTTGATTAAGTAGTGAATTTTACCAAAATTTTCTTAAGGAAAGTTTACTGATATTTACCTTCTCAACAGAAGGCTCAGTAACTACTTCCTCAGAGTGCTTTTCAGCCTCTGGAAACTCTTGGTGTTGGGGTGTTGGTTCCACCTCCACTACTTTCTCAATTGTAGCCTAAGAAGAGACATTAAGAATATTAGAACATAAGAGCAATTTTAGTTAGTTATTCCTTGTTTAGAGATAACTTTTACTACCTGTGGAACAGGCTCTTCTTGATGTTCTGAGGTTGGAGGAACCTCTTCTTGAGTCAAGGGAGTGGACAAGTTTTCTTCCCCCTGAAATTATGTCTCCAAGTTGGCCTGTAACAAATGAAGCTTATGAGTAACAAGTTAACATTTTAATGTTGACAAGTTAGATACAAACTACTTTTGTTACCTGAATAGAGTCAGGCTGAGTTTGGGTCACTTGGACTAGTGGAGTTTCCACAGCCTCTCTTTGCTCATTGTTGGTCTCCTCTACAATATCTTTTTGAGTCTCCATCTCAGTTTGATCCCTTTCTGAGAGTTGAGCTCTCTCAGAAGGTTGAGGAACCTGTTCAAGAACAGGGTTTTCTTCAGCCACATTAAGTGCTGGCATTGTGAATGTGGAAGCAATGTCAACATCTTTCATCATTCTATCTTCCTCTTCCAGGCCTTCTTCTTCCTGCTGGACAGAGGGGCTCCTTTCTTTCTGAGGGGCTGAGCTTGATGCTTCTCCATGGGTCTCAATCCTGGACTTTTTGAATACTTGTGTAAGTACTACATCATCATCAGAGTCACTGTCCAGATTGGGAGCTGACCCATCTATGATATTTCTATCATCTCTGGAGATTTCTGGAGCAGCCTGTCTCAGAATTCTTGGGGCTTTCTGGTGTTGCCTTTCTGGCCGAACAACATCTTCTGAGATCTTGTCTCCAGAAGGTTGTGCTTTTTGTACACTTTGGGACTTAGAGGCTTTCTTGCTTTAAGTCTGTTGGGAAATTTGTTGGGAAATTTCTTGTGAAATTTGTTGGGAAATTTCTTGAGAAATTTGTTAGGAATTTTGTTAGATATTTTGCAAAGAATATATGTTTAAGTTTTGATCAGCAACATGATGACTTATCTTAGTCTCAGAAAGGTGATTAGTACTCTTGGTTCACTTGAACATTGTAAAAGAGGAAACCCACTAAGTATGATAGTCTAGCTAATCTTGTATAGGATGTTAGGTCTCAAAATGTAATTTTTATTTTATGAAGAGAAGACCAAGAAGAAGACATCCAAGCAGAAAGCTCAACGACATTGAAGACTTGAAGAAAACTGCACAAGATTATCGAATCATTGTTCAGATATCTTAGCGGATATCTTAAAGACACGAATAGTTTCAAACAAACTGTGTCACAAGAAATATCTGAGAAATAAGAGACATATCTGAAAACAAGGAAAGTGTCCACAGATATCTATTCTCAGATACCTTGAGCTTTAACCACATTTCTGAAAAAGAAATATATATTGCAAACAAAGTTGTTTCAATAAACACAAGTGGTATCTGAAGAATGAAGATAAGGACGTGCAAAGAATCAGATAACACTAGTCTCTGATACAAAGCATAGTTCCGTTGACACTACAGGACAAAAGTATAGTACAATGCATTTAATGCACGGACAGAGATGTCTGAATAAAAGCAACAGCGGCGACTTTCCGAGAAGAAGACAAAAACCTTTCTGATTACTATACACAGATATCGAGAGTTTGAATTTGAGCCTAACGGATACTATTCAAACGGCACTCAAATTCATCTATAAATATCAACACTTAGACTGCTTGAGAGAACACACAGAACCTTAGACACACCTTGAACTGCATACAAACGCTGAACGTCTTACTCTCTCAAAGCAACTTACTTACTCACAAAGCTTTCTGTTGCGACCAAAGCTTTTGATCTTGAGTAACACTGAAGTTCTAAGTGTCCTGATCCTAAACAAGCAAAGCTATCTGTGAAGGAGTTGAATCAAAAGATCAACTAACTGAGATTCATTCTCTTGAACAGATATCATAAGACTTGGGTCAGTAAAATCGAACAAGATACCATACGCTGTAAAGTGGCGTGATTCACAGAGCTCTCTGAATAACTGAAAAGTTATTAAGAAGCTCATCTGACAACTCAAACCAAAAACCAACACCATAACTAGCGTGGAGTACAGGAAGTACTTAGTTTGAAAAATCAGGGAATAACTCCAAGGTTACCGGAGTATAGGAAGTACTTGATTTGGGAAACTAAGGAATAACTCCAAGGTTATTGAGTATAGGAAGTACTTAGCTTGGGAAGCTAGGGAATAACTCAAAGGTTTCTGAGTATAGGAAGTACTTGGCTGTGAAAGCCGGGGAACAACTCAGAGGGAACATTTGGGTGGGAACCAATTGTTTAAGAATCTTACAACTCAATTATCTGTTCAAGTGAATTCTAGGTCTCTGATAGACCGAAGTGGATTAGTTGGAGGATTACGCCACCTACAGATACCACTATACTTGCTGTGTTATTTACCTTTCTGTATTTACATTTCAGCAACACACACACATATTAACTGTTTATGCACTTATCTTTATTAAGTCTTCCGCACTCTGATTCTAAGTATCAGATATCTATTCAGATATCTGAGAAATAGTTGTTATCGACAAAAGTTTTTAAAAGACTATTCACCCCCCCCCCCCTCTAGTCTTTTACTTTGCCGTTATCTGGACCAACAAAGTCCTCTTTCTCTTGGCAACTGGAGGTTGAGCAGGAGCTTGCTCAGAGACCTCTTCACCTTGCTGGGCAGCTTCAAGCTCTTCTGCCTCTTTCTGAGCTTTCTCAGTAGCAATTCTCTCCTTTTCTTCAAAGGCATGTCTGAAAAGAGAGTTGGTGACTGGGATTTCTTGTCTCTTTCTGAGAGTTATTCCCATTGTTTCCAGAATGTAGCAAATTCTGAGACCAAAATGCATATTTGCCTTTGTCTCAGCAAGGCCATTGATGATTTTAGGCTGAAATTCCTCAATGTGCCCAAGAAATTTGTTGAAGGCGTACTTCCCCCAATTAAAGTGGATTTCCTGCCCTTCATGCTTCTTATTCAGAAGATGCATCATCATCCATCTCTCCATGCTTATCTGGTCTACTCCACCTTTGTTGCCATCAAAGCGGACTGAATGAGAGCAGTACTCGGTGTTTACGAGATGGACCTTCGATGGCTTTCAGAACAAAGTTTGCTGGGCAACCCTTTGCATTTTCAATCTGGATTGCCTCAAATAGCTCCTTAACACTTTGAATCATGGAGGCATCCCTGATGTTGATGTCGTCGATTGTTCCTCGATTTTTCAATCGGAATAAGTTGCAGAAAGTCTTGCAGTCTAGGACAATTTCTTGTCCTTGAACTTCAGTCTGCATGTACTTCTCTTCTACATCATTCACAACTTTTGTGAAGATTTTGGAGTTGTTGTAGAACTCCAACACATCCAGTGTGGAAAGTGCCTTTGGGTGCGACACGTAAACTTGTAGATATGGGAACTTTTCAACATTCCCAAAATCGCTTTTCTCGCTTTTGAAGAAATGACTGAAACATATTTCTTCACAAGAAAAGCTCCCAATTCATCTTGTGACTTGGATTCGGTCGGAAGGGTAAACTCTCCTAGAAGGCATTTATTCAACACCTTGAGTTCTTTTCCTCCTTGCTTTTCAGCAGGAGCAGATGATGCTGCCTTAGGGTTCTTGGTGGTCATCTTCTTTGGTGCCATCTCTTATATAGAGTCTTTGAGTGAGTGTTTATAGAGGAGTTTTGCAAGAATAATTGAGATTAGTCTATCTTTTCAAAAGACTAAGTACAAGAAGTTGAGTTGCAGAAGAAGTTTTGCAGAAATCTTGAGAGATTTTGCTATTTTGATGCAAGTATGAAATTTTGGATTTGGTAAAAGTGTTTGTCTTTTGCCCAATTCCTATATATATAGCAGACAAAACGTACATAGATACAACATACATATAGATGAATATGAATGCGTGTCTTTGTATCTGCATAGGCGTGGTACGACCTTTGTACTTCATTAAATGCTTAGTGGGCCATGTCTGTGTTTCTCAACAGACATTACTTGCTTTGTTTTAATCTCAGTCGTTGAGATCAAACGTTTATACATCAAGGGTTTATATTGAATATCTTGTAATGATATCAATCAACAAATGGTATTGTGCCGACTTGATGGATTTTTAATATGCTACATTCATTGTGTCACTTAGTAAAGAGTAGGAACACTTGATCGTTTGAGCTTATCATTCTGAGTGTCAAGTCCTTATCTTTATATTATTTATCATAAAAATGGCAAAAATACAAGACAATGGACATGTTTGACTCTCAGAACTTATACTTTTTCGGGCTTTATGTGTCTTTTCTCTTTATGACTAAATAGTTTTCTGAATTCAAGAATCAGAAACTTCAGTTGTTTGAATGTATTTGACCCACTCTTAGTAAGTAAGTTCTAGTCTTATTTACTCATTGAGTGTGTACCAACCTTTGCCTTTCTGGATCCGAAATATTTTGCCTTTCTGAGTGTTGCTACTCAGAAACCTTTGCATCACTTCTTAACAACTTGGCTTTCTGAGAGCATGTTCTCAGAGGCCTACTTCTTTTCTACCTTGCTTACTCAGACTTTAGAGATTCATGACATTTTTCAGTCCTTAGGCAACTCCATTAACCCAAGATTATGTCTTAAGGTCAAGAACCGGCTTTCCTGTAGGGGCTTGGTGAAGATATCTGCAAGTTGGTCTTCTGTGCCAATCTTGAGTATCTCTATATTGCCTTTTTCAACATGGTCTCTGATGAAGTGGTGTCTAACATCAATGTGCTTTGTTCTGGCATGGAACTTGGGGTTCTGTGTGATTGCAATAGCACTTGTGTTATCACATAAAATGGGAGTTTTCTCTGCATTGAGTCCATAATCTCTGAGTTGCTGTTGAATCCACAGAATTTGTGTTGCACAACAACCAGCAGCAATATATTCAGCCTCTGTGGTAGAAGTTGCAATTGAGTTTTGTTTCTTGCTAAACCATGAGATAAGTCTAGCTCCCAGAAATTGACAAGTTCCTGAGGTACTCTTCCTATCAAGCATTGATCCAGCATAATCAGCATCTGAATAACCAGCCAAACTCAATCCACTTTCTTTAGGGTACCACAAACCCACATCTACTGTACCTTTCACATACCTTAATATTTTCATAGCAATGTTGTAGTGTGATTGCATCGGATTTGTTTGAAATCTAGCACACACACCAACTGCATATTGGATATCAGGTCTGCTTGTAGTAAGGTAAAGTAGTGAACCTATCAATTTCCTATACTTGTGTTCATCAACACTTTTATCTGATTTAGTATAGGTCATCTTGGTTCCTATGCTCATAGGTATCTTAGCATTCTTTTCAGAAGGCTTAAGATTGAACTTTGTGAGCATGTCTTTTGCATACTTTGTCTGACTAATGAATATTCCATCATTGAGTTGCTTGACTTGCAATCCTAGGAAATAGTTCAATTCTCCCATCATGCTCATCTCGAATTTACTTTTCATGAGATTTGCAAAGTCATCACAAAGTTGCTTGTCCTTAGATCCAAATATGATGTCATCAACATATACTTGAACTAAGAGCAGTTTTCCATCATGATTTAAGGTAAATAAAGTTTTATCAACTTCACCTTTCTTGAAACCACTTACCAGAAGGTATTTGGCCAAAGTGTCATACCATGCTCTTGGAGCCTGTTTCAGTCCATATAGAGCTTTATGTAGCTTGTAGACCATTCTACCTTCTGAGGAAACTTCAAAACTAGGTGGTTGTTCAACATAGACTTCCTCAGCAAGTTCACCATTCAAGAATGCACTTTTGACATCCATCTGATAAAATTTAAAGTCTTTATAAGCTGCAAAGGCCATAAAGAGTCTTATCGCATCCAATCTGGCAACTGGTGCATATGACTCATCAAAATCTAAGCCCTCAGTCTGGGTGAATCCCTTGGCAACCAACCTTGCTTTGTTTCTGGTTATTTCACCAGATTCATTCATCTTGTTTCTGAAAACCCACTTGGTTCTAATCACAGATATTCCTTCTACAAATGGAACTAGTTTCCAGACTATGTTTCTTTCAAACTGATCCAACTCTTCTTGCATTGCAGAGATCCAGTCTTGGTCTCTTAATGCTTCTTCAATAATTTTAGGTTGAATGTTTGAGATGAAACATCCAAAGAGAGAATTAGCATTTTCGGCTATTGCTCTCCTAGTCCTAACACCTTGATTGATTTGTCCAATCACATCCTTTGCAGGATGATCCTTGATCCATCTCATCATGGGTTTGGGGCTAGTAGGGTCAACATCTATGTGATCTGAATGTGAATCACTATGATTATGACTTGATACTTCTTCAGTATCTATGACATTGTGTACCACAGAAGGGCGTTGAATGTCTGACACTTGCTCAGTGTGAGGGCTTTCTGGGACATGCCTGTCAGAGAGGTCATTTCCAGAATTAGCTCTATGATGAACATCTTCAGTTTCCATTTCTGGAATTCTCATAGGAAATTCTTCATCATGCCTGAGAATCATCTGGTTGTTACTAGGCATTTCATGCTTTTCTTCGTCAGAGTCATCCTCTCTTTCCATAATGATGTTTTTCCTTTCTGAGGGTTCTTCTTCAGAATCCTTTAACATTAGTTCCTTGAACCTTCCTGAGAGTTCATTAGCAAGGGGTGATTTCTTGCTTTTTTCATAGAATACAACATGAACTGATTCTTCAATCTTCTTTGTTCTTTTGTTGTAAACTCTGTAAGCTCTGCTATTCATAGAATAACCAAGAAACACTCCTTCATCTGCCTTTGGTTGAAATGTTCTTAGATACTCTTTTCCATTGTTAAGAACAAAACATCTACAACCAAACACTTTCAGATGTTTAATATTAGGGGGTCTACCAACCAAGAGCTCATAAGGAGTCTTGTCATGGTGTTTGTTTATCAAACATCTGTTCTGAGTGTAGCATGCTGTGTTTACAGCTTCAACCTAATAAACTTCACTTATTTCGATTACCAAAGATTGTCCTTCTTTGCTTCTTTAAGGGTTCTATTTTTCCTTTTACGCAACACCATTTTGTTGTGGTGTTCTTCTGAGAGGAAAGTTGATGTTGTATACCTTTGGTACAAAACTCCTTTATGTCTTGGTTGACAAATTGATTACCATGATGCATTACGATTGCGATACCTTGTCATTTTCATGACTTCAAGCTTATTTAGCAAGTTTGGTATCTCCACCCCAAAGATCGATTGTGCTTCAGAAAGACAACCCAAGTGAATCTTGAGAAGTCATCTACAACAACCGGACCATACTTCTTTCTGCATAACTAGTTACAGATGATTCAAAAGATCCATGTGTAATAGTTGCGTTGGTCTAACACTAGAGTGTCGATTTTGGACTTGAAGGAGATCTTAGATTTTTCCCCATCCGACAGTGAGCAGATACCATCCTTTACGAAGATGTTTTGGGAAGGCCAACCACTAACTCTTTCTTGCAAGTTTGTTCGAGTTTTGAAGTTCAAGTGACTCATTCTTTTGTGCCATAACGGTGCTCTTACGTGCCGATTGACTCACCATGAGACATTCTTCAGTTGTGGCAGATGCCCAATCAGCAACATAAAGACTACCTTTCCGCCGAGCAACCAAGACTGTCTGCTTTGACTCATTGTCAATAAGTTTGCAAAACTTTGCTTTGAATTTCACAGTGAATCCCTTGTCTGCAAACTGGCTCATGCTAAATAGATTGTATTTTCAAACCCTTAACATGTTATACGTCAGTAATTGTTAAAGATCCTAATTTGACGTTGCCAAATCCCAGAGAGGGATTTAATTCTCCTCAAAATCGTCGATACGGTCCGAGGTTGTAAGCTTTGTAATTGACCAGATTTGCTTTGTCTCCTGTCATGTGCTTTCCGCATCCACTATCAAATAACCATTTAGCCTTAGTCCAAGAGGCGTTCTGCACAAAACAGGAAACAGGAGTTAGGTTCTTTCTTCAGAGATAGAACCATTTAGACTAAACATTCTTCCAGTAGGAATCCATATTTTTGATCTCAATCTTCCTTCTTGGGGTGTTTCTAGGTGTTCCCTTTGGTGCTTTCTGGATCCTGGGTTTCTGGGGTTGCTTTTCAGCAAACTTAGCCTTTCGGGCCAGGTTCTTTCTAGCTTTGGCATTCAGTTTTTCAGTGGTTTGAGATTTCTTCCACTTCTGTTTATTGCTACGTGCAATATCAGCCTTGCGCCATTGTTCTTGTCCTTCCTTATATTGTTGTAAAAGGACTTTTCCAATAGCACGATAGCCAATGCCATTTCGAACACCTTTGGCTTTCTGAATGCGGTCTTCAGAAGCCTTACTAGTTTCTGCACCATCTTTATTTGCATAAAATGGTATAGTAGAGAATTTGCCTATTCCAGCAATTCTTCCCTTCCTAGTAATACTGCACTGTGGATGATTGCATGTCTGAGGGTTGTATTTCTTTTCAGAAACCTTATCCACATGCTTCTTGTGAACTTGTTGTTCTTTCAAAGGCTGGGTTGCAACTCCCTTTCCTTTGTCAACTACCTTAGCTTTCTGACCAATGCTATAGGTGGTTGAAGAATCATTCTGTTGACTTTTTACAAAGGTCAACCTATTGTCACCCTTCTTCAGAGGAGACGAATTACTTGATTGTTCATCAAGTCCAAGTCCACCTTTCTCAGAGGGATCTCTCAGATATGATTGAACCTCAGTGAGAGTGTCACTAGCCTTTGCATAAGATTGGAAGGATAGCTCTTTCTTTCAAAGTTCCTTATTCTCAGAAAGCAGCTTCATCATTTTCTTATTAAGTTCATCCAAGGCTAGTTTGTGAAAATTTTCATTTTCAGATATCTGACTTCTCAGAAGGGCTATTTCAGCGCTCTTGTTCTCAGATACCCTGGTTAGCTCAGAAACCTCTTTTTCAAGAGTTTCTTTGCTTTCCTCTAGAATTCTGGTTTTGGATTGTGCTTCCAGAAATTCTTTCCCATAACGATCCAATTCACTCCTGATTAACTCCAGATCCTCAATTCCATCATCACTCTCATAATACAGAAATTGTGAAATGTTAGTTACCTCATTAGCCATAAGACACATTTCAATGTTGGAGATGTCTGGACCAGCAATCTCAGCAACTCCACACATTTCATTCTTCTTAAGGCCGAAGTCGATTACGTTGTGGGTGATTCCACACAATTCTGGTGATGGTAGGTTTGAGTTATCTGAATCTCCATCTTCAGAATCTGTCTCAATATCTAGAGCATCAAGTTGGATTTGAATCTTCTTCCTTTCTTCAGTCAGTAAGGCCCTTTGATTTCTTTTGTAATTTCTTCTGTCCTTCTTGTCACTTGTCTTGATCTTGTTTAAAGCAGGGCAATCTCTCTTGAAGTGACCAGGCTTTTGACAATAGAAGCAGATATCATTTCCTATCTCTGCTGATTCAGTACTAACACCTTTCTGAATAGGGGTCTTCAGAGAGTTGTTTAGTTGAATGTTCTTGTACTGATGATAGTTTGGGCCAAGATGCTTTTTCAGCTTTTCTTTAGCTTTTCTTCTCTCAATCTCTTGACTCACAAATTTATTCATGTGTCTTACTGCAAGAGAATTTTCTTCAGATGCGTCTTTGGTATCTTTCTTTTCAGAAGTACCTTGAGAGACTAGAGCAACACTTTGCAATCTCAACTGTTTGTTCTCTCTCAGTTGTCTCATAATCTACAGTAGCAAGATGAGAGAAGAGCTCTACTGGAGTAATATTTGGCATTCCTTGGTTGAAATAAAAGAATTTAGTGTGCTCCCAGTTGTGATTGAGACTTCTGACAATAGTCTTAATCTTTTCTGACTGGGAGTATCTGTTGCTTTCACCAAGTGCAGCCATATCACTCATAAGAGTAGTAAACCTGAAATCAAGTTCTTCCAGAGTTTCAGTGGGACCTTGCTTGAAGTTTTGGAACTTCAATTTAAGAACTTCGAACTTGTTTTCTTTGGTTTTCGATTCGCATGATTTCTTCAATCAATTGCCAGGTAACTTTCGCCGTTTTAGCACTCCACAGTTTCCACTGTATGTGCTCAGGTGTCGATCTGATGATTATATTACGAGCTTGACCATCCAAACTGTGTCTCTTGGCATCTTCAGATGTCCAGAGCTTTCTTGGCTTGTCTTCATACATAATGCTTCCACGAGCAACATGACCACTATCACTAGCAGCCATGTCCTCGCTTCCATCTTCCTTGTTTGAGGCTTTTCTTCCATCAGAAACCTCAGTGACTTGTTTGAGTTGTCATATTTTGATAGGCCCTTCATTGATGACATAGATCAACTCATCACTACTGGCCTCTAGATGGAGCATCATGTTGTTCTTCCATTTCTCGTAGTTTTCTGGCTTAAGAACGGGTGCATCGCTCGGAGACATACCTACACACTTAACACACAAATTATATAGTCCTCAGAAAGGGACAAAGTTTCTTCACCTATCTGGGGATCTAGGTTCAGTGCAGAAGGCTTGGGAACCTCCCGCTCTGATACCACTTGTTGGTCCAGATAACGGCAAAGTAAAAGACTAGAGGGGGGGGGGGGTGAATAGTCTTTTAAACTTTTGTCGATAAACACAGTTTCTCAGAAACCTGGGGGTTTCTGATACTTAAATTCAGAGCGCGGAAGACTTTAAGATATGTAAGTGCAGAAACAATAAGGAAGTGTGTGTACTTTGCTGAAAGATAAATACAGAAAGGTAAATAACACAGCAAGTATAGTGGTATGTGGAGGTGGCGTAATCCTCCAACTAATCCACTTCGGTCTTTCTGAGACCTAGAATTCACTAGAACAGATAATTGAGTTCACCTTACAAAAATCCTATTCTAAGATTCTTTAAACAGTTGGTTCCCCAACTAAATGTTCCCCCTGAGTTATTCCCCAGCTCCTAGAGCTAAGTACTTCCTCTACTCAGATAACCTTGGAGTTATTCCCTGATTTCCCAAATCAAGTACTTCCTCTGCTCCACACCTTGATGGTGTTGGTTATTAGGTTTGTCAGAGAGGCTTCTCGTATAACTTTTCAGTTATGTTTTCAGAGAGCCTACTAGAACAAGACTACTTAATACACTTGTTTAGTGTATGGCAATCTGCTCTTTACTGACCCAAGTAATTGATGTCCGTTCTGGAGAATGAGCTTCAGAAAGGTTATCTGACAGTTCAACTCTTTCATGAATAACAATCTCTTGTTAAGGTTCAGGACAACTTAGAACTACTAGTGATTCTTCAAGCAACAGAAAGCTTTCAGAAAGGGTAGTAGAGTGCTTGAGAGAATACTTTGCTAGATTGTAAGTTTGCAAGTTAGATCGTTCTTCGGTCGTATTTCTCAGCATCTAAGTGTGTGATATTTATAGATGAATTAGAGAGTCGTTGGGATGTTATCCGTTAGACACAATTCAAATTCAGTCTATACTTATCTTGAAAAGAGTACTCAGAAGTCCTTGTCTCATATCTCAGAGAGGACTGTGCTTTAGCGGCTTTTCTGCCGATGCAATTAATGCATATGTACCATTTCTTGTCCTGTAGTCTTCAACGGATACATTAGCCTTTCTGATGGCTTGCATGATCCATACTCATGATGTCATATGTTCCAGAAACATGTTTCAAAAGTAACTAAATGTATTTAAGAAAGGATTAAGGACATAGTTTTTCCGAGTGAGACTAAACCTTGGTGTCTTGATAAATCTTGTGCAATCTCCGGTCTTGTAATCTTTAGAAAAGCTCCATTGCTAGGATTGATCTTCATGGTCTTCTTGAAATAAAAATTACACTCAGAGACCTATATTCGTAATACAAGATTTACTAGACTAATTATACTCAGTGATTTCCTCTTTTACAATGTTCAAGTGAACCAAGAGTACTTAATCACCTTTCTGGCTAAGATAGGAACATGTGATGAATGATCAAAATACTAACAGATATTCCTAACATTATCATTTTTCTTGACTTCTAGCTTGTTCAGCAGACTTGGTATCTCGACCCTTGCGTCAGATTTGTGTTTCAGAAAGGCAACCCAAGTGAATCTTGAATAGTCATCTACAACAACCAGACCATACTTCTTTCCTGCATAGCTTGTTATAGAGGACTCAAAGAGATCCATGTGCAACAATTGTAGTGGCCTACTACTGTAGTGTCTAGTTTTAGACTTAAAAGAGGTTTTAGCTTGTTTCCCCAATTGACATGCTGAGCATAGACCATCTTTTCTGTCTGTCATTTTGGGTAATCCAATCACCAGATCTTTCTTGGCTAGCTTATTCAGAGTTTTGAAGTTCAAGTGACTCATTCTTTTGTGCAATAGTCACTTTTCTTCATTGTGGCCAGATTGACTCACCATGAGGCATTCTTCGGTTGTGGAAGATTCCCAGTCAGCAACATAGAGACTTCCTTTCCGCCTAGCAACCAAGACTACCCGCTTTGATTCATTGTCAACCAATTTCCATAGGTTTGACTTGATCTTTACTGAGTACCCATTGTCTGCCAATTGACTCATGCTTAGGAGATTATATTTCAATCCCTCTACATGTAGTACTTCAGTGATTGTAAGAGCTCCAAGCTTCAGATCGTCAAAACCTATGGTTGGATTTTCATCTCCTCCAGAAATATAATAATTGGTCCATTATCACATTCTCTGTAGTTAATCAGATTTGCTTTGTCTCCTGTCATGTGCTTCCCACATCCACTATCAAAATGCCACTTCGGGTTCATCCTCAGAGTGTTCTGCACAAAACAGGAAACATGGAGTTAGGCTCTCACTCCAACAATGAAACCTTCTGGACTAAAGAATCTCCCTATAGGAACCCATTTCTGAATGAACTTCCTTTGGGCATTCTTTTGTCTTACTGGAACATAAGGAGGAATTTTAGGTAAATGACTTGTGTCACTATCATTTAAAACTATTTTCCTTTTTGGAGTGTTCCTTGGTGCTCCTTTTGGTGCTTTCAGATACCTGTTAGGTTGCTGAGTCGACTTTTCAACGAACTCGGCTTTCCTTCTCAGATTTCTTCTAGCCCTAGCATTCAGAGTGGTCGTAGCCTGTTCTTTCTTCCACTTCTAACGATTGCTATGCGCAATCCTGACATTCATCCATCGTTCTTGCTCTTGTTTATATTGCTGAGAAAGTATCTTTCTGATGGCTTTGTAGCCAATGCCATTTCGAGCACCTTTTGCTTTCTGAGATCTCCTCTCAGCAGCTTCACTATTCTCTGGATCATTATTTCTTCCGAAAAATGGTACATTGGGAAAATCGCCAGCTCCTACAATTTTTCCTTTCCTAGAGACATAGCACTGTGGGTGATTGCACTTTTTAGTGCATAGTTTCTTTTCAGAAACCTTTTCCACAGTTTTCTTGGGGACTTGTTTTTCCCTCAACGGTTTGGTCGCTACAGTTTTACCTTTGTCAGCAACCTTAGCTTTCTGACCAATGCTATAGGTTGTTTGGGAACTACTTTGTTGACCACTAACAAACGTCAACCTTTCATCACTCATTTTCATAGGAGTAGAATTGTTTGTTTGTGTGTCAAGCCCAAGTCCTCCCTTTTCTGACGGATCTCTTAGGTAAGAGTGTACTTCAGTGAGAGTGTCACTTGCTTTAGCATAGGATTGGAAAGATAATTCTTTCTTCTTTAGTTCCTCATTCTCAGAAAGAAGTTTTTCACACTTCTTCTAGAGCAACTCCATAGCCTTTGAATGCAACTTGCTGGTCACGTCTATCTGTGCCTTTAGGAATGCATTTTCTGCATCCTTAGTGTCAGAAAGTCGTTGTAAATGTGAACACTCGCTCTCAAGAGATTCTTTTTCTGTTTCAAGAATTTTGGTCCTAGATCGAGCAACCAAGAATTCTCTTTCATAAAGATCTAACTCCCTTCTGAGATGTTCTAGATCCTTGATTCCTTCTTCATGACTCTCATAATTAATGAACCGTGAAATGTTGGTTACCTCATCATCAGCCATAAGACATGGCTCAAGGTTAGAGTAATGTGGGTATATTTTCTCAGCAACTCCACACATTTCATTCTTCCTTTGACCAAAGTCAAATACTTCGTGAGTGTAAGCACACAATTCTGGTTACGATAACTTTGACTCATCAGAATCGTCGTCGTCAGAATCTGAATCAAGGTCAAGTGCATCCAGTTGGATTTTGATCTTCTTTCTTTCTTTAGAAAGCATAGCTCTCTGGTTTCTCTTGATGTTTCTCCAATCCTTTTTGTCACCTGTCTTGAGCTTGTTCAGAACAGAACAGTCCCGTTTGAAGTGACCAGGTTTCTAACAATAGAAACAGATATCGTTTATGATTTCTATTACCTCAGTACTTGATGCTTTCTGACCAGGTTTATTCAGAGAGTTGGTCAATTGCATATTCTTGTACTGGTGATAGTTAGGGCCTAGATGCTTTTTTCAGCTTTTCTTTGGCTTTTCTTCTCTCAATCTCCTTTCTAACGTATTTGCTCATTTTCTTTACTGCAAGAGCTTCTTCGTCAGTGGATTCTTTGGTAATCTTCCTCTCAGAAGTACCTTGTGTTACTAGAGCAACACTGTAAGCTTGCTGATCAGCTAGTTGTTCTCTCTCTGAGAAGTTTCATAGTTGACAGTAGCTAGATGAGAGAATAATTCTGTTGGAGTGATGTTTGGCATTCCTTGGTTGAAATAAAAGTACTTAGTATGTTCCCAGTTGTGATTTAAGCTCCTTACGATAGTCTTCACCTTTTCGGCATTAGAATATCTTTCACTTTCACCAAGTGCAGCCATTTCACTTATCAACGTTGTAAACCCAAAATCAAGTTCTTCAGGGGTTTCTGAAGGCCCTTGTTTAAAATTCTGGAATTATAATTTCAGAACTTCGAACTTGTTTTCCTTGGTTTTCTGAGAGCCGGCACAAATTTGTTCAACTAGTTGCCAGGCCTCTTTCGCAGCTTTTGTACACCACAGTTTACACTGTATGTGGTCTGGAGTAGAACGAATAAAGATGTTTCGAGCTTGACCATCCAGTCTATCTCTTGAAATCTTCCGAGGTCCAGAGATATCTTGGTTTTTCTTCCAAAGCAATCTGACCAGTAGCTCTCCCACTTGTAGAAGTTTCTGAAGTGCAGGTTCTTCTGGCAGAATCTTCATCTCTTCCATCACAGACATCAGTGACTATCTTTGCTTGCTGAATGACTATAGGGTCATTCTTTATAACTTTGATCATTTCGTCACTGGTGGCTTCCAGATGGAGCATCATATTGTTCCTCCATTTTTCATAGTTCTTTGGCATGAGAACTGTAGCGTCACCCAAAGACATCCTGCAGGATAAAACTTAACAAACAGATCAAGTGCAGGGGTTAAGCGATTAGTGAGCATTTATCTAGGATCTAGGTTCAGTGTAGAAGGCTTGGGAACCTCCTGCCCTGATACCACTTGTTGTCCATATAACGGCAAAGTAAAAGACTATAGGGGGGGTGAATAGTCTTTTAAAACATTTGTCGATAAAACAGTTTCTTAGAAAGTTGGGTAACTTTTTTATACTTATAATCAGAATAGCGGAAGTCTTTCTGATAAGTGGACGTGCTGAGCAAGCAAGTGAAGTGTGTAAATTACTTTGCAAGTAAGTAAAGACAGAAAGTATGTGCAGAAAGTAAATAACAAAGTAGCTTTATAGTGGTATCTGAAGGTGGCATAATCCTTCAACTAATCCACTTCGACCTTTCTCAGTCCTAGAATCCACTAAGACAGATAATTGAGTTCACCTTACAAATATCTACTCTCGATTCCTAAATACACTAGGTTCCCAACCAAGTGTCCCCCCTGAGTTCTTCCCTGGCTTTCCCAGCCAAGTACTTCCTCTACTCAGAACCTTTCTTGGAGTTGTTCCTTAGTTTCCCAAACAAAGTACTTCCTCTACTCCACGCCTTTTCTGGTGTTAGTTAAGAAGGGTTTGTCAGATTGGTAGATTAATAACTTCCACAGTTATGTAATACTACCTTCTAGAACAAGAGTCACTTAACACACTTGGACAGTGTGTGGTGATATGTTCTTTTCTAACCCAAGTCTATGTTCTTTGTTCAGGAGAATGAATCTCTTATCAAGTCGCAACAGTGCTTCAATTCAACTCCTTCACAACAGATATAGCTTGTTAAGGATTATGACACTTAGAACTTTCGTGCTACTTAGAATCAAGAGCTTGGTCGCAACTGTAAGCTTTGAGTAAGTAGAGAAGGCTTGTTTTCAAGCATTCTAAGTAGTTATATTTATAGGTGAAAATCAAGCCGTTTGAATTACTATCCGTTAAGCTATTTGAGATTCAAACTACAAACAATCTGTTGATAGTACTACAGAACTTTTGTCTCTTTGTTCAAAGATAAAGCTTTTGGTCAGTGAGTTCTGCAATAGCATTAAATACACTGTACTATCTTTTGTCCTGTTGTGCCAGCGGAACTATGCACGCTGTCTGAGGCTGTGCATGTTGTTATCAGAAACTCCAAGCCTTTCAGAAACTAAGGAAAACATTGTTTCTTCCAGAAACATTGTTTTCACTATGTTATCTTTTGCATATGGTTTCTGACGCACAATTCCTTAGTCTTCGGTAATCTTGTGCAGTCTTCATATCTTCAGATAGTTGAGCTCTTTCTGCTGGATGTTTTCTGCTTGGTCTTCTTTAAAGAAATAAAATTACATTCAGAGACCTAACATCCTATACAAGATTGACTAGACTAATCCTACTCAGTATACATTCTCTTTTACAATTTTCAAGTGAACCAAGAGTACTAGATACCTTGCTGAACTAAAGTAAGTCATTATGGTGTACTGATTAAAACTAGACAAATATTTCCTAACATGTCCGTCGCTATTTAGCGACGGATAATATCCGTTGCTAATTAGAGACGGATTATTCTATGCGTCTCTAAATAGCGACGGATAATCTATCCGTCGCTATGTTTTGTTGACTATTGAATTTATTTTAAACAAAATGAAGTAATTTAACGACGGATAGATTATCCGATGCTAAAAAAGTAATTTAAAAAAGAAAACTAAATAAACTAACAACGGATAGGCTATCCGTCGCAATATAGTTAAGGATAGGCCATCCGTCGTTAACTGGTATTGAAATGGGTAAATCGCCCTTCTTCTTCCCCAAAACATTCTGCTTCTTTTCTGTTCTCCTTCATCCCCATTTTCGCCCAAATCCAGCTTCGATCAAAACTCGACCATTCCTTCGAAGCTCGTTCAACAAGGAACTCGGGTGGCCCTTCAATTTCATCCTTCTTCGGCTATTTTTCCCGTAATTGAAGGAATTAGTCTAAAACCCTTACTTTTCTAAATTTGGGATTTTTGCTAATTTCGAGCAATTTTATGTTTTTAGACACATCTACTAGCTAGTTTAGCTTATATTAAGTAGTGGGTTAAGCTTGAGGTTATGCAATTGATCGATTTATTGTGAAATTGATTTGTTAGTATCACGTAAGAATGTTTGTAAGTATGTATGGTATTTAATTGTTGTTTGTAGTAGGATTAGTGAGATTTGGTTGAGTTTTTGGAGACCATTTAGATTTAGTGATTTTGGTGGTTGTAGTATAATTGGCTCGTATTAACTTAGAAAGAATTACTACTGTTTTAATTTATAATTCGTAATTGTAATGGAAATTTGAAATTTATAAAAAAAAATAATTTAAACATAAAATGCATGTAATTCATGAAATTTGGAACGTATTATAATTAACAATGCAATTATAGCCAGGAATTGGAATTGAGTTAAAATTCAATACGTAATGCGTATAGTTATAAATCTAATAAATTCAGACGTGTCAGGTTAATCATTCAATGAATCCCGATCATTCATGGATGTACTTTCGTACTCTTAATGGCAGTATTCAATCTAGTTTTGTGGAAGGGGTTGAAGCCTTCATTGCATTTGTGATGACACAAACGGCTTGTGTAAGCAGGGGGTTGATAAAGTGCCCTTGCAAATTGAACAAATGTAGAAAACGTAATGAATTCGTGCCTCAATATGAGGTATGGAATCATCATGGTGAGGAAGCAACACCGTTCATGTCATATGATCAATTTAGGCAGCGTGGAAGAAAGAGAAAAAACAAGTATCTTAGCGGTCAAAGTACATCTAAATATGATGCTTTTCATGATCGAGTCGAAGAAATGGTGTTTAATGCTGCCAGCCCAGAGTTTATGGACACTAGTACCACTGGAACCTAGGGTGATGTGGAGGAGCCACTGAATCCTAAGGATCAGGCATTCTTTGACTTGTTGGAATTAGCGAAGAAGCCGATTTGGTCGGGGTGTAAGAAGCACACCGAGTTGTCTTTATTGTCTCGGCTAATGAGTTGTAAGGCCGAGGCTGGCCAATCTGAAGTGAGCTTCAATAACACCGTACAACTGTTATCGGAGTGTTGCCCAGAACCAAACCTAGTACCCACCAACTTTTACCAAGCGAAGAAAAAGATGCGGGGGTTGGGGTTGTCCGGATATGTGCAAGATCTATTGGGGGGAGGATATAGATCTACTGAAGTGCAAGTTCGGTGGTAAGGACCGCTACAAGCGTTCACTACAAAAAAATCCGGGTTTAGGGACGGATAACCACCCCCCCCCCCCCCCCGGATTCATCCCTAATCCGTTAGGGACGGATAGAGACGCCCGTCCTTAAAACGGGCATCTCTAACCAAATAGGACGGATATTTTATCCGTCTCTAAATTTAGGGTCGGATATAATCCGTCCCTAATTCTGCATTGTTTTATTTTTTTTATTTTTTATTTTTTTCTGTTTTTCACATTTCACCTGTTTTACACTCAATATAGTCGTAGATAATATACCCGAAAGTGATAAAATTGCATTAATTAAAATAGAGATTCGATA
Organism: Plantago major; assembly: GCA_026545765.1. Taxonomy (NCBI): domain Eukaryota; kingdom Viridiplantae; phylum Streptophyta; class Magnoliopsida; order Lamiales; family Plantaginaceae; genus Plantago; species Plantago major. Next base: position 45,318,743 of record CM048840.1, read on the forward strand.
AAATATCCGAACAGAAGACTAATATCCGAACATAAGACTAAATATCCGAACAAGATGAGATAGTGTGAAAGTATGTAGCTAGAACAACATAAGTACATGAGCATTTAAGAACCGGGAGGAGGCGGTGGTTGTTGGTTCGCACCGAACATCTGCTGTGCCATCTCATCCATCCGACGAGTGATACGATCTTGATTCTCTAGCAGTTGATCGATCGTTTGCGTGAGAGGATTCATCAGCTCATTGACCTGCTCTTGTGTGTAGAAATCACCCCGTGATGAGGATGCCTGAGACACCGAGAAGCTATCACCCGTCAATACAGGGCCCAAACTGCCGATCCCATACACTCGACCCTTAGCATCCATCGGGTTCTTGCTCTCAAACTGTGAGCTCATGACCGTCGATTATCCTCTCCTCCATGATCCGCTCCACCTCAGTCTGCAATAGTGTAGTGCATACGAAATGAGATACAGTTTTAGGAAGATACGCTCGATATATAATATACACAAATGCAAATGTGAACCTTAACAAAGAAACGTACCCCAATTAGCTCGGCCCTAGGATCAGTCCAGATGCCATTCTTTATTTTTGCCTTCTTGATGTGGTGAAGAGCAGTAGTGGGCTCCCCAGCATGGAGCTGAAGAACATGCAAACAAGTAGTAAGTTGTTAGAAATGAAAGCAAAAAATATATGTACAAATCATATTCCAAGTTATAAATAACATATATACTAACCGATATCTGGCGGTCTGTAACAACAGCCCGCGACCCATAATGATGGCTGGAGCTGCCCGTACCATCTCGCACCTCAGTCAACCAATTCACTCTGTTCTTCTCCGCCATGTCCCTGACAAAGGGATCCCTCCAGTACTCCTGCCAAAGTGCCCACTCATCATCCCCCATGAACTGCGGCTTTACCCAGCGATTTTCATGTTGTTAACCATCCTCTTATAGCACTCTGATCCAACAGTCTCGAAAACAGGCCACAGTTGTGGAATCAGGGCATTGGGAATGAAGTAGTACTTCTACAACATTTCCATAAGAAGTAGAAATTACACAAGGTTAATGAAAGTAGTAATTTAAAGATAAACCCAAGTACAGTGGCTAACATACCACGAAATTAGCACAACAAGTTCAGTAATGGTGACGAACATATCACCCAAGTACAGTGGCTAACATACCACTCAATCAGCACAACAAGTCAAAGAACAGTGACTAACATATCACCCAAGTACAGTGGCTAACATACCACGAAATCAGCACAACAAGTTCAGTAATGGTGACTAACATATCACCCAAGTATAGTGGCTAACATACCACGGGATAAAGCATTGTAACATTTAAGCTTACCCGCATCTCATCAAAGTAATGGTGCTTCATCCGGTCCGGGAGTGTAGACCACTTCTCGCCTCCTTCACCCGGCTTCTCCCTCCTGAGCCTTATAATCTTACCAAGATTTATGTGGCCAAAACCTGTTATAAATGAGACAGACATGAAACAAAAATTCTTAGTAAATTCATGTGACATTTACTAATTATCTGAAGTTATATTCTACAAATGCATAATACTTACTTCTCCCCGTTCGGGAACAACACCGGCTTACCATTCCAAGTAGCATCGGGTATCATAATGGTGTAGAGACACCCTTCAGAGGATAAGTCACCAAACATGGGTGACGTCCCCATGCTCGAGCCAAAGGGAGTCTCAGGAACCTGTGACTGGCTGCTCCCGCCAATGTCATAGCCGCCCGAAGGGCTACCCACTGCACTGCCCGTACCAGAACCACCACCAGTATCACTAGACACCGGAGGACGGTATGTGGACCTCTTCTGCCGCGGCATCTGCAAAAGCATACAACAAGTGTTAGTAAGAAAGATGAGATGAATTGGCAGGTAAAACATATACAATTGACACATAATAAAGCATATATAACAACAAGTGTTAGTAAGAAAGATGAGATGAATTGGCATGCATGTAAAACATATATATTTAACACATCAAGAAGATTAAAAAGTTGAGTTAATCAAGAACCACTAGTATACACATACCCTCGTCGTCCTCGCCCGTGGTTAAGTCTACATATTGGTCTTCGTGCAACTCAATGTACTCATCAGGAGTATGTACAACATTTCTCGCTGTTTCATAATCCATGAACGGTATTGATTCCTCACCATGATAACACCATACCTCATACTCAGCTACGAACCCTGATGAGCTCAAATTATACTCTAAAAAGCAATTAGAGAATAAGCTGTAGTTGTAGACTAAAGCCTAACTCAGGATCGATTTCTAGGGAATTAACCAGGTTATGTAGCAGTGAGAGTAAACAGATACTTGCGAGTAATAATCTGATTGATGGTTTAGTTATACCTTTAACTAGTTTAATTAAAGCTAAGATAACGATTAACAATGAGAGAAAGATGAATATAGTAGACAGATCCAATTATGCTAATTCGAACTAGGGATAGCACTCATATTTGTCACACGGTCATTGTACAGAAAATCAATCAATTCGATTCAACCAATTGTTCTTAGAAGATATTATACTGGAGAAATTGTGAGTCGTCAATTCACGATCCTTAAACATGAACAATATAGAGAATTTAATACGGACTTATCGAATTGAATGTTTTTATGAAGATTTAATACGAGAGTAACCTATATGAGTGATTTGACAAACCCTAGAACGAATATGCATAATCTTCACATACTACTGTATTCAAAGGTGTTTAGCTACTCATAATTGATGATTGCATGCAAAGATTCATGGTAATAATCATATGAAACATAGATGCAAAGAATTGTAAAGAACAAAGCAATTGAGAAATCAATACCAATAATCTTGATGAATCAAATCAATGAATAACCAAGCTCCAAAGATGTCTCATTGTCAATGTATGTCTCTAGGAGATTTTTTCTCAAAACTAGGTTAAAAGAAGTCTGAATGAATAGGAATCCAAAATCTAATCTAATAAGGAAATTAAAATTAATTCTGCGTCGCTCACCGCGGCGGAAGAAATAGCTTGCGAGCCTTCTTAATCGTGACCAGATATCCAACTCAGAAATCTGGCCATGAAGCTTCAATCTTCAAACAAAGACTTCACTCAGAAATCTCACCGCGGCGAGCCATGCTGGAACTGCTAATGCCAAGCTCGAAAAATCTCGTCGCGGCGGACTGATTTCCTCGCCGTGGCGAGCCAAGCTAACCAGCTTGTCTTCAAACGGCTCAAAAGACACAAATTTCTACAAAACACAAACAAAACACCAAAGCGTAAAAACGAACTAAACAGACTACAAAACTAAAGACAAAGACTCACAAAGATCGCTAAAAAAGACCAAATGAGACGTTAGAATATTGTCTCATCAAAATCCCCAAACCGAACCTTTGCTTGTCCCCGAGCAAACACACAACCTGAACACACTAGACTCTAAACAATGTAGACAAACAAAGAGTCAAATTCCCAAGCGACCGAATCTACCATTGAAAACATTAAATTCACAATATGCAAAATTTTGTTCTCAACCTAACCTTGGCAGAAATAGTAGGCAGGTAATCAGACACGATAGTTTCTCAAGTAAATAACAATTAAGCGTAACCAAATAGTCCCTCACTGGTGTATAAAGTGTATCACTCACTCTCATGGAAGTATCTATATAGGGTATAGCTCAAAAAATAAACTGGGAAGATGACTTTCGTCACAAGGATGCCTCAAATATCTTATGCTATTGTACTCGTCTCATTGAGTCAAAAGGGACTTTGGCACATGATGTATTCCTCCAAAAATTTCGAAAAACTGGAATTGCTCCCTTCATCCATTGCAAAACAACATCAAATCTCATAATGCTTCACTGAATTCAGTGCATGGCCACCTGGGCTCTTTTAATCTCAATTTTTTGCAGGTGTCTGTTTTACCGAAAGTCCACACTTTTGTGCGTGTTAGTTTCGTATACGTGCCATCAACCCTCGCGGACATATGGCTTTTAAAGGCCACGCCGGTATATAGGTAGTATTTGAAACACGCCTAACACGACTAACGGTGACCAATGAAGACCATAGATCCACCCCGAGATTCAAATATCATAAGTTAAGGGAACAGTAGACAGATTTCCGCAGCACAATTATAACGGCTCATAACATCCAAAGTGAACAATCCTCTCCCCAAACTAGTTCGACAGAACGGGGAAAAATAAAATCCGCAAGTAAAGCATGCCGTTCGTCATCCCCAACGAAACTAAGTACACATAAGTATGAAAAGGCGCAAGTAATACATAAAAACTTGCACATCCTAGGAGATCACACAATAGCAGGTGCCGGTACAATATTTTTTCTTCGGCTAGGCTCCTCACAGGCTTTTGGACTACAGGGCTAACCAGACTTGCTATTTACAAGAGAAACGACAGATCTTTTCCAGACTGATAAAAAAGAGTCTTAATACTCTCTTCTTAGTGAGCAAAATATACTTGTCGTAGCACGCCCCTAAACCAAATAAAATAGAGGATTAGAATATTTTATAGTATCCCTTCTTCCTAATAATTCTACCTCTCCAACTTATTTTAGTGAGTCTACTTTAACTTCTTTTTCGACTGAAAGGTATTTAAATAAAAGATGTTGGATTTCATAGTCAAGTTTGAAATCTATGCCTAAGTCTAGGACATACTCTCCACTTTACTCTATAAGATGGGTATACTAGAAACACGTACACCTACTTAGCCTAAATTATCGAGGGCAACATTTACCTCTTGTCCTTTTCACAATCGGTTTTGTTTGCATACAAAACAATAAGAAACAATTCGTAGATTATAGAAAACACCCAGGCAAGATATTTCATTTTTAATATTAGGGGGACAATTCTGGGCAATTTTAGTCATTGTATTTATTTAAAGCTAAAGCGTGAAACCAAAGTAGTGGTCCTTATTTCCTGGATATTAGACAAAACCCAAATCAGCTTTGTCTTAGTACCTATAGTTGTATCAAAAAAGCAGTAATTGTTCTATATACTATGTTACTGTAATCTACCTGGAAGAGACCTATCTATAAATAATACTCTATGATCCAAAACAAAGGAAAACCTACTTAATTTATTTGGGTTTTCTTACTTCTCTTCTTACGTGTAGTGGATAAGGGTGAAATAATAAAAAATATAATAAAGACCCATTCTAAATAGAAAATTTACCTTGCAGGATTAAAAGCCTACTACACTACTTCTAGTTAGACATTAAACAAAACGTAAGCAGCAAGAGAATTTACCATTCGCAATAGACGTTCGACTTGGTAATTGACTCAGACTCACCAAAAGAGAAAATAAAAGTACTAACATCTGTACTGGACTCAACTGAAAAGGAGATATAAAACTAGCACATAAAGGAGGCTAACCTACCACCACAGTCACATAAAAAAAATAAAAAATATGAACAGAGTATGAAATAGAGTACAAAATGTCAAAAATAGAGTACAAAACGAGACAACTTTAGCTAAAGATATAGTCGACCACCTCCCTAAACCTAAACAAGTGCTAGTCCCTAGCAATGAATAGTGTAAGAACGACTGTATAGAATGACTAACCATAGTGTTGGTCCAGATAACGGCAAAGTAAAAGACTAGAGGGGGGGGGGGGTTGAATAGTCTTTTAAAACTTTTGTCGATAAAAACAATTTCTCAGATATCTGTGTAGATATCTGATACTTAGATTCAGAGCGCGGAAGACTTAAGATAGATAAGTGCAGAAACAGTTAAAGTGTGTGTGTGTGTGTTGCTGAAATGTATGTACAGAAAAGTAAATAACACAGCAAGTATAGTGGTATTTGGAGGTGGCGTAATCCTCCAACTAATCCACTTCGGTCTTCCAAAGACCTAGAATTCACTAGAATAGATAATTGAGGTCACCTTACAAATATCCTATTCTAAGATTCCTTAAACAAATGGTTCCCAACCAAATGTTCCCCCTGAGTTGTTCCCCGGCTTTCACAACCAAGTACTTCCTGTACTCAGAAACCTTTTTGAGCTATTCCCTAGCTTCCCAAGCTAAGTACTTCCTGTGCTCAATAACCTTGGAGTTATTCCTTAGTTTCTCAAACTAAGTACTTCCTATACTCCACGCCAGTGATGGTGTTGGTTTTGGTTTGAGTTGTCAGATGAGCTTCTTTAATAACTTTTCAGTTAATCAGATAGCTTTGAGAATCAAGTATACTTAATACACTTTGCAATGTATGGTATCTTGTTCTTTTTACTAACCCAAGTCTATGATAATTGTTCAAGAGAATGAATCTCAGATACTTGATCTTTCGATTCAACTCTTTCACAAATAGCAGTGCTTGTTTAGGATAAGGACACTTAGAACTTTAGTACTACTTAAGATCAGGAGCTTTGGTCGCAACAGAAAGCTTTGAGGATAAGTAGTTTGCTTGAGAGAATATGTTCGTGTAAATGTTGTTCAGTAAGTTCTGTGTCTCTAAGGTTCAGCGTGTCTTCTCAAGCAGTCTAAGTGTTGATATTTATAGATGAATTTGAGTGCCGTTGAATAGTATCCGTTAGGCTTAAATCAAATTCAAACTATTGATATCTGTGTATAGTACTGTAGCAGGTTTGTCTTCTTCTTCAGAAGGTACCGTTGCTTTTGTTCAGACATCTATGTCCGTGCATTAAATGCATTGTACTATACTTTTGTCTGTGAGTGCCAACGGAACTATGCTTTGTATCAGAGACTTAACTTTATCAGTTTTCTCTGAGTTTTAGCACGTCCTTACCTTTAACTTCAGATACCACTTTTATTGAAACAACTTTGTTTGCAATATATATTTCTTTATCAGAAATGTGGTTTAAAGCTCAAGGTATCTGAGTGTAGATATTTGTGGACACTTTCCTTGTTTTCCAGATGGACCTCTTGACTTCTCAGATATCTCTTGTGACATGATTTGTTTAGCAATCATTCGCGTCTTCAAGAAATCTGGCCAAGGTATCTGCAAAACTATTTCAGTAATCTTGTGCAGTTTCTTCAAATCTTCAATGTCGTTGAACTTGTTCTGCTTGGATGTCTTCTTCTTGGTCTTCTCTTCATAAAATAAAAATTACATTTTGAGACCTAACATCCTATACAAGATTAGCTAGACTATCATACTTAGTGGGTTTCCTCTTTTACAATGTTCAAGTGAACCAAGAGTACTAATCACCTTTCTGAGACTAAGATAAGTCATCATGTTGCTGATCAAAATCTAAACAGATATTTCTAACAAAATATCTAACAAATTTCCCCCTTTTTGACCAGCCAACGATGACTATCTGACCTATTACAAATCTGGATGAGTGAACAATCCAACACCTAATCATTTCTTAAGATTTTTCAATTCATTCAATTAAGTGCAGAAAGTAAACATCAACCAAATCACAAGGTGTGATCTTTGCTGACAAGTTATCTTTTATAGAATACTATCTGAGAGTAAGTTCTTCAGATAAGTTACAAAGAACGATTACAGATAACTTCAATACATAAAACAAGTTTAGCTCAGTCAGCAAAAATACAAAAAAAAAAATTAGTAAATTAGGACAACAGGAGTAGCCAAGCTCCAAGTAAACATCCTAATAGACTAGTCTTCAACTCTTCAAGTCTTTAACAGTAGTTCTATGGATCAGTCTGCAAATTTCCTATCTCCAAACCTTTTGATGTCATCAGAATAATCATAGAGAAGTGTTCTGACGAGCATCTCAGTGTCTCTGGAAAATCCACAGACCTCTTTGTAGGTTTTGGTAGGATTTTTCTTGACAAAATGTTTGACCCACAGATACTTTCCCCACTTCCAGGCATGCTCTATTCTTATATCTGAAAGCTTGAAATATTCGTAGATAATCCTCAGATATCTGATGTCACCCTTGTATTGATCTTCAGTTAGATAGAACGACTCATAGGGTTCCACAGCGAATCTTGCTCTTGTGCCTGTTCCTGTGATATTGATTCATGCACATCATCGGCTTTCCATATGGACATTCATCGAGAGATCCTTTCTCATGGCTTGATTCTCTTGACAACTTCAAAATCCAACGAGCTTTAATGTGATTGGTGTTGATCAAGGTTGGCTTATCTTTTCTCCATGCCATAAGTTGTTTATGGATTGGTTAAAATCTTGAATTTACCGAGATGCTTAAGTTCCAGAATCCAATAGCCATTTTTCTGATTGATGCACCTGTAGACAGAGGAATCATTGTCATTCTTCACATACTCTATTTTGGCTTCTTCTGGCCTGAGTGGAAGTTGACTTTGTCTTTGCTTTCGACTCGATCTGTTCCTTCTGTCTTGAATTCTCTTTGGGGTTGTTGCTTGAAGAACCACCTGGATAGACTTGGTATTTCGGAGGGTGTTTTAGTGCTAGGGCTTTGCGGCTATGGGCTCGATTAGGCTTTCAATTTTCCTTTTACGTGAAGAGAAGCTTCATCTTTATCGCTTCCTCATCATCATCAAGATTAAATATTGTGAGAGTTTTGACCTTCTTCATTGCCGGGGACTTGATTTGGCCTTCTTCTTTTCTTCGAAGATTCATTAATCCCTTTAACTTTGTCTTCTCCTTGGAGCCTTGGTACTCCTTGGAGGTTTACGTGCCAGGCCCTTGTTATCATTGTAGTTCCTTGAAGGGTTTTGGGAAGCGGCTACTATTTGAAAAGCGACTTGGCTTGAGGAGGGTTCATTGATTACGAGTGGTGGTGGGAAGTTTTCATGTTTCTTCTTCCTCTCGAGCGCTTTTGACTCTAGATTTCTTCTTGTTTTCTTCTCCTTCTTCCCATTCCCCGACTTTGAGGTCCAGTTGTACACTCTATCCCCTTAGTCATTGTTGGTGACTCGGTCTCATAAAAGAATGCGGAGAGAGTCAAATGCCCTTGTAAATAATTGTGGCGGTGACCAACTTCAAGTTCTTTGAGCTCTGATTTTGCTTGATAAGTCTATTGTCCTTATCGGTGAGCTCTTGATGGCCTAGGATGGCATCTGCTTTTCCAGCAGTGTAACTTGCCTCTTGGAAAGCTTTTTCAGCTAAAGACGCATCATCGTCCCTTATCATTCCCAGATCTTTCTGAGCAATGACTATGCTAGTTGTTCTCTGAGTGACGAGCTCAATGAACTTTTTCATTTCAGAGGGGATGGAGGCAATTACTTCCTTGTTCTGTGAAGACATCTCCTTTTTCAGATGAGCCCGTACTTGGTATCTGTTCATGTATTCATGGGAGTGGACATTTGGCAGTTTGCTGAAAGTTTCAGGAGCAATCAGTTTCCTTTTCAAGTGTGAAACCGCTAGATGTTCATTGCGGTGCTCTGCCAAAGTCTTGTCTTCTTCATCATCTGAGTAATCCGCCCAGTGATCTTCATCCTCTTGGACATTCTCATCGATTGTGTTGAGTCCAGCAACCATCTCAGAGATTAGTTTCTTCCCTTTTTGGGAGGACGATGGTACTTCTTTTGAAGATGATGCAGCCTTAGCATCATGCTTAATTTCAGATACTTCTTCAGTATTGAGTTCTTTGGTGATGGCATTTACAGCATCTTGTAGCTCTTTAACCTCAGAGTAAGCAATCATCTCTTGCAGATATTGATCTTGTAGTTGGTCAAGCTTGTCTCTGGATTTAGCTATCTGGTCTTCCAGTTGAAGATGGAGCTGTTGTTCTTCTTCCAGCTTATGCGAGTTGGCGATTCGATTGAGTATTCAACAATTTCTGAGCGATTTCCTCAGAATCCTCAACTACTTGTTCAGTAATAACCTTTTGTTGGGAAGATGGATGAGTTGACTTTTGAGGAGATGGAGACGGAGATTTCTGTGCTTTCCTCTCAGTTTGCTTTTCAGCAGTTGAGGCATGATTTCTTTGTGAAATTCCTCCGGTCCCTGGTGTAGGGGCATCATCATCATCCTTTTTGTCTGTGTCATCCTTTTGGTGATGGTCAGTGGGAGGTTCACCGAAGTCGTTTTCGTTTATCTATTCCTCCTCATCATCTTCAGATACAAGATTGATCACTTCAGGAATAGTGATCTTCTGCCCCATTAACCTCTTCTTGTTCAGAAGGTATAAATTGCGATGCAGGGCGTAATTGGCTTGAATGCCATCTGTAATCTTGTCGACCATCTGCACGATCAAAGGCTTGTATCAAGCGTCGCTACTTCTCGGAGAAATCCTTATGCAATAGAGTCGCATGGTATCTTTGCTCGGTAGGAACATTGCATGGATATCGTCTCAAGTCAAGAGCTCGTGCTCGTCGGTTGGTTGATCTGTGATTCTCAATATTTCGTAGAGATCGAGCACCTTAACCTTTGCCATTTCTTGAAGCATTGAATATGCTTTGGCGGGTTTGAGCTTTGAAGAAGGAAGTAGGTCCTTTTCTCATCATTGGGAACTGCTTTGCACTCGTTTGAGCTGAAAGAAAGAGTTTTGAGTGAGCTTCAAAACTTTTGTAGATATCTGAGTAGAAGTGTAGTTTAGTTTTGAGTTACGAGTAAGTACTTGAGCTCGAGAGACTTGTGCTCTTGAGACAATTGGTGTCTCAGATATCTTGTTGTGAGGTGGAGACTTGGAAGTCTGGTCCTCATCAACCTTTCTTTCTTGAACTTCCTCAATAGGAAGCTCAGAGTCATTTTTCTCAGAAACTTTCTCAGTTTCTGGTATTCTATCATGTGATGTTGCCTTGGGAGCTTCATCAATTTCCATTGATGCAGGGGATGTCGCAACTTTTTCCCTTTGCATTTCTACTTCTGAATGAGCCTGTAAGTAGAAAGTATTGAATATTTTAGAAGAAGTTTAAGATAACCCATGATGAAGAATACTTATCACTGATTTTTCATGTACCTTCATGCTAGAAGGCTCAATGATGTGTTCTTGAAACCTTGGGTCTGGGTTCGTCTCTGGCATTTCTGCCTTATCTTCCTCTTTCTCAGTTGGAGCCTGTTAGAAACATTTACTTTAAATGATTAAGCACATAGACAAATGACTGAAAAGTGTTATCTTAAGAATCAATTATCACACGTAGTGCTCGATTTCTTAATAGGCGAGGTTGGGGTAACCTCCTTCTCGCTTCGAGGCAAGCTTTTCCTTCCTCTTGTTTACGTGTTTTAACTCAACTGTAACAAAGAATTTTTATATAAGTAACAAGATATACAAGCATAAAATTTTTCACAAGGTAGGAGTTAAACCATTCAGCTACCTGAGCATTGTCAGGCTGATTGGTCTCTGGAACTTGTGACCCTTTTATACTTTGGCCTTCTTGTTCCAGTACAGCTTCTTTGTTTGAAGTTTTAGTTACTTCACACCTTTCCTGAGTGTGCAACTCAGTTGCCTCCCCTGGTTGATCATACTGAGTGGATGTCTCAGTTTGATCCCTCTTGTCGAGTTGGGGAACCTGCTCTTTTGCAGGATTTTCTTCAGCATGTTGTAATGCTGGTAATTCGAAATGGAGTTCATTTACCATTTCATCAACCACTAGTGGATGTTGTGGTTGTTGTGTTTGTGGTTATTGTGGTTGTCTGGAAGCAGAGGATCGGTCAGTAGAGTGTTCTTCCAGATTTTTAGATGTGGCATTTTCATCAGCATCTACCAGCACTAAATTACCACTCATCAGGGCTTCGTGAAGTTGTGCGTAAGAAATGTTCCCTGATGATGTGTTTGCACCAACAACCTTTGCTATAGGTGCTTGTTCAGCAACCTAAGGTGTAGGTTCTTCTTCAGAAACCTTATCACCAGTTACTGTTACAGTAACCTTAGCCCTCTTTGTTCTTTCTAGGACTTGAGAGATGACTAGTTCATCATCTTCATCGTCAGAGCTCTCATCAGCATTGGGAACTGATTGGTCCATTACTCCTGCGATTTCTACAGATGAGGCTTGGTGCTTTTCACCTGTTTTGGCAGCATTAATAAGTTCATCAGCAAGGCATTCTGCATTAGTCGCAACATTTCTGAACGCACTTTCTCTTGCTGAGTCTACTTGTTCAGTAGTTGATGACTCTTTTGCAGCATTGATGAGTTAATCTGCCTTTATCAGTTCATCGGCAAGGCCTGCAGATATCTGAGAATCGACAACCTCAATGGGTGTGTCTTCTGATTTGCCAGCAGCCTTCTTTCTTGAAGTTCTGGGCTTCTTGGTCGCAACCTTTTCTTCAGATACCTATTCAGACTTTCGCTTCTTAGAACCTTTCTGAGACCCAGTAACCTTTTTCATCATGTTTGTATACTCATATTTGTAGAGTAGTTCTTTATGGCTATTTCAAATTCGTCTCTCGAGCTCAATGCCAAGCTTCTCCAAAGAAGTAGCATATCTTCGCACCATAGCCTCATGGCCTTTGGCTCAGCTAGTCCTTTGGCAATCTTAGGCTCGAAGCCTTGAATCTTCTTCACAAACATCATGAAGGCGTACTTTCGCCAATTAAAAGGGTTTTCCAGCCTTTTGTCTTATTGATTCAGCAAGAACATCATGATCCATCGTTCTTGGCTTATCTGGTCAGCACCTCCTTGTAGACCATCAAAGCATCTGTGAAGAATGCAACCCAATACATCCCAATGAACCATCAGATGTCTGGTTCGGATGTCAGCAAGCTTGAACTCAGTGGGTGTATCTGATTTTTCAAGATCACACGCCATGCATACAATTGTTTAACACCTTCAAGGAGATCATCATCCTTGGTATTTATTTCAAAATCCTTTCCAAGATTTTGAAACTCAAACAACTTACAGAAAGTTGTTAAGTCCAGAAGGATTTCCTTTCCTTGGACTGAGGTTTTAACAGACACTATTGCAGTGCCTTCAGAAACACAGGAAATTATCCTGGAGTTGTTGTAGAATTCCAACACATCGAGTGATGAAATTCCACTTGGGCGAGCAGATAGAAAACCCTTGATTTGTGCCTTTTCAAGCATGTCAAGAATCAGCTTTCTGTCGGCTTGGTTCTCTATTGCAGCCGTGAGGTATTCCTCAACCATGGCACCACCCCAAATCATTCTGTGATTTGAAGTCCAATGGTCAGGATTAAAATCTCCTACCAGTCGGTTGTTCACAATAACCAACTCTGGTGCTTGCTTTTCAGCAGTACCAGCGGAGGATTGAGATTTGTGTGGAAGAATTCTTTGGGGCCATCTCTTTATATAGTGTAGGGAATTTGGATTGGTGTTTGAAAGAGATTTGATTCAGTAATTCTTTGCAGAAAAACTTAATCTTGATTTGCAGAGATTGTAGAAGGTTTGCAGAGAATCAAGAGAAGGTTTTGCTATTTTTGTGTAAGTCGGAATTTTGGATTAGGCGAAAGTGATTTCTTTTGCCAAAATCCTATATATAACAATAGAATCTCAGACAAATACATACAAATTGATTTTACGTATGCGTATTCGTGATTTGCAAGCGTGAGCAATAGCTGATTCGGCATTAAATGCAAAGTGGGCTTTGTCGAATTTTTACATCCACTATTTCTCGTGAATTAATTTCCATTATAGATCAAATGCTTAATTTCATCAAGGGTCACCATTGCTTCTTCAGGAATGATCACAATCAACAAGTGTAATTGTGCCCATTTAATGAATTTTGGCTATTAGCTATCTGAATCACGTTTTTGTATGACCAAGAACACTGTTTGCATTTGAATCTGTCTTATACTTAGGATTTTTCCAAGTTTTTCATCAAGATAGAAATAATGAATTTCAAGAGTAGTTATTGCAGATAGTTGTACTATTCTCCTTTGTGTTCCCGTTTATAGAGTGATTCGGATATCGAGTTCCGTCTCGTAGATCTTAAGTCTTTTTGCTCTTTAGCCTTTTGACTTACGGATACCCGTTCGATTTCTCTTTTCTCTTCTGGATGCGTTCGGATACCTCTTCTCTGGATGCCCGTTCCAGATTCCTGAACTTTTTCAGTTCATTGGTAGTTCCATTAGTCCAAGACTATGTCTTAAGGCTAAGAATCTACTTTCTTGTAGTAGCTTAGTGAAGATATCTGCAAGTTGGTCTTCAGTGCCAATCTTGAGTATCTCTATATTGCCTTTTTCAACATGGTCTCTGATGAAGTGATGTCTAACATCAATATGCTTTGTTCTGGCATGAAATTTAGGATTCTACGTAATCGCAATAGCACTTGTGTTGTCACAGTAAATGGGAGTTTTCTCTTCATCGAGTCCGTAGTCTTTAAGTTGTTGTTGTATCCACAAAATTTCTGTTGCACAACAACCAGCAGCAATATACTCAGCCTCTGTGGTAGAAGTTGCAATTGAGTTTTGCTTCTTGCTAAACCACGAGATAAGTCTAGTACCCAGAAACTGACAAGTTCCTGAGGTGCTTTTCCTATCAGCGATGATCCGGCATAATCAAATCGAGTACCCAGCTAAACTCAATCCGCTTTCTTTAGGATACCACAATCCTACATCTACTATACCTTTTACATACCTTAATATTTTCATAGCAATGTTGTAGTGTGTTTGCATCGGATTTGTCTGAAATCTAACACACACTCCAACGGCGTATTGAATATCAGGTCTACTTGCAGTGAGGTAAAGTAATGAACCTATCAATTTCCTATACTTATGTTCTTCAACACTCTTATCTGATTCAGTATAGGTCATTTTGGTTCCAATGCTCATAGGTATCTTAGCATTCTTTTCCGAAGGCTTAAGATTGAATTTTGTGAGCATATCTTTTGCATACTTTGTTTGACTAATGAATATTTCATCATTGAGTTGCTTGACTTGCAATCCTAGAAAATAATTCATTTCTCCCATCATGCTCATCTCAAACTTACTTTTCATGAGATTTGCAAAGTCATTACAAAGTTGCTTGTCCTTTGATCCAAATATAATGTCATCAACATATACTTGAACTAAGAGTAGTTTCCCATCATGATTTAAGGTAAATAAAGTTTTATCAACTTCACCTTTCTTGAAACCACTTTCCAGAAGGTATTTGGCCAAAGTGTCATACCATGCTCTTGGAGCCTGTTTCAGTCCATACAGAGCTTTCTGTAGTTTATAGACCATTCTACTTTCTGAGGAAACTTCAAAGCCAGGTGGTTGCTCAACATAAACTTCTTCTCCAAGTTCACCGTTCAAGAATGCACTTTTGACATCCATCTGATAAATTTTAAAATCTTTATGAGCTGCAAAGGCTAGAAAGAGTCTTATTGCATCCAATCTGGCAACTGGTGCATATGACTCATCAAAATCTAAGCCTTCAGTCTGGGTAAATCCCTTGGCAACCAATCTTGCTTTGTTTCTGGTTATTTCACCAGATTCATTCATTTTGTTTTTGAAAACCTATTTAGTTACAATCACAGATATTCCTTCCACAAATGGAACTAGTTTTCAGACTTTGTTTCTCTCAAATTGATCCAACTCTTCTTGCATTGCAGAGATCCAGTCTTGGTCTCCTAATGCTTCTTCTATATTTTTAGGTTCAATATTTGAGATGAAACATCCAAAGAGAGAATTAGCATTTTCAGCTATTGCTCTCCTAGTCCTAACACCTTGATTAATTGGTCCAATCACATCTTTTGCAGGATGATCCTTGATCCATCTCATCATAGGTTTAGTGCTAGTAGGATCAATATCCAAATGATTTGAATGTGAATCACTGGGATTTTGATTTGATACTTTTTCAGTATCTAAGACATTTTGCTCCTCAGAAGGGCAATTAATGTCTGACACTTGTTCAGTGTTTGAGCTATCTGGAACATGTCTTTTAGACAGATTATTTCAAGAGATAGCTTCATGATGAATATCTTGAGTTTCCATTTCTGGAAGTTTCATCGGAAATTCTTCATCATGTTTGTGAGTCATCTGGTTATTACTAGGCATATCAAGCTTTTCTACGTCAGAGTCATCCTCACTTTCCATAATGATGTTTCTCCTTTCTGAGGATTCTTCTTCAGAATCCCTCAACATTAGTTCTTTGAACCTTTCTGAGAGTTCATCATTAGGAGGTGTTTTCTTACTTCCTTCATAGAATACAACATGAACTGATTCTTCAATTTTCTTTGTTCTTTTGTTGTAAATTCTGTAGGCTTTGCTATTCGTGGAATAACCAAGAAATACACCTTCAACTGCCTTTGGTTGAAATGTTCTCAGATAATCTTTTCCATTGTTTAGAACAAAACATCTATAACCAAATACTCTCAGATGTTTGATATTAGGGGGTCTACCAACCAAGATTTCATAAGGGGTCTTGTCATGGTGTTTGTTTATCAAACATCTGCTCGAGTGTAGTGGTTTTATTTTCAACCCAATAAACTTCACTTATTTCAGTGTCAGCTAGCATCGTCCTTGTAGCTTCTTTAAGGGTTCTGTTTTTCCTTTCTGCAACACCATTTTGTTGAGGTGTTCTTACAGAGGAAAGTTGGTGTTGTATACCTTTGCAGGTACAAAACTCCTTTATGTACTGGTTGACAAACTCAGTACCATGGTCTGTTCTGATTGCAGATACCTTGTCATTTTTCATGACTTCAAGCTTTTTCAGCAAGTTTGGTATCTCCACCCTGGCATCAGATTTGTGTTTCAGAAATACAACCCAAGTGAATCTTGAGAAGTCATCTACAACAACCAGACCATATTTCTTTCCTGCATAACTAGTTACAGATGATTCAAAAAGATCCATATGTAGTAGTTGCAGTGGTCTAACACTAGAGTGTCTAGTTTTGGACTTGAAAGAGATCTTAGATTGTTTCCCCATCTGACAGGCAGAACAGATACCATCCTTTCTGAAAGATGTTTTGGGAAGGCCAACCACTAACTCTTTCTTGGCAAGTTTCTTCAGAGTTTTGAAGTTCAACTGACTCATTCTTTTGTGCCATAACCAGTGCTCTTCTGTGTGACCAGATTGACTCACCATGAGACATTCTTCAGTTGTGGCAGATGCCCAATCGGCAACATAAAGACTGCCTTTCCGCCGAGCAACCAAGACTGTCTGCTTTGACTCATTGTCAATTAGTTTGCAGTATTTTGCTTTGAATTTTACAGTAAAACCTTTGTCTGCAAACTGGCTCATGCTAAATAGATTATATTTCAAATCCTTAACATGTAATACGTCAGTGATTGTTAATGTTCCCAATTTGACGTTTCCAAATCCCAGAGAGGGATTTAATTCTCCTCCAGCAAATCTAATATCTGGTCCTGTGTTGCAAGCTTTGTAATCGACCAGATTTGCTTTGTCTCCTGTCATGTGCTTTCCGCATCCACTATCAAATAGCCATTGTGCTTTAGTCCAGGAAGCATTCTGCACACAACAGGGAACAGGAGATTAGGTTCTCAATTTACAGTTGGAACCATCAGGACTAAACAATCTTCCAATAGGAATCCATTTTTGAATGAATTTCCTTGGAACATTCTTTTGTCTGATAGGAACATAAGGAGGAATTCTAATTGAATGATTATCATTATTAAGAATTATTTTCTTCCTTGGTGTGTTCCTAGGTGCTCCATTTGGTGCTTTCAGATACCTGTCAGGTTTCTGAGTTTGCTTTTCAAAGAACTTAGCTTTCTCGCTGATTTCTTCTAGCCCTGGCATTCAGATTTTCAGTGGCTTGATTCAACTTCCACTTCTGATAATTGCTTTGAGCAATTCTAGCCTTTAGCCATCGTTCTTGCTCCTGTTTGTTTTCATGAGCAAGTTGTTTCCCGATGCCTTTATAGCCAATACCGTTTCGAGCACTTGAAGCTATCTGAGATCTTTTCTCAGCAGCTTTGCTAGTCTCTGGTTGGTCCAATTTCTTTCCAGAAAAAGTGACATGGGAGAATTTGTCAGCTCCTGCAATTCTACCCTTTTGAGAGATATAGCACTGTGGGTGTTTACACTTTTCAGTGTTGTGTTTCTTTTCAGAGACGTGCCCAAAAGTTTTGTTTTTGACTTGTTTTTCCCACAAAGGTTTAGTCGCAACTGCCTTTCCTTTGTCAACAATCTTCGTCTTCTGACCGATACTATAGATTGCATGGGAACCATCTTGCTGAGTACTTACAAATGTTCTTCTTTCCTCACTCTTATTCAGAGTGATAGAACAATCTGTCTGTGTATTCAGCCCAAGTCCTTTCTTTTCTGAAGGATCTCTCAAATAAGATTGTACTTCAGTAAGAGTGTCACTAGCTTTGCCATAAGGTTGAAAAGATAATTCTTTCTTTTCGAGTTCCTTGTTCTCAGAAAGAAGATCTTCATATTTCTTTCGTAATTCAGCCATTGCTTCTTTATGTGACTTTTCAGTCTCAGATATCTGAGCTTTGAGAAATGCATTTTCAGCATCCTTTTTCTCAGATATCTTAACTAATTGAGAATTTTCCTTTGCAAGAGAATTCTTTTCTTCTTCAAGATTTTCGGCTCTAGATCGGATCATTAGAAATTCTCTTTCATAGATGTCAAGTTCTTTCCTGAGATTTTCTAGATCTTTTATTTCTTCTTCATCACTTTCATAAGTATAACAAGAAGTATGTGTTACCTCATCAGCCATAAGACAGATTTCTATGTTGGAGATGTCCGACCCAATTTCAAAGAACTCCACACATTTCATTCTTCTTGAGGCCGAAGTCGATTATATCATGAGTAACTCCACATAATTCTGGTGATGGTAAGGTTGAGTCATCTGAATTGTCATCTTCAGAATCTGTCTCAACGTCTAGAGCATCCAGTTGAGTTTGGATTTTCTTTCTTTCTTCAGTTAATAAAGCTTTCTGTCTTCTTCTGAAGATTCTTCTATCTTTCTTGTCACCTGTCCTTAGTTTGTTGAAGGCAGGACAATCCTTCTTGAAGTGACCAGGTTTCTGACAATAGAAATAGACATCGTTTCCAATTTCTACTTCCTCAGTACATGATGCTTTCTGAGCTGGCTTGTTCAGCGAGCTTTGCATATTTTTGTACTGGTGATAGTTTGAGCCTAGATGCTTTTTCAGCTTCTCTTTGGCTTTTCTTCTCTCAATTTCTCGACTGACATATTTGCTCATTTGCTTTGCAGCAAGAGCATCCTCAGTCCCTTCCTTGCTTTTCTTCTTTTCAGAAGTTCCTTGAGCAACTAGAGCAATATTCTGCAACTTTTCAGTTGTTTGTTCTCTTTGTGTTGTCTCATAATCAACCGTAGCAAGATGTGAGAAGAGTTCCACTGGAGTGATATTTGGCATTTCTTGGTTAAAATAAAAGAATTTAGTATGCTCCCAGTTGTGGTTAAGACTTCTGACAATAGTCTTAATCTTTTCTGACTGGGAGTATCTGTTGCTTTCCCCAAGTGCTGCCATATCACTCATGAGAGTGGTAAATCTGAAATCAAGTTCTTCTAGAGTTTCAGTGGGTCCTTGTTTGAAATTTTGAAATTTCAACTTGAGAACTTCGAACTTGTTTTCTTTGGTTTTCTCAGTTCCGGCACAGATTTCTTCAATCAGTTGCCAGGCAACTTTCGCCGTTTTAGCACCCCACAGTTTACACTGTATGTGCTCAGGTGTCGATCTGATGATGATATTACGAGCTTGACCATCTAGACGATTTCTCTTGGCATCTTCCGATGTCCAGAGTTCTCTGGGCTTTTGTTCGTAAATAACTTGACTAGTAGATCTCCCACTTGTTGACGTATCAGTTTGTGAAGATCCTTCGCTTTGATCTCTGTCTCAACCATTGGAAACATCCATGACTTGTTGAAGTTGTTGAATGACTATTGGGCCGTTCTTTATCACTTCGATCATTTCGTCACTTATGGCTTCAAGGTGGAGCATCATGTTATTTTTCCATTTCTCGTAGTTCTCTGGTTTGAGAACGGGTGCATCACTCAGAGACATTCCTGCACACTTAACACACAAATTAAATAGTCCTCGAAAATGGACAAAGTTCCTTCACCTATCTGGGGATCTAGGTTCAAGTCTGGTAGGCTTGTGAACCACCGCTCGATACCACTTGTTGGTCCAGATAACGGCAAAGTAAAAGACTAGAGGGGGGTGAATAGTCTTTAAAACTTTTGTCGATAAAACTATTTCTCGATATCCGTAGATATCTCGATACTTAGATTCAGAGCGGAAGACTTAAGATAGATAAGTGCGAAATGCTTAAAGTGTGTGTGTGTGTGTTGAAATGTAAGTACATAAAATTAAATAACACAGTTAAGTAGTGGTATCTGAGGTGGCGTAATCCTCCAACTAATCCACTTGTCTTCCAAAGACCTAGAATTCACTAGAATAGATAATTGAGGTCACCTTACAAAATCCTATTCTAAGATTCCTTAAACAAATGGTTCCCAACCAAATGTTCCCCTGAGTTGTTCCCGGCTTTCACACCAAGTACTTCTCAGACTCGAAACCTTTTGAGCTATTCCTAGCTTCCCAAGCTAAGTACTTCTGTGCTCAATAACCTTGAGTTATTCCTTAGTTTCTCAAACTAAGTACTTCCATACTCCACGCCGGTGATGGTGTTGGTTTTGGTTTGAGTTGTCGGATGAGCTTCTTTAATAACTTTTCGCTTAATCGATAGCTCGTGAATCAAGTATACTTAATACACTTTGCAATGTATGGTATCTTGTTCTTTTTACTAACCCAAGTCTATGATAATTGTTCAAGAGGATGAATCTCGGATACTTGATCTTCGATTCAACTCTTTCACAAATAGCGTTTTGTTTAGGATCGTGACACTTAGAACTTTAGTACTACTTAAGATCGTGAGCTTTGGTCAATGTAAAGCTTTGAGGATAAGTAGTTTGCTTGAGAGAATATGTTCGTGTAAATGTTGTTCAGTAAGTTCTGTGTCTCTAAGGTTCAGTGTGTCTTCTCAAGCAGTCTAAGTGTTGATATTTATAGATGAATTTGAATGCCGTTGAATAGTATCCGTTAGGCTTAAATCAAATTCAAACTATTGATATCTCGTATAATCTTTATGGAGGTTTGTCTTCTTCTTCAGAAGGTACCGTTGCTTTTGTTCAGACATCTATGTCCGTGCATTAAATGCATTGTACTATACTTTTTGTCCTGTAGTGCCAACGGAACTATGCTTTGTATCAGAGACGTAACTTTATCAGTTTTCTCTGAGTTTTAGTACGTCATTACCTTTAACTTCAGATACCACTTTTATTGAAACAACTTTGTTTGCAATATATATTTCTTTATCAGAAATGTGGTTTAAAGCTCAAGGTATCTGAGTGTAGATATCTGTGGACACTTTCCTTGTTTTCCAGATGGACATCTTGACTTCTCAGATATCTCTTGTGACATGATTTGTTTAGCAATCATTCGCGTCTTCAAGAAATCTGGCCAAGGTATCTGCAAAACTATTTCAGTAATCTTGTGCAGTTTCTTCAAATCTTCAATGTCGTTGAACTTGTTCTGCTTGGATGTCTTCTTCTTGGTCTTCTCTTCATAAAATAAAAATTACATTTTGAGACCTAACATCCTATACAAGATTAGCTAAACTATCATACGTAGTGGGTTTCCTCTTTTACAATGTTCAAGTGAACCAAGAGTACTAATCACCTTTCTGAGACTAAGATAAGTCATCATGTTGCTGATCAAAATCTAAACAGATATTTCTAACAAAATATCTAACAAATTTCCTAACACATAGTGTTGTCTCAGCAGGCGTGATCAGGCGGATCCAGAAGGGCACCACCGAAGTGCTGCTTCCAGAAATCCTGCTGCACCTTCCATAGTGCCTCCTGTCTCTCCAAGTGCTTGAGCTCCCGCTGCTCCCTAGCCACAGCTCTCCTCTCTCTCTCCTCCTATCGCCGGTAGTGACCCTTAATACGGGAGTACTGGTCCTCGATCCGGGCATATTGTGTTCCTGCAAACTCATGAAATCAGGCTGATCCGTCAAGTAGTCTTTGAAAGTCGAGGGACCAGTGGAGGTGGAGCGATCGCTGCAAAGATCATCGACGCCCCTGATAGGGGTGGGATGACGGTCGAGGATGACTCTGGCGCTAGCTGATTTCAGAGCTCCTTTGGGTTTCTCGGAGCCCTGAATACCGGGAACATTGAAGGACCGGCAGATGTTGGTAATAAGGCATGGAAAACCGAGGAGACTGCCTTTAGCCTTCCGGGACTGAGCCTCCGCAATAATGATGTCTAGGGCGTCAACAAATTCCCCTTCCATGATTGCTCGAATGAGGCGGGCTGTGGGAGGGGTAAAGGTGGTAAAATGTGAGTTGGGGCTCAGATTATACTGTACGAGATGTTGCCAGAGGCGAATATCTGGCTGGAGGAAGTGGGTGGCTATGGTGGTTTTGGTCCTGTGGTCCTCCGGATCGGTACCAAGTAGAAGGACGAACTCGGCTAAGTCCCTATCAAACTGCCGGTTGTGAAAGTTTTACCAGCCGTCAGACCGTCTTCGTCTTGGAACACCTAGATCAGAGGAATTCCTGGATACTCCCAGGTGAGAACTGGACCCTGACGCCACGATGTCATCACCCCATCAGCCAAGTCGTGGAGACTGATGTAGAACTTCCGAACGACTTGGTCACAGTGGCAATCACATCAAGAGCGTGCCCCAGCCTAAGTATTTGATCGTGGCCCAGACTCTGGCATAGACGGCATCCTCCAGCTCCTCAAGAGAAAATTCCCGCTCTGTCCATGCCTTCCTGGGCTCCATAAAGTTTGCTTCCATAAAAGCCCTCGCCTCCGCGGACAGATGGGAGAACTCATCGACTGGACCGCTTTGACCTGCCGCGCTACTGGATTCGCCTCTATGGCGTTTACTTCCTGTGGCTCTGCGAGACATAGTGCCTGCGAGGAAGGTGTTAGCGTAGAACAATGGGGGTAGAAGACTACCTCCGCAAACCTATTCATGATCAAAGAGCCAGAAGCACAAAAGAGCAAGGAATAGGGGATAACGCAAAATTCCCCAAACCAACTAAAGATTCAATATCATGGCCAATGCAAGATCCACATCATAGCAAAAGAGAGATAAGATGGCAGGAATTGTCAAAAACGGGCAAGCAATGCACAAAATTGGAAGACACAAGGAAATTCCAAAATCAACGAGTACGGAATCCATGCATCGATCAAAATCGAACTACTACACCCAAGCAATTACAACTAAAGACGATCAACCAAATAATTCAAGTAGACTCGAGAAAAATAGGAAGAAAGAAGTTCAAGCTAAATTACCTTGTGAATTCGAAGAGTTGGATGGATAAAGCACAAAACGGAGCAAAAATCGAAGAGAGGGGGAAAAACCCGTTACATTGCAACAAGAATGGGGGAATTTGGTGGAGAATTGAGGGAGAAAGTGAGTTTTGATTGAAGAGAAGAAGGAGACGGGAAGTTAATGGGGGGGGGGTCGGTGAGGAAGAAGTAGAAGAGAAAAAAATTTAAAAAAAAACTAGCTACAATGGAAGGTGTGCTTAATGCGAAGTTTTTACGAAACAATGATCGCTTTTTGTTTTTTTCTTTTCAAGAAGAGAAGTCTCGCCATGCGAAAATTCTGAACAAAAACACAGGAAGGAAGAGACAATCGCCGCGGTGAAGCAAAAGGCTCGCCGCGGCGAAAATTTAAGAAACAAAAACTGGGGAAGAGAAGAGACGCTCGCTGCGGCAAAGCAAAAGGCTCGCCGCGGCAAAAATTTACGAATGCACAGAAAGGAACAGTGAGACCACCTCGCCGCGGCGAGAGCAAATTTTTTCGAAAAAAAATTTACTTGCACTGTTCAACCTCGCGTCGCAAGATCAAACCTCCAAGCCTCAGCTAGAGTTTACGAGTTTCCTCGTATGAGTGCAAAGGTCCCACTTTCCAGAGACAAAATAAAACTGAAAACAAGCAAACACATAAACAAATAGTCTAACAATGTGAAATAACAAGCAAGTGTACGGAATGAAAATTCAGTCTAAATGAATGGAAAAAACAAAAAGGGGGCTTTTGTTTATAGTCGTTAGCTCGACTTCTTCATGTTGGGGCTAATTGAGCTTGAGGTTACCAGCCTCCTCTGTCCCCATGGTCACTCGTGAGCGAGAGTAGGTGTAGAGTGGACCGGTGTGTGCTGCAATGTAATTCCTGGTGTGAACCTGTGCGGGAGAATATGATGTGGTGACAGCTTGTAACTCGCGGTTCTCACCGCGAACCTGGATAGTACATGTACGGCCATAAAGATCGACTATCATGCGAGTAGCCTTGATGAATGGGCACCCAAGAAGCAGCATGTCCTTGTCCATCTCTTTGATCTTCATCTGCAGTGACTCAACAACCACGAAATCAGTCATAAACACATCACCTCCAATGGTTACTGGGACATCTTCAACAACTCCCATGCATTTGCTTCGAGTACCATTAGCCATGGTCACAAAGCATCTTCTCGATTGTAGACCCTTCAGGTTGAGTTCCTCATAAGTTTCGAATGTCATCAAGTTAACTGCAGCTCCAGTATCAATAATACCTGTAACCTCAGAAGAACTGCCCATCCCGACAACCAAATCGAAACTGCTTGCATCACTAATGCTCTTCTCTTCCTTTTGGATCATTTGAGTTGGTCCTGCATTCTCCTTCTCTTCTGGAATCACTGGACCAGATGTTATCACCCTTCTTACTTCCTGTGCTGGTGTTGCCTCAACTTGGGGAACCACCTTATCATGGTTACAAGTGCAAGTCGTAATAACAGTCTTAACTACTCCTGGCTTGTCAAAAACTACCTCCACAGCAAGTATTCTGTTATTCTCGACAATCGCAGGGAGTTTACCCTTCTCTCTTTGCTGGAAGGCGCCTACTAAATCACCAAGAGTCTTCCCCAACCTCTTTTGCAATTGCTCAATATTTTCAAACCTCTGGTCGTTCTTGGCATGATTCCGCTGTGCTTCTGCCCAGAACCTCTATGATCTCTCCATGTGAGCTCTAATCTCCTGATCAGCGTTTCGTGGTGCACTAGTAGGCGGAGCTAAATCTCTTTGAGCTTCGCTTGACCGAGCTCATTGAACTGGAACTCTTTGTCGGAACTGTGGTGCATTCTCATGGAAGTTACCTCCATAGGATAAATTGGAACGGTCGGGGTTGAAAGGTTGCACCTTAGTGGCGCCTGCATTCATTCCCAGATTTGGTTCCCAACCACCACGCTGCCTGTTTTGCATCCAGCAAATGATCTCCGGAGTTGGGTTCTCCCCTATAATCTCAAGAAGTCTACACATACTAGCACCATGCCTGAAATTACCACATAGATTTCACCTCTCGTTAACCGGATCCACTGGTGCAGGGATAGTGCCAAGCATCCTCATCTCCTTAATCTATTCGGCCAATTCAATAGTATTGGGGCCTGGTGTTTGCTCCACGGCTTTAACTTCAGCTCTCCTTGGTCGGCCTCTAGTTCCCTTAAGCTGGGAGATGGCGGCAAGCTTCTGAAAAGCCGCATTCAATGCAGCCGGAGATGCCGTAACGATAGAGCCATCCACGGTCATATCCACCATGTTCTGTGCTTCCCAATCGAGTCCTTCATAGAACTTGTAGCATAAATCCATCTCACTCAACCTATGGTGAGGGCATTGAGAGAGAAAGTTCAGGAATCGCTCCCTGGCCTCGTAAAAGCTCTCATCAATCATCTGCATGAACTTCTCAATCTGCACCCGAAGCTGCCTAGTCCTCTCCGCCGGATAGAACTTGTTCATAAAGGCCCTGTATAGATCATCCCAAGTAGCCAGAGAGCCTTCAGGTTGATTCAACAGCCAGCTCTTTGCTTTATCCTGCATACACATGGGAAATACCTTCTTCCTGATTTCATCGAAAAGCATCGAGCCCACAGTGAGCAAAGACCCCTCGAACTCCTTGAGAAACCGGATAACGTCCTCATTAGCCATCCCATAATACTTGGGCATGTCATGGAAGTGATGAGACTTGATCTCCATGTTCTAGCCTCGTTAGAGAGCACAACAGCTGATCCCCCAGCCTTAATTTCACCGGGCTGCATATAGTTCCCATAGGTAATCACAGGGGTCTGAACAGCATCATTGACTCTGGGGGTATTCTCGTTAGCGTCACCCATTTCAACAGCATTTAAGTTCTGTCTTCAAAGCTGATGGTAGTGTCTATCGATCTCAGGTACTAGAGGTTGCAAAGGTGTTCCTTGCGATCTTGTACCGGGCATAAACCTGCAAAGGTTCGTCTACAAAATCAAAAACCTCGAAAAACCTTAGTTTCTGTTAATGTAGAAATCGCAGGTAAGTAAAATAAAAACAAGTAAAATATTACACCCCGGCAGCGGCGCCAAATTTGATGAGCTCAAATTATACTCTAAAAAGCAATTAGAGAATAAGTTGTAGTTGTAGACTAAATCCTAACTCAGGATCGATTTCTAGGGAATTAATCAGGCTATGTAGCAGTGAAAGTAAACAGATACTTGCGAGTAATAATCTAATTGATGGTTTAGTTATACCTCTAACTAGTTTAATTAAAGCTAAGATAACGATTAACAATGAGAGAAAGATGAATACAGTAGCCAGATCCAATTATGCTAATTCGAACTAGGGATAGCACTCATATTTATCACACGGTCGTTGTACAGAAAATCAATCAATTCGATTCAACCAATTGTTCTTAGAAGATATTATACTGGAGAAATCGTGAGTCGTCAATTCACGATCCTTAAACATGAACAATATAGAGAATTTAATACGGACTTATCGAATTGAATGTTTTTATGAAGATTTAATACGAGAGTAACCTATATGAGTGATTTGACAAACCCTAGAACGAATATGCATAATCTTCACATACTACTGTATTCAAAGGTGTTTAGCTACTCATAATTGATGATTGCATGCAAAGATTCATGGTAATAATCATATGAAACATAGATGCAAAGAATTGTAAAGAACAAAGCAATTGAGAAATCAATACCAATAATCTTGATGAATCAAATCAATGAATAACCAAGCTCCAAAGATGTCTCAATGTCAATGTATGTCTCTAGGAGCTTTTTTCTCAAAACTAGGTTAAAAGAAGTATGAATGAATAGGAATCCAAAATCTAATCTAATATGGAAATTAAAATTAATTCTGCGTCATAGCAATGAGCCTTCTTAATCGATCAGATATCCATTTCAGAAATCTACACAAGTAGCTTCAATCTTCAAACAGAGCATCATCAGAAAATCTCGCCACGTGATCGATTTCCTCGCCACAAAGCCATGCTAACCAGCTTGTCTTCAAACGGCTCAAAAGACACAGATTTCTACAAAACACAAACAAAACACCAAAGCGTAAAAACAAACTAAAAAGACTACAAAACTAAAGACAAAGACTCACAAAGATCGCTAAAAAAGACCGAATGAGACGTTAGAATATTGTCTCATCAAACCCCTTACGTTTCAAGTGCTCGAGTACCGTTCTAGGAGGCAAAAATTGCTTATTCCTACATTTGTTCGCATTGCAAGGGTAGTTCATCATCCCCGACTCAAACAACTAGTCTGTGTAAGTCCAAAAGCAATGAAGGCTTCAACCCCTTCCACAAAACTAAATTCAATTCTGCCATTAACAGTGCGACGGTACATCCATGAACGATCGGGATTCATAATTCAACAATTAACCTGCGTCTTAATTTATTAGATTTAATAATGTATCGCATTACGTATTAAGTTTCATTACAACTAAAATTACATTCTTAATTATGATACGTTAAAAAATGGTAATGAATTACATGCATTTTACGATTACAATTCAATTTTCTAGTAGTTAAACTTCCATATATCAATTAGCATTACAAATTGTAGATGAAAATATTAGTAATTGTTTTTATTTTAATACTCCAAAATTATATTAAAATCACCAAAATCACCAAATTGTCTCAAAACACACAATTAAATCTTCATAATCCTATTACGTATACGATAATATCTAAGTAAATACTCTACATACTTACAATCATACTAACATCATACTAGCAATCCAATTTCACAATAAATATATCAATTTCACATCTCAAAGCTAACCCAATATGTAATATAAGCTAAATTATCTACTGCATACGTCCTATAAACATACAATTGATCAAACTAGTCGAAATTAACAAAACCCCCAAATTTTAAAAAGTAAGGGTTTTAGCCAAAATACCTTCAATTCCGGAGAAAATAGCGGATGAAAGTTGAAATTGATGCACAACCCGAGCTCCTTGTCCCACGAGCTTCGAAACGAGTCCAAGATTGGCCGGAATCGTCGAGATTTGGCCGGAAATGGCAAGTGGCGAATTTGAGAAAGAGGAGGAAGAAAGAAAAACAGTGAGCAAATGGGGGAGATCGATCCCCACTGCTCGCTGTATAAGGCTACTAGGGACGGATAGCTATCCGTCCCTAAATCTGTCCCTATTTAAGGACGGATAGCTATCCGTCCCTGACCCCCCCCTTTTTTCATTAAGTTTTTTCTTTTTTTTTATCTCGGTCAACTGTTTTATCCGTCCCTGTTGACGGATATCATAATCCGTCCCTATTTAGGGACGGACTAGAGACGGATACCGTAGTCCGTCCCTAAATCCACCGATTCGTCCCTAAATCCGGTTATTCTTGTAGTTACAAGGAGGGGGGCTTCAAAGAAACGCCAGGAGAAAAATCTCCCACATAAGAAAATGTGGTACTTCCCTCTAGCACCTCATTTAAACAGGTTGTACGCTTCAAGTGCTTGTGCCGATAAAATGCGGTGGCACAAGGAGAGAGTAATCCCGGAAGATGCAAAGGGTAGAATGGAGCATCCATCAGACTCACCCGCATGGAAAGAGTTTGACAAGACATATCCGAAGTTTACAGTCGAGTCTAGAAATGTACGATTGGGGCTCTGTACGGATGGTTTTAACCCATTTGGAAGTGAACGGAAGTACTCTTGTTGGCCAGTGATGCTCACACCATACAACCTGCCCCCCGGTGAGTGCATGAAGGAACCATTCATGTTCTTGACTGTGTTGGTACCTGGGCTATAAGATCCAGCACTGAAGCTGGATGTCTTCTTGCAACCCCTAATCAAGGAGCTGATTGAGTTGTGGGAGAAAGGTATCCCTACATATGATCTGTCGACCAATAAGAACTTTACCTTGAGAGCAGCACTACTGTGGACCGCGAGTGATTTTTCTATGTACTCCATGCTATTTGGATGGAAAACCGCCGGGAAATATGCCTGTCCACATTGTTTGGAGGACACTGATGCATTTAGACAGAAGGATAGCGGAAAGGAATCTTGGTTTGATTGTCATCGTAGGTTTCTACCAAGTAACCATCCGTTCTGGAAAAACAGGGATCAATTCAATAAAAACAAAGTAGAAAAGAAAGGCTCCCCAAGACGACTTACTGGTGCACAAATTCTTGCGGAGATTGATAGGCTGGGTCTTATGAAAGTGACTCAACTTGGGTTGGAGAAGCATAACAAGAAAATTAGCAACACATGTGGATGGAAGAAGAGAAGCATCTTCTAGGACTTTCCTTATTGGAGCAGTCTTCTTATACGTCACATGTTGGATTTCATGCACATTGAGAAGAATGTGTTCGAGAACTGCTTCAACACAATTTGTAACATTGTAGGAAAAACAAAGGATACCATCAAATCTAGAGCCGAGTTGGATACATGGTGTAAAAGGTTTGAGTTGACAAAGAGGAATGATGAAGGTAAGTGGCCCAAGGCATGCTACACAATTGACAATGAATCTAGGTCAATATTGTTTGATTAGGTGAAGGCATTGAAGTTCCCCGACAATTACGCCTCGAAATTGGAGCGGTGTGTGGATTTGAAGAAGACAAAGATGTTTGGGATGAAGAGCCACGACTGTCATGTGTTCATGGAGAGGCTTATCCCGGTTGCTTTTCGAGAACTGCTACCTAAACCTGTCTGGATTGCTCTCACCGAGCTGAGCTTATTTTTCAAGAATTTATGCACAACGGTGGTTTATGATCAAGTGTTAGCAAATCTTGAAAGCAACATACCATTTATTTTATGCAAGATCGAGCGTATCTTTCCACCGAGCTTCTTTGATTCTATGGAGCACTTGCCGGTTCACCTTCCACATGAATCGAGGCTTGCTGGACCGGTTCAGTATCGATGGATGTATCCATTCGAGAGGGGTGAAATAATTGCAATCATGTACTTAAAATGTCTGAATTTTCCCTAGTTACACTTTCTTACATGAATATGTATTACAGGTACTTAGGGAAATTGAAGAAATATGTCAAGAACAAAGGTAGACCTGAAGGATCAATTGCCAATGCGTACGTTCGAGAGGAAACTGCAACCTTCTGCTCCTATTACATTGAGGACCACGTCCCGACAAAGGCATCTTGGCCGTCTCGAAACGCAGACACATTCGAAGTTCAAGAGGATGATGACATTTCCATTTCAATTTTTAGGGTCTCAGGGAGACCTATGGGAGAAGCTAAGAAAGAATGTTTGACGGATAAGGAGCTGAAGGCAGCCCAATATTATGTCCTCGGTAATTGTGCTGAGGTTGACAAATATATAGTGATATTTACTGGGTGAGTACCTTTCTTATTAAAAGTAGCTAAAATTCAACTTTTAACTAAAATCCTAGCTAAAATTCATCATGTCCACAGCGTTTTCAAAGAGATTTGTCTGGAGAAGAATCCAATGATGGTAGAGGATACGCTTGAAGAACTCCTTGAAGAGAAGTTGGAATCAGAATTTCCAGATTGGTTCAGGGAGTATGTCCGAGATCCTTTCATCAACGTCACATGTCCTTACTTAAGCAGAGGGACCATACAGAAAGGTCTACACATTCTCATCTTACATAGTCAATGGACTTAGGTTCCACACGATTGACTCTAACACGACCATGACTACAAGCAATTCCTGGGTGTGTATCTGGGGGCAAGATGTAGGAGCAGCTGATTTGTATGATTTCTACGGGAAGCTGAAACGAATAGTGCGCCTTGAATATCCCGGTTTGCCCTTGAAAACAACCTTTTTTGTTTGGTGTTGACTGGTATGATCCTACTCCACTTGGTAGGAAGAAGAATGAGCAGTATGAAATGGTTGACATAAACCATAGGAGGAGGTAACGTACTAAGTACGAACCATTTATCTTGGCGACTCAAGCACGACAAGTGGTTTTTCTTAAATATCCAAGCAGAAAACGCGACAAGGCGGACTGGTTAGCTGCGATACCTATACATGCCCACAACAAAGTGGAGTATGATGAGAAAGAAGACTTAATTACCAACACATACCAAGAAGAGGTTGTCAATGAACAAGCAAAAAATCCTGTTGAGGCTCGTGATGAGTTCATAGAGCTACTCCTCTTGGACATGTATGTAGACTTAATCACATACGAGGACGCCGAGGGTATGTGAGTAGGGTAGATTATGTATATAACTAGTTAGTTGTTGATAATACCATGTATTTGTGATTTACACCGAGTCAAAATGTGTTAGTATACAACTACATGTAAAACATATATATACATTTGACTCATAGTAAATCACAAATACTTGGTATTATCATCAACTAACTATATATATATATATATATATATATATATATATATATATATATATATATATATATATATATATATATATATATATATATAGTTAGTTGATGATAATACCAAGTATTTGTGATTTACTATGAGTCAAATGTATATATATGTTTTACATGTAGTTGTATACTAACACATTTATCCTGTATTTGTTGCATGTTTTTTGCAGATGCCGCGACAAACGAAATCCACGTACCGTCCTCCCCCATGCAGTAGTTGACTGCTGGTAGACAGTTAAAGAGTAGTCGAGCAGGAGGGTTAAAGTCAGAGGAGCAGGAGGGTCATGATTGTCAGAGCAGCCGGTCTACAGTTCTTGAGATCCCACCGAGTTCAAGCAGGGGCTCGACATCGGTCTGGCGTAACTTACCAGATGACGGGTGTCCCTTCAACGAGATTGTGGACGGGGCTAAGTGGGATGGGAAGCTTGTGTTGTTCCCAAACGGTAGATCGAAGTAAGTATTATGCATTTGTATATAGAACTTAACTTAAATAAGATAATTTATGTCATATCATTGTTGTACTATACTAATTAATATTCGTTTCTTGTATCTTATACATTGATAACATGTTATGGCCTCCAGAGGCTAGCAATAAACTCAGTGAGATCATCAGGGGCAAGAGGGAGATGCCGGGGCAAGGGGGGGGCAAGAAGTGGTCGAAGATCTCGGACCGGCTAAAGCATGAGTACTTTAATGAGTTGCGGGCAAGTTGAAATCTGACATTCATTTATTTGTTATTATAATCGTTCTTTTAATGTGAGTGGTATGTTAGCCACTGTATGTGAGTGGTATGTTAGCCACTGAACTTGGGTGATATGTTAGTCACCACTGTGTTAGTAAATTTTAGGACAATGTGAGTGGTATGTTAGTCATTGAACTTGGGTGATATGTTAGTCGGTTAACGTTATGTTGTGTTTTCTTATTAAATTGATGTCTCGGTTAACGTTATGTAATTTGGATTTTGTGTGGAATTGGGAATGTAGAAAACATACTTCATTCCCAACCGATTGCTCCACCAGATATGGCCTGCATTCGAGACGCTGGGGTCAGATTTGTATAAGCATATGGTTAACGAAATGAAAAGAAAGGGCGTTAGGCCAGCATGGTGTGGACCGGAGGAGTGGGCGCTTTGGGAGCCTTGGCGGCGTCAGAAAGAAAATTATGCGGACGAGCAGAGAACCGGTTGACTGAGCCGTCTGATGGTACCGGGGTGGCCAGGCACCACTATGGGTCCCGAGCTGTTGTTACGGATCACGTTAAATCGGTAAGTGTACATATAATTTGTCAGTTTAGTCATACATGTGTTTTTTGTTTAATTTATACACCTTTAATGAGTTGCTAGCTTAATGTTTGCATATGTATGTTTTTCAGGTGTCGGATGGGGAGGAGAAGACCGCACTGGCGCTCTTTAAAAGAGCCAAGCTGAAGAACGGGAGATGGGTTGACAGCAAGTCCGAGGCTATTGCGGTATGCTAATTTTGGTTAAAGTTCATATTTGTGTAGTACAAGTTCTTTTGAAAAAACTATAACTCATGATATATGCACTTTACGATTTCAGGCTGAGGTGGAGAGGCAGCTCGCCGATGCGGGTGAGGAGCTGACAATTGAACAACAAAACACTATCTTCTTAGCCGTCAACCCAATGGACAGCAAAGGCAGAGTATATGGATTGGGGAGTTTCAGCCCTGTGGTGAATACTCCAAGCTACTCAACATCCCAGGAATCTAGAAATCAGCTTTTCACATAGGAGCAGGTCTCGGAGATGGTGCAGTCACAGGTTGCGGCACAGGTGGAGGCACATGCACAGGCACAAGCACAGTCACGGGCGGAGCTAGCTAGAGTTCAGGAGGATCACCGGCAGCAGCTGGAGTGTCTATCTAGACAACAACAGGAGGACCCAGCGTCTTCAGCAACAGATGCAGGCTTTCATGGCCACGTTCTATCACCAGCCACCCCGCCCGGTAGTTAGATTTGGACTTATGTTTTTTTGACTTCTTACTTTAAACTATATGTACGGATATATTTCATTTCATTATTTTGTCGAATGATTTTTGTTTAATTAAAACAATTTCATTATTCTGGATTTACTATCGGACATTTTATCAAAATGAAATAGGTGAAATATGAAAACAGGCATCAAAATTAAAAAAAAAAATTTAAAAACCTCGAAATTTAGCGACGGGTAACTAATCCGTCGCTAAACAGTGACGAAATTAGTGACGGAAAAACATTATCCGTCACTATTTAGCGATGGATAGTTATCCGTCGCTAAATTTCCAGTTAATTTAAAAAATTTAAAAAAGAAAAAAAAAGCCTTATCCGTCGCTAATTATCAACGGATAAACTATCCATCGCTAAATAGAGCATATTTTAATTTAAAAAAAGGAAAATACTGCTTTTTAGCGACGGATAAAATCCGTCTCTAAAAAGTTAATAGTCTATCCGTCGCTAAATCCATCGTTATTTAGCGATGGATAGATTATCCGTCGTTAGGATCATTGTGACGAAGAAAATGACGACGGCATTTTTATCCGTCGCTAAGTCCATCACTAGGAGCTTAGCGACGGATCGCTGCTTGTTTCGCGATGGATAAATCCGTCGCTAAACAGCAGAATTCTTGTAGTGCATTTCGCTCTTTTAGTCTCTCCATTTTTTGGCAGTGTCTATTTTACTGAATTCCGCAATTTTGTGCAAGCTGCTTTGGTATACATGCCATCAACCCTCACGGACATGTAGCTTTAAGGGCCACGCCGGTATGTGGGTAGTATCTGCACATGCCCAACACGAAAACGGTGATCGCAAGGACCATAGATCCATTCCGAGACTTTTAGTACCTTTGCTTTTTATGGTACTTTTCTTCTCTTTTTTTTTTTTTTTTTTTTGGTACCTTGATTTTTTCAGTACTTCTTTTCTCTTTTTTTTTTTAGAGAGAGAGAACACAACAGAGCAAAGCAACCACAACTTCCTTCTACTTCTCCTCCCCCAAACTTGTTAGTTTCACAGGATTTACATCTTCTCAGAATCCTCTTTAACTAAGCAGACTCACTCAGAGCATGAAAAACTTCTAGAACAACGTATATAAGTGAATCAAGAGATAAAAGAGAATAAGGAAGGAAAAGTATTCTAAGATTGCATCTTTATCTTTGTGTTACATGGCAAAAACTCATAAGTAGGTGCATGTAAAGTGTCTTGGTTCAAAATTAAGATGAATGATGAGTCGATTTTTACATCGTCTCATTTGGTCTTTTTTTACCGTCTTGTTGTCGTTCTTAAGTGTAGTTATAGTTTATTTTATTAGATTTTTGTTATGTTTTTGTGTTTTGTGTGTTTTGTAGGTGTTTGGTGAAATCGTAAGTCTAAAACAATGCATATTAATGCATTAATAGAAGCAAGGAAGTTCCAAGACCTCAAAGACAGTTGAAAACGGAGTCCAACGGTCGAAACGGAAGTGGATTCGGAGTTCGGATGGAGATTCTAGAGATGTTCGAGCGAAGATATGTGAAAGTGCAAACTTGGAGTAGTCCTAGTATTTTGGTCATAACTTTCGCATATGAACTCCGATTGACTTGATCTTGGTCTCCAGGCGTAGCTAAGACCAAGAGCTACATATTTCTCATATGAACTCCGAATTCCGAGGTTTGGACACTCAAAAGTGCAAAAAACCGTGGCTGGGAGCCCTGGCATATGCCAACAAGGCGTCTTGTTGGCATGCCCAATGGCGTGCAAAGGTTCAGCATAGCTACTTGGCGACGCCAGATATATCTGGCGATGCTAGGCGCAATCAAGCGCTAAGCGCCATTATACTCACAAGCGATTCCTATATATACCCAATTTTCGCGATTTTTCATCTGATTCTCATTATTTTTGTTCTATTCTCTTCTCAAAAACCCTAGACTTCATTCTTGGGCAATTCCTTCACCATCTTTGAGGAACTGAACCCGTTTTACATTGTAATTGCTCGTGATTATCAATTATCAATACATTAGCTATTATTCTATCGATTGATTTAGTGATTTCGTCATCCTCCGAGTGTAGTGACAGCCTCTTGGTAACAATTTCTCCTTTTTCATCATTTAATATTATTGATGTTGGATTGTTTAATTATTTATTGCCTATTGGTGATGAGCATGAGTAGCTAGACACCCCTTTTTGGGGTGGTGATGATTCAATGCATGCTAGTTAGGGTTTATGCAATTCAATAACATGTAAGTTGGGATTTACTCTGTGCCGTTTTGTTTAATTGCGTATGTAGTTATGTGTATTGTGTTTTACTGCCAAAATCACCAATGAATTATGCAACTAATCTTTCACACCAAAACGTCTAGAGATTGCTAATCCATTGGTTCGTTGCAAACACAATAACTACATTAGCTTGTTAATTGTAGCTTAGTGGAATTGACGCCTTCACTAATGCTATATTTTTTCTAGAACAAATTAAGTTAGCTCATTGTCATATTCCTTCGTACCTTATCTGATATAAGGTGTCTACCTAGAAAAGCCTAGAGTAGTGTAATAATCGTTAGGACGTGTCCCAGTGATAACTAGAGTAAATCGACATCGTTATTATTGCATCTATTCCTGCTAGCTAGCATCGATTATTCACTACCACTCTGTAATTTGATAACTTATCTTGATAAAATCGATATACTTGTGTTTGATTTCTTTGCGTTGAGAGTTAGAGTTAGAAAAGTAATTAGAATTCGCTGCCGAAGCAAAACAACCTTTTACTACTTTCCTGTTGATAATTATATTTTGTGAAAAGAAAAAAGCTTAGTTAAGTCATGAGAGACCAACCTCGGGGTGAACTTCACTGCACTACAAGTTTTCGTAGTGTTGTGAATTAACTCTTGGCTACAAACAAATTTAAAACATTGATTTGACACATCAAGTTTTTGGCGTCACTGCCGGGGACTTAACTCCTTTGTTAAGTTTACGAATTTTAATTTTCAAATGTATATATTAGTTAGTTTTTGTTTGTTGTTCTTTTTTCATTAGTATAGTTTGATTGGCGGAACTACTTTGGTTTCTTTTGTGTCTGTGCAGGAGCATATGGATTACTCGTATTGCTATGAGTGTGGATTGGACGGTCATGTTGCAGTGAATGGTGCAGATAGGTACCCGCTCTGTCATTTTCGACAGGTTTCTGGAGAGAAACTCGATAGAGCATGGTGTAGATTTAGGAGCTGTAGTAGATGCATCAAAACAATGGTTTAATATTGGGATAGCTCATGTGGAGTTTCTACAATAGTATAACAAGTGGTTGTCAGAGAACGGTGGATAGAGCCGCTGGTGGGTCAATCATGAGTTTTACTCCTCAACAACTTGAGGATTCGATCGAGGACTTGGTTGCCATGATCAGAGTATGCGGTGCTTCTTGGAGAAGAATCTGGAAACTGGGATAAACAGGAGGAGGAGAAATCTGACTCTGTAGTTGAACCGAATTCGGATACCACTACCACCACTAACACCGTACCTGAAGAAGAAACTTCCGTTTCAGTTGAAGGAGTTTGTGATATTTTAGACGATCAGTTGGTCATGGAGGAGGAGACATCCACCGATGTGATCGACGAAGAGACTGAACCACCCGTTTCTGACTATTTGGAGATGGAGCAGACACCTGATACCACCCAAATGATACCATCGGATTCAACTCTTGTTTCCCCACCTTCCAGTGATCTGTACATACCAGCCCCAACTCACACACGAGACTGGCCAGGGAGTTTCGACCCCCTTTGTCGTTTTTACTTCCCCCTGATTCCCTTAGTTTTATTTTAGTTTTTGATTTATTTAATTTTAGTTTACAGGGAATCATGAAAAACAGGAGGAGAGGAGCTAAGGATGGCTCCCAAATTGCTGAGTTTGGCGGTACGGATGCAAGGGATTCGTTCCCGTTCGATAATGGATTGCAGCTGCCACGCATTTCAGGGAAGTACATCTCCAGCTTTCTTTATTTCTAGCCTATTCGCTAGGGACCATCTCTAGTCTAGGTTTGGGGAGGGAGTTAACTTTCATGTACTTATCCATATATGTGTCTTTCGTTTGTGTCTTTTTCCCGTTTATGTGATTTTATGTAGTGTCTAAGTCTAACTCCCAAGTCGAGCGTCTATTGCATGTACTAAACCTGTTTAATGCTTGAGTTTTGATTGATCTCTGATTATTAGCAGTTGGCATGTTATAAATTTGTTAAGTTCGTTTATCCTGTAAATAGAAAGTTTGTTCTAGTTCTGTAGTCCAAAAGCATGTGAGCAAACCTTAGCCGATGAAAAAATGAAAAATTATTATGCCGGCAAATTTCTACTTGTGTGATTTTTCAGGAAGTGCAAACTCCCTTGTTTGCGCCTCATCATTCTCATGTGTACTCTATGTAAGTTAAGTATGACGAACGACATGTTTTTCATTCCTTATTTGCTCAAGCCAAACCCGTTCAAAGAACAGGTTTGGGGAGGAGGTTTCTGTGCACCATGTATGTATAAACGACTGGGATTTGCTTTTGTTCTCTCAAAAAATATTACAATAAGTCTCGGAATGTATCTATGGCACTTGTGCCACCGTTAGTCGTGTTGCGCACGTTTCAACTTGTAAAACCCCGACTTTCCATTAATCGTTTTATTTTTAATGTTAATTTTAGTTCCTTATTTAGTAGTGAATAACTTTCGTAGTGTTTAATTGGGGATAACCTAATTAATTATAGTTTGCTTAGAGTCCAAATTGAATTTGGGACTAGACATTTATCCTTCCGATTATACCCCTCCTCATCCTTATCAGCTCACGTTCAGTTCAATCGAATTCCTTCTTCTCAAATTCTTCTTCATTCCTGGTTTCACTTGAACCGGTCCCTATACCTAGCCTTCTCAACCCTGGCTGCCGCCATGTGCCACCACCTGCAGCTGAAATCAACCTCAATCAATTCATCATCACCATTATCTCCACCGTCCAAGCCGTCCTCAACGGTTGTCACCTCCCTTGCCGACCTAGACGGAAACCACCACCACCACAGCCGCTCATCACACCACCATACACGATCTTCCTGCTTCCTTCTCCCTCCCGCTGCGAACGAAGTCAGGTAGTCCTGTGAAAACCAAGTCGGATTGGGGCTTGGATCGAGAATAGAAAGAGTGCTTTGATTCGTTCGTGTTCTAGCTCGTTCGATTCGCTATAGGTAAGCGTTGTTCCTTCTCGTGTTTTAGTTTCTGGGATGGGTGTTTGAGTGTTGTTCGTGTTTATGTTGATTCGAATTTTTTCTTTCTTTTTTTTCTTCCTCTAGTCGACCTGCTCTGTTACTCTCTTGAGTCGACAGGCTTGCTTTTCTTTTTCCGCGTTTTCTGTACTGCTTGATTAGTTCAGTCGAGTTGCTAGTTGTCGTGCACTGTTTTCGCGCCTGCCAGTCTGTGTGCGTGACTTTATACTCGTCTGCTTTCTTCTTTAGTCAATTAGTGTTTGATTTGTCTGCCTGCGTGAGTAAAGTAATCGCTTGAGTCCTGGGTTCCTTTCTCCTTTGCTGATTCAGTCTGTGTGTGTGGTTGTCGACTGTTGTGTGAACCTAGCCTTTAGCTTAACAGAGGTATGTAGAATTTGACCTTCATTGTGGTCTCGTCCTTGTGTTGCTGTTCGATCCTTGCTTTCGTATTCCCAGTGTGTGTTGCTTCGTGTCTATGCTCATTCTTGCGGATTAGGTGAAACGGTACCTGGGTTATGTACGAAAATTGAGTTTAGGCTTATTCCAGCCTCAGTCTGCGAGTCTGACTTCTTCTTTTAATCGTCTGCTCCTGCTCCTGCTTCTCTTTCGCCAGATTATTCGTTGATGGATTTGTTAACAGAATTTGGTTTTAAATGATACTTAGCCAAAATATTGTTATAACTTGACTACATGTTTTGCTTTCTGGGGCATTTAATTTTATAAAATTATGATGCTTGTGCTACAGATCTGTTTGCTCTCTTGATTGAATTTCTTATTGCTTTGGTTTGTATGGATGCGACTGTTTTGAGATCTGGATATGATATAGTTGGTCTGATTGGTCTGAGTAGCACTGATTGTTACTGTAATTCTGTTTCTGAGCTCATGTTGTACGTTTAGTGGTTTATTGGGTTAGGTGTAGTTAACGTGGTGATGATTTGTTTATGTGCATATTCCAATGGGTTATTGGTTTTTGAGTGCTGAATCATAATTGTTGTAGTTCAGTCTGTGTGCTAGTGGCCGTGTTCGAACTGTGATATGTTGTGCCATGATGTGTTGCTATTGGTCTGTTCGTCTCTTCTTTACCTTGCTCTCTTGTTTTATTGCTTCATTGTTGTGTGGTTATGGACGGTCTAATGTTATGGTTCTGATATTGTAATTTTTTGATCGACTATGGAGATAGTAAATGATAAAGATCGGAGCTTTATGTAGTTTCTGTTGGATATTTCGTAGTTTAATTCATGATTGGATTTTTGATTAATGGATAATTCGGATTTGGGATTTTTAATTTTATTAATGATGTATGATTTGTTGCCTAATTGAGGATAAATGAGTGGTTTATTTAGTGTATTTGCTGTTTTGGGTTTTATGGTTTCCTGTGTCAGTAGTTTAATCATTTATTGGTTTTAGAATAAGTACCTAGCTGCCAATTGCCTGTTGTTCTTAAGTGCTCCGACTTTCTGATGCTTGTAGTTCTTTCTCTTTTGCCTGCTTATTATTTGGAGATTTGTATCTATCTGTCTTCAAGTTAGACTCTTAAACTTATATAATTGTTATGGATAAAATTGCTAATCTGTTAGGAAATTATATGCCTAGTTGATTCTACTCGTTTGTGGGGGGTTTAAGGGTATCGTAAATGTTTTGCGTAGATTTTAAGAAGTATTACCTCTTACCAGGATTTGCAGGTTTGCTTAGTTTACGAGGTCATCTCATCTAAGGTGAGTGTTCTACCCAAAAAGTATATGTATATTTGCGAAACTACAAGAAACTATTTTAATATTATATATATTGTATTGCATCTCACACATTGCGAAATTCATGAAATCAAAGTTCTGAAAATCTGCATCAAATCCTTTTCTCATGTTTCCGCTATCTAAAGACACATATATATATATATATATATATATATATATATGTATGTATGTATGTATGTATGTATATGATTTGATTCGATTAATTTGTTTTGCTTCGACCGATATATGCGCAATTAGTGGTGGGGGTTCCCGATTGGACATACTTGGGCAGTTGTGTCTGTCGAGTTGTTCATGAGGTGCCTCTGCTTACTATCCCGTGCCGCGAGGCAGAAGTCGCCGAGGTCATTAGGAGTAGTAATGTTCCACCCCTGTACCATGGCAGGGTATTCGTCTTCGATTCTTTTGGCAGACTTGCAATCTGTCCGGAGCGATAAAGGCTTGGATTGGGGTTATAAGGAGCGGCATCAACAGTTTATTCGATTCGTTATGTTCTTCAATTATTTTATATATTGATTCGTTTGATTAAGAAACTATACTTCGTTATTACATAATTCGTTGTTTACTTAGCACAAGAACCTCACTGAGTTTTTCTCACACTTGATTTGTTACCTTATAGATTTCAGAGTCTAGTGGAGGACCGAGTCGGGTAGACGTTCAGCAATTTGAGTGAAAGTGGGTTATAAATGGGATTTGTTTTGTAACTTTTATTAGCTGCTTGTAAAAATAGTGTTTTCGCAAGTCAACTGTTTAAATTTCAGCTTCTCAAAGCTTATATATTGTCTTCCTGTTATTAGTTTAACGCCCTTGTCTTTTTTAAAAGTTAGTGAAATTTTCGGGGCGTTACAGTTGGTATCAGAGCTTGAGTTTTTACTCGAGCTATACCGGGACATGATTTTCGGACCTTGGGTTGTGCGAGTGAGGTGTCTAAGTTGCTGAACATAGGTTGTGTCTTTGTGTTAACTGGTTCTCGAGTTATAGTCTTGTGAATAAGCTATGAAAGTGATTGACATAGGAATACTCAATTTGATTTGCTTGACATATGTGATTCTAATTTTCTCGTCTCTTATGAACGGAATGTTATCTGCTTGTGTTGTGTGGCCGGTCGTTGCATGTTATCTGTTATCATCTAGTGGCCCAATATTTTACTAGAGTTAGTATAAATCACTTGTAGGCGGCCGACTACATAATGATTCGTACTAACTAGAGTTAATAGAGGATCACTATTTGATTATATGCTTAGATACTTGCGATTTCACTTAATTCGAGTTTTGTAGCTGATCGTTGCATGTACTGAAAATGGATTTCTGGTGGTTTATGTGGCTAAATTTTCTTCCTCCCTGTGATCAAATGTTACTTGTCAGTGTCTTTTGCATGACTTGTGTGATTTTAATTTCTATACATCTTCTGATCAAATGTTACTTGCTTGTGTTGCTCTATTTTTTTGAATGTCTAGCTTATGTTACTTGAATGAGTTTTGATAATAAAATAATTGGTTGATTGTGGCTCTTAGTACTGCTCTTTTTCTGTTTGTCCTACTACTGGAGTTTTAGATTTTAGTAAATTGCACTTTTTGGTATTTGAGGTTAATTGAGCTAATTAATTTGACTAAGTTGATGTGAACGTTTGGGTTTGAAAAATTAAATTCCTCGTTTTGTTTCATGATAGTAAGTTTGATCTGATGTTTTCGAGGTATATACCATGCTTGTTATTCTTCGTGAACCTACTTGAAAAGTGATCATGTTATGTAAATTTGATATTTATGCACATCTTTCTTCCCATGTATCTTAGTAGCCTGTGTTTACTTCTGCTAGTCACTTATTTGCGGGAGTTATGTGGTGGTTTTTAAATTTCTCGTTCAATGAAACCCATCTTGTTAACCTTCAACCTTTCATCGACCTTTTACTCTTCTTTCTCTAGTCGCATTTAGTAACTCACTTATAAATTCTTCCAGAAAACGCAAAATTTCAGACTCTTTAGCAAACCTTCACGGTTCTTTCATCTTCTTCGTTGTAATCCTCCGGATCTTGATTACTTCACCAGATTCTCAATCCCACCAAACTCCTATCGATAAGTTTCTTGGCCTCTTATTTTAGATTGTCTTCTTTCCTTCACCTTCTCACTTGAGAAACCCTCTTGATATTGCTTCCTTCATAGAATTTTAAAGGAGGCTTGCCTATTTCAAAGGCGTTCACATGTTAACCAACCTTCAAGTATGTTGTCTGTAAGTTTCGAACCTACGTTTTATGCGGAGTTAGTATCCCGAGCTCTTCGATTCTTAAGGTGAGAATTTTGGGACCAAATTCCTTTAAGGAGGGGAGAATGTAAAACCCCGACTTTTCATTAATCGTTTTATTTTTAATGTTAATTTTAGTTCCTTATTTAGTACTCCCTCCATTCCACCAATTTCTTTCCATTTTATTTTTGCACAAATTTTAAGAAATTTGAGTAAAAAATGGGTTTATATAGATAAAGTAGTAAGTGTATAGTAAAAAGTAAGAAAGAGAATTGAAAAAGTATGAAAGATAGAGATTAAAATATTAATAATGGAGATAGTGGGTTTCCATAAAAGGAAATGGAACGCCCAAAATGAAAAAATGGAAAGAAATCTATGGAACGGAGGGAGTAGTGAATAACTTTCTTAGTGTTTAATTGGGGATAACCTAATTAATTATAGTTTGGTTTAGAGTCCAAATTGAATTTGGGGCTAGACATTTATCCTTCCGATTATACCCCTCCTCATCCTTATCAGCTCACGTTCAGTTCAATCGAATTCCTTCTCCTTCTCAAATTCTTCTTCATTCCTGGTTTCACTTGAACCGGTCCCTATACCTAGCCTTCTCAACTCGCCGCCACGTGCCACCACCGCAAATTGAAATCAACCTCAATCAATTCATCATCACCATTATCTCCACCGTCAAGCCGTCCCCAACGGTTGTCACCTCCTTGCCGACTGACGGAAACCACCACCACCATGTACCATCACACCACCATACACGATCTTCCCGCCTTCTCCCTCCCGCGAACGAAGTCAGGTAGTCCTGTGAAAAACCAAGTCGGATTGGGGCTTGGATCGAGAATAGAAAGAGTGCTTTGATTCGTTCGTGTTCTAGCTCGTTCGATTCGCTATAGGTAAGCATTGTTCCTTCTCGTGTTTTAGTTTCTGGGATGGGTGTTTTAGTGTTGTTCGTGTTTATGTTGATTCAAATTTTTTCTTTCTTTTTTTTCTTCCTCTAGTCGACTGCTCACATTACTCTCTTGAGTCGAGCTTGCTTTTCTTTTCCGCGTTTTACAGTAATGCTTGATTAGTTCGATCGAGTTGCTAGTTGTCGTGCACTGTTTTTCGCTTTGCCGGTCGTGTGCGTGACTTTATACTCGTCTGCTTTCTTCTTTAGTCAATTAGTGTTTGATTTATGCACTGCGTGAGTAAAGTAATCGCTTGAGTCCCGGGTTCCTTTCTCCTTTCTTGATTCAAATGTGTGTGGTCATCATTGTGTGAACTAGCCTTTAGCTTAACAGAGGTATGTAAATTTGACCTTCATTGTGGTCTCGCCTTGTGTTCGTTCGATCCTTGCTTCGTATTCCTGTGTGTGTTGCTTATGTCTATGCTCATTCTTGCGGATTAGGTGAAAGCGGTACACAGGTTATGTCGAAAATTGAGTTTAGCTTATTCCACCTCGGTCTGAAGTCGACTTCTTCTTTTAATCGTCGCCTCGCTCCCGCTTCTCTTCGCGATTATTCGTTGATGGATTTGTTAATGAATTTGGTTTTAAATGATACTTAGCCAAAATATTGTTATAACTTGACTACATGTTTTGCTTCGGGGCATTTAATTTTATAAAATTATGATGCTTGTACTCTGATCTGTTTGCTCTCTTGATTGAATTTCTTATTGCTTTGGTTTGTATGGATGCATTGTTTGAGATCCGGATATGATATAGTTGGTCCGATTGTCCGAGTAGCACCGATTGTTACCGTAATTACATTTCGAGCTCATGTTGTGCGTTTAGTGGTTTATCGTTGTGTAGTTAACGTGGTGATGATTTGTTTATGTGCATATTCCAACGGGTTATTGGTTTTGAGTCTTTGAATCATAATTGTTGTAGTTCAGTCTGTGTGCTAGTGGCCGTGTTCGAACTATGATATGTTGTGCCATGATGTGTTGCTATTGGTCTGTTCGTCTCTTCTTTACCTTGCTCTCTTGTTTTATTGCTTCATTGTTGTGTAGTTATGGACGGTCTAATGTTATGGTTCTGATATTGTAATTTTTTGATCGACTATGGAGATAGTAAATGATAAAGATCGAAGCCTTATGTAGTTTCTGTTGGATATTTCGTAGTTTAATTCATGATTGGATTTTTGATTAATGGATAATTTGGATTTGGGATTTTTAATTTTATTAATTATGTATGATTTGTTGCCTAATTGAGGATAA
Organism: Plantago major; assembly: GCA_026545765.1. Taxonomy (NCBI): domain Eukaryota; kingdom Viridiplantae; phylum Streptophyta; class Magnoliopsida; order Lamiales; family Plantaginaceae; genus Plantago; species Plantago major. The sequence continues at coordinate 45,363,475 of CM048840.1, forward strand.
ATGAGTGGTTTATTTAGTGTATTTGCTGTTTTGGGTTTTATGGTTTCTGTCGTCGTAGTTTAATCATTTATTGGTTTTAGAATAAGTACCTAGCTGCCAATTGCCTGTTGTTCTTAAGTGCTCCGACTTTCTGATGCTTGTAGTTCTTTCTCTTTTGCCTGCTTATTATTTGGAGATTTGTATCTATCTGTCTTCAATTAGACTCTTAAACTTATATAATTGTTATGGATAAAATTGCTAATCTGTTAGGAAATTATATGCCTAGTTGATTCTACTCGTTTGTGGGGGGTTTAAGGGTATCGTAAATGTTTTGCGTAGATTTTAAGAAGTATTACCTCTTACCAGGATTTGCGGGTTTGCTTAGTTTACGAGGTCATCTCATCTAAGGTGAGTGTTCTATCCAAAAAGTATATGTATATTTGCGAAACTACAAGAAGCTATTTTAATATTATATATATATTGTATTGCATCTCAAACATTGCGAAATTCATGAAATCAAAGTTCTGAAAATCTGCATCAAATCCTTTTCTCATGCTTCCGCTATATATCAAATCATATATATATATATATGTATATATATATATATATACACATATATATATATACAATGTATATATATATGTATGTATATGATTTGATTCGATTGATTTGTTTTGCTTCGACTGATATATGCGCAATTAGTGGTGGGGGTTCCCGATTGGACATACTTGGGCAGTTGTGTCTGTCGAGTTGTTCATGAGGTGCCTCTGCTTACTATCCCGTGGCCTTGCGTAAGTCGCCGAGGTCATTGGGAGTAGTAGTGTTCCACCCCTGTACCATGGCAGGGTATTCGTCTTCGATTCTTTTGGCAGACTTGCAATCTGTCCGGAGCGATAAGGGTTTGGATTGGGGTTATAAGGAGCGGCATCAACAGTTTATTCGATTCGTTATGTTCTTCGATTATTTTCTATATTGATTCGTTTGATTAAGAAACTATACTTCGTTATTACATAATTCGTTGTTCACTTAGCACAAGAACCTCCTTAGTTTTTCTCACACTTGATTTGTTACCTTCTTGTAGATTTCAGAGTCTAGTGGAGGACCGAGTCGGGTAGACGTTCAACAACTTGAGTGAAAGTGGGTTATAAATGGGATTTTTTTTGTAACTTTTATTAGCTGCTTGTAAAAATAGTGTTTTCGCAAGTCAACTGTTTAAATTTCAGCTTCTCAAAGCTTATAGATTGTCTTCCTGTTATTAGTTTAATGCCCTTGTCTTTTTAAAAGTTAGTGAAATTTTCGGGGCGTTAAACAACTACTACCTACACACCGGCGTGGTCCTAAAAAGCCATATGTCCGTGAGGGTTGATGGCGTGTATACCAAACGAGCACGCACAAAAGTGCGGACTTTCGGTAAAACAGACACTACCAAAACAAAGAGACAAAATAAGCATATGGGTCACAATGACTGCAAAAAATGAGTATGCAAAAAATTATAAAAATAAAAAAAAAATTGAAAAAAGAGAGAATGATTGCCATTTACGAGTCTAAAGATGTTGTAGAGTGTTGATTAAAAGTCCCTTCTAACTTAACTGATAGAGTACTTTGCATGAGGTATTTGAGTCATGTTTGTGACGTGAGTCACCTTCCTTCTATTTTTGATTGCTTGAGTGATTACCCATACTGTACACTTCCAGGAGAGTGAGAGATAGTTGCATAGGATCCACTTGTGAGGGATTACCGAGTTAGAATTAAGTTCTATGTACTCGGGAAACTAACTTCTTTGATTTTTACTTGTTCTTTAAACGTCAGTGTAATTTCAAACCTCTTGCATCTTTCGGGTATAATACTTGCAATCGTAGACTCGGTATCTTGGGAGCTAGACTTTATCTGTTTGTCTATGTGTTCCTTGTTTTTTCTAGATTTTTAGAGAGTCAGTTGCTTGAGGACAAGCAAGGGTTCGGTTTGGGGAGTTTGATGAGTTGATTTTACATCGTCTCATTTGGTCATTTTTTACCGTCTTGTTGTCATTCTTAAGTGTAGTTATAGTTTATTTTATTAGATTTTCGTTACGTTTTCGTGTTTTGTGTGTTTTGTAGGTGTTTAGTGAAATCGCATTCAAATAAGGCTAAAACAATGTATATTAATGCATTAATGGAAGCAAGGAAGTTCCAAGGCCTTAAAGAAGGTTGAAAACGGAGTCCAACGGTCGAAACGGAAGTGGATTCGGAGTTCGGATAGAGATTCTAGAGATGTTCGAGTGACGATATGTGGAAGTGCAAACTTGGAGCAGTCCTAGTATTTTGGCCATAACTTTCTCATATGAACTCCGATTGACCTGATCTTGGTGTCCACGCGTAGATAAGAGCAAGAGCTACAACTTTCATGAAAAACCATTTCCAAATTCCGACGTTTGAACACTCACAAGTGCAAAAAACCGGTGCTGGGAGCCCTGGGTGTCTGTGCCAAATATCCTAGAGAATAAAATAACAAATACAGTTTGAGTAAATCATCAAAACCAGATTCTTGTGTAATGCATACTTTGGTTTCATAGGATGAATGTTTACAAATGTTAGATAAGTAAAATTTTGACTTGATCATAGTAGTATATGCTTACTGGAAGTTGGAACAATGTTATAATAATCTAATACTTCGTTTAACTAAATTCAAGAAAATTGGAAGAGCGTTTTGTGGTGTTGATTGCATTACATTATGGAAGCAAGTCCAAATTCACCTTTTGGTAGATATATGTAATGGTCATCAAAGTTTCAGTAAGCATAACTTAGTGCCTATGTAACAGATATCACATATCAACTTCATAATTTTCGCCAGCGTAGTGCTTGGTGTACGCCAGGCACATATCTGGTGATGCCAGGCATAGCCCTGTCGTGCGCCATTGGCGCTGCCTGCGAGCAGATTCCTATGTATACCCAATTTTCGCAATTTTTCATCAGATTCTCATAATTTTTGTTCCATTCTCTTCTCAAGGACAAAGTTAAGGAAACAAAGAATCGGACACTTAAGTCCGAAACAGGGACTATACCATCAAGCATGAGATTTAATAATTGAAAAAACAACTGATCCGAACAACCCTGTCCGAAGCAAAGAATCTCTTCAAACAAAATTTTTGGAGATGTCCGAACCAAGGTCTCCGAATCAAGGTCTCCGACCGATCCGATACATCTTCTATTCTCATCAATAGGTCCAAATGGAGTGGCTGCTAAAAGATCCTCGGACCATCTACCTCTTCAACCATTACCATTTTCGAGTTGAGAAAAAAGTACTCACGGAAAATGGTAAATGGTGGAAGAGGCGGACGGGTCAAGGAATTGACCCTCCGAACTAATTATGTGGTGAGTAGAAACAAACGACATCGTTGAATCAAACTCGTTGATCCTGACGAAAATCCGCCCGGCAATAGCCCCTCGGTTTCAGATGAGCTCCAACCGGGCGGATCATGCATAGGACCGTCGAGTTCGATCCAGTGGGAACAAACGTCCGAGTCATCGGATCCAAATCATCTATTCTTAGAAGGCGGAAATGATACAAAAGGCCGTACAATATATGTCTATTTATAGAAGCTATAAACCAATAACATTGGGACGCGTGCAATTTAACGGCTACCATTTGGCTTGGGCCTGAGTTGGGCCTTTACTATTGGGCTTCTGCTTCAGATCCATTAATGATTCGAGTGGTTCGGACTAGGTTGTTACTCCGGACCGATACATAGCTCATTGTACGAATCATTATTTACAAGACTTTATGATTCGGACGCTTGGGATCGATACACTTCAACCTACGTGTGTCCGAATCTATAAAGTTTACTCGACCTATTTTGTTAAAAATAGTTCGAGCCACAATCACTTGTGCGGAATAATACCAAGTTACATTTCTTATATTATGAGCACATTGATTTGAGACAACCCGTTCGGACCACAGTCGAGAGAGTCCGAACCGATTCTCTGACTTGGATTGTTTGCCACCTCAAGTTTAAGTTTGTGAGTCGCCTCAGAGTTACCTCCAGCAGACCGAACTAGAAATACTTGAAACAATTAATAAAACATGCATGTATTAACTCGCAGCACAGAAGAAAGTACGGAAGCAAACTAAATTCATCAATTTAAAGATGAGCTGATTTGAAGCAGAACTATACTCCGGACCAACATCATTACGAGCAAAACAACAAGATCCGAAGCAGAATAAGTTAGAAAATTGTTCAAACTGAAAATAAAGAGCAAATGGAAATTGTCTTAAGGTCCGAAGGCCATTACATCATTCACGGGGCATACCCCGCCTTCAATGAGTCCGACTCCCGGATGGCTCGGGCTGATTATCTGGATCGGTCCCCCACCGGATTGGAACCCTTTGTAGCACTCTTCGGACCACCTTGATCGGTCGCAGCTTCATCAGCCAACCTTTTCTCCCACTCCTCCTTCTTCTTTGGATAAACCCCGGACACTTCTTGAACAGGTCCAGGTTCGGATCTTGACCCAACACCGGACCGGGGATCTTCAAGCACAACTTGTTATGCTCAGCATACTCCTCGAAGGGGACAAAAGTGTGGAACATCAAGGCCTCCGGGATGAAGGATGGCAGGTACGGACCTCCGTGGTTGTGCTTCATATCGTCAGTCTCTTCGCACACAAGTTCAACGAACTTGTCTTTCATGAGCTCGTCATCATCCACTGCTTTGGTCGTGAAGGCCGAACCATCCGCCTCTTTGACGGCCTCGATCCCTTTTGTTGCATACGGATAGTCCTTCCGAACTAGACCCGCTTTCTCCAGTTGCCCAATGGCCGCATCGAACCCATCCTGCCGAGCCACGTCATAGCTGATGCCCATGTGAAACTTGTAGGCAACCGAGCTCAAGAAGTCTCGGACAGCCTCAGTCCGAACTGAGAGCAAGCGATTCAAGGTGAAGTCTTTGAAGCCTCGAGAGACTCCAATCAACTCATCCATTCCCTCTTGATGGGCCTCGAGGTCGGTCTTCACGGTTTTGAGGGCACTCTACAGCTTTTCATTCTCAGCGTCGATCACCTTTCGAGCCGCCAGGACTTTCTTCAGCTTGTCCTTATAAGCCGCAACTTTGTTAGCCTCGGCCTCCCTGCTAGCCTCGGACTTCGACAACTCGGTCTCTATCGTGGCTCTTTCTCCAGCTACCTCCGAATAGGCTCGGACCGCAGCAGTAAGCTACAAGACAAGACGAATCCGAATCAATAAAAGTTGATGATTCTATACAGATCCGAACAGGCTCGGACAGAATCATACCTTCCGATGAGCTACTGCAAGCTCAACAATCTGCTCCAACTCCGGCATGGCCACCAACCGGTTCACCTCGAACTCCAGCTCTTGGTCCGAGTCCTCACACACCTTTGTTTTTCCCTTCTTAACCGGAGAGATTGGACCTTCAGACGGGCATTTCACCCCACTCGAACCACTGGCTCCGACCTCCTTTGTTGCTGGCTTCGGAGGCTTCTTGACACCCATAGCCACAGTGGCTTTCCCCTTGTCCGGAGTGGGCATAATTTGTTTTGGCTCTCCAGCCGCTTCTCTTCGGAGATCCTCGGCTCAGAACGTAACAACATTCCGAGGCTCACCCAATGGAAGGGTAGTGGACGTCTTGATGATCTGGTCACGGAGACCCTCCTTTTGCTCTTGCTTCTAAGCTTTGAGTTGTTGCCTTCGGAGCTCCCTTATTGTAGACATGGTTTACTTGAACCAAAAATCTGCAAAAGACCAAACAAAAACAATGATTAGTCCGAGGTGGCTAAAACAAAAAAGGAATCAATATTGAGAGATAAGACCGAGTCAACAAAAGTTCGAAATTTGAAACATATTTCTAAAAGAGCGACTCGGACCATGGGACCTATACGAAACACTCTTACTTACCAAAGTCCTCATTACCATCACAAAAACTTGGCCTCGAAAGACCAGCTAGGGGATCGGTTGCCAGATCAACCCTGGAAGAAGTACTTCTCCGGTTCCGCCTTTTGATGAAGGGCTTGCATCCATTGAGGTATGTTCTAAGCTGTTGGCCTCTAGTATGGAAGCTTCCCCCAGAAAAACTTCTTCTTGAAGTTCCATCGGACTCTCTGGGCCTCGAACTCCCCAGGTTTCAAGGCGGCTCAGACGAAGACGTATTTCTGCCACCACCTAATCCCTACCGAGGAGATCGGATCCTCGAAGAATGTGTAGGCTTGCCGAACCAAAAGAGTATAGAAGTGATGTTGGGGCTTGCTCGGGGAAATGTTGAAAGCTTCCGGAAGTTGTCAAAAGTGATCGGAATCCCCTTGTGCTTACATAGCACTCCGAAGCACATCAGATTCCCAAGTGAATTCGGAATCACTTGGTGTGGAATTAGACCGATCCCATTCAAAACCTCTAGCAACTCGGACGCCACAAGGATGCGCCACCCACAATGCAACGAGGCCTTGTGCACACACATGTATTCGGGAGGCGGATTGTAGAAGGCGTGAGCCTCATCCGGAATCATGATCTCCACGGACTCCGTAATGTCGTATCTCCGTCGGAGCTCATCGACCTCATCCTCAGTATTAGTCGATGGACACGTAGGGAGGAGGTCATCCAAATTCATCTCCCATCAGGGTCCGGATGGGTCACCTACAAGCGGGTCCGAGGGTACATAATCTGGATCACGTCATCACCCTTACTTTTGCCTCCCTCGGACGACTGAGAGGCGACTACCCGGCTCGACCCTCGGGTGGAACTATCTCCCTTCGGACGACTCATGCTCGGACGGTCAGAAGTCTTGGTCCGAACCAAAGGCGCATCATCTTCCTCTTCCTCTTCTTGTTCTCCTTCATCTCCTTCTTCAACTGTTTCCTCAACTTTTTCGTCCTCGGACAACGACAACAAGTCCACCACTGTTTGCAAAGGAGCCACGACTCAGACAGTCTCCTTTACTCCGGACTCGAACATACCCAATTCGGGCTGAGCCTCCGAGGTATCATGGATCTCTTCAACATTGATCTCCTGCAGATCCGGGATGAAAGGCACGTGGTTAGGGTTAATCCTAGTGTTATAACCTAAGTTTCTACAAAGGGCTCGGATCTCTACCTGTAGCTCGGGCTCATCATTGTTCCGACGTGGGTTGCCTATTGTCCAAGTGGCCGTCTCATGAACCGCCAATGCACCATGCACATTCGAAAGTACCGGGTAATCTTGCATGTCCGGATACTTTGATCCGGGCACAATTAAACGAAAAGATGGAGAGCTCACCTCGGATTCTTCACCACTTCGATTTGACAGATACCCGTGGCCTGTTGATCCTCCACGTTACCAATGTCAATCTCTTCGGAGGTCACAGAGTAGGAAGTTTCATTGGACGCATACTCACCGGCTTCGGTACGGTTTTGGCTATCGCTCTCGGACATCCTAGGGAAAGAAAGGAGTTCCTATAAGTTGAAGGTTCATGGTCCGAGGGTCTATTTATGTAACTTATGGTTAAAACCCATAAGGGCTTCGGAGAGAACTAAGTTTTGTCAGATGTAGTTAGTTCGAAGTTAGTACACAGTTAGTACAAACAACTTAGATGTTCCGAAGAGAGCTACTACATACGTCCAAATGGATTACATACAATACTTATCCGAACGAGAAAAACATGCAAGGAATTTCCAAAGGACAACTACTTTAACAAAATTGAAAGACAAGGAGAGAACACTTACTTGCAAAAACACACACGGTTAGATTGAAGTCAGCTGACTTGTTCGGATTGACCTGCTTTGCTTCGAACTCACTCCTTGATTCGGACTGCACTGGAACTGCTTCGGATTACACAAAAGCACTTCGGATTCCCTCAGTTTGTGAAATTTCTCTCTCTAGAAAGTGTGAAATGACATCGACGAACGGCCTATTTATAAGAGGACATTTTTTGGAAGCCCAAACGTCACATTACTTCAGGATTAAAACTCAGTCGTAGATCAAAATTCATCCAACGGTATAGTTCAAAATACTAGGTGAAATGACGGATCCATCCAAAATATTTATTTCACGACGTTTGGAATTTAACCGCTGCTACTCTCCCGGATTCCCATCTGTTCGGAGGTGATACCTCTTCCTCACTCGGACGGATAAATCATCATAAACAACACGGATTCCCATCCATTCGGAGGTGATACCTCTTCCTCACTCGGACGGATAAATCATCATAAAATACACGGATTCTCATCCGTTCGGAGGTGATACCTCTTCCTCACTCGGACGGATAAATTATCATAAACGACACGGGTTCCCATCCGTTCGGAGGTGATACCTCTTCCTCACTCGGACGGATAAATCATCATAAACAACATGGGTTCCCATCCGTTCGGAGGTGATACCTCTTCCTCACTCGGACGGATAAATCATCATAAACAATATGGGTTCCCATCCGTTCGGAGGTGATACCTCTTCCTCACTCGGACGGATAAATCATCATAAACAACATGGGTTCCCATCCGTTCGGAGGTGATACCTCTTCCTCACTCGGAACCCGATGAATTTCCGACCCAATGATTGAAGGGTTTCATAACCACCCCTGACCCTAACCTTGATTTTAACTGCCTGATAGCATTGCGCAGAAATATAGAACACAGGAATACGAATCATTCTCTAAGGGGTACCATGAACCAAGGAAAGCAAGATCTCTCAGGGACACATCAATGGAAGAAGTCGAAGAAAAGCCCTGGGTGTGCAACCCAAATGATGAGAACAAGTTGTTCGATGGAGATCCAATCAATCGAGTGAGATCTAGTACCATGATAGTATTTAAAGGAATGCAAGTTAAGGAGTTTGGTGATCAACCATGGAATTACATAAGTGTGCTCGGAAGAAGGAATAGATACGTTCATAAGAGAAATCACATCCATGAGTACACTAAGGATGACGATAACTTCTTCACCGAACAAATCATCCTCCAACTATGGAGAAAGAAGAATAGATCAAAATCAAGAAGGAGAGAGCTAAGTCGTGGATACGACGGAAAAATTGACATGAACTGGGAATGGGTTGATGAACCAAACATCAATCGAAACTCGCCAACGAGGATGCGAAAGACGACATTGCTGGAAGGTGGAGATAGGTAGACGGGCCTAACATAGACCACATGCATCCATCCTAAAGTCATCTATAAATAGGGGTCGAGCTATAAGACCTAAAACAAGCGCTTCTTAGGAGGCAACTCAAGGTCACATTTATTTTACGCACATGCATTTGCAGTTTTGAACTTTTACTTTTCGTTATTGATTTCCACACCAAAAAACCTTTTCAAAATTTTCAAATTCTATTTTCGAAAACCTTATTTTATAGAATCATAGTTTGAAAGAAGAAAAATCGAAAAATTGAAAAACGTTGTCATTGATTTCCCAAAATTCTTCACATGCTCTATATTTACATCATACCATTGCATTCCTAGCTTGCCCATCTATCGACATCATCAAGTACCATGGAAGAACAAGGGAGGAAACACCAATCGCAAAATGCATTGATGAAACGATAATTTAGAGTCTCATCTAGGTCTCTAGGTCTTTTTAGCGGTCTTTGTTGGTCTTTGTCTTTAGTTTTATAGTGTTTTTGTGCGTTTTTATATTTGGTATTTTGTTTGTGTTTCCGTAGGTTTTTGACTTCTTGCTGCATTTCGGAGTAAAAGATGACTTTACGAGACTTGGTTCGAGTGGAGAAGTCTTGATTTGGGAGTACCATTGAAGTCGCCATCATCTTGTACTAAGAGGCGAAGAGAAGCTATTTTGGAGTCGCTCCCGCGGCGAGATTTGTCGAGAGTTATATATGTTCGATTAAGAAGGCTGCTTGTGAGAAATTGTTCGCCATAAAGTCGGCTTCAAATTACATTTTCCTTATTAGTTTAGATTTGGGATTCTTTCTTGCATACTCTCTTTTAACCTAGTTCTTAGAAAAGCTCCAAGATTCATACTTTGACATTGAGACATTATTGGAGCTTGGTTTTCATCATTGTTGAAGGATTGATATCGAATTCCTGGTAATATTTGATAATTCTCTATTGTTTATCACTTCGATTCGTGTTTGTTATTGTTTACCGAATTGTATGAGCTTGCATGCAATTATCAACATGTCTATGTTTATCATATGCAATACTTTGAAGTCTTTGATCCTTGCTTCTACTATGAGTAGCTAAACCACTCCGAACACGGTAGTTATGTGACGGTTTTGCGTATTCGCTTCTAGGGTTAGGATTCGTTCATATAGGTTCATCTAGATTAAAATCTTCGTAAAAACTATCAATCCAATTCGCTAGTTCAAGATTTTCTAAATCGTTTTCGGTTAAGGATCGTGGATTGACGACCTACTATTACTCTAGTTCAAAACCTTCAAATATCGATTGGTTGAGGTTGGATTGATTGATTTATGTACACCGACCGTGTGACAAGTATGAACAATTTTGCTAGAGCGAATTAGCATTACTCGATCATAACTTCTGTGTTCTCTCTATCTCATTGATTTTAACCTTTACATTGCTTTGATTTCTAGTTTAGAAAACTCAAATCATTCATTTGTTTACACAAGTAATTGTTTACTCTCAACTCGTTGTGGTAGCTTAATTGGTTCCTTAGCGAACGATTCCGTGGTTAGCATTGTCTGTTTACAACAACTGCTTTCTACTTAGTTTCTAAGTAGTAATTTGGGCACATCAAATTTGGCGCCGTTGCCGGGGAACCAATTCCTATTGTAGCGGTTGATTGTGAATTTTTATTTGTTTGTTTTTCAACCTGTTGTTTATCGCACTAACGGAAACTAAGATTCTTCGAGGTTTTTTATTGTGTAGATTTTACTACAGGTTTATGCTTGGAAGGAGATCACAAGGAACACCTTTGCAAACTCCGGTGAACGAGATCTATAGACACGTTCGTCAGCTTAGAAGACAGAATTTAGCAGCAATCACAATGGCAGGGAACAAAGAGAATAACCAACCAATTGCTGAGGTGCCAGAGATCACCTATGGAACATACATGTAGCCTAGTGAGATTAAGGCCAGGAAGTCGGCAGTTGTACTTTCTAATGAGACCAGGAACATGGAGATGAAGGCTTATCACGTCCATGACCTACCCAAGTACTGTGGGATGGCTAATGAAGACGTGATTAGGTTCCTAAAGGAGTTCGAAGCATTGATTGCTAGGATTCCGATTACTATAGGGGGGATCACTATTTCTGATGAGGAGGTGAGGAAGAAGGTTTTTCCTATGTGCATGCAGGATAAGGCTAAGAGCTGGCTTCTGAACCAGCAGGAAGGATCTTTGCGGACTTGGGATGAGCTTTACAAGGCATTTATGAACAAGTTCTACCCTGCAAAGAAGACTAGGCAGCTTCGAACCCATATAGAGAAGTTCATGCAGATGAGCGATGAGAGTTTCTACGAGGCTAGGGAACGGTTTGTGAACCTGCTTTCTCAGTGCACTCACCACAGGATGAGTGAGATGGATTTGTGCAGGAAGTTTTATGAGGGATTGGACTGGGAGGCACAGAACATGGTGGATATGACGGTTAATGGAACCATAGTTACAACATCACCAGCTGCTTTGAATGAGGCCTTCGAGAAACTGTCTGCTATCTCTCAGCTTAAGGGAACGCGTGGAAGATCCAGGAGAGCCGAGGTGAAATATGTGGAAGAAGCATCGAGGCCTAGTACATGCGACCTAGCCGAACAGATTAAGGAGATGAGGATGCTTGGCAATTTCTCCGCACTGGTGTCACAGGTAAGTGAGAGGTGCAATCTGTGTGGTAATTTTGGGCATGGAGCCAGCATGTGTAGGCTTCCCGAGATTATGAATGAGAATCCGACTCCTGAGGTAGTCGACTGGGTGCAAACTAGACAACAAGGGAACTACAGAGGTAATCAAGGAGGTAACACAGGAGGGCCTAGGATCCAAACCTTTAACCCCAACCGTGCAAACCTGAGCTATGGCAACAATTTCTATGAGAATGCGCCACAGATCCCAGTCCAGCGGGTTCCAGTTCAGCAGGTTCCAGTTCAGACTATGAGGATGCAAGGTAGTGCCGATCAGGAGATCCGTAATCACATGAAAAGGGTAAGTTTCCAGCTACTGTAGAAACCAACAGGGTTCTTGTTGTGGAGGTATCTTTTGACAAGCCAGGAAGAGTGAAGACAGTTCTGACTACTTGTACCTGCAATCAGAACAAAGCGGTAACCTAGGTCAAGGCACCACAGGTAACTAGACCACAGGAGGTAGTTGAGGTATAGGAAAAAGAAGAGGTTGTAATGCCCAGTATTGCGACTCCAAAGAGTGGTAAAACCGGCCGACCTATGAGGCGCTCGATTTGAAGGGTTTGGAACCTAGTAAATGCTTCGTCACGTTAGCCAATGGATCAAGAAGTAGGTGCATAGGGGTTATTGAGGATGTCCCGGTTACATTGGATGGGGATACTTTTATGGCTGATTTCGTGGTTGTGGAGTCGACACGGATTAAAGGTAAGGAGATGGAGAAGGATATGTTGCTGCTTGGGTGACCGTTCATCAAAACCACTTGCATGATTGTCAACCTCCACGCTCGTACCTGCACCATAGAGGTACATGGTAAGCAACGTGAGTTGCAAGCCACCACTACACCATACTCACCCCTACAGGTTGAAACCAGGAACTATATAGGTGCACACACCGGTCCCGTTTACACCTACTCGAATTCACACGGAAGGAAAGGAGCTGAGAAGACCGGGAAGATCAATTACAATTGATTTTCACCTGGGAAAGTCGAGCTAACGACTGAAAACAAATGCACTTTTATTTCCTTGCACTAGACAATCTCATTTCCTTCCACTGTATACTCTTGCATTGTTTTTCGTATTGTTGAGACTATTTATTGATAACTTTAGACATTCGGTGTGCTTTTACTGCTCTTTGATTTGTTATTCTTGCATGTTTGGGAGAGTAGAACCCTTATACCCACACAAGGAAACTCGTGAAACTCTAAGTCGAGGTTTGGAGTTTCAGTTTCGCGACGCGAGATTGCATTATCAAGAGAAAAAAAAATTCGGAATTTTTTCACTCGCCGCGGTGAGCAATTTGACTTCCATGTGGTCATTCTCCTCCAATTTTGTTTTAGAAAAACTACATGGCGAGGCCCCTCAAAATTTTTTATTTTGCATTCGCTTAAACTTGCCGCGGCGAGGCCCTCTAGCAAAAAATATTTTGGCTTCGTAAAATCTCGCCACGGCGAGACTTTTTGCTCGCCGCGGCAAGCTAGGTTTTTCAAAGCGTTTTATTTCTTTCTCTCCCCTTCCCTACTCATTCTTCTTCTTCCTCCTCCTTCGATTTTTCTCTCTTCTTCACTCAAACTTCTCTTTCTCACTCAATTCACCACCAAATTCCCCCATTCTTGTTGCAAATCAACGGGTTTTTCCCTTATCTCCGTTTCTTGCTTCAAATTTGTGTGATTTCCATCCAATTCTCCTGATTCAAAAGGTAATTTGGCTTGAACTTCCTTCTCCCTTTATTTTCGAGTTTACTACTTGAATTACTTGGTTGATCGTCGCTTATTCATGATTGATTGTGTTGTGGGTCATTTTTTGATTAATGCATTGATTCATTGCTTGTTGCTTCTGTGTTTCTCGAATTTTTGAACCTCTCCTATGTTTTCCCCAAATTACACCTCTTTGTTCCTCTGCGTTACCTATGACTACTGCTATGGTTGTGAACTTATTTAAATTGAGTTTTGGTTTTGATATGGAATTTTGAACGGGTTTAGGGAATTTTCCATCATCCCCTGTTTTTTATTGTTTCCTGGCTATTGATCTTATATTAGTTTGGGGAGGCAATAATCTTGCTCCTCCCATATATGTCCTGTCACTAACACCCCCTTGCAGGCATCATGTCTCGTAGAGCCACATGAAGCAAACACCATAGGGGCGAGACCAGTAGCGCAGCAGAACAGAGAGGCCCCGAGGATGAGTTCTCCCACTTGTCAATGAATGGCAGGGCTTTTATGGAGGAAAACTTCAAGGAGCCTAGGAAAGCTTGCCCCGAGAGGGAATTAGCTCTTGATGATATGGAGGATGCTGTTTATGCTCGAGTCTGGGCAAGGATCTGGCATTTAGGCTGGGGCAAGCTCTTCGAAAAGCAGCTGCCTTATGACCCGAAGCTGGGTCGGGAATTATACATTAGCCTCTACGACTTGAATGCAGGGGTGATGACGATCAGAGGTTTCAGAATCCAGTTTTCTACTAGGAGTATCCGGGGATTACTATAATGCAGGGAGTTCCAAATAGGGGATGTCAAGTACAGTCACTGGGGCGACAATCTTCACAACCGGCAGTTTGAGAGGGACTTGGCCGAGTTTGTACTTCTACCTGATACTAATCCGGAGGACCACAGGACCAAAACCACTATAGCCACTCACTTCCTCAAGCCAGAGGTTCGCCTCTGGCAACATCTGATCCAGTATAATGTGACCTCGAACTCACATTTCAACACCCTGACCCCTCCCAATGCCCGCCTCATCCGAGCTATCATGAACGGGCAGTTTGTTGATGCCCCAGATATCATTCTTGCGGAGGCTCTGTCTCGGAAAGTTAAGGGCAGTCTCCTCGGTTTTCCATGCCTTATTACCAGCATCTGCAGGTCCCTCAGAGTACCCGGTATCCAGGGCTCCGAGAAACCCAAAGGGGCCCTGAAATCTGCCAGCGCCAGAGTCATTCTCGGCCGCCACCCCATTCCTGTTCCTAGGGGAGCTGATGACACTAAGGAGCAGCCTGCTCCACCTGGTTCTACTGATTTCCAGGGTTATTTTGAGCATCTAACGACACAGTTCTAGGATTGGGCAGGACCACACTATGCCAGGATCGAGGACCATTACTCCCGCAATGAGGAGCACTACCAGCGGCAGGAGGAGAGAGATAGGCACCCAGAGGCCCGAGAACAGTGCGAGATTTAGTGCCTAGCGAGGCAGGATGCACTGTGGAAGGAGCAGCAGGATTTCTGGACGCAGCACTTTGGTGGAGGACCTTCTGGATCCACTTGATCATCCTCGCCGAGAAAACACTATGGTTGATCACTCTATGCAGTCGTTTTCTTACCCTTTTCATTGCTAGGGACTAGCACTTGTGTAGGTTTGGGGAGGTTTCGACTGCATCTCTAGCTTAAGTTGTCTCATCTTTTGTACTCTATTCTTGACATTTGTACTCTATTTCGTACTCTATTTTTTTTTATTTATTACTCCTATGTATTCTGTTCAAGTGGTATGTTAGCCACTTGTTTTTGTTATGTGACTGTGGTGGTATGTTAGCCACCTTTCTGTGTTAGTTGTTCTTTCTTTTACCAGTTGAGTCCAGTTTAGGTGTTAGTATTTTTCTTTTTTCTTGTGGTGAGTCTGAGTCTTTTACCAAGTCAAACATCCATTGTAGATGATAAATCCACCTGCTGCTTACGTTTTGTTTGATGACTAGCTGGAAGTAGGATAGTGGATTTTAAATCTCGCAAAGTCGTTTCTCTTTTAAATAGCAAGTTTGTATAGCTCTTTAGTGCAAAAGAATGTGAGAAGCCTAAGAGCCGATGAAAAAAATCTTGTACCGGCAAATGCATTGTGTGATTCCTGGGTTGTGCAAGTTTTTTACGAATTGCTTGCGCCTTTTCATACTTATGTGTACTCAGTCTCGTTAGGGATGACGAACGACATGCTTCATCTTTTAAAACTCTTCCCCCTACTACAAGGAACAGGTTTGGGGAGAGAATTGTTATCTTGCGACTACTCTGAACTATCTCGTGTTATTGCTGAAAAGTTTGTTTACTGCTCCCTAAGATTTTGAATTTGAGTCTCGGGGTGGATCTATGGTCTTAGTTGATCACCGTTGGCCGTGTTAGGCGTGTCCAAATACTACCACATACCGGCGTGGCTGAAAGGCTACATGTCCATAAGGTTGATGGCGCGTAAACTAAACTAACACGCACAAAAGTGCAGGCTATCGGTAAAATAGACGCCTATTAAAAAATTGAGATTAAAAGAGCCCAATGAGGCCATGCACTGAATATACAGTGTAGAAGTTGATTGATATTTGAGTTGTTTGACACGATTAAGGGGAGCAGTTTCAGCTTTTGTTTTTCTGGAAAAATGAGTCGCCTATTAAGTCCCTTTCGATCTAATGAGACGAGTACTATAGCATAAGAAAGTTTAGGCACCTTTGTGACGCAAGTCACCTTCCCAGTTTACTTTTTGAGCTTATACCCCATTCGGATACTTCCAAGAGAGTGAGAGATACACTGCATTCATCTGTGAGGGATTAGCGAGCTAAACTTAAGTGCTATTTATCTGAGAAATGATTGTGTTTGATTTTCTGTACACTGTTTTTCCAAAGTTAGCTTGAAAACTAAATTTTTGTATCTCGTGGACTTACTGTTTACAATGGTGGATTCGGTCGCTTGGGACCTTGACTCTTTGTTTGTCTTCGTGGTTTCGAGTCTAGTTTGTGTCTAGGATTGTTTGCTTGCTCGAGGACGAGCAAAGGTTCGGTTTGGGGAGTTTGATGAGACGATAATTTAGAGTCTCATCTAGTTCTTTTTAGCGGTCTTTGTTGGTCTTTGTCTTTAGTTTTATAGTGTTTTTGTGCGTTTTTATGTTTGGTATTTTGTTTGTGTTTCTGTAGTTTTTTGACTTCTTGGTGCATTTCGGAGTAAAAGATGACTTTACGAGACTTGGTTCGAGTGGAGAAGTCTTGATTTGGGAGTACCATTGAAGTCGCCATCATTTTGTACTAAGAGGCGAAGAGAAGCTGTTTTGGAGTCGCTCGCCGCGGCGGAGCATTTGGCTCGCCGTGGCAGGATTTGTTGAGAGTTATATAAGTTCGATTAAGCAGGCTCGCCGCGGCGGAGAAATTGGCTTGCCGCGGCGAGAGTCGGCTTCCAGCGTTATGTTTTCCTTATTAGTTTAGAATTGGGATTCTTTCTTGCATAGTCTCTTTTAACCTAGTTCTTAGAAAAGCTCCAATATTCATACTTTGACATTGAGACATTATTGGAGCTTGGTTTTCATCATTGTTGAAGGATTGATATCGAATTCCTGGTAATATTTGATAATTCTCTATTGCTTATCTCTTCGATTCGTGTTTGTTATTGTTTATCGAATTGTATGAGTTTGCATGCGATATCAACATGTCTATGTTTATCATATGCAATACTTTGAAGTCTTTGATCTTTGCTTCTACTATGAGTAGCTAAACCACTCCGAACACGGTAGTTATGTGACGATTTTCCGTATTCGCTTCTAGAGTTAGGATTCGTTCATATAGGTTCGTCTAGTTCAAAATCTTCGTAAAAACTATCAATCCAATTCACTAGTTCAAGATTTTCTAAATCATTTTTGGTTAAGGATCGTGGATTGACGACCCACGATTACTCTAGTTCAAAACATTCAATAACGATTGGTTGAGGTTGGATTGATTGATTTATGTACACCAACCGTGTGACAAGTATGAACGATTTCCCTAGAGCGAATTAGCATTACTCGATCATAACTGCTATGTTCTCTCTATCATTGATTTTAAACTTTACATTGCTTTATCTGATTTCTAGTTTAGATGGTATTCAAACTCAAATCATTCATTTGTTTACACAAGTAACTGTTTGCTCTCAACTCATTGTGGTAGCTTAATTTGTTCCTTAGCGAACGATTCCGTGGTTAGCATTGTCTGTTTACAACAGCTGCTTTCTACTTGTTTTCTAAGTAGTAATTTGAGCACATCATGCATTCAGCATAAACTCCTTGTGGAGCTCGTGAATGATAACCAACTAGAAAACCAAGATGATATGCAGAGGAGGAATGAAATGAACGAGATAAACTGGGGGGTGGAGTGAAATACTCATGTAACTTAGTACCACAACTTTACCTACCACCCGGAGGATCTTCCTCATGAAGCATTACTCCATGGAAGCACGATGCCGAGAGGGAAGTATCTTTTCTATTTCTTCTTTACTTTCCTAGTTCTTTTACTTTCTCTTGACTAGGTTTGGGGGAGATTGATTTGACTGCTACTTGCTAAATTACTCGGTCTTTAATAACTTTTAAATATTTGCAGCTTTTATTTACGTCTAGAACTAAATTTTCATTAACCTGCTACGTCTAGGGTTATTTGACTTTTTTGAAAAGAAGAAAGATCTGTGATAAGTGTACTCAGTATAAAGTATGAGTAGATAGGCGCAAAAGATTTGTTTTCGTGCTTCACTGCTTATGGAATATAAGCTCTGACCTACCCCGACCCATGCTACTTTGATGAGTGAGTGTGCTTGCTCCACCAGTAACAGTCCTCTGTATAACTGTGTGAACTCTACTACCCTTGAGTCTTTATATGTTATCAACATGAATATGATTTGTGGTACTCACCTTTGTTTTGAAGCCTTTACTTATACATAAACTTATACCTTTCATTATCCCCTCTAAAAGCTTTTTGAGCCTTTATGAAACTCGACTATATATATCACATACATGCTTCACATAAGCTGTGTCAGCTATCCACCGCCAAGCTAAACGAAGAAATGAAGCAACGAGTTCCAAAGAAAAGAGGAGAATCATGTTTTGACCATGATTGAGAATTGGTTTGGGGGGGGGGGGGGGAATTGGAAGATGAACATCATCGAAAGGTAACCTTGCTGGCCCTACTTTTGTCTTACCGGCGCTAAAAATCACTAGCTCTTGCTCAAAAAATAAAGTACCGAAAAAAGCAAATGTACAAAACTCTCAGAGTGGATCTGTGGTCCTTGTGATCACTGTTTTTGTGTTGGGCATGTTACAGATACTACCCACATACTGGTGTGGCCCTAAAAAGCTACATGTTTGTGAGGGTTGATGGCAAGTATACCAAATCAGCACGCATAAAAGTGCGGAATTCGGTAAAACAGACACTACCAAAAAATGTAGTGACTAAAAGAGCCCAATGATGGCAACAAAAAAACATAAGAGTCGATAAACGACTGCAAAAAAATAGTATGTCAAAAAAGAAAAAAGAAAAAATAAAGGAGCAAGTCGTCTATGTCTGAAGCAACCGATGACCTATCTATGATGATGAAGGAAAAGATGGAGAATTATCATTGAAAGAAGACGAAGTTGAAAGAAGGAACTCGTTGTCCGAAAGGATAAGTCCCCCTGAAGTCACCTTTACTTTGCCTTACTCATCTTTTGATGATGCTTAGCCAATATTCCTCTATTTTATTCTACCTATTTACCGAGCCAACCTGAGTACTACTTTGATCTGTGCCTTGGGAGCAGGATTGCATGACAATGCCACGAGGTGATGATCTTAGAATACACCTTAAGGGACGATGGGTTACGCGTGTGACCACTGGTTGTAGTAAGTGTTGCTTACTTGTTATATGTTTGCTGTGGAGTCGTAGAGGTCTGAGTTGAAACCAAGTGAGTCAGTGGAGTATGAAACCCTTGAGAATGGCTGCTTATCTATGTCATAGTTTATTCTCTTTACTCATTTCATAGTCACTTCATATTTATCCTTATTGCCTTGCTCAAGGATGAGCAAGAAACTAGTTTTGGAGTGTGAGGTGACAATGAAATGTGCGAATTTGCATGCTTTTAGACCCTCGTTTTTTGTCCAAGATTCAATATTTGCATCATATTATGGCTAATTATCAACTTATTGCATATTTTGTAGGTCATGATAGCGTTTTTGAGGAATTGCAAGATTTTCAGTGCCAAAACGTCATACTAAGCCGAAATCGAGGAAAACAAGGAAATACACTGATTTGTCCGTTGCATGGAGTTTGAGGTGTCAAAACATGTCATGTGACCAACCAATGTGAAGATAATTGAAGATGCTACAACATTGTAGAAGACCACTTTTCGAAACGGTTCTGAAGCCGAAATTGAAGAAGCGAAAAGCAGAAGCTGGCAGAAATCGAAGGACAACGGCCCACAGGAGGCCGCAGAAAGCTCACTACGACATGTAGAAAGTTCCAGAAACAGGCTTTTCCAGGCCTGTCAGGCTAGAGCCCGCCTTTCTAACCTTCCTTATACATTATAGGCGGCTAGAGGACAAAATTTACAGTATAAATAAGACCCTTGGGGTCTCATAATCATTCACCGCTCCCAAAGCAGCTCTCCTGAGAGAGAACCAGTCCTCGGGGAAGTCAAACCCCAAAACTGCTAGCCGTCAAGCACCCAGAAGGAGGAAACCCTAGAAGCAGCTCGAAGGTATCAAAGACTAAGCTTCTCTTTTCTTCTTCTTTCTTAGATAATTTTGATTCCTGTATGTCTGTCTGATATTATGAGTAGCTAACTTTCTCTTGTAAAGGTGAACCACCGAAACTCTGCTGTGCTACTTCTTCATATGCCGTGTTATATTAATGGAATAGTTCTTAGACGTAAACCGTGATTATACAACTCTATACATCCTTTGTGGTGTGCTGTTCTGCTGAGTGACACAGTAGTTTCATTGAACTGCGTAGGGGTACCAGTATCGACTGCGCCTTGGTATTTAGTATTATGCACTTCTGTCGTTAGAGGTAATTACGTAGGATATTAACTAGGAAGTTGGGAGTAGCATAGTACGAGGTAGGTCAGGGGTCCTTTACACACCAATCACCATCGATTTCATAAACATCAATTAGGGTTCAATTGCGATTCAATCTTCTGCTTACATACAATCTGTCTACTTACAAACTATCTGATTTCAGCATTCAAAACGATATTTGCTTGTTCCTATGCTAAGTGTCCGTGGAGAACGACATGCCGAGTTAACTTACCGCTATAACGGTGTGTTTGTGAGCTTCCGACAATAAAATAAATTTCACCTTTGATCGTAATTGAGAATTACAGGTACTACAACGCATTCAAATTCTTAAGTGCACATCAGTATATCTGAACTTCACGACGTTTTCAATTTTGACTAAGTATAGCAATTATAGGATAAGTTTTGTGCAATGAACAGGTTATCACAATTATAGAATAAGTGATGCGCAAATGCGGTGAAATGTACATGGTTTGAAAAGTAAAGAATAACGCATTGGATTAATCAGTATCATGTTCAATTGTTGTGGCAACGATCGTTCCAGGTAGGGGCGGAGGTAGCCTTGTTCTACCTATTGCTTTAGCCACAACCAAAATATATATATATATATATAGATATATATATATATATATATGTATATATACATACAATATATATATATGTATATATACATACAATATATATGTATGTATACATATATATATATATATGTATATATATATATATATACATATATATTGTATGTATATATATATATATATACACATATATATGTGTATATATATGTGTATATATACATATATATATATATATATATATAATTATGTCTTGAGAAATATCTTGATATTGACAGATTTTATACAAGTAATCAGTCCTGATGTCGTCTCTATCTTAGTCGGTAGTCTGAGTCTGGATTAATGAAGTGATTCTAAAGTTTGAATATTGTAGCCAATATGAATAAATCAAAGGAGCTTTGTGACCCGATCCCTACAGCCGAGTGGTATCAGAGCCAGTTTACAGTAAGGGCATGATTTAAGATTGAGTCTTAACACGAACTATTTTATGATCATGATAAACATGATAAGAAGAAAAGATACTGTTAAAAACAGTAGAAGTGAGGAATTTGATATTCCCCAGAATTTAGATTTATTAAATAAATGGACGATTCCAAGAATCGAGCCTAAGGTTATTTACCAGTTAGGTACTTTTGAAAAATTGGGTTTAAAACAGGTAGTTAAAACTCATCAAGAATCATCTCACTTGATAATGATGAATTAGTAATCAAATTACTAAGTGAGAAAGATATTGCTGTTTATAAAAACCTTTACAAATTTTTACATATTGGTTTAGTGCAAATTGCTTTTAAACCTTTAACCTTAGAAGGACTACCTGAGAGCTTTATAGCTGCTCTTAGAGATGGTAGAAACTTAGACTGGAAAAAATCCTTAATCGGAATTATACAGTCTAGTTTAGCCCATGGTCCAGTTTATTTTGATGTTTATCCGAATTTACAATTGTCTTTATCGGATATTAATATTTTAGATTCTTTAACATTAAATGTTAAAACTAATGGTTATAATTATATTTCTGGTACAGAAACAATCTGTATCTGTTATAGGATTTATTATAAACCTTTGTTTACTCTAAATCCTCATTGCCGAAGGGTTGATAAACCTTTAAATGAAACTATTTTAATTGAGACTAATTTTAGCAAATCTAAAATTACTACTCGTAGATCTATTAAATGGGAAGAAATAGATTTTCCTGAAAATTGGACAATTAAACAGGCTGTACCCTCACAACCTGTTATTCAAAATAATTTAATAGATGTTATCCAAACTCCTGACGGTTTGGTAAAAATGCAGTTTGAAAATAATAACGATTTTATAGGATCTTCTTCAAGACTTACTGAGTCTTCTTCTTTAAGATCTTTTATATCACCTATTGATTATGTAGTTGATACTCCATCAAGGATGTCGACCTCTGCTAAAAGCAGAATACAAAAATCTTTTGAAACAATTCCAGAAGATCATATTGATGAACTTCGAATAAATAAAGATTTTGATAATGTTGTCAAAGGAGTTAATTATAATAAAACTGAAGCAGATATAACTGCATCAGAAATGGAATTTCGTTATTAATGAATTCCAGTCAAATTGATTTTAGCCCTGGCTCTCCGGCTAGGCAAAAGATTAGAACTGAATTCAATTTACCCAGATGGGAACCTTTTAAAAATTGGTTTTTTACAAACTTCTCTTCAACAGAGAAAACTTCTATTCAAAATGAATTTTATAAAGATTGTGAAAAACACAATACTCCAATTCCTTTTGTTCCATGGTTTGTCTCTAAATATGTGGAACAATATATTTCAGTATTAGAAAGAAATTATAAACTTTCGACAGGGAGGAATTTACAACAAGTTTATCCTCCGCAACAGTCTTTTCAAATTGAAAAAGGAAATCATAGTTTCCTAGCTTTTGCGAAACTACTGGAAGATGAAACTCTACCAGTAACCTGTAAACAAATTAACAGGATGATTGAACAACAGAATTATACTAATCTGTTTATAAATGTTCTTGGAGAACATCTAACTTCTCTAAGTGAAAGGGTGGATTTAGTTTTAAAAACTATTAACCCTGATTCTTCTTTAAATTCAAATGTTTCTGTAAAAGAAAAGGAGAAGGAGTTACGCTGTCCTAATATTCAACCACCTCCTGAAATTTCAGATTTTAAATTAAAGTCTATGAAAGAACTTGAAAAGTTCTTAACTGAAAAATTTAAAGATATGAAACTTACAACTCTTCATGATGTTGTAAAAGAAAATCCTGATTACAAAGAAGTGATCAGTGATGAAATTAACAAGTTGGGAAAATGGGCTGATAGACCAACCCAACGTATGTACTATTATAGGAGACCTTCTCCTATAGATACCTTGCATGAAGAGCAAGAGTACATACTAAATAACAGTTACAATGGTAAAAACATCTATGAATGGAATTTAGATGCTTATGCTGATAGGCAGATTTATAATATGATTCATAGAATGCTTATGTATTCCACTATTTGTAAAAAAAATGGCAACACTGATAAAAATGTTGCAAAAATGATTGTCGCTGGTTTTACAGGACAATTAAAAGGTTGGTGGGATAATTATCTTTCACCAGAAGGGAAAAATCATATTTTTAATACTGTAAAACAAGAGGATGGTAGTACTATTGAAAATGCAGTCTATACTCTTGTTGTTACTATTATTGAACATTTCACCGGAAGATATTCCGATAATAGCG
Organism: Plantago major; assembly: GCA_026545765.1. Taxonomy (NCBI): domain Eukaryota; kingdom Viridiplantae; phylum Streptophyta; class Magnoliopsida; order Lamiales; family Plantaginaceae; genus Plantago; species Plantago major. The sequence continues at coordinate 45,387,228 of CM048840.1, forward strand.
AAAATATTAGAACTGTTTTACAAAACTTAAGATGTAAAACTTTAACTGATTTTCGATGGTATAAAGATACCTTTTTAAATAGGGTAATGGAATTACCTGAATGTAATAGTTCTCATTGGAAATCAAAGTTCATTGATGGACTTCATGCATTATTTGCAGAAAGGGTTAGGAAAAATCTTAGAAAAGATAAAATTTCTATCCCTTATGAAAATTATACTTATGGCAAGTTAATTGGAACTTGTATTCAAGAAGGTTTAGCCTTATGTAATGAGATTAAATTAAATCAACAAATTAAAAGACAGAACTTGAAAGAAAAAGTCCAGTTGGGACAGTTCTGTGATCAATTTGGGATGGATGTTCCATCCACTTCTAAACCTCATAAGTCGAAAGAAAAATCGACTTATAAACCAAAAAAGAAGACACATTACTCTCCTAGGAAATTAGAAATCCGTAAACAAAGAAGAGAAGATAGAGAAGAAAGAAAACGGATTCGAAAGAAACTAATAGTTTGCCGAGCTTGTGGAAAACTTGGTCATTTTGCAACACAATGTTGGACCAAGAGAAAATTAAACAGATTAAAAGCTGATAATGATTTGAAAGAAACTCTTTCAAAGATTCTTTTAAATTCTGATGAAGAAAAGAGTAATAACTCTTCTGATGATTCAGATACTTCTAATAGTACTAATAGTACTGAAGAAGAGAACTTAAAAGTTCTTGATCAAGAATCGGTAATATCTGATTCAGAGTCAGAGTGTGAACCTTGTATTCTTGGACAGGCTTGTATCAAGAAACAAGAAAACACAGACGACAGAAAATTCTTTAATAAAGAATTTTATAATATTCTATCTCAGTTTCAAGGAACTGATTTAAATGTCTTAGACGGTAATAATATTATCGAGTTTCTAAAGACAATTAAAGATCATGAGTTACGATCTAAGATAATAGATCAGATGGATAATATTCCAAGTACTTCTTCAACTCTGCCAGAACCAATGGTTTCTCCAGAGAATTTAAAAAATGATGAGCCTTACTCAATGACAGAAGTTTATAAACTTCTAAAACAGAGAAGGACAGTTGAATCTCCAACTTCTACTCATGATTTAGAAATGGAAGTTGAAAATCTCAAAAAAGAGATTCAGTTTTTTGAAAAAAGAAAATAAGTTAATAGACTATCGAGTTTCTAAACTTGAAAATTATAAAAAAGAGACTGATCAGTCTACCCAGTCTACTACTAGTGAATCGAGTCAAAGTAAAAAGGCTCAATGTTTTGATTCACAAGTAGATGATAATTTTTTTATCAACTTTAGAGATGGTTATATCACAGGAATGGTATGTTAAAATTACTTTCTTAATTGATAATTACTTTTCAAAAGATTTGACTGCTCTCATAGATAGTGGTGCAGATTTGAATGTTATACAGGAAGGATTAATTCCTACAAAGCATTTTTATAAAACTACTCATACTCTTTCTCATGCCGGAGGAGAAAAATTAAATATAAAATATAAGCTTCCTAAAGCTTTTATCTGTATTGATAAAAACTGTATTCAAACCAGTTTTTTACTAACAAAGGATATTTCTAATCAAGTAATACTTGGTACACCTTTTATTTCAAAAATTTATCCTTTTACCCATGTGGATAATTCTGGTATTACTGGAACTTTTCAAGGTGGGAAAATTCATTTAAATTTTATTACAAAACCATTTCATAGAATGTTACATGAAATGTATGATCATCTGACTTTAAAGAAAAACCAGATGAATTTCTTAAAACAAGAAATAAACTCTTTGACTATTGAAGAAAAACTTCAAAATCCCAAATTACAAGGGAAGATTAGATTGATTGAAAATCAACTTTCTCTAGAAATCTGTAATGACCATCCTAATGCTTTCTGGAATAGAAAGAAGCATGTGGTCAGTCTTCCTTATGAAGAAGATTTTGATGAAAAAAGAATTCCGACAAAGGCAAGACCTTGTCAAATGAATTCAGAGTATTTAGAACTCTGTAAAAAAGAAATTGATTCTTTATTACAAAAGGGTCTGATAAGCCCTTCTCAATCTCCTTGGTCTTGTACAGCCTTTTATGTTAATAAACATAGTGAACAGGAAAGAGGAGTTCCTAGATTAGTTATAAATTATAAACCCCTTAATAAGGTTTTAAAATGGATTAGGCATCCTATTCCGAATAAAAAAGATCTTTTAGAAAGACTTTATGATTCAATTTTATTTTCAAAATTTGACTTAAAGTCAGGTTATTGGCAAGTTCAAATTGAACTAAAGGATAGGTATAAAACAGCCTTTAATGTTCCAATAGGACATTACGAATGGAATGTAATGCCATTTGGTTTGAAAAATGCTCCTTCTGAATTTAAGAAAATTATGAATGATATTTTTACTCCTTATAGTGATTTTATATTAGTCTATATTGATGATATCCTAGTTTTCTCAAAGGATATTGAATCCCATTTCAAACATTTGGATATCTTAAAGAAGATAGTCATACAGAGTGGTTTAGTTATATCAAAACCAAAGATGTTTTTGTTTCAGACAAAAATTAGATTTTTAGGTCATTATATTGAAAAAAGTAATATTATCCCAATAAATAGAAGCATTGATTTTGCTGACAAATTTTCTGATGAAATAACTATTAAAACCCAGTTACAGAGGTTTTTAGGAAGTTTGAATTATATCTTTTCTCATTATAAAGATATAGCTCAAGATACTGCTATCTTATATGATAGACTTAAAAAGGATCCAAAGCCTTGGTTTGATCATCATACTCAGGCTGTTAGTAAATTAAAAGAAAAAGTGAAAACTTTGCCTTGTCTTATGTTGAGTAATCCCTCATGGGATAAATCTGTTGAAACAGATGCTTTTAATATAGATTATGGGGGAATTCTTAAACAGATCGATCCTCATAATAAACAAGAATATCTTGTTAGGCTTTATTCTGAAAAGTGGAATAATAATCAGAAAAACTACGCCACTATTGCTAAAGAAATATTTTCAACCATAAAATGTGTTTTAAAATTTCCAGATGGTTTATATAATCAAAAAACAGATTATGATTCTGCAAAGATTATGTTTTTTAAAAACTTTAAATATGAAGTTTTTAGACAAATATTTGTAAAATGGAAAGATGATATCAGTCTCCCAGATTCTTTAATGTTTGAAGATATGATTGCAGGAATGTACTTGCAAAGAAGAAATTCCTCCTCTGATAGAGGAAAAGGAAGTCAGGAAAGTGGATTAGATAAAGGAAAGCTTATAGCTTTACCATCACAAGGAAGTCAGGAAAGTGGATTAGATAAAGGAAAGCTTATAGCTTTACCATCACAAGATAAAGGAAAGCTTATAGCTTTACCATCACCAGAATCTGAGACTTATAGCTCAGAAGAGTACCAAAAATTTCTTGAGTACAAAAGAAAAAAGGGAAAATTCCCATCTTTTACTAATTCAGTAAAAGAAGAAAAAATTGATTATGTTAAAAACAAAAATCAGGAAGTAATACTTCTGCTTGAAATAAGAGATGTACAATGGGCAAGGGAACTTTGGTCATCATGGTCTAAATATTTAGACAAAGATAAAGCATTATATGCTTCAGGACATGATAAAATAAGATCCTTCTATGAAAGTATTCTTTCAGAAACAGAGTCTTGTGAAATAAATTATTTCTCAAAGACATAGAAGGAAGTTTATAACTTCAGAAAAATTTATATTAAGAAGATTATATCTTCTGAGGATTGGGGATTTGAACCATCCAGTGAAAGGGAATTTTACTCTCCCAACAACAAAAATCCTATAAAATATAATTATTGGGATTACATTGAAGCATTTAATAAAGTGCTACTATGTGATAATGATCAACATAGAAAGAAATACTCGTGGTTGATAACCATTGACAGTGCAGTTTACATACAAAACTGGCAAAGAATACCCAACTGGTTTATAACCTGGTGGATGAATTTTGGAACTATGGAAGTTATACTTCCTCAAAACTTTTCAACTTTATTTTTAAGTTGGAAGAAGGTTACTCCTAAAAAGGATATTCCTCGAGAGTATTACTCTTTATATTTCTTAATGGAATTTTCCATATCCTAGATTTGGAAATGGATACCTATTATCGGTTATACCGAAAATGAGATACCATGTATCAAAAAATCATCTTATACGAAGTTTTGGGAAAAAATGAATGAAGAGAACCCAAAAACCAAGCAATTATATTGTATTGACACTATAAATTTTATAGAAAAAAGAATTAGATTATATCAAGAGGAAAGAAATATGAAGGTCCAATATGCAGTTCGACGATTGCCAGAATGATCAAGAGACTGATCAAATTCTACAAGAAGTCTACATAGAAGACAAATTTGAAAAGAAGATGGAATCTTTCCACTATCAATTGATTATGATGACAAGACTAAAGATGATAATGATAGAAGACATCTTACTAATACATAACGTGACTTCTTTCATTCCACAAGAAGCCAAAGTGGCTAAAAGCCAAAGAAGGAAAAGAACGGAGCAAGATTAAAGAAGAAACAGATAGTGACATGTTTGGAATTAAATTCCAAAGATAGTGACAGATTTTAGCTCCTGAGAATCAAATTCTCTCTATAAATAAGAAGAAGGCAGAAGGAAGAAGGCAGAAGCTGGATACCCATCCATTGTATACACACCGAAGCCAACTCTCCCATACACTCTCCCTTCAGTTTTTAAATTTTTAGTATTTGTAATTAAGTTTGAAGTTTGTGCTTGGAGTACAACTTGTAAGTACTCTCTTTTATTTTTAATTTTGTAATATATTTTTATATATCAATGAAAATTAGCCTCATGATAGGCTAAACGTTTGGTTTGTGTTAAGACAGGTCTAAATTATGTATTTACTATAACTCTGGCAAAAATGTTTTGCTGTTCATCCGGTCACTATTCATGGTTACTATTCACGGCGGAATTATGAATTAATCTAAGACTTTTACTATTTACTAAGAATGAGACCAGAGAAGGTTTTGTATTAATCAGGCATGTTGATATATTCCGATAGACATATGAAGGCACTGTTTGCCCCTCTAAAGCCGAAAGAAATGGCGTCTCTGGGCTGTTTTTGTGCTGATAATTATGTCTTCAGAAATATCTTGATATTGACAGATTTTATACAAGTAATCAGTCCTGATGTCATCTCTATCTTAGTCGGTAGTCTGAGTCTGGATTAATGAAGTGATTCTAAAGTTTGAATATTGTAGCCAATATGAATAAATCAAAGAAGCTTTGTGACCCGATCCCTACAGCCGAGAAATGTTCTTGGAGAACATCTAACTTCTCTAAGTGAAAGGGTGGATTTAGTTTTAAAAACTATTAACCCTGATTCTTCTTTAAATTCAAATGTTTCTGTAAAAGAAAAGGAGAAGGAACAGGATTCTGCCTGTCCTAATATTCAACCACCTCCACGAAATTTGATTTTAAATTAAAGTCTATGAAAGAACTTGAAAAGTTCTTAACTGAAAAATTTAAAGATATGAAACTTACAACTCTTCATGATGTTGTAAAAGAAAATCCTGATTACAAAGAAGTGATCAGTGATGAAATTAACAAGTTGGGAAAATGGGCTGATAGATCAACCCAACGTATGTACTATTATAGGAGACCTTCTCCTATAGATACCTTGCATGAAGAGCAAGAGTACATACTAAATAACAGTTACAATGTTAAAAACATCTATGAATGGAATTTAGATGCTTATGCTGATAGGCAGATTTATAATATGATTCATAGAATGCCTATGTATTCCAATATTTGTAAAACAAATGGCAACACTGATAAAAATGTTGCAAAAATGATTGTCGCTGGTTTTACAGGACAATTAAAAGGTTGGTGGGATAATTATCTTTCACCAGAAGGGATAAATCATATTTTTAATACTGTAAAACAAGAGGATGGTAGTACTATTGAAAATGCAGTCTATACTCTTGTTGTTACTACTATTGAACATTTCACCGGAAGATATTCCGATAATAGCGAAAATATTAGAACTGTTTTACAAAACTTAAGATGTAAAACTTTAACTGATTTTCGATGGTATAAAGATACCTTTTTAAATAGGGTAATGGAATTACCTGAATGTAATAGTTCTCATTGGAAATCAAAGTTCATTGATGGACTTCCTGCATTATTTGCAGAAAGGGTTAGGAAAAATCTTAGAAAAGATAAAGTTTCTATCACTTATGAAAATTATACTTATGGCAAGTTAATTGGAACTTGCATTCAAGAAGGTTTAGCCTTATGTAATGAGATTAAATTAAATCAACAAATTAAAAGACAGAACTTGAAAGAAAAAGCCTAGTTGGGACAGTTCTGTGATCAATTTGGGATGGATGTTCCATCCACTTCTAAACCTCATAAGTCGAAAGAAAAATCGACTTATAAACCAAAAAAGAAGAGACATTACTCTCCTAGGAAATTAGAAATCCGTAAACACAGAAGAGAAGATAGAGAAGAAAAGCGGATTGAAAGAAACTAATAGTTTGCGAAGCTTGTGGAAAACTTGGTCATGTTGCAACACAATGTTGGACCAAGAGAAAATTAAAAGCAGTTAAAAGTCGATAATGATTTGAAAGAAACTCTTTCAAAGATTCTTTTAAATTCGATGAAGAAAGAGTAATAACTCTTCCGATGATTCGAGATACTTCTAATAGTACTAATAGTACTGAAGAAGAGAACTTAAAAGTTCTTGATCAAGAATCGGTAATATCTGATTCAGAGTCAGAGTGTGAACCTTGTATTCTTGGACAGGCTTGTATCAAGAAACAAGAAAACACAGACGACAGTAAATTCTTTAATAAAGAATTTTATAATATTCTATCTCAGTTTCAAGGAACTGATTTAAATGTCTTAGACGGTAATAATATTATCGAGTTTCTAAAGACAATTAAAGATCATGAGTTACGATCTAAAATAATAGATCAGATGGATAATATTCCAAGTACTTCTTCAACTCTGCCAGAACCAATGGTTTCTCCAGAGAATTTAAAAAATGATGAGCCTTACTCAATGACAGAAGTTTATAAACTTCTAAAACAGAGAAGGACAGTTGAATCTCCAACTTCTACTCATGATTTAGAAATGGAAGTTGAAAATCTCAAAAAAGAGATTCAGTTTTTGAAAAAAGAAAATAAGTTAATAGACTATCGAGTTTCTAAACTTGAAAATTATAAAAAAGAGACTGATCAGTCTACCCAGTCTACTACTAGTGAATCGAGTCAAAGTAAAAAGGCTCAATGTTTTGATTCACAAGTAGATGATAATTTTTTATCAACTTTAGAGATGGTTATATCCCAGAAATGGTATGTTAAAATTACTTTGTTAATTGATAATTACTTTTCAAAAGATTTGACTGCTCTCATAGATAGTGGTGCAGATTTGAATGTTATACAGGAAGGATTAATTCCTACAAAGTATTTTTATAAAACTACTCATACTCTTTCTCATGCTGGAGGAGAAAAATTAAATATAAAATATAAGCTTCCTAAAGCTTTTATCTGTATTGATAAAAACTGTATTCAAACCAGTTTTTTACTAACAAAGGATATTTCTAATCAAGTAATACTTGGTACTCCTTTTATCTCGAAAATTTATCCTTTTACCCATGTGGATAATTCCGGTATTACTGGAACTTTTCAAGGTGGGAAAATTCATTTAAATTTTATTACAAAACCATTTCATAGAATGTTACATGAAATGTATGATCATCTGACTTTAAAGAAAAACCAGATGAATTTCTTAAAACAAGAAATAAACTCTTTGACTATTGAAGAAAAACTTCAAAATCCCAAATTACAAGGGAAGATCAGATTGATTGAAAATCAACTTTTTCTAGAAATCTGTAATGACCATCCTAATGCTTTCTGGAATAGAAGGAAGCATGTGGTCAGTCTTCCTTATGAAGAAGATTTTGATGAAAAGAGAATTCCGACAAAGGCAAGACCTTGTCAAATGAATTCAGAGTATTTAGAACTCTGTAAAAAAGAAATTGATTCTTTATTACAAAAGGGTCTGATAAGCCCTTCTCAATCTCCTTGGTCTTGTACAGCCTTTTATGTTAATAAACATAGTGAGCAGGAAAGAGGAGTTCCTAGATTAGTTATAAATTATAAACCCCTTAATAAGGTTTTAAAATGGATTAGGCATCCTATTACGAATAAAAATTTGACTTAAAGTCAGGTTATTGGCAAGTTCATATTGAACAAAAGGATAGGTATAAGACAGCCTTTAATGTTCCAATAGGACATTATGTATGGAATGTAATGCCATTTGGTTTGAAAAATGCTCCTTCTGAATTTGAGAAAATTATGAATGATATTTTTACTCCTTATAGTGATTTTATATTAGTTTATATTGATGATATCCTAGTTTTCTCAAAGGATATTGAATCCCATTTTAAACATTTGGATATCTTAAAAAAAATAGTCATACAGAGTGGTTTAGTTATATCAAAACCAAAGATGTTTTTGTTTCAGACAAAAACTAGATTTTTGGGTCATTATATTGAAAAAAGTAATATTATCCCAATAAATAGAAGCATTGATTTTGCTGACAAATTTCCTGATGAAATAACTAATAAAACCCAGTTACAGAGATTTTTAGGAAGTTTGAATTATATCTCTTCTTATTATAAAGACATAGCTCAATATACTGCTATCTTATATGATAGACTTAAAAAGGATCCAAAGCCTTGGTCTGATCATCATACTCAGGCTGTTAGGAAATTAATTGAAAAGGTGAAAACTTTGCCTTGTCTTATGTTGAGTAATCCCTCATGGGATAAATCTGTTGAAACAGATGCTTCTGATATAGGTTATGGAGGAATTCTTAAACAAATTGATCCTCATAATAAACAAGAATATCTTGTTCGTTTCTATTCTGGCAAATGGAATAACAGTCAGAAAAATTATGCCACAATTGCTAAAGAGATACTTTCAATTGTCAAATGTGTCTTAAAATTTCAAGATGATTTATATAATCAAAAATTTATTATAAAGACAGATTGTAATTCTGCAAAGTTCATGTTTAACAAAGATTTTAAACATGATGTTTCTGCTGAGGGATAAACCTCTTAACACCAACACTACCACTGCAAGTAACCTAATCCAAGCTCCGCCTCCGACTTGAAGTCCGATAAGAGGGTTGTCCGAGAAAGAGCACCTGAAAGGACTAAGTGGGGGGGGGGGGGGGGTTAGACTGGGTTACCTGGATTGCCAAGGTCAATCCGGAAAGAGGCTTTACTCAAAGGAGAGTTGGAGGCTCTCAATGCAATAGTAATGGAAAAGGGATTATGGATATCACCTTGATCTTTTCTTTCGACCTCTCACTTACCTTGAGGTCTTAGACCTTGTGCTATATTTATAGTTATCATATACTCGTGAGGTAGCTCATAAGATGATGCCAAGTGTACGATCCAGATTTGGACTCCAATGCTACCTTTGGCCCATGGCCCATTAGTGAACAGTAGTCCCATACCGATAAGTGGGCCTGGGAGGGTAGTTTGGGCCTTTTCCCTCTGAGAGTACTGTTCCGCCTGTTGGGTCCGTGTTAGTCCCTCGGACAGATCTGTCTGCTTGGTTGATCTGCCCTTGGGTAACTCTGGATGTCCGAGCCAAGAGTCTCACGGAAGTATCTCAGTGGTTCTGTTATATACGTTTGGTCTTAATGTAACGGTGGCGTCCGAGATTCTCTCGTACGGTCCGTTAGGCATCTCTGTACTGACATGGTCAGGTTTGGAAGTCCTTTCCTTAGCCAGCTCGGACTAGCTGTGGAGATGTAGTGACTTCAGCGTACTGGTCGATTCACTTTGGGCGGACCATGTGAGGTCGGACCAGTACTGAATTGGCTAGTTAAGCCGTGATGCGCTTTAGGACACGCTCTATGGCGCCCTTAACGGATTGGACACATTTCCGTATCAACATATGTCCCCCCAGTTTCCAAGTATCTTAGTAGAAGATAGTTGGTAACTATGAGGGATCAGTCGTGTCTGTGGAGTGTGTCCGAATTGTTAATTAAAAGAAAAAGGAAGAAATCCTTTTTGTCGGAATCCGTCGTCCGTGTCCTCAAGGATTCAAAATATCTCTTTCCCCCCCCTTTTCCGTCTACAGTCCGAGTTATCACATAACTGGGACTGTAGAGGACAAGGTATTTGTATCCGAGATATATAGGTCCGAGTACGGTTAGGATCTGACGTAGCCCTCTGGAAGCTGTCCGTTGGGCCGATTGTTGAATTGGTCTTCTCGTAAGCCCAAGAGGCCCAATAGGTTGTCCGTTCGGCCCACGGGAGAGAGATCCCGAGTAAAGGGACGTGACCGTTGGATCAGGACGACATCAACGGTTGGGGTTCGCAATCCGATTGATGTGACGCGTCTGTCAAGCATTAAATGCGACGTACTGACAGCCATCCACTCGCGAAGCGGTACAACCCTTGGATTGGAGAGGATCAACGGCTGGGATTCAAATCCAAGCGACGTGACTCTTGGTTATCACCAAATTGCCCTTATAAATAGTCAGCCCATCAGTCACTTTCACACTTTTAGCAATCTCGAAACTCAGAGCAATCACAAAGCAATCCAAGCGTTTGAAGACACATCCGAGCAAGCAAGAGTCGCAAGATTTGAAATTTTTTTCTTCGAATCTGTACCCTCGGAGGAGCAGCAAGGCTCAGTCGTCCGTTTGAACTTATCAAATCAATTTTACCAAGTACGTACATCTTCACTTTTGCTGAGTTGTTCCTTTTTCACAATATGCTTACTTCGTGGTCATATGTTTTTGCCCTGCTCGGATATGAAATGGTCGAGTCTGTTTTTGCCGATGTCGCGTGTGAAAGGCTTTAGCAACGTTCCTAGTTGAAACAATTTTTCTTCTGTACTGTTGCATGCCAATTTATTGCCAGTATCTTGTTGATGCGTTTCTTGCGTATGCCGACTGTAACCAAGATTTGATTCTGCATGCTTATTTGGTAGTGTGTTGGTGCCAATTGGCACACAGTCTTCCATAAATTTGCCTTTCGGCGTCTTAGGGTAAGGTAGGTGATAATGCCAGTGGCGCGTTAACTATAAATCTGTAGGCTTCCTTTGACTTAAGAAATTACCTAAACGAACTCTCGGACAATCAACACCATCATTCCTGACTTGTTTCCTTCTGCCCTAGGATGTCCGGGAGCGATAGTCAGGACCCGACGGGCCCCGGTCATAGAGCGATAGATTTAGGGATCGGGTCCGTGGACCTGAGCTCGTTCGTGAAAGATTTTGTGGATCTTGGGTCGTCCAGAGATTCAGATGCTGGGCACGGAGCTCGCGGTGCGACTGAAGCACAGGCCGACGTTCCAGCGGACCAGGGTGTCCTTGCTAAGACAAGGTCGTCAATCCGATCTCGAACTGTAGGTGGAATTGGGACATCCTGTGGTCCGAGCGAACTGCGTGCAGAGCGGGAAGGGGACAACGGTCAGGAGGCCGAAGAGGTCGAGATGTTCGAGGCCGGGGTGGTGGACCTGTTGTAGCGGAGACAGGTCCGTCCCTGCCAAGCACGTCCGGGAGACAGGAAGATACTAATGATGATGAAGAAGATGGTGAGGAAGATGAAGATGGGGACGAGGGGGAAGAAGGAGAAGGATCCCCTGTCGCTCGTCCCTCTAGACGATCCAGCCGGCGGATTGCACTACATCCTGCTGCGTCCGTTCAGTCCAATCTTCAATTAATCGAAGGTCGTGGTGCAAAAGCTGCCCGAATCAAGTTCCCCCGTCCTGCGTCCGCTGTTACAATAGTGGACAGATTTGGAGAATTAAACACGGACGGGCTTCTTCCTACATGTCCATCCAGGGTTAGGGCGGAGGACATCCCCGAGTGGAGGCGGAAGTGGGAGATCCCTGACTCCGTAGAAATCATGGTTCCCGAGCCCGGTCACGCCTTTTACAACCCGCCCGCCGGGTATATGTGTGTGCACGAGGTAGCTTTTGCTTGTGGGTGGAAGGTACCCATTGCAACGGAGTTGAAGCACATCCTGAATCACATTGGGATTGGTCCGAGTCAGGTTATCCCGAAATCCTTGGGTAATCTTATTTGCTTCGTCGTTTTTTGCAAGAAGAAAGGGCAACTCGTAAACTTTGAGAACTTCAGGCAGCTCTTTCACGTTTCATTTAGTCCGGGGAATCCCCTTTTTTATACCTTTACGAATAGGAAACCTTATAACTTCATTTGTGACTCCATTTCGTCGTTGGGGTCGAAGTGGTGGGATAAATTCATATTCGTGCGGATGGCTCTGAAACCAGGGGAGTCCGAGAGGCAGTGAGAACAGTGGGGACTGCCCACAAAGTTTCTAAGGGAGAGCATCCCGGACTGGCGCCCTCTTCCAAAGAATGTGGCTCCATGGGTGGCTGCTATTCATAAGAAGCACGATCCGCCAACCTATCCATACCACGGACTGATCTGTCAGCCTCTGCCGTATTTGTGGTGGCCGACCGATCGAGGTTGGAGGGAAGACGGACTTCAGTAAGAACCTGATTACTTCGAGTCTTTACGCTTGCCATTCGTCGAGATACTTTATTCGGATTACGTATTTCCGCAATTCTGACAATCCTTCGTTAACCCGCCTGTATCTAACGCCCTTGGTTTATTGTGCAGCTCACTGGTTCGATTACATCATGTCGACTCTCGGAGAGAAGAAGAGGTTGCAGAGGGAACAGCAAGCTTTGGAGGTCGCGGCTGGTCAACGGACCTGAATCATTAACACTTCCACGGGTCTGCCCATGCTGGATCCGAAAAATGCTACTGTGTTCGCCGCTGAAGAAGAAAGGCGGAGCAAGGCTGGCGAAGATTCCCAGGCCCTGGCGGTGCCTGATGAGGGCAAAGCTCCTGCTACGTGGAGCGCCACTGCTAATACTCGAGCCCCAACCCGAGACGTGCTTATGCGGGACGCCATCATCTCGGGGCAAAAAAGGGCGGCAAGCTCGGAGGCTCCTGCTACTGCGAAGAGGCAGCAGTTGGCCGCTGTCCTTCCTGTGGACCAAGCTGCTCTGGATAAGGAATACGAGCGCGCTTGCGGACTCCCAGAAATGGAGCGGGTCGGAGGGCTGGATGCTCTATACCAGCGGTTAAATAATCTGTCCTTGGTTTACTTGTTTTGTTATTAACGTGATACAAATATAACTTGTATCTACTCGGGTGTTTCCCCTGCTTGGGTGTTTCATCAAGGCCATGCAGTGGAAGGCCAGCGAACGGGCCACCATCGAAGAGGACCTTCACAAGGCTGTGGCCACATCCGCGGATGAGGCGGAAAAAGTGAAGCAGCTGGAAATGAAGCTGAAGGAGAAAGAGATGAATTTCCACAAGCTGAAGACCAGTTGGGAGAAGGTTAAGGCGGAACTCGACCACCAGGAGAGATTCGTCGATAAGGCAATGCAGGCTTTCCTGGATTTTAAGAACTTCCTGGTCGGAGGCCTCCAATATGTCCGTCTTTACGCCGGCCGTGACTTCTTGAGGTCTGCTTCTTTCAAGTTCCTGATGTCGGACAAGTCGGATGCCTCCCGCCTGGATGGGTTTGTGTCCGCGATTGGACAGCTGCAGTTCAAGGGACTTCTTCCACCAGACTTTGACTGGAAGGCGGAGGGGTTGATCCCCTCTGCGGATGTGAGCGGTGTCGAAGTGCCCGTCGATAGTGTCTCGGACGAGCAGTTGGCTGCATGTGAGTTTGTGGAACTGGTCACTGAGGAAGGCGAGATTGAGATCCAGAACAGCGGGCCTTTCCTTCCTAGGTTCGTCCCGGAAGCTCATCTGAAGGTGGGCCTTGTACCTTTTAACGATTATCGAGCTTTCCTGCAAAAGTGGTTTGCCCTGCCTGCCCGCGTTCTTGATCTTCCCGCTGATTTTAACTTGTTTGCCCACGTCAAAGATCTTGCGGCGGAAGCCACCCACGAAGATCCAGACGCCAATCAGCCTGAAGCTGAAAAAGCGGGTCCAAGCCAGACTGGGCCCGAGTGAGAAGTCCGGGGTATGCCCCGTTGAAATTCTGTATTTGCTGACTTTTTGTGTTGTATTTGCATCTTTTGATAACTCGGAATGTCCTTTCATATTATAACAATGTTTCGTATTTTATCCGAGGAGATGAACCTCCTATGCTTCTGAACTATTACTTGCTCTCTTCTTCGTTCCCTTTTTTATCTGTTGCCCATAAGCTGAGTTTTCATAAATTACCCATCTCTTAAGAGCACGGACCGCTGTAGATGGTATCTGATGTAGAAATCAGACCATCATCTTTCCGATACTCGGACTGTTCGCCCCTTGGGATGCGAGATTCTTCTAGAAGGAGGAAGGTGAAACAGCGAAATAGCCAACAGTGAAAAAGTCATTATGACTGTGTCTTTTCATCTTCTTAGTCGTCGGATGATCGACAGATGGCGAGATCTGAAAGACTCATTGCCACTATAAATAGGGGTGTGGTAATTCTCCCTTTTCACTGTTGTACCTTCCCTCACTCTTTCTTGCGTTTTATCCACTCTATTATCCAGCGGAAGTCAGTGTTCTTTAGAATGTCAAAATCGGGCGATGAAGAGTATAGTCACTGGGTGAGCTGTGCTTGTGGGCACATGCATCCGCCCATCTATCCGGGTAGAGGCACTGCAGAAGACCCTATTGTCCTGGATTTCGGAGGCGATCCCCCTCAATGTCCAGGAATAGCTAGGAGATTGGCTGAGGAGGAGAGAGAGCGGACGTTGAGGTTGATCCGTATGAGGATCCGTGCGCAACAGCAAGCTCGTCAGGGCCGAGGTGGAGGCCCGGAATCCCAAGGCTCGACTTCCGGGGTCTGGTGAGGGAACAAGGCGGGGTATGCCCCGTGGATGCATGTACTTCCCCTCAAACCTTTTCATATTGTTCCTTTATTATGTAAATGTTCGGATAACTTTGTTTATAAAATTCGAACTATTTTTCCTCGGATGGGATCTCCATCTTTTTTCCCTTTGCAGACCTCGTCGGATGATACTGACGCATATATTTTTTGTAAAAAAAATGGCTAAAAAACTCGAACGTGGTTGATGGGCTTGTTTGGGCTTGATTGGATAAACCCGTCTGGGCCAACACTGTTCAGCCCAAATGAATAGTTTAAGCCCATTGTCGACGTCGAAGTCCCGACGTGTCGGACGCCCATTGGTTCGTCACTCCTATAAATACTGTGGATCCCTCTTGGCCTTGGTCGTGCAAATCCAACCTCCATTTTCCAAATCTACCCAAAAGCAAGAAGACGGTCTCTTGAATAGTTTCCCCCTGTTGACTCCCGTCCACTCTCAAGTCGGCGTTCATCCTGAGCTTGAGAGTGGAGTGGGTCTAGAGGGGAAAATTGTTGAAGATCAGTCACCGAAAATCATAGATCTCAGTTTGAGTGTATATCCGTCCGTTTCCTCCGCTTTCTTCCAACCCCACTTTAGTGGTTCAAATCTCTCTTATATTGGAAATGGTTTCCGAATTTCGAGAGAGTTTGAGTCTCTGAAGCCGGTGAGGCGGAAATCTCTTCCAGTCTGCACTTTGTTTTCCCCGGATACAGGACTTTCCTTCCACGTTTTGGTGGTATCCTGAAGGATTCCAGCATGTTTAACCGTTCTCTTGTGTGCAGGTAGATCGAATTCCTGGCCTCCGCGGAAACCAGACTTTTCCGCTTTGACACGGTGGAAGCTTTTTCCTACGGGGAACGATCTTTGCTGGGAGATGACGTATCTCCAGAGACATTCTCTGCCTTTTTCTCGTTGCGTCCGTAAGTTCGGATATCGATCCGAGATTGCAAATTATACTGACAAGATTAAGTGTCATTCGTCTTTGTAAGAACGAAATCTCTTGCTTTCTTTGTGGTTAATCGAACATCAGATCTCAGATGCATAGATCGAAAAATCACAAATCGAAAGATAGAGGTTGTATTGATTTGACGAAAATTCGATTACAACTTGCGGGCTCTATGGCCAATGACAAAAGGATCAAAAAAGGAACAAAACTGACGGAGTTCTGTGTAACAAATGGTTGAATATTGAGATGATTAATCGACATGATGGAGCTCCGCGCGATTATCTTTAAGCATAGAACTTCTGAAGGTTTCTAGCATTCCACGGACGCCTAAGGAGATGTCCGTTCTAATCTTCTAATTCATAACTCCCATTTACTTTTGCCCCGACAATCTTGTAGGGTCCTTCCCACTTGGGCTTGAGTTTTCCAACATTGCTCAGAATGTCGGCTCGTCGGAGCACTAGGTCCCCGACTTGCAAGTTCATCGCATGAACGTTCCTGTTGTAGGCTTGGGCGGCAGTTGCCTGATACTTAAGGATATTCGCCAGTGCATCAGACCTTTTCTGTTCAAACATGTCCAGCTCGAATATCCGAGCTTCTCAGTTTGCCTTGTCTTCAAACTCTTGGATTCTCAGAGTCTCTACAGCAATCTCGGATGGTATGATTGCCTCTGAACCATACACCAAGGAGAAAGGGGTTTCTTTTGTCGCAGTCCGTGCAGTGGTGCGATGCGCCCATAGCACGCCTTCCAGGTCGTCCGCCCAGCTTTCTTGCGAAGTTCTTAATCGCTTTTCGAGGATCTTGACTATTGTTTTGTTTGTTGACTCAGCCTGTCCATTGTCTTGCGGGTATCCAACAGATGTAAATCGTTGCTCGATTTTGAAGGACGCCTTGACCATTCCTTGAGCACATGTCACGAGGCTGGCACCATTGTCCGAGACGAGAATCCTGGGCAGGCCAAAGCGACAGATGATATTCTTCCAGATAAAGGTCCGTACTCGACTTTCTGTAATGGTTGCAACAGCCTCGGCTTCTACCCATTTGGTAAAGTACTCCACAACCACAATAAGAAACTTTTTCTGCTGGGTACCCCTCGGAAATGGTCCGACAATGTCGATACCCCACTGATCGAACGGACATGCTATGATTGACGGAATCATAGGGTTCGTCGGACGATGTGGGATGTTTGCGTAATATTGGCAATCCTGGCATCTCTGGGCGTGGTCGGCAGAATCTTTACCGATGGTGGGCCAATAATAGCCTTGTCGTATGATTTTCTGGGCGAGAGTCCTCCCCCCGGAATGACTCCCACAGCTTCCGTTGTGTATCTCTTCCAGCCTGATGCATGCTTCTTGTGGGTTCAAGCATCTCAGGTGGGTCCCGGAAAAAGATCTTTTGTACAGATCATCACCCATTATAAAATATCTATTTGCTCGGCATTGCACACTCCTTGATTCTTTCGGATCGGCTGGCAAAGATCCGTCCTTGAGATAGTTAAAAATGTCAGTCATCCAGTTTCTTCCTGTGTCAAGTATCATGACCGCCGAACTGGGACCCATAATGGATGAGTCAGTAATAGTGAGTAGAATTACTCTCCTCGTGTCCAAAGCCGCCGTAGCGGATGCGTATTTTGCCAAGGCATCAGCTCTTTCGTTCCAAACTCTGTCAAACTTTTCCAAGGTGAATTCCTCGATGTGGCTGACCTCATTCTTGAGTAGCTCAAGATACTTGATCATGGAAGGACCTTTTGTGGCAAAACTTCCTGAAAATTAGGCCTCGACGAGCTGTGAGTCCGTGTAGGCTTTGACCTTCCGAGCTTGGAGAGACTTGGCTAGCCGCAGCCCCACTAAAAGTGCCTCATACTCTGCCTCATTATTGGTAACATTGAAATCCAAGGAAATCGCATAGTCGAGTTCCGCGCCCTCTGGGCTCTTAAGGTAGATTCCAATTCCTCCCACTCTTCTAGTGGAAGAACCATCGACTTCCAATGTCCAGATATCGGAAGGATGTTCTTTGATTTGGAGATCTCCTACGAGCTGCTGAGGTTCCGCTCTTGGTTCATCCCCTCCAGTGATTTTCGTTCTGATGTTGTCCGAATCGATTTACGAACATCACCAAGTAGAAACATTTGGTTGACCGAGTTTCCCCGGACGAGGAGGGGCCGATTGATGAACTGGGCTTCCTCAAGGTTTTTTGGGTTGAACATTGGCGGGGCTGGATTTCGGACTATATGTTTGGTGATTAAGCACTTGAACACCTGATTGTCAGGGACTTTCTCTGAATCCTTCTCTGGGTAATCCGCTAAGAAGTCGGTGAGGACCTGAGCCTTTTTGGCTGACGGAGCCTGGGAGCAAATGTCATATTCGTTGAGCTCGATCGCCCACTTAGAGAGTCGTCCAGATTGGTCGGGCTTTCCTAGGACCTATTTCAAAGGTTCCGCAGTTAGTACCACTATTTTGTGAGACTTAAAGTAAGGTTTTAACCGTCTGGCGGTATAAACTAAAGCGTATGCGAGCTTCTCGATCTTCACGTATCTTGTCTCCGCCCCAGCAAGGGCTTTGCTAAGATAGTAGATCGGCAAATGCTCGTTAGCTTGAATCCGTATTAGGACGGAACTCATTGCCTCTTCCGTAATTGCCAGGTAGAGGTAGAGTGGTTCTCCTTCGACGGGCTTGGAGAGCAGTGGAGGGGAATGGAGGTATTCTTTCAATTTTTCGAAAGCCTCAGAACATTCCGCGGTCCACACAAAGTTCTCTCCTTTCCGGAGGGTTTTGAAGAACGGAAGATTCTTCTCGGCTGATCGGGAAATAAAAAGACTTAAGGACATGAGACTTCCTATGAGCCGCTGTACCTCATTGAGGGTTTTCGGGTGTGGCAGATCTAGGATCGCCTTGATTTTCTCGGGATTGGCGCTTATTCCCCTTTCCGTGACCATGTATCCGAGGAATTTTCCTCCCTTTACTCCGAAAGTGCATTTTTCCGGATTCAGTTTCATCCCATACTTCCGCAGGATGGAAAAGCAATTGTTGAGATGCTCAATATGCTCTTCTTCAGTCTTATTTTTAACAAGCATGTCGTCTACATAGACTTCCATCGTTTTCCCGATTTCGTCTTTGAACATTTGATTTACCAGTCGCTGGTAGGTGGCTCTCGCGTTCTTCAGTCCGAATGGCATCACCTTAAAGCAGTATACTCCTCCTGCCGCGAAGAAAGCCATTTTCTTAACGTCCTCCTTGGCCATCCGAATTTGGTAGAAGCCTTGGTATGCGTCCATGAAGCTCAGTAGCGCACATCCGGAGGTAGAGTCAACCAGTTGATCTATCCGTGGCAACGGATACGGATCCTTGGGGCAAAACTTGTTCAACCTTGTGAAGTCATTACACATTCGCCACTTGCCTGGCGACTTTTCGACCAGAACGACATTGCAAACCCAGTCAGAGTAGCGGACTTCGGCGGATATGATGGCGTCCTTGATTGGGCCAAAGTCTTTCCTTTTCTGTCGGATGTATTTGACCGAAGGATCCATGTTCAGACGGTGAACTGTAACGCGTGGGTCGATCCTGTTGATACGAAAATATGTCCAATCCGTCATAAAGGACCTAGGAGCGAATCCTAAGGCATCCCAAGTCATCCAATGGATCCGAGACACTTTGGTCCGAGCCAACGGTCCGATCCGGGCAGGCCATCCATGGTCCGACCCACCCTAAAAGAAAGGGACAAAGGATTTGGACCTACAAGGCCCGACCCGGAACCATAGGTCCGACCCACCTTGGTCCGAGCCTCTCTGGGAAAGGAGCATAAGTGCTAAGACAGTACCCTCTCCGACCCAAGGACTCCGACACGGATGTCAACTCGGATCCAGCATGACCATCTCATAAAGCAACCAAGCAAATGGGCACCAAAGAGTGAGGTGTCCGAACCCAGGAGCTCCGAATCGGAAGAGTTGGACAGGTAGGAGAACTTCCTCAGCTGACAACCAAATGTGGTCCGAACCAATCGTCCGGACCCATCTCTCCGAACCTGGGAACTCGGCAGAACTAGTCACATCCTCAAGAACTCTCCCTATAATGACCAAACTACCCCTAAAGCCCAAGATGGCATGGGCTAAAACATCATTATTGGGCTATGGGCCTCATATTAGCATTGGTGGCTCAATCCTGGCCGTACACATGGCGCAATCCTAGCAAGGCCTTCCATTTTGATGATAGCCTATAAATAAGGCACACATCCCAACAAGTAAGTCACTTTTGGCACTTGGAACTTTTGAACAAGTCATCTTACAAGTCACTTCACGACCTCAATCCCGAATATTATACAGAGTTGATCTTCAGTCACTCTCGAGTAAAGTCTCATCCCGGTTTGACACTTAGCAAACCGGGCACTAACCCCCCCCCCCTCACTCAAGTGTGCTGGTCCTTACCGAAGTAGTTGGTCACTGGTTCTTACGCCTTGGTCCCTACCTAGCAAGGAGCTTCTTACCTTGGCACCCATTAGTGGAGTTGAAATAAATCTAAGTAGTTGGGGAGTTACACCCTCAACATTTTGGCGCCGTCTGTGGGAAACTTTACAAAAAGTCCCGTTCTCTTCAGTAATGGCAAGAACAAGAAGGTCCACAAGAACCAACGCCACTGCCATTGGTACACTTGCTCCAAGACAAAGGGGAAGACCTCCCACTAGAAGAGCTGGGGTAGCAAGAGTTTCAACAAGAGAAGTAATAGATGATCCAAGTGATGGCCATACCGCTAGTCTTTCTTCTGGCGAGGAAAGAGCAAATAATCCACCAGTAAGGATCCAGACACTTGGGGACGAAGGACAGGTTCCTCCGTCAGGAACACATGGTCCTCCGCCAGGAAGAAACTTTACCCTCCCGAATGGACAGATCATTCATCCTAGTGAGTTCGGGATGAATGAGAATCAGTTTGGCCTCTTACTCACCACTATTCAAGGATGCTTTGGATCAAACAACCTCCAGCCTCCTCAGCCCACCCCGCCTACACCGATCCCGAGGCAAGCTGAACCCGCTCAATCAAGAAATGAGCACCGTCCTATCTAACAAAGGCTGGGGGAACAAGCTCAACCAGAAGACCTGAGACATCTTCTCAATAGAAGAGCTGCTGCTTCTCATGAACAACGAGGGAGATGTCCAGAGGTGCCACGAGTAGACGAAGCACCTACAGATCAAATGGCGGAAAGCATCCCGATAGTTCCAATCGCTGATCTTCCTCCAGATGTAGCTATCAACCCCAGAACTGGTGAAAGACTGACAACGGAGCAGATCTACCTCCAACAGAAGGCCCTGGAAACACAAATTGCCACCTTGAGCAAGATGGTCAAAGAACATGAGAAGGTGGTAGTTAAAACTCCCAACCCTCTGTGCGACGAGATCAGAAGAGAAAGAAAGCGCCCCGACTGTGTTATCCCAAACCTTGAGCATTACTATGGAGATACTTGCCCTGTAGGGCATCTTACTAGATACGAAAGTAAGATGGAAAGCAATGGACTCAATGACAACATGAAAGCTCTCAACTTTTCCACCACACTCTTTGGAGAAGCAATGGATTGGTGGACCTCACTACCTAATGGTTCCATCAAATCTTATGCGGACATCGCCTCCCTTTTCTTGAAAAGGTTTGAGAAAGCAAAGAGAAGGAAGAGGTCAGTTGAGCACCTGGCAGGCATAATCCATGTTGAGGGTGTAACTCCCCAACTACTTAGATTTATTTAACTCTTCTAATGGGTACCAAGATGAGGGGCTCCTTGCTAGATGATTGGCCAAGGCGTAAGAACCAGTGACCAACTACTCCGGTAAGGACCGGCACACTTGAGTGGGGGGGGGGGGGGGAGGTTAGTGCCCGGTTTGCTAAGTGTCAAACCGGGATGAGACTTTACTTGAGAGTGACTGAGGATCAACTCTGTATAATGCTCGTGATGTGACTAGCGGGATGACTTGTTCGAAGTAAAAGTGACTTACTTGTTGGGATGTGTGCCTTATTTATAGGCTATCATCAAAATGGAAGGCCTTGCTAGGATTGCGCCATGTGTAATTGAGCCAGATCAATGCTAAGATGAGGCCCATAGCCCAATAATGAAACTTTAGCCCATGCCATCTTGGGCTTTAGGGGTAGTTGGTCATTATTGGGAGTGTTCGAGGATGTGTAGTCTACCGAGATCCTGTGTTGGAGAGGTGTCCGGATGCTGATCCGGATTACGTTGTCGGTGAGGAAGTTCTCACTGCGTAGCTTTCTTCTCTTCCGATTCTGAGTTCGGGACATCTCACTCTTTGTGTTGCACACTTTTATGAGATGGTCATCTTTGGATCCGAGTTGACATCCGTGTCCTTCAGTCCTTGGAGGGTCGGACTTAGGCTCCTTTCCCAGGGAGGCTCGGACCAAGGTGGGTCGGACCTATGGTTCCGGGTCGGGCCTTGCAAGTCCAAATCCTTTGTCCCTTTCTTTCAGGGTGGTCGGACCATAGATTGTCTGCCCGGATCGGACCATTGGCTCGGACCTAAGTGCCTCGGATCCTTTGGATGAATTAGGACGCCTCAGGATTCGTTCCTAGGTCCTTTATGACGGATTGGACATATTTCCGTATCAACATATGTCCCCCTAGTTTCCAAGTATCTTAGTAGAAGATAGTTTTGGAACTATTGGTTTGGGAAGCTGTTTTGAGGAAAAGAATCCGTTTTTCAGTCCAATCCGTTTCGATCTCGTTGAAAAAAGGTGTACGCCGTACTTCGTGTGGCCATTGACTTAGTCTCTCTCTCCCCCCCCCCCTTTTTTCTTTTTCTAAAACATAGTCGCCATCCGAGGGACTAGGTCTGAAGGGCAACGAAGTGAAGAAAAAAGAAAAAAGGGTATTTGTAATGGAGACTAAGTTTAGGCTCCGAACATCGGTAGTGTACCTTTGATGAGCTACGGTGGCGGACCGTATGTGCGTGTCCCGTCCGAACCAGCCTCTGTGGTTGTGGGAGGGTCCGAAGGGTGTCCTCAGTATCTGAGGTTCCACGTGTGGACAAATTATATTGGGATGGCAAGCCGCTAGGCGTCGAGAAGATGATACTCGGAGCTCTCGTGTTATGCATGCCCGAGAGAGGGAGAGTTGTTGTATTCATCTATACAAGAGGTAAATTTTTTGTACCCATTCGTCATTTCACTTGGTATAATTGTACTATACCGTTGGATGGTTTTTGATCGACGGTGGAGATTAAATCCGAAGAATCGCGACGGTTGGAGTTCCCAATATGGCCCTCTATAAATAAAGGGGTTGGCCGGTTCATTTCTCACCATTTAGAGAGAGAATGTTTGCATTCCGAGTACATCCGAAGCAACTACAGTCAATCCGAAGCGATCGACGAGCGGTTCGAAGCGCGTGATCCTGTGCAGAGTCAAGTCATTTCTGTCTAATCATCCGAGTCCAAGTAAGTTTACTCGTCTTGTCTTAAATTATCTCTGTGGTCTTTCCTCTTCAAGTTACTCGGATGTATGCTTATAATGCGTAGTATAGTTGATAACCAATACGTACTTGATGTTGACTAACACCGAATAAGTGTAGTACTGACTCCGAACTAACTGCGCCGAGTAAGCTGCTAGTTTTGGCTTTGAGTTGGCCACTTTAATATACATAAACGACCTCTCGGACTGCCATCTTAAAGCTTACGATATTGCTTTCTCGTTTCCCTAGGATGTCCGAGAGTGATAGCCAAAATCGATCCGAGGCTGAGGGATATGACTCGGCGATATCCTTAGCGATAGCTCAGGAGATTGAGATCATGGATGATGACGAAATCTTGGAGGTGGAAGCAAGCGCCCATCCGAGTCGGGAAGAGCAGGTAAGTTCCTTACGCCGGTTAGTTGTTCGGATTACGGTCCTCCGAGGCGTCCGGATTACTGCGAGTGTCGCGTATGCGAGGTTATTATGGCTCGAGACAAGCTCGCGAGTTATAGGAACTCGTCGCCGGTCGGTGGCGAGAATCCGAACTTCGGTAGAGATCCGAACTTTAATTCGCACCTAGGTTATAACTTTAGGAGTAATCCTAATCGAGTCCCGTTCGTTCGGATCATGCGCCAACTATCGAGGAAGTGCATGATACTTGAAGCACCTCCCAATTTGAGCATCTTGAAGAGGTGAGGAGGATCGTGCAAGTCATTGCGCCTATTGATTTGTTGTGAGTTAGCGTCCTCATCCGAGGAAGATGAGGCGTAAGAAGGTGTCTTGGCGAAGATTCTGGTTCCGAGGAGGAAGAAGGTGCAGAGCCATCCGCTAATGTGCTCCGTGTGGAAGCTTCTGGGCAAGCGGGGCCGAGTCGGCAGGTGGCTGAGGAAGAGCGTCCGGAGAGGCTAAGGAGGGGTGAGGACGTTTTCCAAGTGAAGTTCCCTCGGTCGAGAGACCAAGTCACTCACCCCGATCTAGAGGGCGAGTTGAATGAAGATGGTACTCTGCCTACTTGTGCCTCAACCATCCGAGCCGATGAAGTAGATGAGCTCCGGAGAAGATATGAGATCCCGGATTGTGTGGAGATTCTTATCCCGGACGAATCTCATGCGTTTTATAATCCGCCTCCGGGCTACATGTCGGTCTATGAGATAAGTCTCCATTACGGGTGGCTACTGCCAGTATCATCCGAGTTTCTGGAGATTTTGAACAGCATGGGTTTGAGTCCGCACCAGATCATCCCCAACTCCCTCGGAAATTTGATGTGCTTCGGAGTGCTATGTAAATATAAAGGCATCCCGCTTACCTTCGATAATTTCCGTAAATTATTCAACATTAGTGTTAGTAATAGGAACACCTGGTTCTATACGTTTGTATGTCGCCAGGCGTACACATTTTTTGTCGATCCCTTGTCCTCGTTGGGAATCCAATGGTTCAAGAGGTACATTTTTTTCCGTCCGGCTCTGAAGCCCCGGCAATCCGAAGTGGAGAGGCCCACGTGGCATTTCGAGAAGAAAATTTTCCGAGGCAAACTGCCGGATTGGAAGCCACCGGCACGGAACATCCCCTTGTGGATGCAAGCGGTCCACCGGAGTCAAGAGCCAGAGAAGTACTTTTTCCGAGGTCTGATATGTCGCCTTTTCTTAATGGCTTGTCCGAGCCAAGTTTTTGTGACAACATGGAGGATTTGAGCAAGTGGTTTCTCTCTACCTCTGGTTGGTTGTCCGAGTCGGTTGTCTGTTTGTCGACTATATGACTACTATTTGTAGATTCTTTTGTAACTTATCGTGATTCGGATGTGCAGCTTTCTGGTTCGAGTATACGATGTCGACTATGCGGGAGTTGAAGCGTCGACAAAGCGGAAGGAAGGAGCGAGAGGTTCTCGGACCCAGTTATTAAGGCGTCACCGTACTCCGATGAACGAGCGAAGGAATCTTTCTTTGTGTTCGAGTGGAGGAGTCTCGGAGGGCTGCTGGGTGAAGAGGCCAGACTATCCCTACCCGGACAAGGTAAGGTGGTGGAACTAAGGGCTCGAAGAAGCCTCCAGATCCGTGTCGAGATCCTCCATAAGCGGATCGGCCTTCTTGCTCAAAAGCGCTCCTCGAAGGTCCGAATCCTCCGCCAAGAAGGGTAAGGAAAGGTGGCGAGGCTCCAGCTGGATTCGGATCTGAAGTTGCTCGGTTGATTCTTTGCCGAATGGGCCAGTTCGGAGTTAAGCGCCGCAGTATAAAGTGAGTTTAAGTTTTCCGTTGGTGTTATATCTTCTTGTGGTCCGAGGTATCTAACACTTCCGATGTTTCGTTTTGTTTTGACTTCTTTCTTTGTTGAAGCATGCTCCTTGGCTCGTAGGGCTACCCTAGAAGAAGATTTAGCCAAGTGAGGCTGAGGCGATTGAAGCGTCCGGTTACCTGACACCGGGCGCTGAAGAAGGCCATAAATGCTAAATAAGAGGCAGTCGGAGGCCAAGATGAAAAGTGCCATTCGATCTTTGGAGGCTGATTTGAAAGTGCACCAAGATAGTTTGGACGATTTAAGTGGCCGTCTCCGGACTTTCAAGGATAAGATCTTTGAAGGAGCTTGAGTCGGACAAGGCATCAAGATTTCCTTGATTCGGACTCCTACAAGTTTTTGCTCGAGTCCAAGTATGATGAGGCCCGTCAAGATGGGTTTGATGCAGCTGTGGAGCAGTGCCGGAGGAAGGGTTGGATACCGGATGATTGTAACTTGGAGGCTAAGGGGATATCCGCCTTTAAAAATGGAGATGGCTCGGACTTCGCTCCGGAGGGTGTTTTGGACGAAGATCTGCTCAAATGTGAATTTTTGGAGCTGGTTTGCGACGAGTCGGAGGGCAAGAAGTACAACCACGGCGGTCCGTATCTCCCATCTTTCGTCCCTCAGGTGCTCATGTCTAGTGTTTTCGTTCCTTTGGAGGACCACTTGGAGCACAACCGAGACTGGCTGACTTTGCCCGGGCCTGTCCAAGGCTTTGATCGTGACCTCGACCTGATGGAGGAGTGTCCGGCCTTCCTGAAAGAGGTTGAGGCTCGGAGAGCACGGAGGATAGCCAACAGCAAGGTCAAGCACCTCCGGAGAAGGATACGGGCGGCCCCTCTCAGTCTCAACCTAGTTCGTCCGAGCGGCGAAGGCAGTGAAGACGGGGTATGCCCCGAGTTTTTTTGTAATAGGGTGCCTCCGGGCCAAAAAGCAGTGTTGTCGATTTTGCCCATCATCTGTTGTTGTACAAACATACTTATCTTTGATGAATGTTGTTGGTTCGGGCCCTTTGATGGCTCGGAACTATTTTTCGCCAATGAAACACTAATGTTGCTGTTTACATCTTTGCGCATTTAACTTCGTACT
Organism: Plantago major; assembly: GCA_026545765.1. NCBI lineage: Eukaryota > Viridiplantae > Streptophyta > Magnoliopsida > Lamiales > Plantaginaceae > Plantago > Plantago major. The sequence goes on from CM048840.1 coordinate 45,413,823, forward strand.
TGCGTAGAAATTCGTCAATTCTCGTAGACTCGGATAGTGGTTCGGCCCCTTGAGTTCCGTACCGCCAAGACCTTAATCTTCTTGATGCAAATTCTCCTTTGCGGGTCTTGGGGGACGATCAACCGTTGTGCCCATTCGAATCGGAAGCTATAATAGAAATAAAACGGCTCACGAATTGGTTCGGAGCCACGTCTTGGAGTGGCCAGGCCTGCGAGGGAAAAATAATTGCCTCGTATCGTGATAAGTTAAGACGATTCGGACGTTGACTTGGTGTGTCTTCCCGAGTCATGCAGACTGGTGAGATAGTAAAAAGATGATCAGCATTAAGTACAGGGTGGCTATCTGAATCCGGTTGCTTCGGATGTTGTTATGTTAGCCCCGAGCTTGATACGTCCGAGTGAGTAGCTTAGTCGGTATGTTCGACCGTGTGGGCGGATCGTTGGGTTGGGCCAATGGAAGCCGAAGAGCCAGGCCCATGTTCGGCCCAAGCCCATTTCCGGTGAATATGGGACACGTGTCCGCTTCCAATTGGTCTTCTCTTTCTATATACTCACCTTTTGTCGGCTTTTCTTAAGACATCTCGCCTTTTATAGTAACAAGGTCCGGAGCTCGAGTCCGGAATTTGGTGAGCATGTTTATGCCATTACTCTCGCCGTGATCTCGTCCCAAGGGTTTCTCCGATGCTTGAAGTCTACCGGGCTGGTTCTTTGGTGAGAGTCGTGGAAATCAAACTGCTCAGAAAGCCAGCCTCGGATCTTCGAGAATATGGTCCGTACCGAGTGAGGCCTAAAATTTTTGACAATCAATTCCTCTGATCGTCAGGCTAATCTTCTTTCTCCGGGGCTGTGGTCTATATCCGTGACTTTTAGCCCCGGAGAGGTAGATTAGCTGGTTGGTTCGGGGATCGTGAAATAGTCGGTTTTGAATCTCAATGCATCCGAGGCATTCCGCTCTGGTTATGTGCCCGAGGGGCGACAAGTCGGCAGAATTGGTTTGATAGAATCCCTTCCAGTATTTCGTGGTTCGGTCGTAAAAAACCGCCCGAAATATTGGGAGGTTTTCTACCAATCCTGTTGTGTCTAGTTGTTCGTTGCTCGGATGGAGGGAGATGTATCCCTTTGAGTAGGTCTTCTAGCTCGTCCTTGAGGATGTGTATCCGAGCGGTTTGGTTTTGTCGGTGACTGTATTTCCCGGATTGAAGGCTCGAGGGAACTATTTGCAATTTTGGAAGGGGGTCCCCAACAGTGCTGAGCTTGTTCGGAGTCGGATCACTGGGGACTCCTGGAAGTAACCTTTCTGGTGACTCGTTTGCCTTGCACCTAAGGTCTTTCGTCTGAGCAGCTCGGTTTTGTTGGTGGCTGCGTTCCAGAATTGAAGGCTCGAGGTAGCGCCTTACAATTTTGGAACGGAGTCCCTGACAATGGCGGTCTTGTTGGGACTCGGACCAATGGTAGCCTCCGGAATGACTTGGGTTGACCTGACTGTCCGGGTTGGTCGCTTTCCGAATACTCTGAATTTGGGGTGTATTCATAGTATTTGGTGTGAGGCGATCCGGATTGTCAGTGTGATTCTTGCTTGCTTCGGAGCTTTCTTTCGTTCGAAGGTGATGAAGTATCCTTTCTGGAAGCGTCGAATGGTCTTGGTTATCTCGTCCGGCTGCTGTTAGTCTTTAGATCGTCCGAAGGGGGCTTCGAAGCCTTTGTCAGAAAACAATCAAGGTTGGGATGGTGGAATTCCTTCTTCCTTCGGAGCACCCAAAAATGTAGTCAATAGTGCTCGGACGGGGTTTGGTTGATGAACCCGGAGTTGATTAGGGCCATTTGTAGAAGTAAATAGATAGAGTAGGAGCTTGTTTTTGTAAGCCTGATTAGGGCTCTTCGGACCCTGACTTTGTAAATTTGTACCCCTGTTTTAATAAAAGCGTATTTGCCTTTGTGAAGGTCGGACACTGTTCGATAGTGTTGGTCCGATCCGGATCAATGTATGATCTAGGTTCGGATCGAGTAGTTAGATATCTTCATGGCCCGTTCGAATCATGAGATTTGAAGGGCATGATTATCCATAATATTTATGAAATCACAGTTGTATTGATTTGACGGAAATCGGATTACAACTTGAGGGCTTCGAGGCCTTTTTCAAAAAAAACAAACACAAAAAACAGGTCTACGAGATAGAGGAAGGTGATAGTCGTTGCCATACTTCTCTAAGTGAAAAACTTTTGGAGATTCTTGGCATTCCAAGTTCTCTTCAAGGCCCGCCCTTGTTCATCTTCTAGTTCAAAGCTTCCATTAACTCTTGCCCTGGTATCCTTGTACGGTCCTTCCCACTTGGGCTTAAGTTTCCCCACATGACTTAGTATATCGGCTCTTCTGAGGACTAAGTCTCCTACTTGTATGTCCTTGGGAAGGACACGTTTATTATAACTCGGCGGTCATGGCTTGGTACCGAAGGATGTTGGCGATGCCTTATCGCTTGTCTTCAAGGAGCTCAAGGTCATAGATCCTTGCGAGCCCAAAGGACCGTCGAGATCATCCATGTTGTCTTGGGAAGTCCTCAACCTTTTCTCCAAAATTTTGACTACGGTCTTGTTGGTGGCTTCTACGGCCATTGGCTTGGGGTGTGTGAGTAAAGTGTTGTTCTATTTTGAAGGTGAAGCCACTCCTTGATCTTGACCCGAAAATTGTGCTCCATTATGCGAAACTAGCACTCGTGGGAGTCCAAACGGCGGATGATGTTCTTTCGGATGAATGTCCAACTACGCTTTCGGTGATGGTTGACCTTTGCTTGACCGACCCACTTAGTGAAGTACTCCACTGCCACTATCAAGAACTTCTTTTGATGTGTTCCTCTCGGAAAGGGACCAACTATGTCTATGCCCCATTGATCAAATGGGCATCCTATGATTGACGGAATCATAGGGTTGGTCGGGCGGTGTGGTATGTTGGCATAGTATTGGCAGTCCTCACAGGAGCGGGCGATGTTGGCAACATCCATGTCGATAGTTGGCCAATAGTATCCCTGTCTTATGATCTTTTGTGCCAAAGTTCTTCCCCCAGAATGACTTCCACAGCTTCCGGCGTGGATCTCTTCCATCGCAGTCTTCGCCTCTTGAGGATCTAGGCACCTCAAGTGAGTTCCGTTGTAAGATCTCTTGTAGAGATCTTCTCCCAGAATAAAGTATATGTTAGCTCGGCATTGAATCTTCCTAGCCTCTCTAGGATCCATAGGTAAAGTGCCATCCTTGAGGTAACGGAATATATCAGTCATCCAATTCCTTTCTGTGCTCACAAGGAACATCTTTCCGTTGGGGTTTGCCAGGGAGGATTCATGTAGTCATTAGGATGACACTTCTTGTCCAAAGCTCCTAAGGCAGGCGTGCTTGGAGAGGCATCGGCCTTTTCATTCCATTCTCTGTGAAATTGGTTAGAGTAAATTCTTCAAATTGCTCAACCTCTTTCTTGAGGAGTTCAAGTATTTGATCATGTTAGGCCCTTTGGTGGTGAAAGACCCGGGAGGCGGGATTATGCAGTGGGAGTCTGTGTAGGCTTTGATCCTTTTTACTTGAAGGGCTTTCGCCATTCTTAGGCCGGTGATAAGTGCTTCATATTCGGCCTCGTTGTTTGTCACTTTGAAATTGAGAGTGATGGCGTACTCTAGCTTGGCTCCTTCAGGACTTTCAAAGAAAATTCCTATTCCTCCCAATCGTCCAGTTGATGATCCGTCCACTTGTAATGTCCACCATTCTTTGTCTCCTTCCTTTCCTCCTAAAGTGGGAGTGGGTGCTTTCACAACCTCCTGCTTCTTGTCGGAAGACGCAGTTGTCGAGGTATCGAGTTTCTCATCCAAGAGAAACATGTGCCTCACTCTTAGTGAATCATCCATAGGTAGGTAGTATTAGGTCATAAATTTGGGCGCTACCTCTTGTCTCTTCTGCTTCTTCCTCTCCACTTGATTCCTTGATCTGGGCAATCACCACATGACTAGCCTTTTCCTGGGAATTTCTGTTCTCTTCTTCTGCTTTCTCTGGATAGTCTACCAGGAAGTCGGCCAGAACTTGCGCTCTCTTGGCAGATGGGGCTTGATACCCAATATCATATTCACTTAGCTCAATAGCCCATTTGGACAGGCGTCCTGACTGATCCGGTTTTTCCAAGACATGTTTGAGTGGCTCATTTGTAAGGACCACAATCCGATGCGACTTGAAGTAAGGCTTTAGTCTTCGTGCAGTGTAAACCGGTCTGACGAGCTTCTCAACCACGACATATCGGCCTCGGAGCTACAAGAGCTTTGCTCAAGTAGTAGATTGGTAAATGCTCGTTGTCTTGTAGCCGTACTAGTACAGAACTCATTGCTTCATCGGTGGTGGCCAAATAGAGATAAAGAGTTTCGTCCTCCATAGGTTTGGACAGAAGGGGTGGCGAGAGGAGATACTTTTTCAAGTTCTCCAGGGCTTCTTCGCATTCCTTTGTCCACTCGAACTTATTTCCTTTTCGTAAAATCTTAAAGAAGGGAAGGTTCTTTTCGGCGGACCTTGAGATAAAACGGCTCAACGCCATTACCTTTCCTAGAAGCTTCTGAACTTCATTGACGGTCTTGGGCTGTGGCAGATCTACAATTGCCTTTATTTTCTCAGGTTAGCTTGATGCCTCTTTACGTGACCATGTAGCCGAGAATTTTCCCCTTTGACCCGAAAGTGCACTTTTGAGGTTGACTTCATTCCATATTTCCGGAGAATAGAAAAGCAATTGTTGAGGTGTTCGATGTGCTCCTCTTCAGTCGTGCTTTTCACAAGCATGTCATCCACATAGACTTCCATGGTTTTTCCCAATTCTTCCTTGAACATCTTGTTTACCAGCCGTTGGTAAGTAGCTCCTGCATTCTTGAGGCCAAAGGGCATGACCTTGAAGCAATAGACTCCTCCGGCCACAAAGAATGCCGTTTTCTTGATGTCTTCTTGAGCCATCCTAATTTGGTAGAAGCCTTGGTATGCATCCATGAAGCTTAGAAGTGCACATCCTGCAGTGGAATCAACCAGCTGATCTATACGTGGCAATGGATAAGGATCCTTCGGACAAAACTTGTTGAGTCTAGTGAAGTCATTGCACATTCTCCACTTTCCTGGGGCTTTTTCGGTGAGGACCACGTTGCAGACCGGTCAGATGTCGACTTCTTCGATATGACCTGCTTTCATTAACTTGTCAACCTCCCCTGCTATGATAGCATCCTCAATTGGTCCGAAGTCTTTCCTCTTTTGCCGGATGTGCTTGACCGTAGGATCCATGTTCTGGCGGTGAACCGCAATCCTTGGGTCTATCCCCTTGAGATCATCTGTGCTCCAAGCAAAGATGTCGCGATTGTCACCAAGGCAAGTGATGAGCTTCAGCTCTATTTCCGTACTCATCTCCGTTCCAATTCGAGTTGTTCTCTCCGGATTTTCTTCGACCAGTTGGACCTCTTTCAAGGCTTCATGGGATTCTATTCTAGCTGTCTTGGGGAACTTTTCTCTGAATGATCCGATACCGATCTCTTCCTTTGGTGGTGTTAGAGTAATTGGAGAATGGCTAAGAGGGCCCTTAGCGACCGAAAGGACAGGTTCTGTGGCCCCTCTGGTTGACATGATGTAGCATTCCCAGGCTTCTCTAATGTTGCCCATTTCTTCCCCTACGCCGTTCGGGGTTGGAAACTTCACGCTGTTGTGTAGGGAAGAAGCGATTGCTCTGAATTGGTTAAGTCCCGGGCGGCCCAAGATCGCGTTATAGTCGAAGGTGCTATCTACTACCACAAAGAGGATAGTCTGGGTCACTCTTGTCGGAAAAGTGCCCATGGAGACTTTCAGTGGTATACTTCCAATGGGACGTACTACAGACCCTCCAAAACCTACTAGTGAGGTATATACTCATCCATATTGTATTTGCCCCAGATGCATTTGCTCAACAGTCCTTTTGGATAGGACATTGGAGGAGCTTCCTGTGGCAATCACTAGAGAAACAACCGAAGGGACATCGGGGTCCTTGAGATCTCCTCCGCCAGACGTTGGTGGGTGGATCTCGCTATCGTCAAAGGTGATTGCATTTGTGCCTTTTAAGGCTGGTGGGCCGTAAGCCCTGTCGTTGTTTCTTAAGTGTTGCGCGGTCCTTTCCCTTGCATTTCTGCTATCTCCCCCTGTTGGACCTCCTGCAATGGCATTGATGACTCCGCTGTACGGGAGGTTCTCCATTCCTGTCTCTTCGTGGTACCCTTGATATCTTTGGGCCTGCCGAGGTGGCATTTCTACCGGAGGTGGTGGTAAAGATGCTGTCGGAGGTTCAGAACCACGCTCCTCTCTTCTTTGCTCATTCCTTCTATGCTTGGAGGGTTCTTCCTCGCCTGTTGGTTCTTTCAACTTCCCGCTTCTCACTAGTCTTTCAATTTCTGTCTTTAATTGGATGCAATCCTCAGTCGGATGACCTTTCTGCTTGTGGAACCTACAGTACTCTTTAGAGAATTTACTCTTCTTGCTGCTCTTGACAGGTTTAGGCCATTGTATATCTAAGTCCTTCTCAACAATGGAAGCCAAGATGTCGGATCTTGGTCTGTTGAGGCACGTATACTCGGCGTATCTCCTGGGTGGAGTTCTTTCTCTGTGGAATTCTTTTCTGTCTCTGCGATCTCTTTTTTGCTCGAACTTCCCTTGACGAGGAGGGAGTTCCTGTCGTACTTGTTCTTTTCCCTTCTTGATCCCTGCTCTTATCGGGATATTCCTTCGGTAATCTTCTCCATACAGGACTCCTTGTGATTTCTTCCAAGTACTTTTCAGTGGTGATCTCCTCATTGGAAAGCTTCCTTCTAAGCTCATCATTATAAGTGTTGGCATATAGGTGTCGGACCCGCTCTTTGATGCTACGAGGCTCTACCTGTCGTACTTCAGCGTTGAAGCGATCAAGGAAGGTTATGAGGTCCTCATGCTCTTTCTGGATTATGCCTGCCAGGTGCTCAACTGACCTCTTCCTTCTTTTTGCTTTCTCAAACCTTTTCAAGAAAAGGGAGGCAACGTCCGCATAGGATTTGATGGAACCATTAGGTAGTAAGGTCCACCAATCCATTGCTTCTCCAAAGAGTGTGGTGGAAAAGTTGAGAGCTTTCATATTGTCGTTGAGTCCATTGCTTTCCATCTTACTTTCGTATCTAGTAAGATGCCTACTGAAATATCTCCATAGTAATGCTCAAGGTTTGGGATAACACAGTCGGGGCGTTTTCTTTCTTTTCTGATCTCATCGCACAGAGGGTTGGGAGTTTTAACTACCACCTTCTCATGTGCTTTGACCATCCTGCTCAAGGTTGCAATTTTTGTTTCCAAGGCCTTCTGTTGGAGGTAGATCTGCTTTCGATTGTCGTCTTTCACCGATTAAGGGTTGATAGCTACATCTGGAGGAAGATCACCGATAGGAACGATCGGGGTGCTTTCCGCCATTTGATCTCTAGGTGCTTGTTGTTGAGCTCCTTGCCGACTGGCTTCCATTTCATCTACTCGCGGCACTTCTGGACTTCTCCCTCGTTGTTCATGAGAAGCTGCGGCTCTTCTATTGAGAAGGTGTCTCAGATCTTCTGGTTGAGCTTGCTCCCCCAACCTTTGTTGGATCGGACGGTGCTCATTTCTTAATTGAGCGGGTTCACTTGCCACAGGATTGGCGTGGCGGGGTGAAATGAGGAGGCTGGAGGTTGTTTGATCCGAAGCACCCTTGAATAGTGGTGAGTAAGAGGCCAAACTGATTCTCATTCATCCCGAACTCACTAGGACGGATGATCTGTCCATTTGGGAGGGTAAAGTTTCTACCTGGGGGAGGACCATGTGTTCCTGACGGAGGAACCTGTCCTTCATCCCCAAGTGTCTGGACCCTTACTGGTTGATTAATGGCTCTTCCCTCGCCAGAAGAAAGACTAGCGGTATGGCCATCACTTGGATCATCTACTACTTCTCTTGTTGAGACTCTTGCTACTCCCCCTCTTCTAGTGGGAGGTCTCCCCCTTTGTCTCGGAGCAGGCGTACCAATGTCAGTGGCGTTGGTTCTTGCGGGCCTTCTTGTTCTTGCCATTACTGAAGAGAACGGGACTTTTTGTAAAGATTCCCACAGACGGCGCCAAAATGTTGAGGGTGTAACTCCCCAACTACTTAGATTTATTTAACTCTTCTAATGGGTACCAAGATGAGGGGCTCCTTGCTAGATGATTGGCCAAGGCGTAAGAACCAGTGACCAACTACTCCGGTAAGGACCTGCACACTTGAGTGGGGGGGGGGGGGGGTTAGTGCCCGGTTTGCTAAGTGTCAAACCGGGATGAGACTTTACTTGAGAGTGACTGAGGATCAACTCTGTATAATGCTCGTGATGTGACTAGCGGGATGACTTGTTCGAAGTAAAAGTGACTTACTTGTTGGGATGTGTGCCTTATTTATAGGCTATCATCAAAATGGAAGGCCTTGCTAGGATTGCGCCATGTGTACGGCTAGGATTGAGCCACCAATGCTAAGATGAGGCCCATAGCCCAATAATGAAGCTTTAGCCCATGCCATCTTGGGCTTTAGGGGTAGTTTGGTCATTATTGGGAGAGTTCCGGAGGATGTGACAGAGTCTGCCGAGATCCCAGGTTCGGAGAGGTCGGTCCGGATGCCTGATCCGGACGATTACAGTTGTCGGTGAGGAAGTTCTCCTGCCTGTCCAACTCTTCCGATTCGGAGCTCCTGGGTTCGGACATCTCACTCTTTGGTGCCCACTTGCTTGGTAGCTTTATGAGATGGTCATGCTGGATCCGAGTTGACATCCGTATCGGAGTCCTTGGGTCGGAGAGGGTGCTGACTTAGCACTAGGCTCCTTTCCCAGGGAGGCTCGGACCAAGGTGGGTCGGACCTATGGTTCCGGGTTGGGCCTTGCAAGTCCAAATCCTTTGTCCCTTTCTTTCAGGGTGGGTCGGACCATTGATGGTCTGCCCGGATCGGACCATTGGCTCGGACCTAAGTGTCTCGGATCCTTTGGATGACTTAGGACGCCTCAGGATTCGTTCCTAGGTCCTTTATGACGGATTGGACATATTTCCGTATCAACAATCCAGAAAGAGCATGAGGACCTTAGAACCTTCCTTGACCGCTTCAAATCTGACGGTAGAGCCTCATAGCATCAAAGAGCGGGTCCGACACCTATATGCTAACACTTATAATGATGAGCTTAGAAGGAAGCTTTCCAACGAAGAAATCGCCACTAAAAAGTATATGGAAGATATCTGCGAAGGAGTCTTGTATGGAGAAGATTACCGAAGAAATGTCCCGATAAGGGCAGGGATAAAGAAGGGTAAAGAACAAGTACGACAGGAACTCCCTCCTCGTCAGGGGAAGTTCGAGCAAAAAAGAGATCTCAGGGATAGAAAAGAATTCCATAGAGAAAGAACTCCACCTAGGAGATACGCCGAGTATACTCGCCTCAACAGACCAAGATCCGACATCTTGGCTTCTATTGTTGTGAAGGACTTAGATATACAATGGCCTAAACCTGTCAAGAGCAGCAAGAAGAGTAAATTTTCTAAAGACTACTGTAGGTTCCACAAGCAGAAAGGTCACCTGACTGAGGATTGCATCCAGCTGAAGACAGAAATTGAAAGACTAGTGAGAAGTGGGAAGTTGAAAGAACCAACAGGCGAAGAAGAACCCTCCAGGCATAGAAAGAATGAGCAAAGAAGAGAGGAGCGTGATTACGACCTCCGCAGGATCTTTACCACCACCTCCGGAAATCCCACCTCGACATGCCCAAAGATACCAAGGGTACCACAAGGATCTGATGGAGAACCTCCCTTACGGTGGAATTATCAACGCCATTGCGGGAGGACCAGCGGGGAGATAGCGAAATGCAAGGAAAGGACCGCAACACTTAGAAACAACGACAAAGCTTTATCCACCCGGCCTTGAAAGGCACAAATGCAATTACCTTTGGCGAGTGAGATCCCCCACCAACATCTGGCGGAGGAGATCTCGGACCCGATGTCCCTTTGGTTGTTTCTCTAGTGATTGCCACTTACAAGGTCAACAAGGTACTAATCGACAGAAGCTCCTCAATGTCATATCCAAAAGGACCGTGGAGCAAATGCACTGGGCAAATACAATATGGACGAGTATACACTTCATTGGTAGGTTTTGGAGGGTGCAGATGCGCCCCATTGGAAGTATACCACTGAGTCTCTATGGGCACCTTTCCAAGGGTGACCAAGACAATCCTCTTCGTGGTAGTAGATAGCACCTTCGACTATAACGTGATCTTGGGTGCCGGGACTTAACCAATTGAGCAATTGCTTCTCCCTTACACAGGGTAAAGTTTCCAACCCCAACGGCGTGGGGAAGAAATGGGCAGCGTGAGAGAAGCACAGGAGTGCTATATCATGTCGACGGAGGATCCACGATTTGTCCTTTTGGTCACTAAGGGCCCTCATGGCCATTCTTCCATTACTCAACGCCACCAAAGGAAGAAATCGGTGTCGCTCAAAGAAAAGTTCCCCAAGGCGGTAGAATAGAATCCCATGAAGCCTTGAAAGAGGTCCAAGGTGAAGGAAATTGGAAAGAACAACTCGGATTGGAGCGGAGATGAGTGCGAGTAGAGTGAAGCTCGCCGCCTTCGTGACAATTGCGACATCTTTGCTTGGAGCAGATGATCTCAAGGGGATAGACCCGAGGATCGCGGTTCAACATGCGAACATGGATCCGACGGTCAGCACATCCGCAAAGAGGAAAGACTTTGGACCGATTGAGGATGCTATCATAGGGGAAGTTGACAAGTTGATGAAAGCGGTCATATTGAAGAAGTCGGATACTCCGATTGGAGTGCAGCGTGGTCCTCATCGAAAAACTCCGGAAAGTGGAGAATGTGCAATGACTTCACCGGACTCAACAAATTACATCCAAAGGATCCTTATCCATTGCCGCATAGACCGGTGGTTGATTCCATGCGGGATGTGCGCTTCTAAGCTTCATGGGCGCATATCAGGCTTCTACCAAATTAGGATGGCTCGAAGACATCAAAGCGACATTCTTTGGCGGAGGAGTCTATTGCTTCAAGGTCATGCCCTTTGGCCTCAAGAATGCGGTAGCTACTTACCAGGTGGTAAATAAGATGTTCAAGGAAGAATTGGGAAAAACCATGGAAGTCTATGTGGATGACATCTTTGGTGAAAAGCAAGACTGAAGAGGAACATATAGAACACCTTAAAAACTGTTTTTCTATTCTCCGGAAATACGGAATGAAGCTGAACCCTGAAAAGTGCACTTTTGGGGTGAAAGGAGGAAAATTCCTTGGTTACATGGTCACAGAAAGAGGCATCAGTGCTAACCCAGAGAAAATAAAGGCAATCATAGATCTACCATTGAGGCTGTCGATGAAGTTGAGCTCACAGGAAAGGTGATGGCATTGAGCGTTTTATCTCAAGATCGCCGAGAAGAACCTTCCCTTCTTTAAGATCTTACGAAAAGGAACTAAGTTCGAATGGACAAAGGTGTGAAGGCCAGAAAACTTGAAAAAGTATCTCCTCTCGCCTCCCCTTTTGTCTAAATCCATGGAGGCTGAAAGTCTTTAACTCTATTTGGCCACCACTGATGAAGCAATGAGTTCTGTACTGGTACGGATACAAGACAACGAGCATTTACCAATTTACTACTTGAGCAAAGCTCTTGTAGGCTCCTAGGCCAGATATGTCAAGGTTGAGAAGCTCGCCTTCGCACTGGTTTACACTGCACGGTGACTGAAGCCTTACTTCAAGTCGCATCGGATTGTGGTTCTTACAAATGAGCCACTCAAACATGTCTTGGAAAAACCGGATCAGTCAGGACGCCTGTCCAAATGGGCTATTGAGCTAAGTGAATACGATATTGGGTATCAAGCCCCATCTGCCAAAAAAGCGCAAGTTAAGTCGACTTCACGGTAGACTATCCGGAAAGCGAAGAAGAGAACGAAAATTCCTAGGAAAAGACTAGTCATGCGGTGATAGCCCAGATCAAGGAATCAAGGGAAGAGAAAGAAGCAGAAGAGACACAAAGAGGTAGCATCCAGCTTATGACTAAGTATCACCTACCTATGGATGATTCATTGAGAGTAAGGCACATGTTTCTCTTGGATGAAGAACTCAATACCTCGACAACTGCATCTTCCGACAAGAAGCGGGGAGGTTGAAAGCACTCACTCCCACTTCGGGAGGTAAGGAAAGAAACACAGAATATTGGACATTACAAGTGGACGGATCATCAACCGGACGGTTGGGAGGAATAGGAATTTTCCTTGAAAGTCCTGATGGAGCCAAGCTAGAGTACGCCATCACCCTCAATTTTAAGGTGACAAACAACGAGGCCGAATATGAAGCACTTATCACCGGCCTAAGAATGGCAAAAGCTCTTCAGGTAAAAAGGATCAAAGCCTACACAGACTCCCAGCTCGTATAATCCCAGTTCTCCGGGTCCTTCACCACCAAAGTACCTAACATGATCAAATACTTGGAGCTCCTCAAGAAAGAGGTTGAGCACTTTGAAGAATTTACTCTTGATCAATTTCACAGAGAATGGAATGAAAAGCGGCGCCCTCTCCAATGCGCCTCGGCCTTAGGAGCTTTGGACACAAGAATGTCATCTGATGACCAGCGTGGAATCCTCCAGCAAACCCAGACAGACGGTGCTTCTTTTGAGCACAGAAAGAAACTGGATGACTGATATATTCCGTTACCTCAAGGATGGCACTCTACTTGTGGATCCTAGAGAGGCCAGGAAGATTCAATGTCGAGCTAACAGATACTTTATTCTGGGAGAAGATCTCTACAAAAGATCCTGTTGAGAACTCACATGAGGTGCCTAGATCCTCGAAGTAGCTGCGATGGAAGAAATCCACGGAAGTTGTGGAAGTCATTACGGAGGAAGAACTTTGGCAAAAGATCATAAGGCAAGGATACTATTGGACTATTGACATGGATCTGCCAACATCGCCCAGCGCTGTGAAGACCGCAATACTATGCCAACATACCACATCGCCTGACCAACCCTATGATTCCGTCAATCATAGCGTGCCCATTTGATCAATGGGGCATAGACATAGTTGGTCCCTTTCCACGAGGAACACATCAAAAGAAGTTCTTGATAGTAGCAGTGGAATATTTCACTAAGTGGGTCGAAGCTGAAGCAGTGTCAGCCATCACAGAAAGCAGAGTTCGGACTTTCATTTGGAAGAACATCATCTGCCGGTTTGGACTCCCACGAGTGCTAGTTTCAGAAAATGGGGCACAATTTTCTGGGACAAGACTGAAGGAGTGGCTTCAGTCCTTCAAAATAGAACAACGCTTTACTTCCGTTGGCCACCCCCAAGCCAATGGTCAGGTGGAAGCCACCAACAAGACCATAGTCAAAATTTTGGAGAAAAGGATGAGAACTTCCCAAGATAGTTGGGCGGATGATCTCGACGCGGTTCTTTGGGCGCCTCGAATGGCATTGACGCCACACAAGAAACACCTTTCTCCACGGTCTATGGATCGGCGGTCATCCCTTGAGGCGGTGGTGGCAACCGGAGAATCCAAGCGACAACCCGATTGATAATGAGCTCGCAAGAATCTATGACCTTGAGCTCCTTGAAGACAAGCGCGATAAGGCATTGTGACATCCTTGATGCAAGCCATGACCGCTCGAGCCTACAATAAGCGTGTCTTTCCCAAGGACATACAAGTTGGAGACTTAGTCCTCGAAGAGCCGATATACTAAGTCATGTGGGAAACTTAAGCCCAGTGGGAAGGACCGTACAAGGTTCTGATGGCAAGAGTTAATGGAAGCATAAACTAGAAGATGAACAAGGCGGGCCTTGAAGAGAACTTGGAATGCCGAGAATCTCCAAAAGTTTTACACTTAGAGAAGTATGGTATTGTCACCTTCCTCTATCTTGTCGACCTGTTTTTTTTGTGTTTGTTTTTTTGAAAAAGGCCTCGAAGCCCTCAAAGTTGTAATCCAATTTCCGTCAAATCAATACAACTGTGACTCCATAAACATTGTTGATAATCATGTCATCCGAATCTCATGATTTGAACAGGCCATGAAGATATTTAACTACTTAATCCGAACCTAGATCATACACTGATCCGGATCGGACTAACGCAATCAAGCGATGTCAGAGCCTTCACAAAAGCGAATCGCTTTTATTAAAATAGAATCTGATTTACAAAGTCGAGGTCCGAAGAGCCCTAATCAAGCTTACAAAAACAAGCTCCTACACTATATTTTTTCTACTCTGATGAAGCTTCTTAATTAACCACAGTCTGCAGACCAAACCCGTCAAACCTTTTCCTTTGTGTTTGTAGGCGCTCGAAGGAAGGAAATTCCATCATCAACTTTGATTGCTTCGGATCTGAAGCCCCTTGGATGATCTAAAACTAACGCGATCGGATGAGATAACTGAGGCCATTCGATGCTTCCAGAAAGGATACTTCATCACTACGAGCGAGAGAGCTCGAAGCAAGCAAGCACTATAACAATCCGGATCGCCTTGCCAAATACTATAAATACATCCCAGTTGAGTATTTGGAAGGCGACCAACCGGATAGTCGGATTAACCAAGGTCACTCGGAGGCTCCGTTGGTCCGAGTCCCAACAAGGCCGGCATTATCGGGGACTCCGTTCGAGGTGTAAAGTCGCTCCCTCGAGCCTTCAATTAGGCAGCGACTCAACAAAACCAGCTTTCGGACGAAAGACCTTAGGTGTAAGACAAACGAGTTACCAGAAAAGGTTACTTCCGGAAGTCCCCAATGATCCGACTCCAAACAAGCTCAGCACTGTTGAGGACTCCTTTCCAAAATTGCAAGCAACTCCCTCGAGCCTTCAATCCTGGAAATAAAGTCACCAACAGAACCGAACTGCTCGGATACGTATCTTCAGGAGCGAGCTGGAAGATCTACTAAAAAGGATACATCCGGAGCTCCCTCAATCCGAGAAACGAACAACTAGACCTGTGAGATTGGTAGAAAGCCTCCCAACATCTCGGCGGTTTTACGGCGAACCACGAAATACTGGAAGGGATTCTACCAAACCAATTATGCCAACTTGTCGCCTCCCGGGCACATACCCAGAGCAGCATGCCTCGGATACATTGAGGTTAAAAAACAACTATTTGAAGATCCCCGAACCATCCAGCTAATCTACCTCTCCGGGGCTAAAAGTCGTGGATATAGACCACAGCCCCGGAGAAAGAACATTAGCCTGACGATCAGAGGAATTGATTGGCAAAGATTTCATGTCTCACTCGGCACAGACCGTATCCTCGAAGATCCGAGGCTGGCTTTCCAAGCAATTTAATTTCCAAAACTGTCACCGTGAACAAGCCCGGGTAGACATCCGAAGCATCGGAGCAACCCTTGGGACAAGATCACGCGCAAGAGTGAAGGTATAAACATGCTCACCAGCCGCTCGGACTCGAGCTCCAGACCCTTGGTTACTATAAAAGGGAGAGATATCCTAATGAAAAGCCGTACAAAGCAGGGGTATATATAGAAAGAGAGGACCAATCAGAAGCGGACACGTGTCCCATATTCGCCGGAAACGGGCTTGGGCCGAACATGGGCCTGCCTCTTCAACTTCTATTGGCCCAACCCAATAATCCATCCATAAGGTCGGGCAAATCGACTAAGTTACTCACTCGGACGTGTCAAGCTCGGGGCTAACATGACAAAGTGCTTTTACGTAATATAATGCTATTTTTACTGTACTTAACTTGCGTTACACCCGAGGCAACTGTGATTCGTATAGAGTCACCCTATACTTAATGCTGATCACCTTCTCACTCTTTCACAAGTCTGTATGGCTCGGGATGACGCACCAAGTCAACGTCCGAATCGCCGCTACTTACCACGATACAAGGAAATTCTTTCTCTCAAGCCTTGTCACTCTAAGACGTGGCTCCGAACCGTTCGTGGTCCGGTTATTTTCTATTAAAGGTTCCGATTCGGATGGGCACAATGGTTGATCATCCCCCAAGACCCGCACAGGAAAATTTGCATCGAGCGAATTGGCGTTACATGATTTGAATCTCAAGGGTCGGAACCCATTATCCGAGTTTATGAGAGTTAATGAGCTACTAAACAGATATATGGGATTCATCGCGCAAGAATGTAAACAGAAACATTTAGCATTTCAACAACAAAAATAGTTCCGAGCCACCAATGGGCCCGGACCAACAACATTCATCGAGTCGGATATATGGTTTTACAAAAAGATGATGAGCAAAAAAGGACAACATTGTTTTTAGGCCCGGAGGCAACCTACTACAAAAAACCCGGGGCATACCCCGTCTTCACTGCCTTCGCCGCTCGAACGAACTAGGTTGAGACCGAGAGGGGCCCCCAATATCCTTCTCCGGAGGCGCTTGACCTTGCTGTTGGGCTGCCTGGGCTAACCTCCATTCTCTCCGAGCCTCAAGGTCTTTCAGGAAGGCCGGACATTGCTCCATCAAGTCTAGGTCCGGATCGAAGCCACGAACAGGCCAGCAGTCGGCCGATCTCAGTTGTGTTCCAAGTGATCCTCCAAAGGAACGAAAACACTGGATACAAGCACCCGAGGGACGAAGGGTGGGAGATACGGACCGCCATGGTTGTACTTCTTGCCCTCTGACTCTTCGCAGACCAGCTCCACAAATTCACACTTAAGCAGGTCTTCGTCTAAGACACCCTCCGGAGCAAAGTCCGAACCATCTCCATTCTTAAAGGCGGACACTCCCTCAGCGTCCAAGTTGCAGTCATCCGGTATCCAACCCTTCCTCAAACTTTGGTCCACAGTGCATCAAACCCGTCTTGGCGGGCCTCGTCATACTTGACTCGAACAAAAACTTGCGAGTCGAATCAAGGAAATCTTGGGCGACCCTTGTCCGGACCCCAAGCTCCTTGACATCTTATCTTTGAAAGTCCGAGAGGCGATACGAACTCGTCCAAACTATCTTGGTGCACTTTCAAGTCAGTCTCCAAAGATCGAATGGCACTTTTCATCTTGGCCGTCTCCGACTCGGCCTCCTGTTTAGCAGCTATGGCCTTCTTTAGGCGCTCCGAAGTGCTATTCAACCGGGACGCTTCAATCGCCCAGGCAGCCTCAGCCTTGGCCAGATCCTCTTCTAGGGTAGCCCTCCGAGCTGCTACCAAGGAGCATGCTTCCACGGCAGCAGCAAGCTAAAAACAAAAATGAAACATCAGAAGTGTTAGATACCTCCGAACCACAAGAAGATGTAAAACCAACGGAAAATTTAAACTCACTTTCTTGGCGGCGATTAACTCGAGATCCGCTCCAACTCCGGCGGCAACCAACGAGCAACTTGACATCGAATCCGGCTCGGCGCCTCGCTCATCTTTCCTTGCCTTTCTTGGCGGGAGGATTCGGACCTTGGAGGCGCTTTTTGCGGCCTTCGATCCGCTTTGGGAGGATCTCGGGACACGGATCTTGGAGGCTTCTTCGAGCCCTTAGATCCGACCACCTTACCCTTGTCCGGAGTAGGGATAGTTTGGGCCTCTTTGCCCGCAGCAGCTCTCCGAGATTCCCTCACTCGGAACATGGTAGCATTTCTTGGTTCATCCATCGGGAATACGGTGGAAGTCTTGATAATTTGGGTCCGGGAACCCTCTGCCAACTCCTTCCATTGACATTTTGTTGGCCTTGACTCCCGCATAGTCGACATCGTATACTCGAAAAAGGCGCACATCCGAATGACAATGAGTTGCAAAATACAAAAGAATCTACAAAAGGTAATCATATAGTCGACGAGCAGACGAATCGGACTGACAACGAGGTAGAGAAACCACTTACTCAAATCCTCGAGTTGTCACAAAAACTTAGCTCGGACAAGCGGCCAAGTAAAGGCGGTGACATATCGGCCCTCGGAAGAAACTTTTCCGGCTCTTGACTCGATGGAGTGCTTGCATCCACAAGGATGTTCGTGCGGTGGCTTCAATCTGGCGGCTTGCCTCGGAAGAACTTTCTCAAAATGCCACTTGGGCCTCTCCGCGGATTGCCCGGCTTGAGGCAGACGGACAAAATGTACCTCTTGAACCATTGGATTCCCAGCGACGGGGATCAACAAAAAGCGTGTGCGCTGGCGACATGCGGCGACGTGTAGAACCATGTTCCTATTACTTACACTTATATTGAATAACTTGCGAAAATTATCGAATGTGGCGGATGCCTTTATATTTACATAAGACCCCGAAGCACATCAGATTTCGAGAGAGTTAGGAATGATGCAGTGCGGACTCGACCCATGCTGTTCAAAATCTCCAAAACTTCGGACGATACGAGCGCCACCATGATGGAGACTTATCTCATAAACACACATGTATCCGGAGGCGGATTATAAAAAGCATGAGACTCGTCCGGGCGAGAATCTCCACACTCGGGATCTCATATCTCCTCAGACTCATCCACTTCATCGGCTCGGATGGTTGAGGCACGGTAGGCAAAGTACCATCTTCATTCAACTCGCCCTCCGGATTGGGGTGAGTGACCTCGTCTTTAGGCCGAGGAACTTTACTTGGAATCGTCCTCACCCTTCCTCGGCTTCTCGGACGCTCTTCCTCGGCCATCTGCCGACTCGGTCACCTTGCCCAGCAGATTCCATCTGGAGCACAGCGGATGGTTCTACACTTTCTTCCTCTTGAACTAGAATCTTGGCCCTTTTTACCTTCCTCTGCCTCATCTTCCTCGGACGATGGCCTTAACTCTGACGATCAGAAGAAGCGCGACATGCACATGATCCTCGACCCTCTTGAAGATGCTCAAATTGGGAGGTGCTTGAGGTATCATGAACTTCCTCGATGATTGGCGCTGCGGATCCGAGCGAGAACTTCGATTAGGATTACTCCTAAAATTATAACCAAAGTTGCGAATTAAGGATCGGATCTCTAGGAAGTTGGATTCTTGGCGGCCCGACCAGGCGGCGAGTTCCTGACTCGCGAACTTATCTCTTGAGCCGCTACAATAACCTACACATGGGACACTCGCAGGTAATCCTGACGCCACGGAGGACCTGGATCCGGAACAACTAACCGAAGTAAGGAACTTACCTCGGGCTCTTCTCGGCTCGGATGGGGCGCTTGTTCCACCTCCAGTACTTCGTCACCATCTACGATCTCAATCTCCTTGGAGCTATCGGTTAAAGATATCGCCGGTCGTATCCCTCAGCCTTGGATCGATTTTGTCTATCACTCTCGGACATCCTAGGGAAAGGAGAAAGCAATTTCGTAAGCTTTAAGATGGCAGTCCGAGAGGTCGTTTATGTATATTCAAATGGTCAATTTATAAGCAAACACTACTGGCTTTCCCAGGCGAAGTTAGTTCGGAGTCAGTACGATGCCGATTCGGGGTTAGTCAACATCAAGTACGTATTGATTGTCAACTATACTACACATCATAAGCATGCATCCGAGTAACATGAAGATGAAAGACAACAGAGATAATTTAACCATAAGACGAGACAAGTAAACTTACTTGGACTCGGATGATTAGATAGACGTGACTTTACGCGGGATCACGCGCTTGAACGCTCGTTGCTCGCCCGGATTCTGGTAGTTGCCGGATATACTTAGAATGCAAAAATTCTCTCTCTAAGCGGTGAGAAATGAGAACGACCCCTCTATTTATAGAGGGCCATATTGGGAACTCCAACCGTCACGATTTTTCGTGATTAAATCTCAATCGTAGATCAAAAATCATCCAACGGCATAATACAAATATACCAAGTGAATTGAGGAATTGGTACAACAAATTTACTTGAGGATAAGCGAATACAACAACTATCCCACTCTCGGCGCGAGACATCACGAGAGTTCCGGATTATCATCTTTTCGGACACCTAGCGGCTTATCAGTCCAACGAAACTTGTCCACACAAGGAACCTCATTTACTCGAGCGATCACACTTGACACCTCCACTTGACCACAGAGATTGGTTCGGACGGGACCGCGCCACGTAGCTCATCGGTACTACCGATGTTGAAGCCTAGACTTAGTCTCCATTACAAATACCCTTTTTTCTATTTTCTTCACTTCGTTGCCCTTCGGACCCACCCCCTCGGATGGCGACGAGGTGTTAGAAAAAAAAGAAAAAGGGGAAAGTGAGAGACTAAGTCAATAGCCTACAATCTGAGTACACCTTCTTTCAACAAAATCGAAGCGGATTGGTGAAGAGCGAATCCTTTCCTCAAAAGCGACTTCCCAAACCAATAGTTCACAACTATCTTCTACTAAGATACTTGGAAACTAGGGGACATATGTTGATCTGGAAATATGTCCAATCCGTCATAAAGGACCTAGGAGCGAATCCTAAGGCATCCCAAGTCATCGATGGATCCGAGACACTTTGGTCCGAGCAGTCCGATCCGGCGGGCCATCCATGGTCCGACCCACCCTAAAAGAAAGGGACAAAGGATTTGGACCTACAAGGCCCGACCCGGAACCATAGGTCCGACCCACCTTGGTCCGAGCCTCTCTGGGAAAGGAGCATAAGTGCTAAGACAATACCCTCTCCGACACGGATGTCAACTCGGATCCAGCATGACCATCTCATAAAGCAACCAAGCAAATCGGCACCAAAGAGTGAGGTGTCCGAACCCAGGAGCTCCGAATCGGAAGAGTTGAATGGCGGGAGAACTTCCTTAGGCGACAACTAAATGTGGTCCAACGATCGTCAGGACCCATCTCTCTCGAACACAGGAACTCGGCAGAACTAGTCACATCCTCAAGAACTCTCCCTATAATGACCAAACTACCCCTAAAGCCCAAGATGGCATGGGCTAAAACTTCATTATTGGGCTATGGGCCTCATATTAGCATTGGTGGCTCAATCCTGGCCGTACACATGGCGCAATCCTAGCAAGGCCTTCCATTTTGATGATAGCTTTATAAATAAGGCACACATCCCGACAAGTAAGTCACTTTTGGCACTTGGAACTTTGAACAAGTCATCTTACAAGTCACTTCACGACCTCAATCCGAATATTATCTGAGTTGATCTTGATCACTCTCGGTAAAGTCTCATCGGTTTGACACTTAGCAAACCGAGCACTAACCCCCTCACTCGAGTGTGCGAGGTCCTTACAAAGTAGTTGGTCATTTGGTTCTTCGCCTTGGTCCCTACCTAGCATGGAGCTTCTTACCTTGGCACCCATTAGTGGAGTTGAAATAAATCTAAGTAGTTGGAGTTACACCTCAGCGGATCCCTTCATCGTCGGTACTCAGCGAACACATCGTTGTTTTACGGGATGCTGGCGATGAGCTTCATCTCTACTTCCACATTCATTTCGGTCCCGATCCTTGTTTTCTTCTGGGATCGCTTGAAATAATGTCGATCTCTTTAAGGGTCTCATGGGGCTCAATTCGCGTCATTCTAGGAAATTTTCCTTCGGCTTCCTCCGACTTGTGAGTCCTCTTTACGGGTGGAAGGACGGTGGGGGCGTCGGAGTCATGGTATTTGTCGGCCTGGTATGAGCGCCCTTCTTGTGGACATGATATAACATTCCCAAGCTTCTCTGACATTTCCGAGCTCTTGTCCGACTCCGAAGGCCGTTGGGAACTTCATCCTATTGTGGAGAGTAGATGAAATAGCTCGGGCTGGTTGAGTTCAGGCGTCCGAAGATAGCACTGTAGTCGAAAGTTTGTTCGACCACCACGAAGCGGACTTCTTGTGTCACCCTTGCCGGAAAGGTACCGAGAGAAACATGTAACATGATACTTTCGAGGGGTCGTACAGTTCCTCCTCCGAATCCTAATATGGAGGTGTGCACTCTGCCATATCGGACTCTACCCAATGCCATCTAATCTAGTGTCCTCTTAGAGATGATGTTCGAGGAACTTCCAGTGTCAACCAAGATCTTATTCACTCGGTAGGTGGCAATGGTCAAGGAGACCACCAGTGGGACATCTGGGTTTTCGATGTCTTCTCCTTTGCCGTGGGAGGAGAATTTCAACATCATCGAATGATATAGCATTAGTGCCTGGAATTGCCAGACTAGCATATGCTCGGTCGTTGTTTCGGAGGTTTTGCGCGGTGCGCTCCCTTGAGTTCCTGCTATCTCCCCCCGTTGGTCCTCCTGCAATAGTGTTGATCACCCCGTTGTATGGGGCGTTTTCCATTTAGATATCGTTAGTATATCGGTAAGAACGTTGGTCCAGATGGGGCGGATAGTTGGTTGGCGGAGGGGGCAGAGGCAATGAGTGGGGCGGTGGTTCCGTCATCCTCTCATCTCTCCTTTGCTCTGTTCTATCTTGTCGTACAGGTTCGTCCTTATAGATATGTTCCTTCAATTTTCCATCCCTTATCAGGTGTTCCACTTCTGTCTTCAGCTAAATGCAATCGTCCGTTTCGTGTCCGCGACACTTGTGAAACTTGCAATAGCCTTTTGCGTTCTTGTTCTTACGGTCGCTGCAAGGGGGCTTCGGCCATTGGACGTCCAGCTTTTTCTCAACAATAGTTGCCAAGATGTCAGATCTTGGTCTGTTGAGCCGGGTATAGTCCGCATATCGCCTAGGCGGACTTCTCTCCCAGTGAAAACCTCTGTCTCTTTGATCCCTTCTTGGATCAAACTTTACCGGGCGTTGGTCTTGCTTCACCAGATCCTTTGCTTTCTTGGAGCTGGCTCTCACGGGAACATTCTTTCTGTAATCTTCTCCATACATCACTTCCTCACAGATGTCTTCTAAGTACTTTTCGCTTCTTACCTCTTGACTTGAGAGTTTTCTTCGGAGTTCCGAGTTGAGAGTATTAGCATACAAGTGTCGGACCCGTTCTTTATCTTGTGTGGCTCGGCCGAAGAACCTCCGTGTGAAATCGATCGAAAGTCCTCGGATCCTCGTGCTCTCCACATAACGCTTTGCTAGATGCTCCACGTCGTTTTCTCCTCTTGGATTTGCGAATCGAGCGAAATTTAGAAAACGGATCCAGCGTCTGTTATGTCGAATTATTCGGCAAAGAGGTGTACCAATCCATGGCAGTCCCGAAGAGAGTGGGCGAGAAAGTGAGGGCTTTAGTGTTGTCACTCATCCCTTTGGAATCCATCTTCTTTGTTGAAGCGTGTCGGTGACCCTCGGGACAAGCGTCCCCATAGTAATATTCAAGTTTGGAATCACTTGGTCCAGTTCTGTTTCTCTCCTTCTCTCTCATGATCTTTGTCACATGGGGATTTGGCCTTGTTGGTAGTTATCTGCTCGTGATCTTTCTGAGGCCTTGAGGCTTAAATTTGAGCTTCTAAAGCCTTTTCTTTGGGCATAGATCTCGTCTGCCGTCATGATCTCCCATCCTCGGATGCATGGCCACATCCATGGGAAGTTCGTTCATCGGGCTCTTGGAATTGTTTAGCCACTTGATCCCTGTCCCTCGGAGGCACTAGGAGTGGAACTTCTGGGTGTCTATTTTTCACGTCTTGGCTCTCTCTCCTTACTTGATGGCTTCCTTCCCTCGGTTGTGAAATTTGAGGCACATTTGTCCGATAGATCTATGAAATCCTCACAGGGTTGCCGATCTCTAATCTCTTTGGATTGGGCGTTGTCCGTTCTGAACAATCTTGGCTCTAAGGAGGCGTAACCCTTGGCGGAGTGGCTTGTTGTGGAGGAGCATTGTTGGATCGAGCACCTTGGATGATCGTTAGCGACTGTCAAGCGACATCTCGCTCAATCGAGGTCGTTAGTGCGGACAATCGCCCTTGGGCATCGTCGATTGTTGGGGTGCGGGTGGGCCTTGAGCTCTGTCGGGCTCGGGCCGCACCTTCTTCAGGAAGAAGGTGCGTCCCTCGCTTGGATATCTTCCTCTCACCGTTGCAGCCCTGCGTCCCCGGGTGGGCGGGCATCCCCGCGGGCGTGGTGGTGGAGTTCTTAATTCTGTAGTACCAGCCCTCGCTGTTCGTCTCGTTCTTGCCATTGGTTTGCTCGGAACACAGATGCTTTTTGTAAGTTTCCCAGGCCAGGCGCCAAAATCTTTGAGGATAAACCTCTCAACACCAACACTACCAGCAAGTAACCTAATCCAAGCTCAGCCTCGACTTGAAGTCCGATAAGAGGTTGTCAGAAAGAGCACTGAAAGGACTAAGTGGGGGGGGGGGGGGTTACTGGATTGCGAGGTCAATCCGGAAGAGCTTTACTCAAAGGAGAGTTGGAGGCTCTCAATGCAATAGTAATGGGAAAGGGATTATGGATATCACTTTGATCTTTTCTTTCAATCTCTCACTTACCTTGAGGTCTTGGACCTTGTGCTATATTTATAGTTATCATATACTCGTGAGGTAGCTCATAAGATGATGCAGTGTCGATCGATTTGGACTCAATGCTACCTTTGGCCCATGGCCCGTTAGTGAACGAGTCCCATACCGATAAGTGGGCACAGGAGGGTAGTTTGGGCCTTTTCCTCTGAAATCTTTATTCACTTTGTTGGGTCGTGTTAGTCCCTCGGACGGTCATGCCTTGGTTGATCGCCCTTGGGTAACTCTGGATGTCCGAGCGAAAGTCTCACGGAAGTATCTCGATGGTTACATTATATCGTTTGGTCTTAATGTAGCGGTGGCGTCAAGATTCTCTCGTCACGGTCCGTTAAACATCTCTGTCTTGACATGGTCGAGGTTTGGAAGTCCTTTCCTTAGCCAGCTCGGACTAGCTATGGAGATGTAGTGACTTCAGCGTACTGGTCGATTCACTTTGGGCGGACCATGTGAGGTCGGACCAGTACTGAATTGGCTAGTTAAGCCGTGATGCGCTTTAGGACACGCTCTGTAGGCGTATAGTTGGATTGGACACATTTCCGTATCAGTTTCTAAGCAAATGTTTGCAAGATGGCAAGCTCACTTAGCTCCTTTTGATTTTGAAATTGTCTATAAAAAGGAAGACAATAGTCTTCCAGATTTTCTGACATGAGAATATATTTCATGATTGTTGCAGGAATGTACTTGCAAGGAAGAGGCTCTTCCTCTTATAGAGGTAGAGGAGGTCGAGGAAGAGGATCTGAAAGAATCCTCTCTCAAACTGGCAGAGGAAAGCTTATAGCTATGAATTTGCCATCACAAAACATGGTGAAAGCTCGGAAGAGTACCAAGAATTTCTTGAGTACAAAAGAATAAGGAAAAATTCCTCTTTTGCTAAAATAATAGCGAACAAAGTGCGAAGAAAATAAAGCAGACTATTTGGAAAACAGAACTCAAGAAGTCATACTTCTGATTGAAACAAGAGATATGAGATGGGAAAATAACCCATGGACTTTAATGTCCAGATATCTTGACAAAGCATCATATGCTTTGGGGACTTATAAAACAAGATACTTTTATGAAAGTATTCTTTTAAACACAGGGTCATGTGAAATATCACATTTCTCGGGAGTTCAAAAGAAGTTTATAACTTGATAAGATTTATATTAAGAAGATTATATCTTAGAAGAATGAAATTGCTCCAATCTGAGAAAGGGAATTTTATTACCCACATAACAGAAGTCCCATAAAATTTAATTATTGAAATTATGTTGAAGCATTTAATAAAGTGCTTTTATATGAAAATGATAAAAGAAACACTCCTGGTTCATAAAAATCAGTGGTGAAGCTTATGAGCAAGAGATAACAAATTGGTTTCTTAATTGGTGGAAATATTTTGGAACCACGAGTAATACTCCTCGAATTTTTGAATTATATTACATTTGGATAGATGTTAATCCAAAGAAGGATATTCCTTCAGATAGATATATTTATATTTCTTTATGTAATTTTCCATACCATTGATTTTGAAATGTGTACATATTATCGGTTATACCGAAAGTTAGATACCTTGTATCAAAATATCTTCTTATCTGAGTTACGGGATAAAATGAATAAGAGTAACCCGGACACTAGGCAATTATATTGCATTGATACTATTAATCTTATAGAAAAAGAATAAAATTGTACCGAAAATAGAAATTTGGACGTGAGAAAAAGAAGAGTAGCCTCTTGATCAAATCGAGAAGAAGTTTAGCATGAAAGATAGCGGAGAAATGTTCATAGAAGCATATATAGAAGAAATGAAGAAGGATCTTCTACGAGGTTTTGATGGAGAAACTCAATGTGAAATCGACACATCAATGGTATCGGCTGGCAGAATATCAAGATGCTCAAGATCGAAATCGGAAGAAGTCTCGATAGAAGACGTATTTGAAATACTCAAAGGAACTCTTAAACAGAAGAGTAAAGATAAGGAAGAATCTTCTACAGCAATAGTGGTAGCAGAAAAATCTACCCAATAATACTGATTAATGACAAGTGGAGACAAAAGAGCTAATAGCCAAAAGGAAAAAGTAATGATGGAGAATTAAAGAGATCTGTGATGGGGACAGATATCAGCTCCTAGGGAATCAAATTCCCTCTATAAATAAGAAGAAGGCAGAAGCTGGATACCCATCCATTGTATACACACCGAAGCCAACTCTCCCATACACTCTCCCTTCAGTTTTTAAATTTTTAGTATTTGTAATTAAGTTTGAAGTTTGTGCTTGGAGTAAAACTTGTAAGTACTCTCTTTTATTTTTAATTTTGTAATATATTTTTATATATCAATGAAAATTAGCCTCATGATAGGCTAAACGTTTGGTTTGTGTTAAGACAGGTCTAAATTATGTATTTACTATAACTCTAGCAAAAATGTTTTGCTGTTCATCCGGTCACTATTCATGGTTACTATTCACGAAATGGTATGTTAAAACTTTAGAATCACTCGTCTGTAGGGATCGGGTCACAAAGCTTCTTTGATTTATTCATATTGGCTACAATATTCAAACTTTAGAATCACTTCATTAATCTAAGACTTTTACTATTTACTAAGAATGAGACCAGAGAAGGTTTTGTATTAATCAGGCATGTTGATATATTCCGATAGACATATGAAGGCACTGTTTGCCCCTCTAAAGCCGAAAGAAATGGCGTCTCTGGGCTGTTTTTGTGCTGATAATTATGTCTTGAGAAATATCTTGATATTGTGATTTTATACAAATGTCGATCTGATGTCGTCTCTATCTTAGTCGGTAGTCGATGCGGATTAATGAAGTGATTCTAAAGTTTGAATATTGTGAATATGAATAAATCAAAAAGCTTTGTGACCCGATCCCTACAATAATATCGAGCCGATTCTGATGGGCATGATTTAAGATTGAGTCTTAACACGAACTATTTTATGATCATGATAAACATGATAAGAAGAAAGATCTTTAAAAAGCGTAGAAGTGAAATTTGATATTCCCGAATTTAGATTTATTAAATAAATGGGCGATTCCAAGAATCGAACTGAGGTTATTTACCGATTAGGTACTTTTGAAAAATCAGGTTTAAAGCGGTAGTTAAAATCTTGAAGAATCATCTCACTTGATAATGATGAATTAGTAATCAAATTACTAAGTGAGAAAGATATTCTTTTATAAAACCTTTACAAATTTTTACATATTGGTTTAGTGCAAATTGCTTTTAAACCTTTAACCTTAGAAGGACTACGAGAGCTTTATATTTGCTCTTAGAGATGGTAGAAACTTAGTGGAAAAAATCCTTAATCGAATTATCTGATCTAGTTTAGCCCATAGTCGATTTATTTTGATGTTTATCGAATTTACAATTGTCTTTATCGGATATTAATATTTTAGATTCTTTAACATTAAATGTTAAAACTAATGGTTATAATTATATTTACGATGCAGAAACAATGCATATCTGTTATAGGATTTATTATAAACCTTTGTTTACTCTAAATCCTCATTCTTAGAAGGGTTGATAAACCTTGAAATGAAACTATTTTAATTGAGACTAATTTTAGCAAATCTAAAATTACTACTAAGAATCTATTAAATGGGAAGAAATAGATTTTCACGAAAATTGGACAATTAAGCAGTGTACCCTCACAACTTTGTTATTCAAAATAATTTAATAGATGTTATCAAACTCACGAAGGTTTGGTAAAAATGCGATTTGAAAATAATACTTGATTTTATAGGATCTTCTTCAAGACTTACTAAGTCTTCTTCTTTAAGATCTTTTATATCACCTATTGATTATGTAGTTGATACTCCATCAAGGATGTGACCTACGCTAAAAGAAGAATACAAAAATCTTTTGAAACAATTCCAGAAGATCATATTGATGAACTTCGAATAAATAAAGATTTTGATAATGTTGTCAAAGGAGTTAATTATAATAAAACTGAAGCAGATATAACTGCATCAGAAATGGAATTTCGTTATTAATGAATTCCAGTCAAATTGATTTTAGCCCTGGCTCTCCGGCTAGGCAAAAGATTAGAACTGAATTCAATTTACCGGATGGGAACCTTTTAAAATTGGTTTTTACAAACTTCTCTTCAACGAGAAAACTTCTATTCAAAATGAATTTTATAAAGGCATGAAAACACAATACTCCAATTCCTTTTGTTCCATGGTTTGTCTCTAAATATGTGGAACAATATATTTCAGTATTAGAAAGAAATTATAAACTTTCGACAGGGAGGAATTTACAACAAGTTTATCCTCCGCAACAGTCTTTTCAAATTGAAAAAGGAAATCATAGTTTCCTAGCTTTTGCGAAACTACTGGAAGATGAAACTCTACCAGTAACCTGTAAACAAATTAACAGGATGATTGAACAACAGAATTATACTAATCTGTTTATAAATGTTCTTGGAGAACATCTAACTTCTCTAAGTGAAAGGGTGGATTTAGTTTTAAAAACTATTAACCCTGATTCTTCTTTAAATTCAAATGTTTCTGTAAAAGAAAAGGAGAAGGAACAGGATTACACTGTCAGAATATTCAACCACCTCCACGAAATTTCAGATTTTAAATTAAAGTCTATGAAAGAACTTGAAAAGTTCTTAACTGAAAAATTTAAAGATATGAAACTTACAACTCTTCATGATGTTGTAAAAGAAAATCCTGATTACAAAGAAGTGATCAGTGATGAAATTAACAAGTTGGGAAAATGGGCTTGAGACCCAACGTATGTACTATTATAGGAGACCTTCTCCTATAGATACCTTGCATGAAGAGCAAGAGTACATACTAAATAACAGTTACAATGGTAAAAACATCTATGAATGGAATTTAGATGCTTATGCTGATAGGCAGATTTATAATATGATTCATAGAATGCTTATGTATTCCACTATTTGTAAAACAAATGGCAACACT
Source organism: Plantago major (assembly GCA_026545765.1). Lineage (NCBI taxonomy): Eukaryota > Viridiplantae > Streptophyta > Magnoliopsida > Lamiales > Plantaginaceae > Plantago > Plantago major. The sequence goes on from CM048840.1 coordinate 45,442,993, forward strand.
GATAAAAATGTTGCAAAAATGATTGTATTTGGTTTTCTGGGACAATTAAAAGGTTAGTGGGATAATTATCTTTCACGGAAGGAAAAATCATATTTTTAATCTTTGTAAAACAAGAGGATGGTAGTACTATTGAAAATGCAGTCTATACTCTTGTTGTTACTATTATTGAACATTTCACCGGAAGATATTCCGATAATAGCGAAAATATTAGAACTGTTTTACAAAACCTAAGATGTAAAACTTTAACTGATTTTCGATGGTATAAAGATACCTGTTTAAATAGGGTAATGGAATTACCTGAATGTAATAGTTCTCATTGGAAATCAAAGTTCATTGATGGACTTCCTGCATTATTTGCAGAAAGGGTTAGAAAAAATCTTAGAAAAGATAAAGTTTCTATCCCTTATGAAAATTATACTTATGGCAAGTTAATTGGAACTTGTATTCAAGAAGGTTTAGCCTTATGTAATGAGATTAAATTAAATCAACAAATTAAAAGACAGAACTTGAAAGAAAAAGCCCGATTGGGGCGATTACGATCAATTTGGGATGGATGTTCCATCCACTTCTAAACCTCATAACTCGAAAGAAAAATCTACTTATAAACCAAAAAATAAGAGACATTACTCTTCTAGGAAATTAAAAATCCGTAAACAAAGAAGAGAAGATAGAGAAGAAAGAAAACGGATTCGAAAGAAACTAATAGTTTGCCGAGCTTGTGGAAAACTTGGTCATTTTGCAACACAATGTTGGATCAAGAGAAAATTAAACAGTTAAAAGGCGATAATGATTTGAAAGAAACTCTTTCAAAGATTCTTTTAAATTCGATGAAGAAAAGGGTAATAACTCTTACGATGATTGAGATACTTCTAATAGTACTAATAATCTTGAAGAAGAGAACTTAAAGTTCTTGATCAAGAATCGGTAATATCGATTGAGTCAGTGTGAACCTTGTATTCTTGGGCGGGCTTGTATCAACAAACAAGAAAACACGACGACGATAAATTCTTTAATAAACAATTTTATAATATTCTATCTCGTTTCAAGGCTGATTTAAATGTCTTAGGCGGTAATAATATTATCGAGTTTCTAAAGACAATTAAAGATCATGATTACGATCTAAAATAATAGATCGGATGGATAATATTCCAAGTACTTCTTCAACTCTGCGAACGATGGTTTCTCCGGAGAATTTAAAAATGATGAGCCTTACTCGATAGCGAAGTTTATAAACTTCTAAAGCAGAGAAGGATTGAATCTCAACTTCTATTCATGATTTAGAAATGGAAGTTGAAAATCTCAAAAAGAGATTGAGTTTTGAAAAAGAAAATAAGTTAATAGACTATCGAGTTTCTAAACTTGAAAATTATAAAAAGAGGCGATCGGTCTACCGTCTACTACTAGTGAATCGAGTCAAGTAAAAAAGCTCAATGTTTTGATTCACAAGTAGATGATAATTTTATCAACTTTAGAGATGGTTATATCCCGAAATGGTATGTTAAAATTACTTTGTTAATTGATAATTACTTTTCAAAAGATTTTGCTCTCATAGATAGTGGTGCGATTTGAATGTTATCTGGAAGGATTAATTCCTACAAAGTATTTTATAAAACTACTCATACTCTTTCTCATCTTTGGAGGAGAAAAATTAAATATAAAATATAAGCTTCCTAAAGCTTTTATACGTATTGATAAAGCGTATTCAAACCAGTTTTTACTAACAAAGGATATTTCAAACCAAGTAATACTTGGTACTCCTTTTATCTCAAAGATTTATCCTTTTACCCATGTGGATAATTCTGGTATTACTGGAACTTTTCAAGGTGGGAAAATTCATTTAAATTTTATTACAAAACCATTTCATAGAATGTTACATGAAATGTATGATCATCTGACTTTAAAGAAAAACCAGATGAATTTCTTAAAACAAGAAATAAACTCTTTGACTATTGAAGAAAAACTTCAAAATCCCAAATTACAAGGGAAGATTAGATTGATTGAAAATCAACTTTCTCTAGAAATCTGTAATGACCATCCTAATGCTTTCTGGAATAGAAAGAAGCATGTGGTCAGTCTTCCTTATGAAGAAGATTTTGATGAAAAGAGAAGTCCGACAAAGCGAGACCTTGTCGAATGAATTGAGTATTTAGAACTACGTAAAAAGAAATTGATTCTTTATTACAAAAGAATGCGATAAGCCTTCTCAATCTCCTTGGCCTTATACGACCTTTTATGTTAATAAACATAGTGAGCAGGAAAGAGGAGTTCCTAGATTAGTTATAAATTATAAACCCCTTAATAAGGTTTTAAAATGGATTAGGCATCATATTCCGAATAAAAAAGATCTTTTAGAAAGACTTCATGATTCAAATTTATTTTCAAAATTTGACTTAAAGTCAGGTTATTGGCAAGTTCAGATTGAACAAAAGGATAGGTATAAGACAGCCTTTAATGTTCCAATAGGACATTACGAATGGAATGTAATGCCATTTGGTTTGAAAAATGCTCCTTCTGAATTTCAGAAAATTATGAATGATATTTTTACTCCTTATAGTGATTTTATATTAGTTTATATTGATGATATCCTAGTTTTCTCAAAGGATATTGAATCCCATTTTAAACATTTGGATATCTTAAAGAAAATAGTCATACAGAGTGGTTTAGTTATATCAAAACCAAAGATGTTTTTGTTTCAGACAAAAATTAGATTTTTGGGTCATTATATTGAAAAAAGTAATATTATCCCAATAAATAGAAGCATTGATTTTGCTGACAAATTTCCTGATGAAATAACTAATAAAACCCAGTTACAGAGGTTTTTAGGAAGTTTGAATTATATCTCTTCTTATTATAAAGACATAGCTCATACTGCTATCTTATATGATAGACTTAAAAAGGATCCAAAGCCTTGGTCTGATCATCATACTCAGGCTGTTAGGAAATTAAAAGAAAAGGTGAAAACTTTGCCTTGTCTTATGTTGAGTAATCCCTCATGGGATAAATCTGTTGAAACAGATGCTTCTGATATAGGTTATGGAGGAATTCTTAAACAAATTGATCCTCATAATAAACAAGAATATCTTGTTAGTTTCTATTCTGGCAAATGGAATACGATCGGAAAAATTATGCCACAATTGCTAAAGAGATACTTTCAATTGTCAAATGTGTCTTAAAATTTCAAGATGATTTATATAATCAAAATTTATTATAAAGGCAGTTATGAATTACGCAAAGTTCATGTTAACAAAAGATTTTAAACATGATGTTTCTAAGCAAATGTTTGCAAGATGGCAAGCTCATTTAGCTCCTTTTGATTTTGAAATTGTCTATAAAAAAGGAGAAGACAATAGTCTTCCAGATTTTCTGACACGAGAATATATTTCATGATTGTTGCAGGAATGTACTTGCAAGTAAGAGGCTCTTCCTCTTATAGAGGTAGAGGAGGTCGAGGAAGAGGATCTGAAAGAATCCTCTCGCAAACTGGCAGAGGAAAGCTTATAGCTATGAATTTGCCATCACAAAAACATGAAGCTGAAAGCTCAGAAGAGTACCAAGAATTTCTTGAGTACAAAAAGAATAAGGGAAAAATTCCCTCTTTTGCTAAAATAATAGCAGAACAAGAGTCTGAAGAAAATAAAGCAGACTATTTGGAAAACAGAAATCAAGAAGTCATACTTCTGATTGAAACAAGAGATATGAGATGGGTAAATAACCCATGGACTTTAATGTCCAGATATCTTGACAAAGCATCATATGCTTTGGGGACTTATAAAACAAGATACTTTTATGAAAGTATTCTTTTAAAAACAGGGTCATGTGAAATATCACATTTCTCAGGAGTTCAAAAAGAAGTTTATAACTTCAGTAAGATTTATATTAAGAAGATTATATCTTCCGAAGAATGGAAAATTTCTCTATTACGAGAAAGGGAATTTTATTACCCTCATAACAGAAGTCCCATAAAATTTAATTATTGGGATTATGTTGAAGCATTTAATAAAGTGCTTTTATATGAAAATGATAAAAAGAAACACTCCTGGTTCATAAAAATCAGTGGTGAAGCTTATGAGCAAGAGATACCAAATTGGTTTCTTAATTGGTGGAAATATTTTGGAACCACGAGTAATACCCTCGAATTTTTGAATTATATTACATTTGGAAAGATGTTAATCCAAAGAAAGATATTCCTTCAGATCGATATGATTTATATTTCTTTATGGAATTTTCCATACCATGGATTTGGAAATGGGTACCTATTATCGGTTATACCGAAAGTGAGATACCATGTATCAAAAGATCTTCTTATACGAAGTTCTGGGATAAAATGAATAAGAGTAACCCAGACACTAGGCAATTATATTGCATTGATACTATTAATCTTATAGAAAAAAGAATAAAATTGTACCAAGAAAAGAAAGTGGTGACGAGAAAAGAAGAGTAAGCCTCTTGATCAAATCAAGAAGAAGTTTAGCATGAAAGATAGCAGCAGAGAAATGTTCATAGAAGCATATATAGAAGAAATGAAGAAGGATCTTCTACAGGGTTTTGATGGAGAAACTCAATCTGTGAAATCAGACACATTAATGGTATCGGCTAGCCAGGAATATCAAGATGCTCAAGATCCAAATCAGGAAGAAGTCTCAATAGAAGACGTTTTTGAAATACTCAAAGGAACTCTTAAACAGAAGAGTAAAGATAAGGAAGAATCTTCTACAGCAATAGTGGTAGCAGAAAAATCTACCCAATAATACTGATTAATGACAAGTGGGGCAAAAAGCAATCCAGACAAAAGAGATAATAGCCAAAAGGAAAAAGTAACGATGGAGAATTAAAGAGATCTGTGATGGGGATAGATATCAGCTCCTAGGGAATCAAATTCCCTCTATAAATAAGAAGAAGGCAGAAGGCAGAAGCTGGATACCCATCCATTGTATACACACCGAAGCAAACTCTCCTATACACTCTCCCTTCAGTTTTTTAAATTTTTAGTATTTGTAATTAAGTTTGAAGTTTGTGCTTGAGTCTGACTTGTAAGTACTCTCTTTTATTTTTAATTTTGTAATATATTTTTATATATCAATGAAAATTAGCCTCATGATAGGCTAAACGTTTGGTTTGTGTTAAGACAGGTCTAAATTATGTATTTACTATAACTCTAGCAAAAATGTTTTGCTGTTCATCCGGTCACTATTCATGGTTACTATTCACGGCGGAATTATGAATTAATCTAAGACTTTTACTATTTACTAAGAATGAGTCCAGAGAAGGTTTTGTATTAATCAGGCATGTTGATATATTCCGATAGACATATGAAGGCACTGTTTGCCCATCTAAAGCCGAAAGAAATGGCGTCTACGAAAATGTTTTGTCTTGATAATTATGTCTTGAGAAATATCTTGATATTGATGATTTTATACAAATGTCGATCTGATGTCGTCTCTATCTTAGTCGGTGATGCAGTGCGGATTAATGAAGTGATTCTAAAGTTTGAATATTGTGCCAATATGAATAAATCAAAGAAGCTTTGTGACCCGATCCTACGGTAAAGTGGTATCGAGCCGGTTCTGATGAGGCATGATTTAAGATTGAGTCTTAACACGAACTATTTTATGATCATGATAAACATGATAAGAAGAAAATATACTGTTAAAAACTGTAGAAGTGAGGAATTTGATATTCCCCAGAATTTAGATTTATTAAATAAATGGACGATTCCAAGAATCGAGCTGAGGTTATTACCGATTAGGTACTTTTGAAAAATTGGGTTTAAAACAGGTAGTTAAAACTACTGAAGAATCTGTCTCACTTGATAATGATGAATTAGTAATCAAATTACTAAGTGAGAAAGATATTGCTATTTATAAAAACCTTTACAAATTTTTACATATTGGTTTAGTGCAAATTGCTTTTAAACCTTTAACCTTAGAAGGACTACCTGAGATCTTTATAGCTGCTCTTAGAGATGGTAGAAACTTAGACTGGAAAAAATCCTTAATCGGAATTATACAGTCTAGTTTAGCCCATGGTCCAGTTTATTTTGATGTTTATCCGAATTTACAATTGTCTTTATCGGATATTAATATTTTAGATTCTTTAACATTAAATGTTAAAACTAATGATTATAATTATATTTCTGGTACAGAAACAATCTGTATCTGTCATAGGATTTATTATAAACCTTTGTTTACTCTAAATCCTCATTGCCGAAGGGTTGATAAACCTTTAAATGAAACTATTTTAATTGAGACTAATTTTAGCAAATCTAAAATTACTACTCATAGATCTATTAAATGGGAAGAAATAGATTTTCCTGAAAATTGGACAATTAAGCAATTTGTACCCTCACAACTGTTATTCAAAATAATTTAATAGATGTTATCCAAACTCCTGAAGGTTTGGTAAAAATGCAGTTTGAAAATAATAACGATTTTATAGGATCTTCTTCAAGACTTACTGAGTCTTCTTCTTTAAGATCTTTTATATCACCTATTGATTATGTAGTTGATACTCCATCAAGGATGTCGACCTCTGCTAAAAGCAGAATACAAAAATCTTTTGAAACAATTCCAGAAGATCATATTGATGAACTTCGAATAAATAAAGATTTTGATAATGTTGTCAAAGGAGTTAATTATAATAAAAGCTGAGCGAGATATAATTTGCAGAAATGGAATTTCGTTATTAATGAATTCGATCAAATTGATTTTATACAGCTCTCGGCTAGGCAAAAGATTAGAATGAATTCAATTTACCGGATGGGAACCTTTTAAAAATTGGTTTTACAAACTTCTCTTCAAGAGAAAACTTCTATTCAAAATGAATTTTATAAAGATTGTGAAAAACACAATACTCCAATTCCTTTTGTTCCATGGTTTATCTCTAAATATGTGGAACAATATATTTGATTAGAAAGAAATTATAAACTTTAAACGGGAGGAATTTACAACAAGTTTATCCTCCATAGCAGTCTTTTCAAATTGAAAAAGAAATCATAGTTTCTAGCTTTTGCGAAACTCTTGGAAGATGAAACTCTACGAACATGTAAACAAATTAACAGGATGATTGAACAACGAAATTATACTAATACATTTATAAATGTTCTTGGAGAACATCTAACTTCTCTAAGTGAAAGGGTGGATTTAGTTTTAAAACTATTAACCACGATTCTTCTTTAAATTCAAATGTTTACGTAAAAGAAAAGGAGAAGGAGCGAGGATTACGCACATCCTAATATTGACCACCTCACGAAATTTGATTTTAAATTAAAATCTATGAAAGAACTTGAAAAGTTCTTAAGCGAAAAAATTTAAAGATATGAAACTTACAACTCTTCATGATGTTGTAAAGAAAATCTGATTACAAAGAAGTGATGGGTGATGAAATTAACAAGTTGGGAAAATGGGCTGATAGACCAACCCAACGTATGTACTATTATAGGAGACCTTCTCCTATAGATACCTTGCATGAAGAGCAAGAGTACATACTAAATAACAGTTACAATGGTAAAAAGATCTATGAATGGAATTTAGATGCTTATGCTGATAGGCAGATTTATAATATGATTCATAGAATGCTTATGTATTCCACTATTTGTAAAACAAATGGCAACACTGATAAAAATGTTGCAAAAATGATTGTCGCTGGTTTTACAGGACAATTAAAAGGTTGGTGGGATAATTATCTTTCACCAGAAGGGAAAAATTATATTTTTAATACTGTAAAACAAGAGGATGGTAGTACTATTGAAAATGCAGTCTATACTCTTGTTGTTACTATTATTGAACATTTCACCGGAAGATATTCCAATAATAGCAAAAATATTAGAACTGTTTTACAAAACTTAAGATGTAAAACTTTAACTGATTTTCGATGGTATAAAGATACCTTTTTAAATAGGGTAATGGAATTACTTGAATGTAATAGTTCTCCTTGGAAATCAAAGTTCATTGATGGACTTCCTGCATTATTTGCAGAAAGGGTTAGGAAAAATCTTAGAAAAGATAAAGTTTCTATCCCTTATGAAAATTATACTTATGGCAAGTTAATTGGAACTTGTATTCAAGAAGGTTTAGCCTTATGTAATGAGATTAAATTAAATCAACAAATTAAAAGACAGAACTTGAAAGAAAAAGCCCAGTTGGGACAGTTCTGTGATCAATTTGGGATGGATGTTCCATCCACTTCTAAACCTCATAAGTCGAAAGAAAAATCGACTTATAAACCAAAAAAGAAAAGACATTACTCTCCTAGGAAATTAGAAATCCGTCAACAAAGAAGAGAAGATAGAGAAGAAAGAAAACGGATTCGAAAGAAACTAATAGTTTGCCGAGCTTGTGGAAAACTTGGTCATTTTGCAACACAATGTTGGACCAAGAGAAAATTAAGCAGTTAAAAGGCGATAATGATTTGAAAGAAACTCTTTCAAAGATTCTTTTAAATTCGATGAAGTAAAGAGTAATAACTCTTACGATGATTGAGATACTTCTAATAGTACTAATAATCTTGAAGAGAACTTAAAAGTTCTTGATCAAGAATCGGTAATATCTGATTCAGAGTCAGAGTGTGAACATTGTATTCTTGGACAGGCTTGTATCAAGAAACAAGAAAACACAGACGACAGTAAATTCTTTAATTAAGAATTTTATAATATTCTATCTCAGTTTCAAGGAACTGATTTAAATGTCTTAGACGGTAATAATATTATCGAGTTTCTAAAGACAATTAAAGATCATGAGTTACGATCTAAGATAATAGATCAAATGGATAATATTCCAAGTACTTCTTCAACTCTGCCAGAACCAATGGTTTCTTCAGAGAATTTAAAAAATGATGAGCCTTACTCAATGACAAAAGTTTATAAACTTCTAAAACAGAGAAGGACAGTTGAATCTCCAACTTCTACTCATGATTTAGAAATGGAAGTTGAAAATCTCAAAAAAGAGATTCAGTTTTTGAAAAAAGAAAATAAGTTAATAGACTATCGAGTTTCTAAACTTGAAAATTATAAAAAAGAGACTGATCAGTCTACCCAGTCTACTACTAGTGAATCGAGTCAAAGTAAAAAGGCTCAATGTTTTGATTCACAAGTAGATGATAATTTTTTATCAACTTTAGAGATGGTTATATCCCAAAAATGGTATGTTAAAATTATTTTGTTAATTGATAATTACTTTTCAAAAGATTTGACTGCTCTCATAGATAGTGGTGCAGGTTTGAATGTTATACAGGAAGGATTAATTCCTACAAAGTATTTTTATAAAACTACTCATACTCTTTCTCATGCTGGAAGAGAAAAATTAAATATAATATATAAGCTTCCTAAAGCTTTTATCTGTATTGATAAAAACTGTATTCAAACCAGTTTTTTACTAACAAAGGATATTTCTAATCAAGTAATACTTGGTACTCCTTTTATCTCGAAAATTTATCCTTTTACCCATGTGGATAATTCCGGTATTACTGGAACTTTTCAAGGTGGGAAAATTCATTTAAATTTTATTACAATACCATTTCATAGAATGTTACATGAAATGTATGATCATCTAACTTTAAAGAAAAACCAGATGAATTTCTTAAAACAAGAAATAAACTCTTTGACTATTGAAGAAAAACTTCAAAATCCCAAATTACAAGGGAAGATTAGATTGATTGAAAATCAACTTTCTCTAGAAATCTGTAATGACCATCCTAATGCTTTCTGGAATAGAAAGAAGCATGTGGTCAGTCTTCCTTATGAAGAAGATTTTGATGAAAAGAGAATTCCGACAAAGGCAAGACCTTGTCAAATGAATTCAGAGTATTTAGAACTCTGTAAAAAAGAAATTGATTCTTTATTACAAAAGATGCGATAAGCCCTTCTCAATCCCCTTGGTCTTGTCTGACCTTTTATGTTAATAAACATAGTGAAGCGGAAAGAGGAGTTCCTAGATTAGTTATAAATTATAAACCCCTTAATAAGGTTTTAAAATGGATTAGGCATCCTATTAGAATAAAAAGATCTTTTAGAAAGACTTTATGATTCAATTTTATTTTCAAAATTTGACTTAAAGTCGGAGTTATTGCAAGTTGATTGAACAAAGGATGGGTATAAGGCGACCTTTAATGTTCGATAGGACATTCTGAATGGAATGTAATGCCATTTGGTTTGAAAAATGCTCATACGAATTTGGAAAAATATTAATGATATTTTTACTCCTTATAGTGATTTTATATTAGTTTATATTGATGATATCCTAGTTTTCTCAACGGATATTGAATCCCATTTTAAACATTTGGATATCTTAAAGAAAATAGTCATACATAGTGGTTTAGTTATATCAAAACCAAAGATGTTTTTGTTTCAGACAAAAATTAGATTTTTGGGTCATTATATTGAAAAAAGTAATATTATCCCAATAAATAGAAGCATTGATTTTGCTGACAAATTTCCTGATGAAATAACTATTAAAACCCGATTCTTCTGAGAGGTTTTAGGAAGTTTGAATTATATCTCTTCTCATTATAAAGATATAGCTCGAATCTTTGGTATCTTATATGATAGACTTAAAAAGGATCCAAAGCCTTGGTCTGATCATCATACTCAGGCTGTTAGTAAATTAAAAGAAAAAGTGAAAACTTTGCCTTGTCTTATGTTGAGTAATCCCTTATGGGATAAATCTGTTGAAACAGATGCTTTTAATATAGATTATGGGGGAATTCTTAAACAGATCGATTCTCATAATAAACAAGAATATCTTGTTAGGCTTTATTCTGAAAAGTGGAATATTAATCAGAAAAACTACGCCACTATTGCTAAAGAAATATTTTCAACCATAAAATGTGTTTTAAAATTTCAAGATGGTTTATATAATCAAAAAACAGTTATGATTACGCAAAGATTATGTTTATTAAAAACTTTAAATATGAAGTTTTTAGACATATATTTGTAAAATGGAAAGATGATATCAGTCTCCTAGATTCTTTAATGTTTGAAGATATTATTGCAGGAATGTACTTGCAAAGAAGAAATTCCTCCTCTGATAGAGGAAAAGGAAGTCAGGAAAGTGGATTAGATAAAGGAAAACATAGCTTTACCATCACAAGGAAGTCGGGAAAGTGGATTAGATAAAGAAAAACATAGCTTTACCATCACAAGATAAAGGAAAGCTTATAGCTTTACCATCACCAGAATCTGAGACTTATAGCTCAGAAGAGTACCAAGAATTTCTTGAGTACAAAAGAAAAAATGGAAAATTCCCATCTTTTACTAATTCAGTAAAAGAAGAAAAAATTGATTATGTTAAAAACAAAATCGAGTAATACTTACCTTGAAATAAAGAGATGTACAATGGGCAAGGGAACTTTGGTCATCATGGTCTAAATATTTAGACAAAGATAAAGCATTATATGCTTCAGGACCTTATAAAATAAGATCCTTCTATGAAAGTATTCTTTCAGAAACAGAGTCTTGTGAAATAAATTATTTCTCAAAGACACAGAAGGAAGTTTATAACTTCAGAAAAATTTATATTAAGAAGATTATATCTTCTGAGGATTGAGATTTGAACTATCGATGAAGAATTTTACTATCGACAACAAAATCCTATAAAATATAATATTGGGATTATGTTGAAGCATTTAATAAAGTGCTACTATGTGATAATGATCAACATAGAAAGAAATACTAAGTGGTTGATAACCATTGTGGTCGGTTTACATACAAAGGCAAGAATACCTAAGCGGTTTATAACTTTGGTGGATGAATTTTGGAACTCTGAAGTTATACTTCCTAAAACTTTTCAACTTTATTTTAAGTTGGAAGAAGGTTACTCCTAAAAGGATATTCCTCGAAGTATTACTCTTTATATTTATTTATGGAATTTTCCATATCTGGATTTGGGAATGGATACCTATTATCGGTTATCTGAAAATGAGATACCATGTGTCGAAAAATCTTCTTATCTGAAGTTTTGGGAAAAAATGAATGAAGAGAACCGAAAACCGATCAATTATATTGTATTGACACTATAAATTTTATAGAAAAAGAATTAGATTATATCAAGAGGGCGAAATATGAAGGTCAATATGCGATTACGATTGCGGAATGATCGAATCTTGATCAAATTCTACTGAAGTCTACATAGAAGACAAATTTGAAAAGAAGATGGAATCTTTCCACTATCAATTGATTATGATGACAAATGAAGATGATAATGATAGAAGACATCTTACTAATACATAGCGTGACTTCTTTCATTTCACAAGAAGTCAAAGTGGCTAAAAGCGAAGAAGGAAAGAAAAGCAAGATTAAAGAAAAGCAGATAGTGACATGTTTGGAATTAAATTCCAAAGATAGTGTGATTTTAGCTCACGAGAATCAATTCTCTCTATAAATAAGAAGAAGCGGAAGGAAGAAGCGGAAAATTGGATACCCATCCATTGTATACACCAATGACTCTCATACACTCTCCTTGGTTTTAAATTTTTAGTATTTGTAATTAAGTTTGAAGTTTGTGCTTGGGTACAACTTGTAAGTACTCTCTTTTATTTTAATTTTGTAATATATTTTTATATCAATGAAAATTAGCCTCATGATAGGCTAAGCGTTTGGTTTGTGTTAAAGGCGAGGTCTAAATTATGTATTTACTATAACTCTGGCAAAAATGTTTTCTTTGTTCATCCGATCACTATTCATAGTTACTATTCACGGCGGAATTATGAATTAATCTAAGACTTTACTATTTACTAAGAATGAGACCGGAGAAGGTTTTGTATTAATGGGCATGTTGATATATTCCGATAGACATATGAAAACCTTTGTTTGCCCTCTAAAGCGAAAGAAATGGCGTCTACAATTTTTTTTGTCTTGATAATTATCTTGAAAAATATCTTGATATTGATTTTATACAAGTAATCGATCGATGTCGTCTCTATCTTAGTCGGTAGTGATATGCGGATTAATGAAGTGATTCTAAAGTTTGAAAATTGTGATATGAATAAATCAAAGAAGCTTTGTGACCGATCCCTACGGTAGTGGATGGGTCTGACAAATTCAAAACTTAAAATATTCTGAGAGAATTTGATTCCCTAGGAGGTCTATCCCATCCTGATCTCTTTAATTCTCCATCGTTACTTTTCCTTTTGGCTATTAGCTCTTTATGCAGATTGCTTTTTGCCCACTTGTCATTAATCGGTATTATTGGGTAGATTTTTTTACCACTATTCTTTGTAGAAGATTCTTCCTTATCTTTACTCTTACATTTAAGAGTTCCTTTGAGTATTTCAAAACGTCTTCTATTGAGACTTCTTCTGATTTGGATCTTGAGCATCTTGATATTCTGGCTGGCGATACCATTGATGTGCGATTTCCTGATTGAGTTTCTCCATCAAAACCTTAGAAGATCCTTCTTCATTTCTTCTATATATGCTTCTATGAACATTTCTCTGCTTTGCTATCTTTCATGCTAAACTTCTTCTTGATTTGATCAGAAGCGACTCTTCTTTTACATCACGGTCTTCTATTTTCTTGGTACAATTTTATTCTTTTTCTATAAGATTAATAGTATCAATGCAATATAATTGCTGATGCAGGTTACTCTTATTCATTTTATCCCGAACTTTGTATAAGAAGATCTTTTGATACATGGTATCTCACTTCGGTATAACCGATAATAGGTACCATTTCCAAATCCATGGTATGGAAAATTCCATAAAGAAATATAAATCATATCGATCTGAAGGAATATCCTTCTTTGGATTAACATCTATCCAGAATATAATTACGAAAAATTAGGAGTATTACTCGGTGGTTCCAAAATATTTCCACCAATTAAGAAACCAATTTGGTATCTCTTGCTCATAAGCTTCACCCTTGATTTTTATGAACCGGGAGTGTTTCTTTTTATCATTTTCATATAAAGCACTTTATTAAATGCTTCAACATAATCCCATAATTAAATTTTATGGGACTTACATTATGAGGTAATAAAATTCCCTTTCTCGTAATGGAGCAATTCCACATTCTTGAAGATAAAATCTTCTTAATATAAATCTTCTTGAAGTTATAAACTTCTTTTTGAACTCACGAAATGTGATATTTCACATGACCACATGTTTAAAGAATACTTTCATAAAAGTATCTTGTTTTATAAGTCCCCAAAGCATATGATGCTTTGTCGAGATATCTGGACATTAAAGTCCATGGGTTATTTACCGTCTCATATCTCTTGTTTCAATAAAGTATGACTTCTTGATTTACATTTTCCAAATAGTGCTTTATTTTCTTGGACTCTTGTTACGCTATTATTTTAGCAAAGAGAATTTTCCCTTATTCTTTTGTACTCGAGAAATTCTTAGTACTCTTACGAGCTTCGACTTCATGTTTTTGTGATGGCAAATTCATACCTATAAGCTTTCCTCTGCCAGTTTGCGAGAGGATTCTTTCAGATCCTCTTCCTCGACCTCCTCTACCTCTATAAGAGGAAGAGCCTCTTCCTTGCAAGTACATTCCTGCAACAATCATGAAATATATTCTCGTGTCAAAAAATCTGGAAGACTATTGTCTTCTCCTTTTTTATAGACAATTTCAAAATCAAAAGGAGCTAAATGAGCTAGCCATCTTGCAAACATTTGCTTTGAAACATCATGTTTAAAATCTTTGTTAAACATGAACTTTGCAGAATTACAATCTGTCTTTATAATAAATTTTTGATTATATAAATCATCTTGAAATTTTAAGACACATTTGACAATTGAAAGTATCTCTTTAGCAATTGTGGCATAATTTTATTTGTTATTCCATTTGCGAATAAAGCGAACAAGATATTCTTGTTTATTATGAGGATCAATTTGTTTAGAATTCCTCCATAACCTATCGAAGCATCTGTTTCATGATTTATCCATGAGGATTACTCGACATAAAGACAATGAAAGTTTTCACCTTTTCTTTTAATTTCCTCTATGACTGAGTATGATGATCGGACGAGGCTTTGGATCCTTTAAGTCTATCATATAAGATAGCGATATCTTGAGCTAGAAGATATAATTCAAACTTCTTAAAACCTCTGTAAATGGGTTTATTAGTTATTTCATCGAAATTTGTGACAAATCAATAAATACATTTATTTTAATATTACTTTTTCCAATATAATGACCTAATCTAATTTTTTACAAAAAAAAAAAACATCTTTTGATTGATATAACTAAACCTGTGTATATTTTCTTTAGCTAAAGATATACAAATGCTAAAATGGGAATTCAATATCCTTTTAAGAAAACGGATATATATAATATAATATAAAAAATCACTATTTATAAAAAAAAAATCATTTTCGAAAATAGAAAGGCAAAATTTTCATCTTTTCATTAAGTAATGTCCTATTGGAATTAAAGAACATCTTTACCTATCCTTTTGAGATGATTTGAACTGATTTTAAGGATCTTGAAGAATTAAATTTTGAAAATAAATTTCAGTAAAAGAATTTTACGATACATGTTGAGGTGTAAATCTGACTACTTAGATTTTATTTCAACTCCACTAATGGGTGCAGGTAAGCTCCTTGCTAGGTAGGGACAAGGCATAGAACCGGACCAAGCTTGGTAAGGACACACTTGAGTGAGGGGGGTTAGTGTCGGTTTGCTAAGTGTCAACCGGGATGAGACTTTACGAGTGTGAAGATCAACTCTGTATAATATTGAGGATTGTTGAGGTGAAGTGACTTGTAAGATGACTTGTTCAAAAGTTCCCCGTGCCTTACTTGTTGGGATGTGTGCCTTATTTATAGGCTATCATCAAAATGGAAGGCCTTGCTAGGATTGCGCCATGTGTCCTGCCAGGATTGAGCCACCAATGCTAATATGAGGCCCATGTGATAATGAAGTTTTAGCCCATGCCATCTTGGGCTTTAGGGTAGTTGGTCATTATTGGGAGAGTTCTTGAGGATGTGACTAGTTACCGAGTTCGGGTTGGAGAGATGGGTCAGGACGATTGGTTGGACCACATTTGGTTGTCGGTGAGGAAGTTCTCTGCACATCCAACTCTTAGATTAAGACTCTGAGTTCGGACACCTCACTCTTTGGTGCCCATTTGCTTGGTTGCTTTATGAGATGGTCATCTTTGGATCGAGTTGACATCCGTGTCGAGTCCTTGGGTGGAGGAGATGTCTTGTCTTATGCTCCTTTCCCAGAGAGGCTCGGACCAAGGTGGGTCGGACCTATGGTTCCGGGTCGGGCCTTGTAGGTCCAAATCCTTTGTCACTTTCTTTTAGGGTGGGTCGGACCATGGATGGCCTGCCCGGATCGGACCGTTGGCTCGGACCAAAGTGTCTCGGATCCATTGGATGACTTGGGATGCCTTAGGACTCGCTCCTAGGTCCTTTATGACGGATTGGACATATTTCCGTATCAACATATGTCCCCCTAGTTTCCAAGTATCTTAGTAGAAGATAGTTGTGGAACTATTGGTTTGGGAAGCTGTTTTGAGGAAAGAATCCGTTCTTCAGTCCAATCCGTTTCGATTTTGTTGAAAGAAGGTGTACTCCGTACTTCGTGTGGCCATTGAATTAGTCTCTCTCCCCCCCCCTTTTTCTTTTTCTAACACATCGTCGCCATCCGAGAAATTTGGTCCGAAGAACAGAAGTGAAGAAAAAAAAAAAGGTATTGTAATGGAGACTAAGTCTAGGCTCGAACATCGATGATGTACCTCACGATGAGCTACGGTGGCGGACCGTGGGTGCGTGTCCGTCCGAACCAACCTCTGTGGTCAAGTGGAGGTCCGAAGTGTGATCGCTCGAGTAAACGAGGTTCCTTGTGTGGACAAGTTTTGTTGGATTGATAAGCCGCTAGGTGTCCGAGGAGATCATAATCCGGAACTCTTGTGATGTCTGCTGCCCGAGAGTGGGATAGTCGTTGTATTCGTCTATCCTCGAAGTAAATTTGTTGTACCAATTCATCAATTCACTTGGTATATTTGTATTATGCCGTTGGATGATATTTGATCTACGATTGAGATTTAATCCCGAAAAATCGTGACGGTTGGAGTTCCCAATATGGCCCTCTATAAATAGAGGGTTGGCGGTTCATTTCTCACCGTTTAGAGAATTTTTGCATTCTAAGTATATCGAAGCAACTACCAGCAATCCGGCGAAACAGCGAGCAATTGGCGCGTGATCTGCTGAAGTTCAAGTCACTTCTATCTAATCATCGAGTCAGTAAGTTTACTTGTCTCGTCTTATGATTAAATTATCTCTGTTGTCTTTCATCTTCAAGTTACTCGGATGCATGCTTATGATGTGTAGTATAGTTGATAATCAATACGTACTTGATGTTGACTAACCCCGAATCGGCATCGTACTGACTCCGAACTAACTTTGCCTGGGAAAGCCAGTAGTGTTTGCTTATAAATTGACCATTTGAATATACATAAATGACCTCTCGGACTGCCATCTTAAAGCTTATGAAATTGCTTTTCCTTTCCCTAGGATGTCCGAGAGTGATATCCAAAATCGATCCGAAATTTGAGGATCGACTCGGCGATATCTTTAACCGATAGCTCAGGAGATTGAGATGATGATGGCGACAATCTTGGAGGTGGAACAAGCGCCCATCCGAGCAGGAAGAGCGAGGTAAGTTCCTTACTTGGTTAGTTATTCGGATCCGGTCCTCCGGCGTCGGGATTACTGCGAGTGTCCCATGCGAGTTATCGTGGCGGCTCGAAACAAGTTCGCGAGTTGTAGGAACTCGTCGCTTGGTCGAGCTGGCGAAATCGAACTTCGGTAGAGATCCGATCTTTAATTCGCAACCTTGGTTATAATTTTAGGAGTAATCCTAATCGAGTCCGTTCGTTCCGGATCCATGACGCCGATCATCGAGGAAGTTCATGATACCTCGGAAGCACCTCCCAATTTGAGCATCTTGAAGAGGGTGAGGAGGATGGGTAATGCGTGTGCGCCTCTTGAATTGTCGTGAGTTAAGCGTCCTCTTAGGGAAGATGAGGAAAGAAGGTGTCTTGAGGCCAAGATTCTAGTTCCGAAGAGGAAGAAAGTGTAGAGCCATCCGCTCGTGTGCTCCGTGTGGAATCTGCTGGGCAAGCAGGACCGAGTCGTCAAATGGCTGAGGAAGAGTGTCCGGAGAGGCTGAGGAAGGGTGAGGACGTATTCCAAGTAAAGTTCCCTCGATGCGAAGGCGAGGTCACTCACCCCGATCCGGGGCGAGTTGAATGAAGGCGATACTTTGCCTACGTGCCTCGACCATCCGAGCCGATGAAGTGGATGAGCTCCGGAGGAGATATGAGATCCCGGAGTGTGTTGTGATTCTCATTCCGGACAAGTCTCATGCTTTTTATAATCCGCCTCCGGGATACATGTGTGTTTATGAGATAAGTCTCCATTGCGGGTGGCGCCTGCCCGTATCGTCCGAGTTTTTGGAGATTTTGAACAGCATGGGTTTAAGTCCGCACCAGATCATTCCCAACTCTCTCGGAAATCTGATGTACTTCGGTTGCTTATGTAAATATAAAGGCATCCCGGTCACATTCGACAATTTTCGCAAGTTATTCATTATAAGTGTAAGTAATAGGAACACATGGTTCTACGTTAAGTATGTACTTGATACCGTTTTTGTTGATCTGTCTTCGTTGGGAATCGATGGTTCAAGAGGTACATTTTGTCCGTCCGGCTCACGAAGCCGAAGCGAGAGGCCCAGTGGCATTTTGAGAAAAAGTTCTTAGAAGCGGTTGCCATTGGAAGCCACGACGCAGAACATCCCTTGTGGATCAAGCACTCCATCGGTCGAGCGGAAAAGTACTTCTTAGAGGCTGATATGTATCGACCTACGCCTTATGGCGGCTTGTCCGAGCAAGTTTTAATGACAACATGGAGGATTTGAGTAAGTGGTTTCCCTCTGCCCACAGTTGGTTGTCCGATTCGGTTTTACGTTAAATCGACTATATGATTACCTTTTGTAGATTCTTTTGTATTTTGCAACTCATTGTGATTGGATGTGCGACTTTTTGGTTCGGTATCGATGTCGACCATGCGGAATTGAAGCGTCAACAAAATCTTGCCTTGTTGAAGGAGTTAGCGAGAGGTTCCGGACCCATTATCAAGACTTCCGTATTTCGATGGATGAACGAAATGCTGCCATGTTCGAGTGGAGGAATCTCGGAGGCTGCTTTGAGGCGAAAGGCCATGTCCCTACTCGGACAAGGTAAGGTGGTCGGATCTAAGGGCTCGAAGAAGCCTCCAAAATCCGTGTCGAGATCCTCCATAAGCGGATCGGCGGCTTCTGGCGCCCTAAGGTCGAATCCTCCCAAGAAAGGCAAGGAAAGATGGCGCCCAGTGGATTAGGATCTTGAAGTTGCTCGGTTGGTTCTTGCCTCGGAGTTGGAAGCGGATCTCGGAGTTAGCCGCTCGGTATAAAGTGAGTCTAAATTTTCCGTTGGTTTTACATCTCCTTGTGGTTGGAGGTATCTAACACTTCGATGTTTCGTTTTGTTTTTTAACTTCTTTGCCGTGAAGCATGCTCCTTAGTAGTGCTGGAGGCTACCTAGAAGAGGATTTGGCGTGAAATTTGCCGAGGCGATTAGGCGTCCGGTTGAGCGACGCCGGGCGCTAAAGAAGGCCGTAGATGCTAAGCGAGGCGAGTCGGAGGCGGCCAAGATGAAAAGTGCCATTCGATCTTTGGGCCCGACTTGAAAGTGCACCAAGATAGTTTGGACTTGTTAAGTGGCTGTCTCTCGGACTTTCAAAGATAAGATCTTTGAAGGAGCTTGGGGGTCGGACAAAGTAGGTCGAATTTCCTTGATTCGAACTCTGCAAGTTTTTGTTCGAGTCAAAGTATGTGAGGCCCGCCAAGATGGGTTTGATCTGTTGTGGACGGTCTGGGAGGAAGGGTTGGATGCGGATGACTACAACTTGGAGGCTGAGGGTGTCGCCTTTAAGAATGGAGATGGCTCGGACTTTGCTCAGGAGGTGTCTTGGAAGACACCTTAAGTGTGAATTTGTGGGTGATGCATGAAGAGTCGGAGGGCAGAAGTACAACCATGGCGGTCGTATCTCCCACCTTCCCTCGGTGCTTATGTCCGATGTTTTCGTTCCTTTGGAGGATCACTTGGAACCTGACGAGGCCATGGTGACTGCTTGGGCACATTCGTGGCTTGATCCGGACCTAGACTTGATGGAGCAATGTCAAGCCTTCTGAAAGAGCTTGAGGCTCGGAAGCGGAGGTTAGCCAGGCGATGGCAAGGTCAGCGCCTCCGGAGAAGGATCTGGGGGCCCCTCTCGGTCTCAACCTAGTTCGTCCGAAAGCGGTGAAGCAGGGGTATGCCGGGTTTTTGTAGTAGGGTGCCTCAGACTAAAAACAATGTTGTCTTTTTGCTCATCATCTTTTGTAAAACCATATATCCGACTCGATGAATGTTGTTGGTCGGGCCCATTGGTGGCTCGGAACTATTTTGTTGTTGAAATGCTAAATGTTTACATTTACATTCTTGCGATGAATCCCATATATACATTTAGTAGCTCGTTAACTCTCATAAACTCGGATAATGGGTTCCAACCTTGAGATTCAAACTGCCAGAACGTTAATTTGCCTGATGCAAATATTCCTGTGCGGGTCTTGGGAGATGATCAACCATTGTGCCCATCCGAATCGGAACCTTTAATAGAAAATAACCGGACCACGAACGGTTCGGAGCCACGTCTTAGTGTGACAAGGCTTGTGAGAAAGAATTTCCTTGTATCGTGGTAAGTAGCGGCGATTGGACGTTGACTTGGTCGTCATCGAGCAATCTGAGACTTGTGAAAGAGTGAGAAGGTGATCAGCATTAAGTATAGGGTGACTCTATACGAATCACAGTTGCCTCGGGTGTTGTCATGTCAGCCCCGAGCTTGACACGTCCGAATGAGTAACTTAGTCGATTTGCCCGACTTATGGATGGATTATTGGGTTGGGCGATAGAAGTTGAAAAGCGGGCCCATGTTGAAGCCCATTTCGTGAATATGGGACACGTGTCCGCTTCGATTGGTCCTCTCTTTCTATATATACCACGGCTTTATGCGGCTTTTCATTAGGACATCTCTCCTTTTATAGTAACGAGGTCCGGGCTCGAGTCGGCGGTGGTGAGCATGTTTATACCTTCACTCTTGCGCGTGATCTTGTCCCGAGGTTTCTCCGATGCTTGGATGTCTACAAGGCTGGTTCACGGTGAGTTTTGGAAATTAAATTGCTCGGAAGCCGACCTCGGATCTTCGAGGATATAGTGCAATGCCGAGAGAGACTTGAAATCTTTGCCAATCAATTCCTCGATCGTCGGGCTAATCTTCTTTCTCGAAACGTGGTCTATATCCGACTTTTAGCCGGAGGTAGATTAGCTGGATGGTTCGAGGATCTTCAAATAGTTGTTTTGAACCTCAATGTATCCGAGGCATCTTTTCTGGTATGTGCCCGGGAGGCGACAAGTTGGCATAATTGGTTTGGTAGAATCCCTTCCAGTATTTCGTGGTTCGGTCGTAAAAAACCGCCCGAGATGTTGGGAGGCTTTCTACCAATCCTGTTGTGTCTAGTTGTCCGTTTCTCGGATTGAGCGAGCTCCGGATGTATCCTTTTTAGTAGATCTTCCAGCTCGCTCCTGAAGATACGTATCCGAGCAGTTCGGTTCTGTTGGTGACTTTATTTCCAGGATTGAAGGCTCGAGGGAGCTGCTTGCAATTTTGGAAAGGAGTCCCCAACAGTGCTGAGCTTGTTTGGAGTCGGATCATTGGGGACTTCCGGAAGTAACCTTTTTTGGTAACTCGTTTGTCTTACACCTAAGGTCTTTCGTCCGAGCAGCTCGGTTTTGTTGGTGGCTGCGTTCCAGAATTGAAGGCTCGAGGGAGCGACTTACAATTAAGGCGGAGTCTGACAATCTTGGGTCTTGTTGGGACTCGGACCAACGGGAGCCTCCAGAGTGACCTTGGTTAATCCGACTATCCGGGTTGGTCGTCTTCCAAATTCTCTGAATCTGGGATGTATTTATAGTATTTGGCAAGGGGCGATCCGGATTGTTATATTGCTTCTTGCTTGCTTCGGAGCTCTCTGTCGTTCAAAAGTGATGAATTATCCTTTCTGGAAGCATCGAATGGCCTCAGTTATCTCATCCGACTGCTGTTAGTTTTTAGATCATCCGAAGGGGGCTTCGAGATCTGTCAGTAAGCAATCAAAGTTGGGATGGTGGAATTCCCTCTTCCTTCGGAGCGCCCACAGACACAGTGAATAGTGCTCGGACGGGGTTTGGTTCGGTAGACCATGGTTAATTAAGAAGCTTCGCTGTAGAGTAGAAAAGAGATAGAGTAGGAGCTTGTTTTTGTAAGCTTGATTAGGGCTCTTCGGACCCTGACTTTGTAAATCTGTACTCCTGTTTTAATAAAAGCGTATCTGCCTTTGTGAAGGTCGGACACTGTTTGATTGTTTTAGTCCGATCCGGATCAGTGTATGATCTAGGTTCGGATTAAGTAGTTAAATATCTCCATGGCCTGTTCGAATCATGAGATTCGGATGATATGATTATCAACAATGTTTATGAAGTCACAGTTGTATTGATTTGACGGAAATCGGATTACAACTTTGAGGGCTTCGAGGCCTTTTCAAAAACAAACAAAAAGCAGTCGACAAGATGGAGGAAGGTGGCGGTTGCCATACTTCTCTAAGTGTAAAACTTTTGGAGATTCTTGGCATTCCAAGTTCTCTTCAAGGCCCTTGTTCATCTTCTAGTTCAAAGCTTCCATTAACTCTTGCCTGTAACCTTATGCGGTCCTTCCACTTGGGCTTAAGTTTCCCCATGACTTAGTATATCGGCTCTTAGGACTAAGTCTCCAACTTGTATGTCCTTGGGAAGACACGTTTATTGTAGGCTCAGCGGTCATGGCTTGGTACGAAGGATGTTGGCGATGCCTTATCGCGCTTGTCTTCAAGGAGGTCAAGGTCATAAATTCTTGCGAGCTCATTATCAACGGGGTTGTATTCTTTGGATTCTGGGTTGCCACCACCGTCTCCGAAGGATGACCGCCTCGGATCCATAGACCGGGGAGAAAGGTGTTTCTTGTCGCGATTCGGTACGTCGATGCGTAAAGGACGCGTCGAGATCATCCATATTGTCTTGGGAAGTTCTCAACCTTTTCTCCAAAATTTTGACTATGGTCTGTTGGTGGCTTCCACGACCATTGGCTTAGGGGTGTGAGTAAGCGTTGTTCTATTTTGAAGGTGAAGCCACTCCTTGATCTTGTCCCGAAAAATTGTGCTCCATTATGCGAAACTAGCACTCGTGGGAGTCAACGGCAGATGATGTTCTTCCAAATGAATGTCCGAACTCTGCTTTCTGTGATGGCTGACACTACTTCAGCTTCGACCCACTTAGTGAAGTATTCCACTGCCACTATCAAGAACTTCTTTTGATGTGTTCCTCGCGGAAAGGACGACTATGTCTATGCCCCATTGATCAAATGGGCACGCTATGATTAATGGAATCATAGGGTTGGTGGCGGTGTGGTATGTTGGCATAGTATTGGCGGTCTTCACGGTAGCGGGCGATGTTGGCGACATCCATGTCAATAGTTGGATAGTATCCTTGCCTTATGATCTTTTTGCCAAAGTTCTTCCTCGAATGACTTCCACAACTTACGTGGATTTCTTCCATCATGATTTTCGCCTCTTGAGGATCTAGGCACCTCATGTGAGTTCATTTGTAGGATCTTTGTAGAGATCTTCTCCCGAATAAAGTATGTTAGCTCGACATTGAATCTTCACAGCCTCTCTAGGATCCACAGTAGGTGCCATCCTTGAGGTAGCGGAATATATCGATCATCCAGGTTCTTTACGTGCTCAAAAGAACTTTTCCGTTGGGGTTTGCGGGGAGGATTCCACGGGTCATTAGGATGACACTTCTTGTGTCCAAAGCTCCTAAAATTTGAGCGTGCTTGGAAGGCGTCGGCTTTTCATTCCATTCTGTGAAATTGGTCAGAGTAAATTCTTCAAAGTGCTCAACCTCTTTCTTGAGGAGCTCAGTATTTGATCATGTTAGGTCCTTTGGTGGTGAAGGACCGAGAAGCTGGATTATGCAGTGGAGTCTGTGTAGGCTTTGATCCTTTTTACCTGAAGGGCTTTCGCCATTCTTAGGCCGGTGATAAGTGCTTCATATTCGGCCTCGTTGTTTGTCACCTTAAAATTGAGGGTGATGGCGTACTCTAGCTTGGCTCCTTCAGGACTTTCAAGGAAAATTCCTATTCCTCCCAACCGTCCGGTTGATGATCAAATCCACTTGTAATGTCCAACATTACGTGTTTCTTTCTTTACCTCCAAGTGGGGTGAGTGCTTTCTCAACCTCCGCTTCTTGTCGGAAGATCACGGTTGTCGAGGTATTGAGTTCTTCGTCCAAGAGAAACATGTGCCTTACTCTCGTGAATCATCCATAGGTAGGTGATACTTAGTCATAAAATTTGGATGCTACCTCTTTGTGTCTCTTCTGCTTCTTTCTCTTCCCTTGATTCCTTGATCTGGGCTATCACCGCATGACTAGCCTTTTCCTGGGAATTTTCGTTCTCTTCATCTGCTTTCTCTGGATAGTCTACCAGGAAGTCGGCCAGAACTTGCGCTTTCTTGGCAGATGGGCTTGATACACAATATCGTATTCACTTAGCTCAATAGCCCATTTGAATGACGTCTGGTGATCCGGTTTTCAAGACATGTTTGAGTGGCTCATTTGTAAGGACCACAATCCGATGCGACTTGAAGTAACGCTTGATTCGCGTCGATCAAACCGGTCTGGCGAGCTTCTCAACCTTGACATAT
The DNA here is from genome assembly GCA_026545765.1 of Plantago major. Taxonomy (NCBI): domain Eukaryota; kingdom Viridiplantae; phylum Streptophyta; class Magnoliopsida; order Lamiales; family Plantaginaceae; genus Plantago; species Plantago major. The sequence continues at coordinate 45,467,791 of CM048840.1, forward strand.
CTGGCCTCGGAGCCTACAAGGGCTTTGATCAAGTAGTAAATTGGTAAATGCTCATTGTCTTGTATCCGTACCAGTACAGAACTCATTGCTTCATCAGTGATGGCCAAATAGAGGTAAAGAGTTTCAGCCTCCATGGGTTTAGACAAAAGGGAGGCGAGAGGAGATACTTTTCAAGTTTTCGGGGCCTCTTCACACTCCTTTGTCCATTGAACTTAGTTCCTTTTCGTAAGATCTTAAAGAAGGAAGGTTCTTCTCGGCGGATCTTGAGATAAAAGCGGCTCAATGCCATCACCTTTCCAGAGCTTGAACTTCATTGTGGTCTTGGGCTGTCGTAGATCTATGATTGCCTTTATTTTCTGCAGGTTAGCGATTCCTCTTTACGTGACCATGTAACCAAGGAATTTTCTTCCTTTCACCCCAAAGTGCACTTTTCGGTTCGACTTCATTCGTATTTCAGAATAGAAAAGCAGTTGTTAAGGTGTTCTATGTGTTCCTCTTGATCTTGCTTTTCTGACATCTCATCCACATAGACTTCCATGGTTTTCCCAATTCTTCCTTGAACATCTTATTTACCAGCCGTTGGTAAGTAGCTCCTGCATTCTTGAGGTCAAAGGGCATGACCTTGAAGCAATAGACTCCTCCGGCCGCAAAGAATGCCGTTTTCTTGATGTCTTCTTGAGCCATCCTAATTTGGTAGAAGCCTTGATATGCGTCCATGAAGCTTAGAAGCGCACATCTGCGATGGAATCAACTAGCTGGTCTATGCGTGGCAATGGATAAGGATCCTTTGGACATAATTTGTTGAGTCTGGTGAAGTTATTGCACATTCTCCACTTTCCTGGATTTTTTTCGACGAGGACCACGTTGCAGACCCAGTCGATGTCGACTTCTTCAATATGATCTGCTTTCATTAACTTGTCAACTTCCCCTACTATGATAGCATCCTCAACTGGTCCAAAGTCTTTCCTCTTTTGCCGGATGTGCTTAACCGTCGGATCCATGTTCAGACGGTGAACTGTGATCCTTGGGTCTATCCCCTTGAGATCATCTGTGCTCCAAGCAAAGATGTTGCAATTGTTACGAAGGCAAGCGATGAGCTTCAGCTCTACTTCCGTACTCATCTCTGTTCCAATCCGAGTTGTTCTTTCCGAATTTCCTTCGACCAGTTGGACCTCTTTCAAGGCTTCATGGGATTCTATTCTAGCTGTCTTAGGGAACTTTTCTCTGAGCGACCCGATACCGATTTCTTCCTTTGGTGGCGTTGGAGTAATGGAAGAATGGCCATGAGGGCCCTTAGTGACCGAAAGGACAGGTACTGTGGCTCCTCTGGTTGACATGATATAGCACTCCCATGCTTCTCTCACGTTGCCCATTTCTTCCCCCACGCCGTTTGGGGTTGGAAACTTTACCCTGTTGTGTAAGGGAGAAGCAATTGCTCTGAATTGGTTAAGTCCCGGGCGACCCAAGATCACGTTATAGTCGAAGGTGCTATCTACTACCACGAAGAGGATTGTCTTGGTCACCCTTGTCGGAAAGGAGCCCATAGAGACTTGTAGTGGTATACTTCCAATGGGGCGTACTACAGACCCTCCAAAACCTACCAATGAAGTGTATACTCGTCCATATTGTATTTGCCCCAGGTGCATTTGCTCCACGGTCCTTTTGGATATGACATTGGAGGAGCTTCATGTGTCGATTAGTACCTTGTTGACCTTGTAAGTGGCAATCACTAGAGAAACAACCAAAGGGACATCGGGGTCCTTGAGATCTCCTCCACCAGATGTTGGTGGGGGGATCTCACTATCGTCAAAGGTAATTGCATTTGTGCCTTTCAAGGCTGGTGGACTGTAAGCTTTGTCGTTGTTTCTCAAGTGTTGTGCGGTCCTTTCCCTTGCATTTCTGCTATCTCCCCCTGTTGGTCCTCCTGCAATGGCGTTGATAATTCCTTTGTAAGGAGGTTCTCCATTTACTATCCTCGTGGTACCCTTGGTATCTTTGGGCATGCCGGTGGGATTTCTTTGGAGGTGGTGGTAAAAATCTGGGAGGTTGAATCACGCTCCTCTCTTCTTTGCTCATTCTTTCTATGCCTGGAGGGTTCTTCTTCGCCTGTTGGTTCTTTCAACTTCCCACTTCTCACTAGTCTTTCAATTTCTGTCTTCAGCTGGATGCAATCCTCAGTCGGGTGACCTTTACTGCATGGAACCTCGGTAGTCTTTAGAAAATTTACTCTTCTTCTTTGCTCTTGGAGTTGAGGCCATTGTATATCTAAGTCCTTCTCAACAATAGAAGCCAAGATGTCGGATCTTGATGCATTGGCGAAGTATACTCGGCGTATCTCCTAGGTGGAGTTCTTTCTCTATGGAATTCTTTTCTATCCCTGAGATCTCTTTTTTGCTCGAACTTCCCCTGACGAGGAGGGAGTTCCTGTCGTACTTGTTCTTTACCCTTCTTTATCCACCCCTTATCGGGACATTTCTTGATAATCTTCTCCGTACAAGACTCCTTGAGATATCTTCCAGATACTTTTCAGTGGCGATTTCTTCGTTGGAAAGCTTCCTTCTAAGCTCATCATCAAAAGTGTTAGCATATAGGTGTCGGACCCGCTCTTTGATGCTATGAGGCTCTACACAATGCCGTACGTTGAAGCGGTCAAGGAAGGTTCTAAGGTCCTCATGCTCTTTACGGATTATGCACGCGGTGCTCAATGACCTCTTCCTTCTCTTTGCTTTCTCAAACCTTTTCAAGAAAAGGAGGCGATCCGCATAAGATTTGATGGAACCATTAGGTAGTGAGGTCCACCAATCCATTGCTTCTCAAAGAGTGTGGTGGAAAAGTTGAGAGCTTTCATGTTGTCATTGAGTCCATTGCTTTCCATCTTACTTTTCGTCTAGTAAGATGCCCTACAAGCAAATATCTCCATAGTAATGCTCAAGGTTTGGGATAACAATCGGGCGCTTTCTTTCTCTTCTGATCTTGTCGCACAGAGGGTTGGGAGTTTTAACTACCACCTTCTCATGTGCTTTGACCATCTTGCTCAAGGTGGCAATTTGTGTTTCTAGGGCCTTCTGTTGGAGGTAGATCTGCTCATTGTCGGTCTTTCACCGATTAAGGGTTGATAGCTACATCTGGAAGATCGTGATTGGAACTATCGGGATGCTTTCGCCATTTGATCTCTAGGCCCTTGTTGTTGAGCTTCTCGGTTGGTTCCCACTGCCGTCTCGTGGCACCTCTGGACTTCTCCTCATTGTTCATGAGAAGCGGCTCTTCTATTGAAGATGTCTCGGGTCTTGGTTGAGCTTGTTCCCCACCTTTGTTGGATAGGGCGGTGCTCATTTCTTGATTAATGAGTTCGACTTGCCTCGGGATCGGTGTAGGCGGGGTGAGGGAATTTGGAGGTTGTTTGATCCAAAGCATCCTTGAATAGTGGTGAGTAAGAGGCCAAACTGATTCTCATTCATCCCGAACTCACTAGGATGAATGATCTGTCCATTCGGGAGGGTAAAGTTTCTTCCTGGAGGAGGACCATGTGTTCCTGACGGAGGAACCTGTCCTTCGTCCCCAAGTGTCTGGATCCTTACTGGTGGATTAATGGCTCTTTCCTCGCCAGAAGAAAGACAAGCGGTATGGCCATCACTTGGATCATCTATTACTTCTCTTGTTGAAACTCTTGCTACCCCACCTCTTCTAGTGGGAGGTCTTCCCCTTTGTCTTGGAGCAGGCGTACCAATGGCAGTGGCGTTGGTTCTTGTGGACCTTCTTGTTCTTGCCATTACTGAACAGAACGGGACTTTTTGTAAAGTTTCCCACAGACGGCGCCAAAATGTTGAGGGTGTAAAACCGGGATGAGACTTTACTAGAGAGTGACTGAAGATCAACTCTGTATAATATTCGGGATTGAGGTCGTGAAGTGACTTGTAAGATGACTTGTTCAAAAGTTCCAAGTGCCTTACTTGTTGGGATGTTTGCCTTATTTATAGGCTATCATCAAAATGGAAGGCCTTGCTAGGATTGCGCCATGTGTACGGCAAGGATTGAGCCACCAATGCTAATATGATTCCCATAGCCCAATAATGAAGTTTTAGCCCATGCCATCTTGGGCTTTAGGGGTAGTTTGGTCATTATTGGGAGAGTTCTTGAGGATGTGACTAGTTCTGCCGAGTTCGAGTTGAGAGATGGGTCCGGACGATTGGTTCGGACCACATTTGGTTGTCAGCTGAGGAAGTTCTCCTGCCTGTCCAACTCTTCCGATTCGGGGCTCCTGGGTTCGGACACCTCACTCTTTGGTGCCCATTTGCTTGGTTGCTTTATGAGATGGTCATGCTGGATCCGAGTTGACATCCGTGTCGGAGTCCTTGGGTCGGAGAGGGTACTGTCTTAGCACTTATGCTCCTTTCCCATAGAGGCTCGGACCAAGGTGTGTCGGACCTATGGTTCCGGGTCGGGCCTTGTAGGTCCAAATCCTTTGTCCCTTTCCTTTAGGGTGGGTCGGACCATGGATGGCCTGCCCGGATCGGACCGTTGGCTCGGACCAAAGTGTCTCGGATCCATTGGATGACTTGGGATGCCTTAGGACTCGCTCCTAGGTCCTTTATGACGGATTAGATATATTTCCGTATCAACAATACAGATTGTTTCTGTACCAGAAATATACTTATAACCATTAGTTTTAACATTTAATGTTAAAGAATCTAAAATATTAATATCCGATAAAGACAATTGTAAATTCGGATAAACATCAAAATAAACTGGACCATGGGCTAAACTAGACTGTATAATTCCGATTAAGGATTTTTTCCAGTCTAAGTTTCTACCATCTCTAAGAGCAGCTATAAAGCTCTCAGGTAGTCCTTCTAAGGTTAAAGGTTTAAAAGAAATTTGCACTAAACCAATATGTAAAAATTTGTAAAGGTTTTTATAAACAGCAATATCTTTCTCACTTAGTAATTTGATTACTAATTCATCATTATCAAGTGAGATGATTCTTGATGAGTTTTAACTACATTTTAAACCAATTTTTCAAAAGTACCTAACTAGTAAATAACCTTAGGCTCGATTCTTGGAATCGTCCATTTATTTAATAAATCTAAATTCTGGGGAATATCAAATTCCTCACTTCTACAGTTTTTAACAGTATCTTTTCTTCTTATCATGTTTATCATGATCATAAAATAGTTCGTGTTAAGACTCAATCTTAAATCATGCCCTTACTGTAAACTGGCTTTGATACCACTCGGCTGTAGACTGGCTCAATCTTACTTTGACTCGATTCCCAAATTTCAAAATCCCCAATTCATTTATAAGTTGGAAGAAGGTTACTCCTAAAAAGGATATTCCTCGAGAGTATTACTCTTTATATTTCTTTATGGAATTTTCCATATCCTGGATTTGGGAATGGATACCTATTATCGGTTATACCGAAAATGAGATACCATGTATCAAAAAATCTTCTTATACGAAGTTTTGGGAAAAAATGAATGAAGAGAACCCAAAAACCAAGCAATTATATTGTATTGACACTATAAATTTTATAGAAAAAAGAATTAGATTATATCAAGAGGACAGAAATATGAAGGTCCAATATACAGTTCGACGATTACCAGAGTGATCAAGATACTGATCAAATTCTACAAGAAGTCTACATAGAAGACAAATTTGAAAAGAAGATGGAATCTTTCCACTATCAATTGATTATGATGACAAGACTAAAGATGATAATGATAGAAGACATCTTACTAATACATAACGTGACTTCTTTCATTCCACAAGAAGCCAAAGTGGCTAAAAGCCAAAGAAGGAAAAGAACGGAGCAAGATTAAAGAAGAAACAGATAGTGACATGTTTGGAATTAAATTCCAAAGATAGTGACAGATTTTAGCTCCTGAGAATCAAATTCTCTCAATAAATAAGAAGAAGGCAGAAGGAAGAAGCGTGTCGGATACCCATCCATTGTATACAATCAAGCCAACTCTCCCACACTCTCCATTCAGTTTTTAAATTTTTAGTATTTGTAATTAAGTTTGAAGTTTGTGCTTGGAGTACAACTTGTAAGTACTCTATTTTATTTTTAATTTTGTAATATATTTTTATATTGTTGAGGGTGTAAATCCCCAACTACTTAGATTTTATTTCAACTCCACTAATGGGTGCCAAGGTAACAAGCTCCTTGCTAGGTAGGGACCAAGGCGTAAGAACTAGCGACCAACTGCTTCGGTAAGGACCTGCACACTTGAGTGTGGGGGGGGGGGGGTTAGTGCCCGGTTTGCTAAGTGTCAAACCGGGATGAGACTTTACTAGAGAGTGACTGAAGATCAACTCTGTATAATATTCGGGATTGAGGTCGTGAAGTGACTTGTAAGATGACTTGTTCAAAAGTTCCAAGTGCCTTACTTGTTGGGATGTTTGCCTTATTTATAGGCTATCATCAAAATGGAAGGCCTTGCTAGGATTGCGCCATGTGTACGGCCAGGATTGAGTCACCAGTGCTAATATGAGGCCCATAGCCCAATAATGAAGTTTTAGCCCATGCCATCTTGGGCTTTAGGGGTAGTTTGGTCCTTATTGGGAGAGTTCTTGAGGATGTGACTAGTTCTGCCGAGTTCCTGTGTTCGAGAGATGGGTCCGACGATTGGTTCGGACCACATTTGGTTGTCACCGAGGAAGTTCTCTGCTGTCCAACTCTTCCGATTCGAGCTCTGGTTCGGACACCTCACTCTTTGGTGCCCATTTGCTTGGTTGCTTTATGAGATGGTCATGCTGGATCCGAGTTGACATCCGTGTCGGAGTCCTTGGGTCGGAGAGGGTACTGTCTTAGCACTTATGCTCCTTTCCCAGAGAGGCTCGGACCAAGGTGGGTCGGACCTATGGTTCCGGGTCGGGCCTTGTAGGTCCAAATCCTTTGTCCCTTTCTTTTAGGGTGGGTCGGACCATGGATGGCCTGCCCGGATCGGACCGTTGGCTTGGACCAAAGTGTCTCGGATCCATTGGATGAATTAGGATGCCTTAGGATTCGCTCCTAGGTCCTTTATGACGGATTGGACATATTTCCGTATCAACATATGTACCCCTAGTTTCCAAATATCTTAGTAGAAGATAGTTGTGGAACTATTGATTTGGGGAGCTGTTTTGAGGAAAGAATCCACATCGTCGCCATCCGAGGGGCTGGGTCCGAAGGGCAACGAAGTGAAGAAAAAATAAAAAAGGGTATTTGTAATGGAGACTAAGTCTAGGCTCCGAACATCGGTAGTGTACCTCTGATGAGCTACGGTGGCGGACCGTAGTGCGTGTCCCGTCCGAACCAACCTCTGTGGTCAAGTGGAGGTCCGAAGTGTGATCGCTCAAGTAAACGAGGTTCCTTGTGTGGACCAAGAAAGCAAACGAGGTCCAAAGATTACGTAGGAATGTTCGGTGAGAGCCCGGCTCAAGAAAGCAAAGGATCCGGTGAAGCAAGACCAACGCCCGGCAAAGTTTGATTCAAGAAGGGATCAAAGAGACAGAGGTTTTCACAGGGAGAGAAGTCCGCCAAGACGATATGCGGACTATACCCGCTCATGCACCAAGATCCGACATCTTGGCAACTATTGTTGAGAAGAAGTGGACGTCAATGGCGAAGCCCCTCACGGCGGCCGTAAGAGTAAGAACATAAAGGCTATCAGAAGTTTCACAAGTGTCGTGGACACGAAACGGACGATTGCATTCAGCTGAAGACAGAAGTGGAACACCTGATAAGGGATGGAAAATTGAAGGAGCATAACTATAAGGACGAACCTGTACGACAAGATAGAACAGAACAAAGGAGAGATGAGAGGATGACGGAACCACCGCCCCACTCATTGCCTTTGCCCCCTCCGCCAACCAACTATCCGCCCCATCTGGACCAACGTTCTTACCGATATACTGACGATATCGAAATGGAAAATGCCCCATACAGTGGGGTGATCAACACTATTGCGGGAGGACCAGGGGGAGATAGCAGGAACGCAGGGAGCAGGCGCAAAACCTCCGAAACAATGACCGAGCATATGCTAGTCCGGCAATTCCAGGCACTAACGCCATATCATTCGATGATAGTGAAATTCCTCCTCCTACGGCAGGGGGAGAAGACATCGAAAACCCAGATGTCCCACTAGTGGTCTCATTGACCATTGCAACCTACCGAGTGAATAAGATCTTGGTTGACACTGGAAGTTCCTCGAACATCATTTCTAAGAGGACACTGGATCAGATGGCATTGGGTAGAGTCCGATATGGCAGAGTGCACACCTCCATATTAGGATTCGGAGGAGGAACTATACGACCCCTCGGAAGTATCATGTTACATGTTTCTCTCGGTACCTTTCCGGCAAGGGTGACACAAGAAGTCCGCTTCATGGTGGTCGAACAAACTTTCGATTATAGTGCCATCTTCGGACGCCCAGGTCTCAACCAGTTCCGAGCTGTTTCATCTACTCTCCACAACAGGATGAAGTTCCCAACGGCCTTCGGAGTCGGACAAGAGCTCGGAAATGTCAGAGAAGCTTGGGAATGTTATATCATGTCCACAAGAAGGGCGTCTGCGCTATACTAATCATCACCGTGACTCCGCCGCCCACTATCCTTCCACCCAGAAAGGAGGACTCACAAGTCGGCGTAGGAAGCCAGAAGGAAAAATTTCCTAGAACGACGCAAATTGAGCCTCATGAGACCCTCAAAGAGATCGAGATTATTGCTGGCGATCCCGAGAAGGAAACAAGGATCGAGACCGAAATGAATGTGGAAGTAGAGATGAAGCTCATCGCTTGCCTCCGAGAAAACAGCGATGTGTTCGCCTGGAGTACCGACGACCTGAAGGGGATCGACCCACGGGTTACAGTTCACCATCTGAACATGGATCCTTCGGTCAAATACATCCGACAGAAAAGGAAAGACTTTGGCCCCATCAAGGATGCCATCATATCCGCCGAAGTCGATCGACTCCTAAAGGCAGGACACATCGAGGAAGTCCGCTACTCTGACTGGGTTTGCAATGTTGTTCTGGTCGAAAAGTCGCCAGGTAAGTGGCGAATGTGTAATGACTTCACAAGGTTGAACAAGTTTTGCCCCAAGGATCCGTATCCATTGCCACGGATAGATCATCTGGTTGACTCTACCTCCGGATGTGCGCTACTGAGCTTCATGGACGCATACCAAGGCTTCTACCAAATTCGGATGGCCAAGGAGGACGTTAAGAAAATGGCCTTCTTCAAGGCGGAGGAGTATACTGCTTCAAGGTGATGCCATTCGGACTGTAGACGAAAACGGGGGGGCCGAAGAGATATATTGAATCCTTGAGGACACGGACGACGGATCACGACAAAAAGGATTTCTTCCTTTTTCTCTTAATTAACGATTCAGACACGCTCCACAGACACGATTGATCCCTCATAGTTACCAACTATCTTCTACTAAGATACTTGGAAACTGGGGGGACATATGTTGATACGGAAATATGTCCAATCCGTTAAGGGCGCCATAGAGCGTGTCCTAAAGCGCATCACGGCTTAACTAGCCAATCCAGTACTGGTCCGACCTCACATGGTCTGCCCAAAGTGAATCGACCAAGACATCAAGTCACTACTTCCCACGCCTAGTCCGAAATGGCTAAGGAAAGGACTTCCAAACCCGACCATGTCAAGACAGAGATGTTTAACGGACCGCATTTAGAGAATGTCGGACGCCACCATTACTTTAAGACCAAACGTATATAACAGAACCACTGAGATACTTCCGTGAGACTCTTGGCTCGGACATCCAGAGTCACCCAAGGGCAGATCAACCAAGCAGACAGATCTGTCCGAGGGACCAACACGGACCCAACAGGCGGAACAGTACTCTCAGAGGGAAAAGGTCCAAACTAGCCTCCCAGGCCCACTTATCGGTATTGGACTACTGTTTACTAATGGACCATGGGCCAAAGGTAGCATTGGTGTCCAAATCTGGATCGTACACTTGGCATCACCTTATGAGCTACCTCATGAGTATATGATAACTATAAATACAGCACAAGGTCCAAGACCTTGAGGAGAAAAGGAGGAGAAGTCGAAAAGCAAGATAAAAGTGATATCCATAATCCCTTTCCCATTACTATTGCATTGAGAGCCACCAACTCTCCTTTGAGTAAAGCCTCTTTCCGGATTGACCTTGGCAATCCGGGTAACCCAGTCTAACCCCCCCCCCCCCCACTTAGTCCTTTCAGGTGCTCTTTCTCGGATAACCCTCTTATCGGACTTCAAGTCGGAGGCGGAGCTTGGATTAGGTTACTTGCAGTAGTAGTGTTGGTGTTGAGAGGTTTATCCCTCAGCAAAGTCTATGAAAGAACTTGAAAAGTTCTTAACTGAAAAATATAAAGATATGAAACTTACAACTCTTCATGATGTTGTAAAAGAAAATCCTGATTACAAAGAAGTGATCAGTGATGAAATTAACAAGTTGGGAAAATGGGCTGATACCAACCCAACGTATGTACTATTATAGAGACCTTCTCCTATAGATACCTTGCATGAAGAGCAAGAGTACATACTAAACAACAGTTACAATGGTAAAAACATCTATGAATGGAATTTAGATGCTTATGCTGATAGGCAGATTTATAATATGATTCATAGAATGCTTATGTATTCCACTATTTGTAAAACAAATGGCAACACTGATAAAAATGTTGCAAAAATGATTGTCCCTAGTTTTACAGGACAATTAAAAGGTTGGTGGGATAATTATCTTTCACCAGAAGGGAAAAATCATATTTTAATCTTAGAAACAAGAGGATGGTAGTACTATTGAAAATGCAGCCTATACTCTTGTTGTTACTATTATTGAACATTTCACCTAAGATATTCCGATAATAGCGAAAATATTAGAACTGTTTTACAAAACTTAAGATGTAAAACTTTAACTGATTTTCGATGGTATAAAGATACCTTTTTAAATAAGGTAATGTAATTACCTGAATGTAATAGTTCTCATTGGAAATCAAAGTTCATTAATGGACTTCCTGCATTATTTGCAGAAAGGGTTAGGAAAAATCTTAGAAAAGATAAAGTTTCTATCCCTTATGAAAATTATACTTATGGCAAGTTAATTGGAACTTGTATTCAAGAAGGTTTAGCCTTATGTAATGAGATTAAATTAAATCAACAAATTAAAAGACAGAACTTGAAAGAAAAAGCCCAGTTGGGACAGTTCTGTGATCAATTTGGGATGGATGTTCCATCCACTTCTAAACCTCATAAGTCGAAAGAAAAATCGACTTATAAACCAAAAAAGAAGAGACATTACTCTCCTAGGAAATTAGAAATCCGTAAACAAAGAAGAGAAGATAGAGAAGAAAGAAAACGGATTCGAAAGAAATTAATAGTTTGCCGAGCTTGTGGAAAACTTGGTCATTTTGCAACACAATGTTGGACCAAGAGAAAATTAAACAGATTAAAAGCTGATAATGATTTGAACGAAACTCTTTCAAAGATTCTTTTAAATTCTGATGAAGAAAAGAGTAATAACTCTTCTGATGATTCAGATACTTCTAATAGTACTGATAGTACTGAAGAAGAGAACTTAAAAGTTCTTGATCAAGAATCGGTAATATCTGATTCAGAGTCAGAGTGTGAACCTTGTATTCTTGGACAGGCTTGTATCAAGAAACAAGAAAACACATTACGAAGAAATTCTATAATAAAGAATTTTATAATATTCTATCTCAGTTTCAAGGAAATGATTTAAATGTCTTAGACGGTAATAATATTATCGAGTTTCTAAAGACAATTAAAGATCATGAGTTACGATCTAAAATAATAGATCAGATGGATAATATTCCAAGTACTTCTTCAACTCGCCGTAACCAATGGTTTCTCCAGAAAATTTAAAAAATGATGAGCCTTACTCAATGACAGAAGTTTATAAACTTCTAAAACAGAGAAGGACAGTTGAATCTCCAACTTCTACTCATGATTTAGAAATGGAAGTTGAAAATCTCAAAAAAGAAATTCAGTTTTTGAAAAAAGAAAATAAGGTAATAGACTATCGAGTTTCTAAACTTGAAAATTATAAAAAGAGACGATCTACCATCACTACTACTAGTGAATCGAGTCAAAGTAAAAAGGCTCAATGTTTTGATTCACAAGTAGATGATAATTTTTTATCAACTTTAGAAATGGTTATATCCCAGAAATGGTATGTTAAAATTACTTTGTTAATTGATAATTACTTTTCAAAAGATTTGACTGCTCTCATAGATAGTGGTGCAGATTTGAATGTTATACAGGAAGGATTAATTCCTACAAAGTATTTTTATAAAACTACTCATACTCTTTCTCATGCCGAGGAGAAAATTAAATATAAAATATAAGCTTCCTAAAGCTTTTATCTGTATTGATAAAAACTGTATTCAAACCAGTTTTTTACTAACAAAGGATATTTCTAATCAAGTAATACTTGGTACACCTTTTATCTCGAAAATTTATCCTTTTACCCATGTGGATAATTCCGGTATTACTGGAACTTTTCAAGGTGGGAAAATTCATTTAAATTTTATTACAAACCCATTTCATAGAATGTTACATGAAATGTATGATCATCTGACTTTAAAGAAAAACCAGATGAATTTCTTAAAACAAGAAATAAACTCTTTGACTATTGAAGAAAAACTTCAAAATCCCAAATTACAAGGGAAGATTAGATTCAAAATCAACTTTCTCTAGAAATCTGTAATGACCATCCTAATGCTTTCTGGAATAGAAAGAAGCATGTGGTCAGTTTTCCTTATGAAGAAGATTTTGATGAAAAGAGAATTCCGACAAAGGCAAGACCTTGTCAAATGAATTCAGAGTATTTAGAACTCTGTAAAAAAGAAATTAATTCTTTATTACAAAAGGGTCTGATAAGCCCTTCTCAATCTCCTTGGTCTTGTACAGCCTTTTATGTTAATAAACATAGTGAGCAGGAAAGAGGAGTTCCTAGATTAGTTATAAATTATAAACCCCTTAATAAGGTTTTAAAATGGATTAGGCATCCTATTCCGAATAAAAAAGATCTTTTAGAAAGACTTTATGATTCAATTTTATTTTCAAAATTTGACTTAAAGTCAGGTTATTGGGAAGTTCAGATTGAACAAAAGGATAGGTATAAGACAGCCTTTAATGTTCCAATAGGACATTACGAATGGAATGTAATGCCATTTGGTTTGAAAAATGCTCCTTCTGAATTTCAGAAAATTATGAATGATATTTTTACTCCTTATAGTGATTTTATATTAGTTTATATTGATGATATCCTAGTTTTCTCAAAGGATATTGAATCCCATTTTAAACATTTGGATATGTTAAATAAAATAGTCATACAGAGTGGTTTAGTTATATCAAAACCAAAGATGTTTTTGTTTCAGACAAAAATTAGATTTTTGGGTCATTATATTGAAAAAAGTAATATTATCCCAATAAATAGAAGCATTGATTTCTTGACAAATTTCGATGAAATAACTAATAAAACCCCATGTGAGGTTTTTAGGAAGTTTGAATTATATCTCTTCTTATTATAAAGACATAGCTCAAGATCGCTATCTTATATGATAGACTTAAAAGGATCCAAAGCCTCGTCCGATCATCATACTCAGGCTGTTAGGAAATTAAAAGAAAAGGTGAAAACTTTGCCTTGTCTTATGTTGAGTAATCCCTCATGGGATAAATCTGTTGAAACAGATGCTTCTGATATAGGTTATGGAGGAATTCTTAAACAAATTGATCCTCATAATAAACAAGAATATCTTGTTCGTATCTATTCTGGCAAATGGAATAACAGTCAGAAAAATTATGCCACAATTGCTAAAGAGATACTTTCAATTGTCAAATGTGTCTTAAAATTTCAAGATGATTTATATAATCAAAATTTATTATAAAACATATTGTAATTCAGAAAGTTCATGTTTAACAAAGATGTTAAACATGATGTTTCTAAGCAAATGTTTGCAAGATGGCAAGCTCATTTAGCTCCTTTTGATTTTGAAATTGTCTATAAAAAAGGAGAAGACAATAGTCTTCCAGATTTTCTGACACGAGAATATATTTCATGATTGTTTGTGAATGTACTTGCAAGGAAGAGGCTCTTCCTCTTATAGAGGTAGAGGAGGTCGAGGAAGAGGATCCGAAAGAATCCTCTCTCAAATCAAGAGGAAAGCTTATAGCTATGAATTTGCCATCACAAAAACATGAAGTCGAAGCTCGTAAGAGTACCAAGAATTTCTTGAGTACAAAAAGAATAAGGAAAAATTCTCTTTGCTAAAATAATAGCAGAACAAGAGTCTGAAGAAAATAAAGCAGACTATTTGGAAAACAGAAATCAAGAAGTCATACTTCTGATTGAAACAAGAGATATGAGATGGGTAAATAATCCATGGACTTTAATGTCCAGATATCTTGACAAAGCATCATATGCTTTGGGGACTTATAAAACAAGATACTTTTATGAAAGTATTCTTTTAAACATGTGGTCATGTGAAATATCACATTTCTCAGAGTTCAAAAGAAGTTTATAACTTCAAGAAGATTTATATTAAGAAGATTATATCTTCCGAAGAATGGGGAATTGCTCCATTACGAGAAAGGGAATTTTATTACCCTCATAACAGAAGTCCCATAAAATTTAATTATTGGGATTATGTTGAAGCATTTAATAAAGTGCTTTTATATGAAAATGATAAAAAGAAACACTCCTGGTTCATAAAAATCAGTGGTGAAGCTTATGAGCAAGAGATACCAAATTGGTTTCTTAATTGGTGGAAATATTTTGGAACCACCAGAGTAATACTCCCTCAGAATTTTTGAGAATTATATTCTGTTTCGATAGATGTTAATCCGAAGAAGGATATTCCTTCAGATCGATATGATTTATATTTCTTTATGGAATTTTCCATACCATGGATTTGGAAATGGGTACCTATTATCGGTTATACCGAAAGTGAGATACCATGTATCAAAAGATCTTCTTATACGAAGTTCTGGGATAAAATGAATAAGAGTAACCCAGACATTAGGCAATTATATTGCATTGATACTATTAATCTTATAGAAAAAAGAATAAAATTGTACCAAGAAAATAGAAGACTAGTGACAGAAAAAGAAGAGTCGCCTCTTGATCAAATCAAGAAGAAGTTTAGCATGAAAGATAGCAGCAGAGAAATGTTCATAGAAGCATATATAGAAGAAATGAAGAAGGATCTTCTACAGGGTTTTGATGGAGAAACTCAATCTGTGCAATCAGAGACATCAATGGTATCGGCTAGCCAGGAATATCAAGATGCTCAAGATCCAAATCAGGAAGAAGTCTCAATAGAAGACGTTTTTGAAATACTCAAAGGAACTCTTAAACAGAAGAGTAAAGATAAGGAAGAATCTTCTACAGCAATAGTGGTAGCAGAAAAATCTACCCAATAATACTGATTAATGACAAGTGGGGCAAAAAGCAATCCAGACAAAAGAGCTAATAGCCAAAAGGAAAAAGTAACGATGAAGAATTAAAGAGATCTGTGATGGGGACAGATATCAGCTCCTAGGGAATTAAATTCCCTCTATAAATAAGAAGAAGGCGGAAGGAAGAAGGCAGAAGCTGGATACCCATCCATTGTATACACACCGAAGCCAACTCTCCCATACACTCTCCCTTCAGTTTTTAAATTTTTAGTATTCGTAATTAAGTTTGAAGTTTGTGCTTGGTGTACAACTTGTAAGTACTCTCTTTTATTTTTAATTTTGTAATATATTTTTATATATCAATGAAAATTAGCCTCATGATAGGCTAAACGTTTGGTTTATTGACAGGTCTAAATTATGTATTTACTATAACTCTGGCAAAAATATTTTGCTGTTTATCCGGTCACTATTCATGGTTACTATTCACGGCGGAATTATGAATTAATCTAAGACTTTTACTATTTACTAAGAATGAGACCAGAGAAGGTTTTGTATTAATCAGGCATGTTGATATATTCCGATAGACATATGAAGGCACTGTTTGCCCCTCTAAAGCCGAAAGAAATGACGTCTCTGGGCTGTTTTTGTGCTGATAATTATGTCTTGAGAAATATCTTGATATTGACAGATTTTATACAAGTAATCAGTCCTGATGTCGTCCCTATCTTAGTCGGTAGTCTGAGTCTGGATTAATGAAGTGATTCTAAAGTTTGAATATTGTAGCCAATATGAATAAATCAAAGAAGCTTTGTGACCCGATCCCTGTAAAAGGCTCAATGTTTTGATTCACAAGTAGATGATAATTTTTTATCAACTTTAGAGATGGTTATATCCCAGAAATGGTATGTTAAAATTACTTTGTTAATTGATAATTACTTTTCAAAAGATTTGACTGCTCTCATAGATAGTGGTGCAGATTTGAATGATATACAGGAAGGATTAATTCCTACAAAGTATTTTTATAAAACTACTCATACTCTTTCTCATGCTGGAGGAGAAAAATTAAATATAAAATATAAGCTTCCTAAAGCTTTTATCTGTATTCAAACCAGTTTTTTACTAACAAAGGATATTTCTAATCAAGTAATACTTGGTACTCCTTTTATCTCGAAAATTTATCCTTTTACCCATGTGGATAATTCCGGTATTACTGGAACTTTTCAAGGTGGGAAAATTCATTTAAATTTTATTACAAAACCATTTCATAGAATGTTACATGAAATGTATGATCGTGTGACTTTAAAGAAAAACCAGATGAATTTCTTAAAACAAGAAATAAACTCTTTGACTATTGAAGAAAAACTTCAAAATCCCAAATTACAAGGGAAGATTAGATTGATTCAAAATCAACTTTCTCTAGAAATCTGTAATGACCATCCTAATGCTTTCTGGAATAGAAAGAAGCATGTGGTCAGTCTTCCTTATGAAGAAGATTTTGATGAAAAGAGAATTCCGACAAAGGCAAGACCTTGTCAAATGAATTCAGAGTATTTAGTACTCTGTAAAAAAGAAATTGATTCTTTATTACAAAAGGGTCTGATAAGCCCTTCTCAATCTCCTTGGTCTTGTACAGCCTTTTATGTTAATAAACATAGTGAACAGGAAAGAGGAGTTCCTAGAGTAGTTATAAATTATAAACCCCTTAATAAGGTTTTAAAATGGATTAGGCATCCTATTCCGAATAAAAAAGATCTTTTAGAAAGACTTTATGATTCAATTTTATTTTCAAAATTTGACTTAAAGTCAGGTTATTGGCAAGTTCAGATTGAACAAAAGGATAGGTATAAGACAGCCTTTAATGTTCCGATAGGACATTATGAATGGAATGTAATGCCATTTGGTTTGAAAAATGCTCCTTCTGAATTTCAGAAAATTATGAATGATATTTTTACTCCTTATAGTGATTTTATATTAGTTTATATTGATGATATCCTAGTTTTCTCAAAGGATATTGAATCCCATTTTAAACATTTGGATATGTTAAATAAAATAGTCATACAGAGTGGTTTAGTTATATCAAAACCAAAGATGTTTTTGTTTCAGACAAAAATTAGATTTTTGGGTCATTATATTGAAAAAAGTAATATTATCCCAATAAATAGAAGCATTGATTTTGCTGACAAATTTCCTGATGAAATAACTAATAAAACCCAGTTACAGAGGTTTTTAGGAAGTTTGAATTATATCTCTTCTTATTATAAAGACATAGCTCAAGATACTGCTATCTTATATGATAGACTTAAAAAGGATCCAAAGCCTTGGTCTGATCATCATACTCAGTCATTAGGAAATTAAAAGAAAAGGTGAAAACTTTGCCTTGTCTTATGTCGAGTAATCCTCATGGGATAAATCATGAAACAGATGCTTCTGATATAGGTTATGGAGGAATTCTTAAACAAATTGATCCTCATAATAAACAAGAATATCTTGTTCGTATCTATTCTGGCAAATGGAATAACAGTCAGAAAAATTATGCCACAATTGCTAAAGAGATACTTTCAATTGTCAAATGTGTCTTAAAATTTCAAGATGATTTATATAATCAAAAATTTATTATAAAAACATATTGTAATTCTGCAAAGTTCATGTTTAACAAAGATTTTAAACATGATGTTTCTAAGCAAATGTTTGCAAGATGGCAAGCTCATTTAGCTCCTTTTGATTTTGAAATTGTCTATAAAAAAGGAGAAGACAATAGTCTTCCAGATTTTCTGACACGAGAATATATTTCATGATTGTTGCAGGAATGTACTTGCAAGGAAGAGGCTCTTCCTCTTATAGAGGTAGAGGAGGTCGAGGAAGAGGATCTGAAAGAATCCTCTCTCAAACTGGCAGAGGAAAGCTTATAGCTATGAATTTGCCATCACAAAAACATGAAGCTGAAAGCTCAGAAGAGTACCAAGAATTTCTTGAGTACAAAAAGAATAAGGGAAAAATTCCCTATTTTGATAAAATAATAGCAGAACAAGAGTCTGAAGAAAATAAAGCAGACTATTTGGAAAACAGAAATCAAGAAGTCATACTTCTGATTGAAACAAGAGATATGAGATGGGTAAATAACCCATGGACTTTAATGTCCAGATATCTTGACAAAGCATCATATGCTTTGGGGACTTATAAAACAAGATACTTTTATGAAAGTATTCTTTTAAACACAGGGTCATGTGAAATATCACATTTCTCAGGAGTTCAAAAAGAAGTTTATAACTTCAGTAAGATTTATATTAAGAAGATTATATCTTCCGAAGAATGGGGAATTGCTCCATTACGAGAAAGGGAATTTTATTACCCTCATAACAGAAGTCCCATAAAATTTAATTATTGGGATTATGTTGAAGCATTTAATAAAGTGCTTTTATATGAAAATGATAAAAAGAAACACTCCTGGTTCATAAAAATCAGTGGTGAAGCTTATGAGCAAGAGATACCAAATTGGTTTCTTAATTGGTGGAAATATTTTGGAACCACCAGAGTAATACTCCCTCAGAATTTTTCAGAATTATATTCTGTTTGGATAGATGTTAATCCAAAGAAGGATATTCCTTCAGATCGATATGATTTATATTTCTTTATGGAATTTTCCATACCATGGATTTGGAAATGGGTACCTATTATCGGTTATACCGAAAGTGAGATACCATGTATCAAAAGATCTTCTTATACGAAGTTCTGGGATAAAATGAATAAGAGTAACCCAGACACTAGGCAATTATATTGCATTGATACTATTAATCTTATAGAAAAAAGAATAAAATTGTACCAAGAAAATAGAAGACTAGTGACAGAAAAAGAAGAGTCGCCTCTTGATCAAATCAAGAAGAAGTTTAGCATGAAAGATAGCAGCAGAGAAATGTTCATAGAAGCATATATAGAAGAAATGAAGAAGGATCTTCTACAGGGTTTTGATGGAGAAACTCAATCTGTGCAATCAGAGACATCAATGGTATCGGCTAGCTAGGAATATCAAGATGCTCAAGATCCAAATCAGGAAGAAGTCTCAATAGAAGACGTTTTTGAAATACTCAAAGGAACTCTTAAACAGAAGAGTAAAGATAAGGAAGAATCTTCTACAGCAATAGTGGTAGCAGAAAAATCTACCCAATAATACTGATTAATGACAAGTGGGGCAAAAAGCAATCCAGACAAAAGAGCTAATAGCCAAAAGGAAAAAGTAACGATGAAGAATTAAAGAGATCTGTGATGGGGACAGATATCAGCTCCTAGGGAATTAAATTCCCTCTATAAATAAGAAGAAGGCGGAAGGAAGAAGGCAGAAGCTGGATACCCATCCATTGTATACACACCGAAGCCAACTCTCCCATACACTCTCCCTTCAGTTTTTAAATTTTTAGTATTCGTAATTAAGTTTGAAGTTTGTGCTTGGTGTACAACTTGTAAGTACTCTCTTTTATTTTTAATTTTGTAATATATTTTTATATATCAATGAAAATTAGCCTCATGATAGGCTAAACGTTTGGTTTGTGTTACGACAGGTCTAAATTATGTATTTACTATAACTCTGGCAAAATATTTTCATTGCTTATCCGTCACTATTCATGGTTACTATTCACGGCGGAATTATGAATTAATCTAAGACTTTACTATTTACTAAGAATGAGACCGTAGAAGGTTTTGTATTAATCGTGCATGTTGATATATTCCGATAGACATATGAAGGCAATCATTTGCCTCTAAAGCCGTAAAGAAATGACGCCTCGGGTCAGTTTTTGTGATAATTATGTCTTGAGAAATATCTTGATATTGACAGATTTTATACAAGTAATCAGTCCTGATGTCGTCCCTATCTTAGTCGGTAGTCTGAGTCTGGATTAATGAAGTGATTCTAAAGTTTGAATATTGTAGCCAATATGAATAAATCAAAGAAGCTTTGTGACCCGATCCCTGTAAAAGGCTCAATGTTTTGATTCACAAGTAGATGATAATTTTTTATCAACTTTAGAGATGGTTATATCCCAGAAATGGTATGTTAAAATTACTTTGTTAATTGATAATTACTTTTCAAAAGATTTGACTGCTCTCATAGATAGTGGTGCAGATTTGAATGATATACAGGAAGGATTAATTCCTACAAAGTATTTTTATAAAACTACTCATACTCTTTCTCATGCTGGAGGAGAAAATTAAATATAAAATATAAGCTTCCTAAAGCTTTTATCCAGATTCAAACCAGCTTTTACTAACAAAGGATATTTCTAATCAAGTAATACTTGGTACTCCTTTTATCTCAAAATTTATCCTTTACCCATGTGGATAATTCCGTATTCGAACTTTTCAAGGTGGGAAAATTCATTTAAATTTTATTACAAAACCATTTCATAGAATGTTACATGAAATGTATGATCGTGTGACTTTAAAGAAAACCGTATGAATTTCTTAAAACAAGAAATAAACTCTTTGACTATTGAAGAAAAACTTCAAAATCCCAAATTACAAGGGAAGATTAGATTGATTCAAAATCAACTTTCTCTAGAAATCTGTAATGACCATCCTAATGCTTTCTGGAATAGAAAGAAGCATGTGGTCAGTCTTCCTTATGAAGAAGATTTTGATGAAAAGAGAATTCCGACAAAGGCAAGACCTTGTCAAATGAATTCAGAGTATTTAGTACTCTGTAAAAAAGAAATTGATTCTTTATTACAAAAGGGTCTGATAAGCCCTTCTCAATCTCCTTGGTCTTGTACAGCCTTTTATGTTAATAAACATAGTGAACAGGAAAGAGGAGTTCCTAGAGTAGTTATAAATTATAAACCCCTTAATAAGGTTTTAAAATGGATTAGGCATCCTATTCCGAATAAAAAAGATCTTTTAGAAAGACTTTATGATTCAATTTTATTTTCAAAATTTGACTTAAAGTCAGGTTATTGGGAAGTTCAGATTGAACAAAAGAATAGGTATAAGACAGCCTTTAATGTTCCAATAGGACATTACGAATGGAATGTAATGCCATTTGGTTTGAAAAATGCTCCTTCTGAATTTCAGAAAATTATGAATGATATTTTTACTCCTTATAGTGATTTTATATTAGTTTATATTGATGATATCCTAGTTTTCTCAAAGGATATTGAATCCCATTTTAAACATTTGGATATGTTAAATAAAATAGTCATACAGAGTGGTTTAGTTATATCAAAACCAAAGATGTTTTTGTTTCAGACAAAAATTAGATTTTTGGGTCATTATATTGAAAAAAGTAATATTATCCCAATAAATAGAAGCATTGATTTTGCTGACAAATTTCCTGATGAAATAACTAATAAAACCCAGTTACAGAGGTTTTTAGGAAGTTTGAATTATATCTCTTCTTATTATAAAGACATAGCTCAAGATACTGCTATCTTATATGATAGACTTAAAGGATCCAAAGCCTCGTCTGATCATCATACTCAGGCTGTTAGGAAATTAAAAGAAAAGGTGAAAACTTTGCCTTGTCTTATGTTGAGTAATCCCTCATGGGATAAATCTGTTGAAACAGATGCTTCTGATATAGGTTATGGAGGAATTCTTAAACAAATTGATCCTCATAATAAACAAGAATATCTTGTTCGTATCTATTCTGGCAAATGGAATAACAGTCAGAAAAATTATGCCACAATTGCTAAAGAGATACTTTCAATTGTCAAATGTGTCTTAAAATTTCAAGATGATTTATATAATCAAAAATTTATTATAAAAACATATTGTAATTCTGCAAAGTTCATGTTTAACAAAGATTTTAAACATGATGTTTCTAAGCAAATGTTTGCAAGATGGCAAGCTCATTTAGCTCCTTTTGATTTTGAAATTGTCTATAAAAAAGGAGAAGACAATAGTCTTCCAGATTTTCTGACACGAGAATATATTTCATGATTGTTGCAGGAATGTACTTGCAAGGAAGAGGCTCTTCCTCTTATA
This sequence comes from Plantago major, assembly GCA_026545765.1. Classification (NCBI taxonomy): domain Eukaryota; kingdom Viridiplantae; phylum Streptophyta; class Magnoliopsida; order Lamiales; family Plantaginaceae; genus Plantago; species Plantago major. The sequence goes on from CM048840.1 coordinate 45,490,173, forward strand.
GAGGTAGAGGAGGTCGAGGAAGAGGATCTGAAAGAATCCTCTCTCAAACTGGCAGAGGAAAGCTTATAGCTATGAATTTGCCATCACAAAAACATGAAGCTGAAAGCTCAGAAGAGTACCAAGAATTTCTTGAGTACAAAAAGAATAAGGGAAAAATTCCTTCTTTTGCTAAAATAATAGCGTAACAAGAGTCCAAGAAAATAAAGCATTATTTGGAAAATGTAAATCAAGAAGTCATACTTCTGATTGAAACAAGAGATATGAGATGGGTAAATAACCCATGGACTTTAATGTCCAGATATCTTGACAAAGCATCATATGCTTTGGGGACTTATAAAACAAGATACTTTTATGAAAGTATTCTTTTAAACACATGGTCATGTAAAATATCACATTTCTCAGGAGTTCAAAAAGAAGTTTATAACTTCAGTAAGATTTATATTAAGAAGATTATATCTTCCGAAGAATGGGGAATTGCTCCATTACGAGAAAGGGAATTTTATTACCCTCATGTAAGTCCCATAAAATTTAATTATCGGGATTATGTTGAAGCATTTAATAAAGTGCTTTTATATGAAAATGATAAAAGAAACACTCGGTTCATAAAAATCAGTGGTGAAGCTTATGAGCAAGAGATACCAAATTGGTTTCTTAATTGGTGGAAATATTTTGGAACCACCAGAGTAATACTCCCTCAGAATTTTTCAGAATTATATTCTGTTTGGATAGATGTTAATCCAAAGAAGGATATTCCTTCAGATCGATATGATTTATATTTCTTTATGGAATTTTCCATACCATGGATTTGGAAATGGGTACCTATTATCGGTTATACCGAAAGTGAGATACCATGTATCAAAAGATCTTCTTATACGAAGTTCTGGGATAAAATGAATAAGAGTAACCCAGACACTAGGCAATTATATTGCATTGATACTATTAATCTTATAGAAAAAAGAATAAAATTGTACCAAGAAAATAGAAGACTGGTGACAGAAAAAGAAGAGTCGCCTCTTGATCAAATCAAGAAGAAGTTTAGCATGAAAGATAGCAGCAGAGAAATGTTCATAGAAGCATATATAGAAGAAATGAAGAAGGATCTTCTACAGGGTTTTGATGGAGAAACTCAATCTGTGCAATCAGAGACATCAATGGTATCGGCTAGCCAGGAATATCAAGATGCTCAAGATCCAAATCAGGAAGAAGTCTCAATAGAAGACGTTTTTGAAATACTCAAAGGAACTCTTAAACAGAAGAGTAAAGATAAGGAAGAATCTTCTACAGCAATAGTGGTAGCAGAAAAATCTACCCAATAATACTGATTAATGACAAGTGGGGCAAAAAGCAATCCAGACAAAAGAGCTAATAGCCAAAAGGAAAAAAGTAACGATGAAGAATTAAAGAGATCTGTGATGGGGACAGATATCAGCTCCTAGGGAATTAAATTCCCTCTATAAATAAGAAGAAGGCGGAACGAAGAAGGCAGAAGCTGGATACCCATCCATTGTATACACACCGAAGCCAACTCTCCCATACACTCTCCCTTCAGTTTTTAAATTTTTAGTATTCGTAATTAAGTTTGAAGTTTGTGCTTGGTGTACAACTTGTAAGTACTCTCTTTTATTTTTAATTTTGTAATATATTTTTATATATCAATGAAAATTAGCCTCATGATAGGCTAAACGTTTGGTTTGTGTTACGACAGGTCTAAATTATGTATTTACTATAACTCTGGCAAAAATATTTTGCTGTTTATCCGGTCACTATTCATGGTTACTATTCACGGCGGAATTATGAATTAATCTAAGACTTTTACTATTTACTAAGAATGAGACCAGAGAAGGTTTTGTATTAATCGTGCATGTTGATATATTCCGATAGACATATGAAGGCACCGTTTGTTCTCTAAAGCCGAAAGAAATGACGTCTCTGGGCTGTTTTTGTGCTGATAATTATGTCTTGAGAAATATCTTGATATTGACAGATTTTATACAAGTAATCAGTCCTGATGTCGTCCCTATCTTAGTCGGTAGTCTGAGTCTGGATTAATGAAGTGATTCTAAAGTTTGAATATTGTAGCCAATATGAATAAATCAAAGAAGCTTTGTGACCCGATCCCTGTAAAAGGCTCAATGTTTTGATTCACAAGTAGATGATAATTTTTTATCAACTTTAGAGATGGTTATATCCCAGAAATGGTATGTTAAAATTACTTTGTTAATTGATAATTACTTTTCAAAAGATTTGACTGCTCTCATAGATAGTGGTGCAGATTTGAATGATATACAGGAAGGATTAATTCCTACAAAGTATTTTTATAAAACTACTCATACTCTTTCTCATGCTGGAGGAGAAAAATTAAATATAAAATATAAGCTTCCTAAAGCTTTTATCTGTATTCAAACCAGTTTTTTACTAACAAAGGATATTTCTAATCAAGTAATACTTGGTACTCCTTTTATCTCGAAAATTTATCCTTTTACCCATGTGGATAATTCCTGACATCGAACTTTTCAAGGTGGGAAAATTCATTTAAATTTTATTACAAAACCATTTCATAGAATGTTACATGAAATGTATGATCGTGTGACTTTAAAGAAAAACCAGATGAATTTCTTAAAACAAGAAATAAACTCTTTGACTATTGAAGAAAAACTTCAAAATCCCAAATTACAAGGGAAGATTAGATTGATTCAAAATCAACTTTCTCTAGAAATCTGTAATGACCATCCTAATGCTTTCTGGAATAGAAAGAAGCATGTGGTCAGTCTTCCTTATGAAGAAGATTTTGATGAAAAGAGAATTCCGACAAAGGCAAGACCTTGTCAAATGAATTCAGAGTATTTAGTACTCTGTAAAAAAGAAATTGATTCTTTATTACAAAAGGGTCTGATAAGCCCTTCTCAATCTCCTTGGTCTTGTACAGCCTTTTATGTTAATAAACATAGTGAACAGGAAAGAGGAGTTCCTAGAGTAGTTATAAATTATAAACCCCTTAATAAGGTTTTAAAATGGATTAGGCATCCTATTCCGAATAAAAAAGATCTTTTAGAAAGACTTTATGATTCAATTTTATTTTCAAAATTTGACTTAAAGTCAGGTTATTGGCAAGTTCAGATTGAACAAAAGGATAGGTATAAGACAGCCTTTAATGTTCCGATAGGACATTATGAATGGAATGTAATGCCATTTGGTTTGAAAAATGCTCCTTCTGAATTTCAGAAAATTATGAATGATATTTTTACTCCTTATAGTGATTTTATATTAGTTTATATTGATGATATCCTAGTTTTCTCAAAGGATATTGAATCCCATTTTAAACATTTGGATATCTTAAAGAAAATATTCATACAGAGTGGTTTAGTTATATCAAAACCAAAGATGTTTTTGTTCAGAAAAAATTAGATTTTTGGGTCATTATATTGAAAAAAGTAATATTATCCCAATAAATAGAAGCATTGATTTTACTGACAAATTTCCTGATGAAATAACTATTAAAACCCAGTTACAGAGGTTTTTAGGAAGTTTGAATTATATCTCTTCTCATTATAAAGATATAGCTCAAGATACTGCTATCTTATATGATAGACTTAAAAAGGATCCAAAGCCTTGGTCTGATCATCATTCTCAGACTGTTAGTAAATTAAAAAAAAACGTGAAAACTTTGCCTTGTCTTATGTTGAGTAATCCCTCATGGGATAAATATGTTGAAACAGATGCTTTTAATATAGATTATGGGGGAATTCTTAAACAGATCGATCCTCATAATAAACAAGAATATCTTGTTAGGCTTTATTCTGAAAAGTGGAATAATAATCAGAAAAACTACGCCACTATTGCTAAAGAAATATTTTCAACCATAAAATGTGTTTTAAAATTTCTAGATGGTTTATATAATCAAAAAACAGATTATGATTCTGCAAAGATTATGTTTATTAAAAACTTTAAATATGAAGTTTTTAGACATATATTTGTAAAATGGAAAGATGATATCGCCTCCTGCATTCTTTAATGTTTGAAGATATTATTGCAGAATGTACTTGCAAAGAAGAAATTCTCCTCCGATAGAGGAAAAGGAAGTCGAAAGTGGATTAGATAAAGGAAAGCTTATAGCTTTACCATCACAAGGAAGTCGAAAGTGGATTAGATAATGGAAAGCTTATAGCTTTACCATCACAAGATAAAGGAAAGCTTATAGCTTTACTATCACCGTAATCTGAGACTTATAGCTCGTAAGAGTACCAAGAATTTCTCGAGTACAAAAGAAAAAGGAAAATTCCATCTTTACTAATTCAGAAAAGAAGAAAAATTGATTATGTTAAAATAAAAATCGTGAAGTAATACTTCCGCTTGAAATAAGAGATGTACAATGGGCAAGGAACTTTGGTCATCATTGTCAAATATTTAGACAAAGATAAAGCATTATATGCTTCAGGACCTTATAAAATAAGATCCTTCTATGAAAGTATTCTTTCAGAAACAGAGTCTTGTGAAATAAATTATTTCTCAAAGACACAGAAGGAAGTTTATAACTTCAAAAAAATTTATATTAAGAAGATTATATCTTCAGAGGATTGGGGATTTGAACCATCCAGTGAAAGGGAATTTTACTATCCCAACAACAAAAATCCTATAAAATATAATTATTGGGATTATGTTGAAGCATTTAATCATGTGCTACTATGTGATAATGATCCACAGAGAAAGAAATACTGTGGTTGATAACTATTGACAAAGCTTACATACAAAATCGCAAAGATACCCAACCGTTTATAACCTGTGGATGAATTTTGAACTACTAAGTTATACTTCCTAAAAACTTTTCAACTTTATTTTTAAGTTGGAAGAAGGTTACTCCTAAAAAGGATATTCCTCGAGAGTATTACTCTTTATATTTCTTTATGGAATTTTCCATATCCTGGATTTGGGAATGGATACCTATTATCGGTTATACCGAAAATGAGATACCATGTATCAAAAAATCTTCTTATACGAAGTTTTTGGAAAAAATGAATGAAGAGAACCCAAAAACCAAGCAATTATATTGTATTGACACTATAAATTTTATAGAAAAAAGAATTAGATTATATCAAGAGGACAGAAATATGAAGGTCCAATATGCAGTTCGACGATTGCCAGAATGATCAAGATACTGATCAAATTCTACAAGAAGTCTACATAGAAGACAAATTTGAAAAGAAGATGGAATCTTTCCACTATCAATTGATTATGATGACAAGACTAAAGATGATAATGATAGAAGACATCTTACAAATACATAACGTGACTTCTTTCATTCCACAAGAAACCAAAGTGGCTAAAAGCCAAAGAAGGAAAAGAACGGAGCAAGATTAAAGAAGAAACAGATAGTGACATGTTTGGAATTAAATTCCAAAGATAGTGACAGATTTTAGCTCCTGAGAATCAAATTCTCTCTATAAATAAGAAGAAGGCATAAGGAAGAAGGCAGAAGCTGGATACCCATCCATTGTATACACACCGAAGCCAACTCTCCCTTCAGTTTTTAAATTTTTAGTATTTGTAATTAAGTTTGAAGTTTGTGCTTGGAGTACAACTTGTAAGTACTCTCTTTTATTTTTAATTTTGTAATATATTTTTATATATCAATGAAAATTAGCCTCATGATAGGCTAAACGTTTGGTTTGTGTTAAGACAGGTCCAAATTATGTATTTACTATAACTCTGGCAAAAATATTTTGCTGTTCAACCGGTCACTATTCATGGTTACTATTCACGGCGGAATTATGAATTAATCTAAGACTTTTACTATTTACTAAGAATGAGACCAGAGAAGGTTTTGTATTAATCAGGCATGTTGATATATTCCGATAGACATATGAAGGCACTGTTTGCCCCTCTAAAGCCGAAAGAAATGGCGTCTCTGGGCTGTTTTTGTGCTGATAATTATGTCTTGAGAAATATCTTGATATTGACAGATTTTATACAAGTAATCACCCCGATGTCGCCTCTATCTTAGTCGGTAGTCCTAATTTCAGATTAATGAAGTGATTCTAAAGTTTGAATATTGTAGCCAATATGAATAAATCAAAGAAGCTTTGTGACCCGATCCCTACAAATGAAAGTGGTATCGCAGCCGCTTATAAGAAGGGCATGATTTAAGATCGAGTCTTAACACTAACTATTTTATGATCATGATAAACATGATAAGAAGAAAAGATACCGTTAAAATAAAGAGAAGTGAGGAATTTGATATTCCCTAATTTAGATTTATTAAATAAATGGACGATTCCAAGAATCGAGCCTAAGGTTATTTACCGCTAGGTAGTTTTGAAAAATTGGGTTTAAACAGTAGTTAAAACATCAAGAATCATTCTCACTTGATAATGATGAATTGCATCAAATTACTATGTGAGAAAGATATTGCTGTTTATAAAAACCTTTACAAATTTTTATATATTGGTTTAGTGCAAATTGCTTTTAAACCTTTAACCTTAGAAGGACTACCTGAGAGCTTTATAGCTGCTCTTAGAGATGGTAGAAACTTAGATCGAAAAAATCCTTAATCGGAATTATATGCCTAGTTTAGCCCATGGTCCAGCTTTATTTTGATGTTTATCCAATTTACAATTGTCTTTATCGGATATTAATATTTTAGATTCTTTAACATTAAATGTTAAAACTAATGGTTATAATTATATTTCCGCATGTAAACAATCAGATCGTTATAGGATTTATTATAAACCTTTGTTTATTCTAAATCCTCATTGCCGAAGGGTTGATAAACCTTTAAATGAAACTATTTTAATTGAGACTAATTTTAGCAAATCCAAAATTACTACTCGTAGATCTATTAAATGGGAAGAAATAGATTTTCATGAAAATTGACAATTAAAACAGTGTACCTCACAACCCGTTATTCAAAATAATTTAATAGATGTTATCCAAACTCAAGGTTTGGTAAAATGCGCTTTGAAAATAATAACGATTTTATAGATCTTCTTCAAGACTTACTAAGTCTTCTTCTTTAAGATCTTTTATATCACCTATTGATTATGTAGTTGATACTCCATCAAGGATGTCGAATTCCGCTAAAAGCGTAATACAAAATCTTTTGAAACAATTCCAGAAGATCATATTGATGAACTTCGAATAAATAAAGATTTTGATAATGTTGTCAAAGGAGTTAATTATAATAAAACTGAAGCAGATATAACTGCATCAGAAATGAAATTTCGTTATTAATGAATTCCAGTCAAATTGATTTTAGCCTGCCTCCGGCCAGGCAAAAGATTAGAACAATTCAATTTACCCAGATGGGAACCTTTAAAATTGGTTTTTACAAACTTCTTCAACAGAGAAAACTTCTATTCAAAATGAATTTTATAAAGATTGTAAAAATACAATACTCCAATTCCTTTTGTTCCATGGTTTGTCTCTAAATATGTGGAACAATATATTTCAAAGATAGAAAGAAATTATAAACTTTCGATGGAGGAATTTACAACAAGTTTATCCTCTCGCAATGCTTTTTCAAATTGAAAAAGGAAATCATAGTTTCCTAGCTTTTTAAACCATCGAAGATGAAACTCTACCAAGAATCTGTAAACAAATTAACAGATGATTGAACAATGTAATTATACTAATTGCTTATAAATGTTCTCGAGAACATCTAACTTCTCTAAGTGAAAGGGTGGATTTAGTTTTAAAAACTATTAACCCCGATTCTTCTTTAAATTCAAATGTTTCAGAAAAGAAAAGGAGAAGGAACAGATTCTCGCCCTAATATTCAACCACCTCCCTAAATTTCAGATTTTAAATTAAAGTCTATGAAAGAACTTGAAAAGTTCTTAACTCAAAAATTTAAAGATATGAAACTTACAACTCTTCATGATGTTGTAAAAGAAAATCCCATTACAAAGAAGTGATCAGGATGAAATTAATAAGTTGGGAAAATGGGCCGATAGATCAACCCAACGATGTACTATTATAGGAGACCTTCTCCTATAGATACCTTGCATGAAGAGCAAGAGTACATACTAAATAATGCTATAATGGTAAAACATCTATGAATGGAATTTAGATGCTTATGCCGATAAAGGATTTATAATATGATTCATAGAATGCTTATGTATTCCACTATTTGTCAAACAAATGGCAACACCGATAAAAATGTTAAAAAATGATTGTCACGGTTTTACAGACAATTAAAGGTCAGGATAATTATCTTCACCGTAAGGGAAAATCATATTTTTAATATCAGAAACAAGAGGATGGTAGTACTATTGAAAATGCGCCTATACTCTTGTTGTTACTATTATTGAACATTTCACCTAAGATATTCCGATAATAGCGAAATATTAGAACCTTTTACAAAACTTAAGATGTAAAACATTAATCGATTTTCGATGGTATAAAGATACCTTTTAAATAGGGTAATGGAATTACCTGAATGTAATAGTTCTCATTGGAAATCAAAGTTCATTGATGGACTTCCTACATTATTTGCAGAAAGGGTTAGGAAAAATCTTAGAAAAGATAAAGTTTCTATCCCTTATGAAAATTATACTTATGGCAAGTTAATTGGAACTTGTATTCAAGAAGGTTTAGCCTTATGTAATGAGATTAAATTAAATCAACAAATTAAAAGACACAACTTGAAAGAAAAAGCCCAGTTGGGACAGTTCTGTGATCAATTTGGGATGGATGTTCCATCCACTTCAAAACCTCATAAGTCGAAAGAAAAATCGACTTATAAACCAAAAAAGAAGAGACATTACTCTCCTAGGAAATTAGAAATCCGTAAACAAAGAAGAGAAGATAGAGAAGAAAGAAAACGGATTCGAAAGAAACTAATAGTTTGCCGAGCTTGTGGAAAACTTGGTCATTTTGCAACACAATGTTGGACCAAGAGAAAATTAAACAGATTAAAAGCTGATAATGATTTGAAAGAAACTCTTTCAAAGATTCTTTTAAATTTTGATGAAGAAAAGAGTAATAACTCTTCTGATGATTCAGATACTTCTAATAGTACTAATAGTACTGAAGAAGAGAACTTAAAAGTTCTTGATCAAGAATCGGTAATATCTGATTATGAGTCAGAGTGTGAACCTTGTATTCTTGGACAGGCTTGTATCAAGAAACAAGAAAACACAGAAGACAGTAAATTCTTTAATAAAGAATTTTATAATATGCTATCTCAGTTTCAAGGAACTGATTTAAATGTCTTAGACGGTAATAATATTATCGAGTTTCTAAAGACAATTAAAGATCATGAGTTACGATCTAAAATAATAGATCAGATGGATAATATTCCAAGTACTTCTTCAACTCTGCCAGAACCAATGGTTTCTCCAGAGAATTTAAAAAATGATGAGCCTTACTCAATGACAGAAGTTTATAAACTTCTAAAACAGAGAAGGACAGTTGAATCTCCAACTTCTACTCATGATTTAGAAATGGAAGTTGAAAATCTCAAAAAAGAGATTCAGTTTTTGAAAAAAGAAAATAAGTTAATAGACTATCGAGTTTCTAAACTTGAAAATTATAAAAAAGACCGATCACTACCTACTACTACTAGTGAATCGAGTCAAAGTAAAAAGGCTCAATGTTTTGATTCACAAGTAGATGATAATTTTTTATCAACTTTAGAGATGGTTATATCCCAGAAATGGTATGTTAAAATTACTTTGTTAATTGATAATTACTTTTCAAAAGATTTGACTGCTCTCATAGATAGTGGTGCAGATTTGAATGTTATACAGGAAGGATTAATTCCTACAAAGTATTTTTATAAAACTACTCATACTCTTTCTCATGCTGGAGGAGAAAAATTAAATATAAAATATAAGCTTCCTAAAGCTTTTATTCAGATTGATAAAACCGATTCAAACCAGCTTTTTACTAACAAAGGATATTTCTAATCAAGTAATACTGTGCTCCTTTTATCTCAAAATTTATCCTTTACCCATGTGGATAATTCCGACATCGAACTTTTCAATGTGGGAAAATTCATTTAAATTTTATTACAAAACCATTTCATAGAATGTTACATGAAATGTATGATCATCTGACTTTAAAGAAAAACCAGATGAATTTCTTAAAACAAGAAATAAACTCTTTGACTATTGAAGAAAAACTTCAAAATCCCAAATTACAAGGGAAGATTAGATTCAAAATCAACTTTCTCTAGAAATCTGTAATGACCATCCTAATGCTTTCTGGAATAGAAAGAAGCATGTGGTCAGTCTTCCTTATGAAGAAGATTTTGATGAAAAGAGAATTCCGACAAAGGCAAGACCTTGTCAAATGAATTCAGAGTATTTAGTACTCTGTAAAAAAAAAATTGATTCTTTATTACAAAAGGGTCTGATAAGCCCTTCTCAATCTCCTTGGTCTTGTACAGCCTTTTATGTTAATAAACATAGTGAGCAGGAAAGAGGAGTTCCTAGATTAGTTATAAATTATAAACCCCTTAATTAGGTTTTAAAATGGATTAGGCCTTCTTCAAGACTTACTAAGTCTTCTTCTTAAAGATCTTTTATATCACCTATTGATTATGTAGTTGATACTCCATCAAGGATGTCGACCTCTGCTAAAAGCAGAATACAAAAATCTTTTGAAACAATTCCAGAAGATCATATTGATGACTTTCGAATAAATAAAGATTTTGATAATGTTGTCAAAGGAGTTAATTATAATAAAACTGAAGCAGATATAACTGCATCAGAAATGGAATTTCGTTATTAATGAATTCCAGTCAAATTGATTTTAGCCCTGGCTCTCCGGCTAGGCAAAAGATTAGAACTAAATTCAATTTACCCAGATGGGAACCTTTTAAAAATTGGATTTTTACAAACTTCTCTTCAACAGAGAAAACTTCTATTCAAAATGAATTTTATAAAGATTGTGAAAAACACAATACTCCAATTCCTTTTGTTCCATGGTTTGTCTCTAAATATGTGGAACAATATATTTCAGTATTAGAAAGAAATTATAAACTTTCGACAGGGAGGAATTTACAACAAGTTTATCCTCCGCAATGCTTTTTTCAAATTGAAAAGGAAATCATAGTTTCCTAGCTTTTGTAAACTATCGAAGATGAAACTCTACTAGTAACCTCGTAAACAAATTAATGTGATGATTGAACAATAGAATTATACTAATCTGTTTATAAATGTTCTTGGAGAACATCTAACTTCTCTAAGTGAAAGGGTGGATTTAGTTTTAAAAAACTATTAACCCTGATTCTCTCGTACGGTCCGTTAGCATCTCTCAGATCGACATAGTCGTTTGGAAGTCCTTTCCTTAGCCACCTGGACTAGCGTGGGGATGTAGTGACTTCAAAGTATCGTCGATTCACTTTGGACGGACCATGTGAGGTCGCATCAAGATCGATCGCTAGTTAAGTGATGCGCTTTAGACACGCCTATGGCCTTTAACGGATTGGACATATTTCAGATCAACATATGTCCCCCGCCAAGTATCTTAGTAGAAGATAGTTGGTAACTATGAGGGATCACCGTGTTCGTGGAGCGGTCCGAATCGTTAATTAAGAGAAAAGGAAGAAATCCTTTTGTCGTGATCCGTCAGTCTGTGTCCTCAAGGATTGAATATATCTCTATTCCCTTTTCCGCCTACAAATCCGAAAGTTATCACATAACTGGGACTGTAGAGGAAAAGGTATTTGTATCCGAGATATATGTGTCCGAGTACGGTTAGGATCTGACGTAGCTGTCTGGAAGCTGTCCGTTGGGCTGATTGTTGAATTTTTCCTCTTCGTAAGCCCAAGAGCAATCCTTAAGCAATTCAAACAACGCAAGGTCGATCCGAGCAACTGGGACTTGTAAGAATTTTGGGCCATCAAGCTGAGATCTGTAACCTCGCACATTACCCAAGTTCGATCATCCGTGGAGCTTCCTGCTTGAATATTAGCAAGTAAGTACCTCCTTTGGCCTTATTTAAGTTGCTCAGATTCGCTATACGCCTATTGCATGTCTAGTGTAGCTTCCTTGTCGCTTTCAGAATTGTGGGTCCCTCAAGAATCGGCTCGCGATATCTTCGTTTAGACGATAGTTGATGCGTTTCTGCTGCATGCTCAAAAAATGCCAATTTTCCTCATTGATGCCTTGTACTCTTATTTGATAAGTCCCGTCCGACACAACCTGTCTTGACAATGCATGTTTACTTGTAAATCAGTGTTTGTTGTGGTATTTGCCCATAAATTGTTTCTTTCACATCGTGCCATAAGGGCGATCAGTGGTGCCAGGGCACAATTGCCGGGTCTTGGGGTCTCTGTCTTCGTCAGTATAGAGAATCCTAGGGTTTGAACTTTTTCGCGGACCTCTGGACTTAATAAGACATATAAATGAACCCTCGGACAATAACAATCATCATTTCTGATCCGTTTCCTTCTACCCTAGGATGTCCGGGAGCTATAGTCAAAACGTTCACGAGGTGCGGGATTATCAGGATGGAGTAGGTTCGGGCGATGCATCCGTGGACGTGAACGTGTCCGTAGGAGACTATCTCGTGGATGTCCTTTCTTCCGTAGATTCGACGCCAGGCACGGAACCCATGAAATGCTTAATCCTCCGACAAAAGCCAAGGGTCGAAGGTGTTGATGAGGCGAGAACGTTGGTCCAATCTCGACTATAGCGTGTGGGAGGGCCTATAGATCCGAATGCGCTTCAACTTGAATGGGCAGGCGACAGCGGGCATGAGGTTGATGACGTGGAGATGTTCGAGGCCGGAGTGGAGGACCGTGTTCTGGTAGAAGCAGGTCCGTCCAAGCCAAGCACATTCGAAAGACCCGAAGGTGTCCTCGAGGACGAAGAAGATGGTGAGGAAGAGGAAGGTGAGGGCGAGGAGGAAGAAGGAGAAGGATCTCCTGTCACTCGCCCCTCTAGACGATCCAATGGGCGGATTGCATTACATCCGCCGCGCCTGCTCACCCAATCTTCAATTAATCAAGGTCGTGGTGCAAAAGCCCAAATCAAGTTCCCGCCTCAAGGCCGTTACCATAGTGGACCGATTTGGAGAATTAAACACGGACGGCTTCTTCCTACGTGTCCATCCGTGGTTAGGCGGAGGACATCCCCAAGTGGAGGCGGAAGTGGAGATCCCCGACCAGAGAAATCATGGTTCCGATTCCACACGCTTTTTACAACCCGCCCACGGTATATAAAGTGCATGAGGTAGCTTTTGCTTGGTGGAAGGTACCCATTGCAACGGAGTTGAAGCACATCCTAAATCACATCGATTGGTCCGAGTCGTTATCCCAAATCCTTGGGTAATCTTATTTGCTTCACGCTTTTTGCAAGAAGAAAGGGCACCAGAACTTTGAGAACTTCAGAAGCTCTTTCACGCTTCCTTTAGTCCGGGAATCCCTTTCTATACCTTTACGAATAGGAAACCTTATAACTTCATTTGTGACTCCATTTCGCCGGGGTCAAGTGGTGGGACAAGTACGCCAGACGCACGGCTCAAACCAAGGGAGTCCGAGAGGCATGAGAACAAAGGGGGACGCCATAAAGTTTCGAGGAGAGCATCCTGACCGCCCTCTTCCAAAGAATGTGGCTGGGTGGCGGCAATCCACAAAAAGTATGACCACCTACTTATCCGCTTCACGGATTAATCTTTCACCACTTCCCTACCTTATGGATCGACCGTGAGGTAGATGTGGGAGGGAAGACGGACTTCAAGAAGAATTCCGATCGGAGACTTCGCATCTTTTCTTCTTCAATATACTCTATTTTGATTACAAGTTTCCGCAATTCCGATAATTCTTCTTTAACCCGCCTGTTTCTAACGCCCTTGGTTTATTGTGTAGCTCACTGGTTTGACTACATCATGTCGACTCTCGGAGAGAAGAAGAGGTTACAGAGGGAACAACAAGCTTTGGAGGTCGCGGCTGGGCAAAGGACCAAGATCATTAACACTTCCGCGGGTCTGCCCATGTCGGATCCGAAAAATGTCGCCGTGTTCGACGTCAAGAAGAAAGGCGAGCAAGGTCAGAAGACTCCTGTGCTCAAGCGGTGCTCGATAAGGGTAAGGCTCCTGCTACGCGGAGCGCCACTACCAACACTCGAGCTCCAACCCGAGACGTGCTTATGCGGGACGCCATCATCTCGGGGCAAAAAAGGGCGGCAAGCTCGGAGGCTCGCCATCGTGAAGAGGCAAAGAAGTCCGTCCTTCCCGTGGACCAGCCGCTCGATAAGGAATACGAAAGCGTTTATGGACTCTTAAATGGAGCGGGTCAGGTCGGATGCTCTATACCAAATGGTAAGTAATCGACCTTGGTTTACCTGCTTTGTTCTTAATGTGATACAAATATAACTCAGATCTACTCGGTGTTTCCCCACTGGTGTTTCATCAAGGCTATGCAAAGGAAGGCCAAGGAACGGGCCACCATTGAAGAGGATCTTCATAAGGTCAGGTCCACATCCGCGATGAGGCGGAAAGCGTACCGGAGATGAAGTCAAGGAGAAAGAGGTGAACTTCCACAAGCTGAAGACCAGTTGGGAGAAAGTTAAGGCGGAACTCGACCACCAGGAGAGATTCATCGATAAGGCGATGCAGGCTTTCCTAGATTTTAAGAACTTCCGGTGCGGTTTCCAATATGTCCGCCTTTACGCCGCCGTGACTTTCGAGGTCCGCTTTTCAAGTTCGATGTCGATAAGTCGGATGCCTCCCGACCGATGGGTTTGTGTCCGCGATCGACAACCGCATCAAGGGACTTCTTCCACCAGACTTTGACCGAAGGCGGAGGATTAATCCTCTCGCGGATGCGAACGGTGTCGGCCGATAAGGTGTCTGACGAGCAATGGTCGCATGTGAATTCGTGGAACTGGTCACCGAGGAAGGCGAGATTGAGATCCAGAACGGCGGGCCTTTCCTTCCTAGGTTCGTCCCGGAAGATCTTCTGAAAGTGGGCCTTGTACCCTTTAACGATTATCGAGCTTTCCTGCAAAAGTGATTTGCCCTGCCTGCCCGCATTCTTGACCTCCCCGCTGATTTCGACTTATTTGCCCACGCTCAAGATCTTGCGGCGGAAGCCACCAATCGCCAAGTCGAGGAAGTCGTCCAAGCACAGGCCTGAATGAGAAGTCCGGTATGCCGTTAGAAATTTGTATTTGAATTTTGTCATTGATTTGAATCGTTTGATAACTCGGAATGTCCTTTCATATTATAACAATGTTTCGTATTTTATCCGAGGAGATGAACCTCCTATGCTTCCAAACGTTTACTTGCTCTCTTCTTCGTTCCTTTCTTTATCTGTTGCTCATAAGCTGAGTTATTATAGATTACCCATCTCTTAAGAGCACGGACCGCTGGAGATGGTATCTGATGTAGAAATCAGACCATCATCTTTCCGATGCTCGGACTGTTCACCCCTTGGGATGCGAGATTCTTCTAGAAGGAGGAAGGTGAAACAGTGAAATAGTCATTATGACTTCGTCTAGGATGTTCACTAGTGCATCCGACCTTTTCTGTTCAAACACGCCCAAATTCGAATATCCGGAAGCTTCGGTTGCCTTGTCTTCAAACTCTTGGATTCTCAAAGTCTCTACAGCAATCTCGGATGGTATGACTGCCTCGGAACCATACACCAAGGAGAAAGGAGTTTCTTTGGTCGCAGTCCGTGCAGTGGTGCGATGCGCCCATAGCACACCTTCCAGGTCGTCCGCCCAGCTTTCTTGCGAAATTCTCAACCGCTTCTCGAGGATCTTGACTATTGTTTTGTTTGTGGACTCAGCCTGTCCATTGGCTTGCGGGTATCCAACAGATGTAAATCGTTGCTCGATGTTGAAGGACGCCAGCCATTCCTTGAGCCTATGACCTGAGAACTGGGCGCCATTGTCCGAGACGAGAATCCTGGGCAAGCCAAAGCGACAGATGATATTCTTCCAGATAAAGGTCCGTGACTCTCAGAATGGTCGCAATTTCCGGCTTCTACCCATTTGGTAAAGTACTCCACACCACAATAAGAAATTTTTTCATTGGTACCCTAAAATGGTCCAACAATGTCGATACCCCACTAATCGAATCGGACACGCCACGATCGACGGAATCATAGGGTTCGGCTTGACGATGTGGGATGTTTATGCAATATTGGCAATCCCGACATCTCCGGGCGTGGTCGGAATCTTTACCGATGGTGGGCCAATAATAGCCTTGTCGTATGATTTTCTCGTGTAAGGTCCTCCCGGAATGACTCTACAGCTTCCGCAGGTATCTCTTCAAGAACTGCTCAGGCTTCTTGTGGGTTCAAGCATCTCGTGGGTCCTAAAAAGATCTTTGTACAGATCATCACCCATTATAAAATATCTATTTGCTTTAAGACCGCACACTCCTCGATTCTTCGGATCGGCCGCAAAGATCCGCCCTCGAGATAGTTAAAATGTCACCATCCAGCTTTCCCCATGTCAAGTATCATGACCGAATCGAACTCATGACGGATGAGTCGCTGATTGTGAGCGTATTACTCTTCAGGTCCAAATCACAGAGCGGATGCGATTTTGCCAAGGCATCGCCTCTTTCGCTCCAAGCTCACAAACTTTTCCAAGGTGAATTCTCAAGTGGCGGCCTCATTCTTGAGTAGCTCAAGATACTTGATCATCGAAGGACCTTTGTGGCAAAACTTCCGAAAATTGGGCCTCGACGAGCCGTGGAGTCCGTAAGCTTTGACCTTCCGGCTTGAGAGACTTGCTAGTCGCAATTTCATTAAAAGTGCTTCATACCGCCTCATTATTGGTAACTTTGAAATCCAAGGAAATCGATAGTCGAGTTCCGCCTCCCGGCTCTTAAGGTAGATTCAATTCTCCCACTCTTCCAAAGGAAGAACCATCGACTTCCAATGTCCAAATATCGAAGGATGTTTTTGATTTGAGATCTCCGCGAGTCGCCGAGATTCCGCCTTCGTTCATCCTCCAAAGGATTTTCGCTCGATGTCGTCTAACTGGGATCTCGGGATCATCACCAAGTAGAAACATTTGGTTGACCGAGTTTCCTCTCCACCAAGGGAGGGGCCGATTGATGAACTGGGCTTCCTCAAGGTTTTCTGGGTTGAACCTTGGAGGGGCTGGATTTCGGACTATATGTTTGGTGATTAAGCACTCGAACACTTGCTTGTCAAGGACTTTCTCTGAATCCTTCTCTGGGTAATCCGCTAAGAAGTCGGCAAGGACCTGAGCCTTTTTGGCTGACGGAGCCTGGTAGCAAATGTCGTATTCGCTGAGCTCGATCGCCCACTTAGAGAGTCGTCCAGATTGGTCGGGCTTTCCTAGGACCTGTTTCAAAGTTTTCGCAGTTAGTACCACTATTTTGTGAGTCTTAAAGTAAGGTTTTAACCGTCTGGCGGTATAAACTAAAGCGTATGCGAGCTTCTCGATCTTCACGTATCTTGTCTCCGCCCCAGCAAGGGCTTTGCTAAGATAGTAGATCGGCAAATGCTCGTTAGCTTGAATCCGTATTAGGACGGAACTCATTGCCTCTTCCGTAATTGCTAGGTAGAGGTAGGGTGGTTCTCCTTCGACGGGCTTGGAGAGCAGTGGAGGGGAATGGAGATATTCTTTCAATTTTTCGAAAGCCTCAGAACATTCCGCGGTCCACACAAAGTTCTCTCCTTTCCGGAGGGTTTTGAAGAACGGAGATTCTTCTCGGCTGATCGGGAAATAAAACGACTTAAGGACATGAGACTTCCTATGAGCCGTTGTACCTCATTGAGGGTTTTCGGGTGTGGCAGATCTAGGATCGCCTTGATTTTCTCGGGATTAGCGCTTATTCCCCTTTCCGTGACCATGTATCCGAGGAATTTTCCTCCCTTTACTCCGAAAGTGCATTTTTCCAGATTCAGTTTCATCCCATACTTCCGCAGGATGGAAAAGCAATTGTTGAGATGCTCAATATGCTCTTCCCCAGTCTTACTTTTAACAAGCATGTCGTCTACGTAGACTTCCATCGTCTTCCCGATCTCGTCTTTGAACATTTGGTTTACCAGTCGCTGGTAGGTGGCTCCCGCGTTCTTCAAATCAATGGCATCACCTTGAAAAGATACTCCTCCTCGCCGCCAAGAAGGCCGCTTTCTTAACGCCCTCCTCGCCATCCGAATTTGGTAGAAGCCTTGGTATGCGCCCATGAAGCTCAAGATGACATCCGAGGTAGAGTCAACCGCTTGATCTATCCGGCAATGGATACGGATCCGGGGCAAAACTTGTTCAACCTTGTGAAGTCATTACACATTCGCCACTTGCTCGGGCGATTTTTCACCGTAACAACATTGCAAACCCAAATGTAGTAGCGCATTCCTCGATGTGTCCCGCTTTAGAGTCGATCGATCGACTTCGGCGGATATGATGGCATCCTTGATGGGGCCAAAGTCTTTCCTTTTCTGTCGAATGTATTTGACCGAAGGATCCATGTTCAGATGGTGAACTATAACCCGTGGGTCGATCCCCTTCAGGTCGTCGGTACTCCAGGCGAACACATCGTTGTTTTCTCGGAGGCAAGCGATGAGCTTCATCTCTACTTCCACATTCATTTCGGTCCCGATCCTTGTTTCCTTCTCGGGATCGCCAGCAATAATCTCGATCTCTTTGAGGGTCTCATGAGGCTCAATTCGCTGCTCTAGGAAATTTTTCCTTCCGCTTCCTACCGACTTGTGAGTCCTCCTTCCGGGTGGAAGGATAGTGGGCTGCCGAGTCACTGATCGTTAGCACGGCAGACGCCTTCTTGTGGACATGATATAACATTCCCAAGCTTCTCGACATTTCGAGCTCTTGTCCGACCAAGGCCGCTGGGAACTTCATCCTGCTGTGGAGTAGATGAAAATTGAACTGGTTGAGACTGGGCGTCAAGATGGCACTATAATCGAAGTTTGTTCGACCACCACGCCGGACTTCTTGTGTCACCCTTGCCGGAAAGGTACCGAGAGAAACATGTAACATGATACTCCGAGGGTCGACAGCCTCCTCCGAATCCTAATATGGAGGTGTGCACTCTGCCATATCGGACTCTACCCAATGCCATCTGATCCAGTGTCCTCTTAGAAATGATGTTCGAGGAACTTCCAGTGTCAACCAAGATCTTATTCACTCGGTAGGTTGTAATGGTCAATGAGACCACTAGTGGGACATATGGGTTTTCGATGTCTTCTCACCCTGCCGTAGGAGGAGGAATTTCACTGTCATCGAATGATATGGCGTTAGTGCCTGGAATTGCCGGACTAGCATATGCTCGGTCGTTGTTTCGGAGGTTTATGCGTGCGCCTCATGTCCTCGCTATCTCCCCATTGGTCCTCCCGCAATAGTGTTGATCACCCCGCTGTATGGGGCATTTTCCATTTTGATATCGTCAGTATATCGGTAAGAACGTTGGTCCAGATGGGGCGGATAGTTGGTTGGCGGAGGGGGCAAAGGCCATGAGTGGGGCGGTGGTTCCGTCATCCTCTCATCTCTCCTTTGCTCTGTTCTATCTTGTCGCATGTGTTCGCCCTTATAGATATGCTCCTTCAATTTTCCATCCCTTATCGTGTTCCACTTCGTTTTCAATGAATGCAATCGTCTGCTTCATGTCCGCGACACTTGTGAAACTTGCAATAGCCTTTTGTTTTACTCTTACGGCCGCCATGAGGGCTTACCATCGACGCCCAAATTTCTTCTCAACAATAGTTGCCAAGATGTCGGATCTTGGTCTGTTGAGCCGGTATAGTCCGATATCGCTCGCGGACTTCTCTCCTGTGAAAACCTCTCGCCTTTGATCCCTTGAATCAAACTTTGCCGGGCGTTGATCTTGCTTCACCGGATCCTTCGCTTTCTTGGAGCTGGCTCTCACTGGAACATTCCTTCTGTAATCTTCTCCATACATCACTTGCTCACAGATGTCTTCTAAGTACTTTTCGCCTCTTACTTCTTGACTTGAGAGTTTTCTTCGAGTTCGAGTTGAGAGTATTAGCATACAGTGTCGGACCCGCTTTTAATATCAGGTGGCTCAACCCGAAGAACCTCCGTGTGAAATCGATCTAAGAAAGTCCTTAGATCCTCGTGCTCTCCCTATATAACGCCTGCTAGATGCTCCACGGTACGTTTTCTCCTCTTGGATTTGCCGAATCGAGCCAAGAATTTAGAAGATGATCCGCTGTTAATCAGATCGATTTATTCGCAAAGAGGTGTACCAATCCATGGCAATCCCAAGAGAGTGGACGAGAAAGTGAGGGCTTTATCGTTGTCACTCATCCCTTTGAATCCATCTTGTCGTTGAAGCGTGTCGTGACCCACGGACAAGCGCCCCATAGTAGTATTCAGTTTGGAATCACTTGGTCCGAAGTTCTGCTTTCCTTCTCATGATACCGCCACATAGGGATTTGGCGCTAGTAGTTATCTTCGTGATCTTTTACGACGTCCGAGGCTTAGAATTTGAGCTTCTAAAGCCTTTTTTGGGCATAGATCTCGCTCGTCATGATCTCCCCGCCCTCGGATGCATGGCCACATCCGCTGGAAGTTCGCTCATGCGGGTTTGGAATTGTTTCCGCCACTTGATCCTCGCCCCTGAGGCACCGGAGTGGAACTTCTGGGTGTCTATTGTTCACGTCTTGGTGCTCTCTCCTTACTTGATGGCTTCCTTCCCCTCGGATTTGTGAGGCTGAGGCCCGCCTGTCCAATAGATCTCGCAAATCCTCCTGGGGTTGCTGATCTCCTAATCTCTGCTGGATTGGACGTTGTCCGTTCCTAGACAATGCTGGCTCTGCCTGAGGATGCGTAACCACTGGCGGAGTGGCTTGTTGTGGAGGAGCATTGTTGGATCCCAGGCACCCTTAGCAGCCTGTCAAACTGCATCTCGCTCAATCCAAGGTCGTTAGTGCGGACAATGCGCCCATCAGGCACCGTGAATTGTTGGGGTGCGGGTGGGCCTTGAGCTCCTGTCGGAGAAGCTCGGGCCGCACTTTCTTCCGAGGAAGGATCGGTGGCGCCCCTCGCTGATATCTTCCTCACCATTGCAAAGATCAAGGCCCGGGTGGCGGGCGCGGTGGTGGAGTTCTTAATTCTGTAGTACCAGCTCTCGCTGTTCGTCTTGTTCTTGCCATTGGTTTACTCGAAACACAGATGCTTTTTGTAAAAAGTTCCCACAGACGGCGCCAAAATGCTGAGGGATAAACCTCTCAACACCAACACTACTACTGCAAGTAACCTAATCCAAGCTCCGCCTCCGACTTGAAGTCCGATAAGAGCACCTGAAAGGACTAAGTGGGGGGGGGGGGGGTTAGACTGGGTTACCCGGATTGCCAAGGTCAATTCGAAAAGAGGCTTTACGCAAAGGAGAGTTGGTGGCTCTCAATGCAATAGTAATGGGAAAGGGATTATGGATATCACTTTGATCTTGCTTTTCGACTTATCACTTACCTTAAGGTCTTGGACCTTGTGCTGTATTTATAGTTATCATATACTCATGAGGTAGCTCATAAGGTGATGCCAAGTGTACGATCCAAATTTGGACACGAATGCTACCTTTGGCCCATGGCCCATTAGTAAACAGTAGTCCAATACCGATAAGTGGGCCTGGGAGGGTAGTTTGGACCTTTTCCTCCGAGAGTACTTCACTGGGTCCGTGTTGGTCCCTCGGACAGATCTGTCTGCTTGGTTGATCTACCCTTGGGTGACTCTGGATGTCCAAGCCAAGAGTCTCACGGAAGTATCTCAGTGGTTCTGTTATATACGGTTGGTCTTAAAGTAATGGTGGCGTCCGAGATTCTCTCGTACGGTCCGTTAGGCATCTCAGATCGACATGGTCAGTTTGGAAGTCCTTTCCTTAGCCACTTCGGACTAGCCGTGGGGATGTAGTGACTTCACAGTAATCGGTCGATTCACTTTGGACGGACCATGTGAGGTCGGACCAGTACTGGATTGGCTAGTTAAGCCGTGATGCGCTTTAGGACACGCTCTATGGCGCCCTTAACGGATTGGACATATTTCCGTATCAACACACAGGGTCATGTGAAATATCACATTTCTCAGGAGTTCAAAAAGAAGTTTATAACTTCAGTAAGATTTATATTAAAAAGATTATATCTTCCGAAGAATGGGGAATTGCTCCATTACGAGAAAGGGAATTTTATTACCCTCATAACAGAAGTCCCATAAAATTTAATTATTGGGACTATGTTGAAGCATTTAATAAAGTGCTTTTATATGAAAATGATAAAAAGAAACACTCCTGGTTCATAAAAATCAGTGGTGAAGCTTATGAGCAAGAGATACCAAATTGGTTTCTTAATTGGTGGAAATATTTTGGAACCACCAGAGTAATACTCCCTCAGAATTTTTCAGAATTATATTCTTTTTGGATAGATGTTAATCCAAAGAAGGATATTCCTTCAGATCGATATGATTTATATTTCTTTATGGAATTTTCCATACCATGGATTTGGAAATGGGTACCTATTATCGGTTATACCGAAAGTGAGATACCATGTATCAAAAGATCTTCTTATACGAAGTTCTGGGATAAAATGAATAAGAGTAACCCAGACACTAGGCAATTATATTGCATTGATACTATTAATCTTATAGAAAAAAGAATAAAATTGTACCAAGAAAATAGAAGACTGGTGACAGAAAAAGAAGAGTCGCCTCTTGATCAAATCAAGAAGAAGTTTAGCATGAAAGATAGCAGCAGAGAAATGTTCATAGAAGCATATATAGAAGAAATGAAGAAGGATCTTCTACAGGGTTTTGATGGAGAAACTCAATCTGTGAAATCAGACACATCAATGGTATCGGCTAGCCAGGAATATCAAGATGCTCAAGATCCAAATCAGGAAGAAGTCTCAATAGAAGGCGTTTTTGAAATACTCAAAGGAACTGTTAAACAGAAGAGTAAAGATAAGGAAGAATCTTCTACAGCAATAGTGGTAGCAGAAAAGTCTACCCAATAATATTGATTAATGACAAGTGGGGCAAAAAGCAATCCAGACAAAAGAGCTAATAGCCAAAAGGAAAAAGTAACGATGGAGAATTAAAGAGATCTGTGATGGGGACAGATATCAGCTCCTAGGGAATCAAATTCCCTCTGTAAATAAGAAGCAGGCAGAAGCTGGATACCCATCCATTGCATACACACCGAAGCCAACTCTCCCATACACTCTCCCTTCAGTTTTTAAATTTTTAGTATTTGTAATTAAGTTTGAAGTTTGTGCTTGGAGTACAACTTGTAAGTACTCTCTTTTATTTTTAATTTTGTAATATATTTTTATATATCAATGAAAATTAGCCTCATGATAGGCTAAACGTTTGGTTTGTGTTAAGACAGGTCTAAATTATGTATTTACTATAACTCTGGCAAACATGTTTTGCTGTTCATCCAGTCACTATTCATGGTTACTATTCACGGCGGAATTATGAATTAATCTAAGACTTTTACTATTTACTAAGAATGAGACCAGAGAAGGTTTTGTATTAATCAGGCATGTTGATATATTCCGATAGACATATAAAGGCACTGTTTGCCCCTCTAAAGCCGTAAAGAAAATGCCTCTGGGCCGCTTTTTGCCGATAATTATGTCTTGAGAAATATCTTGATATTGATAGATTTTATACAAGTAATCACCCCGATGTCGCTCTCCGCTTAGTCGGTAGTCTGAGTGAGAAGGGCATGATTTAAGATTGAGTCTTAACACGAACTGTTTTATGATCATGATAAACATGATAAGAAGGAAAGATACTGTTAAAAACAGTAGAAGTGAGGAATTTGATATTCCCCAGAATTTAGATTTATTAAATAAATGGACGATTCCAAGAATCGAGCCTAAGGTTATTTACCAGTTAGGTACTTTTGAAAAATCAGGTTTAAAACAGGTAGTTAAAAGTACTGAAGAATCTGTCTCACTTGATAATGATGAATTAGTAATCAAATTACTAAGTGAGAAAGATATTGCTGTTTATAAAAACCTTTACAAATTTTTACATATTGGTTTAGTGCAAATTGCTTTTAAACCTTTAACCTTAGAAGGACTACCTGAGAGCTTTATAGCTGCTCTTAGAGATGGTAGAAACTTAGACTGGAAAAAATCCTTAATCGGAATTATACAGTCTAGTTTAGCCCATGGTCCAGTTTATTTTGATGTTTATCCGAATTTACAATTGTCTTTATCGGATATTAATATTTTAGATTCTTTAATTATATTTCTGGTACAGAAACAATCTGTATCTGTTATAGGATTTATTATAAACCTTTGTTTACTCTAAATCCTCATTGCCGAAGGGTTGATAAACCTTTAAATGAAACTATTTTAATTGAGACTAATTTTAGCAAATCTAAAATTACTACTCGTAGATCTATTAAATGGGAAGAAATATATTTTCCTAAAATTGATAATTAAACAGTTGTACCTCACAACCTCGTTATTCAATATAATTTAATAGATGTTATCCAAACTCCCAAGGTTTGGTAAAATGCGCTTGAAAATAATAACGATTTTATAGGATCTTCTTCAAGACTTACTAAGTCTTCTTCTTTAAGATCTTTTATATCACCTATTGATTATGTAGTTAATACTCCATCAAGGATGTCGACCTCTAAAAGCGTAATACAAAAATCTTTTGAAACAATTCCAGAAGATCATATTGATGAACTTCGAATAAATAAAGATTTTGATAATGTTGTCAAAGGAGTTAATTATAATAAACCGAAGATATAATCGCATCGTAAATGGAATTTCGTTATTAATGAATTCAACAAATTGATTTTAGCCTGCCTCCAAACCAGGCAAAAGATTAGAATCAATTCAATTTACCCAGATGGGAACCTTTTAAAAATTGGTTTTTTACAAACTTCTCTTCAACAGAGAAAACTTCTATTCAAAATGAATTTTATAAAGATTGTGAAAAACACAATACTCCAATTCCTTTTGTTCCATGGTTTGTCTCTAAATATGTGGAACAATATATTTCAGTATTAGAAAGAAATTATAAACTTTCGACAGGGAGGAATTTACAACAAGTTTATCCTCCGCAATGCCTTTTCAAATTGAAAAGGAAATCATAGTTTTAGCTTTTTGTAAACCTATCGAAGATGAAACTCTACCAAGAATCAGTAAACAAATTAACAGATGATTAAACAAATGTAATTATACTAATCTGTTTATAAATGTTCTTGGAGAACATCTAACTTCTCTAAGTGAAAGGGTGGATTTAGTTTTAAAAACTATTAACCCTGATTCTTCTTTAAATTCAAATGTTTCTGTAAAAGAAAAGGAGAAGGAACAGGATTCTGCCTGTCCTAATATTCAACCACCTCCTGAAATTTCAGATTTTAAATTAAAGTCTATGAAAGAACTTGAAAAGTTCTTAACTGAAAAATTTAAAGATATGAAACTTACAACTCTTCATGATGTTGTAAAAGAAAATCCGATTACAAAGAAGTGATCATGATGAAATTAATAAGTTGGGAAAAATGGGTCGATAGATCAACCCAACGTATGTACTATTATAGGAGACCTTCTCCTATAGATACCTTGCATGAAGAGCAAGAGTACATACTAAATAACAGTTACAATGGTAAAAACATCTATGAATGGAATTTAGATGCTTATGCTGATAGGCAGATTTATAATATGATTCATAGAATGCTTATGTATTCCACTATTTGTAAAACAAATGGCAACACTGATAAAAATGTTGCAAAAATGATTGTCGCTGGTTTTACAGGACAATTAAAAGGTTGGTGGGATAATTATCTTTCACCAGAAGGGAAAAATCATATTTTTAATATCAGAAACAAGAGGATGGTAGTACTATTGAAAATGCAAATATACTCTTGTTGTTACTATTATTGAACATTTCACCGGAAGATATTCCGATAATAGCGAAAATATTAGAACTGTTTTACAAAACTTAAGATGTAAAACTTTAACTGATTTTCGATGGTATAAAGATACCTTTTTAAATAGGGTAATGGAATTACCTGAATGTAATAGTTCTCATTGGAAATCAAAGTTCATTGATGGACTTCCTGCATTATTTGCAGAAAGGGTTAGGAAAAATCTTAGAAAAGATAAAGTTTCTATCCCTTATGAAAATTATACTTATGGCAAGTTAATTGGAACTTGTATTCAAGAAGGTTTAGCCTTATGTAATGAGATTAAATTAAATCAACAAATTAAAAGACAGAACTTGAAAGAAAAGTCCCAGTTGGGACAGCTTCAGGATCAATTTGGGATGGATGTTCCATCCACTTCTAAACCTCATAAGTCGAAAGAAAAATCGACTTATAAACCAAAAAAGAAGAGACATTACTCTCCTAGGAAATTAGAAATCCGTAAACAAAGAAGAGAAGATAGAGAAGAAAGAAAATGGATTCGAAAGAAACTAATAGTTTGCCGAGCTTGTGGAAAACTTGGTCATTTTGCAACACAATGTTGGACCAAGAGAAAATTAAACAGATTAAAAGCTGATAATGATTTGAAAGAAACTCTTTCAAAGATTCTTTTAAATTCTTATGAAGAAAAGAGTAATAACTCTTCTGATGATTCAGATACTTCTAATAGTACTAATAGTACTGAAGAAGAGAACTTAAAAGTTCTTGATCAAGAATCGGTAATATCTGATTCAGAGTCAGAGTGTGAACCTTGTATTCTTGGACAGGCTTGTATCAAGAAACAAGAAAACACAGACGACAGTAAATTCTTTAATAAAGAATTTTATAATATTCTATCTCGCTTCAAACTGATTTAAATGTCTTAGACGGTAATAATATTATCGAGTTTCTAAAGACAATTAAAGATCATGTGTTACGATCTAAAATAATAGATCGATGGATAATATTCAAGTACTTCTTCAACTCGCTGTAACCAATGGTTTCTCCAGAGAATTTAAAAAATGATGAGCCTTACTCAATGACAGAAGTTTATAAACTTCTAAAACAGAGAAGGACAGTTGAATCTCCAACTTCTACTCATGATTTAGAAATGGAAGTTGAAAATCTCAAAAAAGAGATTCAGTTTTTGACAAAAGAAAATAAGTTAATAGACTATCGAGTTTCAAAACTTGAAAATTATAAAAAGAGATCATCACCAAATACTACTACTAGTGAATCGAGTCAAAGTAAAAAGGCTCAATGTTTTGATTCACAAGTAGATGATAATTTTTTATCAACTTTAGAGATGGTTATATCCCAGAAATGGTATGTTAAAATTACTTTGTTAATTGATAATTACTTTTCAAAAGATTTGACTGCTCTCATAGATAGTGGTGCAGATTTGAATGTTATACAGGAAGGATTAATTCCTACAAAGTATTTTTATAAAACTACTCATACTCTTTCTCATGCTGGAGGAGAAAAATTAAATATAAAATATAAGCTTCCTAAAGATTTTATCTGTATTGATAAAAACTGTATTCAAACCAGTTTTTTAATAACAAAGGATATTTCTAATCAAGTAATACTTGGTACTCCTTTTATTTCAAAAATTTATCCTTTTACCCATGTGGATAATTCTGGTATTACTGGAACTTTTCAAGGTGGGAAAATTCATTTAAATTTTATTACAAAACCATTTCATAGAATGTTACATGAAATGTATGATCATCTGACTTTAAAGAAAAACCAGATGAATTTCTTAAAACAAGAAATAAACTCTTTGACTATTGAAGAAAAACTTCAAAATCCCAAATTACAAGGGAAGATTAGATTGATTGAAAATCAACTTTCTCTAGAAATCTGTAATGACCATCCTAATGCTTTCTGGAATAGAAAGAAGCATGTGGTCAGTCTTCCTTATGAAGAAGATTTTGATGAAAAAAGAATTCCGACAAAGGCAAGACCTTGTCAAATGAATTCAGAGTATTTAGAACTCTGTAAAAAGGAAATTGATTCTTTATTGCAAAAGGGTCTGATAAGCCCTTCTCAATCTCCTTGGTCTTGTACAGCCTTTTATGTTAATAAACATAGTGAACAGGAAAGAGGAGTTCCTAGATTAGTTATAAATTATAAACCCCTTAATAAGGTTTTAAAATGGATTAGGCATCCTATTCCGAATAAAAAAGATCTTTTAGAAAGACTTTATGATTCAATTTTATTTTCAAAATTTGACTTAAAGTCAGGTTATTGGCAAGTTCAAATTGAACAAAAGGATAGGTATAAAACAGCCTTTAATGTTCCAATAGGACATTACGAATGGAATGTAATGCCATTTGGTTTGAAAAATGCTCCTTCTGAATTTCAGAAAATTATGAATGATATTTTTACTCCTTATAGTGATTTTATATTAGTCTATATTGATGATATCATAGTTTTCTCAAAGGATATTGAATCCCATTTCAAACATTTGGATATCTTAAAGAAGATAGTCATACAGAGTGGTTTAGTTATATCAAAACCAAAGATATTTTTGTTTCAGACAAAAATTAGATTTTTTGGTCATTATATTGAAAAAAGTAATATTATCCCAATAAATAGAAGCATTGATTTTGCTGACAAATTTCCTGATGAAATAACTATTAAAACCTAGTTACAGAGGTTTTTAGGAATTTTGAATTATATCTCTTCTCAATATAAAGATATAGCTCAAGATACTGCTATACTTAAAAAGGATCCAAAGCCTTGGTCTGATCATCATACTCAGGCTGTTAGTAAATTAAAAGAAAAAGTGAAAACTTTGCCTTGTCTTATGTTGAGTAATCCCTCATGGGATAAATCTGTTGAAACAGATGCTTTTAATATAGATTATGGGGGAATTCTTAAACAGATCGATCCTCATAATAAACAAGAATATCTTGTTAGGCTTTATTCTGAAAAGTGGAATAATAATCAGAAAAACTACGCCACTATTGCTAAAGAAATATTTTCAACCATAAAATGTGTTTTAAATTTTCAAGATGGTTTATATAATCAAAAAACAGATTATGATTCTGCAAAGATTATGTTTATTAAAAACTTTAAATATGAAGTTTTTAGACATATATTTGTAAAATGGAAAGATGATATCAGTCTCCCAGATTCTTTAATGTTTGAAGATATTATTGCAGGAATGTACTTGCAAAGAAGAAATTCCTCCTCTGATGGAGGAAAAGGAAGTCAGGAAAGTGGATTAGATAAAGGAAAGCTTATAGCTTTACCATCACAAGGAAGTCAGGAAAGTGGATTAGATAATGGAAAGCTTATAGCTTTACCATCACAAGATAAAGGAAAGCTTATAGCTTTACCATCACCAGAATCTGAGACTTATAGCTCAGAAGAGTACCAAGAATTTCTTGAGTACAAAAGAAAAAAGGGAAAATTCCCATCTTTTACTAATTCGGTAAAAGAAGAAAAAATTGATTATGTTAAAAACAAAAATCAGGAAGTAATACTTCTGCTTGAAATAAGAGATGTACAATGGGCAAGGGAACTTTGGTCATCATGGTCTAAATATTTAGACAAAGATAAAGCATTATATGTTTCAGGACCTTATAAAATAAGATCCTTCTATGAAAGTATTCTTTCAGAAACAGAGTCTTGTGAAATAAATTATTTCTCAAAGACACAGAAGGAAGTTTATAACTTCAGAGAAATTTATATTAAGAAGATTATATCTTCTGAGGATTGGGGGATTTAAACCATCCGGTGAAAGGGAATTTTACTATCCCAACAACAAAAATCCTATAAAATATAATTATTGGGATTATGTTGAAGCATTTAATAAAGTGCTACTATGTGATAATGATCAACATAGAAAGAAATACTCGTGGTTGATAACCATTGACAGTGCATTTTACATACAAAACTGGCAAAGAATACCCAACTGGTTTATAACCTGGTGGATGAATTTTGGAACTACTAAGTTATACTTCCTAAAACTTTTCAACTTTATTTTAAGTTGGAAGAAGGTTACTCCTAAAAAGGATATTCCTCGAGAGTATTACTCTTTATATTTCTTCATGGAATTTTCCATATCCTGGATTTGGGAATGGATACCTATTATCGGTTATACCGAAAATGAGATACCATGTATCAAAAAATCTTCTTATACGAAGTTTTGGGAAAAAATGAATGAAGAGAACCCAAAAACCAAGCAATTATATTGTATTGACACTATAAATTTTATAGAAAAAAAAATTAGATTATATCAAGAGGACAGAAATATGAAGGTCCAATATGCAGTTCGACGATTGCCAGAATGATCAAGATACTGATCAAATTCTACAAGAAGTCTACATAGAAGACAAATTTGAAAAGAAGATGGAATCTTTCCACTATCAATTGCTTATGATGACAAGACTAAAGATGATAATGATAGAAGACATCTTACTAATACATAACGTGACTTCTTTCATTCCACAAGAAGCCAAAGTGGCTAAAAGCCAAAGAGGGAAAAGAACGGAGCAAGATTAAAGAAGAAACAGATAGTGACATGTTTGGAATTAAATTCCAAAGATAGTGACAGATTTTAGCTCCTGAGAATCAAATTCTCTCTATAAATAAGAAGAAGGCAGAAGCTGGATACCCATCCATTGTATACACACAGAAGCCAACTCTCCCATACACTCTCCCTTCAGTTTTTAAATTTTTAGTATTTGTAATTAAGTTTGAAGTTTGTGCTTGGAGTACAACTTGTAAGTACTCTCTTTTATTTTTAATTTTGTAATATATTTTTATATATCAATGAAAATTAGCCTCATGATAGGCTAAACGTTTGGTTTGTGTTAAGACAGGTCTAAATTATGTATTTACTATAACTCTGGCAATAATGTTTTGCTGTTCATCCGGTCACTATTCATGGTTACTATTCACGCGGAATTATGAATTAATCTAAGACTTTTACTATTTACTAAGAATGAGACCAGAGAAGGTTTTGTATTAATCAGGCATGTTGATATATTCCGATAGACATATGAAGGCACTGTTTGCCCCTCTAAAGACGAAAGAAATGGCGTCTCTGGGCTGTTTTTGTGCTGATAATTATGTCTTGAGAAATATCTTGATATTGACAGATTTTATACAAGTAATCAGTCCTGATGTCGTCTCTATCTTAGTCGGTAGTCTGAGTCTGGATTAATGAAGTGATTCTAAAGTTTGAATATTGTAGCCAATATGAATAAATCAAAGAAGCTTTGTGACCCGATCCCTACAGCCGAGTGGCTTTTATATGAAAATGATAAAAAGAAACACTCCTGGTTCATAAAAATCAGTGGTGAAGCTTATGAGCAAGAGATACCAAATTGGTTTCTTAATTGGTGGAAATATTTTGGAACCACCAGAGTAATACTCCCTCAGAATTTTTCAGAATTATATTCTGTTTGGATAGATGTTAATCCAAAGAAGGATATTCCTTCAGATCGATATGATTTATATTTCTTTATGGAATTTTCCATACCATGGATTTGGAAATGGGTACCTATTATCGGTTATACCGAAAGTGAGATACCATGTATCAAAAGATCTTCTTATACGAAGTTCTGGGATAAAATGAATAAGAGTAACCCAGACACTAGGCAATTATATTGCATTGATACTATTAATCTTATAGAAAAAAGAATAAAATTGTACCAAGAAAATAAAAGACTGGTGACAGAAAAAGAAGAGTCGCCTCTTGATCAAATCAAGAAGAAGTTTAGCATGAAAGATAGCAGCAGAGAAATGTTCATAGAAGCATATATAGAAGAAATGAAGAAGGATCTTCTACAGGGTTTTGATGGAGAAACTCAATCTGTGAAATCAGACACATCAATGGTATCGGCTAGCCATGAATATCAAGATGCTCAAGATCCAAATCTGGAAGAAGTCTCAATAGAAGACGTTTTTGAAATACTCAAAGGAACTATTAAACAGAAGAGTAAAGATAAGGAAGAATCTTCTACAGCAATAGTGGTAGCAGAAAAATCTACCCAATAATACTGATTAATGACAAGTGGGGCAAAAAGCAATCCAGACAAAAGAGCTAATAGCCAAAAGGAAAAAGTAACGATGGAGAATTAAAGAGATCTGTGATGGGGACAGATATCAGCTCCTAGGGAATCAAATTCCCTCTATAAATAAGAAGAAGGCAGAAGCTGGATACCCATCCATTGTATACACACCGAAGCCAACTCTCCCATACACTCTCCCTTCAGTTTTTAAATTTTTAGTATTTCTAATTAAGTTTGAAGTTTGTGCTTGGAGTACAACTTGTAAGTACTCTCTTTTATTTTTAATTTTGTAATATATTTTTATATATCAATGAAAATTAGCCTCATGATAGGCTAAAAAAAAGAGATCGATCTACCACCCTACTACTAGTGAATCGAGTCAAAGTAAAAAGCCTCAATGTTTTGATTTACAAGTAGATGATAATTTTTTATCAACTTTAGAGATGGTTATATCCCAGAAATGGTATGTTAAAATTACTTTGTTAATTGATAATTACTTTTCAAAAGATTTGACTGCTCTCATAGATAGTGGTGCAGATTTGAATGTTATACAGGAAGGATTAATTCCTACAAAGTATTTTTATAAAACTACTCATACTCTTTCTCATGTTGGAGGAGAAAAATTAAATATAAAATATAAGCTTCCTAAAGCTTTTATCTGTATTGATAAAAACTGTATTCAAACCAGTTTTTTACTAACAAAGGATATTTCTAATCAAGTAATACTTGGTACTCCTTTTATCTCGAAAATTTATCCTTTTACCCATGTGGATAATTCCTATTCGAACTTTTCAAGGTGGGAAAATTCATTTAAATTTTATTACAAAACCATTTCATAGAATGTTACATGAAATGTATGATCATCTGACTTTAAAGAAAAACCAGATGAATTTCTTAAAATAAGAAATAAACTCTTTGACTATTGAAGAAAAACTTCAAAATCCCAAATTACAAGGGAAGAATAGATTGATTGAAAATCAACTTTCTCTAGAAATTTTTAATGACCATCCTAATGCTTTCTGGAATAGAAAGAATGTCACGCCCCAAAACCAAAACAACGATTTTTTGACAATTTTCAAAAGACGCGACCGGCCGTGTATCGTAAGATGATCTTACGCCAACACGAAGCCTCATAAACAATAACATAAGCAGAACAATTGCGGAAACAAGGGACTTTAAAAAAGTGTCCAAAAGTACAGTATCAGAGCGACTAAAGACTGAAAATAAAAAAGGTCAGCAAAAATAACTACAAGTCTCGAAGCTCAAAGAAAACTAAGTAGCAGTCCGAGTAAGGAAATCCTAGAAAGAACAAATCCTACATAGCTAAACTCGAAACTCCAAGCAAAAGACTAACTTTGCTCGTCCTGCTGATCGTCTGAAAAAAAAAAAAGGTGTAAGGGTGAGTTCCCGACACTTCCACTCGGATCAAGTAGTGTCAGTCAAAGGTACATATATATACATTCAATAATATCACACGTATACAAAAGTTGCATGGCATAGCAAACGTAACATTTCGGCTCAATCAGACATGATCCTATGGCCACTAGTATAAGTCCGGTGACACAGAGGTCGGCTCACATAACATAAACATAATCCCCATCAAAGGGGTAACATAACATAAGGGAGTACTCCAGCCAGACAAATTCCCCGAAGGGTACATAACAATTCACAGGCATATCTGAGAGCTCAAACATAACATTTATCCATGCACTTTACAAAACATTTACATTCATTGCACACATCATAAAATACAATTTCGGGTACACACTTGATCCTTATAAAAGCCTATTTATATCAAGCCCCATAACTTGATATAATAGTAGTAGTTTGCAATCATAAAACAATAATACGTATAGTAGTAATACGAAAATAAAAGCTTCGGTGCCAAGAAATCCCCTTACCTCAGACGATCTAACTCAATTACTCAAGCTCACCAGTCAAGATAGACGGATCTACTCAATACCTAAAAGTAAACAATACACAATTACTAAATATACTGAACACCACTAAACCATAACTGCGGGGTAAAGTTCAAGGACAAGGTCACTAGTACTACACGGCTACAGTACAAGGCTAATAAACCAAACCAATTTTAATGTCCACCTGAGACAATTAACGTGGGTCAGCAATAAGTAATGATAATGGTTGAAATAAAAGTTGAGATAAAAATCAACAACTCACGTGATCAAGTTAGGATGGATTAATTGGAATCTGGAGGTGGAACGATTATAGTGATGTCACACAAGTGAGTAACAAAATAAAAAAAAAAATTGGAAAAAGGAGACATAAAGTGGCGTGGAATAGAGAGAAGGTGCCATCAAAACAACATCAATTACGATGACCCTGATCTGACATTGGAAGAGCAAACGGGACAAATACACTACACCACAAGCTTCAGAACATAGGAAGGCGCGCAACGATAAAGGAAGGGAAAAAGGTATCTTACCAAGAGAAATCTACAGGCTGCGCTCGGTGTCAAAAGAGGAATTAGGTTTCTTCAGGAATTAATTGATCTGGGAGAACACTAGTAGGTTAGGGAAAAGAAAAATCCAAATAAGGAAACCACACTTTCCCACTACTTTTAGAATTATACTTCAAATACTTTTAGGAAAAATACATAATATTAAATTATTAAATTAATTACAGTAATAATAAAAGTAAAATAATTTCCTGGGTATTACATCCTTCCCCCCTTAAAGGAAGTTTCGTCCCGAAACTTTCAACAATAAAAATTAAAACGCACCTTCGTCTTCGAAGAGATGGGGGTAAGACATCCTCATTTCCTCCTCCAACTCCCAAGTTGCTTCTTTAGGTGAGTGGTTTGACCACTGAACTTTCACAAATGGTATCGAACGCTTTCTTAACTCTTGCACCTTCCGATCAATTATACCAATTGGTGCCTCCTCGTAAGACAAATCCTCTCGAACTTCTAGAGGCTCGTAACTCAACACGTGAGTAGGATCAGGAACATACCTCCTCAAAAGAGAAACATGGAAAACGTTATGCACTCTAGATAGGTCTGGCGGCAGCGCCAACCTATAAGCAACTTCGCCAATTCTTTCAAGAATCTCAAAAGGTCCAATATAGCAAGGACTTAGCTTCCCACGCTTCCCAAAACGCATAACTCCTTTAGATGGAGAAATCTTCAAATGAACCGAATCACCGACATTAAACTCCAAATGTCTTCTTTTCAAATCTGCCCAACTCTTCTGTCTGTTCTGAGCTACTTCCATTTTTCTTTATCGCCGTATCTTTTCTTCAAAGAACTTTAGCCAACTCTGGACCTAATAATCTCTTTTCACCAATATCATCCCAATGAATCGGAGATCTACACTTTCTCCCATAAAGAGCTTCATATGGAGCCATGCCAATGCTACTTTGATAGCTATTGTTGTAAGCGAACTCTGCCAACTTCAAATGTTCACCCCAACTTCCTTTAAAGTCCATGACGCAAGCTCTCAACATATCTTCCAATATTTGAATCGTTCTCTCTGATTGCCCATCAGTCTGTGGGTGGAATGCGGTACTAAACTTCAATTGTGTGTTAAGAGCACTCTGTAGACTCTTCCAAAAATGAGAAGCAAACCTTGGGTCACGATCCGAAACTATACTCACTGGCACACCATGAAGGCAAACTATATTCTTCACATACTTCTTTGCCAACTTATCTAAGGAATCCGACTTCTTGATTGGCAGAAAATGCGCTGATTTAGTAAGTCGATCTACAATTACCCAAACTGGATCGTGCCTCTTCCTCGGTGTAGGTGGTAGACCGGTAACAAGGTCCATAGTGATATGCTCCCATTTCCACTGAGGAATTTCCAAATTCTGCAATGTACCTCCAATCCGCTGGTGCTCAATTTTCACTTGCTGACACGTAATGCATCTAGCCACGAAGTTTGCTACATCGCGTTTCATGCCCTTCCACCAAAAGTGCTTTAGCAAGTCTCTATACATCTTAGTACCACCCGGGTGTATAGAAAATCGAGATCTGTGAGCATCGGTTAGAATCTCTTCCTTCAATTCGACATTGGATGGAACACATACCCTATTTCCATACCTCAAGGAACCATCGTCGTGCATTCCAAATTTCGGGTACAAACCATTTGCCCCTTCAATAATCTTGACCAAATCTGCATCTCCCTTTTGTGCTTCCTTGATGCGGTCAATCAACAATGGCTGAGCTATTAAACTAGCAATCATGCTGTTGGAGTCACTACTCACCACTTCGATATCTAGGTCTTCTAACTCCCTCAAAATCTTCTTCTCTTGGGTCAACATGGCTGCCACCACCGGTGCTTTTCGGCTAAGTGCATCAGCAACTACATTAGCTTTTCCAGGATGGTAATTAATTCCCAAATCGTAGTCCTTGAGTAGCTCCAACCATCTTCTTTGCCTCATATTCAATTCTTTTTGCGTAAACAGATACTTGAGGCTCTTATGGTCTGTATAGACTTCACATCTCACCCCATACAAGTAATGACGCCATATCTTCAAGGCAAAAACTACTGCTGCCAGCTCTAGATCATGAGTAGGGTAGTTTCGTTCATAAGGCTTCAACTGCCGAGAAGCGTACGCTATAACTTTATTATTTTGCATCAAGACACACCCTAAGCCAACCTTCGAAGCATCACTGTAGATGACAAACCCATTAACATCATTGGGTAAACTCAAAATAGGTGCAGAGACCAATCGCTGCTTCAATTCTTCGAAACTCTTCGTGCATTCATCAGACCAGTCGAACTTCACTCCCTTTTGGGTCAAGCGAGTCAACGGTAGGGACAATACTGAGAAGCCTTGGACAAATTTTCTGTAGTAACCTGCAAATCCGAGAAAACTTCTAATTTCGCTCACATTAGTCGGGCGAGGCCAGTTTACTACAGTTTCGACCTTAGACGGATCCACAGAAATTCCCTCGCCAGATACTACATGTCCCAAAAATGCGACTCGATCCAACCAGAACTCACATTTACTGAATTTTGCAAACAACTGCTCATCTCTTAATCTTTCCATCACCAGTCTCAAATGCTCCGCATGCTCTTCTTTGCTCTTCGAGTAAATCAGAATATCATCAATGAAAACCACCACAAATTGATCTAGGTATTGCTTAAATACCCTATTCATCAAGTCCATAAAAGCTGCAGGTGCATTTGTGAGACCGAAAGACATAACAACAAATTCATAATGGCCATACCTAGTCCGGAAAGCTGATTTAGGCACATCTCCAGCCTTAATCTTAAATTGATGGTAACCAGACCTCAAATCGATCTTCGAGAAAACCTTAGCACCTCGCAACTGATCAAATAAATCATCTATCCTTGGCAGAGGATACCTATTTTTCACGGTGACCTTGTTCAACTCTCGATAGTCGATGCAAAGGCGCATACTCCCATCCTTCTTCTTCACAAACAAGACAGGTGCTCCCCAAGGAGATACGCTCGGTCGAATAAAACCTTTGTCAAGTAGATCCTGTATTTGAATTTTGAGCTCTCGCAACTCTGCTGGTGCCATCCTATACGGTGCCTTAGATATCGGTTCGGTACCCGGTGCAAGTTTAATTTCAAATTCGACATCCCTATCTGGGGGTACTCCAGGCAAATCTTCAGGAAACACATCGGGATATTCTTGAATGACGGAAATATCATCGAACTTGATACCTTCCTTTCGTGCTCCCATTGCGTATACTATGAAGCCGGTACAACCCTTTCTTAGGGCCTTCTGAGCTTTCAATGCTGAAAAAACTGGCACACTAAACTTTTTCTTAGAAACCGATCCTTGGAATTCAAACTCCGGTATCCCTGGAACTTGGAAAATAATCTTCTTCTCGAAACAGTCAATTTTAGCATGTTGGCAAGCCAACCAATTCATTCCCAGAATGACGTCGAGATCGAACATGTCAAGTACTACTAGGTCTGCACTAAGTTCATTCTCACCTATGCGAACTATGCACTCCTTACAAATATCATCACACACAACTAGCGATTTCAAAGGAGTAGATACATGCATAGGGTCTATAAGCTTAGAAAGCATAAAGTTCACCGACTTGACAAAATTTCTGGAAATAAACGAGTGAGAAGCTCCAGAGTCAAATAACACGAAGGCATCTACAGAATTAATAGGAAGGGTACCTGTGAAGACGTCCTCTCTAGCCTGAGTATCCTCACGGCTAATGGAAAACACTCTCCCAGTATTCCTTGCTTGGTTTGGAGCTCGTCCTGCAGACGTTTGTGCTAGTGCCTTTTCTTGTTTATTCTTTGGGCAGTCCTTAACCTGATGAGTCGTATCACCACAGCCAAAACAAGCCCTTGTCTTCCAGCGACATTCTCCGGGATGATTCCTCTGACAGTTATCACAAAATTTCCTCACGAAACGATCCCCATCTTTTCTTCCAACCTTCTTGTTACCCGAGCTGTTACTTCCGCGGAAGTCGTTAGGCCTCTTCAAATCCTTCCTCGATTGTGGGTTCTTTGGTAGTGCTGCCTCCACCACTAAAGCGCGGTTAAAAGCGTCAACAAATTTCTTATCCAAATGAGGAAGAACACTCATTCGGATGTCCTCCCTTAAGCACTTGAACAACAGGCTGACTTTGCTGGCTTCCGACTCAAAGTATGCTGGACAGAAGCGTCCCAAATCATGAAACTTATCTGCTAACTGCAATACTGTCATATCCCCCTGTCTCAAACTGAGGAATTCCATCTGCTTCGCCGTCTTGACTGACTCCGGGAAGTAGTGATCGAGAAATAGCTCCTTAAATCAACCCCATGTCATCGGCTCAGCATTGGTCCCTTGTGCAATCTTCGTCGTGTCCCACCAATACTTCGCATTACCAGTCATATGAGGGATAGCAACCCTCAGCCACGCTTCCTCCGGAAACTCCAATGACATAAACTTTTCCTCGATTCCCACGATCCACTTCTCAGCCTCCAAAGGATCCATAACTCCGGTGAACATTGGGTAGTTCACCCTCTGAAACCGCTCAAAATAAGAAACTTGGGAAGGTTGACGCTGCTGCTGCTGCAACAAGCTAGTCATAGTAGTCAAGGCTCTAGCAATCTCGCTTTCAGTTGACGGCGGACCTCGTGGCGGTTCCTCGTGATTAGCCCTTTCATCCACTGGTCCTCCCGAAGCGTCGTTAACAATCCTACGGCCTCGACCACGGCCTCTACCCCTGTTCGATGTTCCACCACGTTCCATAACTCACACTGTAGCAACGTAACGTTATCAGGGTAAACACAAAAGCAACAAAACTTTAAAGTCCTACAGAAAACCAAAATTGAACCCTCACGACAGCAAATAAGGTCTAAACGTGAAACACCTAACAATGTCTAGACTCCCAAAAGACTCAGACCTGGCTCTGATACCACTTTTGTCACGCCCCAAAACCAAAACAACGATTTTTTGACAATTTTCAAAAGACGCGACCGGCCGTGTATCGTAAGATGATCTTACGCCAACACGAAGCCTCATAAACAATAACATAAGCAGAACAATTGCGAAAACAAGGGACTTTAAAAAAGTGTCCAAAAGTACAGTATCAGAGCGACTAAAGACTGAAAATAAAAAAGGTCAGCAAACATAACTACAAGTCTCGAAGCTCAAAGAAAACTAAGTAGCCAGGTCCGAACAGAAGGGGAAATCCTAAAAAGAACAAATCCTACATAGCTAAACTCGAAACTCCAAGCAAAAGACTAACTTTGCTCGTCCTGCTGATCGTCTGAAAAAAAAAAAAAGGTGTCAGGGTGAGTTCCCGACACTTCCACTCGGATCAAGTAGTGTCAGTCAAAGGTACATATATATACATTCAATAATATCACACGTATACAAAAGTTGCATGGCATAGCAAACGTAACATTTCGGCTCAATCAGACATGATCCTATGGCCACTAGTATAAGTCCGGTGACATAGAGGTCGGCTCACATAACATAAACATAATCCCCATCAAAGAGGTAACATAACATAAGGGAGTACTCCAGCCAAACAAATTCCCCGAAGGGTACATAACAATTCACAGGCATATCTGAGAGCTCAAACATAACATTTATCCATGCACTTTACAAAACATTTACATTCATTGCACACATCATAAAATAAAATTTTGGGTACACACTTGATCCTTATAAAAGCCTATTTATATCAAGCCCCATAACTTGATATAATAGTAGTAGTTTGAAATCATAAAACAATAATACGTATAGTAGTAATACGAAAATAAAAGCTTCGGTGCCAAGAAATCCCCTTACCTCAGACGATCTAACTCAATTACTCAAGCTCACCAGTCAAGATAGACGGATCTACTCAATACCTAAAAGTAAACAATACACAATTACTAAATATACTGAACACCACTAAACCATAACTGCGGGGTAAAGTTCAAGGACAAGGTCACTAGTACTACACGGCTACAGTACAAGGCTAATAAACCAAACCAATTTTAATGTCCACCTGAGACAATTAACGTGGGTCAGCAATAAGTAATGATAATGGTTGAAATAAAAGTTGAGATAAAAATCAACAACTCACGTGATCAAGTTAGGATGGATTAATTGGAATCTGGAGGTGGAACGATTATGGTGATGTCACACAAGTGAGTAACAAAATAAAATAAAAAATTGGAAAAAGGAGACATAAAGTGGCGTGGAATAGAGAGAAGGTGCCATCAAAACAACATCAATTACGATGACCCTGATCTGACATTGGAAGAGCAAACGGGACAAATACACTACACCATAAGCTTCAGAACATAGGAAGGCGCGCAACGATAAAGGAAGGGAAAAAGGTATCTTACCAAGAGAAATCTACAGGTTGTGCTCGGTGTCAAAAGAGGAATTAGGTTTCTT
Organism: Plantago major; assembly: GCA_026545765.1. Classification (NCBI taxonomy): domain Eukaryota; kingdom Viridiplantae; phylum Streptophyta; class Magnoliopsida; order Lamiales; family Plantaginaceae; genus Plantago; species Plantago major. The sequence continues at coordinate 45,530,867 of CM048840.1, forward strand.
CAGCAATTAATTGATCTGGGAGAACACTAGTAGGTTAGGGAAAAGAAAAATCCAAATAAGGAAACCACACTTTCCCACTACTTTTAGAATTATACTTCAAATACTTTTAGGAAAATACATAATATTAAATTATTAAATTAATTACAGTAATAATAAAAGTAAAATAATTTCCTGGGTATTACAAAGAAGAATGTGGTCAGTCTTCCTTATGAAGAAGATTTTGATGAAAAAAAGAATTCCGACAAAGGCAAGACCTTGTCAAATGAATTCAGAGTATTTAGAACTCTGTAAAAAGGAAATTTATTCTTTATTGCAAAAGGTCCACAAGCCATTCTCAATCTCCTTGGTCTTGTACAGCCTTTTATGTTAATAAACATAGTGAACAGGAAAGAGGAGTTCCTAGATTAGTTATAAATTATAAACCCCTTAATAAGGTTTTAAAATGGATTAGGCATCCTATTCCGAATAAAAAAGATCTTTTAGAAAGACTTTATGATTCAATTTTATTTTCAAAATTTGACTTAAAGTCAGGTTATTGGCAAGTTCAAATTGAACAAAAGGATAGGTATAAAACAGCCTTTAATGTTCCAATAGGACATTACGAATGGAATGTAATGCCATTTGGTTTGAAAAATGCTCCTTCTGAATTTCAGAAAATTATGAATGATATTTTTACTCCTTATAGTGATTTTATATTAGTCTATATTGATGATATCCTAGTTTTCTCAAAGGATATTGAATCCCATTTCAAACATTTGGATATCTTAAAGAAGATAGTCATACAGAGTGGTTTAGTTATATCAAAACCAAAGATGTTTTTGTTTCAGACAAAAATTAGATTTTTTGGTCATTATATTGAAAAAAGTAATATTATCCCAATAAATAGAAGCATTGATTTTGTTGACAAATTTCCTGATGGAATAACTATTAAAACCTAGTTACAGAGGTTTTTAGGAATTTTGAATTATATCTCTTCTCATTATAAAGATATAGCTCAAGATACTGCTACCTTATATGATAGACTTAAAAAGGATCCAAAGCCTTGGTCTGATCATCATACTCAGGCTGTTAGTAAATTAAAAGAAAAAGTGAAAACTTTGCCTTGTCTTATGTTGAGTAATCCCTCATGGGATAAATCTGTTGAAACAGATGCTTTTAATATAGATTATGGGGGAATTCTTAAACAGATCGATCCTCATAATAAACAAGAATATCTTGTTAGGCTTTATTCTGAAAAGTGGAATAATAATCAGAAAAACTACGCCACTATTGCTAAAGAAATATTTTCAACCATAAAATGTGTTTTAAAATTTCAAGATGGTTTATATAATCAAAAAACAGATTATGATTCTGCAAAGATTATGTTTATTAAAAACTTTAAATATGAAGTTTTTAGACATATATTTGTAAAATGGAAAGATGATATCAGTCTCCCAGATTCTTTAATGTTTGAAGATATTATTGTAGGAATGTACTTGCAGAAGAAAGTCCTCCTCTGATAGAGGAAAAGGAAGTCAGGAAAGTGGATTAGATAAAGGAAAGCTTATAGCTTTACCATCACAAGGAAGTCAGGAAAGTGGATTAGATAAAGGAAAGCTTATAGCTTTACCATCACAAGATAAAGGAAAGCTTATAGCTTTACCACCACCAGAATCTGAGACTTATAGCTTAAGAGTACCAAGAATTTCGTACAAAAGAAAATGGAAAATTCCCATCTTTTACTAATTCAGTAAAAGAAGAAAAAATTGATTATGTTAAAAACAAAAATCAGGAAGTAATACTTCTGCTTGAAATAAGAGATGTACAATGGGCAAGGGAACTTTGGTCATCATGGTCTAAATATTTAGACAAAGATAAAGCATTATATGCTTCAGGACCTTATAAAATAAGATCCTTCTATGAAAGTATTCTTTCAGAAACAGAGTCTTGTGAAATAAATTATTTCTCAAAGACACAGAAGGAAGTTTATAACTTCAGAAAAATTTATATTAGGAAGATTATATCTTCTGAGGATTGGGGATTTGAACCATCCAGTGAAAGGGAATTTTACTATCCCAACAACAAAAATCCTATAAAATATAATTATTGGGATTATGTTGAAGCATTTAATAAAGTGCTACTATGTGATAATGATCAACCTAGAAAGAAATACTCGTGGTTGATAACCATTGACAGTGCTGTTTACATACAAAACTGGCAAAGAATACCTAACTGGTTTATAACCTGGTGGATGAATTTTGGAACTACGGAAGTTATACTTCCTAAAAACTTTTCAACTTTATTTTTAAGTTGGAAGAAGGTTACTCCTAAAAAGGGTATTCCTCGAGAGTATTACTCTTTATATTTCTTTATGGAATTTTCCATATCCTGGATTTGGGAATGGATACCTATTATCGGTTATACCGAAAATGAGATACCATGTATCAAAAAATCTTCTTATACGAAGTTTTGGGAAAAAATGAATGAAGAGAACCCAAATACCAAGCAATTATATTGTATTGACACTATAAATTTTATAGAAAAAAGAATTAGATTATATCAAGAGGACAGAAATATGAAGGTCCAATATGCGATTACGATTGCGGAATGATCAAGATACTGATCAAATTCTACAAGAAGTCTACATAGAAGACAAATTTGAAAAGAAGATGAAATCTTTCTACTATCAATTGATTATGATGACAAGACTAAAGATGATAATGATAGAAGACATCTTACTAATACATAACGTGACTTCTTTCATTCCACAAGAAGCCAAAGTGGCTAAAAGCCAAAGAAGGAAAAGAATGGAGCAAGATTAAAGAAGAAACAGATAGTGACATGTTTGGAATTAAATTCCAAAGATAGTGACAGATTTTAGCTCCTGAGAATCAAATTCTCTCTATAAATAAGAAGAAGGCAGAAGGAAGAAGGCAGAAGCTGGATACCCATCCATTGTATACACACCGAAGCCAACTCTCCCATACACTCTCCCTTCAGTTTTTAAATTTTTAGTATTTGTAATTAAGTTTGAAGTTTGTGCTTGGAGTACAACTTGTAAGTACTCTCTTTTATTTTCAATTTTGTAATATATTTTTATATATCAATGAAAATTAGCCTCATGATAGGCTAAACGTTTGGTTTGTGTTAAGACAGGTCTAAATTATGTATTTACTATAACTCTGGCAAAAATGTTTTGCTGTTCATCCGGTCACTATTCATGGTTACTATTCACGGCGGAATTAGGAATTAATCTAAGACTTTTATTATTTACTAAGAATGAGACCAAAGAAGGTTTTGTATTAATCAGGCATGTTGATATATTCCGATAGACATATGAAGGCACTGTTTGCCCCTCTAAAGCCGAAAGAAATGGCGTCTACGAAATTTTTTTGTGATAATTATGTCTTGAGAAATATCTTGATATTGACAGATTTTATACAAGTAATCAGTCCTGATGTCATCTCTATCTTAGTCGGTAGTCTGAGTCTAGATTAATGAAGTGATTCTAAAGTTTGAATATTGTAGCCAAGATGAATAAATCAAAGGAGCTTTGTGACCCCATCCCTACAGCCGAGTGGTATCAGAGCCAGTTTACAGTAAGGGCCTGATTTAAGATTGAGTCTTAACACGAAAAGTTAATAGACTATCGAGTTTCTAAACTTGAAAATTATAAAAAAGAGACTGATCAGTCTCTTTTTTTTAATTTTCAAGTTTAGAAACTCGATAGTCTATTAACTTATTTTCTTTTTTCAAAAACTGAATCTCTTTTTTGAGATTTTCAACTTCCATTTCTAAATCATGAGTAGAAGTTGGAGATTCAACTGTCCTTCTCTGTTTTAGAAGTTTATAAACTTCTGTCATTGAGTAAGGCTCATCATTTTTTAAATTCTCTGGAGAAACCATTGGTTCTGGCAGAGTTGAAGAAGTACTTGGAATATTATCCATCTGATCTATTATTTTAGATCGTAACTCATGATCTTTAATTGTCTTTAGAAACTCGATAATATTATTACCGTCTAAGACATTTAAATCAGTTCCTTGAAACTGAGATAGAATATTATAAAATTCTTTATTAAAGAATTTACTGTCGTCTGTGTTTTCTTGTTTCTTGATACAAGCCTGTCCAAGAATACAAGGTTCACACTCTGACTCTGAATCAGATATTACCGATTCTTGATCAAGAACTTTTAAGTTCTCTTCTTCAGTACTATTAGTACTATTAGAAGTATCTGAATCATCAGAAGAGTTATTACTCTTTTCTTCATCAGAATTTAAAAGAATCTTTGAAAGAGTTTCTTTCAAATCATTATCAGCTTTTAATCTGTTTAATTTTCTCTTGGTCCAACATTGTGTTGCAAAATGACCAAGTTTTCCACAAGCTCGGCAAACTATTAGTTTCTTTCGAATCCATTTTCTTTCTTCTCTATCTTCTTTTTGTTTACGGATTTCTAATTTCCTAGGAGAGTAATGTCTCTTCTTTTTTGGTTTATAAGTCGATTTTTCTTTCGACTTATGAGGTTTAGAAGTGGATGGAACATCCATCCCAAATTGATCACAGAACTGTCCCAACTGGGCTTTTTCTTTCAAGTTCTGTCTTTTAATTTGTTGATTTAATTTAATCTCATTACATAAGGCTAAACCTTCTTGAATACAAGTTCCAATTAACTTGCCATAAGTATAATTTTCATAAGGGATAGAAACTTTATCTTTTCTAAGATTTTTCCTAACCCTTTCTGCAAATAATGCAGGAAGTCCATCAATGAACTTTGATTTCCAATGAGAACTATTACATTCAGGTAATTCCATTACCCTATTTAAAAAGGTATCTTTATACCATCGAAAATCAGTTAAAGTTTTACATCTTAAGTTTTGTAAAACAGTTCTAATATTTTCGCTATTATCGGAATATCTTCCGGTGAAATGTTCAATAATAGTAACAACAAGAGTATAGACTGCATTTTCAATAGTACTACCATCCTCTTGTTTTACAATTATTAAATATGATTTTTCCTTCGTGAAAGATAATTATCCCACTTACCTTTTAATGTTCCTTAAAAAAACCAACAATCATTTTTTTTTTTTTTTTTTTTTCGTTGTTGTTTTTTTGTTTTAAAATAATATATATATATATGCATCATATTATATTATATATATTATCAAGCATCTAAATAATATCCATTCATCATAGATGTTTTTACCATTGTAATTTATATTTAGTATGTACTCTTTTCTTCATCTAAGGTATCTATAGAGAAGGTCTCCAATTAACCTTTAATTGTCCCGAAAAACCCAATACAATTTTTTTTTTTTTTTTTTTTATCGTTGCCCATTTGTTTTTTAAATAATAATATATATATATCTCATATATATTTATATATTATAATATCATTATCAAAGATCTAATTCTAAATTCCATTCATTTTTTTTTTTTTATATATATTATATATTATTTAGTATTCATGCTTCTTATCTATAAGAGTATATGGTCTATAATAGTACATACGTTGGTTGGTCTATCGCCCCATTTTCCCAACTTGTTAATTTCATCACTGATCACTTCTTTGTAATCAGGATTTTCTTTTACAACATCATGAAGAGTTGTAAGTTTCATATCTTTAAATTTTTCAGTTAAGAACTTTTCAATTTCTTTCATAGACTTTAATATAAAATCAAATTTCGTGAGGTGGTTGAATATTAGGACAGAAGTAATCCTTCCTTCTCCTTTTCTTTTACAGAAACATTTGAATTTAAAGAAGAATCATGGTTAATAGTTTTTAAAACTAAATCCACCCTTTCACTTAGAGAAGTTAGATGTTCTCCAAGAACATTTATAAACAGATTAGTATAATTACGTTGTTCAATCATCCATTTATTTGTTTACAAAGTTCTTGGTAGAGTTTCATCTTCCAAGAGTTTCAAAAAGCTAGAAACTATGATTTCCTTTTCAATTTGAAAAGGCATTGCGGAGGATAAACTTGTTGTAAATTCCTCCCCGAAAGTTTATAATTTCTTTCTAATCTTTGAAATATATTGTTCCACATATTTAGAGATAAACCATGGAACAAAAGGAATTGGAGTATTGTGTTTTTCACAATCTTTATAAAATTCATTTTGAATAGAAGTTTTCTCTGTTGAAGAGAAGTTTGTAAAAAACCAATTTTTAAAAGGTTCCCATCTGGTAAATTGAATTCGGTTCTAATCTTTTGCCTAGCCGAGAGCCGTGGCTAAAATCAATTTGATCGAATTCATTAATAACGAATTCCATTTCGATGCGATTATATCTGCTTGATTTATTATAATTAACTCCTTTGACAACATTATCAAAATCTTTATTTATTCAAGTTCATCAATATGATCTTCCGGAATTGTTTCAAAAGATTTTGTATTACGCTTTAGCGTAGGGCTCGACATCCTTGATGGAGTATCAACTACATAATCAATAGGTGATATAAAAGATCTTAAAGAAGAAGACTCAGTAAGTCTTGAAGAAGATCCTATAAAATCGTTATTATTTTCAAACTGCATTTTTACCAAACCTTCAGGAGTTTGGATAACATCTATTAAATTATTTTGAATAACAGGTTGTGAGGGTACAGCCTCTTTAATTGTCCAATTTTCAGGAAAATCTATTTCTTCCCATTTAATAGATCTACGAGTAGTAATTTTAGATTTGCTAAAATTAGTCTCAATTAAAATAGTTTCATTTAAAGGTTTATCAACCCTTCGGCAATGAGGATTTAGAGTAAACAAAGGTTTATAATAAATCCTATAACAGATACAGATTGTTTCTGTACCAGAAATATAATTATAACCATTAGATTCTTTAACAAGTACGACAGGAACCCCTTCCTCGTCAGGGGAAGTTCGAGCAAAAAAGAGATCTCAGAGACAGAAAAGAATTCCACAGAGAAAGAACTCCACCCAGGAGATACGCCGAGTATACGCGCCTCAACAGACCAAGATCCGACATCTTGGCCTCTATTGTTGAGAAGGACTTAGATATACAATGGCCTAAACCTGTCAAGAGCAGCAGGAAGAGTAAATTCTCTAAAGAGTACTGTAGGTTCCACAAGAAGAAAGGTCACCCGACTGAGGATTGCATCCAATTAAAGACAGAAATTGAAAGACTAGTGAGAAGTGGGAAGTTGAAAGAACCAACAGGCGAGGAAGAGCCCTCCAGGCATAGAAGGAATGAGCAAAGAAGAGAGGAGCGTGGTTCTGAACCTCCGACAGGATCTTTACCACCACCTCCAGCGGAAATGCCACCTCGGCAGGCCCAAAGATATCAAGGGTACCACGAAGAGACAGGAATGGAGAACCTCCCTTACAGTGGAGTCATCAACGCCATTGCAGGAGGACCAACAGGGGGAGATAGCAGAAATGCAAGGGAAAGGACCGCGCAACACTTGAGAAACAACGACAGGGCTTACGGCCCACCAGCCTTAAAAGGCACAAATGCAATCACCTTTGACGATAGCGAGATCCCCCCACCAACGTCTGGCGGAGGAGATCTCAAGGACCCGATGTCCCTTTGGTTGTTTCTCTAGTGATTGCCACTTACAAAGTCAACAAGGTACTAATCAACATAGGAAGCTCCTCCAATTTCCTATCCAAAAGGACTGTTGAGCAAATGCATCTGGGGCAAATACAATATGGACGAGTATACACCTCATTAGTAGGTTTTGGAGGGTCTGTAGTACGTCCCATTGGAAGTATACCACTGCAAGTCTCCATGGGCACTTTTCCGACAAGAGTGACCCAGACTATCCTCTTTGTGGTAGTAGATAGCACCTTCGACTATAACGCGATCTTGGGCCGCCCGGGACTTAACCAATTCAGAGCAATTGCTTCTCCCCTACACAACAGGGTGAAGTTTCCAACCCCGAACGGCGTAGGGGAAGAAATGGGCAACATTAGAGAAGCCTGGGAGTACTACATCATGTCAACCAGAGGGGCCACAGAACCTGTCCTTTCGGTCACTAAGGGCCCTCTTAGCCATTCTCCCATTACTATAATGCCACCAAAGGAAGAGATCGGTATTGGATCGTTCAGAGAAAAATTCCCCAAGACAGCTAGAATAGAATCCCATGAAGCCTTGAAAGAGGTCCAACTGGTCGAAGGAAATCCGGAAAGAACAACTCGGATTGGAACGGAGATGAGTACGAAAATACAGCTGAAGCTCATCACTTGCCTTCGTGACAATCGCGACATCTTTGCTTGGAGCACAGATGATCTCAAGGGGATAGACCCAAGGATTGCGGTTCACCGTCTGAACATGGATCCTACGGTCAAGCACATCCGGCAAAAGAGAAAAGACTTCGGACCGGTTGAGGATGCTATCATAGCAGGGGAGGTTGACAAGTTGATGAAAGCAGGTCATATCGAAGAAGTCAGATACTCCGATTGGGTCTGCAACGTGGTCCTCGTCGAAAAAGCTCCAGGAAAGTGGAGAATGTGCAATGACTTCACTAGACTCAACAAGTTTTGTCCAAAGGATCCCTATCCATTGCCACGCATAGACCAACTGGTTGATTCCACTGCAGGATGTGCACTTCTAAGCTTCATGGATGCATACCAAGGCTTCTACCAAATTAGGATGGCTCAAGAAGACATCAAGAAAACGGCATTCTTTGCGGCCAGAGGAGTCTATTGCTTCAAGTTCATGCCCTTTGGCCTCAAGAATGCAGGAGCTACTTACCAATGGCTGGTAAACAAGATGTTCAAGGAAGAATTGGGAAAAACCATGGAAGTCTATGTGGATGACATGCTTGTGAAAAACAAGACTGAAGAGGAGCACATCGAACACCTCAACAATTGCTTTTCTATTCTCCGAAAATATGGAATGAAGCTGAACCCTGAAAAGTGCACTTTCGGGGTAAAAGGAGGAAAATTCCTCGGCTACATGGTCACAGAAAGAGGTATCAGTGCTAACCCAGAGAAAATAAAGGCAATCATAGATCTGCCACAGCCCAAGACCGTTAATGAAGTTCAGAAGCTTCTAGGAAAGGTAATGGCGTTGAGCCGTTTTATCTCAAGGTCCGCCGAGAAAAACCTTCCCTTCTTTAAGATCTTACGAAAAGGAAATAAGTTCGAGTGGACAAAGGAGTGAAAGCCTCGAAAACTTGAAAAGTATCTCCTCTCGCCTTCTACATCTAAACCTATGGAGGATGAAACTCTTTACCTCTATTTGGCCACCACTGATGAAGCAATGAGTTCTGTACTAGTACGGCTACAAGACAACGAGCATTTACCAATCTACTACTTGAGCAAAGCTCTTATAGGCTCTGAGGCCAGATATGTCAAGGTTGAGAAGCTCGCCTTCGCACTGGTTTACACTGCACGACGACTAAAGCCTTACTTCAAGTCGCATCGGATTGTTGTCCTTACAAATGAGCCACTCAAACATGTCTTGGAAAAACCGGATCAGTCAGGACGCCTGTCCAAATGGGCTATTGAGCTAAGTGAATATGATATTAGGTATCAAGCCCCATCTGCCAAGAAAGCGCAAGTTCTGGCCGACTTCCTGGTAGACTATCCAGAGACAGCAGAAGAAGAGAACAAAAATTCCCAGGAAAAAGCTAGTCATGTGGTGATTGCCCAGATCAAGGAATCAAGTGGAGAGGAAGAAGCGGAAGAGACACAAAGAGGTAGCGTCCAGCCTACGACTGAATACTACCAACCTATGGATGATTCACTAAGAGTGAGGCACATGTTTCTCTTGGATGAAGAACTCGATACCTCGACAACTGCATCTTCCGACAAGAAGCAGGAGGTTGAGAAAGCCCTCACTCCCACTTTAGGAGGAAAGGAAGTAAACAAAGAATGGTGGACATTACAAGTGGATGGATCATCAACTGGACGATTGGGAGGAATAGGAATTTTCCTTGAAAGTCCTGAAGGAGCCAAGTTAGAGTACGCCATCACCCTCAATTTTAAGGTGACAAACAACGAGGCCGAGTATGAAGCGCTTATCACCGGCCTAAGAATGGCGAAAGCCCTTCAAGTAAAAAGGATCAAAGCCTACACAGACTCCCAGCTCGTACAATCCCAGTTCTCCGGGTCTTTCACCACCAAAGGACTTAACATGATCAAATACTTGGAACTCCTCAAGAAAGAGGTTGAGCAATTTGAAGAATTTACTCTTGACCAATTTCACAGAGAATGGAATGAAAAGGCCGATGCCCTCTCCAAGTACGCCTCGGCCTTAGGAGCTTTGGCCACAAGAAGTGTCATCCTAATGACCCGCGCGGAATCCTCCCTGGCAAGCCCCAACGGAAAGATATTCCTTGTGAGCACAGAAAGGAATTGGATGACTGATATATTCCGTTACCTCAAGGACGGTACTTTACCTATGAATCCTAGAGAGGCCAGGAAGATTCAATGTCGAGCTAACAGATACTTTATTATGGGAGAAGATCTCTACAAGAGATCTTACAGCGGAACTCATCTGAGGTGCTTAGATCCTCAAGAGGCGAAAACGGCGATGGAAGAAATCCACGTCGGAAGTTGTGGAAGTCATTCTGGAGGAAGAACTTTGGCGCAAAAAATCATAAGGCAAGGATACTATTGGCCAACTATCGACATGGATGCTGCCAACATCGCCCGCGCCTGTGAAGACTGCCAATACTATGCCAACATACCACACCGCCCGACCAACCATATGATTCCGTCAATCATAGCATGCCCATTTGATCAATGGGGCATAGACATAGTTGGTCCCTTTCCGCGAGGAACACATCAAAAGAAGTTCTTGATAGTGGCAGTGGAGTACTTCACTAAGTGGGTCGAAGCTGAAGCAGTGTTAACCATCACCGAAAGAAGAGTTCGGACATTCATCTGGAAGAACATCATCTGCCGGTTTGGACTCCCACGAGTACTAGTTTCAGACAATGGAGCACAATTTTCTGGGTCAAGACTGAAGGCGTGGCTTCAGTCCTTCAAAATAGAACAACGCTTTACTTCCGTTGGCCACCCCCAAGCCAATGGCCAGGTGGAAGCCACCAACAAGACCATAGTCAAAATTCTGGAGAAAAGATTAAGAACTTCCCAAGACAGTTGGGCGGATGATCTTGGCGCGGTCCTTTGGGTGCACCGAACGACAGCCCGAACAGCCACACAAGAAACACCTTTCTCCTTGGTCTATGGATCCGAGGCGGTCATCCCTTCGGAGACGGTGATGGCAACCCAGAGAATCCAGCAATACAACCTAGTTGATAATAAGCTCGCAAGGATCTATGACCTTGAGCTCCTTGAAGACAAGCACGATAAGGCATTGGCCAACATTCTTCGGTACCAAGCCATGACCGCTCGAGCCTACAATAAACGTGTCCTTCCCAAGGACATACAAGTTGGAGACTTAGTCCTCAGAAGAGCCGATATACTAAGTCATGTGGGGAAACTTAAGCCCAAGTGGGAAGGACCGTACAAGGTTACTGGGGCAAGAGTTAATGGAAGCTTTGAACTAGAAGATGAACAAGGGCGGACCTTGAAGAGAACTTGGAATGCCAAGAATCTCCAAAAGTTTTACACTTAGAGAAGTATGGCAACGACTGTCACCTTCCTCTATTTTGTAGACCTGTTTTTTGTGTTTGTTCTTTTGAAAAAGGCCCCGAAGCCCTCAAGTTGTAATCCGATTTCCGTCAAATCAATACAACTGTGATTTCATAAACATTGTGGATAATCATGTCCTCCGAATCTCATGATTCGAACGGGCCATGAAGATATTTAACTACTCGATCCGAACTTAGATCATACATTGATCTGGATCGGACCAACACTATCAAACAGTGTCCGACCTTCACAAAGGCAAATACACTTTTATTAAAACAGGGGTACAGATTTACAAAGTCAGGGTCCGAAGAGCCCTAATCAAGCTTACAAAAACAAGCTCCTACTCTATCTCTTTTCTACTTCTACAGCGAAGCTTCCTAATTAACCCCGGTCTACCGAACCAAACCCCATCCGAACACTGTTAGCTACATCTGTGGGCGCTCCGAAGGAAGAAGGAATTCCACCATCCAAACCTTGATTGGTTGCTGACAAAGGCTTCGAAGCCCCCATCGGACGATCTAAAGACCAACAGCAGCCAGGCGAGGTAACCAAGACCATTCAATGCTTCCAGAAAGGATACTTCATCACTCCTGAACGAAAGAAAGCTCCGAAGCAAGCAAGAAGCACACTGACAATCCGGATCGCAGCATACAAAATACTATAAATACACCCCAGATTCAGAGTATTTGGAAAGCGACCAACCCGGATAGCCGGATCAACCCAAGTCACTCCGGAGGTTCCCGTTGGTCTGAGTCCCAACAAGACCAGCATTGTCAGGGACTCCGTTCCAGAATTGTAAGTCGCTCCCTCTAGCCTTCAATTCTGGAACGTAGCCACAAACAAAACCGAGCTGCTCGGACGAAAGACCTTAGGTGCAAGACAAACGAGTCACCAGCAAGGTTACTTCCGAAAGTCCCCAATGATCCGACTCCAAACAAGCTCAACACTGTTGGGGACTCCTTTCCAAAATTGCAAGTAGCTCCCTCGAGCCCTCAATCTTGGAGACAAAGTCACCAACAGAACCAAACTGCTCGGATACGTATCTTCAAGGACGGGCTGGAAGACCTACTAAAAAGGATACATCCGGAGCTCCCTCAATCCGAGAAATGAACAACTGGACACAACAGGATTGGTAGAAAGCCTTCCAACATCTCGGGCGGCTTTTTACGACCAAACCACAAAATATTGGAAGGGATTCTATCAAACCAATTCTGGCAACTTGTCGCCCCCCGGGCGCATACCCAGAAGCGGATTGCCTCGGATGCATGCAGGTTCAAAAAACAACTACTTGAAGATCCCCGAACCATCCAGATAATCTACCTCTCCGGGACTAAAAGTCGCGAATATAGACTACAGCCCTGGAGAAAGAAGATTAGCCTGATGATCAGAGGAATAGATTGGCAAAAATTTCAGGCCTCACTCGGTACGGACCGTATCCTCGAAGATCCGAGGCTGGCTTTCCGAGCAATCTAATTTCCAAGACTCTCGCCGAGAACCAACCCGGGTAGACTTCTGAAGCATCGGAGAAACCCTTGGGATGAGATCACGGGCAAGAGTGATGGTATAAACATGCTCCCCAGCCGTTCGGACTTAAGCTCCGGACCTTTGATTACTATAAAAGGGCGAGATGTCCTAATGGAAAGCCGTACAAGGCAGGAGTATATATAGAAAGAGAAGACCAATTAGCAGCGGACACGTGTCCCATATTTACCGGAAATGGGCTTGGGCATGGGCCTGGCTCTTCGGCTTCCATTGGCCCAACCCAACAATCCATCTTTACGGTCGAGCATATCGACTAAGCTACTCATTCGGATGTGTCAAGCTCGGGGCTGACATAACAGCATCCGAAGCAACGATGATTCGTATAGAGTCACCCTGTACTTAATGTTGATCATCTTCTCATTATCTCACAAGTCTGCATGACTCGGGATAACACACCAAGTCAACGTCCGAATTGCCACTACTGATCACGATACAAGGAGATTCTCTTTCTCGCAAATCTGAACACTCTAAGAGGTGGCTCTGAACCGTTTGTGATCCGGTTTATTTCTATTAAAGATTCCGATTCGGATGGGAACAAGGGTTGATCGTCCCCCAAGACACGCAAAGGAAAATTTGCACCAGGCAAATTAATGTCCTGGCGGTATGAATCACAAGGGTCCGAACCCATTATCCGAATCTGCGAGAGTTGCTGAGTTACTATGCAAATACGAAATTAAAACGCGCAAGGATGAACACAGCAACATCATCATTCTTGTGACAAAAATAGTTCCGAGCCACCAAGGGGCCCGAACCAACAAACGATCGTCAAAACCAAGTATATATTTATCCATCAAAAGATGATGAGCAAAAGAAAAAACAACATTGTTTTTAGGCCCGGAGGCACCCTACTACAAAAAACCCGGGGCATACCCCGTCTTCACTGCCTACGTCGCTCGGATGAACTAGGTTGAGACCGAGAGGGGCCCCCCGTATCCTTCTCCGGAGGCGCTTGACCTTGCTGTTGGGCTGCTTGGGCTAACCTCCGTTCCCTCCGAGCCTCAACCTCTTCCAGGAAGGCAGGACACTCCTCCATCAAGTCAAGGTTGCGGTCAAAGCCTTGGACAGGCCCGGGCAGAGTCAGCCAGTCTCGGTTGTGCTCCAAGTGATCCTCCAAAGGAACGAAGACACTGGACATAAGCACCCGAGGGACGAAGGATGGGAGATACGGACCGCCCTGGTTGTACTTCTTGCCCTCCGACTCATCGCAGACCAGCTCCACAAATTCACATTTAAGCAGGTCTTCGTCCAAGACACCCTCCGGAGCAAAGTCTGAGCCATCTCCATTTTTAAAGGCGGACACCCCCTCAGCCTCCAAGTCGCAGTCATTCGGAATCCAACCCTTCCTCCGGCACTGCTCCACAGCTGTATCAAACCCATCTTGACGGGCCTCGTCATATTTCGACTCGAGCAAAAACTTGTAGGAGTCCGAATCGAGGAAATCTTGGACAGCCCTTGTCCGGACTCCCCGAAGCTCCTTCAGCATCTTATCCTTGAAAGTCCTAGAGACGGCCACGAAATCGTCCAAACTATCTTGGTGCACTTTCAGGTCAGCCTCCAAAGATCGAATGGCACTTTTCATCTTGGCCGTCTCCGACTCGGCCTCTTGTTTCGCAGCTATGGCCTTCTTCAGGCGCTCAGTCTTTGTTCAACCGGGGCCTTCAATCGCCTCGGCAGCTCACTGCCAAATCTTCTTCCAGGGTAGCCCTCGGAGCAGCTACCAAGGAGCATGCTTCAATAGCAGCAGCAAGCTAAAAACAAAACGAGACATCAGAAGTGTTAGATACCACCGAACCACAAGAAGATGTAAAACCAACGAAAAACTTAAACTCACCTTGCGCTGAGCGGCAGTTAACTCCGAAATCCGCTCCAGCTCCGAAGCAGCAACCAACCGAGCAACTTCAGCATCCGAATCCAGCTCGGGCGCCTCGCTCACCTTTCCCTTGCCTTTCTTGGCGGGAGGATTCGGACCTTCGGAGGAGCGCTTTTTTGGAGCAGCAGCGCTCGATCCGCTTACGGGAGGATCTCGAGACACGGATCTCGGAGGCTTCTTCGAGCCCTTAGTTCCGACTACCTTACCCTTGTCTGGAGTAGGGATAGTTTGGGTCTCTTCGCCCGCAGCAGCCCTCCGAGACTCCTCCACTCGGAACACAGCAGCATTCCTTGGCTCGTTCATCGGAAGTACGGTGGAAGTCTTGATAATCTGGGTCCGAGAACCCTCTGCCAACTCCTTCCGCTGCGCAGCGTTTTGCTGACGCTTCAACTCCCGCATGGTCGACATCGTATACTCGAACCAGAAAGCTGCACATCCGACTCACAATAAGTTACAACATACAAAAGAATCTACAAATAGTAATCATATAGTCGACAAACAGACAACCGACTCGGACAACCAACCAGAGGTAGAGAGAAACCACTTACTCAAATCCTCCATGTTGTCACAAAAACTTGGCTCGGACAAGCCGGCCAAGAAAGGCAGAGGCTGACATATCAAACCGCGGAAGAAGTACTTCTCCGGCTCTTGACTCCGATGGAACGCTTGCATCCACAAGGGGATGTTCCGTGCCGGTGGCTTCCAATCTGGCAGTTTGCCTCGGAAGATCTTCTTCTCGAAATGCCACGCGGGCCTCTCCGCTTCGGATTGCCCGGGCTTCAGAGCCGGACGGACAAAAATGTACCTCTTGAACCATTGGATTCCCAACGAGGACAAGGGATCAACAAAAAATGTGTACGCCTGGCGGCATACGAACGTATAGAACCATGTGTTCCTATTACTCACACTAATGTTGAATAATTTACGGAAATTATCGAAGGTGAGCGGGATGCCTTTATATTTACATAGCACTCCGAAGCACATCAAATTTCGAGGGAGTTAGGGATGATCTGGTGCGGACTCAAACCCATGCTGTTCAAAATCTCCAGAAACTCGGACGATACTGGTAGCCGCCACCCGCAATGAAGACTTATCTCATAGACCGACATGTAGCCCGGAGGTGGATTATAAAAAGCATGAGATTCGTCCGGGATGAGAATCTCCACACAATCCGAGATCTCATATCTTCTCCGGAGCTCATCCACTTCATCGGCTCGGATGGTTGAGGCACAAGTAGGCAGAGTACCATCTTCATTCATTTCGCCTTCCAGATCGGGGTGAGTGACCTGGTCTCTAGACCGAGGGAACTTCACTTGGAAAACGTCCTCACCCTTCCTTAGCCTCTCCGGACGCTCTTCCTCAGCCACCTGCCGACTCGGCCCTGCTTGCCCAGAAGTTTCCACACGGAGCACATTAGCGGATGGCTCTGCACCTCCATCCTCCTCGGAACCAGAATCTTCGCCCCGCACACCTTCTTCTGCCTCATCTTCCTCGGATGAGGACGCTAACTCTACAACAGTCCGAAGAGGCACAGCGACGTGCACACGGTCTTCTTCACCTTCTTCAAATGCACCTAAGCCGCCTCCGAAGTATCATGCACTTCCTCGATAGTTGGCGCCTGCGGATCCGGAACGAATGGGACTCGATTAGGATTACTCCTAAAATTATAACCAAGGTTGCGAATTAAAGATCGGATCTCTACCGGAAGTTCGGATTCTTGGCCAGCCCGACCCGGGCGACGAGTTCCTACAACTCGCGAACTTGTTTCTTGAGCCGCTACAATAACCTGCACATGGGACACTCGCAGGTAATCCTGACGCCTCGGAGGACCTGGATCCGGAACAACTAACCGAAGTAAGGAACTTACCTCGGGCTCTTCCAGGCTCGGATGGGACACTTGTTTCACCTCCAGCACTTCGTCATCATCCACAATCTCAATCTCCTCGGAGCTATCGGTTAAGGATATCGCCTCGGAGTCATATCCCTCAGCCTCGGATCGATTTTGGCTATCACTCTCGGACATCCTAGGGAAAGGAGAAAGCAATATCGTAAGCTTTAAGATGGCAGTCCGAGAGGTCGTTTATGTATATTAAAATGGCCAGTTCAAAGCCAAAACTAGCGGCTTTACTCGGCGCAGTTAGTTCGGAGTTAGTACTACGCTTATTCGGTGTTAGTCAACATCAAGTACGTATTGGTTATCAACTACACTACACATCATAAGCATACATCCGAGTAACTTGAAGATGAAAGACAACGGAGATAATTTAATCATAAGACGAGACAAGTAAACTTACTTGGACTCGGATGATTAGATAGAAGTGACTTGACTACTTGCAGATCACGCTTGAACCACTCGTTGCTCGCTTCGGATTGCTGGTAGTTGCTTCGGATGTACTCGGAATGCAAAAATTCTCTCTCTAAACGATGAGAAATGAACCGGCCAACCCCTCTATTTATAGAGGGCCATATTGGGAACTCCAACCGTCGCGATTTTTCGGATTTAATCTCCACCGTCGATCAAAAACCATCCAACGGTATAGTACAATTATACCAAGTGAAATGACGAATGGGTACAACAAATTTACCTCTTGGATAGATGAATACAACAACTCTCCCTCTCTCGGGCGACAGACAACATGAGAGCTCCGGAGTATCATCTTCTCGGACGCCTAGCGGCTTACCAGTCCAATATAACTTGTCCACACAAGGAACCTCGTATACTCGAGCGATTATCCTTCGGACCTTCCCACGACCACAGAGGTTGGTTCGGATGGAACACGTACCTATGGTCCGCCACCGTAGCTCATCAAAGGTACACTACCAATGTTCGGAGCCTAAGACTTAGTCTCCGTTACAAATACCCTTTTTTCTTTTTTCTTCACTTCGTTGCCCTTCGGACCTAGTCCCTCGGACGGCGACGATGTTTTAGAAAAAGAAAAAGGGGGGGGGGGAGAGAGACTAAGTTAATGGCCACATGAAATACGGAGTACACCTCTTTTTCAATGAGATCGAAACGGATTGGACTGAAGAACGGATTCTTTACCTCAAAATAGCTTCCCAAACCAATAGTTCCACAACTATCTTCTACTAAGATACTTGGAAACTAGGGGGACATATGTTGATACGGAAATATGTCCAATCCGACATAAAGGACCTAGGAACGAATCCTAAGGCGTCCTATGTCATCCAAAGGATCCGAGGCACTTTAGTCTGAGCCAATGGTCCGATCCGGGCAGACCATCCATGGTCCGACCCACCCTAAAAGAAAGGGACAAAGGATTTGGACCTGCAAGGCCCGACTCGGAACCAAAGGTCCGACCCACCTTGGTCCGGACCTCCCTGGGAAGGAGCGTAGTGCTAAGTCAGTACCCTCTCCGACCCAAGGACTCCGATACGGATGTCAACTCGGATCCAGCATGACCATCTCATAAAGCTACCAAGCAAGTGGGCACCAAAGAGTGAGATGTCCGAACCCAGGAGCTCCGAATCGGAAGAGTTGGACAGGTAGGAGAACTTCCTCAGCTGACAACCAGGTACTGTCCGGATCAGGCATCCGGACCGACCTCTCCGAACCTGGGACCTCGGCAGACTCTGTGACATCCTCAAGAACTCTTCCAATAATGACCAAACTACCCCTGAAGCCCAAGATGGCATGGGCTAAAGCTTCATTATTGGGCTATGGGCCTCATCTTAGCATTGGTGGCTCAATCCTAGCCGTACACATGGCGCAATCCTAGCAAGCCCTTCCATTTTGATGATAGCCTATAAATAAGGCACACATCCCAACAAGTAAGAAACTTAACTTCACTTCGGGCAAGTCATCTCGCTAGTCACATCACGACCCCAATCCCAAATATCGTACAGAGTTGATCCTCAGTCACTCTCGAGTAAAATCTCATCCCGGTTTGACACTTAGCAAACCGGGCACTAACCCCCCCCCCCCCTCAAGTGTGCAGGTCCTTATCGGAGTAGTTGGTCGCTGGTTCTTACGCCTCAGTCCTCACCTAGCAAGGAGCCTCTTACCTTGGCACCCATTGGAAGAGTTAAATAAATCTAAGTAGTTGGGGAGTTAAACCCTCAACATCCTGCATTATTTGCAGAAAGGGTTAGGAAAAATCTTAGAAAAGATAAAGTTTCTATCCCTTATGAAAATTATACTTATGGCAAGTTAATTGGAACTTGTATTCAAGAAGGTTTAGCCTTATGTAATGAGATTAAATTAAATCAACAAATTAAAAGACAGAACTTGAAAGAAAAAGCCCAGTTGGGACAGTTCTGTGATCAATTTGGGATGGATGTTCCATCCACTTCTAAACCTCATAAGTCGAAAGAAAAATCGACTTATAAACCAAAACAGAAGAGACATTACTCTCCTAGGAAATTAGAAATCCGTAAACAAAGAAGAGAAGATAGAGAAGAAAGAAAACGGATTCGAAAGAAACTAATAGTTTGCCGAGCTTGTGGAAAACTTGGTCATTTTGCAACACAATGTTGGACCAAGAGAAAATTAAACAGATTAAAAGCTGATAATGATTTGAAAGAAACTCTTTCAAAGATTCTTTTAAATTCTGATGAAGAAAAGGGTAATAACTCTTCTGATGATTCAGATACTTCTAATAGTACTAATAGTACTGAAGAAGAGAACTTAAAAGTTCTTGATCAAGAATCGGTAATATCTGATTCAGAGTCAGAGTGTGAACCTTGTATTCTTGGACAGGCTTGTATCAAGAAACAAGAAAACACAGACGACAGTAAATTCTTTAATAAAGAATTTTATAATATTCTATCTCAGCTCAAGGCTGATTTAAATGTCTTAGACGGTAATAATATTATCGAGTTTCTAAAGACAATTAAAGATCATGAGTTACGATCTAAAATAATAGATCAGATGGATAATATTCCAAGTACTTCTTCAACTCTGCCAGAACCAATGGTTTCTCCAGAGAATTTAAAAAATGATGAGCCTTACTCAATGACAGAAGTTTATAAACTTCTAAACCAGAGAAGGACAGTTGAATCTCCAACTTCTACTCATGATTTAGAAATGGAAGTTGAAAATCTCAAAAAAGAGATTCAGTTTTTGAAACAAGAAAATAAGTTAATAGACTATCGAGTTTCTAAACTTGAAAATTATAAAAAAGAGACTGATCAGTCTACCCAGTCTACTACTAGTGAATCGAGTCAAAGTAAAAAGGCTCAATGTTTTGATTCACAAGTAGATGATAATTTTTTATCAACTTTAGAGATGGTTATATCCCAGAAATGGTATGTTAAAATTACTTTGTTAATTGATAATTACTTTTCAAAAGATTTGACTGCTCTTATAGATAGTGGTGCAGATTTGAATGTTATACAGGAAGGATTAATTCCTACAAAGTATTTTTATAAAACTACTCATACTCTTTCTCATGCTGGAGGAGAAAAATTAAATATAAAATATAAGCTTCCTAAAGCTTTTATCTGTATTGATAAAAACTGTATTCAAACCAGTTTTTTACTAACAAAGGATATTTCTAATCAAGTAATACTTGGTACTCCTTTTATCTCGAAAATTTATCCTTTTACCCATGTGGATAATTCCGGTATTACTGGAACTTTTCAAGGTGGGAAAATTCATTTAAATTTTATTACAAAACCATTTCATAGAATGTTACATGAAATGTATGATCATCTGACTTTAAAGAAAAACCAGATGAATTTCTTAAAACAAGAAATAAACTCTTTGACTATTGAAGAAAAACTTCAAAATCCCAAATTACAAGGGAAGATTAGATTGATTGAAAATCAACTTTCTCTAGAAATCTGTAATGACCATCCTAATGCTTTCTGGAATAGAAAGAAGCATGTGGTCAGTCTTCCTTATGAAGAAGATTTTGATGAAAAGAGAATTCCGACAAAGGCAAGACCTTGTCAAATGAATTCAGAGTATTTAGAACTCTGTAAAAAAGAAATTGATTCTTTATTACAAAAGGGTCTGATAAGCCCTTCTCAATCTCCTTGGTCTTGTACAGCCTTTTATGTTAATAAACATAGTGAGCAGGAAAGAGGAGTTCCTAGATTAGTTATAAATTATAAACCCCTTAATAAGGTTTTAAAATGGATTAGGCATCCTATTCCGAATAAAAAAGATCTTTTAGAAAGACTTTATGATTCAATTTTATTTTCAAAATTTGACTTAAAGTCAGGTTATTGGCAAGTTCAGATTGAACAAAAGGATAGGTATAAGACAGCCTTTAATGTTCCAATAGGACATTACGAATGGAATGTAATGCCATTTGGTTTGAAAAATGCTCCTTCTGAATTTCAGAAAATTATGAATGATATTTTTACTCCTTATAGTGATTTTATATTAGTTTATATTGATGATATCCTAGTTTTCTCAAAGGATATTGAATCCCATTTTAAACATTTGGATATCTTAAAGAAAATAGTCATACAGAGTGGTTTAGTTATATCAAAACCAAAGATGTTTTTGTTTCAGACAAAAATTAGATTTTTGGGTTATTATATTGAAAAAAGTAATATTATCCCAATAAATAGAAGCATTGATTTTGCTGAAAAATTTCCTGATGAAATAACTAATAAAACCCAGTTACAGATGTTTTTAGGAAGTTTGAATTATATCTCTTCTTATTATAAAGACATAGCTCAAGAATCTTTATCTTATATGATAGACTTAAAAAGGATCCAAAGCCTTGGTCTGATCATCATACTCAGGCTGTTAGGAAATTAAAAGAAAAGGTGAAAACTTTGCCTTGTCTTATGTTGAGTAATCCCTTATGGGATAAATCTGTTGAAACAGATGCTTTTAATATAGATTATGGGAGAATTCTTAAACAGATCGATCCTCATAATAAACAAGAATATCTTGTTAGGCTTTATTCTGAAAAGTGGAATAATAATCAGAAAAACTACGCCACTATTGCTAAAGAAATATTTTCAACCATAAAATGTGTTTTAAAATTTCAAGATGGTTTATATAATCAAAAAACAGATTATGATTCTGCAAAGATTATGTTTATTAAAAACTTTAAATATGAAGTTTTTAGACATATATTTGTAAAATGGAAAGATGATATCAGTCTCCCAGATTCTTTAATGTTTGAAGATATTATTGCAGGAATGTACTTGCAAAGAAGAAATTCCTCCTCTGATAGAGAAAAAGGAAGTCAGGAAAGTGGATTAGATAAAGGAAAGCTTATAGCTTTACCATCACAAGGAAGTCAGGAAAGTAGATTAGATAAAGCAAAGCTTATAACTTTACCATCACAAGATAAAGGAAAGCTTATAGCTTTACCATCACCAGAATATGAGATTTATAGCTCAGAAGAGTATCAAGAATTTCTTGAGTACAAAAGAAAAAAGGGAAAATTCCCATATTTTACTAACTCGGTAAAAGAAGAAAAAATTGATTATGTTAAAAACAAAAATCAGGAAGTAATACTTCTGCTTGAAATAAGAGATGTACAATGGGCAAGGGAACTTTGCTCATCATGGTCTAAATATTTAGACAAAGATAAAGCATTATATGCTTCAGGACCTTATAAAATAAGATCCTTCTATGAAAGTATTCTTTCAGAAACAGAGTCTTGTGAAATAAATTATTTCTCAAAGACACAGAAGGAAGTTTATAACTTCAGAAAAATTTATATTAAGAAGATTATATCTTCTGAGGATTGGGGATTTGAACCATCCAGTGAAAGGGAATTTTACTATCCCAACAACAAAAATCCTATAAAATATAATTATTGGGATTATGTTGAAGCATTTAATAAAGTGCTACTATGTGATAATGATCAATATAGAAAGAAATACTCGTGGTTGATAACCATTGACAGTGCAGTTTACATACAAAACTGGCAAAGAATACCCAACTGGTTTATAACCTGGTGGATGAATTTTGGAACTACGGAAGTTATACTTCCTAAAAACTTTTCAACTTTATTTTTAAGTTGGAAGAAGGTTACTCGTAAAAAGGATATTCCTCGAGAGTATTACTCTTTATATTTCTTTATGGAATTTTCCATATCCTGGATTTGGGAATGGATACCTATTATCGGTTATACCGAAAATGAGATACCATGTATCAAAAAATCTTCTTATATGAAGTTTTGGGAAAAAATGAATGAAGAGAACCCAAAAATCAAGCAATTATATTGTATTGACACTATAAATTTTATAGAAAAAAGAATTAGATTATATCAAGAGGACAGAAATATGAAGGTCCAATATGCAGTTCGACGATTGCCAGAATGATCAAGATACTGATCAAATTCTACAAGAAGTCTACATAGAAGACAAATTTGAAAAGAAGATGGAATCTTTCCACTATCAATTGATTATGATGACAAGACTAAAGATGATACTGATAGAAGACATCTTACTAATACATAACGTGACTTCTTTCATTCCACAAGAAGCCAAAGTGGCTAAAAGCCAAAGAAGGAAAAGAACGGAGCAAGATTAAAGACAAAACAGATAGTGACATGTTTGGAATTAAATTCCAAAGATAGTGACAGATTTTAGCTCCTGAGAATCAAATTCTCTCTATAAATAAGAAGAAGGCAGAAGGAAGAAGCGTGTCGGATACCCATCCATTGTATACACACCGAAGCCAACTCTCCCATACACTCTCCCTTCAGTTTTTAAATTTTTAGTATTTGTAATTAAGTTTGAAGTTTGTGCTTGGAGTACAACTTGTAAGTACTCTCTTTTGTTTTTAATTTTGTAATATATTTTTATATATCAATGAAAATTAGCCTCATGATAGGCTAAACGTTTGGTTTGTGTTAAGACAGGTCTAAATTATGTATTTACTATAACTCTGGCAAAAATGTTTTCTTTGTTCATCCGTCACTATTCATGGTTACTATTCACGGGAATTATGAATTAATCTAAGACTTTTACTATTTACTAAGAATGAGACCGAGAAGGTTTTGTATTAATCGGGCATGTTGATATATTCCGATAGACATATGAAACCTTTGTTGCCCCTCTAAAGCCGAAAGAAATGGCGTCTACGAAACATTTTGTCTTGATAATTATGTCTTGAGAAATATCTTGATATTGATGATTTTATACAATTAATCATCTGATGTCGTCTCTATCTTAGTCGGTGCGAGTCTGGATTAATGAAGTGATTCTAAAGTTTGAATATTGTGTGATATGAATAAATCAAAGAAGCTTTGTGACCCGATCCCTACGGTAAAGTGGTATCGAGCAGGTTCTGATGAGGGCATGATTTAAGATTGAGTCTTAACACGAACTATTTTATGATCATGATAAACATGATAAGAAGAAAGATCTTTAAAAGCGTAGAAGTGAGGAATTTGATATTCCCGAATTTAGATTTATTAAATAAATGGACGATTCCAAGAATCGAACTGGGTTATTTACCAGTTAGGTACTTTTGAAAAATTGGGTTTAAAACAGGTAGTTAAAACTACTGAAGAATCTGTCTCACTTGTTAATGATGAATTAGTAATCAAATTACTAAGTGAGAAAGATATTGCAGTTTATAAAAACCTTTACAAATTTTTACATATTGGTTTAGTGCAAATTGCTTTTAAACCTTTAACCTTAGAAGGACTACCTGAGAGCTTTATAGCTGCTCTTGAGATGGTAGAAACTTAGACCTGGAAAAAATCCTTAATCGGAATTATACAGTCTAGTTTAGCCCATGGTCCAGTTTATTTTGATGTTTATCCGAATTTACAATTGTCTTTATCGGATATTAATATTTTAGATTCTTTAACATTAAATGTTAAAACTAATGGTTATAATTATATTTCGCATGTAAACAATCAGATTCATTATAGGATTTATTATAAACCTTTGTTTACTCTAAATCCTCATTGCCGAAGGGTTGATAAACCTTTAAATGAAACTATTTTAATTGAGACTAATTTTAGCAAATCTAAAATTACTACTCGTAGATCTATTAAATGGGAAGAAATAGATTTTCCTGAAAATTGGACAATTAAACAGGTTGTACCCTCACAACCTGTTATTCAAAATAATTCAATAGATGCTATCCAAACTCCTGAAGGTTTGGTAAAAATGCAGTTTGAAAATAATAACGATTTTATAGGATCTTCTTCAAGACTTACTAAGTCTTCTTCTTTAAGATCTTTTATATCACCTATTGATTATGTAGTTGATACTCCATCAAGGATGTCGACCTCTGCTAAAAGCAGAATACAAAAATCTTTTGAAACAATTCCAGAAGATCATATTGATGAACTTCGAATAAATAAAGATTTTGATAATGTTGTCAAAGGAGTTAATTATAATAAAACTGAAGCAGATATAACTGCATCAGAAATGGAATTTCGTTATTAATGAATTCCAGTCAAATTGATTTTAGCCCTGGCTCTCCGGCTAGGCAAAAGATTAGAACTGAATTCAATTTACCCAGATGGGAACCTTTTAAAAATTGGTTTTTTACAAACTTCTCTTCAACAGAGAAAACTTCTATTCAAAATGAATTTTATAAAGATTGTGAAAAACACAATACTCCAATTCCTTTTGTTCCATGGTTTGTCTCTAAATATGTGGAACAATATATTTCAGTATTAGAAAGAAATTATAAACTTTCGACAGGGAGGAATTTACAACAAGTTTATCCTCCGCAACAGTCTTTTCAAATTGAAAAAGGAAATCATAGTTTCCTAGCTTTTGCGAAACTACTGGAAGATGAAACTCTACCAGTAACCTGTAAACAAATTAACAGGATGATTGAACAACAGAATTATACTAATCTGTTTATAAATGTTCTTGGAGAACATCTAACTTCTCTAAGTGAAAGGGTGGATTTAGTTTTAAAAACTATTAACCATGATTCTTCTTTAAATTCAAATGTTTACGTAAAGAAAAGGAGAAGGAAAGGATTACTTTGTCTAATATTCAACCACCTCCGAAATTTGATTTTAAATTAAAGTCTATGAAAGAACTTGAAAAGTTCTTAAGCGAAAAATTTAAAGATATGAAACTTACAACTCTTCATGATGTTGTAAAAGAAAATCCTGATTACAAAGAAGTGATCAGTGATGAAATTAACAAGTTGGGAAAATGGGCTGATAGATCAACCCAACGTATGTACTATTATAGGAGACCTTCTCCTATAGATACCTTGCATGAAGAGCAAGAGTACATACTAAATAACAGTTACAATGGTAAAAACATCTATGAATGGAATTTAGATGCTTATGCTGATAGGCAGATTTATAATATGATTCATAGAATGCTTATGTATTCCACTATTTGTAAAACAAATGGCAACACTGATAAAAATGTTGCAAAAATGATTGTCATTTGGTTTTTTAGACAATTAAAAGGTTGGTGGGATAATTATCTTTCACCAGAAGGGAAAAATCATATTTTTAATACTGTAAAACAAGAGGATGGTAGTACTATTGAAAATGCAGTCTATACTCTTGTTGTTACTATTATTGAACATTTCACCGGAAGATATTCCGATAATAGCGAAAATATTAGAACTGTTTTACAAAACTTAAGATGTAAAACTTTAACTGATTTTCGATGGTATAAAGATACCTTTTTAAATAGGGTAATGGAATTACCTGAATGTAATAGTTCTCATTGGAAATCAAAGTTCATTGATGGACTTCCTGCATTATTTGCAGAAAGGGTTAGGAAAAATCTTAGAAAAGATAAAGTTTCTATCCCTTATGAAAATTATACTTATGGCAAGTTAATTGGAACTTGTATTCAAGAAGGTTTAGCCTTATGTAATGAGATTAAATTAAATCAACAAATTAAAAGACAGAACTTGAAAGAAAAAGCCCAGTTGGGACAGTTCTGTGATCAATTTGGGATGGATGTTCCATCCACTTCTAAACCTCATAAGTCGAAAGAAAAATCGACTTATAAACCAAAAAAGAAGAGACATTACTCTCCTAGGAAATTAGAAATCCGTAAACAAAGAAGAGAAGATAGAGAAGAAAGAAAACGGATTCGAAAGAAACTAATAGTTTGTCGAGCTTGTGGAAAACTTGGTCATTTTGCAACACAATGTTGGACCAAGAGAAAATTAAACAGATTAAAAGCTGATAATGATTTGAAAGAAACTCTTTCAAAGATTCTTTTAAATTCTGATGAAGAAAAGTGTTGATACGGAAATATGTCCAATCCGTCATAAAGGACCTAGGAACGAATCCTAAGTCATCCAATGGATCCGAGACACTTTGGTCCGAGCCAACGGCCCAATCCGGGCAGACCATTCATGGTCCGACCCACATTGAAAGAAAGGAACGAAGGATTTGGGACGTACAAGGCCCGACCCGGAACCGTGGGTAAGACCCACCTTGGTCCGAGCCTCTCTGGGAAAGGAGCATAGTGCTAAGTCATACCCTCTCCGACCCAAGGCCTCTGGTCCGGATGACAACTCGGATCCAGCATGACAATCTCAAGTAACCAAGCAGACAGGCACCAAAGAGTAGGGGGTCCGAACCCTGAGTTCCGAGTCGGAAGAGTCGGGCAGGCTTAGATGGGCTTCCTCATCCGACAACCCATTACAGTCCGGACCAAGCGTCCGGACCAACCTTTCTTCCATTTGGGCCACAGGCCTATCAAGACATTGGGCCATGGGCCTAGAGCATTGTTGGCACAATCTGGGACGGACCCTTGGCGCGATCTTGTGAGCCCTCACTTTCTCAAGGGAAACCTATAAATATGGACATATCCTCACAATGCAAAGTAAGTGAAGTCTTCTTCCTAGACTCTTACCTTCTCAACTATTACACAGAGTCGATCTTCAGTCCCTCTTGAGTAAAGTCTCAAATCCGGTTTGACACTTAGCAAACCGGATCCTAACCCCCCCCCCCCTCCAAGTCACTTGTGCAGGTCCTTACGCATCTTACCGATCTGACGGTTCTTACGGGCTCTTACTCTTTGGTTCTTACAAGCAAGGTGGTTCTTACTCAAAGGTGGTCTAGGTACTTAGAGTGAAGGAAAGCAAGGAAAGTTCATTAAGTGTTTGGGGACTTTTCCCCTCAACATTTTGGCGCCGTCTGTGGGAATCTTTACAAAAAGTTCCGTTCTCTTCAGTAATGGCAAGAACAAGAAGGTCCGTAAGAACCAACAATACTGCGGTTGGGATGCCCTCACCAAGGCAAAGAGGCAGACCTCCCACTCGGAGGGGAAGAGTGGCAAGAGCCACTTCAAGAAACACAGGGGATTATCCAAGTGATGGTCGCACTGCTAGTCTTTCTTCAGAAGAGGAAAGAGCCGTTGATCCTTCAATGAGAACTCTAGCATCCGGAGTTGAAGGACAAGTTCCTCCGTCAGGAACACATGGTCCTCCTCCCGAAAGAAACTTCACTCTTCCAAACAGGCATGTCACTTGCCCAAGTGAGTTAGGGATGAGCGAGAACCAGTTTGGTAAAAAATGGTAAAGGCTCTTGAGAAATACTACGGTGATACTTGTCCCGAGGCTCATCTGTCTAAGTATGAGAGCCGGCTGGAGTCCAATGGTCTGAATTATAACATGAAGGCTCTTACCTTCTCAACCACTCTTACCCGATAACTCCATCAAGTCTTAGATGGACATCATCACGCTCTTCCTAAAAAGGTTTGAGAAGGCAAAAGAAGGTGAGGTTAGTGGAGCACTTAGCAAAAATCATCTAAAGAAGGCAAGATAGGACCACACCCTAGGGACAATCCTCGGACCACGTCTAAGCACCATATCCTAGACTCCCTAAGGCCGGATGAGTTCCTCACCATCTCCTCGGAGCCGGTCCTCTCCGTCGCCTCGGAGTTGGTCCTCACCATCTCCTCGAGGTCGGTCCTCACCGTTGTCTCGGAGTTGGTCCTCACCCTCTCCTCAGAGTTGGTCCTCACCATCGCTTCGGACCCGGTCCTCACCGTCGCCTCGGAGCAAGTCCTCACCGCTGTCTCGGAGTTGGTCCTCACCAT
Source organism: Plantago major (assembly GCA_026545765.1). Lineage (NCBI taxonomy): Eukaryota > Viridiplantae > Streptophyta > Magnoliopsida > Lamiales > Plantaginaceae > Plantago > Plantago major. The sequence continues at coordinate 45,559,746 of CM048840.1, forward strand.
CTCCTAAGAGTTGGTCCTCTCCGTCGCCTCGGAGTTGGTCCTCACCATCTCCTCGAGGTCGGTCCTCACCGTTGTCTCGGAGTTGGTCCTCACCCTCTCCTCAGAGTTGGTCCTCACCATCGCTTCGGACCCGGTCCTCACCGTCGCCTCGGAGCAGGTCCTCACCGCTGTCTCGGAGTTGGTCCTCACCATCTCCTCGAGGTCGGTCCTCACCGTTGTCTCGGAGTTGGTCCTCACCCTCTCCTCAGAGTTGGTCCTCACCATCGCTTCGGACCCGGTCCTCACCGTCGCCTCGGAGCAGGTCCTCACCGCTGTCTCGGAGTTGGTCCTCACCATCTCCTCAGAGTTGGTCCTCTCCGTCGCCTCGGAGTTGGTCCTCACCATCTCCTCGAGGTCGGTCCTCACCGTTGTCTCGGAGTTGGTCCTCACCCTCTCCTCAGAGTTGGTCCTCACCATCGCTTCGGACCCGGTCCTCACAGTCGCCTCGGAGCAGGTCCTCACCGCTGTCTCGGAGTTGGTCCTCACCATCTCCTCAGAGTTGGTCCTCACCGTCGCTTCGGACCCGGTCCTCACCGTCGCCTCGAAGCAGGTCCTCACCGCCGTCTCGGAGTTGGTCCTCACCATCTCCTCGGAGTCGGTCCTTACCATCTCCTCGAGGTCGGTCCTCACCGCTGTCTCGGAGTTGGTCCACACCATCTCCTCAGAGTTGGTCCTCACCACCGTCTCAGAGTTGGTCCTCACCATCTCCTCGGAGTCGGTCCTTACCATATCCTCGAGGTCGGTCCTCACCGTTGTCTCGGAGTTGGTCCTCACCCTCTCCTCAGAGTTGGTCCTCACCATCGCTTCGGACACGGTCCTCACCGTCGCCTCGGAGCCGGTCCTCACCACTGTCTCGGAGTTGGTCCTCACCATCTCCTCAGAGTTGGTCCTCTCCGTCGCCTCGGAGTTGGTCCTCACCATCTCCTCGAGGTCGGTCCTCACCGTTGTCTCGGAGTTGGTCCTCACCCTCTCCTCAGAGTTGGTCCTCACCATCGCTTCGGACCCGGTCCTCACCGTCGCCTCGGAGCAGGTCCTCACCGCTGTCTCGGAGTTGGTCCTCACCATCTCCTCGAGGTCGGTCCTCACCGTTGTCTCGGAGTTGGTCCTCACCCTCTCCTCAGAGTTGGTCCTCACCATCGCTTCGGACCCGGTCCTCACCGTCGCCTCGGAGCAGGTCCTCACCGCGGTCTCGGAGTTGGTCCTCACCATCTCCTCAGAGTTGGTCCTCTCCGTCGCCTCGGAGTTGGTCCTCACCATCTCCTCGAGGTCGGTCCTCACCGTTGTCTCGGAGTTGGTCCTCACCCTCTCCTCAGAGTTGGTCCTCACCATCGCTTCGGACCCGGTCCTCACCGTCGCCTCGGAGCAGGTCCTCACCGCTGTCTCGGAGTTGGTCCTCACCATCTCCTCAGAGTTGGTCCTCTCCGTCGCCTCGGAGTTGGTCCTCACCATCTCCTCGAGGTCGGTCCTCACCGTTGTCTCGGAGTTGGTCCTCACCCTCTCCTCAGAGTTGGTCCTCACCATCGCTTCGGACCCGGTCCTCACCGTCGCCTCGGAGCAGGTCCTCACCGCTGTCTCGGAGTTGGTCCTCACCATCTCCTCAGAGTTGGTCCTCACCGTCGCTTCGGACCCGGTCCTCACCGTCGCCTCGAAGCAGGTCCTCACCGCCGTCTCGGAGTTGGTCCTCACCATCTCCTCGGAGTCGGTCCTTACCATCTCCTCGAGGTCGGTCCTCACCGCTGTCTCGGAGTTGGTCCACACCATCTCCTCAGAGTTGGTCCTCACCGCCGTCTCGGAGTTGGTCCTCACCATCTCCTCGGAGTCGGTCCTTACCATCTCCTCGAGGTCGGTCCTCACCGTTGTCTCGGAGTTGGTCCTCACCCTCTCCTCAGAGTTGGTCCTCACCATCGCTTCGGACCCGGTCCTCACCGTCGCCTCGGAGCCGGTCCTCACCACTGTCTCGGAGTTGGTCCTCACCATCTCCTCAGAGTTGGTCCTCACCGTCGCCTCGGAGGAGGTCCTCACCGCCGTCTCGGAGTTGGTCCTCACCATCTCCTCGGAGGTGGTCCTTACCATCTCCTCGAGGTCGGTCCTCAACGCTGTCTCGGAGTTGGTCCTCATCATCTCCTCAGAGTTGGTCCTCACCGCCGTCTCGGAGTTGGTCCTCACCATCTCCTCGGAGTCGGTCCTTACCATCTCCTCGAGGTCGGTCCTCACCGCTGTCTCGGAGTTGGTCCTCACCATCTCCTCAGAGTTGGTCCTCACCATCACTTCGGACCCGGTCCTCACCGTCGCCTCGAAGCAGGTCCTCACCGCCGTCTCGGAGTTGGTCCTCACCATCTCCTAGGAGTCGGTCCTTACCATCTCCTCGAGGTCGGTCCTCACCACTGTCTCAGAGTTGGTCCTCACCATCTCCTCAAAGTTGGTCCTCACCGTCGCTTCGGACCCGGTCCTCACCGTCGCCTCGGAGCAGGTCCTCACCGCCGTCTCGGAGTTGGTCCTCACCATCTCCTCGGAGTTGGTTCTCACCATCTCCTCGAAGTCGGTCCTCAACGTCGCTTCGGACTTGGTTCTCACCATCTCCTCGAAATCGGTCCTCACCGTCGCTTCGGACTTGGTTCTCAACATCTCCTCGAAGTCGGTCCTCACCGTCGCTTTGGACTTGGTTCTCAACATCTCCTCGAAGTCGGTCCTCACCCTCTCCTAAGAGTTGGTCCTCACCATCGCTTCGGACACGGTCCTCACCGTCGCCTCGGAGCCGGTCCTCACCACTGTCTCGGAGTTGGTCCTCACCATCTCCTCAGAGTTGGTCCTCTCCGTCGCCTCGGAGTTGGTCCTCACCATCTCCTCGAGGTCGGTCCTCACCGTTGTCTCGGAGTTGGTCCTCACCCTCTCCTCAGAGTTGGTCCTCACCATCGCTTCGGACCCGGTCCTCACCGTCGCCTCGGAGCAGGTCCTCACCGCTGTCTCGGAGTTGGTCCTCACCATCTCCTCGAGGTCGGTCCTCACCGTTGTCTCGGAGTTGGTCCTCACCGTCTCCTCAGAGTTGGTCCTCACCATCGCTTCGGACCCGGTCCTCACCGTCGCCTCGGAGCAGGTCCTCACCGCTGTCTCGGAGTTGGTCCTCACCATCTCCTCAGAGTTGGTCCTCTCCGTCGCCTCGGAGTTGGTCCTCACCATCTCCTCGAGGTCGGTCCTCACCGTTGTCTCGGAGTTGGTCCTCACCCTCTCCTCAGAGTTGGTCCTCACCATCGCTTCGGACCCGGTCGTCACCGTCGCCTGGGCGGAGTCCTCACCGTCTCGAGTTGGTCCTCACCATCTCCTCGAGTTGGTCCTCACGTCGCCGGACCCGGTCCTCACCGTCGCCTCGAAGCAGGTCCTCACCGCCGTCTCGGAGTTGGTCCTTACCATCTCCTCGGAGTCGGTCCTTACCAACTCCTCGAGGTCGGTCCTCACCGCTGTCTCGGAGTTGGTCCACACCATCTCCTCAGAGTTGGTCCTCACCGCCGTCTCGGAGTTGGTCCTCACCATCTCCTCGGAGTCGGTCCTTACCATCTCCTCGAGGTCGGTCCTCACCGTTGTCTCGGAGTTGGTCCTCACCCTCTCCTCAGAGTTGGTCCTCACCATCGCTTCGGACCCGGTCCTCACCGTCGCCTCGGAGCCGGTCCTCACCACTGTCTCGGAGTTGGTCCTCACCATCTCCTCAGAGTTGGTCCTCACCGTCGCCTCGGAGCAGGTCCTCACCGTCGCCTCGAAGCAGGTCCTCACCGCCGTCTCGGAGTTGGTCCTCACCATCTCCTCGGAGTCGGTCCTTACCATCTCCTCGAGGTCGGTCCTCACCGCTGTCTCGGAGTTGGTCCACACCATCTCCTCAGAGTTGGTCCTCACCGCCGTCTCGGAGTTGGTCCTCACCATCTCCTCAGAGTCGGTCCTTACCATCTCCTCGAGGTCGGTCCTCACCGTTGTCTCGGAGTTGGTCCTCACCCTCTCCTCAGAGTTGGTCCTCACCATCGCTTCGGACCCGGTCCTCACCGTCGCCTCGGAGCAGGTCCTCACCGTTGTCTCGGAGTTGGTCCTCACCATCTCCTCAGAGTTGGTCCTCACCGTCGCCTCGGAGCAGGTCCTCACCGCCGTCTCGGAGTTGGTCCTCACCATCTCCTCGGAGTTGGTCCTTACCATCTCCTCGAGGTCGGTCCTCAACGCTGTCTCGGAGTTGGTCCTCATCATCTCCTCAGAGTTGGTCCTCACCGCCGTCTCGGAGTTGGTCCTCACCATCTCCTCGGAGTCGGTCCTTACCATCTCCTCGAGGTCGGTCCTCACCGCTGTCTCGGAGTTGGTCCTCACCATCTCCTCAGAGTTGGTCCTCACCATCGCTTCGGACCCGGTCCTCACCGTCGCCTCAAGCGAGTCCTCACCGCCGTCTCGGAGTTGGTCCTCATCATCTCCTAGGAGTCGGTCCTTTCCATCTCCTCGAGGTCGGTCCTCACCACTGTCTCGGAGTTGGTCCTCACCATCTCCTCAAAGTTGGTCCTCACCGTCGCTTCGGACCCGGTCCTCACCGTCGCCTCGGAGCAGGTCCTCACCGCTGTCTCGGAGTTGGTCCTCACCATCTCCTCAGAGTTGGTCCTCTCCGTCGCCTCGGAGTTGGTCCTCACCATCTCCTCGAGGTCGGTCCTCACCGTTGTCTCGGAGTTGGTCCTCACCCTCTCCTCAGAGTTGGTCCTCACCATCGCTTCGGACCCGGTCGTCACCGTCGCCTGGGAGCAGGTCCTCACCGCTGTCTCGGAGTTGGTCCTCACCATCTCCTCAGAGTTGGTCCTCACCGTCGCTTCGGACCCGGTCCTCACCGTCGCCTCGAAGCAGGTCCTCACCGCCGTCTCGGAGTTGGTCCTTACCATCTCCTCGGAGTCGGTCCTTACCAACTCCTCGTGGTCGGTCCTCACCGCTGTCTCGGAGTTGGTCCACACCATCTCCTCAGAGTTGGTCCTCACCGCCGTCTCGGAGTTGGTCCTCACCATCTCCTCGGAGTCGGTCCTTACCATCTCCTCGAGGTCGGTCCTCACCGTTGTCTCGGAGTTGGTCCTCACCCTCTCCTCAGAGTTGGTCCTCACCATCGCTTCGGACCCGGTCCTCACCGTCGCCTCGGAGCCGGTCCTCACCACTGTCTCGGAGTTGGTCCTCACCATCTCCTCAGAGTTGGTCCTCACCGTCGCCTCGGAGCAGGTCCTCACCGTCGCCTCGAAGCAGGTCCTCACCGCCGTCTCGGAGTTGGTCCTCACCATCTCCTCGGAGTCGGTCCTTACCATCTCCTCGAGGTCGGTCCTCACCGCTGTCTCGGAGTTGGTCCACACCATCTCCTCAGAGTTGGTCCTCACCGCCCACTCCGAGAAGGTCCTCACCATCTCCTAGGAGTCGGTCCTTACCATCTCCTCGAGGTCGGTCCTCACCGTTGTCTCGGAGTTGGTCCTCACCCTCTCCTCAGAGTTGGTCCTCACCATCGCTTCGGACCCGGTCCTCACCGTCGCCTCGGAGCCGGTCCTCACCACTGTCTCGGAGTTGGTCCTCACCATCTCCTCAGAGTTGGTCCTCACCGTCGCCTCGGAGCAGGTCCTCACCGCCGTCTCGGAGTTGGTCCTCACCATCTCCTCGGAGTTGGTCCTTACCATCTCCTCGAGGTCGGTCCTCAACGCTGTCTCGGAGTTGGTCCTCATCATCTCCTCAGAGTTGGTCCTCACCGCCGTCTCGGAGTTGGTCCTCACCATCTCCTCGGAGTCGGTCCTTACCATCTCCTCGAGGTCGGTCCTCACCGCTGTCTCGGAGTTGGTCCTCACCATCTCCTCAGAGTTGGTCCTCACCATCGCTTCGGACCCGGTCCTCACCGTCGCCTCGAAGCAGGTCCTCACCGCCGTCTCGGAGTTGGTCCTCATCATCTCCTAGGAGTCGGTCCTTTCCATCTCCTCGAGGTCGGTCCTCACCACTGTCTCGGAGTTGGTCCTCACCATCTCCTCAAAGTTGGTCCTCACCGTCGCTTCGGACCCGGTCCTCACCGTCGCCTCGGGCAGTCCTCACCGTCTCGGAGTTGGTCCTCACCATCTCCTCGGAGTTGGTTCTCACCATCTCCTCGAAGTCGGTCCTCACCGTCGCTTCGGACTTGGTTCTCACCATCTCCTCGAAATCGGTCCTCACCGTCGCTTCGGACTTGGTTCTCAACATCTCCTCGAAGTCGGTCCTCACCGTCGCTTCGGACTTGGTTCTCAACATCTCCTCGAAGTCGGTCCTCACCCTCTCCTCAGAGTTGGTCCTCACCATCGCTTCGGACACGGTCCTCACCGTCGCCTCGGAGCCGGTCCTCACCACTGTCTCGGAGTTGGTCCTCACCATCTCCTCAGAGTTGGTCCTCTCCGTCGCCTCGGAGTTGGTCCTCACCATCTCCTCGAGGTCGGTCCTCACCGTTGTCTCGGAGTTGGTCCTCACCCTCTCCTCAGAGTTGGTCCTCACCATCGCTTCGGACCCGGTCCTCACCGTCGCCTCGGAGCAGGTCCTCACCGCTGTCTCGGAGTTGGTCCTCACCATCTCCTCGAGGTCGGTCCTCACCGTTGTCTCGGAGTTGGTCCTCACCCTCTCCTCAGAGTTGGTCCTCACCATCGCTTCGGACCCGGTCCTCACCGTCGCCTCGGCAGGTCCTCACCGCTGTCTCGGAGTTGGTCCTCACCATCTCCTCAGAGTTGGTCCTCTCCGTCGCCTCGGAGTTGGTCCTCACCATCTCCTCGAGGTCGGTCCTCACCGTTGTCTCGGAGTTGGTCCTCACCCTCTCCTCGGAGTAGGTCCTCACCATCGCTTGGACCGGTCCTCACCGTCGCCTCGGAGCAGGTCCTCACCGCTGTCTCGGAGTTGGTCCTCACCATCTCCTCAGAGTTGGTCCTCACCGTCGCTTCGGACCCGGTCCTCACCGTCGCCTCGAAGCAGGTCCTCACCACCGTCTCGGAGTGGGTCCTTACCATCTCCTCGGAGTCGGTCCTTACCATCTCCTCGAGGTCGGTCCTCACCGCTGTCTCGGAGTTGGTCCACACCATCTCCTCAGAGTTGGTCCTCACCGCCGTCTCGGAGTTGGTCCTCACCATCTCCTCGGAGTCGGTCCTTACCATCTCCTCGAGGTCGGTCCTCACCGTTGTCTCGGAGTTGGTCCTCACCCTCTCCTCAGAGTTGGTCCTCACCATCGCTTCGGACCCGGTCCTCACCGTCGCCTCGGAGCCGGTCCTCACCACTGTCTCGGAGTTGGTCCTCACCATCTCCTCAGAGTTGGTCCTCACCGTCGCCTCGGAGCAGGTCCTCACCGCCGTCTCGGAGTTGGTCCTCACCATCTCCTCGGAGTTGGTCCTTACCATCTCCTCGAGGTCGGTCCTCACCGCTGTCTCGGAGTTGGTCCTCATCATCTCCTCAGAGTTGGTCCTCACCGCCGTCTCGGAGTTGGTCCTCACCATCTCCTCGGAGTCGGTCCTTACCATCTCCTCGAGGTCGGTCCTCACCGCTGTCTCGGAGTTGGTCCTCACCATCTCCTCAGAGTTGGTCCTCACCATCGCTTCGGACCCGGTCCTCACCGTCGCCTCGAAGCAGGTCCTCACCGCCGTCTCGGAGTTGGTCCTCACCATCTCCTAGGAGTCGGTCCTTACCGTCTCCTCGAGGTCGGTCCTCACCACTGTCTCGGAGTTGGTCCTCACCATCTCCTCAAAGTTGGTCCTCACCGTCGCTTCGGACCCGGTCCTCACCGTCGCCTCGGAGCAGGTCCTCACCGCCGTCTCGGAGTTGGTCCTCACCATCTCCTCGGAGTTGGTTCTCACCATCTCCTCGAAGTCGGTCCTCACCGTCGCTTCGGACTTGGTTCTCACCATCTCCTCGAAATCGGTCCTCACCGTCGCTTCGGACTTGGTTCTCAACATCTCCTCGAAGTCGGTCCTCACCGTCGCTTCGGACTTGGTTCTCATCATCTCCTCTAAGTCGGTCCTCACCGTCGCTTCGGACTTGGTCCTCACCATCTCCTCGAAGTCGGTCCTCACCGTCGCTTCGGACTTGGTCCTCACCATCTCCTCGAAGTCGGTCCTCACCGTCGCTTCGGACTTGGTCCTCACCATCTCCTCGAAGTCTGTCCTCACCGTCGCTTCGGACTTGGTTCTCACCATCTCCTCGAAGTCGGTCCTCACCGTCGCTTCGGACTTGGTTCTCACCATCTCCTCGAACGCGGTCTTCACCGTCGCTTCGGACTTGGTTCTCACCATCTCCTCGAACCCGGTCCTCACCGTCGCCTCGGACTTGGTTCTCACCATCTCCTCGGAGTCAGTCCTTATCATCTCCTCGGAGAAGGTCCTCACCAACTCAATGAGCTTAAGAGCTAGGAGATACTTTCAAAGATTGGGATTTGTTTATTTCAAATCCCGATCTCCATTTTCTCTGGCTTCTCTTAAAACGGAGAACCGAAAACAATGCTCTACAGTTTTCGATGAAAAAGTAAGTATTCTGACTTAACTTGAAATCATCATTTGCCATACATTCGCATCCATTGCATCATTCATTCACTCATTCATCCATCCATTCATTCATCATGCACGCACACATCATTTATCAATGCTTCATTTACTACAAGCGTGCATGATTTGTCAAGGACATGTTTCCAATTAATAAGGGGGTCCGACACCCACGAACTTATATAAGCCCGACCGTCTCGGCATAACACGGACTCTCGTCTGTTCGGATGTCCTCCTTAGGACCAACCCGAAAAACCGGTTGTCATGAAAAGATAACACTCCATTCCTCTTACGGATGAATGAGTTATCCACTCACACGTACTCGTGACCATTTGGACAACCTCTCTCGGACCGTCCACAAACACATGATTGTTTTGGAAATCACAAGCCATCGCTCTTACTGATGGATAAGTTGTCCAAAGACATCATATGTGAATGTTGATAATTTTTGCGGACACCAAGTCCAAAGCTTCAAAAGTAAAGTTTATAGGAGCTACAAAGATAGACAAAAAGAAGATATTTTCAAACAAAGCTTCAGACAGTTTCACTCTTTTTGTATGAAGTAAAGACGGAATGCAAGCATCACGTTGAGTTCAACACATATCCAAAGGACAGCACAACAACATCAACAATCTTGAGCATTACAAGTGTTGAACAGAAAGTTATCTTCGGAGCAAAAGGGAGAGTTCCAGAACAGAGAGATAAGACTCGAACTGAACTCCGCAGCTTCGGATCTGTCACAGCAAAAAAAAAAAAAAAAAAAAAAAAAAGATACTGTAGCAATCCGAATTTACTAGTTCTGTACAAGTTGACACTTCGGACAGCTAAGCGATCCGGAACTGTAGCTATGAACAGTACATGGGCCTCGAACAGTAAATCCAAGAATCAGTTTGTACAAGCTCCGGACATCGAGATCGAAACTGAAGCTCTGAATCAGTTTGTATAAGCTCGATCTGCAAACCAATTTCATGGCATGTTGATAAAGTTACTGTAGCTACGGACTTACTGTAGCAATCCGAAGTGGCAATCCATAGAAGCATATCCGAACTGAAAAGTAGCTTTGGACTGTGAGACTCGAACAAGAAGCTGCAAGTGCGGATAGTGTGCTTCGGACAAGAACAACAGCAAGCACAAACTTCAACATCGAACATGAAAACGCTTCAAGCAACAACAACACACACTTGAGAATTACAAGTGTTGAGTAAAAAGCAAAAGAGTTAACTCAACTCCGGACCGTCAATAAGTTCGGGACAGCTAACTCGGACAACAAGCCTCGGATCCGGATTGACATCCATGGCTGCCTTTTTGCGCCATCTTAGATCCAGACTGCACAGGCCTAAGAGCTTCGGACTGAGCTCCGAAATGATGCAGCGGACAAGAGCAGTGAACTGGATGAAAGAGGGCAAGAGGAAGAGCAGTGCTGATTCTCGAACTACGGAAAATAAATAGCAAATCCGGACTGACAAAGATCCAGATTCAGAAACTTGGAACAATTACGGATCTCGAAAGTCAGACTAACAACAAAATAGAACTCAACAAAACAGGTCGGAGAAGACAACTATGAACCTAAATAGCTTGTCCCCTTCTCCACCTCTCACCTCTGCTCTGACCTCTTGCTCCACCTCGAGATTTAGCTCCGACCTCCCCTTCGTCAAAGCAATCAATCCGGGGATTTTAAAATATTATTGGTTGATCGGAGAAGAAACAGGGGTGAATTAGAATGGAGCTTACTTGATTTAGCGGAGCAAGACACGACCAAGGACTCCTAAGCTCCAGACCAACTCACTCACTCCCAATCGCTCGGGTTTAGCGCCTTAGGACTGCAAGGACACAGAGAAGCCCCGGCAGCACAACTGCACAAGCTTTGAGCTTGATGTCCCATAAAATCTCTGAGCACTCTGAACGAAAAAGAACACAATTCGGAACAGAACTCAAATCTCGAATTCGGATGCAAAACCCAGATCCAAGCAAGCTTTGATAGAACAAAGCTCCGGACTGAACTTCGGTACCAAAACAGAATCACTCCGACCAGATCCGGATGGACTTACAAACAACAGAGCTTCAGAATTACAATAGCGGATTGGGTACAGCAAAACTCAGATCAGAGAATTGGATAACAGTTGGAACAAACCAGAACGCCAATTCAGACTCAAACCTCGGACCAGAATCGAGCCCGAGCAGAACTCGAAGCCGAAAAAGAGATCGGAACCGATCTGCCCCAAACAGATCTCTAACAGAACTAAACGGTGGACTGATGCACAATGGAGATGATCTTCGGATGCCCGCACACGCGCCTCTGACCAGTCGCGCTCTGAACATTGGAATGGAAGCACAAGCGAGCTCCGAACTGGAGTTACTGTTGCTTCGGACCGGAGCACATACTAGCTTTCAACTTGAGCTTCGGACTGTGAAGAAAAAGCAGCAAAGCGGACTAAAACTAACCACTACGGAACTAACTTCTTCGAACCAGGAAAGAAGAAGCAAAGTGAACTGTGTGCTCCGCATTGTGTGTGTGAATGGGAGCTGTGTGCTGAGTTAGTCTAATGATGGGTTTGGTAAGAAGAAGCAGAAGAAAGAACAATAAATAGCTTAATAGCTACTGCCTTCCTTTCCTCTCACCCACGTGATTCTGCAGCTACAGTGCAAGCCCACTAGGCATGATTGGCCTTGGTCCACTCATCGGCCCATATCTAGATTATCTCATATACTCTATGCAAATGGAAGAATACATTTAAATAGAAAGGATCCATGGATTGATGGGTCGATCCGGTCCGGACCCGATGGGCTCAAAAATACTAGACCAAAATTAATCTATTAGTGGATTTGGATTTAATTCCAAGTCCAACCAATACCAGATACATGCCATCTTCAACTATCTAATTGAGAAAATTCTTCTCTCTCCAAGGAGTCCGGCAAATTGAAGAAGTTATATTTAATTTTTCCAAGTTCGGATCCGACATCCGAATGACAAAATCTACAAGGAAAAATCTACCCGGACTTGACTCCTCGGATCCGACATCCAAGCGACAAAGTCTACCCGGACTTGACTTCTCGGATTCGACATCCAAGCGACAAAATCTATCCGGATTTGACTCCTCGGATCCGACATCCAAGCGACAAAGTCTACCCGGACTTGACTCCTCGGATCCGACATCCAAGCGACAAAGTCTACCCGGACTTGACTCCTCGGATCCGACATCCAAGCGACAAAGTCTACCCGGACTTGACTCCTCGGATCCGACATCCAAGCGACAAACTCTACCCGGACTTGACTCATCGGATCCGACATCCAAGCGACAAAGTCTACCCGGACTTGACTCCTCGGATCCGACATCCAAGTGACAAAGTATACCCGGACTTGACTCCTCGGATCCGACATCCAAGGGACAAAGTATACCCGGACTTGACTCCTCGGATCCGACATCCAAGCGACAAAGTCTACCCGGACTTGACTCCTCGGATCCGACATCCAAGCGACAAAGTCTACCCGGACTTGACTCCTCGGATCCGACATCCAAGCGACAAAGTCTACCCGGACTTGACTCCTCGGATCCGACATCCAAGCGACAAACTCTACCCGGACTTGACTCATCGGATCCGACATCCAAGCGACAAAGTCTACCCGGACTTGACTCCTCGGATCCGACATCCAAGTGACAAAGTATACCCGGACTTGACTCCTCGGATCCGACATCCAAGTGACAAAGTATACCCGGACTTGACTCCTCGGATCCGACATCCAAGCGACCAAATTTTCCAAAGTCCTAAGCCTTCACGTTTGACCCTATCTCGCTACAAATACCTCTTTTCCTACGATCGAGGGCACGTCTCCCTCTCGACCGTAAGAAAAGGGGAAGAGATAGAGGAAAGACAAGAGGACACGGATAAGGAAAATTTCTCTTAGAAGCTCACAAGATCGATCGCACAAAGAAGCTCCCCGGACGCTATAGTTCCTCAACTATCTTCTACAAAGATACTTGGAAACTAGGGGGACATATGTTGATACAAAAATATGTCCAAGACGTCAAAGACATCCGAAGCTCCCTGGACACTATAGTTCCTCAACTATCTTCTACAAAAATACTTGGAAACTAGGGGGACATATGTTGATACGGAAATATGTCCAATCCGTCATAAAGGACCTAGGAACGAATCCTAAGACATCCTAAGTCATCCAATGGATCCGAGACACTTTGGTCCGAGCCAACGGCCCAATCCGGGCAGACCATTCATGGTCCGACCCACATTGAAAGAAAGGAACGAAGGATTTGGGACCTACAAGGCCCGACCCGGAACCGTGGGTCCGACCCACCTTGGTCCGAGCCTCTCTGGGAAAGGAGCATAGTGCTAAGTCAGTACCCTCTCCGACCCAAGGCCTCCGGTCCGGATGACAACTCGGATCCAGCATGACAATCTCAAGTAACCAAGCAGACAGGCACCAAAGAGTAGGGGGTCCGAACCCTGAGTTCCGAGTCGGAAGAGTCGGGCAGGCTTAGATGGGCTTCCTCATCCGACCCATTCTGGTCCAACCAGCGTCGGACCAACCTTTCTTCCATTTGGGCCACAGGCCTATCAAGACATTGTGCCATGGGCCTAGAGCATTGTTGGCACAATCTGGGACGGACACTTGGCGCGATCTTGTGAGCCCTCCCTTTCTCAAGGGAAACCTATAAATATGGACATATCCTCACAAAGCAAAGTAAGTGAAGTCTTCTTCCTAGACTCTTACCTTCTCAACTATTACACAGAGTCGATCTTCAGTCGCTCTTGAGTAAAGTCTCAAATCTGTTTTGACACTTAGCAAACCGGATCCTAACCCCCCCCCCCCCCCTCCAAGTCACTTGTGCAGGTCCTTACGCATCGCATCTTACCAGTACGACGGTTCTTACGGGCTCTTATTCTTTGGTTCTTACAAGCAAGGTGGTTCTTACTCAAAGGTGGTCTAGGTACTTAGAGTGAAGGAAAGCAAGGAAAATTCATTAAGTGTTTGGGGACTTTTCCCCTCAATATTTTGGCGCCGTCTGTGGGAATCTTTACAAAAAGTTCCGTTCTCTTCAGTAATGGCAAGAACAAGAAGGTCCGTAAGAACCAACACTACTGCAGTTGGGATAGTGACCGGATGAACAGCAAAACATTTTTGCCAGAGTTATAGTAAATACATAATTTAGACCGGTCTTAACACAAACCAAACGTTTAGCCTATCATGAGGCTAATTTTCATTGATATATAAAAATATATTACAAAATTAAAAATAAAAGAGAGTACTTACAAGTTGTACTCCAAGCACAAACTTCTAACTTAATTACAAATACTAAAAATTTAAAAACTGAAGGGAGAGTGTATGGGAGAGTTGGCTTCGGTGTGTATACAATGGATAGGTATCCAACTCCTGCCTTCTTCTTATTTATAGAGGGAATTTGATTCCCTAGGAGCTGATATCTGTCCCCATCACAGATCTCTTTAATTCTCCATCGTTACTTTTTCGTTTTGGCTATTAGCTCTTTTGTCTGGATTGCTTTTTGCCCCACTTGTCATTAATCAGTATTATTGGGTAGATTTTTCTGCTACCACTATTGCTGTAGAAGATTCTTCCTTATCTTTACTCTTCTGTTTAAGAGTTCCTTTGAGTATTTCAAAAACGTCTTCTATTGAGACTTCTTCCTGATTTGGATCTTGAGCATCATGATATTCCTGGCTAGCCGATACCATTGATGTGTCTGATTTCACTGATTGAGTTTCTCCATCAAAACCCTGTAGAAGATCCTTCTTCATTTCTTCTATATATGCTTCTATGAACATTTCTCTGCTGCTATCTTTCATGCTAAACTTCTTCTTGATTTGATCAAGAGGCGACTCTTCTTTTTCTGTCACCAGTCTTCTATTTTCTTGGTACAATTTTATTCTTTTTTCTATAAGATTAATAGTATCAATGCAATATAATTGCCTAGTGTCTGGGTTACTCTTATTCATTTTATCCCAGAACTTAGTATAAGAAGATCTTTTGATACATGGTATCTCACTTTCGGTATAACCGATAATAGGTACCCATTTCCAAATCCATGGTATGGAAAATTCCATAAAGAAATATAAATCATATCGATCTGAAGGAATATCCTTCTTTGGATTAACATCTATCCAAACAGAATATAATTACGAAAATTACGAGGAGTATTACTCTGTTGGTTCCAAAATATTTCCACCAATTAAGAAACCAATTTGGTATCTCTTGCTCATAAGCTTCACCACTGATTTTTATGAACCAGGAGTGTTTCTTTTTATCATTTTCAAATAAAAGCACTTTATTAAATGCTTCAACATAATCCCAATAATTAAATTTTATGGGACTTCTGTTATGAGGGTAATAAAATTCCCTTTCTCGTAATGGAGCAATTCCCCATTCTTTGGAAAATATAATCTTCTTAATATAAATCTTACTGAAGTTATAAACTTCTTTTTGAACTCCTGAGAAATGTGATATTTCACATGACCCTGTGTTTAAAAGAATACTTTCATAAAAGTATCTTGTTTTATAAGTCCCCAAAGCATATGATGCTTTGTCAAGATATCTGGACATTAAAGTCCATGGGTTATTTACCCATCTCATATCTCTTGTTTCAATCAGAAGTATGACTTCTTGATTTCTGTTTTCCAAATAGTCTGCTTTATTTTCTTCAGACTCTTGTTCTACTATTATTTAGCAAAAGAGGGAATTTTTCCCTTATTCTTTTTGTACTCAAGAAATTCTTGGTACTCTTCTGAGCTTTCAGCTTCATGTTTTTGTGATGAAAAATTCAGAGCTATAAGCTTTCCTCTGCCAGTTTGAGAGAGGATTCTTTCAGATCCTCTTCCTCGACCTCCTCTACCTCTATAAGAGGAAGAGCCTCTTCCTTGCAAGTACATTCCTGCAACAATCATGAAATATATTCTCGTGTCAGAAAATCTGGAAGACTATTGTCTTCACCTTTTTTATAGACAATTTCAAAATCAAAAGGAGCTAAATGAGCTTGCAATCTTGCAAACATTTGCTTAGAAACATCATGTTTAAAATCTTTGTTAAACATGAACTTTGCAGAATTACAATCTGTCTTTATAATAAATTTTTGATTATATAAATCATCTTGAAATTTTAAGACACATTTGACAATTGAAAGTATCTCTTTAGCAATTGTGGCATAATTTTTCTGACTGTTATTCCATTTGCCAGAATAGAAACGAACAAGATATTCTTGTTTATTATGAGGATCAATTTGTTTAAGAATTCCTCCATAACCTATATCAGAAGCATCTGTTTCAACAGATTTATCCCATGAGGGATTACTCAACATAAGACAAGACAAAGTTTTCACCTTTTCTTTTAATTTCCTAACAGCCTGAGTATGATGATCAGACCAAGGCTTTGGATCCTTTTTAAGTCTATCATATAAGATAGCAGTATCTTGAGCTATGTCTTTATAATAAGAAGAGATATAATTCAAACTTCCTAAAAACCTCTGTAACTGGGTTTTATCAGTTATTTCATCAGGAAATTTGTCAGCAAAATTAATGCTTCTATTTATTGGGATAATATTACTTTTTTCAATATAAGGACCCAAAAATCTAATTTTTGTCTGAAACAAAAACATCTTTGGTTTTGATATAACTAAACCACTCTGTATGACTATTTTCTTTAAGATATCCAAATGTTTAAAATGGGATTCAATATCCTTTGAGAAAACTAGGATATCATCAATATAAACTAATATAAAATCACTATAAGGAGTAAAAATATCATTCATAATTTTCTGAAATTCAGAAGGAGCATTTTTCAAACCAAATGGCATTACATTCCATTCGTAATGTCCTATTGGAACATTAAAGGCTGTCTTATACCTATCCTTTTGTTCAATCTGAACTTGCCAATAACCTGACTTTAAGTCAAATTTTGAAAATAAAATTGAATCATAAAGTTTTTCTAAAAGATCTTTTTTATTCGGAATAGGATGCCTAATCCATTTTAAAACCTTATTAAGGGGTTTATAATTTATAACTGATCTAGGAACTCCTCTTTCCTGCTCACTATGTTTATTAACATAAAAGGCTGTACAAGACCAAGGAGATTGAGAAGGGCTTATCAGACCCTTTTGTAATAAAGAATCAATTTCTTTTTTACAGAGTTCTAAATACTCTGAATTCATTTGACAAGGTCTTGCCTTTGTCGGAATTCTCTTTTCATCAAAATCTTCTTCATAAGGAAGACTGACCACATGCTTCTTTCTATTCCAGAAAGCATTAGGATGGTCATTACAGATTTCTAGAGAAAGTTGATTTTCAATCAATCTAATCTTCCCTTGTATTTTGGGATTTTGAAGTTTTTCTTCTGGTTTTTCTTGTTTTAAGAAATTCATCTGGTTTTTCTTTAAAGTCAGATGATCATACATTTCATGTAACATTCTATGAAATGGTTTTGTAATAAAATTTAAATGAATTTTCCCACCTTGAAAAGTTCGATGTAATAGGAATTATCCACATGGGTAAAAGGATAAATTTTCGAGATAAAAGGAGTACCAAGTATTACTTGATTAGAAATATCCTTTGTTAGTAAAAAACTGGTTTGAATACAGTTTTTATCAATACAGATAAAAGCTTTAGGAAGCTTATATTTTATATTTAATTTTTCTCCTCCAGCATGAGAAAGAGTATGAGTAGTTTTATAAAAATACTTTGAGGAATTAATCCTTCCTGTATAACATTCAAATCTGCACCACTATCTATGAGAGCAGTCAAATCTTTTGAAAAGTAATTATCAATTAACAAAGTAATTTTAACATACCATTTCTGGGATATATCCATCTCTAAAGTTGATAAAAAATTATCATCTACTTGTGAATCAAAACATTGAGCCTTTTTTACTTTGACTCGATTCACTAGTAGTAGACTGGGTAGACAGATCAGTCTCTTTTTTATAATTTTCAAGTTTAGAAACTCGATAGTCTATTAACTTATTTTCTTTTTTTCAAAAACTGAATCTCTTTTTTGAGATTTTCAACTTCCATTTCTAAATCATGAGTAGAAGTTGGAGATTCTACTGTCCTTCTCTGTTTTAGAAGTTTATAAACTTCTGTCATTGAGTAAGGCTCATCATTTTTTAAATTCTCTGGAGAAACCATTGGTTCTGGCAGAGTTGAAGAAGTACTTGGAATATTATCCATCTGATCTATTATTTTAGATCGTAACTCATGATCTTTAATTGTCTTTAGAAACTCGATAATATTATTACCGTCTAAGACATTTAAATCAGTTCCTTGAAACTGAGATAGAATATTATAAAATTCTTTATTAAAGAATTTACTGTCGTCCGTGTTTTCTTGTTTCTTGATACAAGCCTGTCCAAGAATACAAGGTTCACACTCTGACTCTGAATCAGATATTACCGATTCTTGATCAAGAACTTTTAAGTTCTCTTCTTCAGTACTATTAGTACTATTAGAAGTATCTGAATCATCAGAAGAGTTATTACTCTTTTCTTCATCAGAATTTAAAAGAATCTTTGAAAGAGTTTCTTTCAAATCATTATCAGCTTTTAATCTGTTTAATTTTCTCTTGGTCCAACATTGTGTTGCAAAATGACCAAGTTTTCCACAAGCTCGGCAAACTATTAGTTTCTTTCGAATCCGTTTTCTTTCTTCTCTATCTTCTCTTCTTTGTTTACGGATTTCTAATTTCCTAGGAGAGTAATGTCTCTTCTTTTTTGGTTTATAAGTCTATTTTTCTTTCGACTTATGAGGTTTAGAAGTGGATGGAACATCCATCCCAAATTGATCACAGAACTGTCCCAACTGGGCTTTTTCTTTCCAGTTCTGTCTTTTAATTTGTTGATTTAATTTAATCTAATTACATAAGGCTAAACCTTCTTGAATACAAGTTTCAATTAACTTGCCATAAGTATAATTTTCATAAGGGATAGAAACTTTATCTTTTCTAAGATTTTTCCTAACCCTTTCTGCAAATAATGCAGGAAGTCCATCAATGAACTTTGATTTCCAATGAGAACTATTACGTTCAGGTAATTCCATTACCCTATTTAAAAAGGTATCTTTATACCATCGAAAATCAGTTAAAGTTTTACATCTTAAGTTTTGTAAAACAGTTCTAATATTTTCGCTATTATCGGAATATCTTCCGGTGAAATGTTCAATAATAGTAACAACAAGAGTATAGACTGCATTTTCAATAGTACTACCATCCTCTTGTTTTACAGTATTAAAAATATGATTTTTCCCTTCTGGTGAAAGAAAATTATCCCACCAACCTTTTAATTGTCCTGTAAAACTAGCGACAATCATTTTTGCAACATTTTTATCAGTGTTGCAATTTGTTTTACAAATAGTGGAATACATAAGCATTCTATGAATCATATTATAAATCTGCCTATCAGCATAAGCATCTAAATTCCATTCATAGATGTTTTTACCATTGTAACTGTTATTTAGTATGTACTCTTGCTCTTCATGCAAGGTATCTATAGGAGAAGGTCTCTTATAATAGTACATACGTTGGGTTGGTCTATCAGCCCATTTTCCCAACTTGTTAATTTCATCACTGATCACTTCTTTGTAATCAGGATTTTCTTTTACAACATCATGAAGAGTTGTAAGTTTCATATCTTTAAATTTTTCAGTTACTAATACATATCTCTTGAGTCTTAAGACTCAATATTTACATGTATTAAGACTCAATTTTTAAACTCAATTTTTCAAAAGTACCTAACTCTTAAATCATGCCCTTAAGCAATTTTTTAAATCAAAGAAACTATTCAGGAAAATAGTTCAGCAGTAATCAGTCATGATGTCGTCTCCATCTTAGTCGGTAGTCTGAGTCTGGATTAATGAAGTGATTCTAAAGTTTGAATATTGTAGCCAATATGAATAAATCAAAGAAGCTTTGTGACCCGATCCCTACAGCCGAGTGGTATTAGAGCCAGTTTACAGTAAGGGCATGATTTAAGATTGAGTATTAACACGAACTATTTTATGATCATGATAAACATGATAAGAAGAAAGAATCTTTATTAAAAACAGTAGAAGTGAGGAATTTGATATTCCCCAGAATTTAGATTTATTAAATAAATGGACGATTCCAAGAATCGAGCCTAATGTTATTTACCAGTTAGGTACTTTTGAAAAATTGGGTTTAAAACAGGTAGTTAAAACTACTGAAGAATCTGTCTCACTTGATAATGATGAATTAGTAATCAAATTACTAAGTGAGAAAGATATTGCTGTTTATAAAAACCTTTACAAATTTTTACATATTGGTTTAGTGCAAATTGCTTTTAAACCTTTAACCTTAGAAGGACTACCTGAGAGCTTTATAGCTGCTCTTAGAGATGGTAGAAACTTAGACTGGAAAAAATCCTTAATCGGAATTATACAGTCTAGATTAGCCCATGGTCCAGTTTATTTTAATGTTTATCCGAATTTACAATTGTCTTTATCGGATATTAATATTTTAGATTCTTTAACATTAAATGTTAAAACTAATGGTTATAATTATATTTCTGGTACAGAAACAATCTGTATCTGTTATAGGATTTATTATAAACCTTTGTTTACTCTAAATCCTCATTGCCGAAGGGTTGATAAACCTTTAAATGAAACTATTTTAATTGAGACTAATTTTAGCAAATCTAAAATTACTACTCGTAGATCTATTAAATGGGAAGAAATAGATTTTCCTGAAAATTGGACAATTAAACAGGCTGTACCCTCACAACCTGTTATTCAAAATAATTTAATAGATGTTATCCAAACTCCTGAAGGTTTGGTAAAAATGCAGTTTGAAAATAATAACGATTTTATAGGATCTTCTTCAAGACTTACTAAGTCTTCTTCTATAAGATCTTTTATATCACCTATTGATTATGTAGTTGATACTCCATCAAGGATGTCGACCTCTGCTAAAAGCCGAATACAAAAATCTTTTGAAACAATTCCAGAAGATCATATTGATGAACTTCGAATAAATAAAGATTTTGATAATGTTGTCAAAGGAGTTAATTATAATAAAACTGAAGCAGATATAACTGCATCAGAAATGGAATTTCGTTATTAATGAATTCCAGTCAAATTGATTTTAGCCCTGGCTCTCCGGCTAGGCAAAAGATTAGAACTGAATTCAATTTACCCAGATGGGAACCTTTTAAAAATTGGTTTTTTACAAACTTCTCTTCAACAGAGAAAACTTCTATTCAAAATGAATTTTATAAAGATTGTGAAAAACAAAAATACTCCAATTCCTTTTGTTCCATGGTTTGTCTCTAAATATGTGGAACAATATATTTCAGTATTAGAAAGAAATTATAAACTTTCGACAGGGAGGAATTTACAACAAGTTTATCCTCCGCAACAGTCTTTTCAAATTGAAAAAGGAAATCATAGTTTCCTAGCTTTTGCGAAACTCTTTGGAAGATGAAACTCTACCAAGAACTCAGTAAACAAATTAACAGGATGATTGAACAACAGAATTATACTAATCTGTTTATAAATGTTCTTGGAGAACATCTAACTTCTCTAAGTGAAAGGGTGGATTTAGTTTTAAAAACTATTAACCCTGATTCTTCTTTAAATTCAAATGTTTCTGTAAAAGAAAAGGAAGGAACGAGATTACGCATTTCCTAATATTCAACCACCTCCTGAAATTTCAGATTTTAAATTAAAGTCTATGAAAGAACTTGAAAAGTTCTTAACTGAAAAATTTAAAGATATGAAACTTACAACTCTTCATGATGTTGTAAAAGAAAATCCTGATTACAAAGAAGTGATCAGTGATGAAATTAACAAGTTGGGAAAATGGGCTGATAGACCAACCCAACGTATGTACTATTATAGGAGACCTTCTCCTATAGATACCTTGCATGAAGAGCAAGAGTAAATACTAAATAACAGTTACAATGTAAAAACATCTATGAATGGAATTTAGATGCTTATGCTGATAGGCAGATTTATAATATGATTCATAGAATGCTTATGTATTCCACTATTTGTAAAACAAATGGCAACACTGATAAAAATGTTGCAAAAATGATTGTCGCTGGTTTTACAGGACAATTAAAAGGTTGGTGGGATAATTATCTTTCACCAGAAGGGAAAAATTATATTTTTAATACTGTAAAACAAGAGGATGGTAGTACTATTGAAAATGCAATCTATACTCTTGTTGTTACTATTATTGAACATTTCACCGGAAGATATTCCGATAATAGCGAAAATATAAGAACTGTTTTACAAAACTTAAGATGTTAAACTTTAACTGATTTTCGATGGTATAAAGATACCTTTTTAAATAGGGTAATGGAATTACCTGAATGTAATAGTTCTCATTGGAAATCAAAGTTCATTGATGGACTTCCTGCATTATTTGCAGAAAGGGTTAGGAAAAATCTTAGAAAAGATAAAGTTTCTATCCCTTATGAAAATTATACTTATGGCAAGTTAATTGGAACTTGTATTCAAGAAGGTTTAGCCTTATGTAATGAGATTAAATTAAATCAACGAATTAAAAGACAGAACTGGAAAGAAAAAGCCCAGTTGGGACAGTTCTGTGATCAATTTGGGATGGATGTTCCATCCACTTCTAAACCTCATAAGTCGAAAGAAAAATCGACTTATAAACCAAAAAGAAGAGAAATTACTCTCCTAGGAAATTAGAAATCCGTAAACAAAGAAGAGAAGATAGAGAAGAAAGAAAACGGATTCGAAAGAAACTAATAGTTTGCCGAGCTTGTGGAAAACTTGGTCATTTTGCAACACAATGTTGGACCAAGAGAAAATTAAACAGATTAAAAGCTGATAATGATTTGAAAGAAACTCTTTCAAAGATTCTTTTAAATTCTGATGAAGAAAAGAGTAATAACTCTTCTGATGATTCAGATACTTCTAATAGTACTAATAGTACTGAAGAAGAGAACTCAAAAGTTCTTGATCAAGAATCGGTAATATCTGATTCAGAGTCAGAGTGTGAACCTTGTATTCTTGGACAGGCTTGTATCAAGAAACAAGAAAACACAGACGACAGTAAATTCTTTAATAAAGAATTTTATAATATTCTATCTCAGTTTCAAGGAACTGATTTAAATGTCTTAGACGGTAATAATATTATCGAGTTTCTAAAGACAATTAAAGATCATGAGTTACGATCTAAAATAATAGATCAGATGGATAATATTCCAAGTACTTCTTCAACTCTGCCAGAACCAATGGTTTCTCCAGAGAATTTAAAAAATGATGAGCCTTACTCAATGACAGAAGTTTATAAACTTCTAAACTAGAGAAGGACAGTTGAATCTCCAACTTCTACTCATGATTTAGAAATGGAAGTTGAAAATCTCAAAAAAGAGATTCAGTTTTTGAAAAAAGAAAATAAGTTAATAGACTATCGAGTTTCTAAACTTAAAAATTATAAAAAAGAGACTGATCAGTCTACCCAGTCTACTACTAGTGAATCGAGTCAAAGTAAAAAGGCTCAATGTTTTGATTTAGAAGTAGATGATAATTTTTTATCAACTTTAGAGATGGTTATATCCCAGAAATGGTATGTTTAAATTACTTTGTTAATTGATAATTACTTTTCAAAAGATTTGACTGCTCTCATAGATAGTGGTGCAGATTTGAATGTTATACAGGAAGGATTAATTCCTACAAAATATTTTTATAAAACTACTCATACTCTTTCTCATGCTGGAGGAGAAAAATTAAATATAAAATATAAGCTTCCTAAAGCTTTTATCTGTATTGATAAAAACTGTATTCAAACCAGTTTTTTACTAACAAAGGATATTTCTAATCAAGTAATACTTGGTACTCCTTTTATCTCGAAAATTTATCCTTTTACCCATGTGGATAATTCCGGTATTACTGGAACTTTTCAAGGTGGGAAAATTCATTTAAATTTTATTACAAAACCATTTCATAGAATGTTACATGAAATGTATGATCATCTGACTTTAAAGAAAAACCAGATGAATTTCTTAAAACAAGAAATAAACTCTTTGACTATTGAAGAAAAACTTCAAAATCCCAAATTACAAGGGAAGATTAGATTGATTGAAAATCAACTTTCTCTAGAAATCTGTAATGACCATCCTAATGCTTTCTGGAATAGAAAGAATCATGTGGTCTTCCTTATGAAGAAGATTTTGATGAAAAGAGAATTCCGACAAAGGCAAGACCTTGTCAAATGAATTCAGAGTATTTAGAACTCTGTAAAAAAGAAATTGATTCTTTATTACAAAAGGGTCTGATAAGCCCTTCTCAATCTCCTTGGTCTTGTACAGCCTTTTATGTTAATAAACATAGTGAGCAGGAAAGAGGAGTTCCTAGATTAGTTATAAATTATAAACCCCTTAATAAGGTTTTAAAATGGATTAGGCATCCTATTCCGAATAAAAAAGATCTTTTAGAAAGACTTTATGATTCAATTTTATTTTCAAAATTTGACTTAAAGTCAGGTTATTGGCAAGTTCAGATTGAACAAAAGGATAGGTATAAGACAGCCTTTAATGTTCCAATAGGACATTACGAATGGAATGTAATGCCATTTGGTTTGAAAAATGCTCCTTCTGAATTTCAGAAAATTATGAATGATATTTTTACTCCTTATAGTGATTTTATATTAGTTTATATTGATGATATCCTAGTTTTCTCAAAGGATATTGAATCCCATTTTAAACATTTGGATATCTTAAAGAAAATAGTCATACAGAGTGGTTTAGTTATATCAAAACCAAAGATGTTTTTGTTTCAGACAAAAATTAGATTTTTGGGTCATTATATTGAAAAAAGTAATATTATCCCAATAAATAGAAGCATTGATTTTGCTGACAAATTTCCTGATGAAATAACTAATAAAACCCAGTTACAGAGGTTTTTAGGAAGTTTGAATTATATCTCTTCTTATTATAAAGACATAGCTCAAGATACTGCTATCTGATATGATAGACTTAAAAAGGATCCAAAGCCTTGGTTTGATTATCATACTCAGGCTGTTAGGAAATTAAAAGAAAAGGTGAAAACTTTGCCTTGTCTTATGTTGAGTAATCCCTCATGGGATAAATCTATTGAAACAGATGCTTTTAATATAGATTATTGGGGAATTCTTAAACAGATCGATCCTCATAATAAACAAGAATATCTTATTAGGCTTTATTCTGAAAAGTGGAATAATAATCAGAAAAACTACGCCATTATTGCTAAAGAAATATTTTCAACCATAAAATGTGTTTTAAAATTTCAAGATGGTTTATATAATCAAAAAACAGATTATGATTCTGCAAAGATTATGTTTATTAAAAACTTTAAATGTGAAGTTTTTAGACATATATTTGTAAAATGGAAAGATGATATCAGCTCCCAGATTCTTTAATGTTTGAAGATATTATTGCAGGAATGTACTTGCAAAGAAGAAATTCCTCCTCTGATAGAGGAAAAGGAAGTCAGGAAAGTGGATTAGATAAAGGAAAGCTTATAGCTTTACCATCACAAGATAAAGGAAAGCTTATAGCTTTACCATCACCAGAATCTGAGACTTATAGCTCAGAAGAGTACCAAGAATTTCTTGAGTACAAAAGAAAAAAGGGAAAATTCCCATCTTTTACTAATTCAGTAAAAGAAGAAAAAATTGATTATGTTAAAAACAAAAATCAGGAAGTAATACTTCTGCTTGAAATAAGAGATGTACAATGGGCAAGGGAACTTTGGTCATCATGGTCTAAATATTTAGGCAAAGATAAAGCATTATATGCTTCAGGACCTTATAAAATAAGATCATTCTATGAAAGTATTCTTTCAGAAACAGAGTCTTGTGAAATAAATTATTTCTCAAAGACACAGAAGGAAGTTTATAACTTCAGAAAAATTTATATTAAGAAGATTATATCTTCTGAGGATTGGGGATTTGAACCATCCAGTGAAAGGGAATTTTACTATCCCAACAACAAAAATCCTATAAAATATAATTATTGGGATTATGTTGAAGCATTTAATAAAGTGCTACTATGTGATAATGATCAACATAGAAAGAAATACTCGTGGTTGATAATCATTGACAGTGCAGTTTACATACAAAACTGGCAAAGAATACCCAACTGGTTTATAACCTGGTGGATGAATTTTGGAACTACGGAAGTTATACTTCCTAAAAACTTTTCAACTTTATGTTTAAGTTGGAAGAAGGTTACTCCTAAAAAGGATATTCCTCGAGAGTATTACTCTTTATATTTCTTTATGGAATTTTCCCTATCCTGGATTTGGGAATGGATACCTATTATCGGTTATACCGAAAATGAGATACCATGTATCAAAAAATCTTCTTATACGAAGTTTTGGGAAAAAATGAATGAAGAGAACCCAAAAACCAAGCAATTATATTGTATTGACACTATAAATTTTATAGAAAAAAGAATTAGATTATATCAAGAGGACAGAAATATGAAGGTCCAATATGCAGTTCGACGATTGCCAGAATGATCAAGATACTGATCAAATTCTACAAGAAGTCTACATAGAAGACAAATTTGAAAAGAAGATGGAATCTTTCCACTATCAATTGATTATGATGACAAGACTAAAGATGATAATGATAGAAGACATCTTACTAATACATAACGTGACTTCTTTCATTCCACAAGAAGCCAAAGTGGCTAAAAGCCAAAGAAGGAAAAGAATGGAGCAAGATTAAAGAAAGCAGAGATAGTGACATGTTTGGAATTAAATTCCAAAGATAGTGATGATTTTAGCTCCACGAATCAAATTCTCTCTATAAATAAGAAGAAGGCGTGGATACCCATCCATTGTATACACAAAACAACTCTCCCATACTCTCCCTTCAGTTTTTAAATTTTTAGTATTTGTAATTAAGTTTGAAGTTTGTGCTTGGAGTACAACTTGTAAGTACTCTCTTTTATTTTTAATTTTGTAATATATTTTTATATATCAATGAAAATTAGCCTCATGATAGGCTAAACGTTTGGTTTGTGTTAAGACAGGTCTAAATTATGTATTTACTATAACTCTGGCAAAAATGTTTTGCTGTTCATCCGGTCACTATTCATGGTTACTATTCACGGCGGAATTATGAATTAATCTAAGACTTTTACTATTTACTAAGAATGAGACCAGAGAAGGTTTTGTATTAATCAGGCATGTTGATATATTCCGATAGACATATGAAGGCACTGTTTGCCCCTCTAAAGCCGAAAGAAATGGCGTCTCTGGGCTGTTTTTGTGCTGATAATTATGTCTTGAGAAATATCTTGATATTGACAGATTTTATACAAGTAATCAGTCCTGATGTCGTCTCTATCTTAGTCGGTAGTCTGAGTCTGGATTAATGAAGTGATTCTAAAGTTTGAATATTGTAGCCAATATGAATAAATCAAAGAAGCTTTGTGACCCGATCCCTACAGCCGAGTGGTATATATATATATGTGTGTGTGTATATATATATATATATATATATATATATATATATATATATATATATATATATATATTAGTCAAATTTCAATAATAACAACATAGTAGTACAGATGATAGTCCAAGATGTATTAAAAGTTGATACCAGATTAGATGCGGAGGTACATTGATACAACGAGTTGGATTCGTGATTTTCGGTTGTTAACTTGCGGAAAACACCGACTTATATATTTCAAATTGGACCATTTAGTGACACCGAGAAAATAAATTCAAACGAAAGCATCGTGTATATCTTGAACTACACAAAGTTGTCAATTCATCACCAAGTATCGCAATTGGTGTACTCAAATTAATACTTCTTAAAGCGAAAAAAGTAACTAAAGCAGTATTGTGTAACAAGCTTTAACTACGAGATCCTTCTCAAGGAATTAACAAAGCTACTTAGCGTTTGAAGTGTAAAAACGTAAAAGTTTGCGGAGTTTAAAAGAGTAGTTGGTGATTTTTGCTGAAGGGAAATAAATTAAACTAAGCGCACAAAGATCCTTTTGTAATTAACGATGAAAAACAATGAATACGGTAGCAATGTGGATAAATCATACACGGGTTCAACCTATCGTTCATACGCTTGTCATAGTTATTTGTCCAGAAAACTCGAATTATACTAGAACCAATACATTTTCGAATGTTTTGTATAAGAGAAATTATTCGACTGTCAGACGAATAATCCTAAACCAAATGATTTTGAAGATTGTTAATCAAGAAGATCAAATTCAAAGGTTTTTACGAAGAATGTGAATTAGCTTAACACATATGAACGAGTCTAGGTTTGGAACCCTAGCACGATGAATCCTACATCACTCTCGCACTCACTACGTGAATAGCTACTCATACTTGGCATGTTAACATACGATATCATCATCACAATTGAATAAATCATAAGAAAGAAGGAAGAATTCATGCACGAATCGAATAAATCACAATATGAAGACCTGCAATAGAAAAAGATGAATATATAAATTGTGATCTAACCTTCATGTTAAGGGTAAAAATCGTCTTAGATCGGAATAGTGCGCCTTAGCTTTAGAAAGTACCTATGAGGCTACGAAAAGCAAGGGTTAGACCCATTTTAGGCCGGTTTGCTTAGGACAGACGGGGTAGTGATTCAACTCGAGCTTAGGAGCTCTTCAGAGAAAGTAGTTGAAGTATAATAAATGACTTATCTTGGAAAAGGATGAATGAGGTCTATTTATAGAGATGGTTCGGGGAACCGAATCCCCTAATTTCTGGACTCATGTCCTAGATTTACACGTGTTCCGGGATTTAAGGGATTTGAATCACTACTGGTCCAGGCTCGGACCTGTTGTAGAGGTCAAAGGATGATAGGTCGGATATACCTTTGGAGGTCGGTCTATATGCCTTCATTAATTTGACCGTGCTTCTATATTATTCCTTTCTCGATGATGCTCTGTAGGTCGGCTCACCGAAACATGGATGAGTTCTTGTAAAAAAGCCGTAATGCGATTTGGTTAATTCGCCTTAACTCGTAGCGACTCGTTCGTCTTAGGTCGTCCGACTTAAGTGGGACTTATTTAGGTTTAACATAAGTACCCCCAGTTTCCATATATCTTGTAGAGATAGATGTGAAATTTCCAAGTCTTTTGTAGGTCGAGGATTAACCAAATCGAAAAAATGTTTTTTAAGATATCTCCTACCCCCCCCCCCCCCACCCCCCACGCGCGCCGATGTGCTCAAATTAGTACTTCTTAAAAATCAAACAAGTAACTAAAGCAATGTTGTGTAAGATGTTTTAACTACGAGATCGTTCTCAGGGAGTTAAGAAAGCAACCTAGCATTTGAAGTGTAAAAACGTAAGAGTTTGCAAAAGTTTGAAAGTGAAGTTGGTGATTTTTTGCCAGACAAAGTAAATTAAACTAAGTGCACAAAGATTCTTTTGTAATTGACGATGGGAAACCATGAGTATGTTAGTAATTCGGATAAATCATGCCCGGGTTCAACCTATTGTTCATACGCTTGTCATAGTTATTTGTCCAGAAAACTTGAATTCAACTAGAACCAATGCATTTTCAAATGTTTTGTATAAGAGAAATTATTCGATTGTCAGATGAATAATCCTAAACCAAATGCTTTGAAGAATGTTAAATTAGAAGATCTAATTCAAAGGTTTTTACGAATAGTTTGAATTAGCTTAACACGTATGAACAATTCTAAGGTTAGAACCCTAGCACGAAGAATCCTACATCACTACCGTATTCACTACGAGATTAGCTACTCATGTTCGGCATAACAACATACAATATCATCATCACAATTGAATTAAACACACCATAGACAGAACAATTCATACAATAAACGAATAAATCACAAGAGATGAAATTGCAAGAGAAAATATGAATTGATTGAATGATTCTAACCTCTCAATGAGAATTCGATGTTATTGTACGAGATTACAAACCAAATTAGAGCAAATCCAAGCCAAAGACAAAGTACTAGGGTTCTATTGTGCTTGGAGAGGGAAAAAACGAAGTAGGAATGAAAAATATATGTTTAAAATCGACTAAAATCACCAAAATACTGACTTTCCGTGCCGGGACGCGTCCTGGGATTATTTGGGATGCTTCCCAGATTGCGCCGAACTAGGACGCATCCTGGAAATTTCTGGGACGCGTCCCAGATTTCTGTGTCCTTAAAAATTCTCTCGGCACTTCTAGAAGCCGAATTTGGCCATGCTTCCTCTTTAAAATTGTAGCCCTTTGAGTTATCTACGCATAGCCACTGAAATTAGGTCAATCCGACATCGTATAAGAGAGTTATGTCCAAAATGGCTAAGCTGCTCCATAAGTTTCACTTTTCGCACGTCTCGCTTAAGTGACTCTAAAATCTTCGTCCGAACTCCTAATCCACTTCCGTTTTTGCCATTTTTCTCAACTTTCAAAGCTCTAGATTTATTTAAAAATTTCCAAAATATCATTGTTACTCCGATTTTCACCTAAAAGACGACAATCTGCAAACTAAAACACGGAAAACATGAAAAAGCACAAGAAACACTATAAAATACTAACAAAGATTTACAAAAATACGGTAAAAAAGACATGATGAACCTCTAAATTATGGTCTCATCACCCCCTGTAGTTTCTATTTCACCGAGTCATTGTATGTCGGTGAATAGAAATTGTAGTACAGAGATTGGAGTGAAGATTTTGTGGCATTGGTTGGATAAAGACACGTGGTGGAAGTGTGTTGGAACATGCGTGTAGGCGTATTGAATGTGGCACAAGTTCCTAGGTCGACATAATGATTTTTGTTTTTCATTTACGAAATGACATAAAGTGTGATTTTTGGCGAGAGTAGTTGAGGGTACGTGGTCGAGCATATATATATGGCCATAGCGTCATTTGCTTGTTTTCACGTTCCTTCAATGTCTTCAATTTGCAGAGTGTTTGAATAGTACTTCCGAGCTACAAGACACAAGCATGCGAACGTAGATTGGTCTTTCCTCACTTGACAAACTTCTGAGCTCAGAAAAACTGTAAGTTTTCTGTTTTTCCGAGCTTCACGTTAATTTCGTAAATCTTGTAGTTGTGTAACCTCGGTGATTAGTAGTTCTCCGACTCTCTGTATCTCGTGTCTAAAGTAAATCGTGCATAGGATAATCCTTTATACATTTTTGGTTTATAGAATCATGAGCAGTCGTAGTGACGATAGGCAACATTAGTCGGAGGGTAGATAGTATGATAATAATGGGTCGGAGGACTCATTCATAGTGTCTGAAAGCTCGCCAGAGGAAGGTCAGGTGTCGAGTCAAACTGGGAGAAATCGAGCAGTCGTGAAGTCGACTCCAATGGTTCCTTCGGGGCTTTGTTCCAATCTTGCAGCCGGATACAGGTGTTGATGTGACAACGAAATGTGCGATATATCATGCTTTTATACACTTGTTTTTTTTACCTTAGATTCAATATTTATATCGTTTTATGGTCAATTACCAACTTTTCGTATTTTATGTAGGTCATGATCGCATTATTAAGGAATTGCACGATTTCAGGCGTCAAAACTGCATAATTGTGCCAAATCGATGAAAGTCTTGCAAATATGCAGTATTAGCCGATGCACAGAGTTCGAGATGTCAAAACATGTCTTGTGACCAGTAAGTGCGAAGATAATTGAAGATGCTACAACTTTGTAGAAGACAACTTTTCGAGGAAACGAAGTTACGAAGCCCAAAATTGAAGAACAGAAGAAACAGATTCGAAGCTGGAGACATCGCACTCTGCGGTCGCCTGTGGACCGCAGAGGGGGTCTCAGCGGTCGCCTGTGCACCGCAGTCCACTATCAGTTTGTCTTCCAGTCTGTTTTCTAGCCTGTCAAGTTAGGGCCCGTCTTCCTAAACCTTCCTTATACACCAATGACGGTGGAAGCTCGGAATTTTCAGTATAAATAAGACCATTGGGGTCCCAAAATCAAGAGAGAGCGGAACGGAAGGGTTTCAAAGGACCAAAGCAGCTCTCCTGAGAGAGAACCAGTCCTCAGGGAAGTGAAACCCCAAACTTGTCAACAAGCATCAAGATCGACTACAAGGAGAGGGAGGAATCGAGGAGGAGAAGCTGAGGGTCAACACTCGCCATCTTCTTACGGTTTAGTTATTTCAAACATGATTTCAATTCAGTTTTCAGTTTATTTACTTTCAGTTATGTCAGGCTAATTCACCTGTGTAAGGGTTAGCTGGGATCTTTGATTATTTTGTTTATATATGATGGAATAGTTTTAGCATCAATGTTGGTTATGCGATTGTTGTTCATACCTGTGCTATTTGAGGAAAGATGCTTTGTTTGTTTATGTTTTCGCGAGACATGAGTATTCATTGCACTAGATTAGGAGGTATCAGCTGTGTCTATAAGTTGGTATTCTGCCTGAGGTATGTTGTTGAGCTAGCCACTGGTGACAGCTTTGAGCTAGACGATGATGGTCTACATGGGGTATCTTTGCTCACTACGCCTTGGTATAAGATATGTGACTTGTGTGACTCTTCAGCCGTAACTATCGCTATCTATTATTCCTGATATAAACCGTTTATCAAAGTGAAGATTAACTCTTACATGATTTTCTCTATAAGTTCTTAGTTCGCCAATTCTCTTTATAATTACTTTCCTGCTTACGTGTTTATTTTACTTATTCAAAAATACCGAAAATCTGTTATTTACTTTTTATTGCAAACCAACCATTTAATATTCTATTTCAATCGAGCGTTATTCCCAAGAGAACGACATCTCGAGTTAACTTACCGCTATAAACTATGTGTTAGTGAGCTTCTGGCAATTATAAATTTAATCTTTTGATTCTATTTAGAGATTACAGTCTCTACAACGAAATCAAAATCTCTGAGTACACTTTCGGGTGTCCTATCGGGATACCCCGAGGTTCACAGAGCTACCTGATGAGCTATATCGTGAAAGATTATCCCTTGGTGGTCCGTCGTCGGCTCGGGAGAAGATAGCGTTGATGCAAGGGGTTATTCCTGAGTCATCCTCGGCGGGTCAGGCTCGGCCAACGTCTGGACGTGTCCACCATCCTGAAGATGAAGAAGATGATGATGTTGAAGAGGGGTTAGAGTCGGAAGGTGATTCCGAGCTTCAAGTGAGGGAGGGCGAGAACGTCGAAGGTGAAGACCGAGATCCAGCTGAAGAAGGAGATTTGGAAGTTGAAGGCTCGAGGGAAGAAGATACTGAAGAGGTGGTTAGGGAACCTTGGAGGAAGAGGAGACGTGTTGAAAACACCAGGCCCAAACTTAATAGAGCACGCCAAGTCCGTGGTACGCAGGCCGTAGAAGTAAAGAATACATGGTCGGTGGAAATCGGGCGACTATTTGTCGGTGCCGAGCTGAATGAAGATGGTCAGATCCCGACTTGTGCCTCGACCATTACAATGGAGGAGTTGATGAAGTTGTGGATGAATTACGGCATTCCGTCGTACATTGAGCTCCGAATTCCGCCGAGGATCAGACATTGCATAATCCACGGGAAGGGTTTGTATCGGTGTTTGCGGTACAAATCGAGAATGGACGGAAGATTCCCATCCATCCCGACCTTCAAAATATTTTGCGAGAAATAGCCATGTGACCGACTCAGATTGCGGTAAACGGGCTCGAGACCCTCATCTGTTGGGCCGTGATGATGAATAGATTAAACTTGGAGTTGAGCATCACAAACTTTCTCCGACTCTTCAAAACTGCCAACTGTCCTGGAAACCCTTACTTCTTCTATTTCTCGACTCGACGAGGGTTCAAAATTTTGCATGGAATGGTGGACCAAGTATTTCTACTTCCGAGATATTCGAGGGACATGTGATGTTCCCTTGAAATTCTTCAAGGGTGCAGAACCTCGGTCAGTGAAGCTTGGTAAAAAGAGTAGTAGACCGACTTGGCTCGACAATTTTGCTAGTTTAGGTGTAAAGCTGTTATATTTTCCTTTTATTCTTGTTAACCAGCCTGGATTAATAGGGATTATGCCGGTTCAGGATCATGGTCCATTGTTGTGGCAACAATCGTTGCAGGCAGGGACGGAGGTAGCCTTGTGCTACCTATTGCTTTAACCATACCCAGCAAAATAATTTATACCTATATATTTGTCATTTTTCGCAAAATAGCACTATACAACTTCAACAATAACAACATACTAGTAGAGATGATAGTCCACATGTGTTTAAAGCCTACTTAATCACATGCCAATTTCAATCCTGATAAGTAAGAGATAAGAACATGATATATTTCATAAAGGTTTCCCAACGGGCCAACTCTGCCATGAGATCACCAACAATGTGTGGTTGGTGATCGTCAACTATCCCGTAAAGATTAATGGTCTGTGAACCAAAGATCCAACTTCAATACTTTTCTGCTTGTTCTGATTCTGGCTTCTTGAAAGCAAAACCATTCTCTATTGCCCCGATTACCTGAGTTGGTGACTTGGCATCATTGCTTGGGTTTAATTCATCACCAATGTTCATACGTACTTGCCCATATGTTGGGTCTTTGCTTTGGCATGAAAGAAGTATTTCCTCCATCCACATTCTCAGTTTCTGAACTGCAACTTCATCTGCATAAAATGGATACAATCAGGAGATTCGAGTAAATTGTAGATCTTGTGAGCCACGTTCAATTGGGAGTTTGGATGAAATCTTAAACAATTCTTCCACGTCGCGCGCTTATTCTCAAAATACATGTTTGTTTATTGAAGTATTTTACCGTCTAGATGAAAGAATACTTTGATTCAATGTATGTGAATTCTCACCAAGCCTTGGAACGGTATGTCCTTGAGGATGATTTATGATGAGAGGATCCTCAAATACAGAAGCTAGCTCTTCAGAGGGAACTTTTAACCAGTCCTTTTCCCCAATAAAATGGACTGATTTCACTTGAATAGTATGTTTGTACGCAACCTCGCATATGCTCGGATGCCTGAACTTTGAGCCTGATATGGATACCAACAGCTTTATGTTTGGATGCTCCTTCAATATTTTTCCCTGCATTTAATCAAAAGAACGTCTTCAATTTTATTTGTATCTACTCATTACACTTGTTTGTTTTGTGTGC
Organism: Plantago major; assembly: GCA_026545765.1. NCBI lineage: Eukaryota > Viridiplantae > Streptophyta > Magnoliopsida > Lamiales > Plantaginaceae > Plantago > Plantago major. The sequence goes on from CM048840.1 coordinate 45,594,350, forward strand.
TTACGCTTACCTGTGCTTGGTACCCGATTAGAAGTGCAGATAATGTTGCTCCCTTGTGCGTACAGAAGGAGAAAAACTTGCACACTTTATTAGTGTATCCAAAGACGACTATGCCTTACGTTTATGCTGTGAAAGAAATTGTATAGACGGGATACCTGTGAGAACCCGAGCAAGCCGTCAAAAGGCCCTTCTCGTTGGATGTAATCACACAAATAAGTTATGCATTCCTCCAAGTTTTTGTACTCTGTAAATTCCTAACCAGTATACAAACAAGTTTGAAAGAACAAAGATTAGGAGACAAGATGAAGCACATGTTACATTATACTAGTAGACATGCCAATGTTTGTTGGATACCTTGTTGAACTGAAACCACTCGAAATAAGGGGGTGGAAAGATTCCCTCAATGTCTGATTTTCCTCCTGCTGGATGAATTCCATCCGGAAAAATCTGCAAAATGATTTCACACAGTTTTTAGCATTCTGCTAATTTTACGCATTAACAAGTAACAGAGTTATTGTAATACTTCACGTTCGAACTTTTAGATCAGATGAAATATCGTAGTACTACACTTGGTTTGGGGAACTAATATACTAATATCTTAATTTCACACTTTTAGATGAGATGGAATTATACGTTACCATGTCAAAATGAGCAAAAATAGAGGGATCCCATTTGTTGATTTGCTTTCTGAGGAACTCTCCACTGGTTCTGAACCCATGTAAACACAGCATCCTCAACTTTGGGTGTCCATCTTTACCTACCAACACCATTCTCACTTGCCAGTTACACAGTAGATGAATGTGAAGAAACAAAGTTTGTGGTCTGTGGATATCTATTTTGCAATTGGAGCAATTTAAAGAGCAAATGTCACCATATGTTGTGGCTTCATGTTCCTACCAAACAGCATTGTATGTATCTTGTTTGTTTCATTTTAAAAGCTAACTTACTGGTACTTATTACTATGTAGTTTGGTAGCTTGTTTGGCCTTAATAGTTACACGTGGATCAGTATTCACTAGCTACTAGCTAGTCGTTTCCAAAATTCAAATTCAAATGAAATGTTCGTAAGATTATGGGATAATAGCTAGGCTATAACATTTCTTTTATCATATGGAGTCACTAACAAAATGAATGGAACATCGATTATACGTACCATTGTAATTTATTCCCTCTTTCGGGGCATGTGATAAGGTACGGACAAAGTTTTTACCATAAATATAACCGACCCGTTTATTTCGACCTATCCTAATTATAAATCAGGGGTGTGATTTTCTCTCTAACCGTGACGGGGTTAGTTGGTATTTAAGACGGAAATCTTGAAGGATTCACTCCGAAAAATGATAAACATGTTGCAAAAGATTTAAAACCGATAAACGTAAATACAAACTCAAGTAATACACTAATTAATGACATTCATATATGTTAAACCTTTCTTATTCTTTTTCTTAGAAAAGGGACATGTCAACATATCATATCGAAAGAGAGGAAAATGCATACACACTATCGGCTAGTTTATAAGCTAAATCTTATTTCATGAAGTAGTTGGTTGATTTATTATTAATTATAATTCGAATGAAATATATAAACATGCAATATATATTGAATTCAAAAAAAAAATATATATATATAGACTGATAATGTAGCGCCTTAATTTTTAAAAGACGAATTAAGGAAAATAAAAATTGCGCTAGTTCGTGAGCTTGAAAATTCGACGAACTTGAATTATAGAATTCGAAAACGTTACAAGACGTCTTGCGCGTCAAATGACTTCACATGAAAATTCTTGAAAATAATTCTTGAACTTGTAAAATATGCAGCGGAACTATAAATAGCTAAATTCTTACAACATTACAAAGTCTTTGAAATCATGAAATTTAAATATATTAAAGATCTTCCTGATACTGATCACTGCTCCGGCAACACTCGCCACTCCGATCAGCTCGGCTTCAAGTACCTAAAATTGATAATTTTAGCAAGGGTCAGTCGTGACCACTTGACTGAGCAAATTCCATGCACGTGCCATGACTTAAAGTTCTATCTTCATGTCTTTTAAATCTTTTAATCTTGCTTAATGCAATGCAAGACTTGACTTGACTCTTAATACTTGAACTTAAACTTCTTGAAAAGCATTCTTAAACAAGACTTGAAAATTAACTTGATTCGTGAGCTCACTAGGCATCGTAAGGTACATCCCAAGCCGATGGTGACCGCTTAACATGGATAGCCACGATTTGCTAGTTGCCTAGCCGATGGTGACTGCTTAACTTGAATAGCCACGATTTGCTAGTTGCCTAGCCGATTGTATTAACGCTAACTTGGTTGGCCACGATTTGCTAGGTAGACCTTACTAGCCCATTCTTGACATTACTTGAAAATCTTTTTCGATTTAGAATCTTATTAACGTGAATGCATTCTTTTAAACTCAACTTATTAATGCATGGACTAATGTGCGTGCATAACAACACACACAGAGTATATATATATATATATATAATGATTTGCAACAGCCAAGAAGTATAGAAAATCAAGCAAACATGTCATGGAATAATTCTTGCAGTCAAGTGATCCAGTTAAACCTTCTTAAGGTCACACTATTATCACATTAAATTTCTCAACCAATCAACAATACAAACCACACTGGTACTAATTACTAAATGTTGAATGATAGTATATGGCTAATGAAAGAAGCAGGCATGGTCACAAAATCGTAATCTCAACCTCTACAAGTAATTAATCAGGGTACGTACTTACTATGCAAATCTTTACTTTAGATGCAAGATGACAAGACTAATAGCATAATTCAGATTAGAACTATCACCGATTCTAGCCGTATAACACAAAAGGAACGATAATAATATTCTGAACAATAAACCATAATGTAAACCTAACATAAACATGAAGATGAATAAAGGAAATTGTAAACATAACATATCAACCATGACAAATCAAATAATCGTGAATGAGCCTTAGGGAACTTGTCTTGAGAAAATAAACAAGAGGGACAAGAATTGAAAACGGGTTGGAAAATCAGCCCTCTGTTCGACACCAGATTTGGGATGATTGAAACATTAAAACGGAGAACCGTCCGGTGATAGTTTAGAGCGATCTGATAGAAATCCTCTCTCCAAAATTCAGCAAGATCCCACGGTTAACTAACCGGGAATCGATTTTAGAAAATGACTACGTCTGGCAGAAAATTTGTGCGCGAAATAAAGTTTTTTGCTAAGGGTTTTTGTTTGATAATAACTACGGTTAGGGCTAGAATTGACTTGTTAAATAAAATGGACTTGGGCTTTAGATATTTGATGGGCTGAATAAGGTTATAAGTCACAAAAGCTGGGCCAACAACGCTTACGAACTCCGTTTTGGCGATCGGTTAGCTTTAAAATGTATAAATTCGAAATACGAATTTTTTGGACTGTTACAATCTACCCACCTTCTAAAAAGATTCGACCTCGAATCTTGCTGAAACCCAACTAACCAAAATAAAAACAAAGCACATAGGTACATAATTTCACATCAGCATGTAGTATACATCACCACAACAAACAACTGATCACACGTACAATTAGATAAAAATCACAACATGTAACTACAATCAATCACATAAGCACAAAGTTCATATCAACATGTAGAGAACATAATAACATGCACAAGAATTACACAAGTAGACATAGTCACATTGATAACTAACAAGATCACAAGTTAAAACATAAACATCAAACTCTTACCGAAGTGGAGAGGTGCCTCACCAGTGATCATTATCAAACATGACTCATTGTTGCTAAGATGAAATGCAATTTTGAAAAAATTGAAATGATAAAAATCTCGTCCGTAAGAACTGGTTTTAAAACCTTGGGCTCTGATACCAAGTTGTAGCGCCCTGATTTTTAAAAGACGAATTAAGAAAAATAAAAGTTGCGCTAGTTCGTGAGCTTGAAAATTCAATGAACTTGAATTATAGAGTTTGAAAACGTTACAAGACGCCTTGCACGTCAAATGACTTCACATAAAATTCTTGAAAATTGTTGATACGGAAATATGTCCAATCCGTCATAAAGGACCTAGGAACGAATCCTGAGGCGTCCTAAGTCATCCAAAGGATCCGAGGCACTTAGGTCCGAGCCAATGGTCCGATCCGGGCAGACCATCTATGGTCCGACCCACCCTGAAAGAAAGGGACAAAGGATTTGGACTTGCAAGGCCCGACCCGGAACCATAGGTCCGACCCACCTTGGTCCGAGCCTCCCTGGGAAAGGAGCCTAGTGCTAAGTCAGCACCCTCTCCGACCCAAGGACTCCGATACGGATGTCAACTCGGATCCAGCATGACCATCTCATAAAGATACCAAGCAAGTGGGCACCAAAGAGTGAGATGTCCGAACCCAGGAGCTCCGAATCGGAAGAGTTGAATGACGGGAGAACTTCCTCGGTGACAACCGAGTCTTGTCCGGATCAGGCATCCGGACCGACCTCTCCGAACCTGGGATCTCGGCAGACTCTGTCACATCCTCCGGAACTCTCCCAATAATGACCAAACTACCCCTAAAGCCCAAGATGGCATGGGCTAAAGCTTCATTATTGGGCTATGGGCCTCATCTTAGCATTGGTGGCTCAATCCTAGCCGTACACATGGCGCAATCCTAGCAAGGCCTTCCATTTTGATGATAGCCTATAAATAAGGCACACATCCCAACAAGTAAGTCACTTTTACTTCGAACAAGTCATCCCGCTAGTCACATCACGAGCATTATACAGAGTTGATCCTCAGTCACTCTCAAGTAAAGTCTCATCCCGGTTTGACACTTAGCAAACCGGGCACTAACCCCCCCCCCCTCCCACTCAAGTGTGCAGGTCTTTACCGGAGTAGTTGGTCACTGGTTCTTACGCCTTGGCCAATCATCTAGCAAGGAGCCCCTCATCTTGGTACCCATTAGAAGAGTTAAATAAATCTAAGTAGTTGGGGAGTTACACCCTCAACAAAAATAATTCTTGAACTTGTAAAATATGCAGCGGAACTATAAATAGCTAAATTCTTACAACATTACAAAGTCTTTGAAATTATGAAATTTAAATATATTAAAGATCTTCCTAATACTGATTGAAAGTGCAACATACAGTAACTGTTGTCATAACAACAATAGTAGTTTACTATCATTGTTCGCCCAACAGTGACTGTTCTGACTAATGCACTTTATTTTCTATAAATTAGGATTTTGCCTTTATTCACTAACTTAACCTTGTTCCACGATTTTAGTTGTTTGATTGTGTTATAGGAACAGGTTTGGTATGCATTGAAGAAAGAAGGAATGAGATGTGAAGATCTATGGAAGGAAAGATTTTGAAGATCTAAAGAAAGATTTTGAAAATCTAAAGAAGGAATGCAATATGCTGTAAGAAGGAATGTTGAGAAAACAAGGGAATATCATGTCCAAGGTAACAAGATCTATGGAGCTGTGAAGCATCTCTTTAACACGTCAAAGAACTCTATAAATACAAAAGATGGTTCATCGATTCAAGTGTGCAAGAATAGAGCTAGTCGACTATATACACATTGTGACACCCCAGATTTTGACGTACCTTAGTATTTTTGCCCTTGCATGCTTTTACTTGTGTTAGTGTATTTGTATGAAAATATATTTGAATTATTTTAATTTGATTGTATTATTGTTTTAGATGTTTATTATTTGTTTTAAAATTCTATGTAACTTGTCAATTTATAATATGTGTGGTTATTTATTTTGTACTTTCATTAAAGAAGATAAATTATTTTTGGTGTATTTTTCCTACTTAAAAATTTGATTATTTTATCCTTTAATTTTTTGGTGTAATTATTTGAAAATAATTTGATAGTCATCTCTTAAATTTATCTTGATGAATGATTAATGTGACAAGACTTCTTTTGTAATTATCTAACCTAATAGAAGTCTTTATTTGTAGCTTTATTGATGAAATATGTAAGAGTATTGATTGATGATTCATGTGAAGAACTTTTATTTTAATTCATTAATTCAATAAATGGTAATTACTTGTGTGCTTTGATTAATGTAAAATGTGAAGAATCACTTTTAAATTATGTAATTTACATATATGTCTTTATGTGTGTGTGGCTCTCTTAATGTTTAGAAATTAAAGTGTTATTTTATATTCATATATTTCAAAATACAAGAGTTTGGTAACTTGAGGTTTCTTTAATGAATAAAATATTTTTATTTCTTTTTCATGTTACGGTACGAAAGGTCGCTTGTAATGTCGAATGTTACATGTTACGTTTCAGCTATGTTTCGATCAACCGTTTGACTTTATTTTCATTTGTCTTTTATGTTTATTTTCATGTTACATATGCATGTCTAAGTGTAATATTGCCTATGCATGTTCAATATTTTGAGTTTAATTGTTACATATGCATGTGTAATTGTGAGTTCAATTTAATTCCTCTAATTGTTGCATTTTTTGGTGTGTCACATTTTATTTTTGTGTACAAATGACCCTAAGCCATGCCAAAAATGTTTTTGAACTTTTTCCAAGTAAAATATGATCATATATCATTAGTTGTTATTGTGTTTAAATGTTGAGAAAAAAATGTGAAAGATCTCTCTTAATTTTGGCTCCTTTATTATTGGTTTTATCATGAGTTTTAAGTGCAATTTAACCCATTTAAATTGCCATTTACTTTTAGCTCTTCAACCCTTTCACCTTCCCTAAATCCACCCTATAAATGCTCCAAAAATGTTTTGGGCATTTTCTTCAAAAAATCTTCAAGTACTAGTCAATTATTTTCAAGTTTGTAGCAAGTTCCTCTTGCAAGTACTTTCATAGTTCTTGCTCTTCCTAACCTTCTGATGAGACGATAATTTAGAGCCTCATTGAGTCCTCTTAAGCGGTCTTTGTTAGTCTTTGTTTATGGTTTTATAGTGTCTTTGTGCGTTTTTATGCTTTGGTGCATTGTTTGTGTTTTGTAGGATTTTTGTGTCCCGAAGGTGAAAAGCGGAGTGAAAACTTTGGTTCTAGATCTTTGAATGTAGAGTAACTGGGCGAAAACGGAAGTGGATTCGGAGTTCGGACGAAGAATTGAGAGCCGTTTTAGTGAAGCTTGCAAAAGTGAAGTTTTACGGAGCAGTCAAGCCATTTTGGCCATAACTCTCTCATATGATGTCCGATTGACCTGAGCTCGGTGGCCATGGAAAGATAATTCAAAGAGCTACAATTTTCTTATTGTAAGAATCGGAAAATTCTGTCCGTGGAAAATGTTACGGAGGTTTTAAGCTTGCCGCGGCGAGATTTTACGAGGCAAAAAGAGGAGCTACACAGGGTTTCTCGCCGCGACAAGATTCGGTGAGAAGGCCCAGATTCAACATATTTTTTCCTTTTTAGGTCAGGATTAGGTCATCTTTTGCCATAACTTCTTATACTCGATTTTTTCTAAGAAAAATCTTCTAGAACTAGGTTTTGACATTGATTGATTGATCTTGGAGCTTGGTTTTCATCCGGTAAGAACCATCGGGATCGAATTCTTGGTAATTGTTGATAACTCTCTATTGTTTATCTTCAATTCGTGTTTTCTTCTGTTTATCGAATTGTATGATCTTGCATGCGATTATCACCATGTTTATGCTTTGCGTAATCTATACCATGCATTCTTTCATCTTTGCTTCTACCATGAGTAGCTAAATCACTCCGAACACGGTAGTTATGTGACGGTTTTGCGTATTCGCTTCTAGGGTTCTAATTCGTTCATATAGGTTCGTCTAGTTCAAAATCTTCGTAAAACCTTCAATCAAATAAGCTAGTTCAAGACTTTCGAAATCGTTTTCGGTTAAGGATCGTGGATTGACGACCCATGATTTCTCTAGTTCAAAACATTCAAATAACGATTGGTTGAATTGGATTGATTGATTTATGTACACCGACCGTGTGACAAATATGAATGATTGCCTTAGACGAATTACACTACTCGATCATAACTACTGTGTTCTCTTCTCTCTCTATCAAAAAATCATTTATCTGCTTTTCTGTTTTCTAGTTATTAGAAGTAATCAAAACCAAACAAATCAATCTGTTTTCACAAGTAACTGTTTGCTTTCAAACCATTGTGGTAGCTTAATTGGTTCCTTAGCGAACGAACCTGTGGTTAGCATTGTCTGTCTACAACAACTGCTTACTACTTGTTTTCTAAGTAACAATTTGAGCACATCAAATTTGGCGCCGTTGCCGGGGAATCAATTCCTACTGTAGTGTTTGATTGTGAATTTTTATTTATTTCTTTTTCCAACCTGCGGTTTAGTGCACTAATCGAAACTAAGACCTCTTTCAAGTTTTGGAGTTGTGTAGCTTTAACGACAGGTTTTCAGAAGGTATTTCCGATGGCTCAAGTGACATATGGGGCGTACATGCAACCTGGCGAGATTAAGGATGTAAAGCCAGCAATTGTACTGTCTAATGATGCCAGGAACATGGAGATCAAGCCTCATGAATTCCATGACTTGCCTAAGTACTATGGAATGGCCAAAGAGGATGTCATTCGGTTTCTGAAGGAGTTTGAGGGGTGGATTGCTAGAATTCCGCTAACTGTAGGTGGAATTACTGTGACCGATGATGAAATCAGGAAAAAGGTCTTTCCCCTTTGCATGCAGGACAAGGCTAAGAGCTGGCTTCTGAACCAGCTGGAGGGATCTTTTCGTACGTGGGATGCTCTGTATAAAGCTTTCATGAACAAGTTTTATCCTACTGAAAAGACTAGGCAACTCCGTCTCCAGATTGAGAAGTTTATGCAGATGAGTGATGAGAGATTCTATGAAGCAAGGGAACGGTTTTTGAATATGCTCTCTTAGTGCCCCGACCACAGGATGTCTGAAATGGAGTTGTGCATCAGATATTATGAAGGCCTGGATTGGGAGTGTCAAAACATGGTCGAGATGACTTATGATAATTCTTTCACAGGCGTGTACTGATGAATTAAATGGTGTTTTTGAGAGACTGGCAGCAGTGTTCCAGCTTAAGGGTGCGAGAAATAAGGCTAGGAGAGTGGTAGCCAGAGTAGTAGAAGAGACTCCAGGGCCATGTATTACTGAGCTAGAAAAAGAAATCAGGAGCCATATGGAGAGGTCTGAGAGGTTCTGGCTTGAGGCGCAGAAAATTCAGGATAGGAATGACCACAGGTTCAACAGTATCGAGCAATCGCAAAAAAGGATGGAACAGACATTGGGGGACCTGGTAGGGAAATTGCAGCTCATAGAGAAAGAAAAACTCCCAGCAACCCCAAAAAACATTATAGTCCTGGCGGTTGAGATAAATTTTGAAGAGCCGGGGAAGGTTAAATCTGTTGTTGCCACTTGTACCAACGAGGTTGAGAACTCTGCATCTGGTGTGGGAACTCCAGCAACGGTTCAAGTGACTCCTGTACTGACAGTTGCGCAGACTGAGAATGGTGTTGTTGAATCGGTAGAAGTCGAAGTTAAGGGACCGAGTTCCGTGATTCTAGAAGAGGAGGTGAATGTGGAACAAATAACTGCAGAAACCGGCCCTCCCACCGCAATAATTCCTAAGGCGGAAAAGAGTATAAGAGACTCCAATAGTTTTGATTTATTGGTAGGCATTGGGTGTTCAGCTCAGGTTACCGGAATAGTCGATACTGGTGCTAGTTGCAATTTGATGACTTTTGGAACCTATGAAGACTTAGGCTTAAAAGGATTGGAGCCGTGCGGATTCTTTATGACTCTTGCTGGGGGAACCCGAAGTAGATGCATGGGGATTGTAGAAGATGTCCCGGTTAAGCTGGATGGTGTAACGGTAATGACGAATTTTGTGGTAGTGGAATCACGGAGGGTGAAAGGGAAAGAGATGGAAAAAGATATGCTTCTTCTAGGGCGACCCTTCATCCGCTCGACTCTCATGGTGGTGAATCTACATGCCCGAACCTGCACAATCGAGGTGCATGGAAATCCACGTGAAAGCCTATTCTGCTCCATTATATTACATTCCATGAGTTGTGAGGAAATTCATAGGAGCACATACTGGACCCCTATATATACACACTTATCTGCAGGGAAGAAAAGGGGCTGCAACAATTGGAAGAACCAAGAACTTCCAGAGTACCCGTTAGCCAACGCGGAAGAGTCTTGTACTTGGTAAAGGTACACACTGCAGCAAATCCTTTATTGATCCCATTCTCTTTTCTTTTTCACTCTACGCTTGAGGACATGCTTGAGTTTAGGTTTGGGGAGGGGGAATGTTCTCTCTAGTGTCCTGTCTGCATTTTCTCTATTAACTGAGTCTCTAGAGTCTTTCGTCCTTTACTTTCTGTATGTTTTGGTCATTTTTCTTTTCTTCTTTTCCCTTATAGAGTCTTTCGTGAGTCGTTCTTCCAAGTTGTGAAAGCTCCTATTGTGATTATTAAATTTGCTAGCTGCTTATGTTTTGCATGATATTTAACTAAGGTGGCGTAGTGGATTTAAAATCCCATAAGTCTGTTTCTCTTGTAAATCGCATGTCTGTTTATCTCTTTAGTCCAAAAAGACGGTGAGAAACTTTAAGCCGATGAAAAAATATTGTATCGGCGCCTATGTGATCCTTTTCGGGAAGTGCAAACTCCCTTGTTTGCACCTCTTCATGCTCATGTGTACTCTGTTAAGTTAAGTATGACGAACGGCATGCTCTTCATGATTCATTTTATCAAAGCCAGTGCATTGCGAAGAACCGGTTTGGGGAGAAGAATTCTGCTCTGTTGTTATGTTTATTTATTCTTGTAATATGTATTTCTTCCCCTGATTAGTTGATTCGTCTCGGAGTGTATCTGTGGTGCTTGTCATCAATGTTGTTGTGTTGGGCGTGTTTCAGATACTACCTCTATATACCGGCGTGGTCTTAAAAAGCCACATGACCGTGAGGTTGATGTACGTACACCAAACTGACATGCACAAAAGTGCGAACTTCGGTAAAACAGAAACTACCAAAAAAGTGAGACTAAAAGAGTCCATTGTGGCCAATTGATTAGCATATAATTTATAGTATGCAAAAATGTGGCGATATGGAAGTTGGTTTGTGTGTTCTGGCAAGCTGCTATGCGCAAGGAAAACGTCCCTTCTGACTTAACCGATTGAGTGCATTGCATGAGGTATTTGAGGCACCTTTGTGACGAAAGTCACCTTCCTTTCTTCTTGGTGTTTCTTGAGTGATTAACCCACTGGATACTTCCAGAGTGTGAGAGAGATGCGTAGGATTCCCTTGTGAGGGACTAGAGAGTTAGACTTAAGTGCTATTTACTTGAGAAACTTTCTTGCAGGATTTTCTGTGCACTATTCTCTCAAGGTTAGTTGAGTGCAAACCCTTTGCATCTTGTGAACTTAATGCTTACAATGGTAGAATTCGGTCACTTGGAAGTCTGACTCGTTTGTGTGTTTCTTGTTTGTCGTCATCTACAGTCTAGTTTGTTTTGTTTTAGTTGTGTGTTTGCTCGAGGACGAGCAAAGGTTGATTTGGGGAGTTTGATGAGACGATAATTTAGAGTCTCATTGGGTCATTTTTAGCGGTCTTTGCTAGTCTTTGTTTATGGTTTTATAGTGTCTTTGTGCGTTTTTATGCTTTGGTGCTTTTTTGTGTTTTGTAGGATTTTTGTGTCCCGAGGTGAAAATCGGAGTGAAAACTTTGGTTCTACATCTTTGAATGTAGAGTAACTGGGCGATTTTGAGGAAATACAGAATAACAAGAATATTTCTATTGGAGCATCCTTCAGATAGACTAAAGCATTGGGTGAAAACGGAAGTGGATTCGGAGTTCGGATGAAGAATTGATAGCCGTTTTAGCAAAGCTTGCAAAAGTGAAGTTTTACGGAGCAGTCTAGCCATTTTGTCCATAACTCTCTCATATGATGCCCGATTGACCTGAGATTGGTGGACACGGAAAGATAATTCAAAGGGCTACAATTTTTGTTTTGGAAGCATCGGAACATTCTGTCTGCCGAAAACGTTACTGAGGTTTTAAGCTCGCCATGGCGAGATTTTACGAGGCAAAAAGAGGAGCTACACAGGGTTTATCGCCGTGGCAAGATTTGGCGAGAAGGCCCAGATTCAGCATAGTTTTTCCTTTTTAGGTCAGGATTAGGTCATCTTTTGCCATAACCTCATATACTCGATTTTTCCTGAGAAAAAGCTTCTAGAACTAGGTTTTGACATTGATTGATTGATCTTGGAGCTTGGTTTTCATCCGGTAAGAACCATCGGGATCGAATTCTTGGTAATTATTGATAACTCTCTATTGTTTATCTTCAATTCGTGTTTTCTTCTGTTTATCGAATTGTATGATCTTGCATGCGATTATCACCACGTTTATGCTTTGCGTAATCTATTCCATGCATTCTTTCATCTTTGCTTCTACCATGAGTAGCTAAACCACTCCGAACACGGTAGTTATGTGACGGTTTTGCATATTCGCTTCTAGGGTTAGGATTCATTCATATAGGTTCGTCTAGTTCAAAATCTTCGTAAAACCTTCAATCCAATAAGCTAGTTCAAGACTTTCAAAATCGTTTTCAGTTAAGGATCGTGGATTGACGACCCACGATTTCTCTAGTTCAAAACATTCAAATAACGATTGGTTGAATTGGATTGATTGATTTATGTACATCGACCGTGTGACAAATATGAATGATTGCCCTAGAACGAATTAGCATTACTCGATCATAACTACTGTGTTCTCTTCTCTCTCTGTCAAAAAACCATTTATTTGCTTTTACATTTTCTAGTTATTAGAAGTAATCAAAACCGAACAAATCAATCTGTTTCACAATTAACTGTTTGCTTTCAAAGCTGTGTGGTAACAATTGGTTCCTTAGCGAGCGATCACTGGTTAGCATTGTCTGTCTACAACAGCTGCTTACTACTTGTTTTCTAAGTAATAATTTGAGCACATCACCTTCAAATGTGAGTGTTCCACAAAATTATATATATGTATTATTTTCAAAACATGGAAGGTATTTTAATTTGTTTTCAACTTATATATAAGTAATGCATGGTTTCCAAAATGCACATTCTATTGCATAAAAACCAAATAACGAATGAGTTTTAGCATGCTTCCGCTTATTTTGAAAGATATATATATATATATATATATATATATATATATATATATATATATATATATATATATATATATATATATATATATGATTGTTATTTTGTTTTGAGTGTCGGTTCAAGAAAGCTACGTAGGTTTGGTTCATGTTAATTGTGTTATAGTTTGGTCAGTTGTGTGTGGCGAGTTACTTGTCGGTTTCCTTTGCCCATTCCCTTTAAATCGATTGATAGAAGCCTTCACTGATTTAGTTGGTCGTAGAATTCCACCTATACCATGGCGAGGTCTGTTGGATAGTTTGATCGACTATCGAGGAGACATAAGGCTGTTTCTTTGTGGGGTTATAAGGAGCGGCATGAAATAATGTTTTTCTGAAAAGTATACGTTTTTCAAAGTGTATTGGAATTTAAGTTCTTGATTTTTATTGTTAGGATTTTAATGAAAACTTCTCAAGAAAATCTTTGAACACTCATTGAGGTTTTTCTCACACTTGTTTTATTCCCTTCCTTATAGGTGAGATGGCGGTGAAGAATGAACAACCGATAAACCCAGCAAACTAATTAAGTGTGTAGTTGGGATTTGGGATTTTTGTCAATGAAAATAATTTCCTTTTGTGTATTTCAAAAACTCATGTCATTTCCTGTTATATTGTGTATCTTTTAAAGACAAGAATGTTGAAAATCTTGTGGTTTTATTTGTTGAATAAAATATTTTTTTATTCCAACAACTTCAAACGAAACGTTGTCTGTAATTTCCCATGTTTCACTAAACGTTTCGGCTCTGCTTTCGCCCGACGTCCCGACTGAAATTTACTCCTTTTAAAAACCTAGAAGTCGGGGCGTTACACACATCAAAAGCAGCTCTCCTGAGAGAGAACCAGTCCTCGGGGAAGTGAAACCCCAAAACCCTAGCCATCAGCAAGCTATCAAGAAGACTTCAAGACATCCAAAGGGACATCTGGATCGATCACCAGGAAGGAATCGAAGAAGGGGTATCCGAGGGTCGACACTCGCCATCTTCTTACGGTTTAGTTTTTTCAAACATGATTTCAAATCAGTTTACAATTTGTTTACTTTCAGTTATGTCAGGATAATTTACTTGTATAAGGGTTAGTCGGGATCTTTGATTACTTGGTTTATATATGATCGAATAGTTTTAGCATCAATGTTGGTTATGCGATTATTGTTCATACTTGTGCTGTTTGAGGAAAGATGCTTTGTTTGTTTATGTTTTCGCGAGACAAGAGTATTCATTGCACTAGATTACGATATGTCAGCTGTGTCTATAAGTTGATATTCTGCCTGAGGTTTGTTGTTGAGCTAGCCACTGGTGACAGCTTTGAGCTAGACGATAGTCTACATGGGGTATCTTTACTGACTGCGCCTTGGTGTAAGATATGTGACCTGTGTGACTCTTCAACCGTAACTATAGCTATCTGTTATTCCTGATATAAATCGTTTATCAAATTGAAGGTTAACGCTTACATGTTTCCTCTATAAGTTCTTAATTCGTCAATTCTCATTATAATTACTTTTCAGCTTACGTGTTTATTTTACTTATTCAAAAATACCAAACTATACATTATTTACTCTATGTTGAAAATCAACCATTTATTATTCTATTTCAATCGAGAGTTATTCCCGAAGAGCGACATCTCGAGTTAGCTTACCGCTATAAACTGTGTGTTTGTGAGCTTCTGGCAATTATAAATTTAATCTTTGATTGTATTAAGAGATTACAGGTTCTACAACGAAAAACCAAATCTCTGAGTGCACATCAAAATTTGGCGCCGCTGCCGGGGAATAATTAGTAGATTGCCTGCGTAGAACTTATTTGGTTATTTTCGAGCAATAACTACTTTGATTTCACAGGAAAACTCAAGATGGAAGAAGAAGACGAAAGAACTATCAGAGAGATCAGTTTGTCGAACCAAGAAGGAGTGGAATTCGGATCGACCACATGTAAGAATGCAGGTTTGATCTAACTCGACTAATGTATTGCCGATGTTAGGAGGAAGAGAAGGAGAAAATGAATGCAAGTTCATGTATGCATTGAGTCTATTGTCGGCGATTACCAAGTAAGGGTTTAACTGATGGTTAGCTGAAATTCTGGTTCTTCATCAAAACACTGGAGGGAGCAGCAAAGAGATGGATAGATTCGATTAAAGAAGAGGTCAGTGAATAGGAAGAGCTGAGGAGTCTGTTCTTGAAAAGGTTTTTGGGGCTTGCAAGGGTTATGAGAGAAAGGAGAATGATATCCACTTTCACTCAAAAATAGAAGGAATCTTTTCATGATGCATGGGAAAGGTTTGAAAAGATGCAATACAACTGCCCCCAACATTGGTTCACTTCGCGACAGCTCTGTGAGTATTTCTACTTAGTTGTTACAGAGGAGTTTAGAGACCTTATAGACGTAGATCTGAAGGGATCATTTACGGGGAGCTCTGCTAAGCAAGTGCTGGAAGCTTGTGCAAGTGTTGCTGAGAACTCAAGGTACAAAAGTGAGCAGCTGAAGGAGAATGAGATTTTCAACAAGATAGGCGATGGAAGAAGTAAGAGGCGATGGCATAATTGAGGAAGAAGCGAAATGGGCTATGGGACAGAGTGTAGGAACTCCTGAGTACTTGGATAAAAGAAGGATATCAAAGGAATTAAGCCAAGAAGTACCAAAAGGAAAACCTATTGAGCTGAGCATTGAAGGGAAGGATGAAGTTTCCAAAATCAACAACAAACAAGTAGTCGACAGCGTCATAACTGCTAAAAGGGGTTCGAAGAGGAGATCAAAACCCTCAAGGAACATCATAACCAGAGAGGAAAAGTAGTCTTTGGAGGCTGGAGAAAGGCGAAGAAACACACTACCTGGTGAAGCTATTCACAGAAAACGTCACGTCGACTAAGGAAGCAATAGAAAGGTTAAGTGATGAAGTCGATACAGTCAAAGACAATTTGATCGAAATTAAGTATGCAGTTAGGGAATTGGATGAAAAGGTGGAAGAAGTTAAGGAGCAGCAAGTGGAGAGCATTGGGGCTATCACTACTAGGAGCGGGATAACAACCCTGGATTCTATTCCTAGAAGTGAAGAAAGAGCAAGAAAGAAGAAGGATGCGGAGATAGTGGATATAGAAGAGGAAGAGGGGAGAGAGAATTCGGAGAAAGAAGTTCACGAGAAGGGGAGACAAGACAAGATAGCATCCCGGAGAGGAAGATATGATTACGACCACTACAAAAAAATCCTGTTTTAGCGGCGGAACTATCAGTCGCTAAAACAGAACCGATTCGTCGCTAAATCCGGAGCGACGGATCACGACCCCGTCCCAATTTAATGGTCACAAATTTCTTGGCGACGGATAAGTATTCCGTCGCCAAATAACGACGGACTGGCGACGGAATAATCCGTTGACCAGTTCGTCCGAATTGTAATCCGTCGCCAATTAGTGACGGAATTTAGCGACGTATTTTAATCCGTCGCTAAATCTCACCATTAGGTCGCCCTAATTCGTGTGAGATTTAGCAACAGATTTTAATCCGTCGCTAAATTCCAAGGGCAAATTCGCTCTTAATTCGTGAATTTAGCGACGGATTTAATTCCGTCGCTAAATTCACTGTTTTTAATTTTTTTTTTTTGTATTTTAAATTTATGTTTCACATTTCACCTATTTTTCACATAATATAATCATACATAATATACCCGAAACAATTAAATTGCACTAATTATCCAAACGTAGATAAATTGCATTATCAAACCGAAGTCTAAAGTATGCAAACACAAGTAGCTAGAAGATGAGATAGTGTCAAAGTATGTAGCATAAACAGCATAAGTCTGATGTAACTAAGAATGGGGAGGAGGCGGTGGGTGGGACTGGGAAGAAGTCCTGATCATCTGGGTTAAAGCGTCCATCCGCTAAGCCATACGAGCATGTTCCTCAAGCACTTGCTGGTAAGCTGCCTTGGTCGCAGCTATTTCCTCTTGGAGAGGAGTCATCATCTCATGAACCTGGTCCTGTGTGAAAACATCCGATCGTGATCCTCCCTGGGACACTGAGAATCTACTAGAACTCATAGTCGGGCCCAAACTTCCCAATCCATATGTTCGACCCTTGTTGTCCACTGGGTTGACGTCAAAGAAGATCTGGTCTTGCTCTTCAATTGACAGCTCATGACCGTCGATCATCCTCTCATCCATCCTCCCCTCCACCTCACTCTGCAATAGTAAAGTGCATACGAAATGAGATACAATTTTAGGAATCACTTATAAATACAAATAAATAAATGTTAACCTTAAGAAAGAAACGTACCGCAATACGCTCAGCCCTCACGTCAGTCCAAATGCCATTCTGCAGCTTAGCCTTCTTGAAGTGGTATAGAGCAGTCTTCGGATGTCCTCTATTGACCTAAGAAACATATGTGCAAACAAGTAGTTAGTTGATTGAAATGAAAGCAAAAAATCCGTTATGTATCATATTCCAAGTCAAAAACAACATATTTACTAACCTCCATCACGTGATCTGTAACAACAGCTCGCGACCCATAATGATGTCTGGCAGTGCCCGTACCATCTCGCAGCTCAGTTAAACGGTTTTGTCTGTTTTCTTCTTGATCCTTCCAGTACTCCTCCCAAAGTGCCCACTCCTCATCCCCCACCCAAGTTGGTTGTTTGCGTGTCTCCTTCATTTTGTTCACCATTTTCCTATAGATGTCTGGTCCTAAAGTCTCAAAAACAGAGTACAATTGGGGCACCAAGGCATTGGGAATGTAGTAGTCTTTCTACAACAATTCCATACAAAGTAAAAATTACACCAATTTAAAGAAAGATAACAATTTAAATATAACACCAAGTTTAGTGGCTAACATACCACTCAAATTGTGTGCAATAAGTTCATGAATGGTGACTAACATATCACCCAAGTTTAGTGGTCAACATACCACTCAAATGACACAACAAGTTCATGAATGGTGACTAACATATCAAACCAAGTTTAGTGGCTAATATACCACTCAAATTGTTCTAAAATTGACTAACACAATGGTGACTAACATAACCCAAGTTTAGTGGCTAACATACCACTCAAATGACACAACAAGTTCATGAATGGTGACTAACATATCAAACCAAGTTTAGTGGCTAACATACCACTCAAATTGTCCTAAAATTGACGAACACAATGATGACTAACATATCACCCAAGTTTAGTGGCTAACATACCACTCAAATGACACAACAAGTTCATCATGAATGGTGACTAACATATCAAACCAAGTTTAGTGGCTAACATACCACTCAAATTGTCCTAAAATTGACTAACACAATGATGACTAATATATCACCCAAGTTCAGTGGCTAACATACCACTCACATATAGTGGCTAACATAACACACACATTAACACAACGATTAAAACAACAAATAAAGCATTCATTGTAACATTTAAGCTTACCCGAAACTCATCAAAGTAAAAGTGCTTCATCCGGTCCGAGATCTTCATCCACTGCTCGCCTCCATGTCCCAGCATCTCCCTCCTGCCCCTAAAGATTTTGTCGAGTCTATCCGAAGCTTTTGGTGGCCAAAACCTGTTATCAATGAGACAAACAAGAAACGAATATTCATTAGTAAAATCATGTAACATATATTTATCTTAAGTTATGTTCTACAAATGCATAATACTTACTTGTTCTTGCCGTTGGGGAACAACACCAGCTTCCCCTGAAATTTAGCACCGTCTGTCAACGTGAGATAGGGACACCCATCAGAGGAGTAGTCACCAGGAGCATGTGACGTAGAGCCCAGTGGAGTCTCTGGAACCTCAGACTGGCTGCTGCTCCCACCAATATCAAAGCCGACCGTAGGACTACTAGCTCCACTCGCTGGTGTACTGCCCGCCCCAGAACCCGATGGACTCCCCCTACCCTTACACCCGGGAGGAAGGTATGTGGACTTCCTTTGGCATGGCATCTGCAAAAGCATATAAGAAATTACTGGAAAAAATGTGTTAGTAAAGAATACATGAATAGGCATGTAAAACATATACATTTGACATATATTAAAGCACAAAAAGTTGGGATAATCAACAACTAAGCATATATAAACATAACAACTAAGCATACAATACACACATACCCTCGTCCTCCTCGGCTATTGTTAAGTCCATAAATTGGTCTTCATGCAGGTCTATGAACTCATCATCAGCATGTACAGGCTTTCTCGATGTTTCATCGATGACCTCTTCTTGGTACAAGTTGGTAATTGAGTCGTCCTTATCAACTCTACCCTGGAGCGGGCCTGTATATGCATCGCAGCCAACCAGTCCGCCTTATCGCGTTTCAGGCTTGGATATTCAATAAACACCACCTGGCGTGCTTAAGTCGCCAAGATAAACGGTTCATACTTAGTACGATACCTCTTCCTATGGTTAATTTCTACCATCTGATAGAGCTCGTGTTTCCTCGTACCACTTGGAGTAGGATCATACCAGTCAACATCGAACAGAAAGGTTCTTTTCAAAGGCAACCTCGGATATTCAAGCTGCACAATTCATCTCAGGTTCCCGTAAAAATCATACAAATCATCAGTTGCATCTTGATCTTGTCCCCTGACACACACCCTAGAATTGTTTATGGTCATGGCGGTGTTAGACTCAATTGTGTGAAACCTAAGGCCATTTACTATGTACGATGAGAATGTGGAGACCTTTCTGTTTGGTCCCTCTTCTAGAGACTCTAAGTAAGGACATGTGACTTTGTTGACAGGATTTCGTACATACTCCTTCAACCAATCTGCAAATTATGTTTCCAACTTCTCTTGAAGCAGTTCTTCAATTACGTCATCTGCCATTGTTGGATTCTTCTCTTTGAAAAGGCTGTGGACATGATTACATGATTAGATATATATAGTAGTTAGAAGTTAAAATCCATGTGTTATAGTAAGAAAGCTACTCACCGAGCATAAATCTCCATAAATTTGTCAACTTGACCTGAGTTAGAGCTCCTTATCCGTGACCATTACGTGTTTTCTTCTCCAATAGGTCTCCCTGAGACCCTAAAAATTGAAATGGGAACGTCATCATCCTCTTGAACTTCAAATGTGTCTGCGTTTCTGGACAGCCTATGTGCCTTCGTCGGGACATGGTCCCCAAAGTAATAGGAGCAGAAGGTTGCAGCTTCCTCTCGCATGTATGCATTGGCCATCGATCCCTCAGGCTTGCCTTTGTTGCTGACATACCTCTTCAATTTCCCCAAGTACCTGTAATGCATATATATTGAGATAAGACAATGTAACTAGGGAAAATTCATACTTTATAAGTAAATAATTGCCTTGATTACACACCTCTCGAATGGATACATCCATCGATACTGAACCGGTCCAGCAAGCCTCGCTTCATGTGGGAGGTGAACCGGCAAGTTCTCCATAGAATCAAAGAAGCTTGGTGGAAAGATACACTCGAGCTTGCATAGAATCAATGGTATGTTGCATTCAAGATTTGCTAACACTTCATCGTCAAGCACCCTTGAGCATAAATTCTTAAAAAAAAAGTTCAGCTCGGTGATAGCAATCCAAACAGGTTTAGGTAGCATTTCTCGAAATGCAACAGGGAGAAGCCTCTCGATGAACACGTGACAATCGTGGCTCTACATCCCATACTTCTTTGTCCTCTTCAAATCCACACATGACTTCGAGGCGTAATTGTCGGGGAACTTCAATCCCCTCACCCAATCAAATAGTTTGTTCCTAGATTTAGTGTCAATTGTGTAGCATTGCTTGGGCCACTGTCCCTTATCATTCTGCTTTGTCAACTCGGGCCTTTTACACCATGTATCCAACTCGGCTCTAGATTTAGAGGTATCCTTTGTTTTTCCGGGAATGTTGCAAATCGGAATAAGTTCTCGAACACGTTCTTCTCAATGTGCATGAAATCCAAGTTGTGATGTATAAGAAGACTGCTCCAATAAGGCAAGTCCCAGAAGATGCTTCTCTTCTTCCATCCACAATTTTTGCTAATTTTCTCGTTATACTTCTCCGACCCAAGTTCAGTCACTTTCATAAGACCCAGCCTATCTATCTCCGCAAGCATTTATGCACCAGTAAGTTGTCTCGGGGCGCCTTTGTTCACTACTTTCTTTTCAAGAATTGAGTCTTGTTCTTCCTGAACGTCGTATGGTCCTTTGGTAGAAACCTACGATGACAGTAAAACCAACATTCCTTTCTGCTCTCCTTCAGTCTAAATGCATCAGTGTCTTCCATACAATGTGGACAAGCATTAAATCCCGCGGTTTTCCTTCCAGATAGCATAGATGCGCGGAAAATCACTCACGGTCCACGAGTGTCTGCTCTCAAGGTAAAGTTCTTCTTCATTGACACATCATATGCCAGGATACCATTTTCCCACAACTCAATCAGCTCCTTGATTAGGGGCTGGAAGAACACATCCAGCTTCTGTGACAGATCATCTGGCCCGACACCAAAACAGTCAAGAACATGAATGGTTCCTTCATGCACTCACCGGGGTTATGCAGTGTCGCATGGTAGCCCAACAAAGTACTTCGATCATTTCCAAACGGGTTAAAATCATCCGTACAAAACCCCAATCGTACATTTTTAGGCTCGGCTGCAAACTCCGAGTAGGTCTTGTCGAACTGTTTCCATGCGGGTGAGTCTGATGGATGCTCCAGTCTACCCTTTTAAGGATTACTGCGCTCCTTGTGCCACGCATTTTATCGGCACAAGCACTTAAAGCGTCTGACCTCTTCAAGCGTGGTGCTAGAAATACCACATTTTCTTATGGGAGATTTTTCTTCGGTTTCTTTGCCCCCTCCTTGTAGCTTGTGCGGTCCGTACCACGAACTTGCACTTGATGATCTTTATCCTCCCCGATAGATCATGCACATATCCTCACAACAATCTATGGTTTCCATGGGCAACCCCATCCCCCGCATCTTTTTCTTCGCCTGGTAAAAGTTGGTGGGAACTAGGTTTTCTTCAGGAAAAAGAACCGACATTACTTGTACCTATTCATTGAAGCTCGCTTGATTCTTTGATCATTAGCCTTAAACTCATTAGCAGCCGAGCACAAAGACAACTTCTTGAGCTACACCGGATAAATCGGCTTCTTTGTTGATTCCGAAGTCGAAGAACGGCTGATCCATAGGATTGAGGCTCCTCCACATCCCCTCGATTCTTGGCTCCACGGTGTCCATGAACTTTGGACCCATAACATCATACACCATTTTCTCCATCCGTTCATGATCATAATTAGCATCGGATGTAGGCGTATTACGAGTACTTCGATCACATTTTCTACTTCCTTTTACACTTTGAGAGATGCTCATAATCCATGAGCGGTGCTCGTGTCTCACCATGATAACACCATACCTCATATTGGACCACGAACCCCACGTTTCAAGTGCTCCACTACTTTTTGAGGCAAAATTTGCTTATCCTACATTTGTTAGCATTGCAAGGGCACTTCATCTTCCCCACTCGAACAAGTAGTGCAGTATGGCTAAAAGTGATGAAGGATTCAACCCCTTCCACAAAACTAGACTGAATTCTGCCATTAACTATGCGACAGTACATCCATGAACGATCGGGATTCATAATTAGATAATTAGCCTAACACGTCTAAAATTATTAGATTCATAACATGCATTTTACGTTAATATAATCACCAAATGGTCTCAAAACACTTCATTAAATCTTCATAATCTAGTGCATACACGAATTTATCAAATCAAAAGTACTACGTACTTACAAACATCCTAACATTATACTAATTAACAATCCAAATTCACAATCAATATATCAATTGCACATCTCAAAGTTAACTAGCTAGAATATACTATAGTTCCCATAAACATACAATTGATCAAATTAATCGAAATTAACAAAATTCCCGAATTTGTCAACAAGTAAGGGTTTCAAAACACTCAACTGAATCTTCCTAATCCTACTACATATACGAAAATATCAAATTAAAAGCCCTATATTCTTACAAACATCCTAACATTATACTAAAAATCCATATTCACAATCAATATATTAATTGCACATCTCAAAGGTAACACACTACGTAATATAAGCTAAACTAACTACTACATACTTACAATAAACATGCAATTGCTCAAATTAGTCGAAATTAACAAAATCTTCAAATTTGGCAAAGTAAGGGTTTTAGCCAAAATACCTTCGATTAAGCTGAAGAAAGATGAAATTGATTGACCACCCGAGCTCCTTGTCCCACGAGCTTCGAAAAGACTCCATGAGCTTTGAAATTGAAAATGGCAAAATGAAGAAGAAAGGAGGAAGAAAGAAGAAGCAGAAACGAAAATGGAGAAGAAAGGGGATCTGCCCCGTTTCTATAACCATTTTAGCGACGGATCGCTATCCGTATTGATCCATCGCTATCCCCCGCGTTAAATCCAATTTTTTATTTTTTTTATTTTTCTTTTTCAGTTTAATTGTTAGTCAAACCTAATTCACGACGGATTAGTCTATCTGTCCCTAATCCGTTGTGAATTAGGGACGGATATTTAATCCGTCTCGAATTACGGACGAATTATTAATCCGTCTCTAATTCGAGACGGAGTAGTGACAGATTGGCAACGAATTGAGCAAATCGCTCAATCCGTCGCTAGACGATGCCGATTTGTCGCTATTTGGCGACGGATAAAATCCGTCGCCAAATGGTAGTTTTCTTGTAGTGGACCTGATGGATAAGGGATACATCCAAGTGGAAGATGGGGGAATAGTTCGTCTAAAAGACTTACCTTATCGAAGGCTCACGAATGATGTCGAGAAATTTGGAAGGAGAAGTCTAAGGAAACTTAGGCGTCGATCATTTCCAATACCGATACTAGACCTGCTTACTTTATACACATTTGATTATATGGCAGCTCTAAGGGAATTCTTTAACCGGAAGAAGGCCTATGTTGGAGTGGCATGGAGAGAAGGATCGGATATCATGAGAAGAGGAGTAGGAGATCCGGGACAATTCAACATGACGATTGGAGTGAAGGGCAAAAAGGTGAATTGCATGATAGACCTTGGAGCGGCAGTAAATCTTATGTCCTTTGGATAAAGCAAGGGAGCTAGGGATTGAAGACGAAATAGAACCATATGGAACTAGCGTCCAGCTGGCCGACAATTCGACAAAGAAATGTGCTGGGAAAATCCGAGGTTTGCCTGTGGAGATCGGAGGCATAAGACCACGGCTAGTCTTCCTCATGATAGATATGGAAGGAAGCGTAATGAGTTCTAAAACACTTATTGGGAGACCAGCCCTACATCAGATGGAAGCCGTAGTCGACACGGGAGAGAAGACCTATTCATTGATCGCGGAAGGGCAGAAGAAGCGTTCAATTCTAAAGGTGAACTCCTTGAGGAAGGAAAGAGAATCGAGAGAGGATATTGGGAAAGAACAGATGATTTCCATCTGGGAGACGAAGTCGAGTTCGGATATGTGATGCTAGATCTTATGAGGAAGATGAAGAACATTTTGACACAGAATACTTTGAGAGGATCGAGCAACTGTATTCAGTGGATACAATGGAAATCAGGAGAAGGAATATCGGCTCATGAGCTACTCAAATATGTAATCGGATTTAGTATTGGTCGTCAGACGATGAAGATATGGCGGATTTAGTGGTGGTTGGGTGGTGGTTTTAGAGAGAGAAAGAGATTGGAAGATAGAGAGAGAAACATGAAGAAGGAAATGAAGAAAGTGAAAGAAAACCCTAAAAAATTGACTTTTATACTAAAACTATTTTCGGATCCGGATTCGGATCCAATTCTTAAAAAATCCACCCTCAATCCAGATCCGCAAAAAATATTAAAATGGACAAATGTAAAACATAGACAATTTTTATGTGAAACTAGATGAACTTTTTGGACTCTAACAAAATGAGTAGGACTTTTATAAGACTTTGTATTTGAGGAATTGCACGATTTCAGGTGCCAAAACGACATAATTGTGCAAATTGAGAAAGTTAAGAAATTACGCTGAATTGGCCATTGCATGGAGTTCGAGGCGTCAAAACATGTCATATGACCAGCCAGTGCGAAGATAATTGAAGATGAAACAACTTTGTAGAAGAAAACTTTCTGATGAAACGAAGTTAAGAAGCCCGAAATTGAAGAACAAAGATATATCGACAGAACCTGGAGGAATCGCATTCTACGGTCCACAATGGGCCGCAGAAAGGTGTCTGCGGTCGACTATCGACCGCAGTACACTGAAGTTTTGACTTTCAGGCTGATTTCTAGCCTGTCAGGCTACGGCCCGTCTTCCTGAACCTTCCTTATACACCAAAGGCGGTTGGAGCTCAGATTTTTCAGTATAAATAAGATCATTAGGGTCTCAAAGCATAGAGAGAGCGGAACGGAAGGGTTCCGAACAAGAGAATGGAACGTTAGGGTTCCGAAACACAAAAGCAGCTCTCTTGAGAGAGAACCAGTCCTCGAGGAAGTGCAACCCCAAAACCCTAGCTGTTAGCAAGCAATCAAGAAGACTTCAAGACATCCAAAGGGACATCAGGATCGATCAGCAGGAAGGAATCGAAGAAGGGGAATCCGAGGGTCGACACTCGCCATCTTCTTACGGTTTAGTTGTTTCAAACATGATTTCAATTCAGTTTACACTATCTAACGGAACGCTATTGGATCAAATGGATCTCTTCTACAAGCTAAACTTTTCGCTTGTGTCAGGCTAATTTATTTGTGTAAGGGTTAGCCGGGATCTTTGATTACTTGGTTTATATATGATGGAATAGGTTTAGCATCAATGTTGGTTATGCGATTGTTGTTCATACTTGTGCTATTTGAGGAAAGATGCTTTGTTTGTTTATGTTTTCGCGAGACATGAATATTCATTGCACTAAATTAGGAGATGTCAGCTGTGTCTATAAGTTGATATTCTGCCTGAGGTTTGTTGTTGAGCTAGCCACTAGTGACAGCTTTGAGCTAGACGATAGTCTACATGGGGTATCTTTACTGACTGCGCCTTGGTGTAAGATATGTGACCTGTGTGACTCTTCAACCGTAACTATAGCTATCTGTTATTCCTGATATAAATCGTTTATCAAATTAAAGGTTAACTCTTACATGTTTTCTCTATAAGTTCTTAATTCGTCAATTCTCATTATAATTACTTTTCAGCTTACGTGTTTATTTTACTTATTCAAAAATACCAAAAATCTGTTATTTACTTTATATTGAAAATCAACCATTTAATATTCTATTTCAATCGAGCGTTATTCCCGAGAGAACGACTTCTCGAGTTAACTTACCACTATAAACTGTGTGTTTGTGAGCTTCTGGCAATTATAAATTTAATCTTTGATTGTATTAAGAGATTACAGGTTCTTCAACGAAAAACAAAATCTATGAGTGCACATCAATACTCTCATCTCTGGAGAGCTATTAGAGTTTATTCGCTCTTCTTCTAAAGAATAAATAAAACCTTCTTCGCCAGAGCATATTTCTGACCTACGAATATTATTTGTTTGTGCCAACATCACACTATTTTTGGTATATTGGAAGCTAAAGAAAGACGAAGGTGTTGATCAATATACACGAAGGAAGGAGACGAATCCCCTAAAGTGCGCCTCCACCACCGTATACCCCCTAGCGCCACATGGCGATCACAGCGATCGGCCGACTTCTTCTTGGCTTGTTATGGTTCGTGTGTTCGTTGCTTGGATTGTTCGTTTGCTAGGAGAATAGAAGTTCAGCTAGCCAGTCAATTCGAGCACAAAGGTAATTCTTGAACCATAGTATGCATGCTAGGTTCTTGAATTTAAATATGAATATAACTTGTATGATGATTATATGTCGTACTTGATTCCGCTGTGCAAGGTGTTTAATTCAAGGCTTGCGAGTAGCTACAAATTAAACACCCCATTTTAGTTATTTGATTCGAAGCATGCGAATTGCTATATATATATATGTATATGTATATATATATATGTATATGTATATATATATATATATGTATATGTATATGTATATATATATATATATGTATATATATATGTATATACATGTATATGTATATATATGTATATACATGTATGTATATATATATGTATACATATATGTATATATATATATATATGTACATATGTATATCTATATGTATATATATATGTATATACATATGTATATCTATATGTATATATATATGTATATATATACATATATATATGTTTATATATATATATATATATATATATATATATATATATATATATATATATATATATATAGACACACACACACACACACACACACACACAAACGATAGAACACGCTATACGCGTGTGATTGTGGCACAGAGATACAAATAATAAGCATTATGAAGATAAGTAATATCGTTGTTTATGATAATGAATTGCATTTTTACGAATTGAAGGGTTTGGGTTAGTGGGAATTGATCTGTTTAATTTAATTGGAGAAGATGGAGAAGAAAAATTAGTTATCGTGGTCTTTTTATGATCAATTGATTTTGTTTGAGTTGAATTAGGGTTTAAAATTTAATTGGAGAAAACAGATTGATTTTCATTTAATGATGAATTGATTTTGTTTGAGTTGCATTGGGGCTGTAATTAAATTGAAGAAGACCGATTGTTTTTTGTAATTAAAGTCTGATTGACATATTACAAATAAGTCAATTTAATTAAATTAAGTACTCAATTGAACAACTCCAATAGTATCTACTTCTAAAAAAACTCAATAGTTGTCCACTTATATATATAACTAGAGCGTAAAACATTCTGGCGTGTTATTGTGGTATATAGCTACAATTATAGAAGACGTATACGAATGTAAGTAAAATTGTTGTTTCTGGTAATGGATTTTCTATTTTTCAAGTTCAATTAGTGTTTGAGTTGATGTGTTTTAATTTATTTGGAGAAGATGGAGCAGAAAAATTGGTTACCATTGTTTTTTAATAAAGAATTAATTTTGTTGGGTTGAATTAGGGTTTAAAATTTTATTGGAGAAGCCATATTGGTTTCTTTTAATGATGAATGAATTGATTTTGTAGGGGTTGAATTGGTTTTTAAAATTTTAATGGAGAAGGAAGATTGGTTTTTGTTATTGCTGAGGGGTTTAGCCTCAAGCACTAACTAAACTACTACAAATAACCTATTCTAATATCCGTCTCCTACTTGAAGTCCGAGCTGGGCTCTCTGTCCGAACCAGGGTACCTGAAAGCACTAAGTGCGGGGGGGGGGGGGGGGGGGGTAGAAGGGTTACCCGTATTGCTAGTTGTCAATCCGGTAAGAGACTTTACTCAAGAGAGAGTTAGAAAACTCTCAATGTAATACTTATGAGGAAGGTTATGATATTCGATATGGCTTACCTCAAAGTTTGGACCTTGAGTTATATTTATAGAGACCATAGCTTATGAAGTGACTCATAAGATGGTGCCAAGTGTATGATTCAGATTTGGACACTAATGCTACCTTTGGCCCATGTGATAGTGAGCAGAGTCAATACGGATTAGTGGGCTGGGAGGGTTTGGACCTTTTCCTCCGAGAAATCTTATTCACTTTGTTGGGTCCGTGTAAGTCCTTGACGAATCATGCCTTGGTTGATACGCCTTGGGTAACTCTGGATATCCGAGCCGAGAGTCTCACGGTAGTATCTCAGTGGTTCCAACATATACGTTTGGTCTTAATGTAAAGGTGGCGTCCGAGAGGCTATCTCGTCCGGTCCGTTGGGCATCTTTGTACTGACGTAGCCAGGTTTAGAAGTCCTTTTCTCAGCTAGCTCGGACTAGCTGTGAGGGTGTAGTGACTTTAGCGTACTGGTTTATTCACTTAGGACGGACCATGTGAGGTCAGACCAGTACTGAATTGGCCATTAAGCCGTGATGCGCTCTAGGACACGCTCTATGGCGCCCTTAACGGATTGGACATATATTCGTATCAACATATGTCCCCCTAGTTTCCAAGTATCTTGGTAGAAGATAGTTGGTAACTATAAAAAGAACAGGTGTGTTGTGGAGCATGTCCGAATCGTTAATTATGAAGGAAAAAAAATCCTTTCTGTAAAATCCGTTTTCCGTGTTCTCAGAAACTCAATATATATATCTCTCTCCCCCCCCCCTTTCTTTCTACAGTCCGAGTTACGTAGTAGCTCAAAATTTGAAAGAAAAAAATTTATAGCGGATATATTTTGAGTTAGAATGCAGTTAGGATTAAATATCTCTGATGGAAGAGTATGGAAGTCGATCCTTTTGGACCAAAATAGGTGAATGGGCGATTGGGCTGATGAGCAGTGGCCTTGAAAGGCCCGATTCCTTTCCGTTCATTACGGGTGCAAATCCCGAGTGAGTGGAAGCCAAGTTTTCAGCAACTTAGACCTTTTTCACCAGTCTAATTTTATCAAGTAACTGGCTTATTCCCTTTTCTAAGATCTGAGATGCTTTTCAATTTCTACTCGTTGCATACTGTTGCTTGTTGAATTGATGCGTGCATGCTTAGGATTTGAAATCTCATTTTAGAATTGTGTTTGAATTCTATAGAGATGTATGTTATAGTACCCAGTGTAGAGTTATGCTTGAATCCCCAAAATTATTTGAATGAAGTACTATGTAGCCTTAAGTCTTGGTGATTGTTGGCTCTTTTCCGTGTAAATTTACCATGTCGTATGATAAATTTAGGAAACACTTGTATATTTTGCATGCTATGTTTTCCAGTAATGATATGTAATCATATAGGAATTGGATAGGCTTACTGCTAGTATGGCAAAACTTGTAGATTTTTCGGCCAAAGATTTGTAGATTGTGCTTGGTTCAATGGCACTGTGCATGTGCCATTTGTGTGGAATAATGGTGCCATTAGGCCCGTATATTCCTATAAATGGCACAGTCTTGGCACTGTACTTGCTTTTTATGTACTAGATTAGGTGCCGATGGCACATGAAATCCCCCCATGGCACTGCTACATGTGCCACTGTATGTGCCATTGTTGTGCCAATGGTTAGGAGATTTATGGCGTGAGAATGCCCAGTTTACCTAGGGTTTCTATTACTAACTCGGACCTAATAAGATACATAAATGAACTCTCGGACAAAAACAATTCTTGACTGATCCGTTTCTGTTGCCCTAGGATGTCCGGGAGCGATAGTCAAAACATTCATGAGGCCCAGAACTATGATGACGCTACGGATCAGCGATCATCATCCGCTACTTAGAGTGATGCCGTCTCAGATCATGGGGAGTTCGAGATGCCCCATAATCAGGTGATCCGTAAAAATGTGGTGATTCAAGCGGTGGAACCAGATGCTGGTCCGAAGGAAGTGGTGGAAGTTCCTTCTTTGGGTGACTCGGACGCTGGGGACGTTGTCGGCCAGGTTGGGGTTCGCTTGGGTAATGTAGCGGCTGGGGAGGGGAATGCTAGGCGGACTAGGGTTACAGTCCGTGCTTGGACGATTAGAGGTGGTGGGGTTGATGAGGGTGCGGACGAAGTGTTGGTTGAACAGGGTGGGGACACGGAGCAGGATCCAGATGATGTGGAAATGTTTGAGTCGGGCGATGAGGAGAGGGTGGCTGCAGAATCAATTCCGGGCACAAATCATGCTTCCATGGAGGAGGAAGGAGGTGAAGAGGACAATGGGGATGAGGAGGAGGGGGACGAGGAGACGGAAGAAGCATCTCAAACTGTCCTTCCGCGGAAAAGATCTGGGCGGTCAAAGAGCCAGCTGAATCTGAAGGCTGTTATCCCTTCTAAGCGAGGCGAAGTCTGGAATAAATGCGTGGCGGACTAAGTTCCCCCGTCACCACACTTCTGTCGCCATCGCGGATCCCCGGGGGAGTTGAATGAAGATGTGGCACTCCCAACTTGCGACACTAAAGTGAAGGAGTCGCAAATTCCAGAATGGAGGCAGAAGTGGGCTATCCCGGACTCTATAGAGAGCCTCCTACCCACTCCGGAGCAGGCCTTCTACAATCCGCCGGACGGGTACATGGCGGTCCATGAGATCGCCTTCCAATGCGGATGGAGGCTTCCAATTGCCCCAAGCATCAAGGGGATCCTCGATCATCTCGGCATCAGTCCGATGCAGGTTATCCCAAAATCTTTGGGTAATCTTATCTACTTCGCTGTCTTCTGCAAGCGGAAGAAGATGGAAATAAATTTTGAAAACTTTCGCCAACTCTTCAACATTTCCTTTAGTCCGGGTAATGCCCTCATGTACACATTTGTAAATAGGCGAACTTTAATTTTATTTACTCTATCTCCTCACTTGGTTGTAAATGGTGGGAGAAATTTGTATTTTTAGACTAGGACTAGAAGTAGGTAAGCAGAGAGGGCAAGAGAACAATGGGGTTTTCGAAAATTCTCAAGAGTGACATCACGGACTACCATCCTGGCCGAACCATCCGAAGTGGGTGGCTAGGTTTCACAAAGCTGATCGAGCCTCGGAAGTTTACATTTAGATTCACTGACCTTCACCATACTTGGTTGGCTTGACTGGACCCGTCGAGTGTGGCAAAAATGAAGATTTCAGTAATCCTTCTATCTTGTCTCTATGTTTCTTTGCTCTTAACTTGTGCATTCTGAGTTTATTACTTTTTATCTGCACTTTGCTTTTTGATGTTTGTTTCTAACTCTTCCTTGTTTAGTTCCGCAGATTTTTGGTGGAGGTATATCACGTCGACTCTCCAAGAACGGAAGAGGATCCAGAGAGAGCAGCAGGCTCTGGAGGTCGCCGTAGGGACGCGGAACAGAATTGTGAACACTCCGCCCACTCTTCCGATGACGGATCCGAAGAATGTGGCTGAATTTGCCGCGGACGCAGAACAGGGAATGTAAGATGGGGAGGATCTTCAAACCCAGAGTTTGCTGAACAAGGGCAAATCCGCTGAGATTCCGTCCCCCAAGAGAGCTATGCGGTCGACATCCGTCCCTATTCAGGACAAGCTCTTGAAGGACGTAATTACCTCTTCCCGGAAGAGGCACACTGCTCAGACCGTGCCTCAGCCGAAGCGAAGGCTTCGCCGTCTGACCTCTAGCAGATCAAGTTGCTTTGGAGGTGGAACAGGAGAGGTGTAGGAGCCTCCCGGAACTTGAGAGAGTTGGCGAGCTGTTCGTGTTTTACGAGCGGGTAAGCCTTCATAAAAAATAATGTTTGTTGTTTCATTATTTACTCTTGAGCAGTCTCTAACTTTCTCTTGCATGGAATAATTGTAGCTCGGATGCATGTTCCAAGCATTTTAGCATGCAGCCAGTGATCGAGCCACTATCAAGGAGGATTTTCACAAGGCAGCTGCCCAGTGATCTGAATGACAAGATAAAACCTTGAATGGCGATTCTGGAAGGTAATATCCTCATGACTAAGCTTAACGCTTTGGGCTGCAAAGCGGTCTGGTGGTGAGGCGGACTTGACAGTTATGCTTGACACGAACTTCAAGGATACCTTACTTGAGGATCTCAAGTTCTGTCGAATTCAGGCTGTCAAGGATTTTTTGGCTTCCGCGGCATTCAAATACCTTTTGGCGGACAAGGTTAATAACTACCGCCTTGAGGGGTTCACGTCTGCAATTGCACAACTGCAGGACAATAATCTTGTTCCCGCTGGCTACAATTGGAAAGTTGAAGGATTGACCCCTTTTGTGGACGCAAAAGGAGTGCCTTTTATGCGGGTTGATGTGTCAGACGAAGAATTGGCCATGGATGAGTTCACGGAGTTGGTGATCGAGGAGGGTGACGTTGAAATTGAACATGACGGACCCTACCTCCCAAATGTCATCATGAGTGCTTTCCAAATGTTCCGTCTAAGGCCTTTCAAGGATCATATTGACTATATGAAGAAATGGTGTCGGTTGCCCGCCAAGGTACTCGAGTTCGATCCGGACTTCAGTATGTACAAGACTATGAGGGCTGCATGTGAAGTTATGGATGCGAGAGGAGGCCATTGCGGATTCGCCACCGCTCTGGAGAGGCGATGTGGGAACCTCTTCCGCCCACCAATCCCCTTGTTGTTTTCCGCCATGGAACAAATGAAGCTGGTCCTAGTAACCACCACTTGTGGCTTGATGAAGTTGGGTTATGCCCTGAGAACATGTAACTACTGAATTCTGATCTTTTGATGGCACGGAACGTTGCCAAGTACACTGATATTATTCTTGTTGTTGTGATATATTTTTCCGCACAATTATACATTATGTTTAAGATAATTCTGCCTTGCTCCCTTTATCTTTACTTGATAATCTTGCATGAATTATCCAACTGTTGGCTACTCGGACTTGTCTCAAATCCGTAGGATAGACATCCGTAGTAGTAAGTCAAATATCCATAATAATTCGTACAATCCAGTAATGATGAACCATAAACTTATCTTATCTCGGACATATGGAAAAATCCGAAGTAGCATTGCTTCTGTTGATAAGTGTAAACCAATGATGATTGATTAGAACTGATAGGATTTCGGACGCATTAGATATGTCCATTGCGTCTACTCATGAGTGTGAGATTCTGAGTAGTTTTTCATAGACTGGCAATGATAAATTACCGACTCGTGGTGACTCGGACTGCGCAAACAATCACTGGTTAGGTTTATTCGTTGAGGGATCAAATAAATATAGAAGGCCTATCATTTTTGTTTTTTCCTTTGACTCGAAATCAATCTTTTCTGTGATTTGTAAAGTGTTCATCCACGGTCTTAGTGTGATAAAAAATGGGTAAACCTAAGTGATCCAACACTATCTGGCCCAAACGGATGGCCCAGGCCCATTGTCAATACCAACTTTATTAGGTGGCGGACGCTGATTGGTCAGAGTTTTCTATAAATAGCCACGATCGAAGTACATAAATTGTACTAAAATGATCTCAGGTTCTTCTTCTTCTTCTTCTTCTTCTTCTTCTTCTTCTTCTTCTTCTTCTTCTTCTTCTTCTTCTTCTTCTTCTTCTTCTTCTTCTTCATCGTTTTGACTGGCCTGCCTTTCAATACTCCCATCCTTTCCTAGTTTTGTGCAAACCCTAAATGCAGGAAAAGTGTGGGTCTTGAAGGATAGGTTGTTCAAAAGAAACCACCAAGGCAACCGGCTGAGAAAACAACGTCATATCCTTTCGGCCAAGCGTCCTTTAGTGACTTAAATCTCTCTCAAATAGGTGTAAAACCTTTCACTTTGAGAGAGATTGGGTTCCTAAAGGTGGGTTGGTTGAGGAAATAACTCAAGAGCCTTTTCTGTCATTCCCCCTTTAGTGGCTCAAATCTCTCTTGACTCGGTGGAAAACTCTTGACTTTAAGAGGGTTTGAGTCTCTAAAGATGGATAGGCTGAGATCTGGTCGTTTGGACTTCCAAGGACCATTGGTGGTCGGTTCTCCGTACAATCTATGCATGGGATCCGTTCGAGGACTCAAAGGTATGGTAATATTGTAAGAAATTCCACCATACTGAACCATTTTATATTTTGCAGGTACATCAGACTCTTGGTGTTCCCGGAAGTGATGACCATGGGGAATACTTTCCTGACAGAGGAATAATTTCGATGGAAGATGACGTATCTCCGGAGATTTTATGTACAATTTATGTATTGTAACTGTAGATCCGGATAAAGATCCGAGGTTGTAAACCGTAAAGACAGTGTTACGTACACTTTGTTTCTTACATGAATAAAATTTATTGCTTGCTTCTTTGTCACCTGAATACTAAATTTCAGATTTTCGAATTGAAAGGTAGAAGTTGTATTGATTTGACGGAAATTCAATTACAACTGAAAGACTTGTTGGTCCAGATAACGGCAAAGTAAAAGACTAGAGGGGGTGAATAGTCTTTTAAAACTTTTTGTCGATAAGCGATTTCTCGAAACACAGGGTTTCGATACTTAAATTCGAGCCTTGGAAGACTTTAAGATAGGTAAGTCTGAAACAATAAGTAAGTGTGTGTGTGCTTTGTTGAAATGTAAATCTGAAGGTAAATAACACGGCAAGTATAGTGGTATCTGGAGGTGGCGTAATCCTCCAACTAATCCACTTGGTCTTTACGAGACCTAGAATTCACTAGAAACAGATAATTGAGTTCACCTTACAATAATCCTATTCTAAGATTCCTAAACAAATGGTTCCCAACCAAATGTTCCCCTGAGTTGTTCCCCAACTCCTAGAGCTAAATGCTTCCTCTACTCAGATAACCTTGCGATTTATTCTGATTTCCCAAATCAAGTACTTCCTCTACTCCACGCTTTGATGGTGTTGGTTATAAGGTTTGTCAGAGAGGCTTCTCGTATAACTTTTTCAGTTATGTTTTCAGAGAGCCTAATAGAACAAGACTACTTAATACACTTGTTCAGTGGATGACACTCTGCTCTTTACTGACCCAATTAATTGGTGTCTGTTCTGGAGAATGATTTTCAGATATGGTATCTGATAGTTCAACTCTTTCACGAATAACAATCTCTTGTTAAGGTTCAGGACAACTTAGAACTACTAGTGATTCTTCAAGCGACAGAAAGCTTTCAGAAAGGGTAGTAGAGTGCTTGAGAGAATACTTTGCTTGATGGTAAGTTTGCAAGATAGAGCGTTCTAAGGTATATGTTCTTCAAGCATCTAAGTGTGTGATATATATAGATAAATTTGAGAGGCGTTTGAATTGTATCCATTGTGATCTCTATCAAATTATATCCGTTTATATCTTGAACTATGCACTCAGAAGTCACTATCTCATTTTTCATAGAGGACTGCTTTTTGCAGCATTTATGCCGATGCATTTAATGCATAGTACTGTTCATTGTCCTTTAGTCTCAACGGATACATGAGCCTTTCTGATGGCTTGCATGCTCCATACTCATGATGTCATATGTCCAGAATTATATCCCGAAAATAAGTTAATATACTTAAGAAAGGATTAAGGACATAGTCTTTCTGAGTTAGACTAAACCTTTGTGTCTTCATAAACCTTGTGCAATCTCCAGTCTTCTAATCTTCAGAAAAGCCCCATTGCTAGGATTGATCTTCATGGTCTTCTTGAAATAAAAATTACATTCAGAGACCTATAATCCTAATACAAGATTTACTAGACTAATCATACTCAGTGATTTCCTCTTTTACAATGTTCAAGTGAACCAAGAGCACTTAATCAGCTTTCTGGCTAAGATAAGAACATGTGATGAGTGATCAAAATACTAACAGATATTCCTAACAAATTTCCCCCTTTTTGATCAGTCATCCATGACTATCTTTCAAGTCCTATTACAAAATTGTAATCCTGGAAGAGAAAACAATCCACCACTTAATCATTTCAAATGATATTCAATTTTAGTTGAATTAAGTGCAGAAAGTAAACATCAACCAAATCACAAGAAGTGATCTTTCTTTGATAAGTTGTCATCTATTAAAATGTATCGAGTATGATCTTGAGATAGTGCGATTCTGAGTAGATGCAACTTTTACGGATAGAAATTTCGAAACAATCGGCAAGATTACAAAAGTAATAAAACATACTAAGTAAATTAGAACAAAGGAGAGTCGAGCTCCAAAAGAGTATTCTAATGTTACTAGTCTTCAAGTCTTGAAACCTGACTTGGGTTCGGATACCTCAAGTTCTTGACACCCTTTGGATCGATTGACATGATCATCCACTTTTACGCATTCTTGGACATAGTCATAAAGAATCGTTACGACGAAACTCTGTCTTTACGGATAAGTCACATATTTCATGGTAACTCTTGCCAAGCTTGTGATTCTTCCATGAGAAAATGTTTGACCCAGTACTTTCCCAGACCAGGCATGGTCTACTTGCGGTGAGATAGGTTGAAATACTTGTATATTTCTTCCGGATAGTGTATATCATATAGGTATTCATCGATGTCATATAGAATGACTCATAGGTTGAAACACCTAGTTTGTTCTTCTATTTGTAGCTACCATCCGGTTTTCTTACCTTGTGTACATCATCGGGTTTAGGGTAAGAATGACAAAGAAAGATCCATCTTTACGGCTTCATTCCTCTTTTCTACTTCAAAGTTTAACCGGCATGAAGGTGCTCGGGTTTTAGCAATTAAAGCTTGCCTTCTCTCCATTTAGGGATCTGGTTGAGGATGGGAGTTGGAAACTTATCATTGACAAGTAGATTTTGTAGTTCGAATCGATACCCTCTCTTGTTGAATGCACCTATGAAGATTCTTCATTACTAGTCTTCATATACTCAATGTGGGCATCAGTTGGCCTTTCTTGATGTGTTTCATTGTTTATTACATGGCGGAAATCCATTCTTGCTTTTACATTTGGTGGCCTGTCAGGAGATCCTCTAACCCTTTCTTCTGCCTTGGGGGTTGTACTCTTTGGATGTTCCTTGTATAGACTTGGTGTTGCGGAAGGAGTTACAGGCTGCTAAGAACTTCTTTGCCGAGAGGAGGTTGTGAAGTAGTTGCTTGTCTTCTTTTCTTGTGAAGTGGATGTTCATCAGAATCATCCTCATCATCATTGTAGTCCAAAGTTGGAGACTTGCAGCTTTCTTGGCCTCTTACTTCTCCTTCTTCCTTTTCTTCTTCTTCAGAAGTCTTCTTCTCTTCTGAGATTCTAAGGGACTTGGTTCCCCTAGTGACCATACTTCTCAGCCTTCTGGCTGGTTGATCTGGAACAACTTCTTGACAAGGGTGTCTCGGTGGTGTCCTTAATGACAAGTTGACTTGAGGAGGAGGATTTGATTGTTTTCTTTTCTTCCTCTGCCTTTACGAGCATCTCTTCTTCCCCTTAGTCATGAATAGTGACTCATGATAGCATAAGCTTCAGAGAGAGTGTCAAAGTTTTTCTGGAGATTGTTGTGCACCCTGACTAATTCTTGAAGTTCCTTCTTCAGCTCGTTGTTCTGTCTAACCAGTTCCTACTCCTTTATGTTGAGCTCTTCAAGCGGCCTTAGGATGGCGTTGGCTTGCAGGACAACATGGCTGGCTTCATTCAATGTGGCATTAGCATTGTTACAATCCTCATCCCTGACCAACCCTAGGTCTTTCTGAGAGAGAGCGATGCTGGTTGCTCTGTTGAGTAAGCGACGAAAACTTCATCTCTTGGGGAATGATTTTAGCATACGTATCTTTGGCAACTAGTGTCTTCGAGTTCTAAAAGACCTTTGTTCCTTACTGCAGTGCTCTTCACTTCTTGAACTACTTGGTGCGAGAGAATATATGAGGAGCAAGTAGGGCTCTTTGTCTTGATGACAAATCTCTCATCTTCTGCTTCAGTGATCAAGTTATGGGTTTCAGCATCACTATCATAATCCTTTTCTTGGATTGTTTGCAGATTGACAATCTTTTTCTGCTTTCCATCAAGTGTGTTGGCCTTCAGAGAAGATGTAGAAGGTCTTTCTGATGCAGTCTCAGCATCATGCTCTTCATCATCATTGTCATCCATTGCATCTATTTCAACAACTGTGACAACAATGGCATTCTTCAAATTTCTTTGCTCATCTAGGAGTGCCAATTCTTTGGCATTAGCTTCTTCGAGCTTTTTGATTTTGGCTTCCTTTTCATCAACAAGAGCTTGAGTCTCAATGTTGATTCTCTTCTCTTCTTCCAATACCTTTCTGAGTTGTTCATTCCTAAACTCAGCAGCTGAAATTTCTTCTATGGCATCATTGGGTTCAGCTTGTTGGGTATCTTGATGAGACTTGGGAGGTGATGATGATGGATCTTTCTGAGCAATTGAGGGAGTATCCTTTTCTTCACTCTCTTTGCTAGCTTTCTGAATCCCGCCTTGTCCAGGTTGGGGATCATCATCATCATCACTCTTGTTCTTTGTTTCTTGGTTTGGATGCTTAGAGGAAGGTTCTTGATAATCATTTTCGTCCATTTCCTCATCATCTTCTGAAACCAGGTTGATCACATTTGGGAATGTAATCATCCTCCCATTAACTTCTTCTTGTTCAGCAGGATCAGTAGTGAG
This sequence comes from Plantago major, assembly GCA_026545765.1. Classification (NCBI taxonomy): domain Eukaryota; kingdom Viridiplantae; phylum Streptophyta; class Magnoliopsida; order Lamiales; family Plantaginaceae; genus Plantago; species Plantago major. The sequence continues at coordinate 45,633,292 of CM048840.1, forward strand.
CTTGTTGGGCAAGGCAGGATGGGTAACCATCTGCTCTTGGGTTTGAGCATCCGCAGACTTGAAATATGCTATAAGTCTTTGTGCTACTTCATGAATGAAGTCTTCATGCATTAGAGTGGCAAATGAGTAGGACTCTGTAGGGAACAATGCATGGATATAATCCTCCAGATTTAGGGCAATTGCTCTCTTTTTACGGGCGTCGATTACTACGGCTACTTGGAAAAGGTCCTTTACGAGTTTCTTCCATTATGCGAAGCACTTGAGATGTTTCTTTAAGGTGTGTACGGAAGGCCTTGAGTAAATCAACTGGCACTAGACTTTGAGCCTGAAAGAAAGTGTTCAAGTTAGTTTTGTTCAAACCACTTGTGTTAGTATCTATGTGCAGAAGTGAGCTTTCTGAGCATACCTGTGTAGAAACACTAAGCTCAGTAGCATGTTCCTCAGAAACCTTGGGGGTTTCTGGCACCTTTTCTGCAGATACTGCTTGTTCAACAATTTTAGTTTCTTTTGGAGGAGATGACCTGTTGTTTCTCCATCGATTGTTCTTGGCCAGGCTGTAAGAACAAACATAAGAGATTTTAGTAGTGGGTTTTCGAGCATTAGTTGAAGAAGACTATTCTTGATTACTTACCTTCTCGTGAAGGCTCGATAAATACTTCCTCGAAAGCTTTTGACACACGGAATCTCTAGGTTTTGGGGTGTTGGTTCCACCACCACTACTTCCTCGATTGGCCTGAAGAGGCATTAAGAATATTAGAACATAAGAGCAATTTTAGTTAGTTATTTCTTGTTGGAGATAACTTTTACCACTGTGAGAGGCTCTTCTTGATGTTACGAGGTTGGAGGAACCTCTTCTTGATTCAAGGAGGTGGGCAGTTTTCTTCCCCACGAAGTGTGTCTCCAAGTTGGCTGTAACAAATCTGACTTATGAGTAACAAGTTAACATACAATTATGTTGACATGTTAGATACAAACTATCTTTGTTACACAGAATAGAGTCGGTGATCATTGATCTCTTGAACTTGTGGTGATTCTCTGTCTCTCTGTGCTCATTATTGATCTCCTCTGCAGTGTCATTCTGAGTCTCCATCTCAGTTTGATCCCTTTCTGAGAGTTGAGCTCTCACAGAAGGTTGAGGAACCTGTTCAAGAACAGGGTTTTCTTCAGCAAATTTAGCATTGTGAATGTGGAAGCAATGGCAACATCTTCCATCATTCTATCTTCCTCACCGAGGCCTTCTTCTTCCTTACAGGCGGAGGGCTCTTGTCTTCTGAAGGCGAGCTTGAAGCTCCTCCATGGGTCTCATACTTGAACCTTTTGAGTACTTTTGCAAGTACTTCATCATCCTCGAATCACTATTACGTGTTGATGCGAACCCATCTATGATATTTCTATCATCTGGAGAGTTACGAGCATTACGATTCGGGACTCTTGGGGCGTCTGGATTTGCCTTTACGGCGTCGACATCTTGAGACCTTGTCTTCAGAAGGTTGTGCCTCTTGTATGATTAGGGACTTGGAGGCTCTTTTGCTATGAGTCCTCTTTCTCTTGGCAACTGGAGGTTTAGCTTTGGCTTGCTCAGAGACCTCCTCGACTTCATGCGGTTTCTTCTTCTTACGCCATTACGAGTGCGTTCTCGTGACAAGTTTCTCCTTTTCTTCAAAAGCGTGTGCGAAAAGGGAGTTAGTATTTGATTTCTGCCTCTCTCTGAGAGTGATTCCCATTGTTTCCAGAATGTAACAGATCCTGAGACCAAAGTGCATATTGGCCTTTGGCTCAGCAAGGCCATTGATGATTTTGGGCTCAAATTCCTCAATGTGTCAAAGAAATTTGTTGAAGGCGTACTTCCCCCAATTGAAGTGGGTTTCCTGCACTTCATGCTTCTTGTTCAGAAGATGCATCATCATCCATCTCTCCATGCTTATCTGGTCTACTCCACCTTTGTTGCCATCAAACAGCGGACGAATAAAACTAAAATACTCGATGTTTTTGGAGATGACTAGTTACGATGGCCTTGAACAAAGTCTCTGGGCAACCTTTGCATTTTCTAATTGGATTGCTTCAAATAGCTCTTTGGCGCCTTGAATCATGGGCGTCCTTGATGTTGATGTCTTCAAATGTTCCTCGATTTTTCAATCGGAATATCTTGCGAAAGTCTTGCGATCTAGAACAATTTCTTGTCCTTGGACTTTGAAGCGCATGTATTTTCTTCTTCATTATTCTAGCGTTTGTGAAGATTTTGGAGTTGTTATAGAACTGCGGTACATCGATGTGGATAGTCCACTGGGTGCAGCAGATAGAAGCTTGTAGATATGGGAATTCTTCAGTATTCCCAATATCAGTTTCCTTTCTGGTTTTGAAGATATAACTGCTGGTACATATCTCTTTACTAGAAAGGCTCCCCAATTCATTTTGTGTTTAGGGTTCCAGTCCGATGGGGTAAACTTTCCCAGAACGCGTTTATTCAACACCTTAAGTTCCTTTCCTCCTTGCTTTTCAGGAGGAGCAGAGGATGTTGGAGTAGGGTTCTTGGTGGTCATCTTCTTGGGTGCCATCTCTTATATAGAGTTTAGAGTGAGTGTTTTTCAGATGAATATTGCACAATTAACCAAGATTAGTCTATCTTTTAAGAAGACTAAGCACAAGAAGTTGAGTTTTGTAGAGGGGTTTTGCAGAAATCTTGAGAGATTTTGCTATTTTGATGCAAGTTTGAAATTTCGGAATTGGTAAAAGTGTTTGTCTTTTGCCCAAATCCTATATATATAGCAGACAAAATGTACATAGATACAACATACATATAGCTGAATATGAATGCGTGTCTTTTCATCTGCAAAGGCGTGGTATGTCCTTTGTACTTCATTAAATGCGTAGTGGGCCATGTCTGCATTTCTCAACAAACATTACTTGCTTTGTTTTAATCTCAACCGTTGAGATCAAACGTTTATTCATCAAGGGCTTATATTGAATATCTTGTAATGATATCAATCAACAAATGGTAATGTGACGACTTGATGGATTTTTAATATGCTACATTCATTGTGTCACTTAGTAAAGAGTAGGAACACTTAATCGTTTGAGCTTATCATTCTGAGTGTCAAGTCCTTATCTATATATTGTTTATCATGAAAATGGTAAAAATACAAGACATTGCCCATGTTTGACTTTCAGAACTTATACCTTTTGGGCTTTGTGTGTCCATTTCTCTTTATGACTACATAGCTTTCTGAATTCAAGTGTCAGAAGCTTCAGTTGTTTGAATGTATTTGACCCACTCTCAGTAAGTAAGTTCTAGTTTTATTTACTTATTAAGTATGTACCGACCTTTGCCTTTCTGGATACCCGTTCCAGAAACCTTTGCATCAGATTCAGGACAATTTTTCAGTCCTTAGGCAACTCCATTAATCCAAGATTATGTCTTAAGGTCAAGAACCGGCTTTCTTGTAAGGGCTTAGTGAAGATATCTGCAAGTTGGTCTTCTGTGCCAATCTTGAGTATCTCTATATTGCCTTTCTCAACATGGTCTCTGATGAAGTGGTTTCTAACATCAATGTGCTTTGTTCTGGCATGTAATTTGGGGTTCTGTGTGATTGCAATAGCACTTGTGTTATCACAGAAAATGGGAGTTTTCTCTTCATCGAGTCCATAGTCTCTGAGTTGTTGTTGAATCCACAGAATTTGTGTTGCACAACAACCGGTGACAATATATTCACCTCTGTGGTAGAAGTTGCAATTGAGTTTTGTTTCTTGCTAAACCATGAGATAAGTCTAGTTCGAACGACAAGTTCCTGAGGTACTTTTCCTATCAAGCATTGATCCAGCATAATCAGCATCTGAGTAACCAGCCAAACTCAATCCACTTTCTTTAGGATACCACAAACCTACATCTACTGTACCTTTCACATACATTAATATTTTCATAGCAATGTTGTAGTGTGATTGCATTGGATTTGTTTGAAATCTAGCACACATTCCAACTGCATATTGAATATCAGTGCCTTGCGATGGGTAAAATAGTGAACTATCAATTTCCTATACTTGTGTTCATCAACACTCTTATCTGATTCAGTATAGGTCATCTTGGTTCCTATGCTCATAGGTATCTTAGCATTCTTTTCAGAAGGCTTAAGTTTGAACTTTGTGAGCATGTCTTTTGCATACTTTGTCTGACTAATGAATATTCCATCATTGAGTTGCTTCACTTGCAATCCTAGGAAATAGTTCAATTCTCCCATCATGCTCATCTCAAACTTACTTTTCATGAGATTTGCAAAGTCATCACAAAGTTGCTTGTCCTTAGATCCAAATATGATGTCATCAACATATACTTGAACTAAGAGTAGTTTCCCATCATGGTTTAAAGTAAATAAAGTTTTATCAACTTCACCTTTCTTGAAACCACTTCCCAGAAGGTATTTGGCCAAAGTGTCATACCATGCTCTTGGAGCCTGTTTCAGTCCATAAAGAGCTATCTGTAGCTTATAGACCATTCTACTTTCTGAGAAAACTTCAAAACCAGGTGGTTGTTCAACATAGACTTCCTCAGCAAGTTCACCATTCAAGAATGCACTTTTAACATCCATCTGATAAACTTTAAAGTCTTTATGAGCTGCAAAGGCTAGAAAGAGTCTTATTGCATCTAATCTGGAAACAGGTGCATATGACTCATCAAAATCTAAACCTTGATGCAGGTGAATCCCTTGGCCAACCTTGCTTTGTTTACGGTTATTTCACGATTCATTCATCTTGTTTACGAAAACCCACTTAGTTCCAATCACATATATTCCTTCTACAAATGGAACTAGTTTCGGACTTTGTTTCTTTCAAATGATCGACTCTTCTTGCATTGCGAAGATCCGATCTTGGTCTCTTAATGCTTCTTCTATAGTTTTTGGTTGATGTTTGAGATAAAACATCTAAAGAGAATTAGAATTTTCAGCTATTGCTCTCCTAGTCCTAACACCTTGATTGATTGGTCGATTACATCTTTTGGGATGATCCTTGATCCATGGGTTTAGGGCTAGTAGGGTCAACATCTATGTGATCTGAATGTGAATCACTATGATTATGACTTGATACTTCTTGATGTCTGTGACATTTTGCACCTCGGAAGGCGGTGAATGTCGACACTTTCTCGATGTGAGAGCTTTACGGGACATGCACATCGGAGAGGTCATTTCGAATTAGCTCTCGATGAACATCTTGATTTCCATTTACGGAATTCTCATAGGAAATTCTTCATCATGTCAGAATCATCTGGTTGTTACTAGGCATTTCATGCTTTTCTTCGTCAGTCATCCTCTCTTTCCTGATGATGTTTTTCCTTTGTGAGAGTTCCTCTTGAATCCTTTATCATTAGTTCCTTGAACCTTTACGAGAGTTCATCGCAAGGGGTGTTTTCTTGCTTCCTTCATAGAATCTGACATGAGCGATTCTTGATCTTCTTTGTTCTTTTGTTGTAAACTCTGTATGCTTTGCTATTCATAGAATAACCGAAGCACACCTTCATACGCCTTTGGTTGAAATGTTCTTAAATACTCTTTTCCATTGTTAAGAACAAAACATCTACAACGAATACTTTTAGATGTTTGATATTAGGGGTCTACCAACCAAGAGTTCATAAGGGTCTTGTCATGGTGTTTGTTTATCGGACATACATTACGAGTGTAGCATCTTTGTTCTGACTTCAACCCGATAAACTTCACTTATCTCGATTGTTAAATTAGCATTGTCCTTCTTTGCTTCTTTAAGTGTTCTATTTTCCTTTACGCAACACCATTTTGTTGTGGTGTTCTTCTGAGAAGAAAGTTGGTGTTTTATACCTTTCTTTGGTACAAAACTCCTTAATGTCTTGATTGACAAACTTCGATTACCATAGTGCAATACGATTGCGATACCTTGTCATTTTCATGACTTCAAGCTTATTGACAAGTTTAGTATCTCACCCTTGCATCATTTGTGCTTGGAAAAGGAACCAAGTGAATCGTGAAGTCATCTACAACAACAAGACCATACTTCTTTCTGCATAACTAGTTCTGAAGATTCAAAAAGATCCATGTGTAATAGTTGCGTTGGTCTAACACTAGAGTGTCGATTTTGGACTTGAAAGAGATCTTAGATTGTTTTCCCATCGGCGGCGAGCAGATACCATCCTTTACGAAAGATGTTTTGGGAAGGCCGACCACTAACTCTTTCTTGGCAAGTTTGTTGAGTTTTGAAATTCAAGTGACTCATTCTTTTGTGCCATAACGATTGCTCTTACATGTGACTGATTGACTCACCATGAGACATTCTTGATTGTGGCGGATGCCGATCGGCAACATAAAGGCGCCTTTCATGAGCAACCAAGGTATGCTTTGACTCATTGTTAATAAGTTTGCAATACTTTGCTTTGAATTTCCTGATAAATCCCTTGCATAAGCGGCTCATGCTAAATAGATTATATTTCAAACCCTTAACATATGTCGTCGGTGATAGTTAATGATCCTAATTTGGCGTTGCCAAATCCTAGAGAGGATTTAATTCTCCTCCGGCAAATCGATGTACGGTCCATTGTTGCAAGCTTTGTAGTTGACGGTTGCTTTGTCTCTGTCATGTGCTTTCGCATCCACTATCAAATAGCCATTGAGCCTTAGTCGAGGCATTACGCACAAAGCGAAGCAGGGAGTTAGGTTCTTGCTTGAAGATAGAACCATTTAGACTAAACATTCTTCCAGTAGGAATCCACATTTTAGTGACTTTGTTGGGAGTTTGTTTTTGTCTAACTTGATCAGAAGGAGATGCAATAAAATCAGTAATTTTGATCTCAATTTTCCTTCTTGTGGTGTTTCTAGGTGTTCCTTTTGGTGCTTTCTAGACCTTGGGTTTCTGGGATTGCTTTTCAGCAAACTTAGCCTTTCTGGCCAGGTTCCTTCTAGCTCTGGCATTCATTTTTTCTATGGCTTGAGATTTCTTCCACTTCTGTCTATTGCTACATGCAATATCAGCCTTGCGCCATTGTTCTTGTCCTTCCTTATTTTGTTGCAGAAGAACTTTTCCAATAGCACGATAGCCAATGCCATTTCGAACACCATTGGCTTTCTCAATACGTTCTTCAGAAGCCTTACTAGTTTCTACACCATCTTTATTTTCATAAAATGGTACAGTAGAGAATTTGCCTATTCCAGCAATTCTTCCTTTCCTAGTAATGTAGCAATGTGGATGGTTACATGTCTGAGGGTTATGTTTCTTTTGAAACCTTATCCATAAGTTTCTTGTGAACTTGTTGTTCTTTCAAAATTTGAGTTGCTACTCCTTTTCCTTTGTCAACTACCTAGATTTCGACCAATGCTATAGGTGGTTGAAGAACCATTCTGTTGACTTTTTACAAAGGTCAACCTTTCATCACTCTTCTTCAGAGGAGATGAATTACTCGATTGTTCATCAAGTCCAAGTCCACCTTTCTCAGAGGGATCTCTCAGATAGGATTTAACCTCAGTGAGAGTGTCACTAGCCTTTGCATAAGATTGGAAGGATAGCTCTTTCTTTCTGAGTTCTTCATTCTCAGAAAGAAGCTTCATCATTTTCTTAGTAAGTTCATCCAAGGCTAGTTTGTGAGAATTTTCATTCTCAGATATCGAGATTTCGGAAAAGGCTATTTGACGTTCTTGTACTTAGATACTCTGGTTGGCTCGAAACCTCTTTTAAAGAGTTTCTTTGCTTTCCTCTAAATTACGGTTTTGGATTGTGCTTCCGAAATTCTTTCTCATAACGATCAATTCACTCTTGACCAACTCGGATCCTCAATTCCATCATCACTCTCATAGTCTGAAATTGTAAATTGTTAGTTACCTCATCGACCATAAGACACATTTCAATATTGGAGATGCGGACCGACAATCGGCAACTCCACACATTTCTTTCTTCTTAAGGCGAAGTCGATTACATCTTGGGTGATTCCACAATTACGGTGATGGTAGGTTTGAGTCATCTGAATCTCCATTTTCGAATCATCTCAAAGTCTAGAGCATCAAGTTGAATTTGAATCTTCTTCCTTTCTTGATCCATAAGGCCCTTTGATTTCTCTTGAAATTTCTTACATCCTTCTTGTCACTGTCTTGAGCTTGTTTAAGCGGACAATCTCTCTTAGTGACGGGCTTTTGACAAGAAGCGGATATCATTTCCTATTTACTGACTTGATACTAACACCTTTCCGAATGGGCGTGTTGAGGAGTTGTTCATTTGTATGTTTTGTCTTGATGATAGTTTGGGCGAGATGCTTTTGACTTTTCTTTAGCTTTTCTTCTCTCAATCTCTTGACTTACAAATTTCTTCATGTGTCTTACCTTGAGAGCATTTTCTTGAGATGCTTCTTTGGTATCCTTCTTTCAGTACCTTGAGAAACTAGAGCAACACTTTGCAATTTTAATTTGTTTGTTCTCTCTGTGTTGTCTCATAGTCTACAGTAGCAAGATGAGAGAAGAGCTCTACTGGAGTAATATTTGGCATCCCTTGATTGAAATAAAAGAACTTAGTGTGTTCCCAGTTGTGATTGAGACTTTTGACAATAGTCTTAATCTTTTACATTGGGAGTATCTATTGCTTTCACCAAGTGCAGCCATATCACTCATAAGAGTAGTAAATCTGAAATCAAGTTCTTCCAGAGTTTCAGTGGGACCTTGTTTGAAGTTTTGGAACTTCAATTTAAGAACTTCGAACTTGTTTTCTTTGGTTTTCTCAGTTCCGGCACAGATTTCTTCAATCAATTGCCAGGCAACTTACACTGTATGTGCTCAGGTGTCAATCTGATGATTATATTATGAGCTTGACCATCCAATCTGTGTCTCTTGGCATCTTCAGATGTCCATAGCTCTCTTGGCTTGTCTTCATATATAATGCTTCCACGAGCAACATGACCACTATCACTAGCAGCCATGTCCTCGCTTCCATCTTCCTTATGCAGGCTTTTCTTCCATCGGACACCTCGATGCTGTTTGCCTCGGATGGAGCATCATGTTGTTCTTCCATTTCTCGTAGTTTTCTAGCTTCAGAACGGGTGCATCACTCAGAGACATACCTGCACACTTAACACACAAATTATATAGTCCTCAGAAAGGGACAAAGTTCCTTCACCTATCTGGGGATCTAGGTTCAGTGCAGAAGGCTTGTGAACCTCCAGCTCTGATAGCACTTGTTGGTCCAGATAACGACAAAGTAAAAGACTAGAGGGGGGAGGGGGATGAATAGTCTTTTAAAACTTTTGTCGATAAACCTGATTCTCGAAACACAGGGGTTTCGATACTTAAATTCGAGCCTTGAAAGACTTTAAGATAGGTAAGTGCAGAAACAATAAGTAAGTGTGTGTCTGCTTTGCTGAAATGTAAATACATAAAGGTAAATAACACAGCAAGTATAGTGGTATCTGGAAGTGGCGTAATCCTCCAACTAATCCACTTCGGTCTTTCTGAGACCTAGAATTCACTAGAACAGATAATTGAGTTCACCTTACAATAATCCTATTCTAAGATTCCTAAACAAATGGTTCCCAACCACATGTTCCCCCTGAGTTGTTCCCCATCTCCTAGAGCTAAGTACTTCCTCTACTCAGATAACCTTGGAGTTATTCCCTGATTTACCAAATCAAGTACTTCCTCTACTCCACGCTTTGATGGTGTTGGTTATAAGGTTTGTCAGAGAGGCTTCTCGTATAACTTTTTCAGTTATGTTTTCAGAGAGCCTAATAGAACAAGACTACTTAATACACTTGTTCAGTGGATGACGATGCACTCTTCTTGACCCAGTAATTGGTGTCAGATTACGGAGAATGATCTTCAGAAATGGTATCTGATAGTTCAACTCTTTCACGAATAACAATCTCTTGTTAAGGTTCAGGACAACATAGAACTACTAGTGATTCTTCAAGCGACAGGAAGCTTTCAAAAAGTGTAGTAGAGTGCTTGAGAGAATACTTTGCTTGATGGTAAGTTTGCAAGATAGAGCGTTCTAAGGTATGTTCTTCAAGCATCTAAGTGTGTGATATATATAGATAAATTTGAGAGGCGTTTGAATTGTATCCGTTGTGCTCTCTATCAAATTATATCCGTTTATATCTTGAACTATGCACTCAAAAGTCACTATCTCCTTTTTCAGAGAGGACTGCTTTTTGCAGCATTTCTGCCGATGCATTTAATGCATAGTACTATTCATTGTCCTTTACTCTCAACGGATACATGAGCCTTTCTGATGGCTTGCATGCTCCATACTCATGATGTCATATGTCCAGAATCATATCTCGAAAATAAGTTAATATACTTGAGAAAGGATTAAGGACATAGTCTTTCTGAGTTAGACTAAACCTTTGTGTCTTCATAAACCTTGTGCAATCTTCAGTCTTCTAATCTTCAGAAAAGCTCCATTGCTAGGATTGATCTTCATGGTCTTCTTGATATAAAAATTACATTCAGAGACCTATAATCCTAATACAAGATTTACTAGACTAATCATACTCAGTGATTTCCTCTTTTACAATGTTCAAGTGAACCAAGAGCACTTAATCACCTTTCTGGCTAAGATAAGAACATGTGATGAGTGATCAAAATACTAATGAATATTCTAACAAAACTGCATGGCCAATGACAAACGAGTAGCAAAAAAAACTTAACCGCAGGAGCTCCATGTAACAAAACGGCCTCCTAGACAAAACACAAGAGTAACCATCGGATAGAGTTCCGTGCAAGAAACCCTAGGCATAGAACTTTTGAGGTTCTTTGCATTCCAAGGGCGTTTCAGTGCACGTCCGTGATCATCCTCTAGCTCGTAACTTCCATTCACTCTTGCTCCAATTATCTTGTAAGGTCCCTCCCAGTTGGATTTGAGCTTTCCTACATTGCTTAAGATATCAGCCCGACAGAGTACTAGGTCTCCGACCTACAGGTCATTCTCATGGATATTCTTGTTATAGGCCCGGGTTGCAGTGGCCTGATATCTGTGAACATGAGTCAATGTCTCGGATCTTTTAGGATCTAGCATATCAAGATCATAGCTCTGAGCCTCTTGAATGTCAGAATCATTATAGTCTTAGATCCTCATTGTCTCTACAACAATTTTCGCTGGTATGACTGCTTCCGAGCCATAAACCAGAGTGAATGGAGTTTCTCTTGTAGCTGTCTGTGCTGTGGTGCGATGAGCCCAAAGTACACCATCTAAGTCGTCCGCCCAGCTATCTTGAGAGGTTCTCCAACGCTTCTCAATGATCTTAACAATTATCTTGTTGGTGGACTCAGCTTGTCCATTTTCCTGGGGGTATCCTAATGAGGTGAATCGTTGCTCAATCTTGAATGAGGTTAGCCATTCCATGAGCCTGCTACTAGAGAATTGAGCTCCATTATCCGAGACAAGGACTCTCGGCAATTAGAAGCGACAAATGATGTTCTTCCAAATAAAAGTCGTCACACTATGCTTTCCGTGATAGTAGCAACGGCTTCTGCTTCTACCCACTTGGCGAAGTACTCTACTAACACGATCAGAAACTTTCTCTGTTGGGTTCCTCTTGGGAAGGGTCCGACAATGTCGATACCCTACTGATCAAACGGACACGTAATGACTGACGGAATCATTGGATGTGTTGGACGATGTGGGATATTGGCGTAATACTGGCAATCAGGGCAGTTTCTAGCAAAGTTTGCTGCATCCTTATCAATTGTAGGCTAGTAATAGCCTTGTCGGATAATCTTTTGGGCCAATGTCCGCCCTCCTGAATGACTTCCCCAACTTCTGTTGTGTATCTCTTCCAGCACAGTCCGTGCTTCTTGTGGATCAAGACATCGCATGTGTGTGCCAGTGAAGGATCTCTTGTAAAGATCCTCTCCAAGTATAAAGTACCTATTAGCTCGGCATTCCACGCTTCTTGATTCCTTCGGATTAGATGGTAAAGACCCGTCCTTCAAGTAGTTGTAGATATCAGTCATCCAGTTCCTACTTATACCAATGGCCATGACGGATGGGGTAGAACTCATGAGGGATGAGTCCTTGACTGTGAGCAGGATAACTCTTCTAGTATCAAGGGCAGCTGTTGTGGACGCATACTTAGCCAAAGTATCCGCTCTTTCATTTCATTCTCTGTCGAACTTTTTTAGAGTAAATTCCTCAAAAAGGCTTACTTCTCGCTTGAGTAACTCGAGGTACTTGATCATCGAGGGACCCTTAGTGTCGAAAGTACCAGAGAACTGCGCCTCAACCAGCTGAGAGTCCGTGTAAGCTTTAAGCATGCGGACTTGCAAAGACTTAGCTATCTGCAACCCTACCAACAGTGCTTCATACTCAACCTCATTGTTTGTCACCTTAAAATCCAGTGAGATGGCATAATCGAGTTGTGCTCCATCGGGGCTTTTGAGATAAATCCCAATGCCTCCCATCCGTCCAGTGGATGATCCGTCCACCTCCAATGTCAAAACATTGGTTGGTTCTTCATGAAACATTCGACTTCCAACACTTTCTTTGGTTCTTCCTTGGTCTCCTTTTCGGAACTTGGGGTGACTGGTCCGTGAGGGACACTATCAAGGAGAAACATGTGATTTACCCGAGATTCTTCCTAAGTCGGTATCCGAGAATGATTGATGAACTGAGCATCCTCAAAGTTCTCCAAACCTGTTCTTGAGGGAGCTGTCTTGCCTTTGATGGTCTTGACTATCAAGCACTCGAATGTCTGCTTCTCCGAGGTCTTTTCAGAATCCATTTCAGGATAATCTGTCAAAAAGTTCGCAATGACCTGAGCTTTCTTAGCTATCGGAGCTTGATAGTTAATATCATATTCACTCAGTTCAATCGCCCACTTTGAGAGTCGTCCGGATTGATCCGGCTTCCCAAGGACCTGTTTCAAAGGTTCCGAAGTTAGAACAACGATCTTGTGAGATTTAAAGTACGGTTTCAACCGTCTTGCAGTGTAAACCAAGGCGTATGCGATCTTTTCAATCTTTACATATCTTGTTTCTGCCCCAGCAAGGGCTTTACTAAGATAGTAGATTGGCATATGATCGTTAGCCTAAACCCGTACTAGAACGGAAGTCATTGCCTCATCCGTAACGGCTAGGTAGAGTGGTTCTCCATCCACAGGCTTGGAGAGTAATGGAGGGGAATGGAGGTAATTTTTGAGGTTCTCAAAAGCCTCTGAACATTCCCCCGTTCACTTAAAACTCTCGCCTTTCCGTAGGATTTTGAAGAACGGAAGATTCTTTTCTGCAGAACGGGAGATGAAACGACTCAAGGACATGAGACGCCCGATGAGCTGTTGTACTCATTGATGTTCTTTGGTTATGGAAGGTCTACAATGGCCTAGATTTTCTCTGGGTTGGCGCTTATTCCCCTTTTCGTGACCATGTAGCCCAGGAACTTTCCGCCTTTGACACCAAAAGTGCACTTTTCCGGGTTGAGTTTCATCCTGTACTTTCGAAGGATTGCAAAGCATCTGTTCAAATGTTCTATATGCTGCTCCTCAGTTTTGCTCTTCACTAGCATATCATCAACATACACTTCCATTGTTTTACCAATTTCTTCTTTAAACATTTGATTTACCAGCCGTTGGTAAGTGGCCCCAGCATTCTTCAGTCCGAAGGGCATCACTTTGAAGCAATACACCCCTCCTGCAGCGAAGAAGGACTTTTTCTTGATATCCTCTTTGGCCATCCGAATCTGATAAAAGCCTTGATATGCATCCATAAAGCTTAGTAATGCACATCCGGAAGAGGAATCCACTAGCTGGTCTATCCATGGCAACGGGTATGGATCTTTCGGACAAAACTTATTTAGCCTTGTGAAATCATTGCACATTCGCCATTTGCCCGGTGACTTCTCAACTAGGACAACGTTGCAAACCCAATCGAATGTGGACTTCCTCAATGTATGCGGCTTTCATGAGTACATCACTTCATGACAATGATGGCATCCTCAATCGGACCAAAGTCTCTTCTCTTTTGACGGATGTACATGATCGAGGGGTCCATGTTCTAACGATGAACAGCAACCCTCGGATCTATCCCTTTCAGATCATCTGAGTTCCAAGCAAAGACGTCTTTGTTAGTTCGGAGACAGGCTACCAACTTCATCCCAACTTCCGCGTTCATCTCAGTACCAATTCTAGTCTTTTTCTCTGGGCTCCCGATGACCAACTCAACCTCCTTGAGAGTCTCGTGAGGCTCGATCCGTGCTGCCTTTGGAAACTTGTTTTTATGGCTCCCTATCCAAATGATGGAATTCTCTTTCTTGGGAGGTAAAACAAGCTGCGGATCTGATGTCATTGAGACGGACAGAGTTGGGGTAGATGCCCTCCTGGTTGACATAATATAGCATTCCAATGCTTCTCGGACATTTACTATTTCTTCCTCTACTCCATAGGGAGTTGGAAACTTCATCCTGTTGTGCATGGGGGAGGATATTGCATGGAACTGATTGAGCCCTAGCCATCCAAATATGGCAATATAATCGAAAGTCCGATTAACTACCACAAAATGGACTAGCTTGGTTACCCTTGCTGGGTGAGTACCTAAAGACACATGTAACATTATCTTTAGTGGTGGACAACACCTCCAAATCACGATATGGAGCTATTAACTCTTTCATATCGGACTCCTCCCAAATTCATTTGATCAACGGTACTCTTGGCAATAATATTGGAGGAACTTCCTGCGTTAACTAGGATTTTGTTCACCCTGTAGGTGGCAATAGTCAGAGAAACCACAAGTGGAACATCAGGGTCATCTACATCCTCACCTCGGCGTGAGGAGGAATCTCACTATCATCAAAGGAGATGATTGTTAGGAATATGTTTTTAGATTTTGATCAGCAACCTAATGACTTATCTTAGCTCAGAAAGGTGGTTAGTACTCTTGGTTCACTTGAACACCGTAAAAGGGGAAAATCAATAAGTATGTTAGTCTAGCAAAACTTGTATAGGATGTTAGGTCTATGAATGTAACATTTATATCATTGAAGAAGACCAAGAAAAAGGCATCCAGCAGGAGAGTTCAACAAAGTTGAAGATTTGAAGACTGCACAAGATTGCTAAAGACGAAGGAAATTGGTCTCATCAGATACCTATGTCCAGATATCTTAAAGAAACAAGTGTTTTTCAATAAACAAGTTTTGCAAAGATATACGAGAACACGAGTTTACGAGCGAGGAAAAGTGCCCACGAAACCTACACTCGGATACCTGGATAAAACTATGTTTACGAAACAATGTTTCAACAGTATCTGGAGATGTGAAGGTCTACGAAAGGGACATGCAATGCTTGAAAGCATGCATAGTTAGATTAGTACTCTGAGACAACAATAGTACAATGCAATAAATGCATGACGAGACATCGAACAAAGAAATCTACGAAAGAGACAACGTCTTCTGTACTATTTTCAAATATCAATAGTTTGAATTTGAATTGAGCTAACGGATACTATTGAAGCGGCTTCAAATTCAACTATAAATATCACCACTTAGAATGCTTGAAATACACCTTGAAGTTACACTGAATACACAGAACGAACTTATTCATTCAAGCATACAAGCCTTCAACCTACTTACTCTTTAGCTTACAGTTGCGACTAAGCTCTTGAATTCTAAGTAGCATGAAAGTTAAGTGTCCTGATCCTTAACAAGCATTGCTATATGTGAAGGAGTTGAATCAAAAGATCAAGTATTTGAGTTTCATTCTCCAGAACATTTAACATAGACTTGGGTCAGTAAAGAACATATTACCACACATTGTGAAGTGTGTTAAGTGATTCTTGTTCTATAGAGTATTCCTAAATAACTAAAAAGTTAGTAAGACTACTCACCTGACAAACCATCATAACCAACACCTTAAACGTCGTGGAGTACAAGAAGTACTTAGTTTGGGAAACTAAGGAGCATTTCGAGGTTTACGAGTATAGGAAGTACTTGGCTGGGAGCCCGGGAATAAATCAGGGGGAACACTTGGTTAGGAACCTTGTGTATTTAGGAATCGAGAGAAGATATTTGTAAGGTGAACTCAATTATCTGTCTTAGTGGATTCTAGGTCTGAGAAAGGCCGAAGTGGATTAGTTGAAGGATTGCGCCACCTTCAGATACCACTATAAAAGACGTGTTATTTACTTTCAGCAATTTACTTATCATTCTCTTTATCCTGCTAAGTATTTAAACACATTATATCTTGCTGAGCACGTGCACTGATCACAGAAAAGTCTTCCGCCCTCTAAAATTAAGATATCTGAGAAATTGTGTTTATCGAAAAAAGTTGTAAAAGACTCTTCACCCCAGGTCTTTTCCTTTGCTATTATCTGGACCAACAAGTGGTATTAGAGCAGGAGGTTCCCAAGCCTTCTGCATTGAACCTAGATCCCAGATAAGTGCCCACTAACTATTTTTCACCTACACTTGATTTATACATTTAGTGTGTTTGCTGCAGGATGTCTTTAAGTGACGCTCCAATTCTCAAGCCAGAGAACTATGAGAAATGGAAGAACAACATGATGCTCCACCTAGAAGCCATCAGTGATGAAATGATCGAAGTGATAAAGAATGGCCCCATAGTCATTTAACAACTCAAGCAGGTCATGGAGGTTTTTAATGGTAGAGACAAAGTTCCCACTGATGAAGAACCAAGTGGTGGTTCCTCATAAACAGGTGCGTCAACCAGTGGAAGACCTACTAGTCAAGTTGTTTATGAGCCAAAGCCTAGAGAGCTCTGGACATCGGAAGATGCCAAGAGAAATCGACTGGATGGTCAGGCTCACAATATCATCATACGTTCCACTCCAGAGCACATACGGTGTAAACTGTGGGGTGCAAAAACAGCGAAAGTGGCCTGACAACTGATTGAAGAAATCTGTTAAACCTTGAGAAAACAAAGGAAAATAAGTTGAAGTTTTGAAGCTCAAATTCCAAAACTTTAAACAAGGTCCCAGAGACTCTTGAAGAACTAGATTTCGGTTCACAACATTGATGAGTGAAATGGCTGCACTTGGTGAAAGTGAGAGATACTCTAACTACTGAAAAGGTTAAGACTATCGTGAGAAGCTTGAATCAAGCTGGGAACATACTCGGTACTTTTATTTCAACGAGGAATGGCAAATATCACTCGATAGAACTCTTTTCCCACTTAGCTCATCGACTATGAAACTACTCGGAGAGAACAAATGATTCTTTGAGAAAGTTCACAATGTTGCTTTAGTAACACAAGGTCTTACGAAAAGAAGGATTCGAAAGAAATTCGAGAAAGATGCTCTTCTTTGAAGCAAATGAGAAAATATGTCGATCGGGAGATTGAGAGAAGAAAAGCGAAGAAGTTGAAAAAACATCTAGGCTCAAACTATCACCCGGTACAAAAATATCATTTGTCAAGCTCATTTGAACTAATAGGTTCGACAAGCATCTAATCTTGAGGAAGCGAAATTGGAAGCGATATCTGTTTCTATTAGTGAAACACAGTCATTTTAAAAGAGACTTCCTGTTTTCAATAAGCTAAAGGCGGTGACAAGAAAGATAGAAGAAACTTCAAGAGGTCGAGAGCTATGCTCCTTTGAAGAAAGGAAAAGATTCAAATCAATGGATGCTCTTGATATTGAGTCGAATCGGAGGAAGAAGACTGGATGACTCCAAACTACCTTCTCGAATTATGTGGCATCACTCATGAATTGGTTTACTTTGGTCAAAAGAAAGGGAATTATGTGGGGTTGTTGAGGAGATCTATCCAGATTGCTCCAACATTGAGCCTTGCCTAATGGCTGACGAGGTAACCAACATTTCTCAATTCATAAATTATGAGAGTGATGAGGAAGAAATCAGAGATTTAGAATATCTCAGAAGAGAACTTGATCTCTACAAAAGAGAATTTCAAATTGTCCGAGCTAGAGCCGACATTTTTGAAGAAGAAAAGAATTCTCTTGAGAAGGAAAATTCACATTACTCAAGATATCTGAGAAAAAGGATGTTGAAAATTGATGAGACAATATTCTAACGTCTCATTTGGTCTTTTTTAGCGGTCTTTGTGAGTCTTTATCTTTAGTTTTGTAGTTTTTTTAGTTCGTTTTTATGCTTTGTTGTTTTGTTTGTGTTTTGTAGGAATCTATGTCTTTTGAGCCGAATGAGAACAAGCTATTTAGCATGGCTCACCGCGGCAGACTGAATGAGATTTTTCGAGCTTGGCATTAAAACTTCCTGCATGGCTCGCCGCGGCGAAATCGATCCTTGTGGAGATTTAGCATGATCATCTTCTGTAATTTAAGAAGTGTTAGATATTTTGTTAGAATATCTGTTTAGATTTTGTTCAGCAACATGATGACTTATCTTAGTCTCAGAAAGGTGATTAGTACTCTTGGTTCACTTGAACATTGTAAAAGAGGAAACCCACTAAGTATGATAGTCTAGCTAATCTTGTATAGGATGTTAGGTCTCAAAATGTAATTTTATTTTATGAAGAGAAGACCGAAGAAGAAATCCAAGAAAGCTCAGCGACATTGAAGACTTGAAGAAGCGCACAAGATTCTGAATCATTGTTCGATATCTTAGCGGATATCTTGTGAACCTGACAGTTTTCAAACAAAGTGTCACAAGAGATATCGAGAAATAAGATACATATTTGAAAACAAGGAAAGTGTCACAGATATCTACTCTCGGATACCTTGGCGTTAACCACGTTTACGAAGAGAAATATATATTGCAAACAAAGTTGTTTCAATAAAATACAAGTGGTATCGAAGAATGAAGATAAGGGCGTCAAAGAATCGATAACACTAGTTTACGATAAAAGCATAGTTCGATTGACACTACGGAAAAATAGTATAGTACAATGCATTTAATGCACGGACAAAGATATGCGAATAAAAGCAGCGGCTTACGAGAAGAAGACAAAACACCTCTGATACTATACACGAGATATCGATAGTTTGAATTTGAGCTAACGGATACTATTCAAACCGCACTCAAATTCATCTATAAATATCAACACTTAGGCGACTTGAGAGACACACAACTCGAACACAAGACCTTGAGCGCATACGATATCGATTATCTTACTCTCTCAAAGCGACTTACTTATTATCAAAGCTTTACATTGCGACTAAAGCATGATCTTGAGTAAACTCTTGAAGTTCTAAGTGTCACGATCCTAAACAAGCAAAGCTATCGTGAAGGAGTTGAATCAAAAGATCAACTATAAAGATTCATTCTCTTGAGCAGATATCATAAGACTTAGGTCGATAAAATCGAACAAGATACCATCTGTTGTAAAGTGTATTAAGTAACAGTTCACGAGCTATCGATTAGCGAAAAGTTATTAAGGCGCTCATCGACAACTCGAACCTAAACCGACACCATAAGCTGGCGTGAGTGCAGGAAGTACTTAGTTTGAAAAATGGGAATAACTCCAAGGTTCTGGAGTATAGGAAGTACTTGATTTGGGCGAGGAATAACTCAAGGTTATTGAGTATAGGAAGTACTTAGCTTGGGAAGCTAGGGAATAACTCAAAGGTTTGAGTGCTGAAGTACTTGGTGTGAAAGCGGGGAACAACTCGAGGGAACATTTGGTTGGGAACCGATTGTTTAAGAATCTTAGAATAGGATTATTGTAAGGAAATCTCAATTATCATTCTAGTGAATTCTAGGTCTCGATAGACGAAGTGGATTAGTTGGAGGATTCATACCTCCGGATACCACTATACTTCTTTGTGTCATTTACGTTTACGTATTTATACTTGACAACACACACACACATATTAAGCATTTACGCACTTATCTTTATTAAAGTCTTCCACTCGATTCTAAGTATCGGATATCTATTGATATCGAGAAATATTTGTTATCGACAAAAGTTTTAAGAGACTATTCACCCCCCTCTAGTCTTTTACTTTGCGTTATCTGGACCAACAAGTGGTATCGAGCGGGAGGTTCACCGTATACCTTGCGAACCTAGATCCCCGATAGGTGAAGGAACTTTGTCCACTTTTGAGGACTATTTAATTTGTGTGTTAAGTGTGCGGTATGTCTCGGTGATGCACCCGTTCTCAAACCGGAGAACTACGAGAAATGGAAAAATAACATGATGCTCCACCTTGAAGCCATAAGTGGCGAGATGATCGAAGTAATAAAGAATGGCCCAATAGTCATTCAACAACTTAAGCAAGTCATGGAGGCTTGAGTGGAAGAGACGAAGATCAAGCGAAGGATCTTCACAGATCGCATGACTAGTGGAAGATCTCTTTGTTCAAGTTATTCTGAACGAAAGCCGGAGAACTCTGGACAGGAAGATGCCAAGAGGAATCGTTTGGATGGTCAAGCTTAACATCATCATCGGATCGACACGAGCACATACGATTATAAGCGTAGGGGTGCTAAAGCAGAAAGTTGCTGGCAAGCTGATTGAAGAAATCTGTCGGGCCAGAAAACCAAGGAAAACAAGTTCGAAGTTCTAAAGTTGAAATTTCAAAATTTCAAACAAGGTCCCAGAAACTCGAAAACTTGATTTCGGTTACCACTCTCATGAGTGATATGGCGACGCAGGGAAAGCAATAGATACTCTCTGTCGGAGAAGATTAAGACTATTGTCAAAGTCTTAACCACAATGGGAACATCTTGAATTCTTTTATTTTAACCAAGGTATGCGAATATCACTCCGATTGGAACTTTTCTCTCATCTTACTCTTGTTGACTATGAGACAACTCGAGAGAACAAACAATGAAAAGTTGCGAGAATGTTGCTCTAGTTACTCAAGGAACTTGAAAAGAAGAAAAGCAAGGAAGAGGCGAGGATGCTCTTGCCAAAGCAAATGAGTAAATTGTCGATCGAGAAATTGAGAAGAAAAGCGAAGAAGCTGAAAAAGCATTTAGGCTCAAACTATCACCAGTACAAAAATATGCAAAGCTCGCTGAACAAGCCAGCTCAGAAAGCATCATGTACTGAGGAAGCAGAAATTGGAAACGATATCTGTTTCTATTGTCAGAAACCTGGCCACTTCAAGAAGGATTGTCCTTCCCTCAACAAACTAAGGACAGGCGACAAGAAAGATAGAAGAATCTTCAGAAGAAGCCAGAAAGCTTTGTTAACTGAAGAAAGAAAGAAAATTCAAATTCAACTGGATGCTCTAGACGTTGAGACAGATTCTGAAAATGACAATTCAGATGACTTAACCCTACCATCACCAGAATTATGTGGAGTTACTCATGATATAATCGACTTCGGCCTTAAGAAGAATGAAATGTGTGGAGTTCTTTGAAATTGTGGACGGACATCTCGACATAGAAAAGCATCTTATGGCTGATGAGGTAACACATACTTCTTGCTACACTTATGAAAGTGATGAAGAGGAAATAAAAGATCTAGAAAATCTCAGAAAGGAACTTGATATCTATGAAAGAGAATTTCTAATGATCCATGCGAGAACTGAAAACCTAGAGGAGGAAAAGAATTTTCTTGCAAAGGAAAATTCTCATTTGGTTAAGATATCGAGAAAAGAATGACTGAAAATCGTTTCTCAAAGCTCGAATATCTGAGGTAAAAAGTCACATAAAGAAGCATTAGCGATTCAAAAGAAATATGAAGATCTTCTTTACGAAAATAAGGAACTCGAAGAAAGAACTATCTTTTCAATCTTATGCCAAAGCTAGTGACACTCTTCTTAAGTACAATCTTACTTAAGAGATCCTTGAAAAAGAAAGGACTTGGCTGAATACACATACAAATTGTTCTATCACTCTGAATAAGAGTAAGGAGAAAGAACATTTGTAAGTACTCAAAAGGCGGTTCCATGCAATCTATAGTATCGGTGAAAAGACAAAGATTGTTGACAAAGGAAAGGCGATTCGACTAGACCTTTGTGGGAAAAACAAGTCAAAACAAAAGCTGTTAGTGCGTCTACGAAAAGAAACACAACCTTTGAAAAGTGTAAACACCAGTGCTATGTCTCTCAAAAGGTAGAATTGCGAGGTGGCAAATTCTCCCATGTCACTTTTACGGAAAGAAATTGGATCAACGAGACTAGCAGGCTGTGAGAAAAGATCTCGAGATAGCTTCAAGTGCTCAAAGCTGCATTGGCTACAAAGGCATCGGAAAACAACTTGCTCATGAGTACAAGCGAGTTCAAAGCGATGGTGAAAGCTAAATTACTCAAAGCAATTATCGGAAGTGGAAGTTAAATCATGCCACTTGAAAATCAGAATGCTAGAAGAAATCGGCAAGGAAGGCTAAGTTCTTTGAAAAGCAAACTCGAAACTGACAGTGTCTGAAAGCATCATATGGAGCACCTAGGAACACACGAGGAAGAAAATAATTCTTACTAATGATAAATTTCATTCAAAGAGAATTCCTCCTTACGTTCTGTCAGACAAAGCATATTTCAAAGAAATTCATTCAAAATGGATTCCTCTGGAAGAACTTTTGATTACGGTTCCATCAAAGATATGAGAACCTAATCTCCTGTTTCTGTTGTGCAGAATGCTTCTGGACTAAAGCACAATGGCTATTTGATAGTGGATGCGGAAAGCACATGACGGAGACAAAGCAAATCAGTTGATTACAAAAGCAACAGGACCGGATATCAGTTCTTTGGAGAATTAAATCCCTCTCTGGGATTTGGCAGCGTCAAATTAGAACTTTAACAATCAACGGCGTATTACATGTTAAGGATTTGAAATATAATCTATTTAGCATGAGCAGGTTTGCGGACAAGGGTTTTACTATAAAATTCAAAGCTAAATCTGCAAACTAATTGACAATGAGTCAAGCGAGCAGTCTTAGTTGGTGGCGGAAAGCGGTCTTTATGTTGCCGATTGGGCATCTGCCTGTTGAAGAATGTCTCATGGTGAGTCAATCTGGTCACCTGAGAGAAACCTTGGTTATGGCCTGAAAGAATGAGTCACTTGAACTTCAAAACTCTGAATAGACTTGCCAAGAAAGAGTTAGTGGTTGGCCTTCCCAAAACATCTTTCAGAAAGGATGGTATATGTTCTGCCTGTCAGATGGGGAAACAATCTAAGATCTCTTTCAAGTCCAAAATCAGACACTCTAGTGTTAGACCACTGCAACTTTTATACATGGATTTATTTGAATCATCTGTAACTAGTTATGCAGAAAAGAAGTATGGTCTGGTTGTTGTAGATGACTTCTCAAGATTCACTTGGGTTGTCTTTAAAACAAATCGATGCCGGTGGAGATACCAAACCTTTGAAAAATCTTGAAGTCATGAAAAATGACAAGGTATCGCAATCGAGCAGACCATGATCTTGAGTTTGTCGACGATTACATAAAGGAGTTTGTACTGCAAAGGTATACAACACCAACTTTCCTCTGCTCTGTAAGAACACCTCGACAAAATGGTGTTGCGAAGGAAAACAGAACCTTAAAGAAGCTGCAAGGACAATGCTAGGCGACCTTTGAGATAAGTGAAATTTATTGGGTTGAAGGCGTAAACCACTGCTACACTCGAGCGGATGCTTGATAAACAAACACCATGGGGACCCCTATGAAATCTTGGTTGGTAGACCCCTAATATCAAACATCGAGAATATTTGGTTGTAGATGTTTTGTTCTAAACAATGGGAAAGATTATCGAGAACATTTCAACGAAAAGGCGGATGAAGGTGTTTTTCTTGGCTATTCCACAAGCAGCAAAGCTTACGAGTTTACAACAAAAGAACAAAGAAAATTGAAGATCGGTTCATGTTGTATTCTATGAAGGAAGTAAGAAAACACCTCCTATTGATGAACTCTCGGAAAGGTTCAAAGAACTATTCTTGAAAGAAGAATCCTCGGAAAGGAAAAACATCATTATGGAAAGTGAGGATGACTCGACATAGAAAAGCTTGAAAAGCTAGTAACAACAAGATGACTCACAAACATGATGAGGAATTTCCTGAGTTTTCGAGGAAATGGAGCAGTTCTTGAGAACCTTCATCATGAAAAGGTATCGAAAATAAGAATCTTTGAAATGCATGTCTCGGATATCTCTAACAACTTGAAAAAGTGTCGATATCCATGACATTTCCCATATGTCGGATATCTCGAATCTTGAAAAAGTATCAAATCAAAATCTTAGTGATTCACATTGATCACACGGATATTGATCCTACTAGCACTAAACCTATGATGAAATGGATCAAAGATCATCCTACAAAGGATATAATTGGACCGATTAATCAGGGTGTTAGGACTAGGAGAGAGATAGCTGAAAATGCTAACTCTCTCTTTGGATGTTTCATCTCGAATATTGAACCTAAAAATATAGAAGAAGCATTAGGAGACCAAGACTGGATCTACGCAATGCAAGAAGAGTTGGATCAATTTGAGAGAAACAAAGTCTGAAACTAGTTCCATTTATAGAAGGAATATACGTGATTGGAACTAAATGGGTTTTCGAAACAAGATGAATGAATCTGGTGAAATAACTTGAAACAAAGCAAGATTGGTTGCGAGGATTTACTCGGTGAAGACTTAGATTTTGATGAGTCATATGCAGTTGCGATTGGATGCAATAAGACCCTTTAGCCTTTGACTCATAAAGATTTCAAAGTTTATCAGATGGATGTCAAAAGTGCATTCCTAAACGGTGAACTTGCAGAAGAAGTTTATGTTGAGCAACCACCTGGCTTTGAAGTTTCCTCAGAAAGTAGAATGGTCTATAAACTACAGAAAGCTCTGTATGGACTGAAACAGGCTCCAAGAGCATGGTATGACACTTTGGCCAAATACCTTCTGGAAAGTGGTTTCAAGAAAGGTGAAGTTGACAAAACTTTATTTACCTTAAATCATGATGGGAAACTACTCTTAGTTCAAGTATATGTTGATGACATCATATTTGGATCTAAGGACAAGCAACTTTGTAATGACTTTGCAAATCTCATGAAAAGCAAGTTTGAGATGAGCATGATGGGAGAAATGAATTATTTCCTAGGATTGCAATTCAAGCAACTCAATGATGGAATATTCATTAGTCAAACAAAGTATGCAAAATATATGCTCACAAAATTCAATCTTAAGCCTTCTGAAAAGAATGCTAAGATACCTATGAGCATTGGAACCAAAATGACCTATACTGAATCAGACAAGAGTGTTGAAGAACATATGTATAGGAAATTGATAGGTTCACTACTTTACCTCACTGCAAGTAGACCTGATATTCAATATGCCGTTGGAGTATGTGCTAGATTTCAGACAAATCCAATGCAAACACACTACAACATTGCTATGAAAATATTAAGGTATGTGAAGAATGCGATAGATGTAGGATTGTGGTATCCGAAAGAAAGTGGATTGAGTTTAATTTGGTACTCGGATCTTGATTATCTTTGGATCATTGCTTGATAGGAAAAGCACCTCGGGAACTTGGGTTTACGGGCACTAGACTTATCTCATGGTTTAGCAAGAAGCAAAACTCAATTGCGACTTCTACCACAGAATTTGAATATATTCTTTGGTTGTTGTGAACACAAATTACGTGGATACAACAACAACTTAAAACTATGGACTCGATGAGAAGAAAACTCCCATTTTACGTGACAACACAAGTGCTATTGCGATTACACGAATCCTAAATTTCATGCGAACAAAGCACATTGATGTTAGACATCACTTCGCCGAGACCATGTTGAAAAGGGCAATATAGAGATACTCAAGATTGAAGATCAACTTGCGATATCTTCACTAAGCCACTACAAGAAAGTAGATTCTTAGCCTTAAGACATAGTCTTGGACTAATGGAACTACCAATGGTGAAAGAGTTCGAGAATCTGGAATGGGCATCCGGAGAAGAGAATTATCGGGCAGGCATCCGGAGAAGAGGTATCTGGAGCGGACATCCGAGAAGAGGTATCTGGAGCGGGCATCGAAGAGAAGAGAAATGCAGAGCGGGTATCCGAAGTCAAAAATTAAAAAGCGAAAGGTAGCTTAAGATATACGAGGCGGGAACTCGGATATGAATCACTCTATAAGCGGGAACACAAAAGAGAATAGTATAACTATCTGCGGTCATTGCTCTCTTGAAACTACGCTATTTCTATCTTGATGAAAAACTTGGAAAAATCCTAAGTATAAATGATTAGATCTGAGCAGTGTCCTTGCTCATACAAAATTGTGATTCGGATAGCAAATCGCAAAACTCATTAAATGGGCACAATTACACTTCGATTGTGATCATTCTTTGAAGATGTAATGGTGACCCTCGATGAAGTTAGCGATTGATGCATGCGGTGGAAATTAATTCACGATAAATAGTGGGTGTTGAAATTCGGACATGGCCCACTAAGCATTTAATGCGAACTAGCATTTGCTCACGCTTTGTTTGTAAATCACGGATCGTACACAAAATCAATTTGTATGTATTTGTCTGTTGGGATTCAACTGCTATATATATAGGATTTTGGCAAGTGAAATCACTTTTGCCTAATCCAAAATTTCATCTTGCATAAAAATAGAAAATTCTCTCTTGATTCTCTGCAAACCCTCTACAATCTCTGCAAATCAGATTAAGTTTTTCTGAAAAGAATCACTGAATCACATCTCTTTCAAACACCAATTTCAATTCCCTACACTATATAAAGAGATGGCCTCCGAGAACACTTGACACGAAATCCCGATCCTCCTTGATGCGCTAAAAGCAAGCACCGAGTTGGTTATTATTAAGAATCATTGGTAGGAGTTTTAATCCGACCATTGGACTTCAAGTCACAGAATGATTTGGGGTGGTGCCATGGTTGAGAATACCTCCTTCTGCAATAGAAAACCAATGAGCGAGAAAATTGATTCTTGACATGCTTGAAAAGGCACAAATCGAGGGTTTTCTATCGCTGCCCAAGTGGAATTTCATCACTCGATGTGTTGGAATTTTACAACAACTCGGATTATTTCCTCATGTCTGAACCTTTGAAATAGTGTCTATCAAAACCTCGATCGAGGAAAGGAAATCATACGGACTTGACAACTTACGTAAGTTGTTTGAGGTTCAAAATCTTGGAAAGGATTTTGAGATAAACACCAAGGATGATGAACTCCTTGAAGGTGTTAAAGAACTTTCTGATGGCGTGTGTGATCTTGAAAATCGGATACACCTTTGAGTTCAAGCTTGACATCGAAGACGGACATCTGTTGGTTCCTTTGGGATATCTTGGCTTGCATTCTTCATAGATGCTTTGATGGTCTACAAGGAGGTCTTGACCGGATAAGCGAGCGATGGATCATGATGTTCTTGAATCAACAAGACAAAATTTGGAAAACCCTTTTAAGCTGGGAAAATGCGCCTTCATGAAATTCGTGAAGAAGATTGAAGGCTTGAGCCTAAGATTGTCAAAGGACTAGCTGAGCGAAGGCCACGATGGGTTATAGTGCGAAGGTATGCTACTTCTTTGGAAAAGCTTGGCATTGAGCTCGGAGAGGCAATTTGAAATAGCCAGATAACTTACTACAAGTATGAGTATACAAATCGATGAAAAAGGTTCTTGGGTCTCGAAAGGTCTAAGAAGAGAAAATCTGAAAAGATATCTGAAGAAAAGGTTGCGACCAAGAAGCCCAGAACTTCAAGAAAGAAGTCTGCTGGCAAATCAGAAGACACACCCAAAGAGGTTGTCAAATCTCAGATATCTGCAGGCATTGTCGATGAACCAATAATGGCAGATGAACTCATCAATCTTTGCAAAGAGTTATCAACTCTTGAACAAGTAGACTTAGCAAGAGAAAGTGCTTTCGAAATATTGCGACTAATGCGAAGCACTGGCGATGAACTCATAAATCTTGCCGAGAGTGGTGAAAAGCACCAAGCCCCATCTGCAGAAACCACAGGAGTTATGGACCAATCAGTTCCTAATGCTGATGAGAGCTCTGACGATGAAGATGATGAACTAGTCATCTCTCAAGTCCTAGAAAGAACAAAGAGGGCTAAGATTCTTGAAAAAATGGCGGTGATAAGGTATCTGAAGAAGAACCTACACCACAGGTTGCTGAGACTATAGCAAAGGTTGTTGGCGCAAACACATCATCAGGGAATGCTTCTCTTGAACAACTTCACAAAGCCCTGATGAGTGGTATTTTAGTCTTTGGCGGAATCTTGATGGAAACGCCACATCTAAAATGCGGAAGAACATTCTAGTGATCAATCTTACCTTCCGGACAACCACAACAACCACAAACACAACAACCACAACACCACAAGTGGTTGATGAAATGGTAAATGAACTCCATTTTGAATTATCGACAATACGATATCTTTGAAGAAAATCACGTAATTGGCGGGTTCCCCTGACTCGATGAGAGGATCAAAGCGAGACATCTACTCGAATGATCAACCGGGGAGCAATGAGTTGCATACTCGGGAAAGGTGTGAAGTACGAAACTTCAAACAAAGCGCCTTTGGGACAAGGCGACCAATGTATAGAAAGGTCACAAGTTCGAGACCAATCGACTGGCTTTCGGGTAAATGGTGGTTTAACTCTTACCTTGTGAAAAATTTTATACTTATCAATCTTGTTACATTATAAAATTTCTTTATTCTGAAATTTGAGTTAGAAGCTTGAAACAAGAGGAAGGCGAGAAGCTTACCTCGGAATCTTGAAAAGAGGTTCCTTCAACCTCGACTCTTGAGAAATCTGAGCACATGCCACGGTAAATGATTCTTAAAGAGAACTAACTTTTCAGTAAAATTGTTTGTATGCTCATTCATGATAAATGTTTCTAACAGGCTCCAACTGAGATGGAAGAAGATAAGGCAGAAATGCCAGAGACAAACCCAGAAACCAACAAGGTTTCTGAAGAACACTTCACTGAGCATTCAAACTTGAAGGTATATGACAATCAAGTGACAAGTATTCTTCATCCTGGGTTATCTTTTATCTCTTCTCATATTCAATACTTTCTACTTACAGGCTTTTTCAAAAGTAGAAATGCAAGGGGATAAAGTTGCGACTTCCCCTGCATCAATGGAAATTGATGAAGCCCCTATGGCAACATCACTCGAGAGAACACCAGAAACTGCACAAGTCTCTGAGAAAAATGAATCTGAGCTTCCTTTTGAGGAAGTAAGTAGCACAATAAAAGCATTTTTGCATAGATTCTTTCAAACTATTTCCTAAGTATTGTATTTCTCTCAGGTTCAAGAAAGAAAGGTTGATGAGGACCAGACTTCCAAGTCTCCACCTCACAACAAGATATCTGAGACACCAATCGTCTCAGTAGAACAAGTATCTGAGCCTGATGTTCTTACTCAGGTAACTCAGAAACTAAACTACACTTCTACTCATATATCTACAAAAGTTTTGAAACTCACTCAAAACTCTTTCTTTCAGGCTCAAACAGATGCAAAGCAGGTTCCCATTGAAGAAACAAGGGACCTACTTCACTTCTTCAAAGCTCACACCTTGCAAGCATATTCAATGCTTCAAGAAATGGCGAAGTTAAGGTGCTCGATCTCTACGAAATATTGAGAATCAGCGATCAACCAACGAACGAGCACGAGCTCTTGACCAAGAAACATATGTCCAAGCAATGTTCCCTACGAACAATATCTGATTCGACTCTACTACAAGGACTTTTCGGAGAAGTAGTGCATAGTTTGATACATGCCTTTGAAAAGGCAGATGGTCAGACAAGATTACAGATGGCATTCAAGCCAGTCCTGCCCCAAACTCTGCAATTCATACCTTCTGAACAAGAAGAAGTTAATGGGCAGAAGATCACTATCCGGAATCAATCTTGTATCTGAAGATGATGAGGAGGAAGAAATGAATGAAAATTACTTTGATGAACCTCCAGTGACCATCACCAAAAGGATGATAATGACAAAAAGATGATGATGCCCCTGCACGGGGACGGAGGAATTTCACGGAGAAACAATGCCTCAAGCTTTGAAAAGCAAGCGAGAAGACTTCACGAAATCTCCGTCTTCATCACCTCGAAATCTACTCATCCATCTTCTAACCAACGCGATTACTCTTGAACAAGTAGTTGAGCTTTCTGAAGAAACCAATCAGAAAATCTTAAACAATCAAACCAGATCTGCTCAACTCAGACAACTGTTGGAAGAAGAACAACAGCTCCATCTTCAACTGGAAGATCAAATAGCTAAATCCGGAGATAAGATTGATCAACTACAAGATCTATACTTAGAAGAAATGATTGCTTACTACGAGGTTAAAGAGCTACGGGATCTTGTGCAAGAGATCACCAAAGAACTCGATCTTGAAGAAGTATCTAAAGTCGAGCATGATGCTAAGGCGCATCATCTTGAAGAAGTACCATCCTCCTCCCGGAAAGGAAAAACCAATCTACGAGATGGTTCTTTGGACTCGTCTGATCGATCAAAATGTCCGAGAGGATGAAGATCCTTTGGCTAATCACTCGGATGATGAAGAAGACAAGACTTTGGCGAGAGCACCGCCATGAACATTTAGCGGTTTCTCACTTAAAAGAAAGTTGATTGCTCCTACAATCTTCAACAAACTTCAACGTCCACTCCCATGAATACATGGCGGTACCAATCTTGGCTACTACGAATAAGGAGATGTCTTCCGCGAACAAGGAAGTAATTGCCTCGATCCCTACGAAATGAGAAAGTTCATGAGCTCATCACTCGAGAACTACTAGCATGGTCATTGCTCGGAAAGATCAGGAATGATAAGGGGCGATGATGAGTCTTTAGTGAGAAAGCTTTCCAAGAGGCAAGTTACTTCTTTGGAAAGTAGATGCCATTCTAGGCCCATTGGCGAGCTCCTTGATAAGGACAATGGACTTATCAAGCAAAATCGGAGCTCAAGCGAACTTGAATTTGGTCACTTTTATAATTATCTACAAGGGCATTTTGACTCTCTCTCGATTCCTTTATGAGGTCATTGACAATGACTAAGGGAAAGAAAGTACAAATCTGGACCTCAAAGTCGGGGAATGGGAAGAAGGAGATGAAAACAAGAAGAAATCAGGTAGTGCGGCTCGAGAAAGGAAGAAGAAAACTTCCTAGCCACCACTCGAATCAATGAACCCTCCTCAAAGCTGCTTCCCGGAGACCTCTTGAAGGAACCAAAATGGTAACAAGGGCCATGGCACGAAACCTCCAAAGTACCAAGGCTCCAAGGAGAAGACTAGTCAGAGGGATTGATGAATCTTCTGAAGAAGAAGAAGAAGAAGGTCAAATCAAGTCCCAGGGCAATGAAGAAGGCTGCAAAGATCTCACAAGAATTGATCTTGATGATGATGAAGAGGCGATGAAGATGAAGCTCCTCTTCACGGAAAAGGAAAATTGAAAGCCTAAGCGAGCCCATAGCCAAGCCACTAGCGACTAAAACACCCTCTGGAAATACCAAGTCTATCCGGTGGTGGTTCTTCAAGCAACAACCCCAAAGAGAATTCAAGGCGAGAAAAAGGCAGTGAGTGAGCAAAGACAAAGTCAACTTCCACTCGGGCGGAAGAAGCAAAATTGAGTATGTGAAGTCGACAATGATTCCTCATCTCTGGTGCATCAATCAGAAAAATGGCTATTGGATTCTGAAACTTAAGCATCTATTGGTAAATTCAAGATTTCCAGAACCAATCCTTAAACAACTTATGGCATGGAGAAAGAATAAACCTACCTTGATCAACACGATCACATCAAAGCATGGTTGGATTTTGAAGTTGTCGAAGAGCTGAAGCCGTGAAGAAGGACCTCTCGATGATTGTCCATATGGAAAGCGGATGATGTGCACAAAATTACGAATATCACGAGAACGACAAGACCAAGACTTGCTTTGGAACCCTATGAGTCGTTCTATCTGACAGAAGATCAATACAAGGGTGACATCAGATATCTGAAGATTATTTACGAATACTTCAAGCTTTCAGATATCAGAATAGAGCATGCCTGGAAGTGGGGAAAGTACCTATGGGTCAAGCATTTTGCCAAGAAAAATCCTACCAAAACCTACAAAGAAGTCATGGATTTTCGAGACACGAGATGCTGTCGAACTCTTCTTTATGATTATTACGATGACATCAAAGGTTTGGAGATAGGAAATTTACCAGCAAATGATCCATAGAAATCTTGTTGAAGACTTGAAGATTGAAGACTTGAAGACTAGTTCTTTAGGATGTTTACTTGGAGCTTGGTTACTCCTGTTGTCCTAATTTACTATGTAGCTTTTGTATTTTTGCTGACTGAGCTTAACTGTATCATGTGTTAAAGTTATCTGTAATTCGTAGTTGCGACTTATCTGAAGAACTTACTCTCAGATAGTATTCTATAAAAGATAACTTGTCAGCAAAGATCACACCTTGTGATTTGGTTGATGTCTACTTTCTGCACTTAATTATATGATTTGAAAAATCTTAAGAAATGATTAAGTAGTGGATTGTTTCCTCATCAGTTGTAATAGGGAAGATAGTCATCGTTGGTGATCAAAATGGGGAAATTTGTTATATATTTTGTTAGAATATACATTTAGATTTTGTTCGACAACATGATGACTTATCTTAGTCTCGAGAAAGGTGATTAGTACTCTTGGTTCACTTGAACATTGTAAAGAGGAAACCACTAAGTATGATAGTCTAGCTAATCTTGTATAGGATGTTAGGTCTCAAAATGTAATTTTATTTTATGAAGAAGACCGAAGAAGAAATCAAGCGAAGCTCAGCGACATTGAAGACTTGAAGAAAGCGCACAAGATTCTTGAATCATTGTTGGATATCTTAGCGGATATCTTGTGAACACGAGCAGTTTCAAACAAACTCATCAAGAGATATCGAGAAATAAGATACATATCTGAAAACAAGAAAAGTGTCCATAGATATCTACTCTCAGATATCTTGAGCGTTAACCACGTTTCTGAAAGAGAAATATATATTGCAAACAAAGTTGTTTCAATAAAATACAAGTGGTATCTGAAGAATGAAGATAAGGACGTGCAAAGAATCAGATAACACTAGTTTCTGATAAAAAGCATAGTTCCGTTGACACTACAGGACAAATAGTATAGTCTGATGCATTTAATGCGGACGAGATGTACGAATAAAAAGCGGCGACTTCTAAGAAGAAGACAAAACACCTCTGATTATACACGAGATATCGATAGTTTGAATTTGAGCTAACGGATACTATTCAAACCTCACTCAAATTCATCTATAAATATCAACACTTAGGCGACTTGAGACACACAACTCAGAACACAAGACCTTGAACTGCATACGATATCTGATTATCTTACTCTCTCTCAAAGCAGCTTACTTATTATCAAAGCTTTCTGTTGCAACTAAAGCTTATGATCTCGAGTAAACACTGAAGTTCTAAGTGTCCTGATCCTAAACAACCAAAGCTATCTGTGAAGGAGTTGAATCAAAAGATCAACTATCTGAGATTCATTCTCTTGAACAGATATCATAAGACTTGGGTCAGTAAAATCGAACGAGATACCATACGCTGTAAAGTGTATTAAGTAACTTAGTTCACAGAGCTATCTGATTAACTGAAAAGTTATTAAGACGCTCATCTGACAACTCAAACCTAAACCAACACCATAACTGGCGTGGATGCAGAAGTACTTAGTTTGAAAAATTAGGAATAACTCCAAGGTTAGGAGTATAGGAAGTACTTGATTTGGGAAGCGAGGAATAACTCCAAGGTTATTGAGTATAGGAAGTACTTAGCTTGGGAAGCTAGGAATAACTCAAAGATTTGAGTCTGAGAAGTACTTGGTAAAGCCGGGGAACAACTCAGGGGGAACATTTGGTTGGGAACCAATTGTTTAAGAATCTTAGAATAGGATTATTGTAAGGAAATCTCAATTATCTGTTCTAGTGAATTCTAGGTCTCTGATAGACCGAAGTGGATTAGTTGGAGGATTACGCCACCTCCAGATACCACTATACTTGCTGTGTCATTTACGTTTCTGTATTTATACTTCAGCAACACACACACACACATATTAACTGTTTCTGCACTTATCTTTATTAAAGTCTTCCGCACTCTAATTCTAAGTATCAGATATCTATTCAGATATCTGAGAAATATTTGTTATCGACAAAAGTTTTAAAAGACTATTCACCCCCCCCCCCCTCTAGTCTTTTACTTTGCCATTATCTGGACCAACAAGAAGCCTCGCCGCGGCGAGATTTTGAGATTGGCTCCCCTGTTTTGAAGAAAGATGCTAGCTGCGACGAAGGAATTAGTCCACCGCGGCGAGATTATGCGAGCTGGATATATATTGCGATTAAGAAGGCTCGCCGCGGCGAGAGACGCAGAATTAGTTTTGTTTTCCTTATTAGATTAGAATTTTGATTCTTTTCTTTCATACTTCTTTTAACCTAGTTTGGAAAAAAATCTCCAAGACACACATTGACATTGAGACATCTCTGGAGCTTGGTTATTCATTAATTTTATTCAACAAGATTATTGATATTGATTTCTCCATTGCTTTGTTCTTTACAATTCGTTCTTTATCTTATTGATTGAGTTGTATGTTATTGCATGCGAGTTTGTCATCTATGTTTTATATGATTTTCACCATTAATCTCTGTATGCAATCATCAAGTATGAGTAGCTAAACACCTTTGAATACAGTAGTATGTGAAGATTATGTATATTCGTTCTAGGGTTTATCAAATCACTCATATAGGTTAGTCTCGTATAAAATCTTCGTAAAAACCTTCAATTCGATAAGTCCGTATTAAATTCTCTAAATTGTTCATGTTTAAGGATCGTGAATTGACGACTCACGATTTCTCCAGTATAATATTTTCTAAGAACAATTGGTTGAATCAAATTGATTGATTTTCTGTACAACAACCGTGTGACAAATATGAGTGTTATCCCTAGTTCGAATTAGCATAATTGGATCTCGCTACTGTATTCATCTTTCTCTCATTGTTAACCGTAATCTTAGCTTTAGTTAAACTAGTTAGAAGTATAACTAAACCATCAATTGAACTGTTACTGGCAAGTATTTGTTTACTCTCACTGCTACATAGCTTAATTAATTCCCTAGAGATCGATCACGAGTTGGGCTTTAGTCTGCAACTACAGCTTATTCTCTAATTGCTTTTTAGAGTATAATTTGAGCTCATCATATCTGGCGCCGCTGCCGGGGAATTAATTCCTAATGTAGCATGTGGGTGTAATATTTTATTTGCTTTTTTTTACTTACCTGCGATTT
Source organism: Plantago major (assembly GCA_026545765.1). Classification (NCBI taxonomy): domain Eukaryota; kingdom Viridiplantae; phylum Streptophyta; class Magnoliopsida; order Lamiales; family Plantaginaceae; genus Plantago; species Plantago major. The sequence goes on from CM048840.1 coordinate 45,668,386, forward strand.
CTGCACTAACAGAAACTACGATTTTTCGAGGATTTTGATTTTGTAGAAGAACCTTTGCAGGTTTATGGCCGGTACAAGATCGCAAGGAACACCGTTGCAACCTCTAGTACCTAAGATCGATAGACACTACCATCAGCTTCGAAGATAGAACTTAACCGCTGTTGAAATGGGTGACGTCAACGAGAATACTCCCAGTCAGCGGTGATCTTTGAGACCCCTGTGATCACTTATGGGACCTATATGCAGCCTGGTGAAATTAAGGCTGGGGGATCAGCTGTTGTGCTCTCTAACAATGCTAGGAACATGGAGATCAAGTCTCATCACTTCCATGACATGCCTAAGTATTATGGGATGGCTAATGAGGATGTTATCCGGTTTCTCAAGCAATTCGAGGGGCTAATTGCTAGGATTCCGCTTCTTGTAGCACGATGTGGTTTCGATGAAATCAGGAAGAAGGTCTTTCCCATGTGTATGCAGGATAAAGCAAAGAGCTGGTTGTTGAATCAACCTGAAGGCTCTCTGGATACTTGGGATGATCTATACAGGGCCTTTATAAACAAGTTCTATCCGGCGGAGAAGACTAGGCAGCTTCGAGTGCAGATTGAGAAGTTCATGCAGATGAATGATGAGAGCTTTTACGAGGCTAGGGAGCAATTCCTGAACTTGCTCTCTCAATGCCCTCACCATAGGTTGAGTGAGATGGATTTACGCTGCAAGTTCTATGAGGGACTCGACTGGGAAGCACAGAACATGGTGGATATGACCGTGGATGTCTATCATTACGGCATCTCCGACTGCATTGAATGAGGCTTTTGAGAAGCTTGCTGCCATCTCCCAGCTTAAGGGAACTAGAGGCAGACCAAGGAGAGCTGAAGCTAAAGCCGTGGAGCAAAAGACAGCATGTGGATGCTTGGCACTATCCCTAGTACTATTGAATTGGCACTATCCCTGCACCAGTGGCTCCAGTTAACGAGAGGTGTAATCTATGTGGTAATTTCGGGAATGGTGCCAGCATGTGTAGACTTCCTGAGATTATGGGGGAGAACCCAACTCCGGAGATCATTTGCTGGGTGCAAAACAGGCGTGGAGGTTAACCAAATCCGGAATGAATGCGTATGACTAAGGTGCAGCCCTTTAACCCCGACCACTCCAATTTATCCTATGGAGGTAACTTCTATGAGAATGCACCACAGCAGGTTCCGGCATAGCAGGTTCCAGTTCAGCAAGCTCCATTTCGACAGGCTCCGTTTAACGAGGTCCAGGCCTGATTTAAGCTCGCCTACTAGTGCACCATAAGCGCTGATCGGAGATTAGAGCTCACATGGAGAGATCAAGGAAGTTCTGGGCAGAAGCATAGTGAAATCAAGCCAAGAATGACCAGAGGTTTGAGAGCATTAAGCAATCGCAAAAGAGGTTAGAGAAGACTCTTGGTGACCTTGTCGGCGCCTTCCAACAAAGAGAGAAGGGTAAACTCCCCGCGACTGTCGAGAATAATATAATACTTGTTGTGGAGGTGGCTTTTGACAAGCCAGGAGTAGTTAAGACTGTTATTACGACTTGCACTTGTAACCATGATAAGGTGGTTTCCCAAGTTAAGGCAACACCGGCACAGGAAGTAGGAAAGGTGATAACATCTGGTCCCGGGATTCCAAGAGAGAAGGCGAATGCAGGACCAACTCAGATGATCCAGAAGGAAGAGAAGAACATTAGTGATGCAAACAGTTTCGATTTGGTTGTCGGAATGGGCAGTTCTTCTGAGGTTACAGGTATCATTGATACTGGAGCTGCAGTTAACTTGATGAACTTCGAAACTTATGAGGAACTCAACCTGAAGGGTCTAGAACCGAGAAGATGCTTTGTGACCATGGCTAACGGTCCTCGAAGAAAATGCATGGGAGTTGTTGAAGATGTCCCAGTAACCATTGGAGGAGATGTGTTTATGACTGATTTCGTGGTTGTGCAAGGACATGCTGCTTCTTGGGCGCCCATTCATCAAGGCTACTCGCATGATAGTCGATCTTTATGGACGTACATGTACTATCCAGGTTTGCGGTGAGCAACGCGAGTTACAAGCTGTCACCACATCATATTCCCCTGCATAGGTTGACACCAGGAACTACATTGCAGCACACACCGGTCCACTCTACACCTACTCTCGCTCACGAGTGAACATGGGGACAGAGAAGGCTGGTAACCTCAAGCTCCATTAGCTCCAGCATGGACGAAGTCGAGCTAACGACTATAAACAAAAGCCCCCTTTTTGTTTTTTCATTCGTTTAGACTGACTTTTCATTCCGTACACTTGCTTGTTATTTCATATTGTTAGACTATTTGTTTATGTGGTTTGCTTGTTTTTTTTAGTTTAATTGTGTCTCTGGAAGGTGGGACCTTTGCACTCATACGAGGAAACTCGTAAACTCTAACTGAGGCTTGGAGATTCGATTGTGCGACGCGAGGTTGAACTAAGTGCAAGTGAATAAAAAAAAAATTACTCTCGCCGTGGCGAAGCATCTTGCCCGCCGCAGCGAGGTGGTCTCCCTGATCCTATTTGTGCATTCGTAAGTTTTCACCGCGGCGAGCCTTTTGCTTCGCCGCGGCGAGCGTCTGTTCTCTTTCCCAGTGTTTGTCTCGTAAATTCCCGCCGCGGCGAGATTTATTCTTCGCCGCGGCGAGATCTTACGAATTTATATATTTCTGCGATAAAGAAAACTCGCCGCGGCGAGACTTCTCTCCGCCGCTGTGAGAGTAGAAAAAAAAAAGGGGAGATCTGTTGTTTCGTAAAAACTCGCCGCGGCGCGCACCTCTTCCCGCCGCGGCGAGCTAGGTTTTTTTTTAAATTTTTTCTCTTCTTCTTCCTCACCGTCCAACTTCCTCCCATTATTCTTCCTGTCTTCCTTCTTCTCTTCACTCCAATCTCTCCCTCTCCCTCAATTCTCCACCAAATTCCCCCATTCTTGTTGCAATCTAACGGGTTTTTCCCCCTCTCTTCGATTCTTGCTCCGTTTTTGTGCTTTATCCATCCAATTCTTCGGACTCACAAGGTAAATTGGCTTGATCTTCCTTCTTCCTATTTTTTTCGAGTCTACTTGAATTATTTGTTTTATCGTCGTTAGTTGTGATTTCTTGGGTGTAGTAGTTAGATTTTGATTGATGCATGGATTCCTTACTCGTTGATTTTGGAACTTCCTCGTGTTTTCCAATTTTGTGCAATGCTTGCCCGTTTTTTACAATTACTGCCTTCTTGTCCCTCTTTTGGCTATGATTATCGATACTCCTATGCTTGTGAACTGATGTGAATCGTGCATTGGCCTTGATATTACATTCTGCATTGGTTTGGGGAATTTTGCATTATCCCCTGTTCCTTGCTCTTTTGTTGCTTCTGGCTCTTTAATCATGAATTGGTTTGGGGAGGTAGTTTTCTACCCCCATGGTTCTACACTAACACCTTTCTTGCAGGCACTATGTCTAGCAGAACCACAGGCAGTAAATGCCATAGAGGCGAATCCAGTAGCGCGGCCGGACAGAGCGGTCCCGTAGATGAGTTCTCCCATATGTCCGCGGAGGCGAGGGCTTTTATGGAAGCAAACTTTATGGAGCCTAGGAAAGCATGGCCCGAGCGGAAATTGGCTCTTGATGAGCTAGAGGATGCTATATATGCCCGGGTCTGGGCAAGGATCTGATATTTAGGTGAGACGCGCTCTTGACAATGCGCCTATGACCCGGTGGTTCGAGTTCTACATCAGCCTCCACGACTTGGCCGATGGGGTGATGACGATTCGCGGCGTCAGGGTCCAATTCTCACCTGGAAGTATCCAGGACTTCCTCTGATCTAGGTGTTCCAAGCGAGAAGGCAGTAATGCATGACCCGGTAAAACTTTCTAGCAAGCGGTTTGATAGGGACTTAGCCGAGTTCGTCCTTCTACCTGGTACCGATCCGGAGGACCACAAGACCAACACCACCATAGCCACCCACTTCCTCCAGCTAGAGGTTCGCCTCTGGCAACATCTCGTACACTATAATGTGACCCTCAACTCCCATTTTACCACCCTTACCCCTCCCACAGCCCGCCTCATTCGAGCGATCATGGAAGGCGGTTTGTTGGCCTTGAGATATCATTATGGCAGAGGCTCAGTCCCGGAAGGCTAAAGGCAGTCTCCTCGATTTTCCATGCCTTATTACCAACATCTGCCGGTCCTTCAATGTTCCCGGTATTCAGGGCTCCGAGAAACCTAAAGGAGCTCTGAAATCAGCTAGCGCCAGAGTCACATCCCACTCCTATCGAAGGCCAGGTAATCTTGTAAAGCACCCGCTCCACAGTCCTTGACTTTCAGCATTACTTCGACCAGATGCAAGCACAGTTTCAGGAGTGGGCAGGAACCCAATATGCCCGGATCGAGGACCAGTACTCCCCTCCCGCATCGAGGATCACTACCGGCGACAGGAGGAGCGAGACAGGAGAGCTGAGGCTAGGGAGCAGCGTGAGCTTGAGCGCTTGGAGAGGCAGGAGGCACTCTGGAAGGCGCATCAGGATCTCTGGGAGGCGGCCGGTGGTAGCCCTTCGATCCTTTGATCACCCTCTTTGAGACAACACTATGGTTGGTCATTCTATACATTCGTTCTTACACTATCCATTGCTAGGGACTAGCACTTGTTTAGGTTTGGGGAGGTGGTCGACTGTATCTTTAGCTAAAGTTGTCTCATTTTGTACTCTATTTCGTACTCTGTTTTATTTTTTATTTTTTTTGTATTCTGTTCAAGTGGTATGTTAGCCACTTGTTTTTTGTTATGTGACTGTGGTGGTAGGTTAGCCACCTTTACGTTTTAGTTATATATTTCCTTTCCAGTTGAGTCCAGTATAGATGGTAGCACTTTTATTTTCTCTTGTGGTGAGTCTGAGTCAATTACCAAGTCGAACGTCTATTGCGAATGGTAAATTCTCTTGCTGCTTACGTTTTGTTTAATGTCTAGCTAGAAGTAGTATAGTAGGCTTTTAATCCTGCAAGGTCGTTTGTCTTGTAAATAGCAAGTCTGGTTAGCCCTGTAGTCCAAAAAGCCTGTGAGGAGCCTAGCCGAAGAAAAAATATTGTACCGGCACCTGTTATTGTGTGATTTCCTGGGATGTGCATGTTTTTACATATTACTTGCGCCTTTTCATACTTATGTGTACTTATTTTCGTTAGGGATGACGATCGGCATGCTTTACTTTGCGGATTTTATTTTCCCCCGTTCTGTCGAACTGGTTTGGGGAGAGGATTGTTCACTATGTTATGAGCCGTTATAATTGTGCTGCGGAATTCTGTCTGTTGTTCCCTTAACTTATGATATTTGAATCTCGGGGTGGATCTATGGTCTTTATTGATCACCGTTAGTCGTGTTAGGCGTGTTTCAAATACTACCTATATACCAGCGTGGCCTTTAAAAGTCATATGTCCGTGAGGGTTGATGGCATGTATACCAAACTGACACGCACAAAAGTGCGGACTTTCGGTAAAACAGACACCTGCAAAAAATTGAGATTAAAAGAGCCCAGGTGGCCACGCACTGAATTTAGTGAAGCATTATGAGATTTGATGTTGTTTTGAAATGGATGAGGGGAGTAGCTCCAGTTTTTCAATTTTTGTAAAGGAATACAGTCATGTGCCGAAGTCTCTTTCGACTCAATGAGACGAGTACAATAGCATAAGATATTTGAGGCATCCTTGTGACGAAAGTCATCTTCCCAGTTTACTTTCTGAGCTACACCCTATATGGATACTTCCATGAGAGTGAGTGATACACTTTATACACCTATGAGGGACTAGCAGGTTAGGCTTAATTGTTATTTACTTGAGAAACGATCGTATGCGATTACGCCTACTATTTTTACCAAGGTTAGGTTGGGAACAAAATTTTTACATCTTATGAATTTAATGTTTTCAATGGTAGATTCGGTCGCTTGGGAATTTGACTCTTTGTTTGTTTACATGGTTTAGAGTTTAGTGTGTTTAGGTTGTGTGTTTGCTCGGGGACGAGCAAAGGTTCGGTTTGGGGATTTTGATGAGACAATATTCTAACGTCTCATTTGGTCTTTTTTAGCGGTCTTTGTGAGTCTTCGTCTTTAGTTTTGTGGTTTTTTTAGTTCATTTTTACGCTTTGGTGTTTTGTTTGTGTTTTGTAGGAATCTATGTCTTTTGAGCTGAATGAGAACAAGCTATTTAGCATGGCTCGCCGCGGAAGACTGAATGAGATTTTTCGAGCTTGGCATTGAAACTTCCTGCATGGCTCGCCGCGGCGAGGAAATCAGTCCGCCGCGGTGAGATTTAGCGAGTGATCATCTTCTGTAATTTAAGAAGCCTCGCCGCGGTGAAGGAATTTGTCCGCCACGGCGAGATTTTGCGATTGGCTCCCCTATTTTGAAGAAAGATGCTACATGGCGAAATTAGTCCTTGTGGCGAAGATTATCTGTTGGATATATATTGCGATTAAGAAGGCTACTTGTGGCAACTATTCCTTCCTTGTGCGAGACGCAGAATTAGTTTTGTTATCCTTATTAGATTAGAATTTTGATTCTTTTTCTTTCATACTTCTTTTAACCTAGTTTGGAAAAAAAGATCCAAGACACACATTGACATTGAGACATCTCTGGAGCTTGGTTATTCATTAATTTTATTCATCAAGACTATTGGTATTGATTTCTCCATTGCTTTGTTCTTTACAATTCATTCTTTATCTTATTGATTGAGTTGTATGTTATTGCATGCGAGTTTGTCATCTATGTTTTATATGATTTTCACCATTAATCTCTGTATGCAATCATCAAGTATGAGTAGCTAAACACCTTTGAATACAGTAGTATGTGAAGATTATGAATATTCGTTCTAGGGTTTATCAAATCACTCATATAGGTTAGTCTCGTATAAAATCTTCGTAAAAACCTTCAATTCGATAAGTTTGCATTAAATTCTCTAAATTTTTCATGTTTAAGGATCGTGAATTGACGACTCACGATTTCTCCAGTATAATATTTTCTAAGAACAATTGGTTGAATTGAATTGATTGATTTTCTGTACAACAACCGTGTGACAAATATGAGTGTTATCCCTAGTTTGAATTAGCATAATTGGATCTCGCTACTGTATTCATCTTTCTCTCATTGTTAACAGTAATCTTAGCTTTAGTTAAACTAGTTAGAAGTATAACCAAACCATCAATTGAACTGTTATTGGCAAGTATCTGTTTACTCTCACTGCTACGTAGCTTAATTAATTCCCTAGAGATCGATCACGAGTTGGGCTTTAGTCTGCAACTACAGCTTATTCTCTAATTGCTTTTTAGAGTATAATTTGAGCTCATCAAAAATGCATTTCTCAAAGCACAGATATCTGAGACTAAGAAGTCAAACAGAAAGGCAATGGATATACTCCAAAAAGAAAATAAAGATCTTCTTTCTGAAAATGAGGAACTCAAAAAGAAAGAACTATCTTTTCAATCCTATGCCAAAGCTAGTGACACTCTTACTGAAGTACACTCTTATTTAAGAGATCTTTCAGAAAATGGAGGACTTGGGCTGGACACACAAACAAATAGTTCTACTACTCTGAATAAGAGTGACGAAAGAATAATATTTGTTAGTGCTCAGCAAGATGGTTTTCAAATAACCTACATCATTGGTCAGAAAGCTAAGGTTGTTGACAAAGGAAAGGCAGTTGCGACCAAACCTTTGTGGGAAAAACAAGTCCAAAAGAAAACTGTTGGGAACGTTTCTGTAAAGAAACATAACACTGAAAAGTGTAATCACCCACAGTGCTATGTCTCTCAGAAAGGAAAATTTGCGGGAGCAGGCAAATTTTCCAACATCACGTTTTCTGGAAAGAAAGACGTTCCAGAGACTAGCAAAGCTGCTAAGAAGAGAACTCAGATAGCACCAGGTGCTCGAAATGGCATTGGCTATAAAGCCATCGGGAAACAACTCGCTTGTGAGTATAAACAAGAGCAAGAACGGTGAATGAAAGCCAAGATTGCACATACAATCATCAGAAGTGGAAGAAAGAACAGGTTGCGACCACTCTGAATGCCAGGGCTAGAAGAAATCTGGCAAGGAAAGCTAAGTTTGCTGAAAAGCAGACTCAACAATCTGACAGGTATCTGAAAGCACCAAGAGGAGCATCAAGGAACACACCAAGAAGGAAAATAGCTTTAAATGATAATGACACTAATCATTTACCTAAAATTCCTCCTTATGTTCCAACAAGACAAAAGAATACCCCAAGGAAGTTCATTCAGAAATGGATTCCTACAGGGAGATTCTTTAGTCCAGAAGGTTCCATTGTTGGAATGAGAGCCTAACTCCATGTTTCCTGTTTTGTGCAGAACACTCTAAGGAAGAACCCGAAGTGGCATTTTGATAGTGGATGTGGGAAGCACATGACAGGAGACAAAGGAAATCTGGTTAACTACAGAAAATGTGATAAAGGACCAATTATTAGATTTGCTGGAGGAGATGAAAATCCAACCATAGGTTTTGGCAATCTGAAGCTTGGAGCTCTTACAATCTCTGAAGTACTACATGTAGAGGGATTGAAATATAATCTCCTAAGCATGAGTCAATTGGTAGACAAAGGGTACACTGTAAAGATCAAGTCAAAACTATACAAATTAATTGACAATGAGTCAAAGCAGACAGTCTTGGTTGCTAGGCGGAAAGGAAATCTTTATGTTGCTGACTAGACATCTGCCACAACTGAAGCATGTCTCATGGTGAGTCAATCTGGCCACACTGAAGAAAATTGGCTATGGCATAAAAGAATGAGTCACTTGAACTTCAAAACTCTGAACAAGCTAGCCAAGAAAGAATTGGTGGTTGGTTTATCCAAAATGGCATATAGAAAAGATGGTATATGCTCAGCTTGCCAAATGGGAAAACAATCCAAAACATCTTTCAAGTCTAAAACTAGACACTCCAGTGAAAGGACACTGCAAATATTACATATGGATCTTTTTGAATCCTCTGTAACTAGATATGCAGGAAAGAAGTATGGTCTGGTTGTTGTTGATGATTACTCAAGATTCATTTGGCTTGTATTTCTCAAAAAAAAATCTGATGCAAGGGTTGAAATACCCAACTTGTTGAATAAGCTTGAAGTCATGAAAAATGACAAGGTATCTGTAATCAGAACAGACCATGGTACTGAGTTTGTGAACTAGTACATAAACGAGTTTTGTACCTGCAAAGGTATACAACATCAACTATCTTCAGTAAGGACACCACAACAAAATGGTGTTGCTGAAAGGAATAATAGGACCCTAAAAGAAGCAGCAAGAACAATGCTTGCTGACAGTGAAATAAGTGAAATGTATTGGGTTGAAGTTGTTAACACAGCCTGATACACTCAAAATAGATGTTTGATTAACAAACACCATGACAAAACTCCTTATGAACTTTTGATTGGTAGACCCCCTAGTATCAAACATCTAAGGGTGTTTGGTTGCAGATGCTTTGTTCTTAACAATGGAAAAGAATACGTGAGAACATTTCAACCAAAAGCAGATGAAGGAGTATTTCTTGGTTATTCTCTAAATAGCAAAGCCTACAGAATCTACAACAAAAGAACGCAAAAGATTGAAGAATCTGTTCATGTAGTTTTCAACGAAGGAAACAAGAAAGTACCCTTGAATGAAGAACTCTCAGATAGGTTCAATGAACTAATGATTAAAGATTCTGAAGAAGAATCCTCAAAAGGAAACAACTCTGTCATTCACTTAGAGGATGACTCTGACGATGAAAAGCAACCATTGCTTAGTAACAACTAGATGACTCTAAGACATGATGAAGAATTTCTTATGAGAATTCCAGAAATGGAACAGGTTACTGAGAACCTTCATCATGAAGAGGTCTCTGAGAATGATATTACTGAAAATTCAATCCCAGATATCTCTAACACTGAACAAGTATCCTGTCAAGATCATATTGATTCACATTCAGATCAAAATGATATTAGTCCTACTAGTTCAAAACTCATTATAAAATGGATAAGAAATCATCATGCCAAGGATGTGATTGGTCCTTTAAACCAAGGGGTTAGAACTAGGAGAGCAATTGCTGGAAATGCAGACTCTCTTTATGGATTTTTCATCTCAAACATTGAACCTAAAACTATAGAAGAAGCATTGAAGGATGAAGATTGGATCTCTACAATGCAAGAAGAGTTGGATCAATTTGAGAGAAACAAAGTCTGGAAACTGGTTCCATTTGTTGATGGAATATCTGTAATTGGAACCAAGTGGGTTTTCAGAAAGAAAATGAATGAGTCTGGTGAAATAACCAGAAACAAAGCAAGGTTGGTTTCCAAGGGATTCACCCTGACTGAAGGACTAGATTTTGATGAGTCATATGCTCCAATTGCAAGATTGGATGCAATTAGACTATTTCTAGCCTTTGCAGCTCATAATGACTTTAAAGTTTATCAAATGGATGTCAAAAGTGCATTTCTAAATGGTGAACTTGCTGAGGAAGTCTATGTTGAACAACCACCAGGCTTTGAGGTTTCCACAAAAAGTAGAATGGTCTATAAGCTTCAGAAAGCTCTGTATGGACTGAAACAGGCTCCAAGAGCATGGTATGATACTTTAGCCAAATACTGGAAAATGGATTCAAGAAAGGAGATATTGATAAAACACTCTTTACTTTGAACCATGAAGGGAAACTACTTTTAGGTCAAGGATATGTTGATGACATTATATTTGGATCTAAAGACAAGCAACTTTGTGAAGACTTTGATGAGCTCATGAAAAGTAAATTTGAGATGAGCATGATGGGAGAATTGAACTATTTCCTAGGGTTGCAAGTCAAGCAACTTAATGATGGAATGTTCATTAGTCAAACAAAGTATGCAAAAGATATGCTCAATAAGTTTAATCTAAAGCCTTCTGAAAAGAATGCTAAGATACCTATGAGCATAGGAACCAAAATGACCTATACTGAATCTGATAAGAGTGTTGAAGAACACAAGTATAGGAAATTGATTGGGTCTCTATTGTACCTCACTGCAAGTAGACTTGATATTCAATATGCAGTTGGAGTGTGTGCTAGATTTCAGACAAATCCAATGCAATCACACTACAACATTGCTATGAAAATATTAAGGTATGTAAAGGGTACTGTAGAAATTGGATTGTGGTATCCAAAAGACAGTGGATTGAGTTTAGTTGGCTATTCTGATGCTGACTATGCTGGATCTTTGCTTGATAGAAAAAGCACCTCCGAAACTTGTCAATTTCTTGGTGCCAGATTAATATCATGGTTCAGCAAGAAACAAAACTCAATTGCCACATCTACCATAGAGGCTGAATATATTGTTGCTGGGTGTTGTGCTTCATAGATATTATGGATACAACAACAACTCATAGACTATGAGATCAATGAAGAGAAAACTCCGATTTTCTGTGACAACACAAGTGCTATTGCCATAACTTAGAATCCTAAGTTTCATGCAAGAACAAAGCACATTGATGTTAGACACCACTTCATTAGAGACCATGTTGAAAAAGGCAATATAGAGATACTCAAGATTGGTACTGAAGACCAACTTGCAGATATCTTTACAAAGCCTTTGCAAGAAAGCAGGTTCTTAACCTTGAGACATAGTCTTGGGTTAATGGAGCTACTGAAGGAACTGAAAAGTTCTAATCTCTGAGACGGAAACTCAGAAAGGAGAAAGATATCTGAAACAGGCATCTAGATATCTAAGGCAAAAAGGTATCTGAGACAGGAACTCATATACCAAAACGGAGCTAAAAGTGTGAGTGAAACAGGAACTCAGTATGATTAAGAAGGGAAAAGAAGAGATAAGATATCTGGAACAGGAATCCAGAATATCAAAGGCAAAAGGTGAAACACATAGCAAAAAGATATCTGAGACGGGTAATCAGATCTCAAAGGTTAAAGGGTAAAAGTGTCTTTCAAAGATTTCTGAGACGGGTACTCAGATATCTGTGAGATCAGAAAGTGAGGGGGAACACAAAAGAGAAATGTGGTACAACTGTATTCAGTCAACTACAACTCTGGTGTTTTGTATCTTTCCATTTATATGTTAAGTTACGTACAGTATCTGAACTGAATAGATAAGTCCAAAGACTGTCCCCTAGTCACAGAAAAGAGATGTGATTCAGAAAGCTATTCTCCAAATTTCATTAATTGGGCACAATTACAATTACTGATTGTGATCATTGCTGAAGAAGCAATCGTGACCCTTGATGAAATGGGCGTTTGATCTTAACAGACGAGATCAATTCTCGATAAAATAGTGGACTGTAAAAACACAGACGTGGCCCACTAAGCATTTAATGCAAAACGAATTTTACGCATGCCTATCTGCATTTGCACAAATACATATGTACAAACTCAATTTGTATGTATATATATATACATATATACATATATATATATATATATATATATATATATATATATATATATATATATATATATATATATATATATAATTTTCATCATACCAAACATTTTGTAGGATTCTCAAAATCCAAGTTAAATTGAATTCTTTGTAAAATTTGATCATCAGGGGGTATTTGTGAGAACAACTTTGTTTTTTGTACCTATCCGAAAAGTACTCAAATGATTTTTGAACTTTGTGGGGGAACATTTCTAGTAATGGTCCAAAATCATGCCACCATGCAAGAAACCAGTTAGGAAGTTCTTCTGGAGGTGGTAGAGTTTTTCCCATTAAAAAGAAATATGACATGGAGTTGACTGCATTTTGTTTGTAGAGGAATTTTGTCCAAGCTTGTATGTAATCAAAATAATTACAAATTACTAAGTCCCAACAAAGAGGTAAAAACAAGAGATAGTTAGAGAAATAAAAACAAAAGTATATATATATATATATATATATATATATATATATATATATATATATATATATATATATATATATATATATATATATATATATATATATATATATATATAGGATTTTGGCAAAAGAAATCACTTTCGTCTAATCCAACATTCATACTTACACAGAAATAGCAAAAATCTTTCAAAGTTTTCTGCAAATCTCTGTTTCTCGCTTAGTTTTTCTGCAAAGAATCACTAATCTCCTACCTTAATCTCTTTCCGACTTTCAAAAACTTTCACCATTTAAAGAGATGGCTCCAAAATGTGCTCTTACCCAGAAATCCCAAGCTACTACCTCTGGTACTGCTGAAAAGCAAGCACCAGTGTTGGTTATCACGAACAATCGGTTGATAGAAGACTTCAATCCTGATCATTGGACTTCAAATCACAGGATGATTTGGGGTGGTGCCATGATTGAGGAATACCTAGTTGCTGCCATTGAAAACCAAGCTGATAGGAAGTTGATCCTTGGTATTCTTGAAAAGGCACAAATCAAGGGTTTCCTGTCTGCTATTCCTAGTGGAATTTCTTCACTGGATGTGTTGGAATTTTACAACAATTCTAGGATTATTTCATGTGTTTCTGAAGGCACTGAAATAGTATCTATAAAATCAAAAGTTCAAGGAAAGGACATCCTTTTGAACTTGACAACTTTCTGTGAGTTGTTTGAACTTCAAAATCTTGGAAATGATTTTGAAATAAACACCAAGGATGATGTTCTCCTTGAAGGTGTAAAGCAACTTTACAGTGATGTGTGTGATCTTGAAAAATTAGATACACCCATCGACTTCAAACTTGCTGACATCAGAACCAGACATCTGTTGGTTCACTGGGATGTGTTGGCTTGCATTCTTCATAGATGCTTTGATGGTCTATAAGGAGGTGCCGACCAGATAAGCCAAGAACGCTGGATGATGATGTTCTTGTTGAATCAACAGAACAAAAGGCTGGAAAACCCTTTCAATTGGGGGAAGTACGCCTTTATGAAATTTGTGAAGAAGATTCAAGGCTTTGAGCCTAAAATCGTTAAGGGCCTTGCTGAGCCAAAAGCCACAGTAAGCTTTGGACTAAAGATATGCTTCTTGCTGGAGAAGCTTGGCATTGAGCTCAGAGAGAAGGCTGACATAGCCAACAGTAACCTGCTCTACAAATATGAGTATACAAACATGATGAAAAAGGTTATTGCATCTCAGAAAGGTTCCAAGAAATGAAAGACTGATGAGGTATCTGAGGGTTCCATTGTGACCAAAAAGCCCAGAACTTTACGAAAGAAGTCTGCTGGCAAATCAGAAGGCATACCCATTGTGGATGTCGACTCTCAAATATCTGCCGCCACTGCTGATGAACTAATCAATGAAGATGAACTCATCAATGCCACTAAGTCCACTACTGATGAACTCATCAATGATGATAAAAGCAGTGAGAAACTTCAAACACTCTCTGCAGAAGCAGCAGGGATTGTTGATAACTCAGTCCCAGATTTCAATGAAGAATCTGAAGATGAGGGGGAAGCAATAATCCCCAAGGTTGCAGAAAGAACAACTAGTTCAAAGATTGCTGAAGAAGCAACTGTGTCCAAGGTCACTGGACAAAACACACCATCAGAGCAAGTAACACTTAAGCATATTGAAGATGCTCTGATGAGTGGCAACTTAGTGTTGGAGGATATTGCCATTGCCTTAACACTTAAAAGTCTATCTCAAGCAGATCTGGATAGGCCCCATACAGCATCACCTTCTTCATCCAGATCAGAATCACCACACCAACCACAACAGCCAATAGTGGATGCTTCTGAAATGATACTTGAGTTACAGCATGAGATACCAGCATCTTTCCTTGCTAAAGAAAATCCTGTAAAAGAGCAGGTTCCCCAACTCAATGTGAGGGATCAAACTGAGGCATCTACTCAGAATGATCAACCAGGGGAGGCAACTGAGTTGCACACTCAGGAAAGGTCTGAAGTACCTAAAACTTCAAACAAAGAAGCTGTAATGGAGCAACAAGACCAAAGCATAGAAGGGTCACAAGTTCCAGAGACCAATAAGCCTGACACTGCTCATGTAGCTGAATGGTTTAACTCTCTACTTGTGATATTTTTGTGTTTATTAATCTTGTTATTTAATAAAGTTTCTTTGTTACAGGCTGAATTAGAAATACAACATCAAGAGGAAGCTGCAAAGCTTGCCTCAGAATCTAAGAAGGAGGCTTCCATAGCCTCACCACTTAAGGAACATGAGCCTGTCTCACAGGTAGAAGATAGTTCCTTAAGATATAACATCTCAGATATGTGCTTTATACACTTGACTAATATTAGGAATATCTGTTAGTATTTTGATCATTCATCACATGTTCTTATCTTTGCCAGAAAGGTGATTAAGTACTCTTAGTTCACTTGAACATTGTAAAAGAGTAAATCACTGAGTATGATTAGTCTAGTAAAGTCTCTGAATGTAATTTTTATTTCCAAGAAGACCATGAAGATCAATCCTAGCAATGGAGCTTTTCTGAAGATTACAAGACCGGAGATTGCACAAGATTTATGAAGACACCAAGGTTTAGTCTCACTCGGAAAGACTATGTCCTTAATCCTTTCTTAAGTACATTTAGTTACTTTTTGAAACATGATTCTGGAACATATGACATCATGAGTATGGAGCATGCAAGCCATCAGAAAGTCTAATGTATCCGTTGAAGACTACAGGACAAGAAATAGTACATATGCATTAATTCCATCGGCAGAAAAGCTGCTAAAGCACAGTCCTCTCTGAGATATGACACAAGGACTTCTGAGTACTCATTTCAAGATAAGTATAGACTGAATTTGAATTGTGTCTAACGGATAACATCCCAACGACTCTCTAATTCATCTATAAATATCACACACTTAGATGCTGAGAAACACGACCAAAAGAACGATCTAACTTGCAAACTTACAATCTAGCAAAGTATTCTCTCAAGCACTCTACTACCCTTTCCAAAGCTTTACATTGCTTGAAGAATCACTAGTAGTTCTAAGTTGTCCTGAACCTTAACAAGAGATTGGTATTCGTGAAAGAGTTGATCTATCAGATAACCTGTCTGAAGCTCATTCTCCAGAACGGTCATCAATTACTTGGGTCGAAGAAGCGATTGCCATACCTGAACAAGTGTATTAAGTAGTCTTGTTCTATTAGGCTCTCTGGAAACATAACTGAAAAGTTATACAAGAAGCCTCTCTGACAAACCTTATAACCAACACCATCAAGGCGTGGAGTAGAGGAAGTACTTGATTTGGAAATCAGGGAATAACTCCAAGGTTATCTGAGTAGAGGAAGTACTTAGCTCTAGGAGCTGGGGAATAACTCAGGGGGAACATTTGGTTGGGAACCATTTGTTTAGGAATCTTAGAATAGGATTATTGTAAGGTGAACTCAATTATATGTTCTAGTGAATTCTAGGTCTCAGAAAGACTGAAGTGGATTAGTTGGAGGATTACGCCACCTCCAGATACCACTATACTTGCTGTGTTATTTACCTTTCTGCGTTTATCTTTCAGCAAAGCACACACACATACTTTTTGTTTCTGCACTTACCTATCTTAAAGTCTTCCGCGCTCTGAATTTAAGTATCAGAAACCCCCGAAGTTTCTGAGAAACTGTGTTTATCGGCAAAAGTTTTAAAAGACTATTCACCCCCCCCCCCCTCTAGTATTTTACTTTGCCGTTATCTGGACCAACAAGTGGTATCAGAGCAGGTGGTTCCCAAGCCTTCTGCACTGAAACTAGATCCCCTGATAGGTGAAGAATCTTTGTCCCTTTCGAGGACTATATAATTTGTGTGTTAAGTGCAGGAATGTCTCCGAGTGATGCACCGTTCAAGCCGTAAAACTACGAGAAATGGAAGAACAACATGATGCTCCATCCGAGGCCATTAGTGATGAGATGATCTATGTCATCAATGAAGGGCCTATTAAAATCGCACAACTCAAACAAGTTCTTGAGGTGTCGATGGAAGAAAAGCCTCGCAAAGGAAGATGAAAGCGAGGATCACGCTAGTGATAGTGGTCGTGTTGCTCGTGGAAGCATTATGTATGAAGACAAGCCAAGAGAGCTCTGGACATCTGAAGATGCCAAGAGACACAGATTGGATGGTCAAGCTCATAATATAATCATCATATCGACTCCTGAGCACATACAGTGTAAACTGTGGGGTGCTAATACGGTGAAAGTTGCCTGGCAATTGATTGAAGAAATCTGTGCCGGAACTAAGAAAACCAAAGAAAACAAGTTCGAAGTTCTTAAATTGAAGTTCCAAAACTTCAAGCAAGGTCCCACTGAAACTCTGGAAGAACTTGATTTCAGGTTTACTACTCTTATGAGTGATATGGCTGCACTTGGTGAAAGCAACGGATACTCCCAGCCAGAAAAGATTAAGACTATTGTCAGAAGTCTCAATCACAACTGGGAACACACTAAATTCTTTTATTTCAACCAAGAAATGCCAAATATTACTCCAGTAGAGCTCTTCTCTCATCTTGCTACTGTAGATTATGAGACAACTCAGAGAGAACAAACAGCTGAGAAGTTGCAAAGTGTTGCTCTAGTCTCTCAAGGTACTTCTGAAAAGAAAGATACCAAAGACGCATCTGAAGAAAATGCTCTTGCAGTAAGACACATGAATAAATTTGTGACTCAAGAGATTGAGAGAAGAAAAGCTAAAGAAAAGCTGAAAAAGCATCTTGGCCCAAACTATCATCAGTACAAGAACATTCAACTAAACAACTCTCTGAAGACCCCCATTCAGAAAGGTGTTAATCTTGAATCGTGAGAGATAGGAAATGATATCGCTTCTATTGTCAAAAGCTGGTCACTTCAAGAGAGATTGCCCTGCTTTAAACAAGCTCAAGACATGTGACAAGAAGGACAGAAGAAATTACAAAAGAAATCAAAGGGCTTTACTGACTGAAGAAAGGAAGAAGAGTCAAATCCAACTTGATGCTCTAGATATTGAGACAGATTCTGAAGATGGAGATTCAGATAACTCAAACCTACCATCACCAGAATTGTGTGGAATCACCCACGTAATCGACTTGACCTTAAGAAGAATGAAATGTGGAGTTCTTTGAGATTCTTTGGTCGGACATCTCCAACATTGAAATGTGTCTTATGGCTGATGAGGTAACAAACATTTCACAATTTCTGTACTATGAGAGTGATGATGGAATTGAGGATCTGGAGTTAATCAGGAGTGAATTGGATCGTTATGAGAAAGAATTTCTGGAAGCACAATCCAAAACCAGAATTCTAGAGGAAAGCAAAGAAACTCTTGAAAAAGAGGTTTCTGAGCTAACTAGGGTATCTGAGAACAAGAGCGCTGAAATAGCCCTTCTGAAAAATCAGATATCTGAAAATGAAAATTTTCACAAACTAGCCTTGGATGAACTTAATAAGAAAATGATAAAGCTGCTTTCTGAGAATGAGGAACTTCGAAAGAAAGAGCTATCCATCCAATCTTATGTAAAGGCTAGTGACACTCTCACTGAGGTTCAATCATATCTGAGAGATCCCTCTGAGAAAGGTGGACTTAGACTTGATGAACAATCGAGTAATTCATCTCCTCTGAAGAAGAGTGATGAAAGGTTGACCTTTGTAAAAAGTCAACAGAATGGTTCTTCAACCACCTATAGCATTGGTCAGAAAGCTAAGGTAGTTGACAAAGGAAAAGGAGTAGCAACCCAACCTTTGAAAGAACAACAAGTTCACAAGAAACTTGTGGGTGAAGCTTCTGAAAAGAAATACAACCCTCAGACATGTAGCCATCCACATTGCCATATTACTAGGAAAGGAAGAATTGCTGGAATAGGCAAATTCTCTACTGTACCATTTTATGAAAATAAAGACGGTGCAGAAACTAGTAAGGCTTCTGAAGACCGCATTCAGAAAGCCAAAGGTGTTCGAAATGGCATTGGCTATCGTGCTATTGGAAAAGTCCTTTTACAACAATATAAGGAAGGACAAGAACAATGGCGCAAGGTTGATATTGCACGTAGAAATAAACAGAAGTGGAAGAAATCTCAAACCACTGAAAAACTGAATGCCATAGCTAGAAGGAACCTGGCCAGAAAGGCTAAGCTTGCTGAAAAGCAATCCCAGAAACCCAGGGTCCAGAAAGCACCAAAAGGAACACCTAGAAACACCTCAAGAAGGAAGATTGAGATCAAACTTACTGATTCTATTGTTTCTCCTTCTGATAAAGTTAGATAAAAACAAACTCCCAAAAAATTCACTAAAATGTGGATTCCTACTGGAAGAATGTTTAGTCTAAGTGGTTCTATCTCTGAGGCAAGAACCTAAATCCTGTTTCCTGTTTTGTGCAGAACGCCTCTTGGACTAAGGCTCAATGGCTATTTGATAGTGGATGCGGAAAGCACATGACAGGAGACAAAGCAAATCTGGTCAACTACAAAGCTTGCAACAATGGACCAGACATCAGATTTGCTGGAGGAGAATTAAATCCCTCTCTGGGATTTGGCAACGTCAAATTGGGATCCTTAACAATTACTGACGTATTACATGTTAAGGGTTTGAAATACAATCTATTTAGCATGAGCCAGTTTGCAGACAAGGGATTTACTGTGAAATTTAAAGCAAAGTATTGCAAACTTATTGACAATGAGTCAAGCGGTCTTGGTTGCTAGGCGGAAAGGCGATCTTTATGTTGCCGATTGGGCATCTGCCATTATCGAAGAATGACTCATGGTGAGTCAATCAGGTCACACAGAAGAGCACTGGTTATGGCACAAAAGAATGAGTCACTTGAATTTCAAAACTCTGAACAAACTTGCCAAGAAAGAGTTAGTGGTTGGCCTTCCCAAAACATCTTCGTAAAGGATGGTATCTGCTCACTTTGTCGGATGGGAAACAATCTAAGATCTCTTTCAAGTCCAAAATCAGACACTCTAGTGTTAGACCACTGCAACTATTACACATTGATCTTTTTGAATCATCTGTAACTAGTTATGCAGGAAAGAAGTATGGTCTTGTTGTTGTAGATGACTTCTCAAGATTCACTTGGGTTGTCTTTCTGAAGCATAAATCTGATGCTAGGGTGGAGATACCAAACTTGCTAAATAAGATTGAAGTCATGAAAAATGACAAGGTATCTGCAATCAGAACAAACCATGGTACTGAATTTGTCAACCAGTACATAAAGGAGTTTTGTACCAGCAAGGGTATACAACATTAACTTTCCTCTGTAAGAACACCACAACAAAATGGTGTTGCAGAAAGGAAAAATAGAACCCTTAAAGAAGCAGCAAGGACAATGTTGGCTGAAACTGAAATAAGTGAAGTTTATTGGGTTGAAGCTGTAAACACAACATGCTACACTCAGAACAGATGTTTGATAAATAAACACCATGACAAGACCCCTTATGAGCTCTTGGTTGGTAGACCCCCTAATATTAAAAAGTGTTTAGTTGTAGATGTTTTGTTCTTAACAATGGAAAAGAGTATCTAAGAACATTTCAACCAAAGGCAGATGAAGGAGTGTTTCTTGGTTATTCTATGAATAGCAAAGCTTACAGAGTTTACAACAAAAGAACAAAGAAGATTGAAGAATCAGTTCATGTTGTATTCTATGAAGAAAGTAAGAAATCACCCCTTGTTGATGAACTCTCAGAAAGGTTCAAGGAACTAATGTTAAAGGATTCTGAAGAAGAACCCTCAGAAAGGAAAAACATCATTATGGAAAGAGAGGATGACTCTGACGAAGAAAAGCATGAAATTCCTTAGTAACAACCAGATGATTCTCAGACATGATGAAGAATTTCCTATGAGAATTCCAGAAATGGAAACTGAAGATGTTCATCAGAGAGCTAATTCTGGAAATGACCTCTCTGACAGGCATGTCCCAGAAAGCCATCACACTGAGCAAGTGTTAGACATTCAACGCCCTTCTGTGGTACAAAATGTCATAGATACTGAAGAAGTATCAAGTCATAATCATAGTGATTCACATTCAGATCACATAGATGTTGACCCTACTAGCCCCAAACCCATGATGAGATGGATCAAGGATTATCCTACAAAGGATGTGATTGGACCAATCAATCAAGGTGTTAGGACTAGGAGAGCAATAGCCGAAAATGCTAATTCTCTCTTTGGATGTTTCATCTCAAACATTGAACCTAAAACTATTGAAGAAGCATTAAGAGACCAAGACTGGATCTCTGCAATGCAAGAAGAGTTGGATCAGTTTGAAAGAAACAAAGTCTGGAAACTAGTTCCATTTGTAGAAGGAATATCTGTGATTGGAACCAAGTGGGTTTTCAGAAACAAGATGAATGAATCTGGTGAAATAACCAGAAACAAAGCAAGGTTGGTTGCCAAGGGATTCACCCAGACTGAAGGTTTAGATTTTGATGAGTCATATGCACCAGTTCCCAGATTGGATGCAATAAGACTCTTTCTGGCCTTTGTAGCTCATAAAGACTTTAAAGTTTATCAGATGGATGTCAAAAGTGCATTCTTGAATGGTGAACTTGCTGAGGAAGTCTATGTTGAACAACCACCTGGTTTTGAAGTTTCCTCAGAAAGTAGAATGGTCTATAAACTACAGAAAGCTCTATATGGACTGAAACAGGCTCCAAGAGCATGGTATGATACTTTGGCCAAATACCTTCTGGAAAGTGGTTTCAAGAAAGGTGAAGTTGATAAAACTTTATTTACCTTAAATCATGATGGGAAACTGCTCTTAGTTCAAGTATATGTTGATGACATTATATTTGGATCTAAGGACAAGCAACTTTGTGATGACTTTGCAAATCTCATGAAAAATAAGTTTGAGATGAGCATGATGGGAGAATTGAACTATTTCCTAGGATTGCAAGTCAAGCAACTCAATGATGGAATATTCATTAGTCAGACAAAGTATGCAAAAGACATGCTCACAAAGTTCAATCTTAAGCCCTCTGAAAAGAATGCTAAGATACCTATGAGCATAGGAACCAAAATGACCTATACTGAATCAGGTAAGAGTGTTGAAGAACACAAGTATAGGAAATTAATAGGTTCACTACTTTACCTTACTGCAAGCAGACCAGATATTCAATATGCAATTGGAGTGTGTGCTAGATTTCAAACAAATCCAATGCAATCACACTACAACATTGCTATGAAAGTATTAAGGTATGTGAAAGGTACAATAAATGTAGGTCTGTGGTATCCTAAAGAAGGTGGATTGAGTTTGGTTGGTTACTCGATCTTGACTATCTTTGGATCAATGCTTGATAGGAAAAGTACCTCGTGAACTTGGGGTTTAAGGAACAAGACTTATCTCATGGTTTAGCAAGAAGCAAAACTCAATTGCAACTTCTACCACAGAGGCTGAATATATTGCTGCTGGTTGTTGTGCAACACAAATTCTGTGGATTCAACAACAACTCAGAGACTATGGACTCAATGAAGAGAAAACTCCTATTTTCTCGTGACAACACAAGTGCTATTGCAATCACACGTAATCCCAAGTTCCATGCGTAACAAAGCACATTGATGTTAGACACCACTTCATCAGAGACCATGTTGAAAAAGGCAATATAGAGATACTCAAGATTGGCACAGAAGACCAACTTGCAGATATCTTCACCAAGCCCCTACAAGAAAGCCGGTTCTTGACCTTAAGACATAATCTTGGATTGATGGAGTTGCCTAAGGACTGAAAAATGTCCTGAATCTCTAAAGTCTGAGTAAGCAAGGTAGAAAAGAAGCAGGCCTCTGAGAACATGCTCTCAGAAAGCCAAGTTGTTAAGAAGTGTTGCAAAGGTTTCTGAGTAGCAACACTCGAAGAAAAACATTTCTGGAACGGGTATCCAGAAAGGCAAAGGTTGGTACACACTCAATGAGTAAATAAGACTAGAACTTACCTACTAAGAGTGGGTCAAATACATTCAAACAACTGAAGTTTCTGATTCTTGAATTCAGGAAACTATTTAGTCATAAAGAGAAAAGACACACAAATCCCAAAAGGTATAAGTTCTGAAAGTCAAACATGTCCAATGTCTTGTATTTTTACCATTTTCATGATAAACAATATATAGATAAGGACTTGACACTCAGAATGATAAGCTCAAACGATTAAGTGTTCCTACTCTTTACTAAGTGACAAAATGAATGTAGCATATTAAAAATCCATCAAGTCG
Source organism: Plantago major (assembly GCA_026545765.1). Taxonomy (NCBI): domain Eukaryota; kingdom Viridiplantae; phylum Streptophyta; class Magnoliopsida; order Lamiales; family Plantaginaceae; genus Plantago; species Plantago major. The sequence goes on from CM048840.1 coordinate 45,691,456, forward strand.
GCACATTACCATTTGTTGATTGATATCATTACAAGATATTCAATATAAGACCTTGATGTATAAACGTTTGATCTCAACGGCTGAGATTAAAACAAAGCAAGTAATGTCTGTTTAGAAATTCAGACGTGGCCCACTAAGCATTTAATGAAGTACAAAGGACGTACCACGCCTATGCAGATGCAAAGACACGCATTCATATTCAGCTACATATAGGAATTGGGCAAAAGACAAACACTTTTACCAAATCCGAAATTTCATACTTGCATCAAAATAGCAAAACCTCTCAAGATTTTCTGCAAAACTTCTTCTGCAACTCAACTTCTTGTGCTTAGTCTTCTGAAAAGATAGACTAATCTCGATTATTCTTGCAAAACCCTTCTATAAACACTCACTCAAAGACTCTATATAAGAGATGGCATCAAAGAAGATGACCACCAAGAACCCTAAGGCCGCTTCTTCTGCTCCTGCTGAAAAGCAAGGAGGAAAAGAACTCAAGGTGTTGAATAAACGCCTTCTAGGAGAGTTTACCCCTTCTGACTGGAATCCAAGTCACAAGATGAATTGGGGAGCTTTTCTTGTGAAGAAATATGTTTTTGCAGTCATTTCTTCAAAAGCGAAAACTGATATTGGGAATGTTGAAAAGTTCCCATATCTACAAGTTTCTGTGTGCTGCACCCAGTGGACTGTCCACACTGGATGTGTTGGAGTTCTACAACAACTCCAAAATCTTCACAAAATTTGTGAATGATGTAGAAGACAAGTACATGCAGTCTGAAGTTCAAGGACAAGAAATTGTCCTAGAATGCAAGACTTTCTGCAACTTATTCCGATTGAAAAATCGAGGAACAATCGACGACATCAACATCAGGGATGCCTCCATGATTCAAAATGCAAAGGGTTGCCCAGCAAACTTTGTTCTGAAAGCCATCAGAACCAGTCATCTCCAGAAACACTGGAGTACTTTGGCTCTCATTCTGGTTCGTTGCTTTGATGGCAACAAAGGTGGAGTAGACCAGATAAGCATGGAGAGATGGATGATGATGCATCTTCTGAATAAGAAGCATGAAGGGCAGGAAACCCACTTCAATTGGGGGAAGTACGCCTTCAACAAATTTCTTGGGCACATTGAGGAATTTGAGCCTAAAATCATCAATGGCCTTGCTGAGACAAAGGCCAATATGCATTTTGGTCTCAGAATTTGCTACATTCTGGAAACAATGGGAATAACTCTCAGAAAGAGACAAGAAATCCTAGTCACCAACTCTCTTTTCTGACATGCCTTTGAAGAAAAAGAGAGAATTGCTACTGAGAAAGCTCAGAAAGAGGCAGAAGAGCTTGAAGCTGCCCAGCAAGGTGAAGAGGTCTCTGAGCAAGCTCCTGCTCAACCTCCAGTTGCCAAGAGAAAGAGGACTCAAAGCAAGAAAGCCTCTAAGTCCCAAAGTGTACAAAAAGCACAACCTTCTGGAGACAAGATCTCAGAAGATGTTGTTCGGCCAGAAAGGCAACACCAGAAAGCCCCAAGAATTCTGAGACAGGCTGCTCCAGAAATCTCCAAAGATGATAGAAATATCATAGATGGGTCAGCTCCCAATCTGGACAGTGACTCTGATGATGATGTAGTACTTACACAAGTATTCAAAAAGTCCAGGATTGAGACCCATGGAGGAGCATCAAGCTCAGCCCCTCAGAAAGAAAGGAGCCCCTCTGTCCAGCAGGAAGAAGAAGGCCTGGATGAGGAAGATATAGTGATGGAAGATGTTGACATTGCTTCCACATTCATAATGCCAGCACTTAATGTGGCTGAAGAAAACCCTGTTCTTGAATAGGTTCCTCAACCTTCTGAGAGAGCTCAACTCTCAGAAAGGGATCAAACTGAGATGGAGACTCAGAAAGATATTGTAGAGGAGACCAACAATGAGCAAAGAGAGGCTGTGGAAACTCCACTAGTCCAAGAGACCCAAACTCAGCCTGACTCTATTCAGTAATGTTTAGTTTGTATCTAACTTGTCAACATTAAAATGTTAACTTGTTACTCATAAGCTTCATTTGTTACAGGCCAATTTGGAGACACAATTTCAGGGAGAAGAAAACTTATCCACTCCCTTGAATCAAGAAGAGGTTACTCCAACCTCAGAACATCAAGAAGAGCCTGTTCCACAGGTAGTAAAGTTATCTCTGCACAAGAAATAACTAACTTAAATTTGCTCTAATCTTATGTTCTGATATTCTTAAATGTCTCTTATTAGGCTACAACTGAGAAAGTAGTGGAGGTGGAACCAACACCCCAACACCAAGAGTTTCCAGAGGCTGAAAAGCACTCTGAGGAAGTAGTTACTGAGCCTTCTGTTGAGAAGGTAAGTATCAGTAAACTTTCCTTAAGAAAATTTTGGTAAAATTCGCTACTTAATCAATATGTTTGTTCTATCTTACAGGCTCAATCAGAAGAACACTTGGACGAAGAGAATGTGATCTTATCTCCTCCAAGAGAAACTAAAACTGCTGAACAAGCAGTATCTGAAGAAAAGGTTCCAGAAACCCCCAAGGTTTCTGAGAAAGATGCCACTACGCTTCCTCACTTGGAAGTAAGTGAAGTCTCAGAAAGCATTTTTCCACTTATCTTTTCTGATAACAAGTTTCTAAACATATTTGATTCTATTTCTCAGGTTCAATCAGAAAGAAAGGATGCTGAGGATCAGACTTCTCCTCACATCAAGGTATCTGAGGCCTCTGTGCCCAAACAAGGTAAGTCCAAGCAAATGAGCCTAGTGTTTCTACGGTATGCTCGAAAGCTTACTTTTGCACAGATACTAACACAAGTAGTTTGAACAAAACTAACTTGATCCCTTTCTTCGTGCTCAAAGTCTAGTGCCACTCAACTTACTCCAAGCCTTTAAGAAGCACACTCTCAAGAAACATCTAAAGTGCTTCAGACAATGGCAGAAACTCAGAAAGGCCGATCTTTATGACATTGCAAGAGTAATTGACATCCCAGAGAAAAGGGCCATAGCAATCAATCTGGAAGACCATATCCATGCTATGTTTCCCACAAAATCATATTCTTTTGCCACTCTGATGGATGATAACTTCTTGAATAAAGTAGCACAAAGACTCATAGCAGACTTTCAAGCTGCTGATGCTCAAACCCAAGAGCAGATGGTGACCCATCCTGCATTGCCCAGCAAGCTCACAACCTACCCTTCTGAGCAAGAAGAAGTAAATGGGAGGATGATCACACTTCCTAATGTGATCAACCTGGCTTCTGAAGATGAGGAGGAAACTGATGAGAATGACTACCAAGAACCTCCTTCTGAGCATCCAAGTCAAGAAGACAAGAAAAAGGATGATGATGATGATGATGATCAGAATGATGATCCCCAACCTGGAAACGGCGGGATTCAGAAAGCTAGCAAAGGAAGTGCAGAAAAGGCTACTCCTTCCAATGCTCAGAAAGCCCCATCATCATCACCACCAAAGTCTCATCAAAATACCCAACATGCCGAACAAGACACAATTGAAGAAATCACATACCAAAGTTCGTGGATTGAACAACTCAGAAAGGTGTTGGAAGAAGAAAAGAGAATCAGCATTGAGTGTCAAGCTCTTGTTGATGAAAAGGAGGCCAAAATCAAGAAGCTCAAAGAAGCTAATGCCAAGGAATTGGCACTCCTAGATGAGCAAAGAAATCTGAAGGATGCCATTGTTGTCACAGCTACTGAGATAGATGCCATAGATGACAATGATGATGAAGAGCATGATGCTGAGGCTGCATCAGAAAGACCTTCTACATCTTCTTAGAAGGCCAGCACACTTGATGGAAAACAGAAGAAGATTGCCAATCTTCAAACAATCCAAGAAAAGGATTATGACAGTGATGCTGAAGAAAACCGAAACTTGATCACCCCTGAAGAAGATGAGAGGCTAATCACTAAGGAAAAGCTAGCCCTTTTGGCTCCTCAAATTTTCTCTGCTCCAGGTGCTTCAAGAAGTGATGAGCACAGGTCAAGAACAACTGTTTTCTTGGAACTAAGAGACAGACTTGTTGCTCAAGACAACCAAGTCCTACAGTCAGTCCCAGAAGAGATGAAAGATTTGGCTGCTGCATTGCTAAATAGAGCAACCAGCATAGCTCTCTCTCAGAAAGACTTAGCTCTGATCAGGGAAGAAGACTGCAACAATGTCAATCAAGCACTAGCAGATGCTACCTTTGCTGCTCGACAAGCTGAGGCTATTCTAAAGCCTCTTGAAGAGCTCAACAGAAAAGAGCAAGTGTTGGTTAGGCAAAACAAGGACATGAAAGAAGAAATCCAAGAATTGGTCAGGGTGCATAACAACCTCCAGAAGAACTTTGAATCACTCTCTAAAGCTTATGCTATCATGAGTTAGTCATTCATGACTAAGGGGGAAGGAGAGATGCCTCAGAAAGGCAGAGGAAGAAAAAGAAAACAATCAAATCTCCCCTCCTCAAGTCAACTAGTCATTAAGGACACCACCGAGACACCCTCTGAAGAAGTTGTTCCAGATCAACCAGCCAGAAAGCTGAGAAGTATGGTCACTAGGGGTACCAAGTCCCTTAGGATCTCAGATGGGAACAACCAGAAAGCTTCTGAAGAATAAAATCAAGAAGAAGGTGAGGTAAGAGGTCAAGAGAGCTGCAAGCCTCACAACTGGAACATCAATGATGATGATGACGATGAATCTGATACAGATGAGCATCCACTTCACAAAAGAAGAAGGCAAGCAAGCCCCTTACAACCTTCTCGGCAAAGAAGGCCATTAGCAGTAACCCTTCTAGAAATACCAAGTCAATTCAAGGGACTTCCACCAGCACAGCCCCAAGGCAGGAAGAAAGAGTCACAGGATCTCCTGACAGAAGGCCACCTAACAGAAAGGCTAGAAGGGATATTCAGTTTGGCAGAGCAAACAAAGAAACTCATCAAGAAAAGCCAACTGATGCCCACATTGAGTATGTGAAGACCAGTAATGAAGAGTCTTCATATAGGTGCATTCTGAACAAGAAAGGGTATTGGATTCTGGAACTGCAACATCTACTTGTCAATGATAAGTTTCCAACTCCCATCTTCAACCAGATCCTAAAATGGAGTGAAGGCAAGCCAAAGTTGCTAAAACATGAGCACCTTCATGCCTGGCTAAACTTTGAGGTTGAAAAGAGAAATGATGCCAGAAAGATGGACCTTTCTTTTCCTTGTCCTTACCCCAAGCCAGAAGATGTGCACAAGACAAGAAAACTGGATGGTAGCTACAGCAAGCAGAACAAGCTACTTGTGATATTTTTGTGTTTATTAATCTTGTTATTTAATAAAGTTTCTTTGTTACAGGCTGAATTAGAAATACAACATCAAGAGGAAGCTGCAAAGCTTGCCTCAGAATCTGAGAAGGAGGCTTCCATAGCCTCACCACTTAAGGAACATGAGCCTGTCTCACAGGTAGAAGATAGTTCCTTAAGATATAACATCTCAGATATGTGCTTTATACACTTGACTAATGTTAGGAATATCTGTTAGTATTTTGATCATTCATCACATGTTCTTATCTTTGCCAGAAAGGTGATTAAGTACTCTTAGTTCACTTGAACATTGTAAAAGAGGAAATCACTGAGTATGATTAGTCTAGTAAATCTTGTTTTAGGATTATAGGTCTCTGAATGTAATTTTTATTTCCAAGAAGACCATGAAGATCAATCCTAGCAATGGAGCTTTTCTGAAGATTACAAGACCGGAGATTGCACAAGATTTATGAAGACACCAAGGTTTAGTCTCACTCGGAAAGACTATGTCCTTAATCCTTTCTTAAGTACATTTAGTTACTTTTGAAACATGATTCTGGAACATATGACATCATGAGTATGGAGCATGCAAGCCATCAGAAAGGCTAATGTATCCGTTGAAGACTACAGGACAAGAAATAGTACATATGCATTAATTGCATCGGCAGAAAAGCCGCTAAAGCACAGTCCTCTCTGAGATATGAGACAAGGACTTCTGAGTACTCATTTCAAGATAAGTATAGACTGAATTTGAATTGTGTCTAACGGATAACATCCCAACGACTCTCTAATTCATCTATAAATATCACACACTTAGATGCTGAGAAACACGACCAAAAGAACGATCTAACTTGCAAACTTACAATCTAGCAAAGTATTCTCTCAAGCACTCTACTACCCTTTCTGAAAGCTTTCTGTTGCTTGAAGAATCACTAGTAGTTCTAAGTTGTCCTGAACCTTAACAAGAGATTGTTATTCGTGAAAGAGTTGAACTATCAGATAACCTTTCTGAAGCTCATTCTCCAGAACGAACATCAATTACTTGGGTCAGTAAAGAGCAGATTGCCATACACTGAACAAGTGTATTAAGTAGTCTTGTTCTATTAGGCTCTCTGGAAACATAACTGAAAAGTTATACAAGAAGCCTCTCTGACAAACCTTATAACCAACACCATCAAGGTGTGGAGTAGAGGAAGTACTTGATTTGGGAAATCAGGGAATAACTCCAAGGTTATCTGAGTAGAGGAAGTACTTAGCTCTAGGAGCTGGGGAATAACTTAGGGAGAACATTTGGTTGGGAACCATTTGTTTAGGAATCTTAGAATAGGATTATTGTAAGGTGAACTCAATTATCTGTTCTAGTGAATTCTAGGTCTCAAAAAGACCGAAGTGGATTAGTTGGAGGATTACGCCACCTCCAGATACCACTATACTTGCTGTGTTATTTACCTTTCTGCATTTATCTTTCAGCAAAGCACACACACATACTTTTTGTTTCTGCACTTACCTATCTTAAAGTCTTCCACGCTCTGAATTTAAGTATCAGAAACCCCCCAAGTTTCTGAGAAACTGTGTTTATCGACAAAAGTTTTAAAAGACTATTCACCCCCCCCCCCCTAGTCTTTTACTTTGCTGTTATCTGGACCAACAACTAATACTCTTAAGTGTTTGTTTCTAATAGGCTCCAACTGAGAAGAAAAATGGAGAGACTGAAAAGTCTATCTTTTCAGAGAAGAATCCAGAGACTTCCAAGGTCTCTGAGAAACAAGTATCTGAACCTTCTGCAGAGAAGGTATTTAATTCAGATACCTATAATCTTTAAAGACAAATCTCTGATCATTTTTCTCAAACTAACACTTTCTACTTACAGGTTCAAAAAGAAGTAGAAGTTGTTTGGGAATTGCCAACTCAATCCCCGCAACCAATGGAAATTGATGAGGCATCAAAGTTTTCATCACAAGAAAACCTTCCAGAGACTGCACAAGTCTCTGAAAGACAAGTATCTGAGCCTCCTATTGTGGAGGTAATTGACTTCTCAGATATCTGAAATTGTCTAACATAGTTTTCTTGCTCAAATTTTCTAAGTGTTATGTTCTTAATCTCAGGTTCAAATAGAAAGAAAGATCACTGAGGATCAGACTTCCCAGTCTCCTCCTCATATCCAAATATCTGAGGCACCTGGAACCTCAGTAGTCAAGTCATCTGAGCCTGTCACACAGGTAACTCAGATACCTTTCTACTCTAAAGCCCAGATATCTACAAAAGTTTTGAAACTAATTCAGAACTCTTTCTTTCAGGCTCAAACAAGTGTTCCAAAGATCTTTGCTTTCTCAACAGAAGACCTGCTTCCATTTTTCAAGAATCACACTCTGCCAAAGCATCTCAAGTGCTTCAAGAAATGGCAGAGACTCAGATGCTCTGATTTGACTGAAATAACAAGGGTCACTGATCACCCTACCAGAAGAGAAAGAGCATTTGACCTTGAAAATTATGTCCATGCAATGTTCCCAACGGAGAAATATTCTTTTGCTTCTCTAATGCATAAGGACTTCATCAACGAAGTGGCACACAAGCTCAAGCCTTTGAAAAGGCAGATGGTCAGACCAGAATGGAGATGGCATTCAAGCCAATCTTGCCCAAGTCTCTACAAATCATACCCTCTGAGTAAAAGGAAGTAAATGGGCAAATGATCACTATTCCAGAAGTGATCAATCTGGTCTCTGAAGATGAAGAAGAAAAGGAGACTAATGAGAATGATTATGAAGAACCTCCTTTTGACCATCACAAGGATGAGGATGATAAGAAGGATGATGATGATGCCCCTGCACCAGGGACAGGAGGGATTGCACAAGGAAGCAATGCCTCAGTTGCTGAAAAGCAAACTGAGAGGACATCACAAAAATCCCCTCCTCCATCTCCTCAGAAATCTACCCATACATCTTCCCAACAAAAAAGACTCTATTGAACAAGTAGTTGAGCACTCTGAGGACAACACTCAGAAGATATTGGATGCACAAGCCAGAGTTGCTCAACTCAAACAGTTATTGGAGGAAGAACAACAGCTAAATCTTCAACTGGAAGAGAAGATAGCTGAATCCAAAGCAAAGCTCCAAAAGATTGAAGATCAAACCATCAAGGAAATGGAAGATTATGCTGAAATGAAAGAACTCCAGCTTGATGTTCAGGTAATTGCTGAGGAATTAGATACTAAGCAAGTATCTGAAGACAAGCATGATGCTAAGGCTGCATCACCAAAAGATGTACCATCCTCCTCACTAAAAGGAAAGAATCCCATCTCTGAGATGGTTGCTGGATTAGAAAACATTGATGAAAATGTCCAAGAGGATGAAGATCACTGGGCTGATGACTCAGATGATGAAGAAGAGAAGAAATTGGCAGAACACCGAAATGAGCACTTGGTGGTGTCTCATTTGAAAAGGAAGCTGATTGCTCCTGAAATTTTCAACAAGCTGCCAAATGTCAACTCCAATGAATACTTGAATGTATATCAATCATCGCTAAAATGAACAAGGAGTTGTCTTCTCAGAATGAAGCCGCCATTGCATCAGTCCCTGCAGAGATGAAGAAATTCACTGAGCTCATCGCTCAGAGAACAACCCGTCTGGTCATTGCTCAGAAAGACCTAGGCATGGTTAGGGATGATGACCAAAACTTGACTGCAAAAGCCTTTGAAGAGGCCAGCTATGCTGCTGGAAAAGCAGATGCTATTCAAGATCCACTGGTAGAGCTCACTGATAAGGACAATGGTCTTATAAAACAAAATCAGGAGCTCAAGGCTAATCTGAAAAAGTTGGTTGCTGCTTACAACTATCTGCACGGTAAGTTTGACTCCCTTTCAAAATCTTTTGTGATTATTAGTCAGTCAACAATGACTAAGGGGGAAGGATTTCAAGGTGCTCAGAGTGGAAGAGGAAACAAAAGAAAAACTGAACAACCACCTCTCAAAATAAATGAGCCCTCCTCCAGTCAGACTGCTCTACAGATAGTGGCCACTACTCAACAACTTCCTGAAAAAGGAATGACAACAAGGGACAGGGCACAGAAACCTCCAAGGGGTACCAAGGCTCCAAGGATAAGACAAGTGAAAGGGGTTGATGAGTCTTCTGAAGAAGAAGAAGAAGAAGAAGAAGAAGAAGAAGAAGAAGAAGAAGAAGAAGAAGAAGAAGAAGGAGAAGGAGGACAAATCAAATCCCAGGGCAATGAAGAAGGCTGCAAATCACCCTACAAGAGAAATCTAGAGGATGATGATGAAGATGAGGATAAAGATGAAGCTCATCTTCATAGAAAGAGAAAAAGGGTTGATAGCCTAACTGAGCCCTTAGATGCAAAGCAAATAGCAGCTAAAACACCCTCTGAAAATACCAAGTCAATCCATGGTAGTTCTTCAAGCAATCCCCCAAGGGAGAATTCAAGACAAGGAGGAACACGTTGAGAGCTGAACAAAGAAAACTTCAACTACCACTCAGGCCTGAAGAGGCCAAGATTGAGTATGTGAAGACCAACAATGACCCTTCTGTCTACAGGTGCATTAATCAGAAGAATGGCTACTGGATTCTGGAACTCAAGCACTTACTGGTAAATGAAAATTTTCCAGAACCAATCCATAAACAACTCATGGCATGGAGAAAAGACAAGCCAGTATTGATTAACACCAACCACATCAAAGCCTGGTTGGATTTTGAAGTAATCAAGAGAATAGAAGCTATGAAGAAGGACCTCTCTGATGATTGTCCTTATGGAAAGCCAGATGATGTGCACAGAATTCCCAACATCACTGGAATATGCACAAGAGCAAGACTTGTTGTGGAACCCTATGAGTCTTTTTTACATGACTCAAGAGCAATATAAGGGTGACATAAGATATCTGAGGATCATATATGAATACTTCAAGCTATCAGATATCATAATTGAGCATGCCTGGAAATGGGGAAAATATATGTGGGTCAAACACTTTTCCAAGAAGAATCCCACCAAAACCTACAAGGAAGTATGTGGATTTGCAAGAAACACTGAGATGATAGTCTGGACATTTCTCTATGACTACTCAGATGATATCAAAAGATTTGGGGATAGGGAATTTACTAATTGATCCATAGATCTGCTGATTGAAGTCTTGAAGATTTTGAAGACTTGAAGACTAGTTTATTAGGATGTCTACTTGGAGCTTGGTTACTCTGTTGTCCTAGTTTACTAAGTAATTTTGTATCTTGCTGACTGTACTGAAATGTATTTTATTTATTTAAGTTATCTATGAACTTTCTATGTAACATATCTGATGAACCTACTATCAGATATCAATCTATAAAAAGATAACTTGTCAACAAAGATCACACCATGTGATTTGGTTGATGTTTACTTTCTGCACTTAATTAGATGAATTGAAAAGATCATAAGAAATGATTAAGTGTTGGATTGTTCCCTCTTCCAAGTTGTAATAGGTTTTAAAGATAGTCATCGTTGTCTGATCAAAATGGGGGAAATTTGTTAGGAATATATGTTTAGATTTTGATCAGCAACCTCATGACTTATCTTAGCTCAGAAAGGTGGTTAGTACTCTTGGTTCACTTGAACACTATAAAAGAGGAAAATCACTAAGCATGTTAGTCTAGCAAAACTTGTATATGATGTTAGGTCTCTGAATGTAACTTTTATATCTTTGAAGAAGACCAAGAAGAAGGCATCCAGTAGGAGAGTTCAACAAATTTGAAGATTTGAAGACTGCACAAGATTGCCAAAGACGAAGGAAATTGGTCTCATCAGCTACCTATGTCCAGATATCTTAAAGAAACAAGAATTTTTCAATAAACAAGTTTTGCAAAAGATATCTGAGAACACAAGATTTCTGAACGAGGAAAAGTGCCCACAGAAACCTACACTCAGATACCCTGGATAAAATAATGTTTCAACAGGTATCTGGAGATGTGAAGGTCTCTGGAAAGGGACATGCAATGCTTCAGAAAGCGTGCATAGTTTCGTTGGCACTACAGGACAAAAATAGTACAATGCAATAAATGCGCAGACAGAGACATCTGAACAAAAGAGGAAATCTCTTAAAAGAGACAACGTCTTCTGCAGTACTATTTTCAGATATCAATAGTTTGAATTTGAATTGAGCCTATCGGATACTATTCGAACGGCTTCAAATTCAACTATAAATATCATCACTTAGAATGCTTGAAATACACCTTGAACTTACACTAAACACACAGAACGAACTTATTCATTCAAGCATACAAGCCTTCAACCTACTTACTCTTTAGCTTACAGTTGCGACTAAGCTCTTGAATTCTAAGTAGCACGAAAGTTCTAAGTGTCCTGATCCTTAACAAGTATTGCTATCTGTGAAGGAGTTTAATCAAAAGATCAAGTATTTGAGTTTCATACTCCAGAACATTTAACATAGATTTGGGTCAGTAAAGAACATATCACCACACATTGTGAAGTGTGTTAAGTGATTCTTGTTCTATAGAGTATTCCTAAATAACTGAAAAGTTAGTAAGACTACTCACCTGACAAACCATCATAACCAACACCTTAAACGGTGTGGAGTACAGGAAGTACTTAGTTTGGGAAACTAAGGAATAACTCCAAGGTTACTGAGCATAGGAAGTACTTAGTTTGGGAAACTAAGGAATAGCTCAAAGGTTTCTGAATATATGAAGTACTTGGCTGGGAGCCGGAGAATAACTCAGGGGGAACACTTGGTTGGGAACCTAATGTATTTAGGAATCGAGAGAAGATATTTGTAAGGTGAACTCAATTATCTGTCTTAGTGGATTCTAAGTCTGAAAAAGGCCGAAGTGGATTAGTTGAAGGATTACGCCACCTTCAGATACCACTATAAAAGACGTGTTATTTACTTTCAGCAATTTACTTATCATTCTCTTTATCCTGCTAAGTATTTAAACACATTATATCTTGCTGAGCACGTGCACTTATCACATAAAGTCTTCTGCTCTCTGAAATTAAGTATCAGATATCTGAGAAATTGTATGTATCGACAAAAGTTGTAAAAGACTATTCAACCCCGCCCCCCCCCCCCTTCTAGTCTTTTCCTTTGCCGTTATCTGGACCAACAATGATGTTCGTTCCTCGGAGTGCAGGTGCAGCGTAAGCCTGTCATTGTTCCTTAGATTTTGAGCAGTCCTTTCCCTTGCATTCCGACTATCACCTCCTGTCGGACCTCCAGCAATCGTGTTGATTATTCCACTATACGGTCGATTCTCCATTTCAATATCATCCTCATACTCGTATTGACTACAATGAGATGGGTGACCTGTGGGTGGAGGTGGCAGTGATAACGGACGAGGCTGTGGTTCTGTTGCCCTATCTTCTCTTCTTTGTTCCGTCTTATTATGCATAGAAGGTTCATCCATCTGGATGCTTTCCTTCTCTGACCAAATGCTCAACTTCTATTTTCAAGTGTATGCAATCATCTGTTTCATGACCATAACTCTTGTGAAACTTGCAATACCCTTTGGCTTTGTTATTCTTGCTTTGGCCACTGGACATCCAACTTTTTCTCAATAATGGTGGACAAGATGTCGGATCTTGGCCTATTGAGATGGGTGTAGTCCGCATATCTTCTTGGCGGACTTCTTTCCATGTGGAATCCTTTGTCTTTATATTCTTTCTTCGGATCGAATTTTCGTTGTTCCTGCTTAACAGGCTCTTTTCCTTTCTTGAATCCGGCTCTCACTGGCACGGTCCGTCGATAATCTTCCCCATACAACACATCCTCACAAATCTCTTCCAGATGCCTCTCATTCCTCACTACTTGGCTAGAGAGTCTCCTCCGGAGTTCACCATTGTAAGTATTAGAATGCAGGCGACGGACTCGATCCTTAATACTGTGTGGTTCAACTCGGGGCAATTCTGCATTAAAGTGGTCTAGAAAAGTACTAAGATCCTCATTCTCTCTTTGCACTATATCAGCCAAGTGTTCTATAGTACGTTTCTTACTTTTTGATTTTCCGAACCTTAATAGAAACCTAGAGGAGAGATCCGCATAGGACTTGATAGATTTGTTGGGCAATGCATTATACCAATCCATAGCTATTCCGAAAAGAGTAGACGAGAAAGTAATAGCTTTGGTATCATCAGTCATACCTTTGGAATCCATCTTGTTGTTGTATCTTGTCAGGTGACCCTGCGGACAAGAATCACCATAGTAATATTCCAGGTTTGGAATCACCAGGTCCAGGCTTTTGTTCCTTTCCTTCATGATTTCATCACACAAAGGATTAGGGGCGCTTGTATGGACTTGCTCGTGATCCTTCACCAAGCGTCCGAGACTAAGAATCTGGGCTTCCAATGCTTTCTGTTGAGCGTAGATTTCTTCCGCGTTCATCATTTCTCCAGTCCGAGGATGTATGGCTACATCCGGAGGGAGCTCATCCACATTAACCACGGGAATTGTTTCCGCTACCTGATCTCTGGCTCTCGGAGGTACTTGTGGCGGAGCTCTGGGCTGCCTGTTCCCATCCTCTTGTCGAGCTCTTTGCGGACTTGGCTCACGTTGAATCTGTGAAGCGGAAGCTCTCCTGTCAAGCAAGTTCCATAGGTCCTCCTGTGGCTGATTTCCCAACCTCTGATGAATCGAACATTGTTCATTCCTTGAAAGAGCGGGGTCAGCCTGAGCTGGAGCTGCCGCTTGCGGAGATGCTTGTTGTGGTGGTACATTGCTAGAACCAAGACAACCTTGGATGACTGTAAGAAGCCTTCCGAACTGAGTTTCGCTCAAACCAAAATCACTCGTACGGACTTCACGTCCGTCTGGCATAGTAAAATGTTGACCTGGGGGAGGCCCTTGGTTTCCTGACGGAGGAACTTGGGCCTCTCCTCTCTCAGGTATCTCTGGCACAAGGTTGTCAGGGACATTGCGGATCCTTCTGGTCGGAACTTCTCTTCCTTCATCCGAGGATGGGCTTGCTGTATGACCATCGCTCGGATAACCAGCTCTTCTTGCTGGACCCCTAGCAGTCTACCGTCCTCTGGTGGGTGGACGTCCGCATGGGCGAGGAGGTGGTGGAGTTCCAACCCCTGTAGCACTTGATCGCGCTGTCCTCCTTATTCTTGCCATCGACTCAACCTTGGAACACGGAACCTTTTGTAAGGATTCCCACAAACGGCGCCAAATGCTGAGGGGTTTAGGCTTAAGCACTAACTAAACTACTACAAATAACCTATTCTAATATTCGCCTCCTACTTGAAGTCCGAGCTAGGCTCTCTGTCCGGACCAGGGTACCTGAAAGGACTAAGTGGGGGGTTAGAAGGGTTACCCGGATTGCTAGTTATCAATCCGGTAAGAGACTTTACTCAAGAGAGAGTTAGAAAGCTCTCAATGTAATAGTTATGAGGAAGGTTATGATATTTGATATGGCTTACCTCAAAGTTTGGACCTTGAGTTATATTTATAGAGACCATAGCTTATGAAGTGACTCATAAGATGGTGCCAAGTGTATGATTCAGATTTGGACACCAATGCTACCTTTGGCCCATAGCCCAATAGTGAACAGTAGTCCAATACCGATTAGAGGGCCTGGGAGGGTAGTTTGGACATTTTCCCTCCGAGAGTACTGTTCCACCTGTTGGGTCCGTGTAAGTCCTTCGGACAGATCTGTCTGCTTGGTTGATCTGCCCTTGGGTAACTCTGGATGTCCGAGCCAAGAGTCTCACGGAAGTATCTCAGTGGTTCCAACATATACGTTTAGTCTTAATGTAAATGTGGCGTCCGAGAGGCTATCTCGTCCGGTCCGTTGGGCATCTTTGTACTGACGTAGCCAGGTTTAGAAGAATTTTTCCCAGCTAGCTCGGACTAGCTGTGAGGGTGTAGTGACTTTAGCGTACTGGTTGATTCACTTAGGACGGACCATGTGAGGTCAGACCAGTACCGAATTGGCCACTAAGCCGTGATGCGCTCTAGGACACGCTCTATAGAGCCCTTAACGGATTGGACATATATCTGTATCAACAGTTATGATGCATTGATTTTGTTGAGATTGAATTAGGGCTTGTAATTTGATTGAATAAAACAGATAGCTTTTTGTAATTAAAGTCTAATTTACACATATATTACAAATGAGTTCAATTTAACTTAAATTGAGTACTCAATTGCACAACTTCAATAGTTGTCCACTTATATGTGTGTGTGTGTGTGTGTGTGTGTGTGTGTACATATGTTTTGCCATGGATTTGATTATGTATATAATCATTATCAATATGTTCTTTCTTAGTATTTTATGGTGTTTCTCATTCGTTTTCATGGCTTTCGTGTTTAGTTGTGTTTTGTTGGTTTTTTTTTGTATTTTTAGGTAAAAACTGGAGGAGATCAATGCTTTTGGAATGACGTATTCGAGCGCTAGAAGGCTCATAACACCATTGGAAAGCCCCAAGTCCGAGTCCTGTGAAGAACATCTTATTGTAATAATTGAAGAGGACGCATCCTATTTCCTTGGACAGGATGCGTAGCAAAGTTACGTAGCAATTGGAGGCTGGATTTAGAAGCCAGGGCGCGTCCGTTTTTTGGGAATCGGATGCATTCCAAACTTACGAAAGCTATTCTGTTTTGTAAAAGGGACTAGACCAGACGCGTCTGAAAATCCCAAATCGGATGCGTCCGTCCTGTTCGACTCAGATTACGATTTTTTCTACCTAGTCTTTTTTAGACTATTTTTTATATTCATACTTTATACCAAACATATTCAAAAGCTCTAAGAATGAGCTTGGTTTCTCATCTTGTACAAGGATTCACATTCGAAGGTTAGAGAATCGATTATATTTCATATTCTTCTTGATTTTTTTTTTTTTTGATTGTTTATGATCTTAATTGTTTTATGAGTATTCTTTATCTGACAATGATTGTGTATGCCAAGCCTGATCATGAGTGGCTAATTCTTTAGTGAATACGGTAGTAATGTAGGATTCACACGTGTTAGGGTTTAAGCCATGTAAATCGTTTGTACGAGCTAAGCTAGTTTAAAATATTCGTAAAATCTGTTTAATTCGATTCACCAGTTTAAGATTTTCAAATCGTTAGCGTAAGAATTATATGTCTGAACGAATTGGTTAAGATCGCATGAACGGTTGTTTTCGATAAATAACACGTGATAATCGTACGAATGCCATGGCTATGACTTGTTTACGTGTATCCTCATCATGACTACAGTGTTCATTACTTCTCCATTAATAGTTCATATCAATTTGTTCTGCTCTTGTCAGATAAAGTTCAGTATAATTTTCACCAAACAAACTGATTATATATTTCACAAACATTCACGTTTTCTACGCTTGGTTGCCTAGTTAACTTCTTGAGAATGATTATGTGGTTTAAAACTGTGTACTCAACACCGCTTTAATTATTGTGTTTTTAATCAATATGTTGATTGAATTTTTATATTATTATTACTATTATAATATGTCAAATTTGTAAAAGAAATAAAAATAAAAAAGAAAAAGTCCAGGGATCGGGTGACCCACTTGGGACAGTTTTTAGGATTTTCGACACTGAGTTTGTCACTGCAAAAGAGCCCATGCAACCACAACCACTCAACGACCCAATAACAGTAGTCCAAGCTCCTAGGGAAAATGATTAACAACCGTTTGTATTATATAACTATTATAATATGTCAAATATATAATAAAAAATTAAAAATATATAAATTTCGATGACCACTTTTACCATGGGACAATTTTCAAGATTTTCGTCACTGAACCTGCCACTGTAAAAGAGCCCATGCCACTGTAAAAGAGCCCATGCGGCCATGACCACTGCACGACCCATTGACAGTAGACAACTACAAATAAATTATACTCTACATTTTGAAAATTTATATTTATTAAAGTAAGAACACTATATTTAGGACACCATTACAAATAATCCAAAAAAATCAAAGGTTTTCCAATTTTATTTTGTTTAATAATTATTTTAATTTTCTTCTTAATTCAACATTATATTCCCATTTTTATATATCCCCGTTTCTTGTTCTCCAACTTCAAAGCAACCACTAAGAGTTTCGACTAAATACACTTCGACTGGCTCACAGAAAATAGCTTGGTCGGAGTTGCAAACATGTTCCATTTTGTTTTGTAACATCTCCATTTTGTAGTTATTCTGGTCGTTTCTATAAACATATGTGAATCACAAATAAGATGTTTCGCCGTTTTTATAAATATATGTGAATTAAAAAAAATGGTTGATGTATGATGTAATAAAATGGAAATACAGTAAATAACAACTAAGCTCACTTAATTTTATTCCATCGTTGTAATTTTTAGTAATCATATTATTATTATTTTAATTAAAAAGTAAAGTTTAAATTTGAGGTAGTTGATGATTTTCAATATCATTATAATTGGTTAAAAATTGAATAATGAGTGTATTAGGGAGTAAAACCTCTATAAATTAATAATGTTGGTATCGGAATATTTTATTAGTTTAGTGAGATATTATTATATCGATAAATTAATAATTTATTAATTTACAGAGGTTTCACGTATGACCTTTAAATTTTCAAGTCCAATATACTAGTTACAATGTATATTAGTTAGAGATGAAAAATAAATTAGAAAAGCAAGTTCCAATTAACATTCTCGTATTGCAACAAGCGGCCATAGCAAATTTCTTTCGACACTACAAAATTCATTCGACGAATCAAACGGGCTCAAGTGATTTAACGGTGCAAATTCTGGAAAAGACATTCGTGAGCTTGACAACTTGATTACGATATGCATTATCGGCACAAAATGGATGTGAATCACTTGCTAGATTATCCTAGTGTAAATAATGAAAGTTACGAAGTTCAAAGCATTTAAGAAATTGTGGCGGATACCATTCAAAATCCGGTCGATGACGAAGCTGAGGATGATTCAATAGCTTCGGAACCGGTCACTCGAAAATAATCATTGCAAGCGGCAGCAACTCTTCACAACTTTTTGTTGCAAGACAACGCCCCAACTCTTTAGTGCAATGGGGAGATTTATAGATAAACTCAATATAGATTTGAAATTCAACAAGAAATAAGTGACTATAAATTCACTTTTTAATAAACAATCTTAGAATTTTGAAGTGTATCACACACACACGTGGAATTTTTTTAGTAATTATTAATTTATAGTTTCGTTGGGACCAATATATATACACTGGGATTTCAAAAAAAAATATTATCTTATTATTTTATATTAATTGGGGTCCAAATTTGTACTGGTCCCAAGTTGAAACTGGACAAATTATTAATTTTATCATGGTCATTAATTTATCGAGTATTAATTTATAGAGGTTATAGTAAAGCTGAAGAAACAAACAGACAAACAGTTCCCTATTTTATTCATCATCAACCGTCCTCATTAACTCTTCTAAAATTGGCTGCCGATTATTATTATTATTATTATTATTATTATTATTATTATTATTATTATTATTATTATTTAAATAAATAATAATATTTATTTATTTATTTATTTATTTTTTAATTTCATCTGGCTCAACTCATATATCTAAAGTCAGTCTGTACACACTCACTCACTCTCTGTTTTCCACTTGCTTTACTATACACATCAATCTTCTAGGATTCTTGCTTTTCATCTTTTGCTCCTCAAAGTAAGTTCTTCAACCATTTCTTTTCTCCTGAGCTGCTTCCGGTTGTTGTTAGTTTTGCCTCTTGTCTTGTAAAAATCCAATCTTTGGGTAAAAATGAAGTCTTTGATACCTGCCTGCTGCTTATGTCATCTTCATTAATGAGTAGTATCCTTTTGTCTGCTTCTTCTTTTACTTCCTTGTGTTTCAGCATTTCTTGAATGATTAGGTTTTCAATTTGTAGTGTCTGCTAAGCAAAAAGACAAACATTATTGGGACAATATTCAAATCGGAACAGTAGTCAGGAACTCAGTTTTAGGAAAAGGCATTGATAAGTTTATAATGTTTGTGTTTCAGATTTTGGAAGAACATTTAACTTTTTCTGTAATAAAGTATTCAAGAATGTGCTTCAAATGAAAGTGCTTTTAAAAGAAAAATCTTTTCTTTATTACCAGCTTTGAACTCAAAAGTCACACTAGATCTGATTCCAACTCTAAAGATGATTTCTTTATTGGATAATAATAATCGTAATTATCATCATAGGTGTAGCTTCGTCTTCCAAGACGACAACGGAACTGCATTTCTGGAAGAAGACAGGAAGTCTCAACTCGACGACTACCGGTAACTTTTAGGTTTGGTTCTCCTATAGATAAGATTGCACACTTAATTTGCAGTTGAATTTAAGCTCATATGTCAAGTTCATTCATAAACAGCTAGCAAAAAGTATACGGTGGATCGGTAAAGATTGAAGCTAGAAGTCATCCAATGCTTGAAATACGGTGGTGGGTTCAAGCTGTCCTGCTCTTTTGCGGAGTTTACTTAAACGCAGTTGGTCAGTTTCTTTCGAATCTTATGGCCATGTCCTACACATTCGTTTTTATGTTTCGAATGTTTGAAATGTTGTTGCTCTCATGTACTGGTAATCTAAGTTGTCGATGCTGCAATGATGTGAAGAGTTAATAACCTAATTGAATGAATGTCTATCTCTCTGCAAAATTGTTACCTTTTGAATAAGATGTTTTATTTAACACTACTCAATATGAACTAGGAAAGAAGTGGTTGTTGTAGCTCCTTGAATACTTCGTTTATTCTAAAGCTTGGCGATGCTAATGTAGAGATTCATACCGTTGTATTTTTTTCCCATCGTGTATGGTTGGAAAAAGTTGAGCATCCATGTAGAGATTCTAAAAGCTTCATTCATTACTGCCTGTCCGGATACTCTATTGTTCTTTGGCCTTTTTATATATGATTGATAAAGTTATTTGAAATTGTTCTTCCTAGAGATCTAAGGCACCGGTTTTTCTGGAACTCTTTAATAATTATTTGCTTGAATCTACAGGTGCATATATTGGGATAAACTTAGGAACGGATGTTTCAAACCTACCATCTGCGGCAGACATTGTAGCAATTCTCAGAGCACAACAAATAACTCATGTTCGTCTTTATGATGCTGATGCCCGGATGCTAAGGGCTCTTGCCAACACGAGCATTGAGGTCATGGTTAGTGTCACAAATAATGAAGTCCTTGGCATTGGCGAGAGACCATCAGTTGCTGCAGCATGGATAAACAGTAATATTGTGGCTTATGTCCCTACAACCAACATTACTGCTATTTCTGTTGGTAGTGAAATTCTTTCTACGATCCCACATGCTGCACCTATTATTGTCCCTGCTATGAATAACCTATACAAAGCTCTAGTTGCTTCAAATCTAAATCATTTAGTCAAAGTTTCAACTCCATGCTCAATGGACATAATTCCCGAACCGTTTCCTCCTTCTACAGCCATTTTTAACAGCACGTGGAATTCAACTATTTATCAAATGCTTCAGTTCTTGAAGAACACAAACTCCTTCTACATGCTAAATGCTTATCCTTACTATGAACATGTTAAGAGCAACGGTATTTTCCCTCTTGAGTATGCACTTTTCCAACCACTCTCATCAGTCAAGCAAATTGTTGACCCTAACACTCTTTTCCACTACAACAGTATGTTTGATGCTCTTGTCGATGCTACTTACAACTCTATAGCAGCTTTTAATTTCTCTGGAATTCCTGTTGTTGTTACGGAAACTGGATGGCCGTCGCTCGGTGGCTCCAATGAGCCTGATGCCACCGAATCAAATGCTGAAACTTATAATAACAACTTGATTGTGCGAGTGATGAACAATTCTGGTCCACCGAGTCAACCTGCCATTCCAGTTAATGCATACATTTATGAAATGTTCAATGAAGATAAAAGGGGTGGGCCAGTTTCCGAGAGGAATTGGGGTGTCTTCTTCATTAATGGAACAACTGTCTATGACTTAAGTTTGAGTAATTCGGGTAGTCTTGGTCAAAATGCTTCGGGGGGTTCTTTTTGCATCGCGCGACCAGGTGCAGATGATGATGATCTGCAGAGTGGACTTAATTGGGCTTGTGGGCCGGGCCAAGCTAATTGTTCGGCGATCCAGCAAGGGCAGCCATGCTACAGTCCAAACACGGTGCAGAGTCATGCTTCTTATGCTTTCAATGATTATTATCAAAGAAGGCGGAGTGTTGGGGGAACTTGTGATTTTGGTGGCTCAGCTACACTAACCAATGCAGATCCCAGTAAGTTTCTAATACTGTTCTTATTGAGTGGTCTCTGAAGTTTGTTACTGTCTGCTAAACATTTAAAGGTTGGGGTAATTTTCATGCAGCATAAAAATTCTAATTTAATCTATATAGTGAAGCAACTGAAATATTGCAAATTCTATATCATGTATGCTTCCCATCATTACTTTATTACGCGAAGAGCAGACATTATTCAGACAATCACATTTTGTCCCATTAGTCTTGGCTATAGGATATCCAGATTTACTGCAAGAGGAATCTCAAAATTTATTTACTTCTTTGACAGTATGGCTAGTGATAGATTTTTATTGTAGTTTAATTTGTAAAAAACTCTAAAATCATTAGGTTCCATGATTGAATGAGCTTTCCCACAGCAATCCAAGGAATACAAGTAAATCCTCTTATTACAAAAGATTTTTGAAGCCATTTTAGGTTTAATTCTTTATATATGGGATAATGTAACGAGTCATCTAATATATGAAAAGCTATCTCCTCTGTTCCCTCCACGAACAATCAACTACCAATGTATACACTTGAAATACAGTGCTATCAGATAGTTTTCATGTGTTTTGCTTTCTATACTAAATTTTCATTCAGTTGCTGCATTTCTTATATCGCATTTCAATAAAAGGCATGGATATGTCTGACAAACTTGTGATTCGGGTTCAGACAATAAAAGGCATTTCAATAAAAGCTTGTGATTCCCAAACAATCTATACATCCGGGTTCAGACAAACTCTAATTAGGGGACAGCTACAAACTAGGTCTGGGATTGCCAGCAGCACCCTATAACTAGATACAGATTTCCAAGACCCTGAACTAGGTTCATAATCAAACTCCATATTTGTATCCAGGAGAAGAACACCAAAATGCACAGTCCAGGTTTACAACAGCTGAGCTTCAAATCCTAGGAGAGAAGAAGACAAGGGAGAACCTGTAATCTTCAAAAACCAGAATCTGGACACCAAAAACCTGCACAATACACATACACGGTTCACCAAGCATACTAGCAATACGTCCAAACATATGATTGGTCCAAAATTGAAGATCAAGGTCTGGTAACTGCACCCAAACAGGGAGAGATTGAAGAGTAGATGCATCAAGGCGCATACCTGGTTTCCATTGACGTAGTAACAAAGGATTACTACCATTGATCGTCCACGGGCCACCCTTGAGCACCTGCAACATCTCATCTTCAGTAGCGAACCAGAATACACAAATCCCCTTATCAGTCATACTAATCTCCGGTAACACTTTCCAGTAATTCCTAGCATAAGCTTCCATGGCTTTGAAAATTGGTCTCTGACCAACAATCGTACCAATTAAAGCAAATTTCCAAAACTCAATACCTTCCTGTACCTCCTCCATACTATAATCCAGAATCTCAGTATTAGAAGGAGCAACATACTTCAACGCCATGTGATTTTCCGGCTTACGATTACCAGCAAACAATGAATTGAATCGCCGTGGTAACTGTTGCCGGCCAAAATCCGGGAGCAGCGCCACCACTGTAGGCACAGCTGAATCAGTAATTGCAACCTGAGCAATCCGATCTCGATCCTCCCTGTCAGAAACATCCGTCTCAACAACTGAATCAGAAGATTCACCAACATCCGATTCCACAAAATCATTCAAATCCTCCACAATCGCATCCTCAGCGATCTGCGTAGCTTCCATAACTGCCCGCGACTTTGTTGCACTCTTATTTCTCCTTGTTGCACTCTTATCTCTTAATCGTGAACTGTATCTATCATCATATAATCATCATCTTATGCATTCTGCGATTACTTGTTAGTAATTAATTGTATAAGAAATTTATATCTTAAAATATGGACTATCTCACATAAATATAGACCCATCGTGGGTCCCACAGATGGTGGTGACTAGTCTTCCGCCCCTAGTTGTTCATTCCCATGAAACAAGCTGGAGAAAGGGAACTGTATTACCCGGCAACCATTAGAAAATTTCTTGTAGGAATGTAGCAGCAAATCTAAATGGTTATACACACACACGCACACTACTGTGGCATTTACTGGAGTGGAGTTGGGGGGGGGTGGGAATGTTTGACGTCCCATGGTAGTACATAGCTAACTCAGCAAATAATGTAGACAGGTCTCTATTTTCTATTTGACATGCTTGTTTGGATATGGACTATCGAAGCGGGTCTTAGCTACTGTTGTACATTTCCATTGCTACTACGAATTTTGTGAGATTGGCTAGTTTTGTATGAGTTTGATTATCTTTTCATTGTAAAAAAGTTGTATTAGAACATTAGACACAGTTAAGAGTTACAGTGCTATGCAAATTAGTAAAGGGTAGTAATTCCCAATGTCAAAATATGATCATTTTTGACAATGGGTATTCATGTGCCAGCAGTCATATTCTTATTGAAATCGTCAGTATGTGTAATAATTCATTAATGTTCCTTTGCAGGTCATGGATCATGTATATTCACGGGAAGGTCAGTCACTCGCCATTTGTGTTTCTAATTAGACCGACTGTATCAGAACATACAGAATTCACACTGAGTGCGTATGTTATCTTTTGTATTCAGACTCTGACCTGTCTTTCTTTTGCAGTTCAAATTCAAGCTCAGGCGGATTATTTCCTCCTGCTTTTGGACCTATGGGTCCACCGATCTCTGGGAGCTCTAAGGATGTGTTCCATTTTGGTATAGTAGTTGCAATAGCTGCCTTTGTGAGTTTAGTTGACATGTGTTAGAAACATTTTGTAGCATCACTTGGGTTTCGATTGTATTCTTGAACCGAAAGTTGGAAGCTTGGCTATGTTTTAGAGCTAGAAGGGATCATTGTTTATTGGTAAGTTGAGATTGTCACACTCCTTGTACAATGCAATTTTTCCTGCACTTTCCATTCTCTCTTCTGAGAAGATAAAACGCAAGACACAGAAAGAAATTGTCCTCTCTTATCATCTTTCTTCTGTTTTTGCTGTTGCTTTAACATTTTTCTGCTACATGTAAGGTGCGGGTTTCTCATTCCACAAGAAAATAGCACAGAACTATTCGGAAATGGGATTAGCCTTTCGATCCTTCTCAAGAGCACACAAGCCACCAAGTCTGATTCAAATATACCAACAGTTCATTTGGACGAAATGGGCTATTTAAACCAGAGAGAAAATTACATATACCACCCCTGAAATATAGCTTCTTGTCACTTTAGTCCCTTGTATTCTTTATAATTGTATAATTCATTAATTAACCCTTATTGCAAAATAAACCTTACAATGTTTCTAACCCTCACACACAAACCCCAAAATTTTCATTTATTGAAATCTAAATATCCACAACCTCCAACCACCATCTTCCACCACCTCCAATCTTTGTCAACTTCTTCTTCCTCCTTCCTCCATCTTCTTCTTCCTCCCTCCTCTTATTCCTACTTCAAAAAAGCTCCGATCGGAGCTACTACATACAGCTCCGATGAGGAGCTTTTACAGCTCTGTAAAATAGCTCAGGATCGGAGCTGTGACAGCTCCGGCGAGGAGCTGTATGTAGTAGCTCCGATCGGAACTTTTTTGAAGTAGGAAGAAGTGGAGGGAGGAAGAAGAAGATGGAGGAGGAAGGAGGAAGAAAAAGAAGTTGACCAAGATTGGAGGTGGTGGAAGAAGGTTGAAGAAGGAAGAAGAAGATGGAAGAGGAAAAAAAATGGGTATATTTTGAAAAATAAATTTTTATTGGGGTTTAATTTACAATAATATTGAGTCATTGTTACAATTTATAAAACAATAGACTCAAATGTGTATTAAATTGAAGATTGTAAATTACAACCAAGTCCAACTAATTATCTTTTCCATTTATTTTATTTCTGGTTAACTCAGTTTTGTATGTATATGTTATTGTTTGAATAGAAAGGACTAAATTGTAATTGGTCCAAATTTAAGGATAACAAACATAATTTCCCCCAACGAGAGAAGTATTTATGTATATTTGGGAAGCTAATTTCGATTTGAAGCACTGACAAATCAAATTGTACTAGTTGCCAACTAAGTAGTGTCACCAAAATGCAGAAACAAGCATCATAGACTCGTAGTCATAGAGACGCATTTATCTACCATTTACATCCAGCATGTACTGCAGAAAGAAATACCCAAAAGTACACATTTTAACACAATATATGGACATACTAGATAACCGCAGGTTCAACAAAAAAACACACGTAACTACTACTAGACGCTCTCAGCCTGCAGAAGACCTTCACGAATCTGGGAGGCGATATCTTTGACAGCACCAGGTCCATGTGGTATAAACACGGCAGATGTTTTGGACGATGCTCCAATTTCCTTCATTGTGTCAAAGTACTGAGTGACAAGAACCATGTCCATTACATCCTTAGATGATGTTCCAGGAACATTCTGAGAGAAAGCAAGCACACTGTCACGAAGCCCATCTACAATTGCTTGGCGTTGGCGAGCAATACCAAGCCCAGACAAATATTTCGATTCAGCTTCACCCTCTGCTCTCTTGATCTGCAAGATTTTCTCAGCTTCAGCCTTCTCAGTCGCAGCAACCCTCAGCCTAGCAGCTGTTGGGACATATCACGAAATTATGAGAATTTGTATTGATACACTTTGCAGCAAGGCCAAAGGGAATGTAATGTAAAGCATACAACTTCAGGGTATAATTTTCATACCCACAAATAACAACAAAGTTCAACTTTCTGGTGTAAATACATGTATTCTCGTACATAATTTTATTTTGACGAAGATATGACTGCGATACCCAACCACACAGACTTTTATCTCAATGAATTGGCAATGAAACGAAAAAAGAATCACCTTGGCTTGGGTACCAAAGAAACTCTTAATTAAGTTGAGTATAGTGAAAAGAATAGAACTCATTTACTACCAAAGTTTATACTTAGAAGTTTGAAGATGAGTGTTTCCTACAATTTTTGTATAACACCAAACAAGAAAAATGCAGGAAACACCTGATCTTCACCGTTGTGAGCAATGTAATTGATCAGAGAACTCCATCATGCCAAATTTAGCTTACATGTGTACTATTAACTTTTGTCACCTGAATAATTCTAGAGGTACTCATCACAGTAGCAAATATAGATACATTTTAGAATCATAAGAAATTTACAGGAAGCCCAAAAGTAGAAGAAATTTAACAGAAATTAATGACTAGTTGAGATCTCTATAATATTGAAGCACTCTTGGAATTAAATTTTAGACCCAGCAGTTGATTAATGTGATAGACATGGAATATTTCAGTTGCACATTATACAAGATAATAAAGACTTGAATTTTTATTCAGTAGATCTAAAAACAGTGAGTGAAAGTTAGACATGACTTTAGTTTTCTTTAAATGCTTCAATATCAGCAAATATAGATATAAATGCTCACTTCAAGGCAATATACTCCTATCCAAAATCGAAATGATGAGTTTGCAAACTTACCGGCATTAATCTCATTCATAGCTCTTTTGACTTGCGCATCTGGTTCAATGTCAACAATCAGAGTCTGCACTATCTCATACCCATATGCAGACATGGCCTGTACAGTAGAAGATGGAAACAATCCAAAGTGAATTAATTCATGCGCAAAACCCAAACATACGAGCTTTTGTGATCAACAGCATAGAGATAGAGTACCTTTTCAAGTTCATTTTCCACAGCTTTGGCTATGTCATTCTTCTGCTCGAAAGTAGAATCCAAATCCAATCGGGGAACACTTGCCCGTATAACTAAACAGTGAAGACATTTCAATTATCAAATAGATTAATTTCACAAGTTATACTTATAGTATCTATTTTCAGGTTTAATATCATTTTGTCTAAACCAGAATGCATCGGATTAACACCTACCATAAGAAAGTATCTATTGACTATTGAGTAATGACAAATGCAACTTGGAACCATTTCCCTACACAGGCTGTAACTTAACATATCTAGAGCAAAGAGCATATACACCATACAGGTGATGCGGACCGTTCAGTTTAACTAACTGTAAATCTTATCCATCTAAGGGAACTTTTTCAGCACAAATGAAAACCCAAAGGTCGACCGAAGCCATGAAAATAGCATTAAGTGTTCTAGAACTGCACTGTAAAGAAAATGTAATTGCCAATCAATGTAGAATAATGACTCAACACATAAAAGCAACTAAACAATCAATGACCTCAGCTGTCTCAAGCATTCTTTACACATTCACGACACATCAGTCGGCGCACATAGCATAAACACCTATAGCGTGAGGAAACTGTGCACCACCATAGGTCCACAGCATAGGTTTACAACCTTTCCTTCGTAACGCGATAGAATTAGAAGAAACTAAAGAGCTTATAATGACTTGAGTCCATACCATCGAAGACATATGCTTGGATCTGTTCTTTTGTGTTTGATAGCTTATAAAATGCATCAGATGCTTTATCTGCCTTTGCTCGGTATTGGATTGATGCAACCACAGTTACAAAAACATTGTCCTGTGAGCCCAAAAATGAAACGTATTATAATTATCAGAGTGGAACCAAATGCAAAAGAGAAGATCCTTAATTAGGAAGTTGGCAATTTGTCATCTTTAATTATCAACCATCACGCCAATAGAATCAAGTCATGATCATTTCCACAGCCCGTGGTTGTAAATAATAGAACAAAATCTTTTAATGCCAATAAACATGTGAAGACCCCAATACATAGAAAAATAAATACAGTGATGTGAACACAATTCTGACACACCTTAGTTTTTGTTTCACAACGAACATCAAGCTGCTGGACACGTAATGTGAGCGTACCAGCTACCTGATAGCCCACACACCATGGAAGGCAATGGCAGCCAGGCTCCATGATATCATCAAACTTCCCAAAATGCTCTTTCACAGCAACAGTAGATTGATCCACTTGAATACAACCAAGTGTTTGCCCCATTTCTCAGACCTATGAAAAACAGATAAAGAAGATATGATAAAAATTACTACTAAATTACACATGAATATACTGCATTATTTTCCGTTGCACATATCATATACTACAACTTTTGCTGACAATAATCATGTACAGCTGTAGACAGGGGTGAAGCTACCTTTGATGCCGGTTTCGGAAATTTCTTTTATGTATATGTTAAATTTCATTTTTTGGCGTTCGACACGGTCTATATTACGGTTCGTTAGACCCCGGTCTTACCCGGCATCTCACCGTCATCAGAAGAATGGTGACATGTATTCCACTACTACAATGACAGTGAGACCACTAAAGACCGGATCAAATTTTCCCTATATTTCTAATCAAATTTGAAAAGACCACTATTGAAAGACTTTATGTCTAATCAGATTAAAAAGATGATGAGTAGATTTCTATCAATATGGAGCTTGTTCACTGCAATTTCAATACACAACACATATATACAAGAAATAAGAGATAAACCAACACCATAAACAGAATGAATCTCACAATTTGAGGTGAAGAAATATCTGAATTTGAGGCGAAGCCGAATATAAAAACGAAAAACAAATTGAAGTAGAACGAAATGAGAAAAGCGATGAATAGGAAATTTGATACTTACAGTAGCGAGGAAACTTGGAGATGAAGCGAAGAAGAAGGGGGTTTGGGTCGGGCTAACTGAATTTCCTGTGCAGGAGAGAGTTTTTATAGGGCGACTGTAAGATGCTAATAGTTGCCCTCTATTATTCTTTGTTTGACCAAGTATGTTTTTGGACCACGTTTATAGATGGATTAAATAACAGATAAACATTATAATTATGAGTAAGTATTCTGAAATACGGTTACAAGATAAATATAATTCAAAGTATTGATATAACCCAAAAGAAGCAAGTAGGGAAATCAATTTTTTCTCCCGATTTTTGTTCAATTTCGCCAAAAATAGTACAATTATGCAAAAAATGATGAACTGTCCCGGCCTCACCAAGGAGCGCGTGGGTTTCACACTTTGTCTTTATCCTTTACGAAAAATCCTTTTCTTTTCCGCTTATCTACATTAAGATTAACTCGCCATGATACCATAAAGATAGTTTACTTTTAATAATAATTAGAAATGTAGGGATAAAATAAATTAATCAAGACAATAAGATAATCAAAATTCCTTGCAAACAACGTTAGCCGTGGTGTATGTGTGTAGTCATTCGTCCAATACTATATCATTATGTCTTTGTTTATGGTAACTATGGAAAATGTAAAATACGACTCATCATGACGTATATGATTTGAAAGGGTAGGACCAACCCGAACACGTTCAGGACCCGACGGTTAAAACCATATAGTAGTATATTATATTGAGTCTTCACGTACCTAACACGTTAATTAATAACTTATATTTCAATCTGAACCAAAATAAAAGACAAAAGTGTATAACGCAGTTAACATGGTTGGTTCCCAACACCCTCTAGAGTGGTATGTGCTCCTCCCACCATGCACACACAAAAAAAAGTATTCTACAAACATAATTTCAATTATTGTGGTGGTTTTTTAGGCAACCACCCCCAAAATGTTGCAGTTCGGGTATTGTCACAAAGGTTTGGAAAGGGTTCGAGTATATGCCCGATCCGGACATGAACATCATTATTTCAAAGGGTTTTGAATTCAGGTTGGATAAAATCCGACCCGTTTAAATGTAAAATGACGGAATACCAGTGTAGAGTGTTTCTGACTCTTGTTAATTGTCATAACTTAAACATATATAGAAAAATGTATGCGCTGGAATATATAATAGGTGCAAAATATGGTGTTAAATTTAATATCATATTGTCTAAGAATTTTTCGAACTAAGATTTGATGGTAAACGCACTACAACAAACGTGAAATTTAGTAACCATCGAAAGTGTTATTAATTGTTATTTTGGGTGACATATTAAACTTCAATGACATTTTCTATGAAGTGTCACTTCAAGAGGGATGGCTAATTCTATAATGGCACTAATCTATTGTACAATGACATCTTATTCAATGGCACATTAGCTATTTCAACCAACACTTTCAAGTGTTACTGTAATAGTTATTAGTTACCATTGAGAGTGTCACTGCAGATATTATTCATTTCATTTATAAATGTTACTGCATCTCAATATCATTACACTTGAAAGTATTATTTTCCATCAATAGGTGGCACTTTAAAGAGTCATATTTTAAACATTTACCAGGCATTTGAATTGTTATGGTAGAATTGTATTGGTGACATTTCACAGTGATACACTATTTTCAAAATGCAAAGGGCAAATCCCTTAAATCAAAGTTCACCCATAGAATACAAATTAATACAACTTTAAACGTTTGCTTATGTTAAAATATATAATAATGTATGAATTTAATTCTTGTAAGCTTGGATTAACTTAGTATTGTCCTTAGAGTATATAATCCACTTCATCAAAATCTATCTATTATATCGGAATGTTTTGTAGGAGATGTACACTCAAACTTATTCCCATGATAACTATGACTTGAATAAGTATATTATTTAGTATTTTTCTACTTGTTTTATTCTTGGACCATCTTCCTCATTTGGAGAAACACCAATTGAAACGTAAAAAATAAATCAGAAAAAAATACGACAAATTGAATTTTCTTTATTAATACAAACAGATAATCAATGTCAGATAATCAATACCGGGCATGAAGATGGAGATAAAATGAGTAAGTGATTTGTATATAGGTAGGTTTAATATTGTAAATGGATAACTGTTGTTATGATTATATATTAGTATTCAAAATTTACATTTTAGGTCGTAACATTTGATTGTAAAAAAATATTTTAATAGACTTGTGCCAATCAAACTTTATAAATTCGTTTAGCCAATGGTTGAATCGGAGTTCCTAGCTAATTGTACGGTTGATTAATCAAGTAAGAATTTTTAATTTTCCTTGTTTTTTAATATATAAAAAATCATTATGGCATAATGTAGTAGTATATAGTGTTGTCATATTTTCTTTTAATAGTGAGGGATCTCTATAAAGATTTAAATTAATTAAAGCTCATATACATCATCAACCTACTCACTTGTATTATACTACTACTAATTCGCAAGATACTTTAGCCACATTTCGTCAATGATAACAATTACTTGGCTAATCTACGTGATGGTGAATAATGAACACGTGCTCAAGATTACTCTTACTTATCTCACTCGTGCAGTGTAAACTTTGACTCCGCATTTTTCCGCATCAACATCTCTGCCATTTAAGAATCACAAATAAAGGGTATTTCTCCCGCATCCAAGTCAAATATGTCCCGAATAATATTGTGCAACTACTCCAATCTCATATGATGGAGCTTATTGTCAAAAATAGAAGTATCAAATTTATTTTGATCCCATATCAAATAAAAAAAATAACAACTCGAGAAGAATATGCGTAGAGTTGTATTTAAGTGCACCATTACAGTAGATAGTATCGTTGTTAGCCGACTTTATGAATACATGCGAGTGATAAAGTTGAAAAGATTTAGATGAATTCGTCTTGGCACGACGAATTTAAATATATGTTTAAAATATTTTTCAGATTTTTCTATATAAATTTATATGAGATTTAATAAAAATATATATGCAGCCAATATACAAAAAATAAACAGTAAAAAGATATACTGGCTGAAAATGAAACTAACTCCACAAAATTCTTCGCCATTTACGTTTAATAATAAATAGAATTGGGAGGACAAAATAAATTAATCGAGGCGACCCCTTGGGGTGGTATGTGCTCCCCACATAACGATCTTGGTGTGGATAATACAAATCTACCAAACCAACATCATCATAAGAAAATCTAACTGATAATTAATTTATGTGCTAAAACGCTAGCATCTCGTTTAACCAGCTGGCAAAACTTAATTCTCCATCAAATACTTGAATTTCTTTGAAAATTGAAACAACAGGACAAAGCTAAAATTTGTCGGTTTAAGATATTTAATCACAAAGAACAATCACTTTCAGTTACTACATGCTGCCACTCAAAATCTTGAACAAATTTAGTTTTAAATTTGGCTGGCCAACCTTCCGCATTTCTACAACCTAGACATAAAATTTTGTCACCAAACAATAACATTGCCCTCATGATCCCTAGCAACAACACTAATACGTTCCCCTATTCGCCTATGCTCAACCGTATCAAAATTTTACGTAGGATGGCTGGAATTTGAATGAATCTATGATGATTTATCGCCTTTATATTATCTTATTTAATAAATTTATATTTTTATTTTAGTGAATAAAATAATTTATTTAATTAACAATAATAATAATCTAGATTGGTGTCTATAGATTCGTATTGTCATGGTGAATTCAAATATATGTTCAAAGTATTTTTCGGAGTTTTGTAGATAAAAATTTATATGACATTCAATAAAAATTATATACACAGTCAACATACCAAAAATAAATTATATTTAAAACTGGTGTCTATGGATTCACCTTGTCACGACGAATTCAAATATATGTTCAAAATATTTTTCGGATTTCTATAGAAAAAGTTATATGAGATTGAATAAAAAATATATATACCGTCAACATACAAAAAATAACATTGAAATATATACTGGCTAAAATAAAACTAATTCCACGAAATTCCATGTAGAACTGAATGAATCTCGTGAGGTTTAGTGCTTTACATATATTATATGGAATGGAGTTTCCGTTTTCTCATCTATGGTAGCCGGCTGACAAGGAAGAATCAACAGTTATGTTTAAGCCATCCTTTGTATTTGCAGGACAACTAACACACCTTTTCTATTTGCAGACTGAATGGACACGAGAAGAAGATGAAAAACTGCTGCATCTTGCAAAACTTATGCCGACACAATGGAGAACTATTGCCCCCCATTGTAGGGTGTACTCCATCTCAGTGCCTGGAGCGTTATGAGACCTATAAGCAGGAAGATGGGAAGATGAAAGAATCTCAGAGTTTTACCCTCCAAAAGGACTTAGATAATACTTTCATCCGTTCTAAAAAAACTTTTCATTTTGATTTTGCACAGTGGATCAACTGTCTTTACCATAAATTACTTTTAAAATATAATAATAAATAATTAAAATTTCATTATATTATTTTATTAAATTATTTACTATTATAATTTAAAATTAATTTGTGGTTAAAGTCGAATATATTTAACTGCAGAATAATAAAATAAAAAGTTTTCTTTCTAACTGAACAAAATACCTCCACGGCCCCTCGCAAAGAACCCAGGAAAGACGTGGAACTAATTCATCGGTGGTTAGTGGTTACTCGGTGACATTGTTTGACAAGGATTTTGAGGTTGAAGAAATGATGGATGATTGGAAAGTGAGCATCGATGTTGAAGACAACTGTTGTTGTGTAGACAATGTATTGCACATGAAATGGTGGGTCCTGTACTAGACTACTATAACGTGTTCCACTTCTTAATTAATATATAGGGAATAATAAAACAACATTAATATATTATCATTAAGTTCTGTTTAAAAAAAATATATATATTATCATTAAGTTTATTTACATATTTATAGTGATTAAAATTTTTATTATAAATATTAGAGTAAGGCTCTGTTATTTTCAACTGAAATTTACTGAACTGAATTGTAGTATAAAATATAACTAAGCAGAACTGAACTGAATGAGTTTTAAGTTGAAAAAAACAGAGCCTAAGTATCATTATAGGAAATTTGATACTTACAGTAGCGAGGAAACTTGGAGATGAAGCGAAGAAGAAGGGGGTTTGGGTCGGGCTAACTGAATTTCCTGTGCAGGAGAGAGTTTTTATAGGGCGACTGTAAGATAGATGGATTAAAATAACAGTACAAAGTATCATGAGAGACAGTATCTAAATAAATTATTTAGAGACGACTTATGTTATCAAAAAAATCATTCATGTTATTAATCAAAACGTTTATATTGTTAACGAAATGAGTTCTTTTGTAATATGAAAATATACTCATGTTGAGAACATAACCGTTTTGATTGATAACATTGATGATTTTCTTGACAATATAAACCCGTCTCTAGATAAATTATTTAGAAACCGTCTCTTAGGAGACTTGCTCAAATAACAGATACTAAACATTATAATTACCAGTAAGTTTCCTGAAAATTGTCCCTTGATAAATTATTTAAAGACGAACTATGTTTTTAAGAACCGACTGATGTTATCAAATGTAAATATAATATTTTAGATAATATTAATAATTTTTTATGAGAAAATATTTTATATCATTTTTTATGTGTATGCATAACGACAACTTTTTTTATAGAAACTCCTAATATTATGATTATAACTGTAATGTTATCCTTCTCTTCTCTTCTGGCACTTTTATAAATAAAAGATGCCCAACAAGAATTGTTAATTGTTATACACAAAAACGAAAATGTAATTTTTAATATAAAGTTTTTTCTTTTCTTCGGAACTCATAAGCTTAAAACTTCTTAATGTTACATGTTTAACAATAAATACAAAGTATTAGAAGGTCAACTGAGAGATGGGCCGAAGTTTAAGTATAAGTGCAATGTCTTAAAGAATTATTTTATATCTTTTTCATGTGTATTATAGAATCTATGTTCAAAGTTAAAACTTACAATATTTCTATATTTCTGACTCTAATGATAATATTTAAGTATCTGAGGTCCCTATTTAGCTGGTTTCACAGGATACTTCATTATAGTTTAATAGTTGGTAAATAACTAAAATATTGTTAGCTGGATAGGTTTCTATCCATAGTGATCAAGTTGATATTGATAGGCTGTCCCACGTGGTGAACTTTAGTTGCATCGTCATTGCATATGTCGTCATTAGTGACAAATAGGATTTCAGAATTTTTCATTCATTAATTTCAATATTAAAAATGGTTGAATTTTCACGTTGACTTTTTTTATGGTTTCTATCGAATATCCGCTCGTAGATTAAGATATAGCCACACACAGTTTTGAATAACATCCAACTTTGAAAAGTTTCGCCCTTTCCTAGGAAAAATCATTCATTTAATATCATAGTATTTGTCAATATGTTAGTTGGGATTTTTACGGTGAGATAATAATCATACTACTTATTAAAACGAGATAGTAGTCGTACTATCGTTAAAATCTAAAGTCTACACAATCATTGAAGGCCACTACATCGATGTGGGAAGAACTATTGTAGAAGAAATGTACTCTATAAAGAATAACCAAAGGAGGAATCTACCATTCACCGGTTTAATTACCGCAACTTGCAAGGAGAATGGTGTACCTATGAACGAGCAGCTAATCTATTGATCACTGATCCATTCACTGAAGGAAGGATCAAGTTACTACTTAAACTTCATGAGAAAGCGGTGGCCAACCATGTGAGGGCTATTAGAGGAGGAAATCCACCAAAAGGGGTGTTTGACATGATTTCTTTTGGAGCATTCATTAGGCAATATCAAGATCTCCAAGAGGACATAAGGCGACGAGAATAAATGATCAACATGGGACGCCGAATTGAGTGGAATACTCACGTGACATACCTCCACAATCAACAACAAACTTTCTACATGGAAGAATATTGCTAGGACTATCCACGCCAAGAGTACCCACCTTAATATCCTCCCCCACAATTCTATCCACCACCCGGAGTCGATCCATCACAGTATTACCAAGGAAATTTCTTCACTCCACCCTCCGAAAAGGACCATCTTCCTAAAGCACCTCTTTATGGACAAGCAACAAGAAGGGGAGCATCTTTTTCTTTTTCTCATTTTTCCTTCCCTAGTTTAATTTACTTGCTTTTGTCTAGGTTTGGGAGAATTCGAATTTGATACTTATTTGATTTATTTAGTATTTGGTCGCTAATACGATTCGTACTTTTATTTATCCGCACTTTACTTTTCGCTTTAGATTTTTAGCACCCCTTTACCCTTTACATCTAAGTTTTATTTGCTTTTTGTGAAGAGGACATAACATTGATATGAGTATTTAGTATAAAGCATGACTAGATAAGCGCATCATAGTTTTGTTTCGCACTTTCACTTCTGATGTGACAATGAAATGTGCAGTATATCATACTTTTAGACCCTCTTTTTTGCCCTAGATGCAATATTTATATCGTTTTATGGTCAATTACCAACTTTTCGTATTTTATGTAGGTCATGATCGCATTTTTGAAGATTTGCACGATTCAGGCACCAAAACGGCATAATTGTGCCAAATCGGGACAAGGGCGAATACGACGGATTGACCGTTGCACGGAGTTCAAGGAGTCAAAACATGTTTTGCGACCAACCAATGCGAAGATAATTGAAGATGCAACAACTTTGTAGCAGACCACTTTTCGAGGAAACGAAGTTACGAAGCCCGAAATTGAAGAACGAAGAAAATAGATTTGAAGCTGAGGAAATTGAAGACTGCGGTTCACAAGGGACCGCAGATGGGGCCACTGTGGTCCACGGGCGACCTTAGTGGAGTGTCTGTTTGGTCCTGGGCTATTTTTCTGGCCTGTCAAGCTACAGCCCATCTTCCTAAACCTTCTTTATTGAAGAATGGCGGTTTGAGCTCGAGATTTTACCTATAAATAAGACCTCAGGGGTCTCATAATTCTATACAACTCACAAAGCAACTCTCCTGAGAGAGAACCAGTCCTCGGGGAAGTGAAATCCCAACCCGCTGGCCGTCAGGCACCCAGAAGGAGGAAACCTAAGAAGCAGCAAAACGAAGACATCAGAGACTAAGCTTCTTCTTCCTTTCTTCTTAATTTTCGATTCATGTTCTAGATTACTATGAGTAGCTAACTTTCTTTTGTAAAGGCGAACCGCCGTAACTCTGCTTTTGCTACTTCTTTACATACCGTGATATGTTAATGGAATAGTTATTTGACGTAAACCGTGGTTGTACAACTCTATACATCCTTCGTGGTGTGATGTTCTGCTGAGTGACACAGTAGTTTCATTAAACTGAGTAGGGGTACTCGTGCCGACTGCGCCTTGAGCACCATAGTATTATGCCCTGCTGTCGTTAGAGGTAACTGTGTAGGATTTTTAACTCGGAAATTGGGAGTAGCATAGCAAAGGGAGGTTGGGGAACCTTTACGTCTTTCCATCATTGATTTACAACAAAGCAATTTAGGGTTTGCTGCGATTTAATTATTCTCTCTGAGATTAATCTGCTTACTTTTCTGCATTCAAATTCAAACGTTATTTGCTTGTTTCTATGCTAAGTGTCTATGGAGAACGACATCCTGAGTCAACTTTCCGCTATAAACTATGGATTTGAGGACTGTTAGGAAATTTGTTAGGAAATTTGTTAGATATTTTGTTAGAAATATCTGTTTAGATTTTGATCAGCAACATGATGACTTATCTTAGTCTCAGAAAGGTGATTAGTACTCTTGGTTCACTTGAACATTGTAAAAGAGGAAGCCCACTAAGTATGATAGTCTAGCTAATCTTGTATAGGATGTTAGGTCTCAAAATGTAATTTTTATTTTATGAAGAGAAGACCAAGAAGAAGACATCCAAGCAGAACAAGTTCAACGACATTGAAGATTTGAAAAGCGCACAAGATTATCAAAAGCTTTCTACAGATACCTTGGCCAGATATCTTGAAGACACGAATAGTTTTAAACAAACTGTGTCACAAGAGATATCTGAGAAATAAAAGGTCTATCTGAAAACAAGGAAAGTGTCCACAGATATCTACACTCAGATATCTTGAGCTTTAAATCACATTTCTGATAAAGAAATATATATTGCAAACAAAGTTGTTTCGATAAAAGTGGTATCTGAAGTTAAAGGTAAGGACGTGCTAAAACTCAGAGAAAACTGATAAAGTTAAGTCTCTGATACAAAGCATAGTTCCGTTGGCACTACAGGACAAAAGTATAGTACAATGCATTAAATGCACGGACAGAGATGTCTGAACAAAAGCAACGGTAGCTTCTGAAGAAGAAGACACCTCTGATACTATACACAGATATCAATAGTTTGAATTTGATTTAAGCCTAACGGATACTATTCAACGGCATTCAAATTCATCTATAAATATCAACACTTAGACTGCTTGAGAAGAGACACATAACACAACCTGAAGAACTTACTGAACACCATATTCTCTCAAGCAAACTACTTATCCTCAAAAGCTTTCTGTTGCGACCAAAGCTCCTGATCTTAAGTGGTACTAAAGTTCTAAGTGTCTTGATCCTAAACAAGCACAGCTATCTGTGAAAGAGTTGAATTGAAAGATCAAGTATCTGAGATTCATTCTCTAGAACATTTATCTAAGACTTGGGTCAGTAAAAAAAAAAGAACAAGATACCATACATTGCAAAGTGTATTAAGTATACTTGATTCACAGAGCTATCTGATTAACTGAAAAGTTAATAAAGAAGCTCATCTGACAACTCAAACCAAAACCAACACCATAACTGGTGTGGAGTACAGGAAGTACATAGTTTGGGAAACTAAGGAATAACTCCAAGGTTATTGAGCACAGGAAGTACTTAGCTTGGGAAGCTAGGGAATAGCTCAAAAAGGTTTCTGAGTACAGGAAGTACTTGGCTGTGAAAGCCGGGGAACAACTCAGGGGGAACATTTGGTTGGGAACCATTTGTTTAAGGAATCTTAGAATAGGATTTTTGTAAGGTAACCTCAATTATCTATTCTAGTGAATTCTAGGTCTTTGGAAGACCGAAGTGGATTAGTTGGAGGATTACGCCACCTCCAGATACCACTATACTTGCTGTGTTATTTACTTTTCTGTACTTACATTTCAGCAACACACACACACACACACTTTAACTGTTTCTGCACTTATCTATCTTAAGTCTTCCGCGCTCTGAATCTAAGTATCAGATATCTACACAGATATCTGAGAAATAGTTTTTATCGACAAAAGTTTTAAAAGACTATTCACCCCCCCTCTATTCTTTTACTTTGCTGTTATCTGGACCAACAAGTGGTATCAGAGCAGGAGGTTCACAAGCCTTCTGCACTGAACCTAGATCCCCAGATAGGTGAAGAAACTTTGTCCATTTTCAAGGACTATTTAATTTGTGTGTTAAATGTGCAGGAATGTCTCTGAGTGATGCACCCGTTCTCAAACTAGAGAACTACGAGAAATGGAAAAATAACATGATGCTCCACCTTGAAGCCATAAGTGACGAAATGATCGAAGTGATAAAGAATGGCCCAATAGTCATTTAACAACTTAAACAAGTCATGGAGGTTTCTAATGGTAGAGACAGAGATCAAAGCGAAGGATCTTCACAAACTGATGTGTCAACAAGTGGAGATCTACTAGTCAAGTTATTCTGAACAAAGCCAGAGAACTCTGGACATCGGAAGATGCCAAGAGAAATCGTCTGGATGGTCAAGCTCGTAATATCATCATCAGATCGACACCTGAGCACATACAGTGTAAACTGTGGGGTGCTAAAACGGCGAAAGTTGCGACAAGCGATTGAAGAAATCTGTGCAGAATCGGAAAACCAAAGAAAACAAGTTCGAAGTTCTCAAGTTGAAATTTCAAAATTTCAAACAAGGACCCATGAAACTCTGGAAGAACTTGATTTCAGTTACCACTCTCATGAGTGATATGGCACTTGGGAAATCAGATACTCCCGGTCGAGAAAAGATTAAGACTATTGTCGAAGTCTTAACCACATGGGAGCATACTAAATTCTTTTATTTTAACCAAGGAATGCAAATATCACTCGATGGAACTCTTCTCACATCTTGCTACGGTTGATTATGAGACAACACAAAGAGAACAAACAACTGAAAAGTTGCAGAATATTGCTCTAGTTTCTCAAGGAACTTCTGAAAAGAAGAAAAGCAAGGAAGAGACTGAGGATGCTCTTGCTGCAAAGCAAATGAGCAAATATGTCAGTCGAGAAATTGAGAGAAGAAAAGCCAAAGAGAAGCTGAAAAAGCATCTAGGCTCAAACTATCACCAGTACAAAAATATGCAAAGCTCGCTGAACAAGCCAGCTCAGAAAGCATCATGTACTGAGGAAGTAGAAATTGGAAACGATATCTGTTTCTATTGTCGAAACAGTCACTTCAAGAAGGATTGTCCTGCCTTCAACAAACTAAGGACAGGTGACAAGAAAGATAGAAGAATCTTCAGAAGAAGCCAGAAAGCTTTATTAACTGAAGAAAGAAAATCCAAACTCAACTGGATGCTCTAGACGTTGAGACAGATTCTGAAGATGACAATTCAGATGACTCAACCTTACCATCACCAGAATTATGTGGAGTTACTCATGATATAATCGACTTCGGCCTCAAGAAGAATGAAATGTGTGGAGTTGCTGAAATTGACGGTCCAGACATCTCTAACATAGAAATCTGTCTTATGGCTGATGAGAATGCTTCCTGGACTAAAGCACAATGGCTATTTGATAGTGGATGCGGAAAGCACATGACAGGAGACAAAGCAAATCTGGTCGATTACAAAGCTTGCAACACAGGACCAGATATCAGATTTGCTGGAGGAGAATTAAATCCCTCCCTGGGATTTGGCAACGTCAAATTGGGAGCATTAACAATCACTGACATATTACATGTTAAGGATTTGAAATATAATCTATTTAGCATGAGCCAGTTTGCAGACAAAGGTTTTACTGTAAAATTCAAAGCAAAATACTGCAAACTAATTGACAATGAGTCAAAGCAGACAGTCTTGGTTGCTCGACGGAAAGGCAGTCTTTATGTTGCCGATTGGGCATCTGCCACAACTGAAGAATGTCTCATGGTGAGTCAATCTGGTCACACAGAAGAGCACTGGTTATGGCACAAAAGAATGAGTCACTTGAACTTCAAAACTCTGAACAGACTTGCCAAGAAAGAGTTAGTGGTTGGCCTTCCCAAAACATCTTTCAGAAAGGATGGTATCTGTTCTGCATGTCAGATGGGGAAACAATCTAAGATCTCTTTCAAGTCCAAAACTAGACACTCTAGTGTTAGACCACTGCAACTACTACATATGGATCTTTTTGAATCATCTGTAACTAGTTATGCAGGAAAGAAGTATGGTCTGGTTGTTGTAGATGACTTCTCAAGATTCACTTGGGTTGTCTTTCTGAAACACAATCGATGCGAGGTGGAGATACCAAACTTCTTTGAAAAAGCTTGAAGTCATGAAAAATGACAAGGTATCTGCAATCAGAACAGACCATGGTACTGAGTTTGTCAACCAGTACATAAAGGAGTTTTGTACCTGCAAAGGTATACAACACCAACTTTCCTCTGTAAGAACACCTCAACAAAATGGTGTTGCAGAAAGGAAAAACCAAACCCTTAAAGAAGCTGCAAGGACAATGCTAGCTGACACTGAAATAAGTGAAGTTTATTGGGTTGAAGCTGTAAACACAGCCTGCTACACTCAGAACAGATGTTTGATAAACAAACACCATGACAAGACCCCTTATGAAATCTTGGTTGGTAGACCCCCTAATATCAAACATCTGAGAGTATTTGGTTGTAGATGTTTTGTTCTAAACAATGGAAAAGATTATCTGAGAACATTGCAACCAAAGGCAGATGAAGGTGTATTTCTTGGTTATTCCACGAATAGCAAAGCCTACAGAATTTACAATAAAAGAACAAAGAAATTTGAAGAATCAGTTCATGTTGTATTCTATGAAGGAAGTAAGAAAACACCTCCTAATGATGAACTCTCAGAAAGGTTCAAAGAACTAATGTTGAGAGATTCTGAAGAAGAATCCTCAGAAAGGAGAAACATCATTATGGAAAGTGAGGATGACTCTGACGTAGAAAAGCTTGATATGCCTAGTAACAACCAGATGACTCACAAACATGATGAAGAATTTCCTATGAAACTTCCAGAAATGGAAACTGAAGATATTCATCATGAAGCTATCTCTGGAAATAATCTCTCTGAAAGACATGTCCCAGATAGCTCAAACACTGAACAAGTGTCAGACATTAATTGCCCTTCTGAGGAGCAAAATGTCATAGATACTGAAAAAGTATCAAATCAAAATCCCAGTGATTCACATTCAAATCATTTGGATATTGATCCTACTAGCACTAAACCTATGATGAGATGGATCAAGGATCATCCTGCAAAAGATGTGATTGGACCAATTAATCAAGGTGTTAGGACTAGGAGAGCAATAGCTGAAAATGCTAATTCTCTCTTTGGATGTTTCATCTCAAATATTGAACCTGAAAATATAGAAGAAGCATTAGGAGACCAAGATCGGATCTACGCAATGCAAGAAGAGTTGGATCAATTTGAGAGAAACAAAGTCCGGAAACTAGTTCCATTTGTGGAAGGAATATCGTGATTGGAACTAAATGGGTTTTCGAAACAAGATGAATGAATCTGGTGAAATAACCGTAAACAAAGCAAGATTGGTTGCCGAGGATTTACCTAGATCAAGGCTTAGATTTTGATGAGTCATATGCACCATTGCAGATTGGATGCAATAAGACTCTTTCTAGCCTTTGCAGCTCATAAAGATTTTAAAGTTTATCAGATAGATGTCAAAAGTGCATTCTTGAACGGTGAACTTGCAGAAGAAGTTTATGTTGAGCAACCACCTGGCTTTGAAGTTTCCTCAGAAAGTAGAATGGTCTATAAACTACAGAAAGCTCTGTATGGACTGAAACAGGCTCCAAGAGCATGGTATGACACTTTGGCCAAATACCTTCTGGAAAGTGGTTTCAAGAAAGGTGAAGTTGATAAAACTTTATTTACCTTAAATCATGATGGGAAACTACTCTTAGTTCAAGTATATGTTGATGACATCATATTTGGATCTAAGGACAAGCAACTTTGTAATGACTTTGCAAATCTCATGAAAAGTAAGTTTGAGATGAGCATGATGGGAGAAATGAATTATTTTCTAGGATTGCAAGTCAAGCAACTCAATGATGGAATATTCATTAGTCAAACAAAGTATGCAAAAGATATGCTCACAAAATTCAATTTTAAGCCTCCTGAAAAGAATGCTAAGATACCTATGAGCATTGGAACCAAAATGACCTATACTGAATCAGATAAGAGTGTTGAAGAACATAAGTATAGGAAATTGATAGGTTCACTACTTTACCTCACTGCAAGTAGACCTGATATTCAATACGCGTTGGAGTGTGCTAGATTTCGGACAAATCCGATGCAAACACACTACAACATTGCTATGAAAATATTAAGGTATGTAAAAGGTACAGTAGATGTAGGATTGTGGTATCCTAAAGAAAGTGGATTGAGTTTAGCCGTACTGGGGCGATTATCTTTGGATCACTGCTTGATTGGAAAAGCACCTCAGGAACTTGTCAGTTTCTGGGTACTAGACTTATCTCGTGGTTTAGCAAGAAGCAAAACT
This sequence comes from Plantago major, assembly GCA_026545765.1. NCBI lineage: Eukaryota > Viridiplantae > Streptophyta > Magnoliopsida > Lamiales > Plantaginaceae > Plantago > Plantago major. The sequence continues at coordinate 45,735,159 of CM048840.1, forward strand.
CAATTGCAACCTCTACCACAGGAGGTGAATATATTCTTTGCTGGTTGTTGTGCAACACAAATTCTGTGGATACAACAACAACTTAAAGACTATCGACTCGATGAAAAGAAAACTCCCATTTTCTGTGACAACACAAGTGCTATTGCGATTACACAGAATCCTAAATTTCATGCCAGAACAAAGCATATTGATGTTAGACATCACTTCATCAGAGACCATGTTGAAAAAGGCAATATAGAGATAATCAAGATTGGCACTGAAGACCAACTTGCAGATATCTTCACTAAGCCACTACAAGAAAGTAGATTCTTAGCCTTAAGACATAGTCTTGGACTAATGGAACTACCAATGAACTGAAAAGTTCAGAATCAGAACGGCATCCAGAGAAGAGAAAAGAGAAATCTGGAACGGGTATCCAGAAGTCAAAGAGGCTAAAGAGCAAAAAGACAGCTTAAGATCTCTGAGACGGGAACTCAGATATCTGAATCACTCTATAAACGGGGAACACAAAGGAGAATAGTACAACTATCTGTAGTCAACTACTCTCTTGAAATTCGCATTATTTCTATCTTGATGAAAAACTTGGAAAAATCCTAAGTATAAGACAGATTCAGATGCAAACAGTGTTCTTGGTCATACAAAAACGTGATTCAGATAGTTAATTGCCAAAATTCATTAAATGGGCACAATTACACTTGTTGATTGTGATCATTGCTGAAGAAGCAATGGTGACCCTTGATGAAATTAAGCGTTTAATCTATACGGTGGAAATCAATTCACAGTAAATAGTGGACTGTAAAAATTCTGACAAAGCCCACTTAGCATTTAATGCCGAACTAGTTTTTGCTCACGCCTGCTTGCAAATCACAGATACGTACACACAAAATCAATTTGTATGTATTTGTCTGTTGAGATTCTATTGCTATATATATAGGATTTTGGCAAAAGAAATCACTTTCGCCCAATCCAAAATTCCGACTTACACAAAAATAGCAAAACCTTCTCTTGATTCTCTGCAAACCTTCTACAATCTCTGCAAATCAAGATTAAGTTTTTCTGCAAAGAATTACTGAATCAAATCTCTTTCAAACACCAATCCAAATTCCCTACACTATATAAAGAGATGGCCCCAAAGAATTCTTCCACACAGAAATCTCAATCCTCCACTGGTACTGCTGAAAAGCAAGCACCAGAGTTGGTTATTGTGAACAACCGACTGGCAGGAAATTTTAATCCTGACCATTGGACTTCAAATCACAGAATGATTTGGGGTGGTGCCATGGTTGAGGAATACCTCACGGCTGCAATAGAGAACCAAGCCGACAGAAAGCTGATTCTTGACATGCTTGAAAAGGCACAAATCAAAGGTTTTCTATCTGCTCGCCCAAGTGGAATTTCATCACTCGATGTGTTGGAACTCTACAACAACTCCAGGATAATTTCCTGTGTTTCTGAAGGCACTGCAATAGTGTCTGTCAAAACCACGATCGAGGAAAGGAAATCATACGGACTTAACAACTTTCTGTAAGTTGTTTGAGTTTCAAAATCTTGGAAAGGATTTTGAAATAAACACCAAGGATGATGATCTCCTTGAAGGTGTTAAACAATTGTACAGTGACGTGTGTGATCTTGAAAAATCAGATACACCCACTGAGTACAAGCTTGCTGACATCCGAACCAGACATCTGATGGTTCACTGGGATGTATTGGCTTGCATTCTTCACAGATGCTTTGATGGTCTACAAGGAGGTGCTGACCAGATAAGCCAAGAACGATGGATAATGATGTTCTTGCTGAATCAACAAGACAAAAGGCTGGAAAACCCTTTTAACTGGGGAAAGTACGCCTTCATGAAGTTTGTGAAGAAGATTCAAGGCTTCGAGCCTAAGATCGCCAAAGGACTAGCTGAGCCAAAGGCCACAGTAGGCTATGGTCTGAAGATATGCTACTTGCTGGAGAAGCTTGGCATTGAGCTCAGAGAGACGGCTGAAATAGCCAACAGTAGCCTACTCTACAAATATGAGTATACAACTTGATGAAAAAGGTTACTGGGTCTCAGAAAGGTTCTAAGAAGCGAAAGTCTGAAAAGGTATCTGAAGAAAAAGTTGCGACCAAGAAGCCCAGAACTTCAAGAAAGAAGTCTGCTGGCAAATCAGAAGACACACCCATTGAGGTTGTCGATTCTCAGATATCTGCAGACCTTGCCGATGAACTGATAAAGGCAGATCAACTCATCAATGCTGCGAAAGAGTTATCAACTACTGAACAACTTTTTCGCTCAATTCATCAAGGGTCACCATTGCTTCTTCAGCAATGATCACAATCAACAAATGTAATTGTGCCCATTTAATGAATTTTGGCTATTAGCTTTCTGAATCACGTTTCTGTATGACCAAGAACACTGTTTGCATCTGAATTTATCTCACACTTGGTATTTGTCCAAGTTTTACACAAAGATAGAAATAATACAAATTTCAAGAGAGTAGTTGACTGCAGACAATTGTACTATTCTCTTTTGTGTTCCCCCTTACTGAGTGATCCAGATATCTGAGTACCCGTCTCAGAAATCTTTGAATAGCCATTTTACCCTTTAGCCTTTAGTTTCTGGATTCCTGTTCCAGATTCGTCTTCTCTCTTCTTTGCTATCTTCTTCAGATATCTCTTCTCTGAACTTTTTCAGTTCTTTGGTAGCTCCATTAGTCCAAGACTGTGTCTTAAGGCTAAGAATCTACTTTCTTGTAGTGGCTTAGTGAAGATATCTGCAAGTTGGTCTTCAATGCCAATCTTGAGTATCTCTATATTTGCCTTTTTCAACATGGTCTCTGATGAAGTGGTGTCTAACATCAATGTGCTTTGTTCTTGCATGAAACTTAGGATTCTAAGTTATGGCAATAGCACTTGTGTTGTCATAGAAAATGGGAGTTTTTTTCTTCATTGAGTCCATAGTCTCTGAGTTGTTGTTGTATCCACAATATCTGTGAAGCAGAACATCCAGCAGCAATATATTCAGCTTCTGTGGTAGATGTGGCAATTAAATTTTGTTTCCTGCTGAACCATGATATTAATCTAGCACCAAGAAATTGACAAGTTCCTGAGGTGCTTTTTCTATCAAGCAATGATCCAGCATAGTCGACATCTGAATAGCCAACCAAACTCAATCCACTATATTTTGGATACCACAATCCAACTTCTACAGTACCTTTTACATACCTTAATATCTTCATAGCAATGTTGTAGTGTGACTGCATTGGATTTGTCTGAAATCTAGCACACACTCCACCTGCATATTGAATATCAGGTCTACTTGCAGTGAGGTATAGTAGAGACCGAATCAATTTCCTATACTTGTGTTCTTCAACACTCTTGTCATATTCAGTATAGGTCATTTTGGTTCCAATGCTCATTGGTATCTTAGCATTCTTTTCAGAAGGCTTTAGATTGAACTTATTGAGCATATCCTTTGCATACTTTGTTTGACTAATGAATATTCCATCATTGAGTTGCTTGACTTGCAGCCCTAGGAAGTAATTCAATTCTCCCATCATGCTCATCTCAAATTTACATCTCATGAGTTCAGCAAAGTCTTCACAAAGTTGCTTGTCTTTAGATCCAAATATAATGTCATCAACATATACTTGAACTAAAAGTAGTTTCCCATCATGGTTCAATGTGAAGAGTGTTTTATCAACATCTCCTTTCTTGAAACCACTTTCTAGTAGGTATCTGGCCAATGTATCATACCATTCTCTTGGAGCTTGTTTCAGCCCATACAGAGCTTTCTGAAGCTTATAGACCATCCTACTTTCTGAGGGAACTTCAAAACCTGGTGGTTGTTCAACATAGACTTCCTCAGCCAGTTCACCATTTAGAAATGCACTCTTGACATCCATCTGATAAACTGTAAAGTCATTATGAGCTGTAAAGACTAGAAAGAGTCTTATTGCATCCAATCTTGCAACTGGTGCATAAGATTCATCAAAATCTAGTCCTTCAGTCTGGGTGAATCCCTTGGCAACCAACCTAGCTTTGTTTCTGGTTATTTCACCAGACTCATTCATTTTGTTTCTGAAAACCCACTTGGTTCCGATTACAGATATTCCGCCAGAAAATGGAACCAGTTTCCAGACTTTGTTTCTCTCAGATTGATCCAACTCTTCTTGCATTGCAGAGATCCAATCATGATCCTTTAATGCTTCTTCTATTGTCTTTGGTTCAATTTTTGAGATGAAACATCCATAGAGACAACTTGCATTTTCAGCGATTTCTCTTCTAGTTCTAACTCCTTGGTCTATGGGACCAATCACATCCTTTGCAAGATGATTTCTTATCCATTTCATAATGGGTTTTGAACTAGTAGGATCAATATCATTTTGATTTGAATGTGAATCAATATGATCTTGATGAGATACTTGTGTAGTATCTGAGATATCTGACATATGGGAAATTCCATGGATATCTGACACTCGTTCAGTGTTAGAGATATCTGGAATTTGCATTTCAGCAAACTCTCTTTCAGATACCTCTTCATGATGAAGGTTCTCAGTAACCTGTTCCATTTCTGGAATTCTCATAGGAAATTCTTCATCATGTCTTAGAGTCATCTGGTTGTTACTAAGCATAGGTTGCTTTTCATCGTCAGACTCATCCTCAATTTGAATGATAGAATTGTTTCCTTCTGAGGATCCTTTTTCAGACTCTTTAATCATTAGTTCTTTGAACCTATCTGAGAGATCATCATTCAAGAGTACTTTCTTGTTTCCTTCATAGAATACTACATGAATAGATTCTGCGATCTTTTGTGTTCTTTTGTTGTAGATTCTGTAGGCTTTGCTATTCAGAGAATAACCAAGAAATACTCCTTCATCTGCCTTTGGTTGAAATGTTCTCAAGTATTCTTTTCCATTGTTAAGAACAAAACATCTGCAACCAAACACCCTTAGATGTTTGATACTAGGTGGTCTACCAATGAAAAGCTCGTACGGAGTTTTGTCATGGTGTTTGTTAATCAAACATCTATTTTGAGTGTAGCATCTTTGTGTTTCTGACTTCAACCCAATAGATTTCACTTATTTCAGTGTCAGCAAGCATTGTTCTTGCTTCTTCTTTTAGGGTCCTATTCTTTCTTTCAGCAACACCATTTTGTTGTGGTGTTCTTACAGAAGATAGTTGATGTTGTATACCTTTGCAGGTACAAAACTCTTTGATGTACTGGTTCACAAATTGATACCATAGTCTGCTACGATTACTGAGATACCTTGTCATTTTTCATGACTTCGAGCTTATTCAGCAAGTTAGGTATCTCAACCCTTGCATCAGATTTGTGTTTGAGAAAGACAACCCAAGTGAGTCTTGAGTAATCATCAACAACAACCTGACCATACTTCTTTCCTGCATAACTAGTTACTGAGGATTCAAACAAATCCATATGTAACAATTGCAGTGGCCTTTCACTGGAATGTCTAGTCTTAGACTTGAAAGATGTTTTGGATTGTTTTCCCATTTGGCAAGCTGAGCATACACCTTCTTTTCTATATGCCATTTTGGGTAAACCAACCGCCAACTCTTTCTTGGCTAGCTTATTCAGAGTTTTGAAATTCAAGTGACTCATTCTTTTATGCCATAGCCAATTTTCTTCAGTGTGGACAGATTGACTCACCATGAGACATTCTTCGGTTGTAGCGGATGCCCAATCAGCAATATAAAGATTTTCGCCTTGCAACCAAGGTATGCTGCTTTGACTCATTGTCAATCACTTTACATAGTTTTGACTTGATCTTGACAGAGTACCCTTTGTCTACTAGTTGACTCATGCTTAGGAGATTATATTTCAATCCCTTTACATGAAGTACTTCAGAGATTGTGAGGGCTCCGAATTTTAAATTGCCAAAACCTATGGTTGGATTTTCATCTCCTCCAGCAAACCTGATAATTGGTCCATCATTTCACTTTTTGTAGTTAATCAGATTTGCTTTGTCTCCTGTCATGTGCTTCCCACATCCACTATCAAAATGCCACTTTGAGTTAGTCTTTAGAGTGTTCTGCACAAAACAAGAAACAGGAGATTAGGTTCTCATACCAACAATGGAACCATCTGGACTAAAGAATCTTCCAGTAGGAATCCATTTTTGAATGAATTTCTTAGGAACATTCTTTTGTCTAACAGGAACATAAGGAGGAATCTTAGTTAAAGGATTGGTATCATTGTTGTTAAAAACTATTTTCTTCCTTGGTGTGTTCCTAGGTGCTCCATTTGGTGCTTTCAGATACCTGTCAGATTTCTGAGTCTGCTTTCCAGCAAACTTAGCTTTCCTAGCCAGATTTCTTCTAGCCCTGGCATTCAGATTTTCAGTGGCTTGATTTATCTTCCACTTCTGATAATTGTTGTGAGCAATTCTAGCCTTTAACCATCGTTCTTGCTCTTGTTTGTATTCGTGGGCAAGTTGTTTTCCGATGGCTTTATAGCCAATACCATTCCGAGCACCTGATGCTATATGAGATCTCTCTTCAGCAGCTTTGCTAGTCTCTGGATGATCAATTTTCTTTCCAGAAAACGTGACATCAGAAAATTTGCCAGCTCCTGCAATTTTTCCTTTTGAGAGACATAGCATGGGTAATTGCACTTCTCGGTGTTATGTTTCTTTTCGAGACAATTCCACGATTTTCTTTTGGACTTGTTTTTCCCACAAAGGCTTGGTATATTGCCTTTCCTTTGTCGACAATCTTAGCTTCGACCGATCTTTGTAGATTGTTTGGGAATCACCTTCTTTGAAACCTTGGCGAATGTTAGTCCTTTATTACTCTTATTGAGTGGTGGAACTATACGTGTGTGTGTCCATCCCAAGTCCTCTCTTTTTTACGAAGGATCTCTTAAATAAGATTGTACTTGATGAAGAGTGTCACTACTTTGGCATAAGATTGAAAAGATAGTTCTTTCTTTTGAGTTCCTTATTCTCGAAAGAAGACCTTCATATTTCTTTTGAAGATTAGCCATTGCTTCTTTATGTGACTTTTCGGTCTCGATATACGAGCCTTGAGAAATGCATTTGACATCCTTTTCTCAGATATCTTGATTAATTGAGAATTTTCCTTTGCAAGAGAATTCTTTTCTTCTTCGAATTTTTCGGCTCTATCTCGGAACATTAGAAATTCTCTTTTGTAAAGATCAATTTCTTTTCTGAGATTTTCCAGTTCTTTGATTCCTTCTTCATCACTTTCATAAGTATAACAGGAAGTATGTGTTACCTCATCAGCCATTAGACAAGGTTCAATATTGGAGATATCGGGGAAGATTTCTTCAGCCATTCCACACACTTCTTTCTTCTTTCGACCAAAGTCAATTACTTCATGAGAAACACCGCATATTTCTGGGGAAGGCAGTGTGGAATCATCTGAATCCTCATCCTCAGAATCAGACTCAATATCTAGAGCATCCAGTTGAAGTTGAATCTTTTTCCTTTCTTCAGTGAGCATAGCTCTTTGACTTCTTTTGAAGATTCTTCTATATTTCTTGTCACCTATCTTAAGTTTGTTGAAGGCAGGACAATCCTTCTTGAAATGACCAGGTTTCTGACAATAGAAACAGATATCATTTCCGATTTCTGCTTCCTCAGTACTTGATGCTTTTTGAGCTGGCTTGTTCAGGGAGCTTTGCATATTTTTGTACTGGTGATAGTTTAAGCCTAGATGCTCTTTGGCTTTTCTTCTCTCAATTTCTCGACTGACATATTTTCCCATTTGCTTTACAGCAAGAGCATCCTCAGTCATATCCTTGCCTTTCTTCTTTTCAGAAGTTCCTTGAGCAACTAGAGCAACACTCTGCAACTTCTCAGTTGTTTGTTCCCTTTGAGTTGTCTCATAGTCAGCATGTGCAAGGTGAGAGAAAAGTTCCACAGTGATATCGGCATTCCTTGGTTAAAGTAGAAAAACTTTGTGTGTTCCGATTATGATTAAGACTTCTCACAATGGTTTTAATCTTTTACGACGGTATATCTATTACTTTCACCAAGTGCAGCCATGTCACTCATAAGTGTTGTAAACCGGAAATCTAGTTCTTCAAGAGTCTCTGAGGGACCTTGTTTAAAGTTTTGGAATTTTAGCTTCAAAACTTCGAACTTATTTTCCTTTGTTTTTTCAGTGCCAGCACAGATTTCTTCAATCAGTTGCCAGGCTACTTTCGCCGTTTTTGCACCCCACAGTTTACACTGTATGTGCTCTGGAGTAGAACGTATGATGATATTACGAGCCTGTCCATCCAAACGATTTCTCTTGGCATCTTCCGATGTCCAGAGTTCTCTGGGCTTTGGTTCGTAAATGACTTGTTGGGAGTCTCCATTGGTTGGCGCATCTGCATGAAGACCCATCACTTTGTTCTCTGTCTCTACCATTAGAAACCTCTATGACTTGCTTGAGTTGTTGAATGACTATTGGGCCATTCTTTATTACTGCGATCATTTCGTCACTGATGGCTTCTAGGTGGAGCATCATGTCGTTCTTCCATTTCTCATAATTTTCTGGCTTGAGAATTGGGGCGTCACTTAAAGACATCTTGCAGCAAATACACAAAACAAACGAATCAAGTGTAGGTGAAAAGCAGTTAGTGGGCACATATCTGGGATCTAGGTTCAGTGCAGAAGGCTTGGGAACCTCCTGCTCTGATACCACTTTTTGGTCCATATAACGGCAAAGTAAAATACTAGAGGGGGGGGGGGGGGGTGAATAGTCTTTTAAAACTTTTGTCGATAAGCATAGTTTCTCAGATATCTGTGAAGATATCTGATACTTAATTTCAGAGAGCGGAAGACTTTTCTAAGATAAGTGCACGTGTTCAGCAAGATAAGTGTAATTACTTTGCAATATAAGTAAAACAAGTAATAAGATGCAGAGAGTAAATAACACAAGTCTTTTTATAGTGGTATCTGAAGGTGGCGTAATCCTTCAACTAATCTACTTCGGTCTTTCTCAGACCTAGAATCCACTAAGATAAATGAGGTAACCTTACAGATATCTTTTCTTGATTCCTAAATACACTAGGTTCCCAACCAAGTGTTCCCCCTGAGTTATTCCACGGCTTTCACAGCCATGTACTTCCTGTACTCAGAAACCTTTTTGAGCTGTTCCTTAATTTCCCAAACTAAGTACTTCCTATCCTCAATAACCTTGGAGTTATTCCTTAGTTTCCCAAACTAAGTACTTCCTGTACTCCACGCCGTTTAAGGTGTTGGTTTTAGGTTTGTTTGTCAGGTGAACTTCTTAAATAACTTATTCAGTTATTCAGATAGCTCTATGAATCAAGTATACTTAATACACTTTTCAATGTATGGTATCTTGTTCTCTACTGACCCAAGTCTATTGTAAGTGTTCCAGAGAATGAATCTCAGATATGAAATCTTAGTTCAACTCCTTCACAGATAACAATGCTCTTTAAGGATCAGGACACTTAGAACTTTTGTGCTACTTAGAATCAAGAGCTTTGGTCGCAACAGAAAGCTTGAAAGTAAGTAGTTTTCTTGAGAGAGCTTGTGTGAGTATTCAGTATAAGTTCAGTGATCTAAGGTGTTCAGTGTGTGTTCTCAAGCAGTCTAAGTGTTGATATTTATAGATGAATTTTGAGTGTCGTTTGAATAGTATCCATTAGGCTTAAATCAAATTCAAACTATTGATATCTGAGTATAATCTTTTATGGAGTTTGTCTTCTTCTTGAAGCTCTGACTTTTGTTCAGACATTTCTGTCTGCGCATTTAATGCACTGTACTATACTTTGTCTTGTAGTGCCATCAGAACTATATGCAAGCTTTCTGAGGCTTTGCACGTTCTTTTCCAGAGATCATCATAGCTCTAGATACCACTTGTTTAAACAACTTTATAATATGTTTCTTTTTCAAAAGCATATTTTATGTCCAAGGTATCTGAGTGTAGATATCTGTGGGCACTTTCGTCGTCTCAGAAACCTTTTATTCTCAGATATCTTTTGCAACTCGTGTGTTTCGAAACACTTGTTTCTCCAAGATATCTGGACATAGGTATCTGAAAAACCCTTGTCTTCAGCAATCTTGTGCAGTCTTCAAATCTTCAAATCCGTTGAACTTTTCCTGCTGGATGCCTTCTTCTTGGTCTTCTTCAGAAAATAAAAATTACATTTCGAGACCTAACATCCTATACAAGATTTGCTAGACTATCATACTTAGTGAGTTTCCTCTTTTACAGTGTTCAAGTGAACTAAGATTACTAATCACCTTTCTGAGCTAAGATAAGTCATTAGGTTGCTGATCAAAATCTAAATAGATATTCCTAACAGAAGGATTTCTCAGGGACACATCAATAGAAGAAGTCGAAGGAAAGCCATGGGTGTGCAACCCAAATAATGAGAATAAGTTGTTCGATGGTGACCCAATCAATCAAGGGGGATCTGGTACCATGATAGTATTTAAAGGAATGGGACTTAAGGAGTTTGGTGATCAGCCATGGAATGACATAAGTGTGCTCGGAAGGACTAGATACATTCATAAGAGAAATCGTACCCACGAGTACACTAAGGGTGACGATAACTTCTTCACCAAAACAATCATTTTCCAACGACGAAGGAAGAAGAAGAAGAGTGCTAAGTCGTGAATTCAACAGGAAAATTGACAGGAACTAGGAATGGGTTGATGGACCTAAAATCAATCGAAACTCGCCAACGGGGATGCAAAAGAAGAACGTTGTTGGAAGGTGGAGTTGGATAGATGGACCTAACATAGACCACATGCACCCATCCTAAGTCATCTCTAAACAGGGGTCAAGCTATAAGACCAAAAACAAACGCTTCTTGGGAGGCAACCCAGGTCACGTTTATTTTACGCACATGCATTTGCACTTTTGAATTTTTACTTTTTATTTGAGATTTCCGCACCAAAAAACCTTTTAAAAGTCTTCAAATTCTATTTTCAAAAACCTTATTTTATACTTCCTCCGTCCCCGGAATAGCTTCCTGTTCACTTTTTTGGTGGGAAAAATAATATATATATTACTTTTGGATAAAATAGTACTAGTGGGTCCCTCAATTTGATTTTTAAAGTTGGAAGTGGGATAAAATAATGTTATTGGGTTTACTTTTGAGTATATTTAATGTTTTAGTTGGGTGAGTGGTTGCCAAAAAAGAAAATGAGAAGTTTTGATTGGGACACCCAAAATGGCATAATGGGAAGCTATTTCAGGGACGGAGGAAGTAGAATCATATTTCAGAAGAATAAAAACCGAAAAATCGGAAAACGCTGTCATTCTTTTCCCAAAATTCTTCACTTGCTCTATATTTTCATCATACCATTGCATTCCTAGCTTGCCCATCTGTCGACAACACCAATTAAGTGATCTTTACTCAACAATATCTTCATTACATCTTCAATCTCAAGTTTCTATCTTTCACCCTTTTGCTTGCTTCTTGAGTGCTATGCAATTATATGCTTCAATTGACTGAATTGATTATGTTTGAGATATGTGGATACATGCTTACTTCTAGTATTCACCTTATTAACACTTGTGTTGGTAGAGATTTAACAAATTGATTGAGAATTTGAGGGTTTTTGTTCATGCTCACCATGTGTTCAATAAAATGTCTCAATAGAACAAATCCCCTTGTCGACCCTTTTCTCCTTCGATTACATACTCACATGATCTTTACTTGATGAATTATGCTTCGAAAACATGTTTGCTTCGTCATATGCTCATCGGATCGAATTTTCATTGCAATATGCTATACTCTACACTTGGATGCTTAACACAATATGAGAATTTGTACTACATGCCTAGTTCATGCATTGATTTGAAGTAGCTATTGATTTTATCACAAGCTGGAATTTTGCATACGTGTTGTACCAAACATCAGGTTTGGGGGAGGAAAACCCCATGAGATTTGCATGTAAGCTATAGTCTAGAGTCCACTCCAAACATGCTATCTCACACACTTTTGAGCCCAGGTACCATAGAAGAACGAAGGAGGATACCCACTGCAAAATGCATTCAACATAAACACCTTGTGGAGCTCGTGAACGATAGCCAACTGGGAAACCAAGATGATATGCGGAGGAGGAAGGAAATGAACGAGGTAAACTGAGGGGTGGAGTGAAATACTTATGTAACTTACTACCACCACTTTACCTACCTCCTGGAGGACCTTCCTCCTGAAGCTCCACCTAAATGGAGAAGCATAGCACCGAGGGGGAAGTATCTTTTCTCTTTCTTCTTTACTTTCCTAGTTTCTTTACTTGCTCTTGACTAGGTTTGGGGGAGGATTTGATTTTACTACTACTTGCTAAATTGCTCGATGCGTAATAGCTTTTAAATATTAGCATAAATTGCATCTTTAATTCACATCTAAGAACTAGATTTACCTTTATCTACTACGTCTAGGGTTATTTGCCTTTTTGAAAAGAATGAAGACCTGTGATAAGATTACTTAGTATAAAGTATGACTAGATAAGGGCAGTAGATTCGTTTTCATGCTTCACTGCTTATGGAATATATGCTACGGCGTGCCCGACCCTTACTTTGTGAGTGAGTGTGCTTGTTACACCAATAAAAGTCCTGTGTATAACTGTGTGAACACTGCTACCCATGAGTCTTTATATGTTATCAGCACGAATATGATTTGTGGTACTCACCTCTGTTCTGAAGCCTTTACTTATACATAAATATATACCTTTCACTAGCACCTCTGAAAGCTTTTTTGAGCCTTTATGAAACTCCATTATATATATCCCATACATGCTTCACATAAGCGGTGTCAGCATTCCACCGCCAAGCTTACAAGGAAGAAATGAAGCAACGAGTTCCAAAGAATGGAGGAGGATCATGATTTGACCGTGATCGAGAAATTGGTTTGGGGGAAATAAGAGAAAACCACGATCGAGTTCGAAATTGGTTTTTGGGGAATGTGGAATACGAACATCATTGAAAGGTAACCTTGTTGGCCCTACTTATGTATTATCGGTGCTAAAAATCACTGGCTCTTGCTCCAAAAAATAAAAAATAAAAGTACCCAAAAAAACAAAGGTACAAAAGTGTCGTAGTGGATCTGTGGTCCTTGTGATCACCGTTTTCGTGTTGGGCATGTTACAGATACTACCCACATACCGGCGTGGCCCTAAAAAGTTACATGTCCATGAGGGTTGATGGCATGTATACCAAACCGACACACACAAAGTGCGGTAAAGCAGACACTACTAAAAAATAGAGACTAAAAAGAGCCAATGATGGCTGACGAAAAACATACGAGTCGATAAACATCTTTGAAGAAAATCCGCAAACAAGCGGGTTCCCAACTCCTAGAGAGGATCAAGCGAGACACCTTCTCAAAATGATCAAACAAGGGAAGCCCATGAGTCGATCACTCGGAAAGGTCTGAAATACCGGAAAATCAATCGGCTGACAATGCTCGGTAGTTGAATGGTTTAACTCTCTACTTGTGAAATTTTATGTTCATCAATCTTGTTACTTATAAAAATTTCTTTATTCTGTTTGAATTAGAAACAAAAGAACAAGAGGAAGCTTAAAGCTTGCCTCGGAGGCGAAGGAGGCTACTACCTCACCTCTTAAGGAATCGAGCACATGCTACGGTGATAGAATTCCCTAAGACATTACTTTTGGATATTTGTTAATTCACTTAACTAATCAAGTGGATGTTTCTAATAGGCTCCAGTGAGAAGGAAAATGATAAAATTTGAAGCTAACTCATCGAAGAATCGAACGAGACTCACAAAGTCTCGAGGAACAAATATGTGAGCTTTCTATTGAGAAGGTATATATATATATATATATATATTTGAGAATCACAGATCAACCAACAAAGGCGACACGAGTTCTTGATCGGAAAACTATATCCACATGATATTCCCTCTTGAACAATATCAAGTTGCGACCTTAATGCGTGATTTTTCCAAGGAAGTGTCACAAATTGGTGCAAGCCTTCAAACAGGCAGATGGTCAGACAAGATTGCAGATTGCATTCAAGCCAGTCCTGCCCCAGACACTACAATTTATTCCTTCTGAACAAGAAGAGGTTAATGGGCAGAATATCACTATTCCTGAAGTGATTAATCTTGTATCTGAAGACGATGAGGAGGAATAAATAGATGAGAATAACTTTGATGAACCTCCCTCTGACCATCACAAAAAGGATGATAATGATATGACGGATGATGATGCCGCTGCACTAGGGACAGGAGGAATTCCACAAGGAAACAAAGCCTCAGCTGCTGAAAAGCACATTGAGAGGACATCACAACAATCCCCTCCTCCATCTCCTCAGAAATCCACCCATCCTTCACAGGAATCCCAACAACAAAAAGACACTACTGAACAAGTAGTGAGCACTCTGAGGAAACAACTCGGAAGATATTAAATACTCAAACTGAGAAAGTGGATGTTTCTAATAGGCTCCAACTGAGAAGGAAAATGATAAGGCTGAGAAGCCTAACTCATCAGAGAATCAACCAGAGACTCACAAAGTCTCTGAGGAACAAGTATGTGAGCTTTCTATTGAGAAGGTATATATATATATATATATATATATATATATATATATATATATATATATATATATATATATATATATATATATATTTCAGATACCTATAATCTTCAAAGACAAATCTCTGATCATTTTTTTCAAACTAACACTTTCTATATGAGTTCAAAAAAAGTAGAAGTTCTTTGAATTGCCTTCTCAATCCCAACAAATGGAAATTGATGAGGCATCAAAGCCTTCATCACAAGAAAATTTCGAGAGGCGCACAAGTCTCTGAGCAACAAATATCTGAGCCTCAATAGTGGAGGTAATTGACCTCTCGGATATCGATTTTGTAAATAGAATTTTTCTTGATAAAATTTCCTAAGTGTTATGATTCTCAGGTTCAAAAAGAAAGAGAGGATGCTGAGGATCAGACTTCCAAGTCTCCTCCTCACACCAAGATATCTGAGGCACCTGGAACCTTAGTAGTCCAACCTTCTGAGCCTGTTACTGTTGCACAGGTAACACTGATACTTGACTACTCTAAAACTCAGATATCTACACAAGTTTTGAAACTAATTCAAAACTCTCTCTTTCAGGCTCAAAGTAGTGCCAAGAAGGAGTCAAAAGATGACTATGAAAAACTTCTTCCCTTCTTCAAGACTCATACCTTGCCAAAACATATTCAATGCTTCAAGAAATGGCAAAGGTTAAGGTGCTCTGATCTCTCTGAAATACTGAGAATCACAGATCAACCAACAAGACGAGCACGAGTTCTTGATCTGGAAAACTATATCCACGCAATATTCCCTACTGAACAATATCAAGTTGCGACCTTAATGCGTAAGGATTTTTCCAAGGAAGTGTCACAAATTGGTGCAAGCCTTGAGCAGCGAGATGGTCAGACAAGATTGCAGATTGCATTCAAGCCAGTCCTGCCCCAGACACTACAATTTATTCCTTCTGAACAAGAAGAGGTTAATGGGCAGAATATCACTATTCCTGAAGTGATTAATCTTGTATCTGAAGACGATGAGGAGGAATAAATAGATGAGAATAACTTTGATGAACCTCCCTCTGACCATCACAAAAAGGATGATAATGATATGACGGATGATGATGCCGCTGCACTAGGGACAGGAGGAATTCCACAAGGAAACAAAGCCTCAGCTGCTGAAAAGCACATTGAGAGGACATCACAACAATCCCCTCCTCCATCTCCTCAGAAATCCACCCATCCTTCACAGGAATCCCAACAACAAAAAGACACTACTGAACAAGTAGTGAGCACTCTGAGGAAACAACTCGGAAGATATTAAATACTCAAACCGAGGCTGCTCAACTCGAACAAGCTGTTGGAAGAAGAGCGGCTCCATCTTCAACGAAGAAGAGCTAGTTAAATCCGGAGATAAGCTCGATCAACTACAAGATCAATACTTACAAGAGGCGGTAGCTTACTACGAGGTTAAAGAGCTCCGGATCTTTGTAAATGCTATTGCTAAGGAATTGAATCTTGAAGAAGTATCTAAAGAAAAGCATGATGCTAAGGCGCATCACCGACAAAAGACATACCATCCTCCTCTCGAAGGAAAGAAGCCCATCTACGAGATGGTTCTTGGACTAGAAAATCTTGAAAATGTCGAGAGGATGAAGATCAAAATTTGAAGACTCGGATGATGAAGAAGACAAGACTTTGGTAGCACACAATGAACACTTAGCGGTTTCTCATCTGAAAAGGAAGCTAATTGCTCCTGAAGTTTTCAACAAACTACCAAATGTCCACTCCCATGAATACATGAATAGATACCATGTTTTGGCACATCTTAGAAAGGAGTTGTCTTCACAAAACAAAGATGTAATTGCCTCCGTCCCCTTAGAAATGAAGAAGTTCACAGAACTCATCACTCAGAGAACAACCAATATGGTTATTGCTCAGAAGGATCTGGGACTAATAAGGGACGATGATGTGTCATTAGCTGAAAAATCTTTTCATGAGGCAAGTTACACTGCTGGAAAAGCAGATGCCATACTAGGCCCATTAGGCGAGCTCAGCGATAAGGAAAATGGACTTATCAAACAAAATCGGAGCTCAATTTGAACTTGAAGTTGGTCACTTTTCTGACTACTTGCAAAAGAATTTTGAGTCTCTCTTAGATTCTTTTGTGGTACTTATTCAGTCAACAATGACTAAGGGGGAAGAATTTGGATCTCAAGATCAGGGGGGAGGAAAGAAGAAATCTAGAGTTGGTGCCTTTCGAAGGAAGAGGAAACAAGAAAACTTCCCGCCACCACTCGAATAAATGATCCCTCATCAAATCAGTACTTTGCAAATAGTAGCTACTTCCATGACAATGAAGTAACTACAATGGTAACAAGGGCCATGGCAAAAGACCTCTAAGGAGTACCAAGGCTCCAAGGAGAAGACAAGTAAGAGGATTGATGAATCTTTTGAAGAAGAAGAAGGCCAAATCAAATCACAGGTAATGAAGAAGGCTGCAAAGTCTCACAAAATTGATCTTGATGATGATGAAGATGAAGCTCCTCTTCACGAGAAAAGGAAAATTGATAGCCTAAGCGGGCCCATGCAAAGCCTTTAGCAACTAACACCCTCTGGAAATACCAAGTCGATCCGGTGGTTCTTCAAGCAATCCCCAAAGGAGAATTCTAGACAAAGAAGGAATAGGTGAGAGCTAAACAAAGACAAAATCGACTTCCACTCGGGCGGAAGAAGCCAAAATTGAGTATGTGAAGAATGACAACAATTCCTCATCTCTGGTGCATTAATCGGAAGAATGGCCCTTTGGATTACGGAACTCGAGCACTTCTTTGGTAAATTCAAGGTTTCGAACCAATCCATAAATAGCTCATGGCATGGAGAAAAGATAAGCCGATCTTGATTAACACGACCACATCAAAGCATGGTTGGATTTTGAAGTAATCAAGAGCGAAGCCGTGAAGAAGGACCTCTCGATGAATGTCCTTATGGAAAGCAGGATGATGTGCAGAATTCCCAACATTCTTGGAGCAGACAAGAGCAAGACTTTCGGTGGAACCATGAGTCCTTCTACTTAGCGAAGATCAATACAAGGTGACATCGGATATCGAAGATCATTTATGAATACTTCAAGCTATCGGATATCAAAATCGAGCATGCACGGAAGTGGGGAAAGTATATGTGGGTCAAGCATTTTGTCGAGAAATCCCACCAAAACCTACAAGGAAGTCGTGGATTTGCGAGACACGAGAGATGATTATCGAACTCTTCTCTATGACTACTCGATGATATCAAAATGTTTGGTGATAGGAAATTTGCGGTGATCCATGGAAATTTTGAAGACTTGAAGATTTTGAAGACTTGAAGACTTGTCATTTAGAATGTTCACTTGGAGCTTGGTAACTCATGTTGTTCTATTTGACTAAGTAGTTTCTATGATTTCTTTGATTGATCTTTTACATTAAATCTTGAAAAAGTTATCGTAAGCTTTCTACATATCATATCGATGAACTTACTCTCGGATATCATTTATATATAAGATAACTTGTCGACAAAGATCACACCTTGTGATTTGGTTGATGTTTACTTTACGCATAATTATATGAATTAAAAGATCATAAGAAATGATTAAGTGGTGGATTGTTTCCTCATCAGTTGTAATAGGTCGGATAGTCATTCTTGGTGATCAAAATGAGGAAATTTGTTAGGAATATCTGTTTAGATTTTGATCGACAACCTAATGACTTATCTTAGTGAGAAAGGTGATTAGTACTCTTAGTTCACTTGAACCTTTGTAAAGAGGAAACTCACTAAGTATGATAGTCTAGCAAATATTGTATAGGATGTTAGATCTCGAAATGTAATTTTATTTTACGAAGAAGACTAAGAAGAAGGCATCCGGAGGAAAAGTTCAACAGTTTGAAGATTTGAAGATTGCACAAGATTCTTTGAAAAGAGGTTTTTCGGTACCTATGTCCGGATATCTTGGAGAAACAAGTGTTTGAAACACGAGTTGCAAAAGATATCGAGAATAAAAGGTTTACGAGACGAGGAAAGTGCCTGAGATATCTACACTCAGATACCTTGGACATAAAATATGCTTCTGAAAAAGAAACATATTATAAAGTTGTTTAAACAAGTGGTATCTGGAGCTATGATGATCTCTGGAAAAGAACGTGCAAAGCCTCAGAAAGCTTGCATAGTTCCATTGGCACTACAGGACAAAGTATAATACGATTGCATTAAATGCAGTGACGAAATGTCTAAACAAAAGCATGGCTTACGAAGAAGACAAACCTTCTACGATTATACTCAGATATCAATAGTTTGAATTTGATTCAAGCCTAACGGATACTATTCAAACGACACTCAAAATTCATCTATAAATATCAACACTTGGACTGCTTGAGAACACACACTGAACACCTTAGATCACTGAACTTGTACTGAATACTCACACAAGCTCTCTCAAGCAAACTACTTACTTTCAAGTTTTCTGTTGCGACCAAAGCTCTTGATTCTAAGTAGCACAAAAGTTCTAAGTGTCCTGATCATATGAGCATTGTTATACGTGAAGGAGTTGAACTAAGATTTCATATCGAGATTCATTCTGGAACACTTACAATAGACTTGGGTCGATGAGAACAAGATACCATACATTGAAAAGTGTATTAAGTATACTTGATTCATAGAGCTATCTGAATAACTGAATAAGTTATTTAAGAAGCTCACCTGACAAACAAACCTAAAACCAACACCTTAAACGGCGTGGAGTACAGGAAGTACTTAGTTTGGGAAACTAAGGAATAACTCCAAGGTTATTGAGGATAGGAAGTACTTAGTTTGGGAAACTAAGGAACAGCTCAAAAAGGTTTCTGAGTACAGGAAGTACATGGCTGTGAAAGCCGTGGAATAACTCAGGGGGAACACTTGGTTGGGAACCTAGTGTATTTAGGAATCAAGAAAAGATATCTGTAAGGTTACCTCATTTATCTTAGTGGATTCTAGGTCTGAGAAAGACCGAAGTAGATTAGTTGAAGGATTCATACCTTGGATACCACTATAAAAAGACTTGTGTTATTTACTCTCTGCAGCTTATTACTTGTTTTACTTATATTGCAAAGTAATTACACTTATCTTGCTGAACACGTGCACTTATCTTAGAAAAGTCTTCCGCTCTCTGAAATTAAGTATCAAATATCTTCACAGATATCTGAAAAACTGTGCTTATCGACAAAAGTTTTAAAAGACTATTCACCCCCCCCCCTCTAGTCTTTTACTTTGCCGTTATCTGGACCAACACCTTCTTCCATTGGTTCACAGTACCCCTGGGAGAATGATTCGTATTCCTGTGTTCTATATTTTTACGCAATGCTAGTCAGACAGTTAAAATCAAATTTACGGTCAGGGGTGGTTATGAAAACTTTCCAATCATTGGGTAGGAAATTCATGCGGATACATTGAGTGAGTGGGTTTCCCAATGATTGGTCCCTTTCCGTATAAGGCATAATATAATAATCAGGAATAACAAATTGAATTTCTTCTAAATTCCTTACGGGGTCGGGTTCATGGATAGTCGTACTAGTAATGCAAGTATTGACAGACAATATAGAATTAGGATAAGTCAAAGTATAGGAAGCAGAAAGCTTACCTGTTTGTCGTTTACTTCGAAGGTGTGGTGGGATATATGGTTCAATGGCCTTGTGAAGGCCACCTATCGTATCTTCAAACTCCCCACAATCCTCCTATTTACTAACTTCGAGTTCTTGATGGTTCCCTTGAGTATTTTCTTGTTCGGTGTATGCCTCTTCTTCCATAGGCTTGGTCCATTGAGCTTCGGTTCGTACGAGTGGTTTGATATCTCCTACCTTTGTCTCAGTCGACTCCTCCATACTTTCCATTTGTTTTCCGCGTACGACTTCGACATGTCCAGTTCCCATCATCTCTTGACTCTTTATGATGACACCATCACACTCCTCGTCAATCAAGTCTCTATAATCCTTTTCTATCTTCTTGTAAAAGTATAATAACTGCATGTGCTTGACCTTGGGTTCTTTATGCAATGCGATATTGAATCTCATCCAAACTTCATGGAACATTTCACCTTCTAGTTGCACAAAGCTTCGAAGTTCTTCACCCCAGGTGGATATTAAAGACCATGAAAATCGGATATATTGTAGATGGAATTGGCTTGCGACCTCCTCCCATGTCTGCAAATTATTCGTCAGTAATGTTTTTAGCCAATTTCTTGTCTTTCCCTTCAAGCAATATAGGAAAATGAACTTCCCAATCTCTCCACTCGGTATGTCTTGAACCATCTCGTAAAAGTTATCCATGAACCGTACTTATCCTCTCCTTCTACTCCATAGAATTTTGAAAAGAATTTGAGATACTCGGGTTTCACATCATATTTCCTCAACCCATCTTCCAAGTATATGCAGGATTCATCAGGCTTTAGTAATAGTTTCCATCCCAGCTCCTTCCTTCTTCTCGAGTTTGCCAATGTCATCGCTTAATGGTTCTCAAGGTGTTTCTCCTTTCATAAAGACTAACAGACAAACTTCCGCAAATATAGACAGATAAAACTAGAGAAAGATAATTTTAGTTTCGAATAAACAAAAATATGAAATTACATATTTTTGAGTTTTTTGATTTATTAATGTATACAGACAAGCAGATGGAAATGAAAATAGATGATTGAAAATCAAGTAGAGAGAACATGTAAGAATCAACCTTCACTTTGATATTAAGTTTATATCAGGAATCAACCTTCACATATCTTATACTATGGCGCAGTCAGCAAAGATACCCTATGTAGACTATCATCTAGCTCAAAGATGTCACCAGTGGCTAGCTCAACAACAAACCTCAGGCAGAATATCAACTTATAGGCTGACATCTCCTAATCTAGTGCAACGAATACTCATGCTCACACAAATAATCATGCATCTTATCTCAAACAACACAGGAATGAACAACAATCGCATAACCAACGTAGATACTAAAATTATTCCATCATATATTAACCATGTAATCAAAGATCTCGGCTAACCTTACATAAGTGAGTTAGCCTAACATAGCAAAAAGTAAATAAACAAATACAAAAAAGAAAATATTTTTGGATTTTTCCTGAGGAAATCTATTCCTACAGATTATAAAAAAAAATTTGGGTTTATGCTGTACGAATTGAAAGACAGTGCGTAAAGTAAAGCGAAAGAAAGAATTCAACTTATCTCGGATGATCGAAACTTGCTTGAGCGGTCAAAAGTCCTCAGCAGTGGTGCCAAATTTTGATGTGCACTTGAGAACTTGAATGTGTTGTAGTACCTGTAATCCTCAAATACAATCAAAGATTAAATTTATATTATTGTCGGAAGCTCACAAACACACATCAATAGCATTAAGTTAACTCGGGATGTCATTCTCCACGGACACTTAGCATAGGAACAAGCCAATATCGTATTGAATGCAGGAATCAGACGGTTAAAGAAAGGCAGTTGTATAGCGAAGATTGAATCATAATTAAACCCTAATCACGTGATGAAATCGATGATGGTGATGGTGTAAAGGACCCGACCCCCATACTATACTACTCCGACTTCCTAGTTAATATCTGCGATTACCTCTAACAACAACATAGCATAATACTACCAAGGCGCAGTCGATACCAGTACCCCTACTCAGTTCAATAAAACTACTGTGTCACTCAGCAGAACAACACACCACAAAGGATGTATAGAGTTGTATAACCATGGTTTACGTCTAAAAACTATTCCAAAAAAAATAAAACATGACATATAAAGAAGTAGCACAGCAGAGTTTCGGCGGTTCGCCTTTATAAGAGAAAGTTAGCTGCTCATAGTAATCTACAGACAGAAATCGAAAACTTGGAAGAAAGAAGAAGGAAAGAGAAGCTTAGTCTTTGATGTCTTCGTGCTGCTTCTAGGGTTTCCTCCTTCTGGGTGCCTAATGGCCAGCGGGTTTGGAGTTTCACTTCCCCGACGACTGGTTATCTCTCAGGAGAGCTGCTTTGGGAGCGGTGAGTGATTATAGAACCCAAGGCACTTATTTATAGTGGAAAATTTATGCCCTGGCCGCCCATTATGTATAAGGAAGGTTAAATGGCGGGCTCTGGCCTGTTGGACATAAAAAAGCATCATTCTGGAACAAACCTGAGCCACTGCGGTCGATTGTCGGCCTCCATAGGCTCTCTATGGCCTCCTATCAGCTGCAGAGCTCGATTTCCCCCAGGATTCTGTCTGTTTTCTTGGTTCTTCAATTTCGGGCTTCGAAATTTCGTTTCCTCGAAAAGTGTCCTTCTTCAGCATTTCATGTTTTTTCGAGAGCTTCGCAATGGTAGGTAGCACGACTTCATATAACTTCTCTAGCTCCATGTAGAATTGTCGTATTTCCTTATTTTCCTCGATTTCTCCTAAATATGATGTTTTGGCACCGGAAATCGTACAATTCCTCGAAAACGCGATCATGCCCTACAAAATATACAAGAAGTTGGTGATTGGCCATAATATGATGTAAATATTGAATCTTGGGCCAAAACGAGGGTCTAAAAGCATGCAAAATCGCACATTTCATTATCACATCACTAACCCTCTTGAAGCCTATTGAGCCTTATTTTGAAACTTTACCAAATATATCTATGCGTGCTAAATCAAGCGGTAATCTCCCAATATACCGCCAAACTTATAACGAAGAAAAGACAGCGAATTCCAAGGATTGAAGGAGATCATGATGAGATGAATTTGAAAAGATACCAACCAAGTTCAAGAGAATTGGTTTGGGGAAGGAGAAAAGAAATACACAAACGAGATCAAATAATTGGTTTGGGAGGCGTGGAAGAAAGCACCATCGAAAGGAAACTATAGTTGGTTTAATTTTTAAAATTTTGTTACTAGAACACTAGTTACTTAATCCAATAAAAAAGGTGGTACACTAAACATGTCATGTGTTTGCCCATGAAGTATGTTCCTCTTTTACAATGTCCGATCTAAAATAAACCTAAGGACTAAGAGTACTAATTACTTGTTGAGACTAAAGATATCATGTGTTTGCTCATCAAAATTTAAACTTGATCTAACAAAGAAACTCTTCTTAAATTCCTACATTTCAAGGACTAAGAAAGATGTTTACGAAAAACAAAACTTCTTCTTGTTTAGAGGAAAGAGCGATTTGTAGTGCAACATAAAGCTTGTTCTACATCATTACAAGTAACCCATAAGTTTGAGTCTTGTAGGAGTTTTTGAGACATAGAATGTGTTAGGAATATCTGTTAGTATTTTGATCATTCATCACATGTTCTTATCTTTGCCAGAAAGGTGATTAAGTACTCTTAGTTCACTTGAACATTGTAAAAGAGGAAATCACTGAGTATGATTAGTCTAGTAAATCTTGTTTTAGGATTATAGGTCTCTGAATGTAATTTTTATTTCCAAGAAGACCATGAAGATCAATCCTAGCAATGGAGCTTTTCTGAAGATTACAAGACCGGAGATTGCACAAGATTTATGAAGACACCAAGGTTTAGTCTCACTCGGAAAGACTATGTCCTTAATCCTTTCTTAAGTACATTTAGTTACTTTTGAAACATGATTCTGGAACATATGACATCATGAGTATGGAGCATGCCAGCCATCAGAAAGGCTAATGTATCCGTTGAAGACTACATGACAAGAAATAGTACATATGCATTAATTGCATCGGCAGAAAAGCCGCTAAAGCACAGTCCTCTCTGAGATATGAGACAAGGACTTCTGAGTACTCATTTCAAGATAAGTATAGACTTAATTTGAATTGTGTCTAACAGATAACATCCCAACGACTCTCTAATTCATCTATAAATATCACACACCTAGATGTTGAGAAACACGACCAAATAACGATCTAACTTGCAAACTTACAATCTAGCAAAGTATTCTCTCAAGCACTCTACTACCCTTTCTGAAAGCTTTCTGTTGCTTGAAGAATCACTAGTAGTTCTAAGTTGTCCTGAACCTTAACAAGAGATTGTTATTAAGTGAAAGAGTTGAACTATCGGATAACCTTTAAAGCTCATTCTCGAGCGGACATCAATTACTTGGAGTCGAAAGAGGAGATTGCCATACCTTGAACAAGTGTATTAAGTAGTCTTGTTCTATTAGGCTCTGGAAACATAAGCGAAAAGTTATACAAAGCCTCTCGACAAACCTTATAACCAACACCATCAAGGCGTGGAGTAGAGGAAGTACTTGATTTGGGAAATGGGGAATAACTCAAGGTTATCTGAGTAGAGGAAGTACTTAGCTCTAGGAGGGGAATAACTCGGGGAACATTTGGTTGGGAACCATTTGTTTAGGAATCTTAGAATAGGATTATTGTAAGGTGAACTCAATTATCTGTTCTAGTGAATTCTAGGTCTCGAAGACCGAAGTGGATTAGTTGGAGGATTCGCCACCTCCAGATACCACTATACTTTTGTCTTATTTATCTTTACGCATTTATCTTTCAAAGCACACACACATACTTTTGTTTACGCACTTACCTATCTTAAAGTCTTCCGCTCTGAATTTAAGTATCGAAACCCCCAGTTTACGAAGCTGTGTTTATCGACAAAAGTTTTAAAGACTATTCACCTCCCCCTCTATTCTTTTACTTTGCGTTATCTGGACCAACAAGTGGTATCGGGCGGGAGGTTCCCAAGCCTTACTTGAACCTAGATCCCAGATAGGTGAAGAAACTTTGTCCCTTCGAGGACTATATAATTTGTGTGTTAAGTGCTTGAGAATGTCTCTGAGTCTTTGCACCGTTACGAAGCGAAAACTACGAGAAATGGAAGAACAACATGATGCTCCATCTGGAGGCCATTAGTGATGAGATGATCTATGTCATCAATGAAGGGCCTATTAAAATCAGACAACTCGAACAAATTCTTGAGGTGTCGATGGAAGAAAAGCCTCGAACAAGGAAGATGAAAGCGAGGATCATTTGCTAGTGATAGTGGTCGTGTTGCTCGTGGAAGCATTATGTATGAAGACAAGCGAGAGCTCTGGACATCGAAGATGCGAAGAGACCTGATTGGATGGTCAAGCTCGTAATATAATCATCGGATCGACACTTGAGTACATACGATTAAGCGTAGGGTGCTAAAGCGGAAAGTTGCACAGCAATTGATTGAAGAAATGCATCTTTGGGCCGAAAACCAAAGAAAACAAGTTGAAGTTCTTAAATTGAAGTTCCAAAACTTCAAGCGTCCCTGAAACTCTGGAAGAACTTGATTTCGGGTTTACTACTCTTATGAGTGATATGGCTGCACTTGGTGAAATGTGATACTCGGCCGAGAAAAGATTAAGACTATTGTCGAAGTCTCAATCCTGGGGAACACACTAAATTCTTTTATTTCAACGAGGAATGCAAATATTACTCGATGAAATCTTATCTCATCTTGCTCTTGTATTATGAGACAACTCGGAGAGAACAAGCAATTTGAGAAGTTGCAAAGTGTTGCTCTAGTCTCTCGAGGTATACGAAAGAAAGATACCAAAGGCATCAAGAAAATGCTCTTGCGATAAGACACATGAATAAATTTGTGAGTCGAAGATTGAGAGAAGAAAAGCTAAAGAAAAGTGAAAAAGCATCTTAGCCCGAACTATCATCGATGAGAACATTCAACTAAACAACTCTCAAGACCCCATTCGGAAAGGTGTTAATCTTGAATCGCAGAGATATGAAATGATATACGCTTCTATCAAAAGCTTTGGTCACTTGAGAGATTGTCTGCTTTAAACAAGCTCGAGACATGTGACAAGAAGGACGGAAGAAATTACAAAAGAAATCAAAGGGCCTTCTTGGTGAAGAAAGGAAGAAGATTCAAATCGACTTGATGCTCTAGATATTGAGGCAGTTACGAAGATGGAGATTGAGATAACTCGAACCTACCATCACGGAATTGTGTGGAATCACCAGCGTGTCGACTTGACCTTAAGAAGAATGAAATGTGTGGAGTTCTTTGAGATTCTTTGGTCGGACATCTCAACGATGAAATGTGTCTTATGGCTGATGAGGTAACAAACATTTCACAATTTCTGTACTATGAGAGTGCTGATGGAATTGAGGATCTGGAGTTAATCAGGAGTGAATTGGATCGTTATGAGAAAGAATTTCTGGAAGCACAATCCAAAACCAGAATTCTAGAGGAAAGCAAAGAAACTCTTGAAAAAGAGGTTTCTGAGCTAACCAGTGTATCTGAGAACAAAAATGAAATAGCCCTACGAAAATCGGATATCTGAAATGAAAATTTTCACAAACTAGCCTTGGATGAACTTAATAAGAAAATGATAAAAGCGCTTTACGAGAATGAGGAACTTGAAAGAAAGATCTATCCTTCCAATCTTATGCAAAGGCTAGTGACACTCTCACTGAGGTTCAATCATATATCTGAGAGATCCCTCTGAGAAAGGTGGACTTGGACTTGATGAACAATCGAGTAATTCATCTCATCTGAAGAAGAGTGATGAAAGGTTGATCTTTGTAAAAATTCAACAGAATGGTTCTTCAACCACCTATAGCATTGGTCAGAAAGCTAAGGTAGTTGACAAAGGAAAAGGAGTAGCAACCTGACCTTTGAAAGAACAACAAGTTCACAAGAAACTTGTGGGTGAAGCTTCGAAAAGAAACCTGACCCTCGGACATGTAGCCATCCACATTGCCATATTACTAGGAAAGGAAGAATTGCTTTGGAATAGGCAAATTCTCTCTTGTACCATTTTATGAAAATAAAGGCGGTGCGAGAAACTAGTAAAACTTGAAGACCGCATTGAGAAAGCGAAAGGTGTTGAAATGGCATTGGCTATCGTGCTATTGGAAAATTCCTTTACAACAATATAAGGAAGGACAAGAACAATGCATAAAGGCGATATTGCGTAGCAATAAGCGAAGTGGAAGAAATCTCAAACCAGCTGAAAAAGCTGAATGCCAAAGCTAGAAGGAACACAGACGGAAAGGCTAAGTTTCTTTGAAAGCAATCCCGAAACCGAGGTCGAAAGCACCAAAAGGAACACCTAGAAACACCTCGAAGGAAGATTGAGATCAAAATTCTGATTCTATTGTTTCTCCTTGATAAAG
Organism: Plantago major; assembly: GCA_026545765.1. Lineage (NCBI taxonomy): Eukaryota > Viridiplantae > Streptophyta > Magnoliopsida > Lamiales > Plantaginaceae > Plantago > Plantago major. The sequence continues at coordinate 45,762,749 of CM048840.1, forward strand.
TTAGACAAAACAAACTCCAAGAAATTCACTAAAATGTGGATTCCTCTTTGGAAGAATGTTTAGTCTAAGTGGTTCTATCTTTGAAGCGAGAACCTAACTCCTGTTTCTGTTTTTATGCAGAATGCCTCTTGGACTAAGGCTTAATGGCTATTTGATAGTGGATCACGGAAAGCACATGACGGAGACAAGCAAATCTGGTCGACTACAAAGCTTGCAACAATGGACCGGACATCGATTTCTTGAGGAGAATTAAATCCCTCTCTGGATTTGCAGCGTCAATTGGGATCCTTAACAATTCTTGGCGTATTACATGTTAAGGGTTTGAAATACAATCTATTTAGCATGAGCAGGTTTGCGGAAAGGATTCTTGTGAAATTTAAAGCAAAGTATTGCAAACTTATTGACAATGAGTCAAGCGAACGATCTTGGTTGCTAAGCGAAAAGCGATCTTTATGTTGCCGATTGGGCATCTGCCCTGGCGAAGAATGTCTCATGGTGAGTCAATCAGGTCACAGGAAGAGACCTTGGTTATGGCACAAAGAATGAGTCACTTGATTTTCAAAACTACGAACAAACTTGCGAAAAGAGTTAGTGGTTGGCCTTCCCAAAACATCTTTCGAGAAAGGATGGTATACATTACACTTTGTCGGATGGGAAACAATCTAAGATCTCTTTCAAGTCCGAAATCGAGACACTCTAGTGTTAGACCACTGCAACTATTACACATGGATCTTTTTGAATCATCTGTAACTAGTTATGCAGGAAAGAAGTATGGTCTGGTTGTTGTAGATGACTTCTCAAGATTCACTTGGGTTGTCTTTCTGAAGCCTAAATTTGATGCTAGGGTGGAGATACCAAACTTGCTGAATAAGCTTGAAGTCATGAAAATGACAAGGTATCTGCAATCAGAACAGACCATGGTACTGAGTTTGTCAACTAGTACATAAAGGAATTTTGTACCAGCAAAGGTATACAACATCAACTTTCCTCTGTAAGAACACCACAACAAAATGGTGTTGCAGAAAGGAAAAATAGAACACTTAAAGAAGCGACAAGGACAATCTTTGGTGACCTTTGAGATAAGTGAAGTTTATTGGGTTGAAGCTGTAAACACAGCATGCTACACTCAGAACAGGTGTTTGAAAAACAAACACCATGACAAGACCCCTTATGAGCTCTTGGTTGATAGACCCCCTAATATTAAACATCTGAAAGTGTTTGGTTGTAGAAGTTTTGTTCTTAACAATGGAAAAGAGTATCTAAGAACATTTCAACCAAAGGCAGATGAAGGAGTGTTTCTTGGTTATTCTATGAATAGCAAAGCTTACAGAGTTTACAACAAAGAACAAAGAAGATTGAAGAATCGTCATGTTGTATTCTATGAAGAAAGCGAAATCACCCCTTGTTGATGAACTCTCGGAAAGGTTCAAGGAACTAATGTTAAAGGATTACGAAGAAGAACCCTCGAGAAAGGAAAAACATCATTATGGAAGCGAGGATGACTCGGCGAAGAAAAGCATGAAATGCCTAGTAACAACGAGATGATTCTCGGACATGATGAAGAATTTCCTATGAGAATTCGAAATGGCGAAGATGTTCATCGAGAGCTAATGCGAAATGACCTCTCGGCAGGCATGTCCCGAAAGCCCTCACCTTTGAGCAAGTGTCGGACATTCAACGCCATACGTGGTACAAAATGTCATGAATCTTGAAGAAGTATCAAGTCATAATCATAGTGATTCACATTGGATCACATAGATGTTGACCTACTAGCCCCGAACCCATGATGAGATGGATCAAGGATCATCACGCAAAGGATGTGATTGGACCAATCAATCAAGGTGTTAGGACTAGGAGAGCAATAGCGAAAATGCTAATTCTCTCTTTGGATGTTTCATCTCAAACATTGATCCTAAAACTATTGAAGAAGCATTAAGAGACCAAGGCGGATCTACGCAATGCAAGAAGAGTTGGATCGATTTGAAAGAAACAAAGTATGGAAACTAGTTCCATTTGTAGAAGGAATATATGTGATTGGAACCAAGTGGGTTTTCAGAAACAAGATGAATGAATCTGGTGAAATAACCAGAAACAAAGCAAGGTTGGTTGCCAAGGGATTCACCCAGACTGAAGGTTTAGATTTTGATGAGTCATATGCACCAATTGCCAGATTGGATGCAATAAGACTCTTCGGCCTTCTGACTCATAAAGACTTTAAAGTTTATCAGATGGATGTCAAAAGTGCATTCTTGAATGGTGAACTTGCTGAGGAAGTCTATCTTGAACAACCACCTGGTTTTGAAGTTTCCTCAGAAAGTAGAATGGTCTATAAACTACAGAAAGCTCTATATGGACTGAAACAGGCTCCAAGAGCATGGTATGATACTTTGACCAAATACCTTCTGGAAAGTGGTTTCAAGAAAGGTGAAGTTGATAAAACTTTATTTACCTTAAATCATGATTCGAAACTGCTCTTAGTTCAAGTATATGTTGATGACATTATATTTGGATCTAAGGACAAGCAACTTTGTGATGACTTTGCAAATCTCATGAAAAATAAGTTTGAGATGAGCATGATGGGAGAATTGAACTATTTCCTAGGATTGCAAGTCAAGCAACTCAATGATGGAATATTCATTAGTCAGACAAAGTATGCAAAAGACATGCTCACAAAGTTCAATCTTAAGCCTTCTGAAAAGAATGCTAAGATACCTATGAGCATAGGAACCAAAATGACCTATCTTGAATCGGATAAGAGTGTTGAAGAACACAAGTATAGGAAATTAATAGGTTCACTACTTTACCTTCTTTATCGGACGGATATTCAATATGCGGTTGGAGTGTGCTAGATTTCAAACAAATCGATGCAATCACACTATAACATTGCTATAAAAGTATTAAGGTATGTGAAAGATACGATGTAAATGTAGGTTTGTGGTATCCTAAAGAAGGTGGATTGAGTTTGGTGGTTACTCGAATCTTGACTATCTTTGGATCAATGCTTGATAGGAAAAGTACCTCGGGAACTTGGGTTTACGGGAACAAGACTTATCTCATGGTTTAGCAAGAAGCAAAACTCAATTGCAACTTCTACCACAGATTTGAATATATTCTTTCTTTGGTTGTTGTGCGACACAAATTACGTGGATTCAACAACAACTCGAGACTATGGACTCGATGAAGAAAACTCCTATTTTACGTGACAACACAAGTGCTATTGCAATCACACGAATCCCAAGTTCCATGCGAACAAAGCACATTGATGTTAGACACCACTTCGCCGGAGACCATGTTGAAAAAGCGATATAGAGATACTCAAGATTGGCGAGAAGACCAACTTGCGATATCTTCACCAAGCCCTACAAGAAAGCGGTTCTTGACCTTAAGACATAATCTTGGATTGATGGAGTTACTAAGGTGAAAAATGTCACGAATCTCTAAAATCTGAGTAAGCAAGGTAGAAAAGAAGCGCCTCGAGAACATGCTCTCGAAAGCGAGTTGTTAAGAAGTGTTGCAAAGGTTTACGGTAGCAACACTCGAAAAAAAACATTTACGGAGCAGGTATCCGGAAAGGCAAAGGTTAGTACACTCGATGAGTAAATAAGACTAGAACTTACTTACTAAGAGTGGGTCGAATACATTCGAACAAGCAATGAAGTTTCGATTCTTGAATTGAAACTATTTAGTCATAAAGAGAAAGACACACAAAGCCCGAAAGGTATAAGTTACGAAAGTCAAACATGTCGATGTCTTGTATTTTTACCATTTTGATGATAAACAATATATAGATAAGGACTTGACACTCGAATGATAAGCTCAACGATTAAGTGTTCCTACTCTTTACTAAGTGACACGATGAATGTAGCATATTAAAAATCCATCAAATCGCACATTACCATTTGTTGATTGATATCATTACAAGATATTCAATATAAGCCCTTGATGTATAAGCGTTTGATCTCAACGGTGAGATTAAAACAAAGCAAGTAATGTACATTTAGAAATTGACGTGGCCCACTAAGCATTTAATGAAGTACAAAGGGCGTACCACTATCTGAGATGCAAAGACACACATTCATATTGACTATATGTATGTTGTATCTATGTATGTTTATACGCTATATATATAGGAATTGGGCAAAAGACAAACACTTTTACCAAATCCGAAATTTCATACTTGCATCAAAATAGCAAAACCTCTCAAGATTTTACGCAAAACTTCTTCAACTCGACTTCTTGTGCTTAGTCTTACGAAAAGATAGACTAATCTCGATTATTCTTGCAAAACCCTTCTATAAACACTCACTCAAAGACTACATATAAGAGATAGCACGAAAGAAGATGACCACGAGAACCCTAAGGCGCATCTTACGCTCCTGAAAAGCAAGGAGGAAAAGAACTCAAGGTGTTGAATAAGCCTTCTAGGAGAGTTTACCCTTACATTGGAATCCAAGTCACAAGATGAATTGGGAGCTTTTCTTGTGTAGAAATATGTTTCTCTGATCATTTCTTCAAGCGGATAGAAAAGCGATATTGGGAATCTTTGAAAAGTTCCCATATCTACAAGTTTCATGTCTTTGCACCAGTGGGTATCCACCTTTGGATGTGTTGGAGTTCTACAACAACTCAAAATCTTCACAAAGTTGTGAATGATGTAGAAGAAAGTACATGCGATCTGAAGTTCAAGGACGAAATTGTCCTAGGCGCAAGACTTTACGCAACTTATTCCGATTGAAAATCGAGGAATAATCGGCGACATCAACATCGAGGATGCCTCCATGATTCAAAGTGTTAAGGAACTATTTGAGGCAATCCAGTTGAAAATGCAAAGGTTGCCAACAAACTTTGTTACGAAAGCCATCGAACCGGTCGTCTCGAAACAACTTTGAGTACTTTGGCTCTCATTACGGTCCGTTGCTTTGATGGCAACAAAGGTGGAGTAGACCGGATAAGCATGGAGAGATGGATGATGATGCATCTTGAATAAGAAGCATGAAGGCGAAACCCACTTCAATTGGAAATCGCCTTGACAAATTTCTTGGGCACATTGAGAATTTGAGCCTAAAATCATCAATGGCCTTCTTTGAGACAAAGGCGATATGCATTTGGTCTCGAATTTGCTACGATTCGGAAACAATGGGAATAACTCTCGAAGAGACAAGAATTCCCGATCACCAACTCTCTTTTCGACATGCCTTTGAAGAAAAGGGAGAATTGCTGAGAAAGCTCAAAAGCGGAAGAGCTTGAAGTTGCCCCAAAGGTGAAGAGGTCTCGAGCAAGCTCTGCTCGACCTCCGGTTACCAAGAAAGAGGACTCAAGAAAGAAAGCCTCTAAGTCCCAAAGTGTACAAAAAGCTTACGGAGCAAGATCTCGAGAAGATGTTGTTGACGGAAAACAACACCGAAGCCCAGAATTACGAGGCAATTTGCTCGAAATCTCCAGAGATGATAGAAATATCATAGATGGGTCAGCTCCCAATCTGGATAGTGACTCTGATGATGATGTAGTACTTACACAAGTATTCAAAAAGTCCAGGATTGAGACCTATGGAGGAGCATCAAGCTCAGCCCCTCAGAAAGAAAGGAGCCCCTCATCCGGCGGGAAGAAGAAGGCTGGATGAGGAAGATAGAGTGATGGAAGATGTTGACATTGCTTCCACATTCATAATGCCCGACTTAATGTGGTGAAGAAAACCTGTTCTTGAGCAGGTTCCTCGACCGAGAGAGCTCAACTCTCGAAAGGGATCAAGCGAGATGGAGACTCGAAAGATATTATAGAGGAGACCAATAATGAGCAAAGAGAGGCTGGAAACTCCACTAGTCGAAGACCCAAACTCGACTGACTCTATTCGATGTGAAGAAGTTTGTATCTAACTTGTCGACATTAAAATGTTAACTTGTTACTCATAAGCTTCATTTATTCTGAGCCGATTTGAGACACAATTTCGGGAGAAGAAAACTTGTCCACTCCTTGAATCGAAGAGGTTACTCGACCTCGGAACATCGAAGAGCACATTCCACGGTAGTAAAGTTATCTGCACAAGAAATAACTAACTTAAATTTGCTCTAATCTTATGTTACGATATTCTTAAATGTCTCTTATTAGGCTACAAGCGAGAAAGTAGTGGAGGTGGAACCGACACCCTAACACGAAGAGTTTCAGGTGAAAAGCACTCACTGAGGAAGTATTCTTGAGCCTTACATTGAGAAGGTAAGTGTCGATAAACTTTCCTTAAGAAAATTTTGGTAAAATTCACTACTTAATCAATATGTTTGTTCTATCTTACAGGCTCAATCGGAAGAACACTTGGCCGAGAGAATGTGATCTTATCTCCTCGAGAGAAACTAAAGCTTTGAACAAGTAGTATCTGAAGAAAGGTTCGAAACCCCAAGGTTTACGAGAAAGATCTGTGAGCTTCCTCACTTGAAAGTAAGCGAAGTCTCAGAAAGCATTTTTCCACTTATCTTTTCTGATAACAAGTTTCTAAACATATTTGATTATATTTCTAAGGTTCAATCAGAAATAAAGGATGCTGAGGATCAGACTTCTCCTCACATCAAGGTATCTGAGGCCTCTGTGCCCAAACAAGCGAAGTCAAGCAAATGAGCTAGTGTTTCTACGGGTATGCTCGAAAGCTTACTTTTGCACAGATACTAACACAAGTAGTTTGAACAAAACTAACTTGATCCCTTTCTTTCGGGCTCAAAGTCTAGTGCCACTCGACTTACTCCAAGCCTTTAAGAAGCACTCTCAAGAAACATCTAAAGTGCTTGGACAATGGCGAGAAACTTCGAAGGCCGATCTTTCTGAAATTGCAAGAGTAATTGACATCCTAGAGAAAAGGGCCATAGCAATCAATCTGGAAGTCCTTATCCATGCTATGTTTCCCACAGAATCATATTCTTTTGCGACTCTGATGGATGATAACTTCTTAAATAAAGTAGCACAAAGACTTATAGCAGACTTTCAAGTGGCGATGCTCAAACCAGGCGGATGGTGACCCGTCTGCATTGCCCAAAGCTCACAACCTACCCTTACGAGCAAGAAGAAGTAAATGGGAGGATGATCACAATTCCTAATGTGATCAACTGGTTTCTGAAGATGAGGAGGAAGCGGAGAATGACTACCAGAACCTCCTTAGCATCCAAGTCGAAGACAAGAAAAGGATGATGATGATGATGATCGAATGATGATCTAACAGAAGCGGCGGGATTGAAAGCTAGCAAAGGAAGTGCGAAAAGGCTACTCCTTCAATGCTCGAAAGCCCCATCATCATCACCACCAAAGTCTCATCAAAATACCCAGCGAAATTTGAACAAGACCTGATTGAAGAAATCACGGAGATGAGTTCGAGTTGAACAACTCAGAAAGGTGTTGGAAGAAGAAAAGAGAATCAGCATTGAGTGTCAAGCTCTTGTTGATGAAAAGGAGGCCAAAATCAAGAAGCTCAAAGAAGCTAATGCCAAGGAATTGGCACTCCTAGATGAGCAAAGAAATCTGAAGGATGCCATTGTTGTCACAGCTGCTGAGATAGATGCCATAGATGACAATGATGATGAAGAGCATGATGCTGAGGCTGCATCAGAAAGACCTTCTACATCTTCTCAGAAGGCCAACACACTTGATGGAAAACAGAAGAAGATTGCCAATTTGCAAACAATCCAAGAAAAGGATTATAGCGGTGATCTTTGAAGAAAACCGAAACTTGATCACCCCTGAAGAAGATGAGAGGCTAATCACTAAGGAAAAGCTAGCCCTTCTGGCTCCTCAAATTTTCTCTTCTCCAGGTGCTTCAAGAAGTGATGAGCACAGGTCAAGAACAGCTGTTTTCTTGGAACTAAGAGACAGACTTGTTGCTCAAGACAACCAAGTCCTACAGTCGGTCCCAAAAGAGATGAAAGATTTGGCTGCTGCATTACTAAATAGAGCAACCAGCATAGCTCTCTCTCAGAAAGACTTAGCCTGATCAGGGAAGAAGACTGCAACAATGCCAATCAAGCACTAGCAGATGCTACTTATGCCACTCAACAAGCTGAGGCTATTCTAAAGCCTCTTGAAGAGCTCAACAGAAAAGAGCAAGTGTTGGTTAGGCAAAACAAGGACATGAAAGAAGAAATCCAAGAATTGGTCAGGGTGCATAACAACCTCCAGAAGAACTTTGAATCACTCTCTGAAGCTTATGCTATCATGAGCCAGTCATTCATGACTAAGGGGGGAGGAGAGATGCCTCAGAAAGGCAGAGGAAGAAAAAGAAACCAATCAAATCTCCCCTCCTCAAGTCAACTAGTCATTAAGGACACCACTGGAGACACCCTTGCTGAAGAAGTTATTCCAGATTAACCAGCCAGAAAGCTGAGAAGTATGGTCACTAGGGGTACCAAGTCCCTTAGGATCTCAGATGGGAACAACCAGAAAGCTTCTGAAGAAGAAAATCAAGAAGAAGGTGAGGTAAGAGGTCAAGAGAGCTGCAAGCCTCACAATTGGAACATCAATGATGATGATGAGGATGAATCTGATACAGATGATCATCCACTTCACAAAAGAAGAAGGCAAGCAAGCCCCTTACAACCTCCTCTAGCAGCAAGGCCATTAGCAGCCAGAACCCCTTCTGTAAATACCAAGTCAATTCAAGGGACTTCCACCAGCACAGCCCCAAGGCAGGAAGAAAGAGTCACAGGATCTCCTGACAGAAGGCCACCTAACAGATAGGCAAGAAGGTATATTCAGTTTGGCAGAGCAAACAAAGAAACTCATCAAGAAAAGCCAACTGATGCCCACATTGAGTATGTGAAGACCAGTAATAAAGAGTCTTCATATAGGTGCATTCTGAACAAGAAAGGGTATTGGATTACGGGCGCAACATCTACTTGTCAATGATAAGTTTTCAACTCCCATCTTGACGGATCCTAAAATGGAGTGAAGGCAAGCCAAAGTTGCTAAAACATGAGCACCTTCATGCCTGGCTAAACTTTGAGGTTGAAAAGAGAAATGATGCCAGAAAGATGGACCTTTCTTTTCCTTGTCCTTACCCCAAGCCAGAAGATGTGTACAAGACAAGAAAACTGGATGGTAGCTAAAGCAAGCAGAACAAGCTAGGTGTTCATCCCTATAAGTCATTCTACATGACAAAGGATGAATATCTGGATGATATTCACTATCTGGAAGAAATTTACAAGTATTTCAACCTATCTGAGCTGCAAGTAGACCATGCACAGGTGGGAAAATACTCTTGGGTCGAACACTTTACGAAGAAAAACTACAATCTTGGCAAGAGTTACCATGAAATTTGTATCTTATCCGGAAAAGGCGAACTTTACATCGGAAGGATACTATGACTATGTCGAGAATGCGAAAAGTGGATGATTATGTCATTGATCGAGAAAGGGTCTTTGAAGAACTTGAGGTTTCTGAACCTAAGTTATTTTTGAAGACTTGAAGACTAGTATATTAGAATGTTTACTTGGAGCTTGGACTCTCCTATTGTTCTAATTTACTTAGTATGTTTTGTTACTTTTTGTAATCTTGCTGATTGTTTCTGAATTTCTCTATCTGTAAAAGTTGCATCTCACTCTGTAAACTGTACCTATCTGAAGATCATACTCTCAGATACATTTTAATAGATGACAACTTATCAGCAAAGGTCACTTCTTGTGATTTGGTTGATGTTTACTTTCGCATAATTGACTAAAATTGAATATCATTTGAAATGATTAAGTGGTGGATTGTTTTCTCTTCCAGGTTTACAAATTTGTAATAGGACTTTAAAAGATAGTCATGGATGACTGATCAAAAAGGGGGAAATTTGTTAGGAATATCTGTTAGTATTTTGATCATTCATCACATGTTCTTATCTTTGCCAGAAAGGTGATTAAGTACTCTTAGTTCACTTGAACATTGTAAAAGAGGAAATCACTGAGTATGATTAGTCTAGTAAATCTTGTTTTAGGATTATAGGTCTCTGAATGTAATTTTTATTTCCAAGAAGATTACAAGACCGGAGATTGCACAAGATTTATGAAGACACCAAGGTTTAGTCTCACTCGGAAAGACTATGTCCTTAATCCTTTCTTAAGTACATTTAGTTACTTTTGAAACATGATTCTGGAACATATGACATCATGAGTATGGAGCATGCAAGCCATCAGAAAGGCTAATGTATCCGTTGAAGACTACATGACAAGAAATAGTACATATACATTAATTGCATCGGCAGAAAAGCCGCTAAAGCACAGTCCTCTCTGAGATACGAGACAAGGACTTCTGAGTACTCATTTCAAGATAAGTATAGACTGAATTTGAATTGTGTCTAACGGATAACATCAGCGACTCTCTAATTCATCTATAAATATCACACACTTAGATCTTTGAAACACGACCAAAGAACGATCTAACTTGCAAACTTACAATCTAGCAAAGTATTACATCGAGCACTCTACTACCCTTTACGAAAGCTTTACATTGCTTGAAGAATCACTAGTAGTTCTAAGTTGTCTGAACCTTAACAAGAGATTGTTATTAAGTGAAATAGTTGAACTATCGGATAACCTTTAAAAGCTCATTCTCGAGCGGACATCAATTACTTGGAGTCGATAAGAGGAGATTGCCATACCTTTGAACAAGTGTATTAAGTAGTCTTGTTCTATTAGGCTCTCTGGAAACATAAGCGAAAAGTTATACAAGAAGCCTCTCGACAAACCTTATAACCAACACCATCGAGGCGTGGAGTAGAGGAAGTACTTGATTTAGGAAATCGGGAATAACTCCAAGGTTATCGAGTAGAGGAAGTGCTTAGCTCTAGGAGGTGGGAATAACTCGGGGAACATTTGGTTGGGAACCATTTGTTTAGGAATCTTAGAATAGGATTATTGTAAGGTGAACTCAATTATACATTCTAGTGAATTCTAGGTCTCGAAAGACCGAAGTGGATTAGTTGGAGGATTCATACCTCCGGATACCACTATACTTCATGTTATTTACCTTTACGCATTTATCTTTCAAAAGCACACACATACTTTTTTTACTTACCTATCTTAAAGTCTTCCGCGCTCTGAATTTAAGTATCAGAAACCCCCCAAGTTTCTGAGAAACTGTGTTTATCGACAAAAGTTTTAAAAGACTATTCACCCCCGCTCTAGTCTTTTACTTTGCCGTTATCTGGACCAACAACTAATACTCTTAAGGTTCCAAACTTTTGGCACGTGGATCTTGAGGGGTTTCCTAGTTCTCAACCCAACCCACATATTCAATACTGGAATTTCTCAACCGTTTAAATTTCCATGCATCACCTTGTGCTGGGATGCAACCGCTAGCCTTTCAAAAATATCCACAATCTCTTCTGAAGTACTCATCATGATCGAGCTTCTAACACTCATATCCACCAGCAAATGCCCTTCACTACCTAGCACATCGTAGAAACTATAGCATCGGGTCATATCATCGAACTTATGATAGGGACACTGAGCTAGGAGTTTTTTAAAATTCTATCGTGCCTCATACATGGACTCGTCATATTTCTACTGAAACTATGAAATTCTCGCACGAAGATCTACGGTCATAGGGTATGGAAAATACTTTCCATTGAAAGCCTTGTAAATGTCGCTATATGTAACCAATGACCCTTCTGGGAGATTAACAGTCATGTTCCAGTCCTACCTTGGAGACACATAGGGAAAACCTTCTTTCTGAAATCATCGCCAGTCACACTATGACCACCAGTGAGAGGTATCCTTCCAATCAAAGCCCCGAACTCCCTAAAAAAGGGAATCACATCCTCATCAGTATGCCAATAAAAATGGGGGATGTAATGGAAGTGATGAGCCTTTATATCCATCTTCCTAACATCCTTGTAGAGTACAACTGAAGATTCAGGAGCCTTAACCTCATATGGTTGCACCATTCTGATAACTCCATGGTGAACTACAACACTCACTGAGTTTGATTTGAGTTGTTTCTTACATCACCATGATAGTAACTACACCAAACAAAAACTTCAAAAGATTCTTACTTTTTATTCGTGCATTAAAGATCAAGCCGCAGAGAAAAAGATACGCCTAAAACTCCTAAACACTATATTATGAAGTAATTCCCTGACAACGGTGTCAAATTTTGATGTGTTCAAAACTAATTACTTTTGAAAACAATAATTAAAAGTAGTGTTGAATACACAAGCTTTCAACAATGTCGTCATTTTCGAGGAATTAACTAGGCACAACTATAACGTTACAAGTAGTACAAATGCATGTTTGCATAAAATGATTATCAGTTTGTTTATCTACTTACTCTAAATAATAAGAAAACAAGAACAATTTGGTAATGAACTATATAATGGAGAAAATGAACACGGTAGTGATGACCAAAATATATTTATATAAGTTATAGCCATGGAATTCATACGTTGTAAAAGTTACTAATGTCCAATAACAGTAAATTTGGGTTTAACCAATTCGTTTTCGAAACTTTTAGACTAGAGAAATTATTCGCTTGTCAGACGAATAATCATTAACCTAACGGTTTGAATATTTTAGACTAGCAAGACAAATTATACACGTTATTACGAATATTTTGAACTAAGCAACTTGTATGAATGATTTACATGTCTTAAACCCTAATACGCATGAATCTATACATTATTACCGTATTCAGTAATGAATTAGCTACTCATGTTCATTGTAATATAATACCTATTCATTGTCACGATATGAATACTCCTAAGATTCATAAAAAACATGAAATTGAGTATATATGAATCTCAATTCGTCAAATAGAAATAAGATATATAGAATAAATCAATAATCTAACCTCCAAATGTGAATTCGCGAAATGTTTGCGATACAAGATGAAAAGATAAGACCCAAGTGTTTAAAAGCCAAAACTAAGGTTGTTAGCTCTCGAAATGTCTTTAAAATACAGTATGAATGAAAAGTCACAGGTTAATAACGATGAAAGTCGAGAAACAGGTTAAATATATCAAGTAGGACGCGTCTGATTTTAGAAACCGGACGCGTCTGAAAATGCAGAAAGTTTGGGTCCGGATTTGCATATGGTTCCTGATGTGTCAAATCAATGTTTTATATTTGTTTATAGCCAAGAGTTAATTCTCAACACTACAAAAACTTATAGTGCAGTGAAGTTAACCCCGTGAGGTCGGTCTCTCAGGACTTAACTAAGCTTTGTTCTTTTCACGGAATATAATTATCAACAAGAAAGCAGTAAAATGATTTTTTTTTTTTTTGCTTCGGCAACGAGTTCTAATTACTAATCTAACTCTAACTCTCAACGCAAAGAAATCAAACACATGTATATCGATCTTATCAAGATAAGTTATCAAATTACAGAGTGGTAATGAATAATCGATGCTAGCTAGGAGGAATAGATGCTATAATAACGATGTCGATTTACTCTAGTTATCATTGGGACACGTCCTCACGATTATTACACTGCTCTAATCTTTTCTAGGCACAGGCATAGAGGAGAGAACACTCTTTAATAAGCTAATGTAGTTATGTGTTTGCTACGAACCTATGGATCTGCAATCTCTAGACGTTTTGGTGGTAAATCAGTTGCATAATCCTTTGATGATTTTGTGGGTAAAACACAATACACATAACTACATACGCATTTAATAAAAAAAGGCACAGTGTAAATCCCATCTTACTTGTTATTGAATTGCATAAACCTAACTAGCATGCATTGAATCATCACCACCCCATAAAGGGGTGTCTAGCTATGCATGTTCATCACCAGTAAGCAAGAAATAATTAAACAATCCAACATCAATAATATTAAACTACGAAAAAGGAGAAATTGTTACCAAGAGGCTGTCACTACGCTTGGAGGATGACAAATCCCTAAATGAATCGGTAGAATATATATAACAAATGTATTCATAATTGACAATCTCGAACAAATACAATGTAAATCGGGTTCAATTCTCCAGTAATAGGTGGTGAAGGAATTGCCCAAGAATGAAATCTAAGGTTTTTTGAGTAAAGAGAAAATAAAACTAATCGTGTATGTGAATCTGGTAGAATCTACTTGAAAAACATGCAGAAAACGCTATATATAGCGTAGAGCTGCGCATGGAATGCGCCATGCATAACTCATGGCGCTTAGCGCCAAGTGTCTTCGAGATGCCAAGCGACATTTGAGGTGCGCCAAAGCCTCCTAGCGAGCTATTTTCGCGGTGTGACTCCAATTTTAGTATTTTTGGTCTTCCCGCTCTGTTTCTGGCATCCGATTGAGGCATTGGAACTTCGTACTCCTGTGAATGCATATAAAATGCATCTTTTTACCTCCAAATCATGCGTTTTAACCAAATACCTACAAAACATGCAAAACACGAAAACGTAACAAAACACTAATAAAACACATAAAAACTATACTTAAGAATAACAATAAGACGGTAAAAAAAGACCAAATGAGACGATGTAAAATTGACTCATCAAACTCCCCAAACCGAACCCTTGCTTGTCCTCAAGCAACAGACTCTCTAAAAATCTAGAAAAACAAAAAACACATAGACAAACATATATAGTCTAGCTCCCAAGCTATCGAGTCTACGATTGCAAGTATTAAACCCGAAAGATACAAGAGGCTTGAAATCAAACTGACGTTTGTAGAAGAACAAGTAAAAATCCAAGAAGTTAGTTTCCCGAGTAAATAGAACTTAAGTCTAAACCGGTAATCCCTCACAAATGGATCCTATGCAACTATCTCTCACTCTCCTGGAAGTGTCCAGTAAAGGTAATCACTCAAGCAATGCAAAAAGAGAAAGGAAGGTGACTCACGTCAGAAACATGCCTCAAATACCTCATGCAAAGTACTCTATCAGTTAAGTCAGAAGGGACTTTAATCAACACTCTACAACTGCTTATTTTGTCTCTTTGTTTTGGTAGTGTACATTTTGCGAAAGTCCGCACTTTTGTGCGTCTTTGGAGTTAATATACGCCATCAACCCTCGAGGACATGAGCTACAAGCGAGCTGAGCCGAGCTATGCCCGAGCTTGGCTCGATTATCATTTTTGTGCTGGAGCTCGAGCTCGAAATAATTTGTTCGACTCGAGCTCGGCTCGTGAGCTCGATTCATTTTCAAATCGAACCTTTAAAGCTCGAAAGCTCGATTTAGCTCGGCTCGTGAGCTCGAAAACTTACAAAGCTTGAAAGAAGCTCGGCTCGAAAGCTCGAAAATTCCCAAAAATGAACATATTTTAAAGCTCGAATTGAAACATGTAAAATATGATAAATAATGCCATTCAAGTTATATTAATAACATTAATGTCTCGCAAACAAAAGTAACATAAAAAGTCATCAGCGGACGATGCATAATATAATAATATCCAAACGATTGACAAGTAACTAAAAAGCTGAAATGATCGATTCAAGTCTCGAACTCAAGTAATTGAAAAACTCCTCCGACAAAATGCAACTCAAATTGGATTACGAAATTAAAGAAAGAAAGATTAAGATTAATGTCTGAATAAGTGTACTAGTTTCAAGTAATACGAAACAAACAAGTAAACTACATTTCCAGAAACAAACATACACATTGCTAACTCAGAGATTTCATTTTCCGTTGTAGAACCTGTAATCTCCAAATACAATCAAGATTAAATTTATAAGTCGGAAGTCCTGAAATCCACAGTTTATAGCGGAAAGTTGACTCGGGATGTCGTTCACCACGGACACTTAGCATAGGAACAAGCAAATAACGTTTGTGATTGAATGCAGAAAAGTAAACAGATTAATCTCAGACAGAATAATTAAATTGCAGTAAACCCTAAATTTCTTTGTTTGTAAATCAATGATGGAAAGGCGTAAAGGTTCCCCAACCTTCCTCTTCTATGCTACCCCCAACTTCCTAGTTAAAATCCTACGCAGTTACCTCTAACGACAGAAGGGCATAATACTATGGTGCTCAAGGTGCAGTCGGCACGAGTAACCTTACTCAGTTCAATGAAACTACTGTGTCACTCAACGGAACATCACACCACGAAGGATGTATAGAGTTGTATAACCACGATTTACGTCAAATAACTGTTCCATTAACATATCACGGTATGTAAAGAAGTAGCAAAAGCCAAGTTGCGGAGGTTCGCCTTTATAAGAGAAAGTTAGCTACTTATAGTAACAAAGAACAGACATCGAAATCTAAGAAGAAAGGAAGAAGAAGCTTAGTCTCTGATGTCTTCGTGCTGCTGCTTCTAGGGTTTCCTCCTTCTGGGTCCTGACGACCAGCGGTTTGAGGTTTCACTTCCCCGAGGACTGGTTCTCTCTCTAGGAGAGCTGCTTTGTGAGATACGTGGAATTCTGAGACACCTGAGGTCTTATTTATAGGTGAAATCTCGAGCTCAGACCGCCATTCTTCAATAAGAAAGGATTAGGAAGGCGGGCTCTAGCCTGACAGGCCAACAGAATCAGCCAAGCACAAAATAGACCCATCACTGCGGTCG
This sequence comes from Plantago major, assembly GCA_026545765.1. Lineage (NCBI taxonomy): Eukaryota > Viridiplantae > Streptophyta > Magnoliopsida > Lamiales > Plantaginaceae > Plantago > Plantago major. The sequence continues at coordinate 45,779,197 of CM048840.1, forward strand.
CCTGTGGACCACAGTTAGGCCTTCTGCGGTCCCCTGGTGTAGGGGTGTGCAAACAATCCGCCCGACCGACCCGTCCGCACAAACCGCCCGCATCTCACCCGCACCCGCCGATTAATTTTTTTTTAAAAATTATGCGGGTTAAATTTTTTATAACCGCTTGAGTGGTGGGTTGGTTGGAGTCAAACCATAACCCACCCACCCGCTATATTATTTACATAACAAAAAATGTATATATATTAAATAAATTAATTGTCATTTAAATGAATATATAGAAATAAATAATAGATTAATAAAAGTAAAGCTAGGGTTATTTCATGTATAAACTAAGAAACTACATAAGTGAAAATGGTACTTCATCATTTTACTTGCTTTCAAAATATTTTATTAATTTGATGGATATGTTGATGAGTAATCTACCCGCCAATCCGCCCGCCAACCCACCCGGCAATTTTATCACCCGAACCGTCGCGGGTTGAAAAATTATTCTACCCGCCGTGGGTCGGACAAATAATCACCCGCCATAGGTGGGTTGGTTTGATTTTTTGTAAATACCCGCCAATACCCGCCCGCGCTCACCCCTACCCTGGTGGCCGCCAAATGCGATATCTTCAGTTTCGAATCTGTTTTCTTCGTTCTCCAATTTCGGGCTTCGTAACGTCGTTTCCTCGAAAAGTGGTCTTCTACAAAGTTGTTCCATCTTCAATTATCTAGGCATCGGTTAGTCGCATGACATCTTTTGACTCCTCGAATTCCGTGCAACGCTCAATACGGCGTATTCGCTTCCTTGTCCCGATTTGGCATAATTATGCCGTTTTCGTACCTGAAATCGTGCAAATCCTCAAAAACGCGATCATGACCTACATAAAACACGCAAGGTTGGTAATTGACCATAAAACGATCGAAATATTGCATCTAAGGCAAAAAAAACGAGGGTCTAAAAGTATGTTATATCGCACATTTCATTGTCACATCACACCCCCAAACTAGTTTCTTGCTCATCCTTGAGCAAGGCAAAAATGATAATTAAGAAGTGACCATGAAATGAGCAGCAAGAATAAACCACCACATAGACAAGCAGCCAGTTTTATGGTTCCAAACTCTACTGGCTCGCTTAGTAGTATCTGCCCCAACTTCATGACTCCACAGCAAACAAATAACAAGTAAGCATCACTCACTACAGCCAGCGATTACAAGTGTAACCCAATGTCCTTATAGGTGTACTTCAATATCATTACCTCGCGGTAATGTTATGTAATCCTGCTCCCAAAAGTCAAGGCACAAATCAAAGTAGTACTCAGGTTGGCTTGGTAAGTAAATCAGGTAGGGTAATATATAGAGGAGTGAAAGGCCAAGTATCATTAAAAGATAACAAGGTAGAATAAAGGGTATTTGAGGGGACTTATCCTTTCGGACACGAGTTCCTTCCTTGACTTAGTCTTCTCGTGACAAATCTTGACTTCTCTTCTATCAGCGTAACTTCTCCATCGATTGCTTCACATAGACTACTTGCTCCTTTATTTTCTTTTTCTTTTTCTTTTTGGCATACTATTTTTTGATCGTTTCTTGAATGCAGCTTTTGGTTGGCCATCATTGGGCTCTTTTAGTCTCTACAGTTTTTGGTAGTGTCTATTTTACCGAATTTTGCACTTTTGTGCGTGCTAGTTTGGTATACATGCCATCAACCCTCATGGACATGTAGTTTTTTAGGGCCATTCCGGTATGTGGGTAGTATTTGTAACATGCCCAACACGAAAACGGTGATCACAAGGATCACAGATCCACTCCGAGACTTTTGCACCCTTGCTTTTTTCGGTACCTTCTTTTCTATTTTTTCTGGAGCAAGAGCTAGTGATTTTTAACACCGGTAACAAACAGTAGGGCCAATAAGGTTACCTTTCGATGATGATCATCTTGCACTTCTCCCCCAAACCAATTTCTCGAACTGGGGTTAGGGTTTTCTTCTCTTCTTTCCCCCAAAATCAATTCTCGATCATGATCAAAACATGATTCTCCTCCAATCTTTGGAACTTGTTGCTTCGTTTCTTCGTTCAAGCTTGGTGGTAGGTTGTTGTCACCGCTTTAGTAAAGCAAGTATAGTATATATGGTGGAGTTTCATAAGTGCTCAAAAAAGCTTTGAGCGGAGTTAGCGAGAGGTACCGAAAAGGATTCAGAAAGGTGAGTACCACTAATCATATTCGTCTTTGCGACAAATAAAGACTCGAGTAGCGGTGTTCACGAGTGCTACAGAACTTCAATTAGAGTAGCAAGTAAACTCACTCATCAAAGTAGCATAGGTCGGATTCGGTCAGAGCATATATTCAGCAAGCAGCAAAGCAGGTAAACAAATCCACAACCCCTCATCTCAGTTATGGCTCACACTCGGTACACTCCCACAGATCAAAATATTTCTCAACAAGTAAAAGACCTTAGACGTAACAGATATGGTTAAACATAACTTAAAATGCAAATTACTAAGTGCGAGTATTTACACTACGAAAACGACTTTTTATCGTGGTTATCCATCGCTAAAAAGCTGTCGATCCATCGCTAAATCCGTAGCGACTGATAAATGGCCCATCTCTATTTTGGGCGTCGCTAGCCATTTAACGACGGATAAACTATCCATCGCTTTTTAGCGACGGATAAATCCGTTGACCAAGGCGTTGTAAATTAGCGACGGGTAGTTTATCCATCGCTAATTATGTATTTTAAAAAAAAAATTAATCTGCAGAATTGTCGCGTGATAAATCAACAATGATACAATAAATCGACAATTTTATACAATATTCATTACGGATATACAATATTCAATACGAATATACAATAAATCGACAATTTTATACAATATTCAATAATACAAGGTAAAAATCGACAAGGTAGAAAATCGACAATTTTATAAATCGACAAGGTAAAAAAACAGGTCGGTGGATCTTTGATCGATCTTCACATCGGAAGATGGTGGTGGATCTTGTTGCATCTTGACGAACCTGGTCGGATCTTGACTACGATGTTGGCCAGAATCGGAGGCATAGCGAAGGGCGATTCAGTTCTTTGTTAAGTAATGGATCTAGTATGGTGTTGGGTGGGTGGGAGGCGGTATGGTGGTGTGGTGGTGGCAGAGAGGTGGAGGCGGAGTGGTGGTGGTGTGGTGGTGGGAGGCGGTGGATGGGAGGTGGTGCGGAGGGTGGTGGTGGCAGAGAGGTGGAGGCGGAGTGGTGGTAGTGGTGGCAGAGAGGTGGAGGCAGAGTGGTGGTGGTGTGGTGGCAGAGTGGTGGTGGGAGACGGTGGATGGGAGGTGGAGTTGGGTGGTGGTGGGTGGGGGTGGAAGGGTGTGGTGGTGGGAGAATAGAGAAATATTAGGGTTTTTAGCAGTCCAGATCTGCTGGTGGGAGGAAGAATCAGTCCAGATCTGCTGTAATATTAGGGTTTTTAGCGACGGATAGATTTATCCGTTGCTAAATAGCGACGGATAAATCTATCCGTCGCTAAGAAATGAAAAAGGAAAAAAAAAAGAAAAAAGTCTTAGCGACGGATAGATTTATCCGTCGCTATTTAACGACGGATAAATCTATCCGTCGCTAAAACCTTGTTCTTTTTTTTTAAATTATTCTTTGGTCAACGAAATAAGCGACGTATACCTTATCCGTCTCTAAATAGCGACAAATAGTTTATCTGTCACTATTTAGCGACGGATTCAGCAAATTACTCAATCCGTCGCTAATCGATGCCGATTCGTCGCTATTTAATTATCCGTCGCTATTATCCGTCGTTAAATCGCTGTTTTCTTGTGGTGTTAAATTTATTACAGACCGAATAGTTAAGCATGTAGCAATCAAATCAAATTCCCACCCCAAACCTAGCTCAGAGTAGATAGAATATTAGGAAAGTAAAGAGAAAAAGAAAAGATACTCCACTCTCGATGCTGCTTCTCTAATCCAGATGGTGCTTTAAGATGAGGATCCTCCAGGAGGCGGTGGAGGATAAAATTCTTGATAGCCTTGGTAGTACAGCGATGGATCGACGTCAGGTGGTGGATAGAGTTGCGGTGGTGGATAGTAAGGTGGATACTCATAATGACCATACCCGTCAATGGACTCCTGCCGGAAGGAGATCTACTCATAACGGTGTAGGTGGGTAACATGACTGTTCCACTCCGGCCCATTCCATTAATCTCATCTCGCTTTTGTGCACTCCCTTGACTTTCCATCTGATAGTTGTTCACAAATTCATTGAACGAATTCATGTCAAAAGCTCCTTGCGGCTGATCCGCTACTCCTCTTCCTCTAAGTTAAACTTTTGGCACATACGCATCTCAAGGAGGTGGATAGTTTTGTCTTCATCAAAAGGTTCTATGAGTCGAGCGAATCCGGACTCACTAGTGGGAACCCCATTCTTCTGGCATATAGTGGTAATGAGACCGGGGAATGGTAGGTTCCTTCTTGTGTTATTCTTCACCATTTGCATCTCCTTCACCATGATTCTCCCAACATCAATGTAGTGACCCTCCATAATATCATAGACAAGAGTGGCTACGTCGCCCTTGAGCCCTTAAGTGATCTGAGGTTAAACTTCAAGTTGGTCTCTACAAAGTGCATCCAAAATCTTGCTCTTCCGTTGAGCGTAGCCCTTGGGATAGACATTCCCACTGCATCCTCTCTAAACTCTTCTCCGAGTAATACCTATGGGATGTTTTCTAGGATCTCTCCCTACTCCATCTCATCATATGCCGGTTCCTTGTATTCGCCATGGATGTGCTCCTCTGGAATTTCGAAGAACTCGTTGATAGCTCCTGGCCCAAACATGACCTCTACCCCCTCGAATGATGACTGGGCGATCTAAAATTGCATCCTCTGGCTTTTTGACCTTCAGTTGGAGGTACTCCGCGTAGAACTCCCAGACTATCTCTATGTCATATCCTCGGAGAATGGAAGTGAAAGTTCCCCACGCGTAGAGGCTCAAAACGTCGTGGATCCAATTAAGGGCCGGGTTATCCCCCATTCAATCTCTATTTTCCTCTCGGGAATCACCCCTCGGTCGCTATTAACCAATAGCCAACTCCGAGCCTTGCTTGAGAGGGTCGTCGATGCCACCTTCTTCCCTTTCTTTGCTCTCTTAGTGCTCGGTTCACCCACATCCTTTCCTCCTTTGGTACTTCCCATTGTACCTAGGCCAAAAAATTGAGTGAGATAGCATGTTTGGAGTTAAATCAATTCTAAGGCTTACATGCAAATCCAATGGGGTTTCTTCTCCCTCAAACCTAATGTGTGGCACAAGGTGTATGCAAAATTATAGCTTGTAATAAGATCATTAGCCACTTCAAAATAATGCAAGAACTAGGCATGTAACTCAAGTTTTCAAGTTGTGTCAAGCATCAAGTTGAAAGGCAAATTGTAATGTAATCTCCATCCTATGAGCATAAGACGATGCAAACATGTTTCCTAGGCATACTTCAACAAGTTACAACCATGTAAGCAAGTAATCGAGGGAGAAAGGGGTCGACAAAGGAGTTTGTTTTATTGATACATTTTATCAAACACTTGGTAGGCAAGAACAAAAACCTTCAAATTCTCACACGATTTGTCAAATCTCCATCAAGCAAGTGTTAATGTAGTGAATACTAAAAGTAAGCATGTATCCACATATCTCAAACATCAACAAATCAATCAATTGAAGCACATAATTGCTAAGCAGCAAAGAAGCAAGAAGAAAGTGCAAGCAAAGAATTCAATGATAAAGACAATGAATTGAAGATGTAATGAGGATAAAAATGAGTAGAGATTACTTACTTGATGTTGATGATGGATGGGCAAGCTAAAAATGCAATGGTTATGATAGAATTGAAGAGCAAGTGAAGAATTTTTTAAGAGAAATGAAATGGGGAGGGAGAAAAATGATTTTTGGGGTTTAAAAGGGGAAGAAGTGAGGGGAGGCGACTCGCTGCGATCGCCGATGGGCATGATGATCTTTGTTGCCGACCTCTTCGTTCTTCGTGATGTTTTGCATTTTTTCGATTCTTTTTAGTTTTTTCGTTTATTCAAAAAGCAAACATAATAAATAAGAAATTTTGAAAAGTTTTTCGAAAAATAATTTTGGCATGAAAAACGAGAAAAAGACGAAAATTGATCATGCGAATGCAAATGTGTAAAAGTAAATGTGACCTTGGGTTGCCTCCGAAGAAGCACTTGTTTAAGGTCTTATATCTCGACCCTTGGTTGTTGATGACTCAGTTGTCGGGGTAGGACCACCGTTCTCCATCGGTGCAAGCAGTCAACCAATCTTCCATGAAACTCGGGTCGGTATTCCAATCCTTCACTCCCATGTTGAATCGGTCACCTTCCCTTGTAAACTCGAACTTGTAGAGGTTACTTCCTTCATTCTTGAGTCGGTTTCTAAAACCCTTGCCATCCTTGAAGTTCTCGTAGAATAGCCCCCCGTTTCCCAATTTCCATCTTTCGATCATCCACTTGTCTAGATAGATCTTACAGGGTTTGTTCCCCTTGTCTCTCGGATCCGGAAACTGGAAGTGAATCCCATGCGAATAGAAATAGTTCTTACCTATTTCCTTCATCTTCGTCAGCGCATCTTGAAATTCCCCAGGTGGTTGATCTTTCCTTCTCCTTGGCGATCTTTCAGCTACAAGCTTCCCCTTCTTGAGGTGCAACCTTCCAATGGACAATTCCACGTCACTCTGCAGTCCATTAACAAACATAGAAATCTTTCTGCCAGTTATATCAATAATGGTGTTAGTCATTATCATAAAGGGCCTTCCCAGATATAAGCTTCTATTGTTGTCATTCTCGTAGTCCACTACCAGCAGGTCCACCGGGATTATGAGAGTACCTACTTTGTTGAGCATGTTTCTAACCATCCCGCAGTTCTTTGTTATGCTCATGACGACGTCGTAGGACATGCCACAAGCATCAGTCTTTCCTGTCAACCTGAGTCTCTTGTACATCTCTAAGGGCATAACATTCACATCGGATTCCAAGTCTAGAGTTCCTACTACCATACTGCCCCCTAAGTTGATTGTAATTTGAAATGCTAATGGATTGATTTCCCTCCTGGGGATATTAGTTCGGAAGTAGGGGTTTTCTTTCCTCTTATTCCTCCTGAAATTCTCCATTTAGTTCTTTTCCCCGTATAGGTACTTGCATAATCTCAAGGAGTCACCTTCTATATGCAATTCACTAGATAAGGTAAAGTTAAAGCGAGAGTTAGAAAACTTCTGGGAGTTTTTTGCATGCATCTTACGCATCCAGCGCTTTCTAGCTTCTTCATCATCTTCACATTCCTCATCTTTTTCTTTCTCCTCATCACGTTGCTCTAGAAGTATCATCAGCCTTTCTATTATGTTTACCAGGCTCCCTTCTACTTCTTCTACCTTCTCAATGATCCTGTAGAGCACTTCGTCCGCTCTTTCAATAAATGGCTCCACCTTGTCGTCCCTGTCCTTCTACTTCTCCATAAACTCCCTTACCATCCTCAGCTCCTTAATGATGAAGTGGATGGTTCACCATCTTGGATGTAGTTTGCCTCCTCCGATGGTTCCTTGTGTCCATCTTCTCCTTCGGACTCTCTCTTAGATAGTTCGGCCTCTATATCATCCAGTCTCTTTGTGATCATTTTCCACGGAACCTCCTCGATGGCACGAACTTCCTTAGACCAGACACTCCTTCCTCGTCCCTTTTGCATTGAGTTTTTCGCTGAGGTTCTCCCACACCTCCCAAATCCTTCGTGGGGGTACGTCTAGCAGATTCCCTTGACATGCTCCGTCAATAAGTGCCTGACTGATATAGTTAATTCCCTTAAAGAAGTTGTTGACCTTTTCAAATAGTGCATAAGAGTGAATCGGACACCTGTCAAGTAGATCCTTATATCTCTCTCACTCTTTGTAGAATGTTTCTCCGTCTAGTTGGTTGAAGTTCTGGATTTGGCTCTTCAGGTTGGATGTCTTCTTCAATGGGAAGTATTTGAGCATAAACTTGTTGTAAACCTCATCCCATGTAGTCAAACTGCCTGGCTGTAGTGAGATAAGCCAGCTCTTCGCCTTGTCCTTAAGGCATCTAGGGAAGACTCTCCTTCTGAGTTGATATTTCGTGAGCCCGTTCAATGGTATTCCTCCAACTATTATGTAGAATTCTCTCATAAAGTGCATCGGGTCTTAAGTTGGGTTCCCGTAGAAGTGTGGTAGCTGGTTAAGATGAGTTCCCTTCAGGTCATATTCCCTCGCGGTCCTCTCTAGATAGATGCTCGAGGTATGCGGTGCAAGTCTCGGCATAACATAGTCGTGCATAGGTCTGTCGTTTTCGTCTACCAATTCGACCCTTGCGTAGTTATCCCTTCTTCGGTTCTCATCTAACCTCAATCTTTCCTCGGCTATCCTTAGCCTTTCCTGTTCCAGCTCTTCCCTTTCAGCTTGAATCTCAAGTCGAATCTTAAGCAGTTGTTCATGCTCAGAAGTGTTGACATTCCCAGACGGATTGTCGTTGATGTTTTCTTCTCCACCCATGTTACTGGATGCTTCCATTGCGGCAGTAAACAGTCTTCGCCTTTCAAGCTTATCTATGTCGTCTTTAAGCGGTACTACTGGTGGTCCTGCACTTTTCCTGCCTTGCATAAAGACTAACAAACAAACTTTTGCGAATACGAATAAAAATTGCTAGAAAGATAATAAACAGAAATTTAAAGTTACTTGTTTTTAGGTTTTTGATAAGAAAACAAACTAATACAGGAAAGAAAATATTTTTGGATTTTTTGCTGTGGAGATAGATTCTCACAGGTTTTATGATTTTTTTGGGTTTATGCTAGACGTATTTAAAAGACAGTGCGTAAATTAAAAAGAGAAAGAAAGATTTCAATTTATCTTGGTCGATCGACACTTGCTTGAGCGGTCAAGTGTCCCCGATAGCGGCGGCAAATTTTGATGTGCACTCAGAGATTTTGTTTTTCGTTGTAGAACCTGTAATCTCCAAATACAATCAAGATTAAATTTATAAGTCGAAAGTCCTCAAATCCACAGTTTATAGCGGAAAGTTGACTCGGGATGTCGATCTACACGGACACTTAGCATAGAAACAAGCAAATAACGTTTGTGATTGAATGTAGAAAAGTAAACAGATTAATCTCAGACAGAATAATTAAATTGCAGTAAACCCTAAATCGCTTTGTTTGTAAATCAATGATGGAAATGCGTAAAGTTTCCCCAACCTCCCTCTGCTATGCTACCCACAACTTCCTAGTTAAAATCCTACGCAGTTACCTCTAACGACAGCAGGGCATAATACTATGGTTCTCAAGGCGCAGTCGGCACGAGTACCCCTACTCAGTTCAATGAAACTATTGTATCACTCAGCAGAACATCACACCACGAAGGATGTATAGAGTTGTATAACCACGATTTACGTCAAATAACTATTCCATTAACATATCACGGTATGTAAAGAAGTAGCAAAAGAAGAGTTACGGTGGTTCGCCTTTAAAAGAGAAAGTTAGCTACTCATAGTAACAAAGAACATAAATCGAAATCTAAGAAGAAAGGAAGGAGAAGCTTAGTCTCTGATGTCTTCGTGCTGCTGCTTCTAGGGTTTCGTCCTTCTAGGTGCTTGACGGCCAGCTGTTTGGGGTTTCACTTCCCCGAGGACTGGTTCTTTCTCCAGGAGAGCTGCTTTGTGAGCTGCGTGGAATTTTGAGACCCCTGAGGTCTTATTTATAGGTGAAATCTCGAGTTCAAACTGTCATTCTTTAATAAGGAAGGTTTAGGAAGGCGGGCTCTCACTCTGAAATCCGCGAATAGCGGAGCATACCGACGAATCGCTATGTTTAGCGACGAATTGGAGACGGATTGAGCGAACTCACTCAATCCGTCTCTAATCCGTCACTAATCCGTCGCCAAATTAGCGACGGATATTTTTCCGTCGCTATTTGGCGACGGATAAAAATATCCGTTGTTATTTAGGGACGAATATTATATCCGTCCCTAAATAAGTTGACGGATTAAAATATATATAAAAAAAAAATCGATTTTAGCGACGGATGCGTTATCAAAATAGCTAAATATGACGAATAGCGATCCGTCACTAAAATTTATATCTGATCAGGCGTTAGCCTTTTCTTCTCCATTTTATTGACTTCTTTTCTTCCTTCTTTCTTCTTCATTCGCCATTTCCAATTTCTGACCAAATCTCGACCATTCCAGCCAATTTTGGAGTCTTCTCGAAGCTCGTGGGACAAGGAGCTCGTGTGGTCAACCAATTTCATCTTTTTTTCAGCTAAATTGAAGGTATTTTGGCTAAAACCCTAACTTTGCCAAATTTGGAGATTTTGATAATTTCGAGTAATTTGAGCAATTGCATGTTTATTGTAAGTATGTAGTAGTTAGTTTAGCTTATATTACATAGTCTGTTAACTTTGAGATGTTCAATTGATATATTGATTGTGAATTTGAATTTTTAGTATAATGTTAGGATGTTTGGAAGTATGTAGGGTTGTTAATTTGATATTTTCGTATATGTAGTAGGATTATAAAAATTTAGTTGAGTGTTTTGGAACCCTTACTTGTTGACAAATTTGGGAATTTTGTTAATTTCGACTGATTAGATCAATTGTATGTTTATGGGAGCTATAGTATACTAGCTAGTTAACTTTGTGCAATTGATATATTGATTGTGAATTTGTATTGTTAATTTGTATAATGTTAGGATGTTTGTAAGTACGTAGTAATTTTAATTCGATAAATTCGTATATATACACTAGATTATGAAGATTTAATTAAGTGTTTTGAGACTATTTGGTGATTATATTAACGTAAAATGCATGTTATAAATCTAATAATTGTAGGCGTGTCGACTAATCATATAATTATGAATCCCGATCGTTCATGGATGTCTGATCGCATAGTTAATGGCGAAATTGATCTAGTTTTGTGGAAGGGTTGAATCCTTCATCACTTTTACTTACACAAACTACTTGTTTGGGGAAGATGAAGTGCCCTTGAATATCCGGGGTTTCCTTTGAAAAGAACCTTTCTGTTTGATGATGACTGGTATGATCCTACTCTAAGTGGTAAAATTAACCATAGGAAGAGGTATCGTACTAAGTATGAACCGTTTATCTTGGCGACTCAAGCACGCCATGTGGTGTTTATTGAATATCCAAGCCTCAAGCAGCGATAAGGCGGGTGGTTGCTGCGATGCATATCTGAGCCCGCTCCATAGTAGAATACATTGATAAGGGCGACTCGATTACCAACTCGTATCAAGAAGAGGTCGTCGATCAAGCAATGAAACTGTACAAAGGTGATGATGAGTTCATAGACACGCATGAAGACCAATTTATAGACTTAACAATAGCGAGGAGGGCGAGGGTATGTGTGTGTATGCGCTTAGTTGTTATGTGTATATCTGCTTAGTTGTTGATTATTATTACTTGTTGTGCTTTAATATATGAAAAATTTATATTTTTTACATGCATATTCATGTATTCTTTACTAACACATTTTTTCCTGCAATTTCTTATATGCTCTTGTAGATGCCGCGCCAAAGAAAGTCGACATACCTTCGTCCCGGGTGTAGGGGTACTAGTCCAGTGGGTTCTAGTAGTACACGAGCGAGTCATGCTACTAGTCCTCTCGTTGGATCGACATTGGTGGGAAGCTGACGATCTCGGTACCGGAGACTCCACGGCCTACACCACATGCTCTGGTGACTACCCTCGGCGGGTGTCCCTACGGCGTTGGTTGCGGTGCTACATGCCAGGGAAAGCCGGTGTTGTTCCCCAACGGCAGGAACAAGTAAGTATTATGCATTTGTAGAACATACACTTTAGATAAATATATGTTACATTATTTTACTAATGAATATTCGTTTCTTGTTTGTCTCATTGATAACAGGTTTTGGCCACAGGATGCCTCGGACAAACTAGGCAAAATCTTTAGGGGAGATCTTGGAGACGGGGGCGAAGTGGTCAAACATCCCGGACCGGATGAAGCACTTTTACTTCGACGAGCTGCGGGTAAGCTTACATGTTACAATGAATTCTTTATTTGTTCTTGTAATCATTGTGTTAATGTGTGTGGTATGTTAGCCACTATATCTGTGAGTGGTATGTTAGCCATTGAACTTGGGTGATATGTTAGTCACCATTATGTTAGTCAATTTTAGGACAATTTGAGTGGTATGTTACCACTAAGCTGGTTTTGATGTGTTAGTCACCGTTCATGAACTTGTTGTGTCATTTGAGTGGTATGTCAGCCACTGAACTTGGGTGATATGTTAGTCACCATTGTGTTAGTCAATTTTAGGACAATTTGAGTGGTATGTTACCACTAAGCTTGTTTTGATGTGTTAGTCACCATTCATGAACTTGTTGTGTCATTTGAGTGGTATGTTAGCCACTAAACTTGGGTGATATGCTGGTATTTATTCATGAACTTATTGCACACAATTTGAGTGGTATGTTAGCCACTAAACTTGGGTGATATGTTGGTATTTATTCATGAACTTATTGCACACAATTTGAGTGGTATGTTAGCCACTAAACTTGGTGTTATATTTAAATTGTTATCTTTCTTTGAACTTTTGTAATTTTTACTTTGAATGGAATTGTTGTAGAAGGACTACTACATTCCCAATGCCCTGGTGTCCTAGTTGTACTCCGTTTTCGAGACTTTAGGGTCAGACATCTATAGGAAAATGGTTTACAAAATGAAGGAGACACGCAGACAACCAACTTGGGTGGGGGATGACGAGTAGGCACTTTGGGAGGCGTACTGGAATGATCCCTTTGTCCAGGATCAAGCGTCTGAAACAGACAAAACCGTTTATGCAGCGAGATATAATGCGACCTTTGACATCACTATGGGTCGCTGTTATTCTGAATCAAGTGATGGAGGTTAGTAAATATGTTGTTTATGACTTGGAATATGATACATAACAGTTTTTTGCTTTCATTTCAATCAACTAACTACTTGTTTGCACATATGTTTTTTTAGTCCAATAGAGGACAGCCGAAGAGTGCTCTGTACCACTCAAGAAGGCTAAGCTGAAGAATGGCATCTGGACTGACGTGAGGGTCGAGCGTATTGCAGTACGTTTCTTTCTTAAGGTTAACATTTGTATTTAAGTATTTTAAAGTGATTCCTAAAATTGCATCTCATTTCGTATGCAACCAACAATTGTAGAGTGAGGTCGAGAGGAGGATGGACGAGAGGATGATCGACGGTCATGAGCTGTCAATTGAAGAGCAAGACCAGATCTTCTTGAGGTCGACCCGATGGGCCAAGGGTCGAATGTATGGATTGGGAAGTTTGGGCCCTTCCATGAGTTCTGGTAGCTTCTCAGTGTCCCAGGGATCAGGATCGCGATCTAATCTCTACACAAAGGACCAGGTTCAAGAGATGATGACTCCTCTCCACCAGGAAATAGCTACGACCAAGGCGACTTCTGAGCAAGTGCTTGAAAGCAGGCTCGTATGGCTCGGCGGATGGGCCTTTGACGGATGTTCAACACTTCTTCCCAGTCTCACCCACCGCCTCCTCCCGATTATTCTTAGTTACATCAGACTTATTATGGACTTGTTATGGATAATTTGACACTATTTCACCTTCTTCTTGGGCTTGCATACTTTGGACTTGTTATGGATAATTTATATTGTTTCGGATATATTAATGCAATTTAATTGTTTCGGGTGTATTATCTATGATTATATTATGTGAAAAAACAGGTGAAATGTGAAACAGAAATATAAAAAAGAAAAAAAAAATTAAACAGTGAATTTAGCGAAGGAAAAAAATCCGTCGCTAAATTCACGAACTAAGGGCGAATTAGCCCATTGAATTTAGCGACGGATTCTTTTTCCGTCGCTAAATGTCAAGTGAACTAAGGGCGGATTAGTGGTGGGATTTAGCGACGGAAATGATCCGTCGCTAATTGGCGACGGATAAGTAATCCGTCGATTGACGAATTGTCAGCGGATTAATCAAATGCCGATTCGTCGTTATTTAGCGACGAAATACTTATCCGTCGCCAAAAAAAATAGTGACGCTTGGTTTGGAGACGGGGTATTATCCGTCGCTAAGGATTTAGTGACGGATCGGCACAGCTTTAGCGACGGATAATTCTGTCGCTAAAACTGGTTTTTTTTGTAGTGTCTAGCATGATAGGCCAACAGAATCAGCCCAACACAAAACAGACCCATCACTGCGGTCGCCTGTGGAATGCAGTGAGGCCTTCTACGGTCCCCTGGTGGCCGCCAAGTGCGATATCTTCAGCTTCGAATCTGTTTTCTTCGTTCTCCAATTTCGGGCTTCGTAACGTCGTTTCCTCGCAAAGTGGTCTTCTACAAAGTTGTTCTATCTTCAATTATCTTCACATCGGTTGGTCGCATGACATGTTTTGACTCCTCAAACTCCGTACAACGGTCAATCCGGCGTATTCGCTTCCTTGTCCCGATTTGGCATAATTATGCCGTTTTGCTGCTGGAAATCGTGCAAATCCTCAAAAACGCGATCATGACCAACAAAAAACACGCAAAGTTGGTAATTGACCATAAAACGATACAAATATTGCATCTAAGGCAAAAAATGAGGGTCTAAAAGTATGCTATATCGCACAATTCATTGTCACGTCATAACTTTAACCCAGTCTTTATCATTAGGACAATTTTTGTAACTTGGTTCAATTTGTTGAAAAACTAGAAACACATCCCTAACTTGATAGGCAGCCATCAACATATCATATGTAGAATTCCAACGAGTAGAACAGTCAAGAATCAATTTTCTAGAACCAAGCCCCATTTGAGGCACAACACCACCAAAATCCATAACACGAGTCTCTGACACATTAAAAAATCTAACAGTTTCTTTCACATTATGAATAATATCACCAATTTGTGACAAGACATCTTACACAATTAAATTCAATATGTGTGCACAACACCTCACATGAAATAAGGCACCCCCCAAGGGTAACTTCCTACTCTTAGCAAATGATTGTTTCATTATCCTAATAGCCACATCATTGTTTCCCGCATTATCAACAGAAACAGTGAACACCTTATTCTCTATACCCCAATCCAACATACATTTGCGCAAAATATTAGCAATTTCAATACCTACAGTTCAAAATATATATACATATGTGAATAGAAGCATTTATGCACCATATATAAATCAATTTTCCTCGCAAGTTGTATATACAACAATATATGCATGATGATAAAAAAATCATATACCAAATGAGAAAAATAAAAATCACACTATCAAAAAAATAAAAATTAGATTACCTGAATGTGGTGGAGGAAACTTCACAAAATTCAGCAACCGCTTCTGTAATACCCAATCAGAGTCTATGAAGTGCCCATTCATGCAGATATAAGAAATATTACGAGTGTCGACTTCAATACATCTGGTCAAAGAGATTTTGTTGACACCCTTCAACATGCCACCGACCTTTTCTTCTCCATTTCATAAGCAGACTTGCGTCATTTTTTACATTGTTAGAAATTTTTTCAAACATTGGATTGTTAATTCTCATATGAAAATTATACCCAACTACTTCAACAACACTGAAGGGTTTCTCATTCATAAGAATCAAATGAGCTACTGCTTCCCTTTGCTTGGCATGATCATACTTCCCCGAAGTCACCATCGGCAATTCAACTTTACATTTTGTTGGATTGAAATTCAACATATTTTGACTCTTAAGATGTACTTTCCTTCTGGTACAATTGTCACTATGCCGCTTCAAAGAGGTTGTAGGTGTTGATGCTTGCCTCTTCATTTTATATTTGCCATGTATGCATTGAGCCCATCTGTTACCATCATCAGTAATTTGCTGAAAATCATTCCACACTGTAAATGTTTTTATTCTTGGCTTCTTCCGGAATGCTTTATCACTTTCTTCAGCTTCCTCTGCTGCCTCAGCTTCGGTTTCTTTCCCATCACTTGCTTTCTCAGTTTGATTGTCACTGTCAAGATCTATCACGACCTCATTTGATTATGACCGTCTCATCGATCCGTATAAGCGCATTATCTAAACCATAATATTCATTGCCTTCGAGCATTGAGTCATCCATTTTTTCCTACAAAATACAACAATAATATCAACACTTATTGTAAAATTTTCCCAGAACATCAGCAACAACAACAGACTCATCAAAATAGACACATCAAATTCGCAAAGATCAACAACAATTTGACAGAACATGAAACCACAAGCATAAATGATTATACCGCTAAATCTAATTGTGAAAAAAATTAAGGAAACTTTCCTAAAATCAAACAAAGTTTCCTCAACAAAGAATTAAGTAATTAGTTGAACATAAGAAATCAAATTTGTTTGTGTATGTTACTTAACTCTTGAGAGTAATCAGAAAGAATCAAATTGGGCTTGAAGAATGAAAAATGAACAAATTTGTTGAGAAACACTAACCTTCAATTCGTGTCGATCTGAGAATTGTAGGGCGGTGGAGGAGGGAGGAGCGGAGGTGGAGCAGGCCAGCAAGGCGGCAGGCTTAGTCCGGCGTGAGGTGTGGTGGTGGAGAAGGGCGGGGAGATGGAAGAGGAAGTCGACTCGCCAGTTGGAACTTGGAGCCGCTATTTTGGGGATTGGAATTTGGAAGTGAACTGTGAACTTAATTAGTGAAGTAGGGTTTTTTTTTGGTTTTTTAAATATATATTATATATTATATAATTAATAATAACTTCTAGAAAGCTTTCGATGAGCTTTCGAGCCGAGCTTTACAAAGTTCGAGCTCGGCGCGAAAACTTAATCGAGCTACAAAAAAAGCTCAAGCTCAAGCAACCGAGCTTTTATCAAGCTCGAGCTCATTGCTCGATAAAAGCTCGGTTAAACTTCGAACCCACGGACATATGGCTTTTTAGAACCACGCCGGTGTGTAGGTAGTATTTGAAACGTGCCAGCACGACTAACGGTGGCACAAGTGCCATAGATACACTCCGAGACTCATTGAAATATTTTATTTTTTTTAGAGAACAAAACCAAACTACAGTCGTATAAATAATATGGCGCACATAAACCTCCTCCCCAAACCTGTTCTTTGAACGGGTTTGTGTTGAGCAAATACGGAATGAAAAACATGTCGTTCGTCATACTTAACTTACATAGAGTACACATGAGCATGATAAGGCGCAAAAAAGAGAGTTTGCACTTCCTAAAAAGTCACACAAGTACAAATTTCACCGGTACAATATTTTTTCATCGGCTAGGCTTGCTCACAGGCTTTTTGGACTACAAAATTAGAACAGACTTCCTATTTACAAGCGAAACGAACTTAAAGAATTTAAAACATGCCAGCTGCTAATAATCAGAGATCAATAAAAACTCAAGCATTAAACAGGTTTAACTCATGCAATAGATGCTCGACTTGGGAGTCGGACTTAGGCATGACAAAAAATCACACAAGCGGAAAAGACACACGATAGACATGACAGACACATATATGGATAAGTACATGAAAGCTACCTTCCTCCCCAAACCTAGACTAGAGCTAGTCCCCAAGGAATAGGTTAGAAAGAAAGAAAGCTGAAAATGTACTTCCACAAGCGATGTGTTCTGCTATCCGATATCGAGCAGGCAGATCCCTTGCATCCTTCATGAGCTTAACAATTTGGGAGCCATCCTTAGCTCCTCTCCTACTGTTTTCCATGATTCCCTGCAAACTAAAATTAGATAAATCAAAAACTAAAATAAAACTACAGAATCGAGGAAAGTAAAAAAGACAAGAGGTTGAAAATCCTTGGCGATCTAGTGTGTGGCGAGGCTAGTATACGCAGATCCTTTGGAAAGTGGTGGAATGGAAAGTGAATCCGATGGTGTCATCTGGGTGGTATCAAGTGTCTGCTTCATCTCCAAATAGTTGGAAACGGGTGGTTTAGTCTCCTCGTCTGTCACATCGATGGACGTCTCCTCCTCCATGACTAACTGATCGTCTAAACTCTCACAAACCCCTTCAACTGAAACAGGGGTTTCTTCTTCACTTACAGTGGTGGTGGTGGTAGTGGTCTCATCTTCTGCCAGTTCATCAGCATCTTCTTGGTCATAAATAGCTATGGCCCAGTGCTAGTCGGCTGATTCGAACTTCGAGACTTGATGGCAGACAGTTGATCGTCTTCTCTAGTTCCAGAGGAGTCGAAGTCATAATCGTCCCTCCTGCGGTTCTATCCACCATCTCTTGGCACTCACCTGTTATACTGTTGTAGAAACTCCACATCAGCTCTCCCAATGTCAAACCATGGTTCTTATGTCTCTGTTGCAGCTCCTTAAATCTACACCATGTGATGCGCTCAAAATTAATACTTGTAAAATAACACATGTAGTAAAGCGGTTGTCGTAGTACAACAAGGCTTAACCACATGGTCGTTCTCTCGAGGAATTGATTAAGCTAGTTCTAAGGTGTAGGCTCAAGGTGTTAGTTGTAAATAGATAATGTGGGTAATGTTGATACTTCAAAACCCTACAACAAATTACAATTATAAGACAAGGTAGTACCTAGATCATGCAATTTCTACAATTAAAACGAAGCAAGAGGATCTTTCAAAAGTGCTGACGCGATATAGCTAATGGCATAGTGCCTGCAAATGCAACACTTTGCTATTGCAAAATTGAACCAGATACAAATTATAAGTACGTATGAGTTACGACAAAAAGCTTGTCACTAGCTATGCCCCTCAGGATAAATACTAATTAGAGTGCAGGTGATGCAAGTTCTACTTGATCGAGCATGCGTTCAACGACCAGAGAACAATATGTCACAATACAAGTTATTAATGGAATCCACCAAAACTCGTACTATTGAATACATGGGCGCCTATTGGTCTCTGCAATCGTCAGAAAGATCAATAATGCTTCTTCAAATTAAAAGAGAGATTAAAATCTCTAAGTGTTTACAATGCTTGGAATTGAAAATATGAAAGTAGAAGTAATGAAGATATATCCTAATGACTGATACAAGGGTCCTATTTATAAGACCAAGGAAGAAGAAATTTGAAATCATGGGAAAAAACTGCCATAAATCGTGGGTTTGATTCTGTCAAACAGAGCTCACAGCGGTGAGATACTTTTGGG
The DNA here is from genome assembly GCA_026545765.1 of Plantago major. Lineage (NCBI taxonomy): Eukaryota > Viridiplantae > Streptophyta > Magnoliopsida > Lamiales > Plantaginaceae > Plantago > Plantago major. The sequence continues at coordinate 45,798,280 of CM048840.1, forward strand.
GATCCTCCTCACCGCAATCTGGACCTTGTGCCTTCTTTTCTACTTTGTTCTACCGCTGTGAGCCCGTTTGGATGTGGGGCTCACCGCGGTGAGCCTTGTGTCCGGGAACTCCTCAATCTTTCCCATTTTCTCCACTTTTCTCTCCCTTTTCCAACCTCCATGTCACCTCCCTCGGAGTAGTGGTCCACTAACATGCCTTGTGGTGCTTCTATAAGGTTTTGAGGTCTTCTTTGCACTTTGATCCTCCATTTCCTTGACAATGACGCTAAGACACCTAAAAATGCACAAAAACATACAAAAAACCAAAACGTGACACGGAACGAAAAACACTAAATAAAGGCTAAAAAGGCTTGACAAAATAAGTAAAAAGGCACTAAATGAGTCGTTAAAATATCGACTCATCAACCTCCCCAAACCGAACCTTTGCTCATCCTCGAGCAAACAACTCTAAAACCTAGAAAAAGAAAAATCACATAGACACGACGAAACACAGAAGAGTTCAATCGACAAGCTACCAGAACAAGTATTGCCAGAGATAAGCCCTTTCTGATGTAAACTTCTATCCCCTCTAACTTTGACAAGTAGCTTTGCAAAGATCACAATCTTCCGTTCCACAAGTAAATAAAACTTAATCCTATCCTAGTAGTCCCTCACAAAGGAAGATAATAGTGCAACTCTCAAGTCTCTCATCTGGAAGTGTCCAGTAAATAAGGGTATTCGCTCAAGACTTAACTTAGGATGGTGAAAACAAACGTCACAAGCTGCCACTAATATTACATGCTTTTGCACTCAATTCAAACGAGTCAGAAAGGACTTTTAGAATTGAAATCAAATACAAGTGAATAAAATGAGCTGCCGTTCTCATGCTTTGCTCTTTTTGCAAGTTTATTTCTTTCTCTGTTTTTTTTTTTTTATTTTGCTTTGCTCTTTTTGCATAGATTTTCTATTTTTTTCATTTTTTTTCTATCTAAATGTTGCAAGTGTATCCCAATAGGTTGCCTAAGATCCGTACTTTTGTACGTGTCGGTTTGGTATACACCCCATCAACCCTCAACATCTGAGCACATACCTTATTTGGTTTATAGGTATTATTTGGCATCAATTTTTGAAACAAAACCATCAACCCTCACAGCATACGCACAATCAGCCCCACGTTGGTTTATAGGTACTATTTGGAAAAGCCCAACACGATCTTAGACGATAACAAGTGATCCTGGAAAAACACTTCGAGAATTTTTTTTCTTTTTTTAAGAATGGCGACATAGCAATACAAAACAATTTGAAATCGACCATAGATCAAATATAGAAAGTAGTGAGCGAGTATGAAGTTGACAAGAGTCCTCCTCCCCAAACACATTCCTTGGGGCGGGTTAGTGAATCGAGACAACAAATGAAAATGTAGTTAAATCATACTCGTTTTAAAAAGAGTGCATGATGTGTCAAATCATATTTTGAATTTTATTTAATTAGCGAGCTAACTCGACACTCTGAAAACACCTAGTGTAGTGAAGTTAACCAGTCGGTCTCTAGGGACTTAACTAGTGACTTTCGTTCTGAATAAAAGTAACAATATGAAAAGCATGTAAGGTTTGTTTGCTTGGGGCGAGATGATAAACTAAAGTAAACAACTACTTGCAACTACTAGAAACCGATTTAACACTAACAAGATTGAAATATGAATGGGGGAAAATTATGGAGTGGTAACGTCAACAAGCTAGCTAGCAGGATACATGTGATTCACGGGATTGACTACGCAAGTTGTCACAGTCTAGAGTTCAAAAACAAATAGTAGTAGTGAAGGCGTCACTTTCACTAGGCTACAATCAATTCGACTAACCTACTATCACCGTTTGCAACTAAGCTTAGATCAAGTAAGACGAAAGACATTTTGCTTTGCAAGGCTTAAATGCCTAATCTAACAGTGATTTTGTCTAGAAGATCATCAAGCGTGATAGCAGGAATAGTGATTAATCTAAAAGGCACAAGTAATCAAATCCCGATGCACTTCGAATCACACAAACCCTAGCTAGCATGCATTGAATCGTCACCACCCATAATAGGTGTTTAGCTACTCATGATAAGCGGAGGCATAATCATACTAGCAATAAACATAATCTCAAGCACAAAACAAAGATTCGAGAGGATTGATACAATTTTACCCTTCGTTGTCACAAACCCTAGGTAGAAATTGAAGAACGAGAACGAATCGATGCAAAGGCATGTAGATAATCTCCCAATCAACGTCAATCGTTGGATTACAAGAGAAAACGGTTCAATTACCTCAAATCGGGTAATTGCCTTTGAAACTAGGTCTAGCTCTAGAGCAAAGTGTTTGTTCTTTACAATAGAATGACTAATGAATGTAATTCTGTCTTGTTCTAACTAATAGAAAGGAGAAAAACTAAGTCTCGGCAAATTAGGAATCAAATCGCGAAAAAGCAGCGAAAAGAAAAGCGCATCGCCCGATTTGGAAATTAACCGCCGATAATCAAAAATGGCGCCGATTTGGAGTGTTGAAACACGAGTTCTTTGGCGTCGTCAATTTGATAATGGCGTCGCCGATTCTTCAAAATATTTTGCCTTTCAGCTCCTTTTTGCTCCTTTTAACCCGATTCTTGGTATTTTGGGCTTCTGCTCACTTCTAGCATCCATCTGAAGCATTGGAACTCCATATCTTGTAGATGCATGTAAAATACACCATTTGCCTTCAATTATACGGTTTAGCCAAATACCTTCAAAACACACAAAGAGCGAAAAAGTAAAAATACTCTAGGAAAACTTATAAAACTATACACAAGTATGACAAAAGATTGTAAAAAGACCAAATGATCGTTATAAAACCGACTCATAAAACTCCCCAAGCGAACCCTTGCTTGTCCTCAAACAAGCGGTATCTAAAAACCTAGAAAATAAAAACACATAGAAGTAAAGTCTAGCTCCCAAGCTACCAAGTCTACGATTGCAAATAATAAGTCTGAAAAAATGCAAGAGGTTTGACATCACACTGACATTCACAGAATCACATGCACAAGTCCAAAAATTTCATTTCCCGAGTAAATAGAACTTAAGTCTAACCCGGTAGTCCCTCACAAGTGGATCCTACGCAACTAATCTCTCACACTCCTGGAAGTGTCCAGTAGGGGTAATCACTCAAGAATATAAAGAGATAAGGAAGGTGACTTGCATCACAAAGATGCCTCAAATACCTCATGCAACATACACAATCAGTTAAGTCAGAAGGGACTGTTTCATAGCAGTAGACTTATAAAAAGGCAATCGTTCTCTCCTTTTCCAATTTTTCATTTTTTGCATACTACTTTTTTGCAGTCTTATATATGACCCATATGCTCATATCTTTTTTTTTTTTTTTGGTAGTGTCTGTTTTACGGAAAGTCCGCACTTTTGTGCATGCTGGTTTGGTATACACACCATCAACCCTCATGGTCATATAGCTTTTAAGGGCCACTTGATATATAGGTAATGTCGAAACATGCCCAACACGACTAACGGTGGTAACTAGTACCATAGATCCACTCCGAGTCTTATTTTATTTTTTTGAGCGAACGAAAAACCTGAACACAGTCTTTATCAATACAAGTAGGGTACATAAACCTCCTCCCCAAACCTGTTCTTGGAACGGGTTTGGCATAAGCAAATAAGAATATAAAACATGCCATTCGTCATACTTAACTTACACAGAGTACACATGAGAATGATGAGGGGCAAACAAGGGAGTCTGCATTTCCCGAATTAAATCACCACGGTAGCGGTACAATATTTTTCATCGGCTAAGGTTTACTCACGGGCTTTTTGGACTCTGAATTAGACGGACTTTCTAATTACAACATAAGCGAACATAGCAAACTTAAACATACAAGCGCTAATAGTCAAGGATCAGTCAAAGCAAAAGCATTAAACAGGTTTAGTACATGCAATAGACGCTCGACTTGGGAGACAGACTTAGACTCAACATGAATCATAAACAGAGTATGAAATACAGAAAGAAACACATCCGAAAACATGTAAGTAAGAAGCCTAAAGCAGATCAAAACTCGAAACACCTCCCCGAACTGAACTTCGTGCTCGCTGCCTTGAAGCGAAGCAGTGAAAAGAGAAAAGTAGAGAATTGGTAGGAGAGGGCTTCCCTAATTGAAGGTTTCCAAGATGTGTAGAAGACTGGTGGTGTTCATTTGCGATGGTGGGTACTAGACTTCCCCATGCTCGAATTCCTCTTCCCTTGCACCTGCAAATAGATATAAAGGGGTCCAACATACCCCGCAGAATAATCCTTACATATAAAATCCTTAGGAAAATAATCCAATGCCTTCACCATACCGACCTTACCATTCACCTCGTATGTTGCAGTGCGTCTAAATACACTAATATCCATTCTAGAGGCGAATAAAAATGGCCAGCCAAGGAGGATTGTATCGGGTCTTGTCTTCTGATCTTCCTGGACATCCTTCAAAACAACAAAATTGGTGATAACAGTTTCACCATTCAGTTTAACCGCGACACCCTTAGCGATCCAAGCTGGTCTTCTATGTGACCCATCCGCCATTAGAATAGAGCTTTCATCTCTTCAAGCCTATAAAGCCACATCCCTTAAATAGGCGTGGGATTGTATTACATGTAGCTCCAGGTATCTAAAGTCATGATGACTTTTGAATTTCCCATCCCAACTACGATGTAAAAGCTCTTCTTACTGAGAGGATGCTCCTTCACATTTTCTGCTAACTCTTCTTCCTTGGTAGGAACTTCAACTGCTCCAATTTCCGGAATGTTCACTATAGCTACAGAATCTTCCTCTTTTGTAGAACCCAATTCTTCAACGGAAATGGCTGGATCTTCATCTTTTTCCGAGATCAACTCCTCAACAGAATTACCGGGAGTTATCACCTCTTCTACTGCTGCTTCACTAGCAATCGGAATCACTGATGCACACCCACAAGCTGCGCAAATCTATTTTGAAACCTCAACACGGGTCTCATTTTCCGAAACAGTCACCTCAACCGGTGTTTCTGTGATCACCTTAATAGCCATTGCCCTCTCGGGAGTACCAGGGAATTTTTTCTTTTCTCCCTCTTGGTTCTTCTCTAGTAACTGCTGGAGAACTCTTTGAATCTTTTCACTATCTTTTTCTAGTTTCCCAATACGGGCTCAATAGACTGACAATGCGCCTTAGTTTCGCGCATAAACTCCCTTGCCTCATTCATGAAGCTCCGGAATTTGTCTGCCCTTCCTGATCCACCTGCTGGTTGCACCAAACCTGCGTCGGGTCTCTACTCTTCATCAAAAGCAGCGTTTGATTCTCCCCTTTGACCCCTGACATTTCTCCTGGGGTTACGGTATTGGTTGTTTTGTGCCAACTTAGCAAACTTATCGTTGAGAAGCGGCGATGATTAATTCCATCATATTACCCCATGAGACACATCTATCATATCTTGTTGGTTCTCATTCAACCCATCATAGAAATCTTGATTCGGATCAGCTGGGGTAATTTTGTGGTGAGGACATTGAGCTAGCGAGCTCTTGAACATCCCATGCTTCATACAAAGACTCATCATACAGCTGGTAAAGGTACTGATTTGCTGCCTGATAGAAGAAGTCTTAGACAGAGGGTAGTACTTCTGCATAAATGCATTGTAGACTTCAGCCCAGGTGGTTAAGCTCCCTTCATCCAAGCCATTCATCCACTGTCGTGCCTTGTCAGCTAAACATATAGGAAAAACCCTCATCTTCAGATCATTGTCGGTGGCATTCTCACCCTTAAAGCCACCCAATAAAGTGCTCGACTCCATAAGAAATCCATCACTTCCTCATTCTTACGCCCATAGAATTTGAGTAGGGCCATAATATACTTATAATCTCCAAGTTACGCACATTGGCAGGAGTGACAATACTAGGACGGTAAACTTTTACAGGCGGTGCGAAGAGTGCAGCCATAGAAGGCTTCTCCAACTCGGTCATCTCTTCGAACCTGTGCTACAAGACAGACACAACACCAGCACTACGCAAACGTAAGTACCCGTTAGTTAAAACAAGCACTCAAGACGAGAAACACAGAGGTAAAAAGGGAAAAAAAACTAACGAAAATAAAAATAAAAACTAGAAAAAGAAAAAACAAAAATATTGTAACTAAAATTCGTAAACTTAACAAAGGAGATAAGTCCCCGGCAGCGGCGCCAAAAACTTGATGTGTCAAATCAGGTTTTGAATTTTGTTTACTTAGCCAAGACCTAACTCTCGACACTACGAAAACCTGTAGTGTAGTGAAGTTAACCCCGAAGTCGGTCTCTAGGGACATAACTAGGCTAACCTTCAGTTTACGAATAAAAGTAACAATATGAAAAGCATGTAAGGTTTGTTTGCTTCGGCAGCAAGATGATAAACTAAAGTAAACAACTATTTGCAACTACTAGAAACCGATTTAACACTAACGAGATTGAAATATGAATGGGGGGAAATTAAGGAGTGGTAACGTCAACAAGCTAGCTAGCAGGATACATGTGATTCACGGGATTGACTATGCAAGTTGTCACAGTCTTGATTTCAAAAACGAATAGCACTAGTGAAGGCGTCGGTTTCACTAGGCTACAATCAATTCGACTAACCTACTATCACCATTTGCAACTAACTGTTAGATCAAGCAAGACGAAAGACATTTTGGTTTGCAAGGCTTAAATGCCTAATCTAACAGTGATTTTGTCTAGAAGATCATCAAACATGATAGCAGGAATAGTGATTAATCTAAAAGGCACAAGTAATCAAATCCCGATGCACTTCGAATCACACAAACCCTAGCTAGCATGCATTGAATCAGTCACCACCCCATAATAGGGGTGTTTAGCTACTCATGATAAGCGGAGGCATAATCATACTAGCAATAAACATAATCTCAAGCACAAAACAAAGATTCGAGAGGATTGATACAATTTTACCATTCGTTGTCACAAACCCTAGGTAGAAATTGAAGAACGAGAACGAATCGATGCAAAGTCTATGTAGATAATCTCCCAATCAACGTCAATCGTCGGATTACAAGAGAAAATGGTTCAATTACCTCAAATCGGGTAATTGCTTTTGAAACTAGGTCTAGCTCTAGAGCAAAGTGTGTGTTCTTCACAATAGAATGATTAATGAATGTAATTCTGTCTTGTTCTAACTAATAGAAAGGAGAATAACTAAGTCTGGGCGAATTAGGAATCAAATTGCAGAAAAACGGCGAAAAGAAGAAACTGGCGTCATGATTTGAAAATTAACATCGCCGATAATCAAAAGCGCGTCGCCGATTTGGGCGTTGAGAAGCAGAGAGTTCTTTGGCGTCGCCGATTTGATATAGCGTCACCAGTTCTTCGAAATATTGTTTTGCCCTTTCATCCTTTTTCTTCTTTAACCGATTCTTGGTATTTTGGGCTTCCGCTCTAGCATCCATCTGAAGCATTGGAATTCCATATCTTGTAGATGCATGTAAAATCGCCATTTTCCTTCAATTAGCGTGGTTTAGCCAAATACCTTCAAAACACACAAAGAACAAAACAAGTAAAAATACTCTAGGAAAACTTATAAAACTATACTCAAGGATGACAAAAAGATGGCAAAAAAGACCAAATGAGACGGTATAAAATCGACTCATCAGTGCACATGTATGTGAAGTGGCACAAGTTAAAAAACCTTGATCATCCTACTAGAATCACACATTTGCCGGCACAAGATTTTTTCATCGGCTTTAAGGCCTCTCACCGGCTTTTTGAATACTAAAACAGTAAGACTTTTTATTTACAAGTGAAACGAACTAAAGTGATTTTCGAAAATTCCTTAGCACTCAGTTAGAGGCCATCTAAGATCACATCAGTAAAAAGGCTTAACTAAGGCAATAGATAACCAGACTTGTCAAAGAACTCGAGACTCGATACAAAAATTTTGAAATAGGCGAAAATTAGGCGAAAAGACTCAACTGCAATCACACAAAGGTGGCTTACATACCACCCCACATAATCGCAAAAACAAAAAATAAAAGAAAAAAACATATATACAATATATACAAGGCAGCAAATAATACGAAGCATGTAAACATATGATACAACTTCCATCCCCAAACCGATTTGATAGCTAGGTCCTAGCATAAGGAATAAATAAAAAGGAGAAAGTTCAGAGTTACCGTCCGTAGTATGCCTCCGTCGACATGATCACTAAGAGGAAGGCGGACCATGGGGTTCGGAAGATGAGCCTCCTCTTTGTTGCTGCCAGTCATCCGTCTCAGCTTTGCGCATTCGCTCCATATGCGCTAGGTGCTTAGTTGCCCGCGTGTCCGCTGCAGACATGTGCTGTGTGAGACTCGAATAGCATGAGTCCCACTGATCCAAGTGCCTACCAAACCGCTGCGATACTCCATGTATGCTCCTAAGACCTGCGGCAAGTCCTTGGTAGCACCCCCTAACTCTGAAAAATCGTAGGCTATCACGCTTTGCCTCCCCTTAATGTGTTCGAACTGGGGCTCCCTTCTGCTTTTTGGACACGCTCTTTGTTTTGGGTGCCATGGTACCTGGATAGAACATGTCAGCGCTACGCCCATATCAAAATGTAGCTACACGAATGCCTAATCCTAACTCATAGATACATGCAAACCATAGTGCATTCAAATGTGGCCACAACAATGTCTTCCCCAAACCAATTCTTGCAAGTAGTAACAACAATGCCTTATCCTACAACATAATCGTGCTTACCATAGTGCAAACATTTGTTACTACAAGGGATTTTTCCAATTGAAGCGATGTAAGCTCAATCCTATCATCAAATATGCAGCACGAATACAGATTCTAAGATGAACAAGCTAGCACAATAATACCCTTCCACCAAAAACATCATAAATCTCTAGAAAATCTAACTAAGCTAACTTAGATTATGACTTATCTAGACAATTCCATACCTCATAAGCACAACCACATACTCAATAACAATCAATCAAGTATAGAAATCCAAGTTTGCAAAATAAAGATAGTAGAATGAAGTACCTCGATTCCGGAAGAATTAATGGATATAAACACGGATTGAAGTCTCCAAGTAGTGGAGAAACTCACTACCTTATAGCAGTTTATTACCCAAGTAAAATGGTGGAGGTGGTGAAAATCTCAAAAATTGGGGAAAAGCAGGTAAGGAGAGTGAAAAAGGTGAAGGAGGGAGAAGATTGTTAGGCCTCACCTTGATGGCCAGGGCTAGGGTGCCCCTCACATGATCCAACAGGAGTAAACTTTACTTAGCTGCAGACCATGATGGCCTTTTTCCCTAGCTCACCGCGGTGAGACCTGTTCTCCCGCAAAATTTTTTTTTATAATAAAAAATTAATAAATAAAATCTATCCTAAATGCAATATGCACCTATATCTATATGCAAAGCAATATGTCATGCTTTGGTTATAGTCGTTAGCGTCGACTCTTCCGTTCTTCATTCTGAACCCCCGGGTTACCTCCCAGGAAGCGCCTTTTCTTATAGTCGTTGGCTCGACTACTGTACATTACCATTATCCGTTCTCATACGGGAACGAATTTTGAGCAGGCATCGAGCCTACTTGGAGCTTCCAATGAATATGTTCTGCTCCATTGTGTGTTGATCCCACAATACTCATGTAATCCTGCAAAGGAGTATGTCGAGAGTTAATATGTTCAAATTTAAGCACATAACACTCATAAACAGGAGACAAAGAAAAAGGGCAAAAAGGATCAACAAAACTCCCCTTGGGTAATGACATATGTACGATGTCGGGGTGATGGGGCACCTGGCTCTCTGCGGTCTTTGGTGGCGTGGAAACGCTCACTAAAGACACCAGTGGGATGGGAGTGATATCTGAATCCGGAGTATTCACGCTTCCTTTGTCGAACTTCTCTTCTTCCTTTTGTTCGAAATTCGTTACGCGATCCTCCAAGCTCTCCATCAAAGAGAACGGGCAGTATTCGTCATAGAATACTCTAATCACTTCCTCCCATGTCCTCAATGACTCTGGCTCTAGCAAATGCAGCCATTCTCTGGCTTGGGATCTAACGACAAAAGGAAACAACCTCCTCTTCAGTTGGTCCTCACTCAATCCACTGGGTGGTAACTCAATCCGCAATTGTTGAGCGGCGAATAAACCCGAAAGCATCTTCCATCGGCCTTCCCCAGAAGTATGGAAGTGAACACCCCCAATCATCGTCTAGATCGTATTCCCTAACCTCAGGCTCAAGGAATATTGGTGGTTTTCTTACCACCAGCTGAGATATAAAATATTCTTCGTAAGTAGCCATACACCTACAGAAAAATTTCTCTATACCAACAGAACTAAATGAATTGTTAATTTCTGTTAGTACCAAAAAAGATAATCCACAAGTGTAATTTTTTTTTTTAATTTCTTGAATTTTTTCTTTGGTTTTTTGAATAAGATAAAAATAAAGATACGCAACTACACACTGATCCTACTTATTGAAGAATGTAGGAATCAATTCCCCGGCAGCGGCGCCAAATTTTGATGTGCTCAAAATTAATACTTGTAAAATAACACAAGTAGTAAAGCGGTTGTTGTAGTACAACTTAACCACAGGGTCATTCTCTCGAGGAATTGATTAAACTAGTTCTAAGGTGTAGGCTCAAGGTGTGAGTTGTAAATAGAAAGTGTGGGTAACGTTGATACTTCAAAACCCTACAATAAATTACAATTACAATACAAGGTAGTATCTAGATCATGCCATTTTTACAATTAAAACGAAGCAAGCGAATCTTTCAAAAGTCTTAGCGATATAGTTAATGGTACCTTTGCCATGAATGCAATACTTTGCTATTGCAAAATCGAACCAGATACAGATTATAAGTATGTATGAGTTACGGCAAAAAGCTTGTCACTAGCTATGCCCTCATCCGAATATATACTAATTAGAGGTAAAGACTGATGCAAGTTCACAACGATCAAGCATGCGTTCAACGACCAGATAACAATATGTCACAATACAAGTTATTAACGGAATCCACCTAACTCGTACTATTGAATACCTGGGCGCCTATTGGTCTCTGCGATCGTCAGAAAGATCAATAATGCTTCTCCGAATTAAAAGAGAGATTAAAATCTCTAAGTATTTACAATGCTTGGAATTGAAAATATGAAAGTAGAAGTAATGAAGATATATCCTAATGACTGATACAAGGGTCCTATTTATAAGACCAAGGAAGAAGAAATTTGAAATCATGGGAAAAAAACTGCCAGAAATCGTGGGTTTGATTACATAAACAGAGCTCACATGATGAGATACTTTGGGAACCTCCTCACATGATCTGGACCTTACCTTCTTTTACGCTTTGTTGTACATGGTGAGCCCGTTTTGATGTGGGGCTCACAGCGGTGGCTTTCATGTCAGGAACTCCTCCATTTTTCCCATTTTCTCCACTTTTCTCTCCCTTTTCCAACCTCCATGTCACCTCTCTTGGAGTAGTGGCCCACTAACTTGGCCTTGTTGTGCTTCTAGAAGGTTTTGAGGTCTTCTTTGCACTTTGATCCTCCATTTCCTTACCAATGACGCTAAGACACCTAAAAATGCACAAAAACACAAAAAAAAAACCCAAACGTGACACGGAACAAAAAACACTAAATAAAGGCTAAAAGACGCAACAAAATACGGAAAAAGGCACTATATGAGTCGTTGAATTATCGACTCATCACCATGCTCTATCGAGTGTCTCTCCAGAAACTTGTCGAAAATGATAGAGTAGGTACCTATCTGCACAACTTACTGTAACATGACGATCCATTCCACACTAAGCATGTCTGAGTAATCCATACACTCCTGCACACACACAAAAGAAACCACAGTAGTTCCGCCAAAACACAACCTACGCTAAGAAAGGAAAAACAAATAACAAAGACTAACTAATATATACAGTCGAAAAAATTAAATTCCGTAAATCAAACAGAGGAGTTAAGCCCCCGGCAGCAGCGCCAAAAACTTGATGTGTCAAATCAATGTTTTAAATTTGTTTATAGCCAAGAGTTAATTCTCAACACTACGAAAACTTATAGTGCAGTGAAGTTAACCCCGAGGTCGGTCTCTCTGGACTTAACTAAGCTTTGTTCTTTTTACGGAATATAATTATCAACAAGAAAGCAGTAAAAGGGGTTTTTTTTTTTTTTTTTTGCTTCGTCAGCGAGTTCTAATTACTAATCTAACTCTAACTCTCAATGCAAAGAAATCAAACACATGTATATCGATCTTATCTAGATAAGTTATCAAATTACAGAGTGGTAATGAATAATCGATGCTAGCTAGCAGGAATAGATTCAATGATAACGATGTCGATTTACTCTAGTTATCCTTTGGGACCGTCTAATGATTATTCTGTTGCTCTAGTCTTTTCTAGGCAGACACCTTATATCAAATAAGGTACGAAGCACTATTACAATGAGCTAACTGAATTTGTTCTACAAAACATATAGCATTGGTGAAGGCGTCAATTTCACCAAGCTACAATTAATAAGCTAATGCAGTTATGCGTTTGCTACGAACCAATGGATTTGCAATCTCTAGACATTTTGGTGGTAAATCAGTTGCATAATCCTTTGATGATTTTGTGGGTAAAACACAATACACATAACTACATACGCATTTAATAAAAAAGGCACGGTGTAAATTCCATCTTACTTGTTATTGAATTGCATAAACCCTGACAAGCATGCATTGAATCATCACCACCCCATAAAGGGGTGTCTAGCTACTCATGCTCATCACCAGTAAGCAAGAAATAATTAAACAATCCAACATCAATAATATTAAACTATGAAAAAGGAGAAATTGTTACTGAGAAGGTATCACTACGGTTGGAGGATGAGAAATCCCTAAATCAATCGGTAGAATATATATAACCAATGTATTGATAATTGACAATCTCGAACAAATACAATGTAAATCGGGTTCAATTTTCTAGTAATAGGTGGTGAAGGAATTGCCCAAGAATAAAATCTAAGGTTTTTTTAGTAAAGAGGAAAGAAAAGTAATCGTGTATGTGTATCTGGTAGAATCTACTTTAAAAACACGCATAAAACACTATACATAGCGTAGCGCATGGCGTACGCCATGAGTACTTTGGCGTCATGAGCGACATTTAGCGTCTTGTAAAGCCTCCTGGCGAGCTATTTTCGCGTTTTGACTCGATTTTGGTATTTTTGGTCTTCCCGCTCTGTTTCTAGCATCCGATTGAGGCATTGGAACTTCGTACTCCTGTGAATGCATATAAAAGACATCTTTAAATCACACGGTTTAACCAAATACCTACAAAACATGCAAAATACAAAAACGTAACAAAACACTAATAAAACACATAAAAACTATACTTCAGAATAACAATAAGACGGTAAAAAAGACCAAATGAGACGATGTAAAATCGACTCATCAGTTCCTTAACCAAAGATTTAGATCGTTTAATTATCTACACACGGACGCTGATTTTAGGTTAATTAGACATTGTGAAGACGTTATGGCCAAAATACAAGAATTGCTCCGTTAGTTTAACTTTTCGCGCGTTTCACATAAGTGACTCCAAAATCTTCATCCGAACTCCGAGCCCACTTCCGTTTTCATCGTTTTGCTCCGTTTTCAACCTAATGTCTTCAAATGGAAATTTGAGCCCTACAACACTCACGTACAAGCTTCCAAACTTCACAATGGAATTCGTATAAGTCTAAAAACTTCGTTTTTCCTCCGATTTTCACCTAAAAACACGATAATCTACCAAAGACAACCAAAACACGAAAAAAAACATAAAAAGAAAAGCACAAGAAATAATTTAAAATATTATAAGTACTAACAAAAAGACGATAAAAAAGACTAGATGAGACTCAAAATTATTGCCTCATCAACATCCATGGGTAAATCACAAATAAATGGCAGTGTTGATGTGCACTCAGGAATTTATTAATCGTTGTATGCCTGTAATTCCAAAGTACAATCAAAGATTTAAATTTATATTTAGTCGGAAGCCTACAAATCCACAGAATAGCGGAAAGTTGACACGGGATGTCGTTCTCCACGGACACTTAGCATAAGAACAAGCCAATAACGAAAGTATTTGTGTACGCAAATAGCAGACAGATGGATTATAATGCAGTTGAATTCTAACGGTTTTGTAATCAATGGATGGGAAGGTGTAAAGGATCCTCAACCTAGCTCGTACTGTGCTACTGCAAACTTCCTGAATATTAAACTACATATATGCCTCTAATGATGGTGAGGTTCAATGCTAAATACCAAGTCTCGGTTAGTACCAGCACCCCCACTCAGTTCAATGAAATTATTGTGTCACTTAATAATACATCACGTCTCATTCTCAGACAAGACAAACAATAAATTGATTATCTCTACTAACGCCTTAATAATGGACCCCTTTAGTACTCAATAAATACTTAAGTAAATAAAGAGAGTCTGACGTATAGAGTTGCAAAAATTCAAATTACGTCTAATAATCAATCTATTAATACATCATGGTATATAAAGAAATAGAACAGCAGAGTTTCGGCTGTTCGCCTTTACAAAAAGTGTTTAGCTACTCATAGCCATAGCTAACAGACACATGTTAATATCGAAAAGATGAGAAAAAGGAAAGCTTAGTGTTGATGTCTTCGTTCTATGCTGCTAGGGTTTCCTCCTCCAGCTGACGGCCAGGGTTTTGCTGTTTTGGGGTTTCACTTCCCCGAGGACTGCTTCTCTCTCAAGAGAGTTGCTCTTGATTACGGTGTGTGGTTATGATACCCCAAGGCACTTATTTATACTGTAAAATTCGTACTCTGGTCGCCCATGATGATTAAGGAAGGTTAGAATGGCGGGCTTTGACGGACCTCGAAAGCCTATTTTCTAGAAGATTACGACTCATTGCGGTCGATGGTGGCGCAATTGCTTTCGATTCTTGCAAGTTACATCTGTTTCTCCTTGTTCATCAATTTCGGGTTTCGTAACTTCGTTTCCTCGAAAAGTGGTCTTCTACAATGTTGTGGCATTTTCAATTATATTCGCATTGGTTGGTCACATGCCTTGATTGGACACCTCGAACTCCATTTACGGGAAAATCAGCGTATTTCCTTATTTTTCACGATTTCGCATAAATATGACGTTTTGGCACCGGAAATCGTGCAATTCCTCAAAAACGCAATCATGCCCTACAAAATATACAATAAGTTGGTAATTGGTCATAATATGATATAAATATTGAATCTTGGACAAAAAACGAGGGTCTAAAAGTAGGTAAAAATGCACATTTCATGCTCACATCAAGTGTTTGCCACCTTAGGGATATCTACATCATCACCTAAAAATATTTGATGGATTACAAGCTTGTGTTCACATGTTGTGACCTGAAATTAAATTGATGTATCAAATCGAGTTTTATATTTATTTGTAGCCAAGAGTTAGTTTCTCAACACTAGAAAAACTATAGTGCAGTGAAAGCTAACCCCGAGTGTCGGTCTCTCAAGGACTTAACTAAGCTGAGTCTTGTTTACGAACGATTGTTTATCAGTGAAAAACAGTAAAAAGGTTTTATGCTTCGGCAACGAATTTGAACTATCTTTCTTAAGATGCAAATGAGAACAGAACAATTGTAATGAACTTGGATGATAGGATTAAGGATTATGGAGTGGTGATATACTCTAATGCTAGATAGCAGGATTCATAAATTTATGCAATTGATACAATCCTCTAAGTTAGACTAGGACACGCCCAACGCGATATTACTCTACTTTAAGGAACGTTGATAGCTATGAAAGAATAACCCGAATTAATCAGTTGACACTAACTAGGTTTGTGTTCTGGAATTTGTACGGTGACATAATTCAAAATGATAGCAGTGATAGATTCGCCAAGTCTTCAATGTCTATAAACTATCTGCAAATGTGATTCGATGATCAATTCAACCTATGAGCAAGCTACTTAGATTATTTTGGTTTTAGGAATACAAATCATCAATTGAATCGCATTGCTCATGAAACCTATATCAATTATATACACATAAATTACGAAGAACCCTAACTAGCATGCATATGATACATCACCACCCATAATGGGGTGTTTAGCTACTCATAGATTTGGAATACATAATCAATTGAATAGAAGAACACGTAAATAACAATTCGATATAATAAACACGAATGTAGTTGAGTTGATACAATTGTTACCGTAGTTGTCACGATTCCTAGGTAAGCTACAAAGAACTAGGATTCAATCAATGAAATAATATCGTAATATGCTCCACAACAAGAATCCGAAATTGAATTACAAAGAAAGAGGTTGAATATAAAAGAGGTGGAAATTGCCTTGGATGATGTTTTAGGTCCCAAGAATGTCAAGGGAGAAGAAGTAATTCGTATCTAGCCAAAACAGGATATATATACGTGAAATTGCGCACCAACTGTTTGCGAAATGAGTTGGCGTTATTCCAAATTTGCCCATTCTTCCGCAACAAAAGTTGTAGCTCTTTGAATTATCTGTGCTTGGCCACCAAAATCAGGTCAATCAGATTTCGTATCAGAAAGTTATGGCCAAAATGCCAAGGCTGCTCCATTGTAGTTCGAATTTCGCGTGCTTTCGAATCTACTTTTGTTTCGACCATTCAACTCCTTTTCAACTGTCTTTGATGTAGTCCATGACTTTCATGCTTCCATTAATGCATTAATATGCATTGTTTTAGCCTCGTTTCAATGCGGTTTCACCAAACACCTATAAAACACACAACATACGAAAACGTAACAATACTCTAATTAAATAAACAATAATTCCACTCGAGAATGATAAAATGACGGTAAAAGACAAGATGAGACGGTAGAAAATCGACTCATCATAAATGTCTGGTGATTTTCATCTTTTTTATTCGATTTTCTTTAATGTAAACATTTCTCAATGTAAACTCGTCAGATTATGGTGACTCGAATCAATAATTTAAATTTTCTTAAAATGCAAATTTGGTTGTGTACATTTGAAGTGGATAGTCTTCACACTTATATATGAGACTTAGGCTCTGATTAACTTCATTAAAATTCTTGGTATTTGGTAGGCGAATTGAATTAGAATGAATTATAGTATAAATATAAGCTAATGAAGCGAATGAGTTTTGATTGAAGAAAACGAGCCTTCTTGATGTGTCGATTTGGTCGTCTTATCTAAATCTTTTATTGTAATTTTGTATATTTCGCACGTGTTTTGTGATATTTTATGTATAATTTGTTCTTTACACTTTATACGGCATTTTTTTCGTTAGGGCGGGCCTTAATTTTTCTTTTCGTTAGGGCGGGCCTTAATTTCCTTATTACTTTACATGAAATTAGGGCACCACATAATGTAACTCAACCCTAATTATGAAATAACAAATCTAAATCAAAAGATTAAGGACAGTGTCCTCATGTTTTCCTAGTGTTGTAAGTAGGAAAGAATAAAACAAAATTTATTTTACTATAAACCATAAAAAAGATAAAATAAAATAAAAAACTACCCTACTACATAAGCATGAGAAGATATACATATAAACTTTCAATACTAACAAATATTTCTTTTTGACAAAAATCAAAATCAGCTCGTGGAGCTTGATAGTTATGTACTTATTAAAAAACTCATTCTTAAGATATCCTCGACATTTCGTCCTGCAAAAGAAAAGGCAGATTGCATGTGAGATACAAAAACGCGGTGCCAATTAAGAAAGTGTTCAACCATATACTCTTTTCATTTAAACTTTCCGTTCCAAAACTTTTTTTCAATTTGGTAATAAAAACAGATTCGTGAGCCTTGAACAACTTTTTTAGCAAATTTTGGAAAAAGAAAGTAGTCGATGTAACTTTTTTAAAGAAAGAACTTATCTTTTTCGTTCAAAATATCACTTACCTATATTTTATATTGTTGGATCGTTTGTTATCGTTTGTGTCTTTTTTTGCATTAGCGTAAGTATTAATGTATCTGCCTCTTTAAAATGCATACATGTAGTACACATCAATCTTGATTTTTTCATTACTAAGTTAAAATCTTTATCGATTATTTCAACACGATAATTTTGATGATGTTATTAAAGTGGCGATGTAAAGTACATTAAATATATATTATAATTATTGGACAAAATATGATATATTATTATTTAAAAAACTATAGACTAATAATACGATAAGAAAGGTTAAAGACAAGAAAAATAAGAGTAATGCCCTTTTATGTGATTTTACAAAATCTGAAATTTAAATTTAATTTCTTTAACTACATTTAAAAGCCATTTAACTTTTTTAAATTTCTGTAAATTACCTGTCAATTTAAACTTTCCAAATTTAGTTTTTACTACATTTTACATTAGTTTGAACAGAGCCCATGAGCATGACAAGCTATATCGTACCCTTGACCAAAACCCATTGCCTAATTTGGTCCAATTCTAGCGATGTCATGTTAAAAACTTTTTGTTAATTATGTGAACCACGCATAGCCATAAATCATCCACTACATGCATCACCAGAATAAATCAGTTCAAGATATAACAAAGTTATAAATCAGCTTCATTTTCAGAAAATGAAAGAAACCAAGTTTATTTAACAATTTTTACAAGAATTAGTGGGCATGCTATTGTATAATACATGAAGACAAGTGCATCAACTTCCATATGACGAGCAAATACCAATTATAATTTAAAAGAATAGTACTCCCTCCCTCCGTCCTTTTAATAGGTTTATCATTTGGTTTTGATTGAATTTTAAGGAATATTAAATAAAATGGTAAGTGAATGGCAAAAAGTAAGAGAGAGAATAGAAAAGTGAGAGTGAGAGAATTGATAAAATAGTAAATAGAGTGATAAAAAATTAATAAGTGAAGATAGTGGATTTCCAAAAAAGTAAACGTATTCTTTAAAAAAAAACTCTAAAAATGGTAAAAAGTAAACCTTTAAGAAGAACGGGGGAGTACTGTTTATCGGGATTTTACAAGAATAAATGGACAGACTAGTTCTTGTAAATTTGCGTGATTTACTTTTATAACAATATAAAGAAAAAAATTGATTTCTTGAACTAAGAAAAAGTGGGTACCTCATCTGTCCAACGATGAAAATGACGTTCTTTTGGAGCTAACCTCAGGTCCATGGACAACAATGTTATTTTCAATAGTTGTTTTTTCGTCTATATCAGAATTAGGCAGAAAGAATGGATCAACCATTTTTCCTGCATTGTCTTTTTTCAAACTGTCATCAATCCCATTGTAGTCCAAATTCTGCAAGATGTCTGGAATTCCCTTACCGTCCTTTGCAAGGATGCCAAGCTCTAGGTCTATCTTACCATTTTGCTTGATAATGTCACCACCAAATTTTCTTATCATGGAATATAAAAGTTCGTTGTCTTCCTCAGTCACCCACTCGCGAAAGTTCACGAGTGATGGTGCTCGTTTAGTTACAAAATCTCCTTCATGTTGTTCAACATCCCTTGATTATATGGATTTTCTTTTTTATCATAACGATACCTGAAGTTTTCGTATGTTGTCTGTCATATGAAGATTTTAATCACGTCATGCTTTCAAGAAGTATAAGCACACTAAAGTTCAAAAAAATATATACAACTAACCTGGTTTGTGCAGATAAGATATAAGTGGAACATGCTAAGCCCACCAACGAACCACACAGCAATGAAACAATAAACGATTAAACCACCTAATATAATGTCATCCGACAAGCTCGCCCACACGCTGCATGTTTCATTGATTAGTGTCACCAAG
This sequence comes from Plantago major, assembly GCA_026545765.1. Lineage (NCBI taxonomy): Eukaryota > Viridiplantae > Streptophyta > Magnoliopsida > Lamiales > Plantaginaceae > Plantago > Plantago major. Next base: position 45,818,007 of record CM048840.1, read on the forward strand.
GAAAATGTAAACACATATATACACAAGACCGTCGAAGTCGTTATAAACATGACAAAATTCCAGTAGTTGCGCTGCATCACATCAATATATGCAAAGAAGCAAAAATTAGTATATTTTTCCATAATAAAAATATGATATCAAATTAGTCCCAAATACTCAAATAAATGTGGACAAAATTGGTTTGAGAACAAACATGTTTAGTTACACTTACAACTCCAATACACTGGCCTACCCATGGACAGTGGTGATCGATCGTTGAACACAGTTGTTGCAGATTGAACAATGAGAAGCACGTGCTGGGCGGTATAACATACATGTATCACAATATTTCACTTTTACACGATGGCCATTAATAAAGATGTCCTTTGTCCTGGGCAATTTCAAAGCAGAAGTTGAACTGTTCATCCACTCCAGGGATGCAACAGAATTTGCATCAGATTCAGGAGGTCTTGAGTTTCTAGGAACTATTCCAGGATTTCTTGCAGATGTCAGGAAGAGAAATAACAAATCCTATAAAACATGTCATAGTTATGATACCAATAATAATCATATCAAAATAAGATGAGCTGAGAAATATATATTTTGCAAGTTTTTTTTTTAAAAATACCTACCAACAATGTGAGCGTAATTCCCAAAATTAAGACAATACGCCCATATAATAAATTAATTGTTGGAATCCTCAAAAACATCTTGACACAAAATGTTATGGCAGGTGCACCGATTAAGAATGCAGATAAAACCATTGACGACCCATCGGGGCCAAAAACTAATCTTCCGCCACATAAAAAATTCTGCACAAAGAAATGTATCATATGAGATTAATATCTTGTAAATAGATTCAAACAACATTTGAAATGGATATCAGATAGTACTTTGCAAGTAAATTTGATTCAAATAAATGAATAAGGTTTAACGTATCATAATTCTAATTTTTCCAACAAGCACATGTGAAGCAAACAAACTCCACTGAAAATTAATAGACGTACAACTCAAAACTATTTTTTTTTCTTGATTCAGTTTAGATTAGTTACTACATGTGAATAGTCTCTATATGTTTAAACTAGTAACACGACTAATGGAACAAGAAGTATATCATTAGTCCTCTCAAACACTCCATTCCAAGGAAAATGAACACGAAAACGGGAGACAACTGAACAATCTCTCCTATTTCATAGGGACTGCATTATTTCAGAAATCCAATAATATACTAATATGCTCGCCTAAATAATACATTTTTACATAAAATAACCACAAAACAGTCTATGGGGGTGATTGTAAAAACTTCTAGTAACACTTGAAGCAGACACCTTGAAAAAGTTCCAAAAAAAAAAAAAAAGTGATGCTTGTAAACATAGCAAAATGACTTGTAAACTACTGGAAGCCAAGGTACCCATTCAACATCAGGTTCTACTTATTCCACTACATATGTCAATGGAGATGCTCAGAGAGACATTAATACAACTTATATACATGTAAGAGCAAAAAAAATTATGGTTAAATTATCATTGGAAAACATAATATACATCCAAAAATTTGAAGTAAAAATGATTCTATTGCGACATACAATAATTTCGTTCTTATAGAAATGGCTCCAATATAGATAGCCTTACCAAATGCATGATATGGTTAAAAAAATAAGAAACAACAAAAATATGTTATAAGCAAATGACAACACAAGTCAATTCATGATTTATAACAATAAATAGAAATGAAAGGGGCATAAGAATTAAATAGGGAGATTACATTGCGACCCTTCCAAACTTGATAAAGCCTTGTGTTGGAAATCTTGGATTTGGAAGATGGGGCAAGATCATCCACTTGATGCTTGTCCCCACCCATCAACTCACAACCTAATTCTCTCTTTTGTTAATTCTAAAAATATCAGCCTTTAAATATTTCTTCCAGACGAAATGATTATTGTAATTTTGTCTTCTTCCTTCCTTGGGAAGAAATAACCCTTTTGTTGTTATTGCACATTCAAAACGTACATTAACATTTGGAGAACAAACCAAAACAAATGAGATATCTAAGATTTATTTAAAGAGGGATTTGGTTCAGACATGGAGAGGATTAGATAGAATGATAGAATGTTTTTTTTCCTTCTAATTTTTTTTTTTTTACAAGCTACGCCTGATTTCTACATCCTCTAGAAACACAATTTTTAACCCAAAATGGTTTGTGTGTTTCCCAACTGGCAATTCTGGGAAGTTGTAGCGGTTGGTTCTCAAGGCGTTGTAAATTATCCGGATTTTTTGTGAAAATGTTGCCTTAAATGAAAATAAATTCTTCAATTACAATATGAAAAACGACCTGGCCCGACCAATTTATTTGTGTTGAAATAGTATTTATATATTATGTCTTAATTATAGTTAATGAAGTTGTTATTACTACTAAAATTAATGTACAACACCATTTGATATATTTACTACAAATAGTGGAAGAGAAAAGTTACTTGCCGAGAGATTAGCAGAGAGTAGTTCAATTGAGCCCGCATGTTACTAATAATAACTATCATTTCCAATATTGGATGCTTTCACACCGCCGTTAACTACATCCTTAAATGCTCTTGTTTTTCTCTCTCGTTTGTCCTCTTACCTTAGATAATTTATTCAGTTATTCCGAGTCTTCAGTGACTTGTCTTCACAACATCTTCTGGTCATAACGTTAAGGCGTAGGTCTTCAGCACCTTCAAATAAACAATTTTAATTACATGCTCTTTAAGACCTAACACTTATACAAATCACTAACTTTCAATCAAGTATGTTCCTCTTTTATAAGACCAGATATGCTTTTGCAATTGGCATTTTAAGCCAGTTTATGCAAAATCCCACTAAAGATTATTTAGCAGTTGCTCTCAGAGTTTTTAAGTATCTGAAGAAGTAGCCTGGACAGGGGTTATTACTATAATCTTACCAGAACACTCAGTTAATAGTGTAGAGTGACTCTGATTGGGCATCCTGTCGTTTTACTAGAAGGTCTACTTCTGGCTACTGCATTTTTATAGGTAAGTCTTTAGTTAGCTGGAAAAGCAAGAAGCGAAACACTATAAGCCAATCTTGAAATTTGAACATAGTAATATGACCATGAAATGTGCGATTTAACACACTTTTAAACCCTCGATTTTTGCCCAAGATTCAATATTTATATCATATTATAGCCAATTACCACTTTCTTGTATCTTTTTTGGTGATGATCGTGTTTTTGAGGAATTGCACGATTTCAGGTACAAAACCGAGATATTTATGTCAAATTCAAAAAATATTGAAATACGATGATTGACCATACAAGGAGATAGAGAGTCGATCGAGGAACATGACCTACCATTCTGAAGCTTATTCAAAATTCTAAAACTTTGTAGAAGACCACTTTCCAAGATGGCGATGTTCTGAACTTAAAAAATAGCGAAGGCGAATCAGCAAACATCTGCCAGAATTCAAGGAGTGCAGCTCCCTGGTGACCGCAATGAGGCTTGTGCGGTCCCTTGGGGACCGTAGTGAGCTGTTTGGTTTGCAATTTTAGTTCGGTCCAAGTCCGTTAACTCAAGGCTCGTCATCCTATACCTTCCTTATATGATATGGCCGAGTTTTGAAGCTTCCTATCACTATATAAGAGTGTCTTGAGTCATTAAAATCATACACCACTCTTCTCTCGAGGAGCGAAAAAGTTAGAGAGAAGAAAAAACCTTAGGAGGCGGAAATCATGGCCGTCAGGAACCAAGAAGAAGAGGTCGTCAAGACTATTGAAGAACGAACGCATCCATCTAAGAATAAGCATACTCTTTCATTACTTTCTTTTATTGAATTGATGATGATGTTTACTTGCATTATGAGTAGCTAAACCTTTTAGTAAAAAGGTGAACCGACGAAACTCTGTTGTGCTACTCCATTATATACCGTGATATATTAATGAATTAGTTTTAAATGTAATTCTCATACTTGTTCTTTATTCGTCCGACTTTCCACGTGGGGTACCCCTACTGACTGCGCCTTGGTAACAGGTATTATGTTTTCCTTGTGACATGTCCCGGAAATGAGACGTGATGGTGTGTTGAGTGACATAACATACTATTGGTATAGCGCAAGGGTGTCTGGATTAACTACGACTTGATCCTCCTGGCACGTACCCTTGCGGCCACTAGACGACAAGTACGTTGTTTATTACTAATAATTTGGGAGTAGCATAGTAAGATGGAAGGTTGGGGAACCTTTACGCCTTTTAATTATTGATAAACTTTACTTTCTTACGTTTCGCTATTATATACGATCCTGCATGATAATTTAGATTTGATTTCAAAACAACTGACAAGAATCATGTTTACTTTTCGCACATTAATTGCTTTCAACTTATGTTTTATTTGCTTGTTCCCATGCTAAGTGTCGTGAAGAACATCAATCCAGTCAATTTTTTCGCTATATTTATTTTAATTGTGTATAATTGTAGACTTTCGATTTAATATAAATTTAAATCTTTACGTGTGTTTGAAACGGCTAGAGTACAACGATATTTGCTTTTCCAAGCACCTGTCACATAAAGCCTTGCCCTTTGTTATTTGTGAATTAGTATGGTTAGAGGCATTACTTATAGACTTTAACATTGAACAAACATGTCATGTTACACTCTATTGTGACTATCAATCTGCTATATATCTCATTAAAAATTCCATTTTCCATGATAGAAGTAAGCATATAGAGATCGATTGTCATTATGTTATAGAGAAAGTAATAGCATGTGATTCATATGTACCTTCAAAAGATCAGTTAGCTTACATTTTACAAAGGCATTCACAAGTGATGTCATAAAATATTTACTTTCCAAGATGAAAATTACAAATTTGTATGCTCAGGGGGTCTCAGAATTATATTGTTGCAGGTAAGAAGTCTAAAGATCCACATTCAAATAAAGGACGGAATAAGGTTCTAGTATTAATTTGAAAATGCTAGAAATTTTCTTACTTCATAAGTATCAAAATTTCTAAAGATCCACATACAAACCTTTTTAATTTTCTTACTTCATAAGTATCAAAATTTCTCATTCCTCCATTGATGAAGCTGGAAATGTTCCATTCTTAATTTTTTTTTCATGTTCTTCCATTTGCCATTGATTCATAGTTTAAGAGGTTTGTCGAATTCGGGCTCCAATTGAGCCCGAATTCGAACTCCATTGCTGGAGCTTGAAGCTCCATTTATTGAGCTCCATTAGTGGAGCTTCAACATCTCCATTAATGGACATGTGTAATTCCATTAAAGGACCTGTTGTGCTCCTTTGATGGAGCTGCTACAACTCCATTAAATGGAGCTTAACAGCTCCGTTAGTGGAGCTGTTTAGCTCCATTAAAGGAGCTGTTGCAGCTCCGTTAATGAGTTGTGTACAACTCCGTTAATGGAGTTACACTGCTACATTATCGGAGTTGTACGACTCCTTTAATGGAGCTTCAATAGCTCCATTAATGGAGCTGGAGCCCAATTCGGGCTCCGTTCAGCCCGGGCTCCATCCATGGGATTTAGAAAATAGAAGGGGCGGGGAATACAAATGGATTGATGAAAAATGAATTAGGATTAAAGTTTGATGAAGAAGGAGATGAAAAATGAATGGGTACATTTTCTTTGGGTCAATTTCGAAATTCCTCTAAACTTGTGAGGGTTGATTTGCAAATTGGTGTTTTAACTTCCACGTGGAAATTAATTTTTCAACTAGTCAATGGAAAATAAGTTTTGGACCAATATGTTATTGTTGAATTGTCAGGGACTACAATGTTATTACAAAATTTATTAGGGAGTCCAAATATAATTTAACCGAATGAAAATGATGAGGGTGGAAAAAAACTTAATGTTATTTTAAGGTTTTGTTTATTTCAACAGCTTCATTAATTTCGATTGATTCAAATCAATTCATTTAGATTTGTTTAGTTGAATTTATACCTGAAATAAATTCAGTTATGTTTAGTTATCAAGAGAACAAAAAATAACATGACTCTGAATTTCTAATGTCCCATTTAAAAATAACATGACTTTTCAGTTTTGTTCATTAGTAAGATTTAGTTTCCCATTTAAAAATACTCTCCTTAGTTTCATATTGGAATAAAATAGTGGAGAGACTATGATAAGATATAATGTGGATTATATAGATTTTTTATATTAAAATATATTAGTAATATGTTGGCCGAAGATGCGGTTGAAACTCCTTCATTACGTAGGTCAGGTCAATCGTGGCATCCGAGTAGGAAATTACTAAATAAATTTTGGGAAGTACTGTAAGAGATAACAATCTGATGCAAATTTTCAACAAAGCTACATATATTAAACTGGAAGCATTCATGTCACATAAAACCAGAGCATATCAAGTTCGAAACCGGTCTAAATTACTGAACCAATTTTGAAAAGTTCGGTACAACAATCTCATCCGAAATTTCAACAAAGCTACATAAATTAAACTGGGAAATATTCATGTCACATAAAACCAGAACATATCAAGTCGAAACCGGTCTAAATTACTGAACCAATTTTGAAAAGTTGGATACAACAATCTCATCCGAAATTTCAACAAAGCTACATAAATTAAACTGCGAAATATTCATGTCACATAAAACCAGAGAATTTCAAGTCGAAACCAGTCTAAATTACTGAACCAATATTGAAAAGTTAGATACAACAATCTGATCCGAAATTTAAACAAAGCTACATAAATTAAACTGGGAAACATTCATGTTACATAAAACCAGAGCATTTCAAATCTAAACCAAGTCCAGTCTACATGACTCTTCATGTTCCATCTCTAAACTACAAATCGAACACAATCACGGCATAGAACACAACCTACATAAATTAACACCTGATCCCGAAAAGTTTGAGATAACAAAAACATACGATCTATTCGTACATGTGCAACTTCTAAACTATAAATAGGCAGACAACATTCTGTTTTCATGGACCATGAACTGCAGCACCATTCTGCAGGCTATGTTCTGATTGGTCACATAATAGAACGTCATTAACCTTGTGGCTGATGATGATGGCATACCTAGAGAAAATCCAGAAAAGCTTCTGATTAGCCTAATATTTTCCGAACACCCTTTAAATTATGAATTTTGCAGCTATAATCAAATGCAAGAGAATTTAGTCTTTTGTCAAGTACCAAATTTAGCAGAATTAAACATAGAATGCCAACAAGGTTGTCAAGACCTTGTTGGCTGCTAAAAAAGGTCATATTTCCCAGTTTTCATTGATCTCTGTTTGGTTGCATAATAAGCAATATTTCTTCAAGCTTGACTAAGTAGTTTTGTACTTTGTATTATGGTATCAATGTAAGAATGAGACACTAGATGTCAAAACTTTAAGATCGGTGCCAATGTCGCAAATGCATGACATAAAGTAGTGTATATGGAACGGGACATCATCCAAACATGCAAAGATCTTATGAAACAAAAGACCCAAGTTACTATCCTATAACTCGAAGTCCTGTGCGCTTTTGCTCCTACGGGAAAAAAATTTGCAAAAATTGGTCCTTAGGACTGTATATAGAGACGTACGAATACGCTTTCACTTGTAATTGGAGATTTTAAAGAACAACTGCTATGATGCTGAAACTCCTTGCACATGTAACGCCCCAAAATTTCCAAAGTTTCAAGTTAAGTTTTAGAGATCTTAAAAGGACTGACAACGCTACTAAGAGTTAAGTGTAGAGTTAAGTATATGCCATCTTTGGAGCAATATTAGGATGGGTGACCAACTAGAAAGTCTCCTAATTCGTGGCTCGTGCGAGTGAGGACAAAGTGTGGGGGAAAGTACATGTGTTAGTACAGTAAGACCAGTATATCAACCGAACCCGAAGAGCAGTAAAGGAATAACCGCGCCGGCCCGCAAAGGGGACGAGGCATTACAAATGGTATCAGAGCAGGCAAATTAAAGTCCACAAGGGTGGATGATTCGAGCAAGTCTGCGACAGACGTCGCACAATTCAAGAGGAGGTGAATGTAAAGCCCTCAAAGTTTCAAATTAAGTTTCCGAGAACTTAAAAGGGATTGAGAACACTACCCATACCAACAAGACACCTTTCTTTTCGTAATCCATCCATAAGAACTACAGAGTTAAGAGTTAAGCGTATTATGCTTGCTCTGGAGCAATCTTAGGATAAGTGACCAACAAGGAAATCTCTCGGTCCGCGCACGAGTAAGGACAATGTGTGTGGGAAGGACATGTGTTGGTTATAGTGGGACCAACAAATAACGGAGAGCACTACTACGAGAATCATAGTAACTAACTAATAACACACAATATAAGGCTAAGCTAAAACTAGAGAAATCTTGGTTTTCTTCCAAGAGAAAAAAGTTTAAGAAAAGCCGAGCATGTTTTCAAGGACTAAAAATGCAAATGAGATTTGCCCTCATTGGTCCTTTTTGGACGTATAATGCTAGTACAAGAATTGTAGGGACCAAAAGCGTAGATGACTAAGAGTTATAAGACCAAAATTGCAATTCACCAAGAATAAGCGTGTTCACAAATCACCAGTATTGTTCAGTGGAACAGTTTCCCATACAAATAACACCCCCACCCAGCCTGCATTCATGGCACTGGAAACTACAAAAATGGACAGGGATTATTCCTGGACGAAACAGGACTCGGCTTTTAAAGAAAGCAATATCATAACTTCCTTAAAGATATGTTTTCAAGTTTAATATTAATTATCATAAGCTTTCGAGAATACTCCCTCCAGTTAGTTACCGTTACACACATTTTGCCAGTTTCGGCGCCCCATTAGACAGAAGCACTTCAACTTTTCGCAAGTCATTATATTTATTTATTATATGGTTCAACCCACTACCCACATACAACATTACCACACTATTTCAATACTATATTCATTCAACCAAACCTACCCCACACACAATATACTATCAACACTTCACCAAAAAAATTGTTTCAGTGCCAAACAGTGGACGTGTCTATACTAACGGGACAGAGGGAATAGGACCAGTGGGATACATAACTGGCAATTAATGCCCCAGAACAGAAGTGCTGTAAAAGAAAGACGACCAATATAACAATCTGACATTTCCAGATTACATGTAGATGAAAGCCCACACTATTTATGGAAAATTAATTAAAAAAATCCTAAGACCAGAATTATTTATGTGCAAATTTTATAAACTCATGATAAACCACCTAGAACTGAATTCTTCATACTAATTCCATCTGTAATTCTGATTTACTATGTAACATTAGCACAATAAATTATTTCAAATCGTGAATGTGATGGACCTTAAACTACCTCGAAACCTAGAGCAACTTGGACTGTGCTGGCAACAAATATTAATTTCAAGAAGAAATATCGACACCTGATAGTAACTAGTCAGTCAATTAATGGAAGATATGTGAATGTACAACTGAAGAGGGCAGATATAATTCGCATTTTCACTAAATATATAAACAAAATACTAACCTGTTCAGATCTTCACGCAATAGAATCCATTTGGTGTTGCATGGTCTTGTCAATAGAAATACCCTTTGCACTTCACAGATCCACACAGGCACCTTTTCTTCCCCTTGTCTTGTTTATCGGAAGAAACCAAACCATAATCAAGTGTCAACTCTTGCATCGGAGGTATGTGCTGGATGGCAAAAAGAGCAACATGTAGATAGGACTGATTGTTATTCTCACGTAAAACAGGCTGCCAGTATACGTTTGGTGAGCAGCTATGGTTCATAAAACGAGCCACATTTCCACAAGTATTTGCATTAACAACAAGAGGGAAAGCTGTTTTCTGGAAACCAGTGGTATCATCATCACTAACGCCTGGAAGCTCAAAATGGCGAGTGCTATCAAAGATATAACTATTATCATTTTCAACACCAATGTCATCTGAAGTAAATGCTTCCCCTGCATACTCACAAATAAAACTTCCAGCACGAATAGGATCCCAAGACCTGAGTCCCCAGCCTCTATTTATTGTCTTGTAAACCTCGAGCCGGGCTTTCACGCCTCCTTGGGACATACGACTTCGGCAGTTTGGAGGACTTGTACAGGCCATTCCACACTCGTATATTAAAAGTTTGTTAGACAAAAGAACCCCAAGTGAGGAATAAGGAGGGCAAAGATCATTCCTTTGGTTACAGGGGCAATTGGCATCACCAGGTTGACATCCTTTTAAGCAGTGACAGCCAACAGTAGGTGTTGGTGAAGGAAAGGGTTTTGAATATTTGAGAGTAGAAACGTAAGTGAAATGAGCAGGTCCCTTTTCACGATCTACCTCATTTACAAGAGCAACAGGTAGACTCTCAGCACCATTAGTCAAATCGGGAAGGATAGTCCCAGGCCGAGCAGCAGTTCCATCCTTCCATTGCTGAATTGATTTCCATAATGAGAAAGCTTCAGGCTGCCCAGGTGCCCTTACCAGCTTATACTTGAAAACATTGCACCCCGACTTATTTTCAGCCCATGATTCCTGAATTTTGTACAGACCATCATAAACATAGATCTTACTACCAACTGCCATGATATCCTTTATCCCCCTTATGACTCTCACGTCATTGGCTCGATGCAAACTCTTCTCTAGAGCAAGATTTCCTCTTTCAAGCTTCTGATCGAACATTTGTCCATCTCTCCTCTGAACTCCACCCTGACCACTGTACACTAACATGTTGCAATCAGTACCATCATCGTCATATCCCCCAGATGAAACTATGCTAACAGCTAAAGGTTCTTCCTCATTCACTTTTACAGTCATGTAATCTATTCCAGCCATACTTGGAGCATGAAGACCCAGAATGCAAAGCTCCATTCTGAAAAAGAAAATATCACCAACTTCTATCCCAGGTACATGTCCTACCCTCTTTGTATTATTTGTCCTGAATCCTTTAGTCATCAACAGATTGGAAGCTTTGAGGTCCGGACGTCGGGCAATGCCAGGATAAGGACCTTCTTCGAGTTGAGTAAGCTTTTTACGCAGCAAATCATAAACCCTGAGCACGGATGCCACAGTATCCCTATCGCCATTATTTTTCTTCAATTCATCATACTCCTTGAGATTACACGATGCTAAAACACTATTAACTACCGAATCAACATTAACCGGTTCGCCATTAACAGCAGCTCTCCTCTTTCTAAGCTCTCGAGCAGTCAACTTCACTGAACCACCACCATCATCCGCATCATCATCTACTCCATCAGCATCCATAGGTACAGATCTCGAAGCACGAGTTTTAAAGGGTCTCTTAGCCCTGCCGAGACCCATTGGCTTGTGACATAGGGGTCCTAAATGAATTTAAGGGAACCGGAGCTGGTATACCGCTAGTGCTACCAAAACCATAATTCCCAGACGGGTCTTGTGCAGCAGCATCATTTGATGCGAGAAAGGGGTAAAAGGGTTGCACCCCAGGTGGAAAAGGACCTGATGGTGGTACACAAACAAATGGTGTGGGCTGGGGAGTTGTAACACTAGAGTTAGCAGGTGGAGTCGGGAAAAGCGGGACAAGACATCTTAGTGGCCTAATATCCAAAACCCTAGACTTATCAATTGGTCCTGTACCCAAACCTTGATCCATCTATCAACTGGTTTTTTCTTTTTTTCTTTTTTTCTTTTTTTGTTCCTTCCAAGAGCTACAACAATTTAGACAACAAGTTTGAATTTACAGCAACATTTGAGCAAATAAAACACAACAAACAGAGCCTATCTGTACAGAAGTCAGAAAACTTGTAGCAAATAACCAGTTTCCTGCAACACACAAGAACAAAATTAGAGATGGGTACCTTTTCACATGCACAGAAATCATTAGAAAAACAAAAAAGTGAATGAAAACGAAAAAACAAGAGCTGAATGAGACATGCAAATCTATAAACGGAGAGAGTCAATCCTACAGATCTGAGAGAGAAGTAAAGAAAACAGAAATTAATGACTTGTAAGCTCATCAAGCAGATCAGAAACTCGTATTGCTGAAGAAATGAAGGAGAAAGTGAAGTGAAGAAATACCTGAGCAGAGCTTCACAGAGAATTCCAAGCAAGGTTTAGGAGCCTGAGTTTTCGGGAGTAGAGGAAAGTGAAGGGCTCGTTTCTTTTCCGGTTTATATTTAAAGAAAGTACAATATGCTCCTTTGGTTATTAAAGTTTTTTCTTCCTTTGGTAATAAATAAAAGGAATAATTACAAAATGATACTCCCTCCCCTCCAAGTTAACTTTTTCATTTCGACTTTTAACCGATCAATTGCTTTCGATTTCGACAATAATTACTTTTAACTATAAGAAGAATAATTTAATAAAATCATATAATAAAAATTTAATAATTAAATTTTCATTATATGATTTTATTAAATTATTAACTATTATAATTTAAAAGTAATTTACGGTCAAAGTCGAAAACAGTTGACCGCAAAATAGTAAAATGAAAAGATTTCTTTGGAACGAAAGGAGTACTAGCTTCAAAAACTTCAATCACATTTGATATCACATTAGTTACATAAAAAAAATTCCTACAAATTAGTCAAAACATTTCTACAAATTAAGCTCTGTTCTCTTCGTCTCAATGTAATCGAATCGAATCGATCCGATTTGAATCAATTGAATCAATCAATTATAGTATAAAATGAATCGAATCAACTAGATGTATCTCGATCTCAATCAATGTAACTAAATCAATTGTAGTATAAAAAATAACTAAATGTAATTAAATGTAATTGAATCAATTGTAGTATAAAAATAACCAAGCGAATTGAATGTAATCAACTAAACTGAATGAATCTAAAGTGAACTGAACTGAAATTAATGAATTTTCGGATGAAGAGAACAGAGCCTTATCTTGTTAATTTTAGTAACTTTTGAAAAGAAATATTACCATTTTTTATGTAATAACTTCCTTAATTACATATCTAATCAAATAATTTATTTTGGTAATCAAAATAGATGATTATGATACTTGATTTCCAGTATATAAATTTAATGTCAAGAGGTATGTTATGTGAGACTTGTTTTGATACGTGATGCTTGTTTATCAATAATTATGATGCTTGATTTTCAAAAATAAGATGCTTGATTTTTAGTATTGATGATGCTTCTTTTCCATAAATGAGATGCTTGCTTTGCAATATGATGTTTGATTTTCAGTATTTGAATGAAACAGAGTATGTATGACTAATAAGTAGTAAAGATTTGAGGTGGTATCAATTTATAATTCACCCTAAAAAAAAAAAAAAAAAAAGTACACATATGACATATCCATGACTAGTTTAGTTTCAAACATCACATTTTAATTTGCATATAATATTACCTAACATTTCACTTTAATAATTCACTATCAATTTTTATTTATTTTTTATTTTTTTATGTAATTCTTTCAATTTCCTTATTTTATTGACCAATAAATCAAACAGAAATCTATTTTCGAGACGGATGTAGTACTAAATATGTAATGTTTGTATTTACATACTCCCTCCGTCCCGAATTCAATTACCCACGCGCCCGGATACAAGTTTTAAAATAAAAATGCATAAAGTAGAAGAGATTGTAGTAAAGTAAGAAAGGGATTGACTAAAGTTGAAGTGATAATAAATAAAAATGAGAGCCTGTGAACAAAGTATGGGAAAAATCTTTCATTAAACGAATGAGAAGTTGAAATTGAAACATTCCAAAATCAGATGCGAAAGTTAAATTCGACTAAGAAGTATATGATATTTGTATCTAAATATATAATATTGATCATCTTTCGGGGAGACGATTTCTCCCAAAAGTTGCTCCAACTAAATAACTTTCATATCATTGTAATAATTCACCTTTTATTCTATTTTAACAAGATATTTCATTTTATGGTATAGGATAATCTTATGAAAACTTTAAAGAACACCACTTTAAAAAATAAAAGGAGGTTTTGTGAGCTCAAAACGAGTCTAGTCATATGGTGATAAATCAATTAATTAAAATTACATTCGAGAAATATAAGATTCAAAGAGAAAATAAATCACGATGTGAATTCAATCCTTGCATCTAGTGCTCAGATATCAAAAAAAAAAAAATTACCACCTTGTAATACATTTTATAATATTTTTTTTTTTTTTGGTATTTAAAGGGAATTGAAAAAAGAAACCGACCTACATGAAAATGTTTCTCTCTCTAATTTCTCTCTCTAAAATTTTTTACTCTACTGAGAGTTTTATTCCTTCGTCGAGATCGACCCTCTCTTTTGAGAGTATTTCTTTTTCCTTCCATGTTTTTCTCTTTTATCAACTCTACATATGGTGAGATTTGACCTAGTCTTAGAAATCCTGAAAGATTTGTTTAATTGGTTGTAGGTTACTTTTCTTATGTCTTTTTTTACTTTACTCTTTTGCGTGAAAATCGTGTTTGCTATATTTAGTAATTATTTGTCTTAGTCTGTTTTTTCTTGTCCGCCTTTACCCTCTTCCGTGTCCGGAGTGTTTTTCTTCTTCTCTGTGGTGTTATTTGCAAAAACTTTTGTTCTACTCTCATACTTCCTTCATAGTACTATCCATCATTACTACGCCTTCATTCCTGAGAATGGACTCGAATTTCTCGGAGGCAATGGGTTCAAATTGGTCTCGACTTCCGAGGAAGAGAATGATGTTCAGATTCGATGATATTCGCAATGTATGACAAACTCATCGATGATTCCTTTCACCAGAGTCCTTCCTCGATCGCTATGTATGGCCATGTATTCAAACTCAGTTGTTGATAAAGCAACAACACTTTGCAGATTGGACTTCCAACTTATGGCTGAACCAAATAATGTGAAGATATAACCAGATTGAGACCTTCTATTATCCATATTTGCAGCATAATCTGCATCAACATATCCCAAAATAGGATCTTCAGACCAATTGTCATTCCTGCAGAACTTTATGCCAACATAAGTAAAACCTCTCAGATATCTCAGTATGTACTTTACAGCATCCCAGTACAATTCTTCAGGATTAAACATATATCTGCTAGTAACACTTATAGCATAAGCAACATCAGGTCTACTGCACACCATGGCATACATAATGCTACCAATAGCATTAGCATTAGGAATCTTGCTCATATGCTCCACCTGCTCAGGTGTTTCAGGACTGTGATCAAGTGAGAGCCTGAAATGCTGAGCTAAAGGAATGTTACTTGGCTTGCATCCATGCATATAGAACTTCTGCAAGACTTTCTTCAAGTAATCTCCTTGGTTTAACTTCAGAATACCATTTTTATACCTCTAGATATCCATACCAAGAATCCTTCTTGCATTACCAAGATCTTTCATCTCAAATCTATTACTCACCGCTTCTTCACCGAAATCAATTCTTCAATGTCATTGCTAGCTATTAATATGTCATCTACATACAGAAGTAGATATGTAATGACATGTGAATCTTCTTTCTTTAGATACACACAGCTGTCAAATAGTGATTTAGTGAAGCCAATTTTATCCTCAGATTCACTAAACTTCCTGCACTATCGCTTAGCTTTGTTTAAGCTCATACAAAGATTTCTTTAACAAACAAACTTTATCTTCATTTTCCGCAAAATGAAACCTTCAGATGAGACATGTAGATGGTTTCTTCAAGATCACCATGCAAGAAAGTCATTTTCACATCATCTACAATGCTCAAGAGAATCTTTATCAAGTATGCTCGACAACTCGAGAGAAGATATCATTGTAGTCCACTCCCTCCTTCTATGTAAAACCTCTAGCAACAAGTCTAGCTTTATATCTCACTTGTTCTTTAGTAGTAACTTCAATCTTCCTATTGTAAATCCATTTACAGAACACTATTATCTTGTTCATCGTTTGGGAATCAATTCCTGTGTTTTATTCTTCCCAAGAGATAGTAACTCCTCATGCATAGCAATGCCCACTCTTGCTTGTGAGCACATGTACTTGCTTCTTTAAAGTCCTGTGGCTCCTGATATTCAATATCTCGACAAGTACTTAGTGAAAATGCCACTAGGTTATCAAACCATACATATTAGTCAGCCAGGTGTTTTTTTCTCTGCCTCTTGTCGCTTGAAAATTCCTCATTTCATCCGTCACAACAAAGCCACCTTCCTTCTAGTGTAATTTCTCCTCTCGCAACTAGTCAGGTAATTTCGTACTTGTTGTCTGTGCATGTATCGGTTGTAGTTGGGCTTTGAGACACATCATTCCTGATAGGGGATCTTTGAGCTGAATTATTCCTGATAGGTGAGCTCTGAGATGCTTCATTTTCAAGTGAATTGTTAAGTTGATCAATATCACTCAAATCCTGTTGAGTATGAGAATCACTAACTTCATGATTCTCTCTTGCATGATCATTAACTCTCATGAGCTCCACCTCAATCTCAGAATCTTTAAAATTATGCATATCAGTTGTCAGGTGATGATCTTCATTTTTATATGGAATATAGATTCTTCAAACATGACATCCCTGCTAATAATGACCTTCTGAGAGTTTTTCTCAATGCACCAGAGTTTATAGCCCTTCACTCCTTTAGGATATCCAACAAATATACACTTAAGTGCCCTGGGCTCAAGTTGTCCTTTCTGACATGCACATAGGCTAAACAACCAAATACCCCTAAGTGAGAGTAGTCTTTAACACCTCCATACCACATTTCATTTGGTGTTTTCATCTGTATAGCAGATGAAGGTGTTTTATTCACTAAGTAACACACAGTGGTTACAGCTTCTCCCCAGAATGATTTAGGAACACCTGCCTAAAACATGATGCATCTTGTTCTCTCTAATAGAGTTCTATTCATTCTCTTAACAAGACCATTTTTCTGTGGAGTACCAGGTATTGTTCTATGCCTCTTTATACCTTTTTCACTGCATAATTTGTTGAATTCACCTGATAAAAACTCTATATCGTCTGCTTCCTAACACCTTCACTTTCAGACTTTTCTCATTTTCAACTTCTGCACACCACTCTAAACTTTGAGAAAGCATCACTCTTATTCTTTAACACATACACCCATACTCTCCTGGTGTAGTCATCTATCAGAGACATGAAGTGCCTACCTCCACCATTTGTCTGCACTTTAGCAGGTCCCCATAAATCTGAATGAATATAATCTAGGGGAGCTTCACTTGTATGAATACCAGTTGGGAAGGGATTTCTTTTAGATTTACCCATAATGCATTGCTCATGTGTTTCGAGCTTCTCAATTTTATCGTATCAAAGACTTGCTTCGTCGCAATTCAATCAAGCCATTCTCACTAACACGAGTCATTCTCCTATGCCATTACTCAGATCATTTACACTAGAAATGTATACATCACCATCAATCACTCTACATTTCATATAATCGAGCTTGTTCCTTCTAACACCACTCATGACGCAGATGCATTCTTGTTAAACATGGAGCATACCATTTTCAGAGCTAAACTTATAACATTTACTCTCTAAAGTACCAAGAGAAATTAAATTTCTTCCGAGCTCGTATGTACCTTATATCCGTGAGTAGCTTCACGTAATCATCACTCATTTTGAGCTTGATATCACCAACTCCTCAGATGTTGCATATCATGTCATTTCCCAACATCATTGTGCCTCCATAGCTAACATTTAGCCTTATAAACCATTCCTTGTAGGACATATGTGAAATGAGCATCCGTAATCCAAAATCCACTCATCACCGGGCTTGTTCATCAAGAATATTCGTAACTTCACCTTCATATTCAATGTTTCGCAAACTCATGAGAAGTGCCACCTCTATCTTTGTTTTCTTTTGTCTCTTAAGTAAGAAACAATTCTTCTTGAGATGCCATGGTTTCTTGCAGTTGATGACAAATTCTTGTATCTCTATTTGTTGTACCAACAGGTGCTTTACTCCTTATATCTTTATTGAATTTGTTTCTCTGAAATTGTTGTTGAGACTTTGGCCTGTAGTTGTTATTCTTCACCATGAGGCCTTAACCAGATACATCTCCATTCTTAGCTGAATCCTTTTGCTGCTCCTTTTGCCTGATCAAACACTAAACCTCTTCTAATGTGACTTTCTTTTGGCCTGTGAATGCAATAGCATCTCCGGTACTCATAGGATTTAGGAAGAGAGTTTAGCATAATTATGGCCTTATCTTCATCGTGCAACTTTAAATCTTCAATGTTATCCAAATCATCGAGAGTTTTGTTGAACGTAGCAAGTTGCTCAAGTATGTTTCGATCTGGATTCATTCTATATGAGTACAATTGAGATTTCATAAACAACCTCCTTGCTAGTGATCGTGTTTGATACAACGATTCTAGTTTATTCCATACATATTCATCAGTTTTCTCTCTAGCAACTTCTCGCAGTGGTTCATCTCCCAAACTTAGAATGATTGTGTTGTGAGCCTTGCCTGAGAGAATCTTCAACTCATGATGTGTAACCGTCGCCGGAATTTCACTGCGAGGCAACAATGCCATCTCAACACCTTGTTGAATCAAGATTGCTTCCATCTTGATCTTCCATAAAGCAAAATCGTTGGAATCAAGAACTTGTTGATATCAAACCTCATTGAACCCATAGCTGATCACAAATCGGCAACCAATGATCGAACACATCTCCGATTCCCACAGACAGCGCCACTTGTTAAAATTCGATCTAATCAACACCTCAATCCAATCAACTACTCAAACAACAAACACAATCACACACAAAAACACAGAGAATTTTACGTGGTTCGATTGAATCGCTTCAATCTACATCCACGGAGAATCGACGATTTTATTACTTCTCAAGCTTCTCAACCTTACAACATTGTTACAGAGAAATTGAAAGAAATTACAATCAATTTCCTATACAAAACTCACAACAACAAATACAATAACCGCCTCAACACAGAGAAACAAATGTAAGAATCAGAAGAATTGTGATGATTGTTGAAGAAGAAACCAAACAGGTCTATTTTATACCAGAAGAACACAGTTAAAATCGCCAGAAGAAATGGCAACCGTTGGATGATAACTACAAGAAATGATCTGACGACTCGCATAAAAACGCATTATCATTAACTCAGCCAGAATACGTTTCTTCAACCAAAACCAGTAATTTCGAACAAACTTAATCTTGCAAATAACAACCAAGTCCCTGAACTTCTGGAATCCTTCGAAAACACCACAAACTTCACATAAAGGAACACAAATCACAAAAATCCAAGCAACCATCCATGTTATTTTAACAAATACCTTTCCGATTGATCCAATCATGAGTTTTATATTTTCCCTCAATAACTCTACCAATAATTTAAAATAAATAATTGATTTTAGTTCATGAAGCAAACAGTATTCGGGCAATTTAAAACAACACATAACATAATTCGAGGTAGCTTGAAGAACTTATCTTATCATAACTTATTTTCTGGCTCTAGAATGAGATTAGTTTCCCCTCAAAAGATTAGACTTTGAGTAAGTTTCATGAGAGATGGTGTCTAGATAATTTATATAGAGGCGAACCTATGTTGTCAAAAATCTTTGATGTTATTAATTAAAATATCTATGTTCTCAACATTGGTGTTTTTTCATATTACACCATTAGTCGTTTTGATTAACAACAAAGACGCTTTAATTATTAATATGCATGATTTTTTATAATATAGATCGTCTCTAGAAATGTTATCTAAAGATCATCTCTCATGAGACTTTCAGGTTAGACTTTACCCCAAATACGATCTCAATCCCAGAATATTCCTAACTCTCAACCCCACTCCTCCTTAGTATTTCTACTAAGCACCACAACATATTTATCTATACCACTTGAATAGGACCAACTCATACACTCCCAACAACTTACGGTTGCCACACCTGATTCGCCTGTTTCTTAGCAGACAACATAGTGTTAGCCACATATAACATATGGGGGACAACCGGCCCGCTGAGGCTCATCTGATTCCTCTTCAACACCACAATTCCCCCCATCCTTCAATTTAAGGTCACAAAGAGCTACAACGCAAAAGAGAAAGAGATTAGCGATAAAGGGTTCACCTTGGGGATTCCTTTTCCTAGAAAATCGACCATGTCGAGTAGTGAATACCATTCAAAATTATCGAATAAGACAGTGTACGCACATAGATCAAAGTTTTTTTTATTGAAAATCATTACTAACGCATGTTCTCATCATCAATTTTTCTAGGAAAATCCAATCAACCATGGCATAAGCCTTGCTATGCTATCGTTCAAATAGAAGGGCATGATGCCCTTCACCTTACGCCTAGATGATTATGTTAGAGACACTAGTTAATGGCCTGTCGATACTTAACGGGGTATGAAGACAAAATTTAAAATAAAAAATGAATAAATTTGTATAATACCATGTCGAAGTTGAGAATTATATAAAACTACAAGGTAACAAAATGCATGATCTAATCGCTTCAACATTGTATCGCAAGTTACCCTACCTGTAGAAAAATGCATAATTAATGTAAATTAGTGAAATTGAACACAACCATTATAAAAGACACATAAAAGATAAAAATCAACTCATAACTTGTCGAACACTTCTTTATAAATTACGTTTGTTGTCGTGTCATATGTAACTCTAGAATTACCTCACGTCGCAAATTACTAAGTTAAATCCTTCCTATGGTAACTCTAGAAAGAGCAACATTTAACCGACCGTGGTTGAATACATGTGAGAGGAGGTATATGCTCACCATAATCCTCTAATGAAAACCTTTGCACGCGTTGATTCAAGATATCATTGCCTTGATGATATGCTTATCAAGGTTAGTAACTATGAGTCTTCCATTGCACAACTGGAAAGTCTGATCAATATTCCTCATAAGCATTATCATACACCCAACCTTTAGTATGGTCAATATTCCTCGTGATTTGCAATGGTATTATGAACCTCGAGTATGTTTGATCACCGCCCTACCTTTATAAAGAAGGAGTGATGCAATCCCACCGACGAATCGAACTACAAAATCTTCTCTAGCCTTCAAACCAGAGCACATCGTTTCCATATAAAGGTTTTGTGGTCCCTCCGTAGATGTATAAGAAGAATACTCACATTTTGACCATCGACAATAGACATAATTTCATATATAGCACGTTATCCATCACCAATTGTGGGTATAAACCATCGCATATGCTCATTGCAACAGTAACATAGAACATCCAATACACAATGGATGGATTTATAGCATTTTATATAACAAACTCATCTGGCATGGGCATATCGTCAAATGAACTGAGTTGTTGCAGTTTTTCTTCGGTAACTTCTCTACTTGCATAATAGCAATGTTTTTTTATTTGTTCATCAGTGAGTTTCTAAACTGGTTGGAGAGTTCTCCATCGTTACATGACAATTACATACAGAATTTAAACTGATTATCATGGGATGTGGGAATGGATAATATAGTCTTTAAATTTATTGTACCAAGATTGCTAAGTAAACTTTGTTGATTGTACAAAATGTCGTCTGATAATAAATTTCATGTTTTGTTCCACACTTCCTTAGGACTCGACATGCTGCGTGATAACAACATGGTTATGAAAAGGTGACGAAAAAACTCGCAAATTCCATCGACTTGCCACTTTCAAACCACTAATATACTCTATCATCAATAAGAGGCCCATAGATTCACATGCATCCTTGTGATATTCGTGCACAAAACAATAACACCATTATCCCAAACCTTGTTTCTTTGTTTACATACGGACCATATTTTATGTTCGTTTTTCTAACAATGATAGCGAGGATTTTAGCATAAGTCGGCTTCCGGGCTCGAGGATCTATTTGTTCAGCTCGAACCACTGCAAGAACTGTGATTGTTTGACATTGGCTTTGTCGATGACATCTCGTATGCATTCACCATTTTTTTAAAGGAACAAACTGCTCATTCTCCAAATGAAACGACAATCGCTTAACAACATACCTTGTATAATGTAGCAGGACTGTAATATCCTCCACATTGCTTTGCATGGAGACACATAACGACAATCCATATGCCTCATGACCTTATCCCCGTTTTCTCGATCAATGAAACTAACCAAATTTTATTGCTTCCATTGAATATATACTTGAAGGATGCGGTTGACCTACGGTTATTACAAGATTCCATGTCGATGTGTGCTTGATATTTGAGCATCAAATGGGAGTTATGTGGAAATGAGTATCTATTTTTCATTATATAATAATAATAATAATAATAATAATAATAATAATAATAATAATAATAATAATAAATACATAAATAAATAAAGGCTTTGAAAATATAAATTACGCAAAAATAAATTAACATATATAAAATAATAAATAAATTATAGTTCATGATAAGAGATACGGACTAGATATATATGTTAATTTATTTTGGAAATAATGTGGATCAAGATATGTATTAGATAAATGCTAACGGATGTGTGCTTTGGACCATGGTAGGAATAGGATCACTCACTTCTTCAATAAGAATGTACTCTGGCATCTTGATATCAATCTCACCGTCATTATCACCGCGGGCAACTCCATCACCAACCTGTAGTATATCTACTATATGAATTCTCTCGTCTCCTGAATCTCAGTTGTTAATGTACCATCGTAAAAAAACACAAAACACACTTAATAAAATATAAAAGAAGATACAATTTACTAAAATCAAAATTACATAAGTGAAACAAACATTTAGTTACATGTAGTCGCATGTTCTTTGTAAGTCTTATAACCTCACATGAATCCCCAATTCTGGATGAGAATATTGTTGCATTAACAATGTCAGATCTAGACCATCGCGAAACCACTGGCAGTATCTGTGTAAAGTCTACGCCAAATACAATAATCAAACCACTGAATGGTGTGGCTAGTCGATGCATAACATTTCTCAAACTCCTATCACACGCTTCAAAACAATGCATATTGGTCACTGTAGCCTCGTCCCATATAATAAGCTTTGTTTCTTCGAGTAGACATGTTACATAAGAATCGTGCATAATCTCACCGTCAAGTAAGGACGGATATGTGATTTTGAAAATTGTATGAATAATATCACTCACTACTTGAAAAAGAATGTCCTCTGGCATCTTTATATCAACCTCACTATCATTATCACCGCCGACAACTCCATCACCAACCCGTAGTATCCACTTTGTGAATTCTCTCGTCTCATGAATCTCGCTTGTGAACGTACCAGCTTAAAAAATACAAAATACACTTAACAGAATATAAAGAAAGATACAAATTAGTAAAATCAAAATTACCATAAGGGAAACAAACATATAGTTACTGCAAATACATGTTCTTTGTAAGTATGAGGACCTTACACTAATCCCAAATTTTGGATGAGCATATTGTCGCATTAACAATGTCGATCTAGACCTCCTAACCAATCGACAAGATATGTCTAAAGTCTCCGCCAAGTACAATAACCAAACCCTCAAATGGTGTGGCTGGTCGATGCTTAAAATCTCCCAAACTCCTATCAAGCGCTTCAACACAATGCATATTGGTCACTATAGCCCCGCCCCATATAATAAACTTCGTTTCCTTAAGTAGACAGGTTGCATTAGAATCAGGCTTAATCTTACTGCATACCGAGTCTAAATGGATCTTCAATGGTATATCGAATCTTGATTGAGCAATTCGACCATCATCAATGATATGATACAGATGGACTCCATTGGGGAACTGCATCTCTTCTAGCTCTCAAAACGGAGCATAATGTCCTCAAAATATAATATCTCTACAATCAACAATGAATTGCAATAAAGACATCCTACTAAGTGTGTGAGTTGATGACCTTCATTCCCCCTATTTTGTATCCGGAACGCTAAGAACTCCCTTAGAATAAGATTTGACATCTTACTCACAATACTTATCTGAATATCAATATACCATCCGTCTTCTCCATGGATGAAAAGTAGTGGATATTGAAAAATAAGGTAGCATCGAAGAAACTCAGCTATGTGGTTGAAGTTCCCATTCATCATTTGAACCATAATATGATTTTTTGCATGTAAGTTATGGACATCACCCTCTACTATAGCAGTTACTTCTGATGTAGTAGGCAAATTGTAAGTTCACGCCTTGCAATAAGTCAAGGCCTACCTAACGGCATTATCAAGGAAGATGTGATCTCTGGCCATCTTGTGTACTTTTGCATATGGATTGTACTCTCCCACCATAGTTTTGATCAATGTCGCAGTAGCAATTTTCACACCAGCTTCAATGGTATAGCTTTACTATAATAATAAAATAAATTATTTACCGGCCGGTATATATAATTTTAATGGATACAATAATGTATAAGGAATAATTTGTTTGAAACGAAATATGTAAAAGATGCATAAAATTGAGTGTAGAGGCTTAAAGAAACGCACCCAAGAGCATTGATCATGTTGTCAATTCCGTGTTCAGTATCATATATGTAAGGTTGGGCGAATTTTTGGAGTTTGTCCTTCGTTGGACAAGAGTGAGCCAATCTTGTGATCATTTTAGCCACATATCTTAAAGCAATAAGGACATTTTCGTTTATTGACTTCCTCATCTATTTCCATCCATTGAAGTAAATGCGAAGATGTTGTTGTATGCACGGATGATAGAAAAGTTATATGAACTGAGTACCTACAGGATAAACAGCTAATACATGTAGAATATATTTTCAAAATAATATAGTTTTGAACCTTTCCACTGTCATTCAAATTTATTCCATCTCGTGGAGTCTGATCTTGAAACAGTAAATGCTTATTCGACTTAGACGATTTGTTATCCATCAGGAGTTTTTAAATGTAACCAAATCCAAGCAAGAACTATGCATGTTTATCAAATAAATAAAGCTTACAATCATGCGTCGCATTTCACAACTAAAAGTAACAGTTGAGAATGTAGGAAAAATTTCAACATCCAGGTGTTGTTTGAAATCAAATATATATGTAATTAAAAAATAGCTTGAAAGATTGATCATGAAAAAATCAAAAATAAAATTAGAGCATAGAGACTGTTAATAGACAAAATTCTACATCAAATGCCTCGGTTTTTTCTATATTGTAAAAAAAAGAAGATGCAAATCTATAATATGTAGACTTAAGTGATGTAATCACTGAAGAGAAATTCCCATTAATTAATAACTAACTACATGTTGCCACTCAGAATTTTGAACCAATTCAGTTGCTAATTTGTCAGTAATACCTTCCGCACCTTCTAAAAAAACCATAAGACACAAACTTTGATGCCAAACAATAACATTGGCCCCGTTGATCCCTAGCAACAACACCAATACCACCCCTATGTAGACTCTACGTACTCAATCGTAGCATCAAAATTAGCTAACATGATACCAAGATCAGGCGGTAACCAAGCTACTGCCACAATTGGCTATGCAACACCTAAAGATCTTTTACCGACTATACTTATTTTATCCTTAAAATAATGCATTAATAATCTAATATGTTAATTTTCAATCATAAAAAACTCAATATATATAAATTGACATTTATATTCAAAATGTTCCATATAGTGAGTATATAAGATAGAAGGTAATATTTGAATAAATAATGAGTAAAAGTAAAAAAAAAAAAACATGTGAGAATTTACATAAATGTTGATAAGATGATGGATTTTGTTTAATCCAATACATTACTTTATTGTTAAGTTTTAAAGTGTCCATTTGTAATCGGACACCTAAATAATATTGATTGTTGATACGGACATGTGTCCAATCCGTTAAGGGCGCCAAGAGCGTGTCCTAGAGCACATCAAGGCTGAAATAGCCAATTCAGTACTAGTCCGACCTTCAAATGGTCCGACCTAAGGGAAACCATTCCAGGTCAACTAATACTTACAAGTCAACACACCTTCTCAGCTAAGTCCGACCAAGCTAGGTGTACGACTTCCGAACCTGACAAAAGGTCACATGGTCCTTCCATGTACCACAAACCGTCACCCTAGATGCTAAACGGACCGGACGAGAATCTTGACGCCACCATCACATTAAGACCAAACGATATAATGTAACCAATCGAGATACTTCCGAAACTTCCGCTCTGACACCCAGAGTTACCTAAGGAAGACCAACCAAGGCATGATCCGTCTGAGGGATCGACACGAACCCAACAAGCTTAACAAGATTTCAGAGGGAAAAGGTCCAAACTCCCCTCCCAGGCCCATTAATCGGATGTGGGCTACTGTTCACTATCAATGGCCAAAGGTAGCATTGGTGTCCAAATCAAGCATACACTGCACCATCTTATGAGTCATTTCATAAGATATGGTCTCAGAATATAGCACAAGGTCCAAGACCTTAAGATAAGTCACAATTCCCAAGTGATAAGCAATAATTATTCCAAATCATATCTCATAACTACCACATTGAGAGCTTTACAACTCTCTCGAGTAAAGTCTCATCGAAGTCGACAACTTACAACCCGACCAAGTCATCGTCGGACCTCGTTGGTGGCGGATCTTAGATCGGGATTTGTGGTAGTTTAGTTAGTGTTCAAGCCAAACCCTCAACATTTTCGGGCGCCTATGGGAATCATTACGAAGGTTCCGTGTTTCAATCACTCGAATGGCAAGAACGAGAAGGGCAAGACGAACCAAAGGTAATCGACGCTGAACTCCACCCCACGCCCACGCCGACGCCCACCAAGCAGAGGGCGAGAACCAATGCAACAGGAGGAACATCAGAAGAAGAAGGTATCTGAGTGATGGCCACACAGCAAGCCCATCCACAGATGAAGGAGGTGATATTCCGACCAGAAGAGTCTGAAATGTTCCTGAGAACATTGTACCTGAGAACCATGGAGAAGGGGTCGTACAAGTTTCTCCGGCAGAAGCTCAAGGCCCCACTACGGGTCAACAGTTTACTATGCCCGACGGTCGCATCGTCCGCACTAGTAACCTCGGATTAAGTGAGACTCAAGTTCAATAGATTGCTCACGATAATCCAAGGTTGCCTCGGGTCTAACAATGCCCATCCTCAGCAAGTCACTCCGCCAGTGGCTACTCCAGTTCAAGCAGAGCCCGCCCTATCAAGGAACAGGCAACGTCCGATCCAACAGAGGTTGGGAAATCAGCTACATCAAGAGGATCTGCGGAACCTTCTAGATCGGATAGCATATGCTTCCCAAGTTTGGGGTGAAGGAAGTCCGAACGGTAGGAGAGAGTATCAGGAGGGGGATAACAGGCAGCTTAGAGCTCCGCAACAAGCACCTCCGAGAGCCAGAGATCATGTAGTGGAAACCATTCCAGTGGTCTGCCTAGATGAACTCCCTGCGGATGTAGCAGTTCATCCTAGGACGGGGGAGATAATGAATGCAGAAGAAATCTATGCTCAGCAAAAAGCCTTGGAAGCCCAGATTCTCAACCTCGGGCGTTTGGTGAAGGATCATGAGCAGGTAGCTACAAGTGCACCAAATCCTTTGTGCGATGACATCATGAGAGAAAAGGAAAGGAACAGGAACTTGGATCAAGTGATTCCGAACTTGGAATACTATTACGGGGATACTTGTCCCGTTGGCCACTTGACAAGGTACAATAGTAAGATGAATTCCAAGGGGATGAGTGATAATACAAAGGCTCTCACTTTTTCATCCACCCTCTTCGGAATAGCTATGGATTGGTACACTGTGTTGCCAAACAAGTCGATAAGATCTTATGCGGACCTCTCCTCCAAGTTTCTGGGACGATTTGGAAAATCAAAGAGGAGGAGGCGACAAGGAGCATCCGCGGTTATCCAAAGGGAGCAAGAGGATCTCGTGACCTTCCTAGATCGCTTAACGCTAAGTTCTTCGAGTTGAGCCACACAAGATAAGGAACGGGTCCACACCAGTGCTAATACTTTCAACACAGAGCTCCGCAGAAAACTTTCTAGTCAGGAAGTGAGGAGTGAAAAGCATTTGGATGACATCTGTGAAGAAGTAATGTATGGAGATGAGTACCGAAGGAATGTTCCACTGAGAGCAGGATCCAAGAAGGGAAAGGAGCCAGTAAAACAAGAGCATCGCCCTAATAAGTTTGATCCGAGGAAGGATCACAGAGATAAGGGCTTCCACAGAGAAAGGAGTCCACCAAGGAGATATGCGGATTATACTCGTCTCAATAGACCAAGATCCGACATCTTGGCAACTATTATTGAGAAGAAGTTGAATATTCAATGGCCCAAGCCATCTCATGGTAACAGGAAGAACAAGAATGCAAAGGGGTATTGCAAGTTTCACAAGAGCCGTGGTCATGAGACGGACGATTGCATTCAACTGGAAATGGAGGTTGAACATTTGATAAGAGAGGGAAAGTTGAAGGAGCACGTCTATACGGATGAGCCTTCTAGACATGATAGGACGGAACAAAAAAGGGATGATAGAGCTACAGAGCCACCTCCCCATCCTCTATCCTTGCCACCTCCGCCAGCCAACCATCCGCCTCGCACAGACCGACACCCATACAGGTACGATGATGACGTTGAAATGGATAACCCTCCATATAGCGGAGTGCTCAACACCATAGCAGGCGGACCAACTGGGGGCGATAGTAGGAACGCAAGAGAGCGGACAGCTCAGAATCTCCGCAACAATGACAGATCATATGCTGCTCCATCAATTCGAGGAACAAATGCTATATACTTTGATGATAGTGAGATCCCTCCTCCTATGGTAGGAGGCGAAGACATAGATGATCCGGATGTTCCGCTGGTGGTTTCTTTAACCATTGCAACTTATCGAGTAAACAAGATCCTGGTAGATACAGGGAGTTCCTCGAACATCATCTCCAAATCGACAATAGATCAGATGAATCTGGGAAGAATCCGATATGAGAGAGTCAATACCTCCATATTAGGGTTTGGAGGAGGAACTGTTCGCCCCCTAGGAAGTGTCATGCATCATGTTTCACTTGGGACACATCCCGCAAGAGTGACACAGCTAGTCCATTTTGTAGTGGTGGATCGAACTTTTGACTACAATGCCATCTTTGGTCGTCCCGGACACAATCAATTCCGAGCTATATCCTCCACCCTCCATAATAGGATGAAGTTCCCGACCCCGTGCAGAGTTGGAGAGGAAGTGGGGAACATCCGAGAAGCTTGGAAGTGTTATATTATGTCCACAAGGAGAGCATCCGCACCCATGTTGGCAGTCACTGTGACTTCTGATCCGCAGGTTGTTCTTCCACCAAAAAAGGAGAATCCTAACATTGGGGTAGGGAGCCAGAGGACAAGTTTCCTAAAACTGCACGGATCGAGCCTCATGAAACCCTCAAAGAAGTTGAGCTTGTTGTTGGGAGCCCGGATAAGAAGACTAGAATCGACAGACAGATGAAAAGGAAGTGGAAATGAAGCTCATTGCTTGTCTCCGAGATAATGGATGTCTTTTCTCGAGTATCGACGACCTAAAGGGGATAGATCCGAGGGTTGTTGTTCACCGTCTGAACATGGATCCCTCGATTAAATATATCCGCCAGAAGAGAAAGGATTTCGGTCCTATCAAGGATGCCATCATATCCGCCGAAGTTGATCGACTCATGAAAGCAGGACATATCGAAGAGGTCCGTTATTCTGATTGGGTTTGCAACGTGGTTCTAGTAGAAAAGTCACCAGGCAAATGGCAGATGTGCAATGATTTCACCAGGCTAAATAAGTTTTGCCCAAAGGATCCATACCCTTTTCCACGGATTGACCAATTGGTTGATTCTACAGCCGGATGCGCGTTACTGAGTTTCATGGACGCGTATCAAGGCTTTTACCAGATTCGGATGGCGGAGGAGGATATTAAGAAAACAGTTTTCTTTGCTACATGAGGGGTGTATTGCTTTAAAGTGATGCCCTTCGGATTGAAAAACGCGGGAGCAACTTACCAACGACTGGTGAATCAGATGTTCAAGGAAGAAATTGGCAAGACCATGGAGGTATACGTAGACGACATGCTCGTCAAAAGCAAAACCGAAGAACAACATATAGAGCACTTGAGCAAATGCTTCGCTATCCTCAGGAAATACGGGATGAAACTGAATCCAGAAAAGTGCACCTTCGGAGTGAAGGGCGGAAAGTTTTTGGGCTATATGGTCACAGAGAGAGGGATAAGCGCAAATCCCGAGAAGATCAAGGCAATCCTAGATCTGCCTCATTCGAAGAACCTCAATGAGGTACAACAGCTTATTGGACGTCTCATGTCCTTAAGTCGTTTTATTTCGCGATCCGCAGAGAAGAACCTTTCGTTCTTCAAAATCCTCCGGAAAGGAAAGAGCTTTGAGTGGACCGCGGAATGTTCTGAGGCTTTTGAAAATTTAAAAAAGTATCTCCATTCCCCTCCGCTGCTCTCCAAACACGTTGAAGGAGAACCACTCTACCTCTACCTAGCAATTACAGAAGAGGCAATGAGTTCCGTATTAGTACGGGTCCAAGCTAATGATCACTTGTCAATCTACTATCTTAGTAAAGCCCTTGCTGGGGTGGAGACAAGATACGTCAAGATTGAGAAATTTGCATATGCTCTGGTTTATACCGCAAGGCGATTAAAGCCATATTTCAAGTCTCATAAAATAGTAGTACTAACTACGGAACCTTTGAAACAGGTCCTGGGAAAGCCCGACCAATCCGGACGACTCTCTAAGTGGGCCATTGAGCTGAGCGAATACGACATTAGCTATCAGGCTCGACAGCCAAGAAAGCTCAAGTCGTTGTTGACTTCCTAGCAGAATACCCTGAAGCGGAGTTAGAGAAAGTACCGGATAAACAGGCATTTGAATGCCTAATCACCAAGCAGATCAACCGAAAGCCGGTTCCACCGAAGATCAGCCCCGAAAACCTCGAGGATGCTCACAACATCAATCACCCTCATTACATCATGGGTGGAATCTTGGGTAAACCAAATGTTCCTTCTTGATGATATCACAAGGGAATCCGGTACTAACAACTCTGATCCGGATGTTAAAGAGAAGGAGGAACAAAGGTTGGAAACTCGGGAGCTTACAGAAGACCTCCAAACCAAAGAACATCCCTCTGATGTTTGGACATTGGAAGTGGATGGTTCCTCCACTGGAAGAGTAGGAGGTATTGGAATCTATCTTAAAAGCCCTGATGGCGCGGAACTCGACTATGCGATATCCTTGGACTTCAAAGTCACCAATAATGAGGCTGAATATGAAGCATCATAGTCGGATCAAGGCTTCAAGTCCCTGCAGATCCGGAAACTCAAAGCTTACACGGATTCACAGTTAGTTGAAGCCCAATTTTCTGGTGCTATTGCCGCAAAAGGCCCTTCAATGATCAAGTATCTTGAGCTACTTAAGCAAGAAGCTAGTCTCTTTGATGAGTTTACCCTAGAGAAGTTTGATAGGGCATGGAATGAAAGAGCGGATGCTCTGGGAAAGTTTTCGTCCGCAACAGCTACTCTAGACATGAGGAGAGTAATCCTACTCACTATTACTGACTCATCCGTCATGATTCCTACTCCAACTGTTATGATGACTGAAACGGGAAGGAACTGGATGACTGAGATCTTTAGTTATCTCAAAGATGGATCATTACCAGCTGATCCGAAGGAGTCAAGGAGTGTACAGCGCCGAGCAAATAAATATTTTATACTTGGGGAAGATTTGTATAAGAAATCTTTCGCTGGGACTCATTTGAGATGTTTAGGTCCGTAAGAAGCGAAGACTGTGCTTGAGGAAATTCACAATGAAGTCATGAAGCCATTCCGGAGGACGAACTCTTGCTCAGAAGATCATTCGACAAGGCAACTACTGGCCTACCATTGATAAGGATTCCGCGGGCTACGCCCGAAGATGTCCTAATTTTCAATATTATGCAACTGTTCCCCATCGTCCGACAAAGTAAGTCTATGTAAAAGGTAACAATTTCATCTATTAAGGTCAGTTCGAATTTCATTAGAAAATCATTCGAACATTCAAAAAACGGAAAGTATAATTTTTCAAGGGTCGAGGACCATATATATGCCTATGGGGCATACTCCTCCCTTCAGTGGATTCCCGAGGTTGAGCCTTTAGATTCCGAGCCACCACCTTGAGCCCGACGAGCTTGCTGCTGCATTCGGATCCTCCTACGGATCATCTTCAGCATCCGCCTTCTTCCTCATTCCCCGACCACCTGACACAAAGGGGGATCACCTTCTGGATCAAGAATGATTGAGTCATACACTGTGCCTTTACCAGGATAAGTCGGAGGGTGCATGTTTCTACAGGCACAATTTATCCAGTGCCGACAACAATCGTACTTGGGATCATCTGGTTCTCCAACGTCGAAGTTCTCCAAGTCGGGTAGCACTGCGCTTGCATTAAGGTGAAGTTGCCTAGCTCGGCCTGCAGCTTCCCGGGCAGATTCCGACATCCTAAAGGAATTGACTTTTTCGAAGAGTAAATTTCTAGAAAAGGAAAGGCTGAAGAGAGGTAAAATAGTGAGAAAGGAAGAATTACCATATCCTTATTTATAGGAACGAAGAATCCCTCCGATCACGCCACGTGTCCACCATCTGACGGCTCGGAAGATGAAAGGACGCAGTAATAATGGCGACTTTACCGCTTCACCTTCCCCCTTCTAGAAGATTACGCATCACCATAAAGTAAATCGGTATAATAACGACAGTTGTCCGAGCTTGCAAAGTTGTATATTTGCTACTTACTAGAATCGAAAGATAAAGGATTTGATCAAGGAAAATAAAGGAGCAAACAATTGTTATATCAAAGCAAATGTAACATTGTACCGAACGATAACCATGCATAATAGAAATAATAAATATTGTAATTGGCAATGTCCCGTGCCGTCAAAAGATCTCAAAATTCAAATGTTTACAAATTTTTCACGGCAAACCGGACTTCATCGAGGAGGAGGTTGGCTCGGACCGGCTTCATCAACTCTAGGCGGATTAGTGGAGGACGGATTGGCATTGACATTGGCAGCAGCAGCGCGGGATGCAGCAACTTCATCAAAGGAAGCCTTGATGTTCTCGAACAAGTTGAAGTCCGCGTCATGGCCGACGATCCGAGAAGGCATGAAGTACCAATCCTTCAGATAGTTCATGTTTTCATGGAACGGCGTGAAGCATACCTTCCCTATAGCCCTCGGGACACATTTGGGGAGGAAAGGTCCGCCATTGGTGATTTCAATTTCACCTTCCTCGGTGACCACTTCCGCAAACTCACATGCCGCTAAACGCTCATCCGAGACGACCTCCACTGGGAATTCGACTCCACTGGCATCCGCTGATGGATCCAATCCTTCTGCCTTCCAATCGAAGCTTGGAGACAATAGCCCTTTCGCCTGTAGTTGGCCAATGGCGGATGAGAACCCCTCTAGACGAAGAGCATCGGCCTTGTTCGCCATAAAGAACTTGAAGGAGTCCGACTTCATGAAGTCCTTCACCGCTTCGAGCCGGGCAAACTGGAGATCTTCAAGGAGCGCGTCCTTGGACTCCAGGAATGCCTTCATCGACTTATCGATAAAGTTCTCCTGCCACTCCACATCCGACGTAAGAGTCTCCACGTTAGCCTTCACTGCTATTGTTGTGTCCTTCGCTTCAAGGGTTTCACTACCGCTTTTTTCCGCCTCCTCCGCCGCTGCAGCCACTGCCTTATGCAAGTCCTCTTCGATAGTGGCCCGCTCACTGGCCTTCCACTGCATTGCTTTGATGAGGCATCCGAGCTGCAAGAGATCCATACAATGAAAGTTTGTACATTTTATTCAGATAACACACAAGAAAGGCAAATATACGTACCCTCTGATGAAGCTCCCCAACCCGCTCTACTTCGGCAAATCAGCCTCAGATTCCAAGCGCGGCTTGGTTAGACAAAGGCAGAGCAGCAGAGAAGAGTTGCCTCTTCGATACGGGAGAGGCACCCGAGGTCGCCTTCCTCTTGTTCCCGAATACGATGGCGTCCCGCATCATGGCGTCCCGCGGAGGTAGCAGGCTGTTGAGACGTAGTGGTGTTGTGAGTGGCGGGACCTTTACTTCGCCGGCCAATTCTATCACTATGGATCCTCCCCGCCTTATTTCGCTCCTCCTCAAGCAAGAAACACTGCTTCTTTGGTCCGGCATAGGTAGACCCGAGGAAGTATTGATGATTTTCTTCCTCCGCCCAAAGAGCTGCCTGTGGCTCATGCTCTCTCTGCAACCTCTTTTTCTCACAGAGGGTCGACATGATATAATCAAACCAATGAGCTACGAAACAAAATACAAGAGTCAGATATAGATGCATAAAGGGAGCACAACGGGAACCTCGAAAATAAAAATTCAACGTAGGGCATTCAAAAGGAAAGGCAACACAAATCCTAAATTAAAGATCCCATCGAATCATTTTTCCGACTTCCACGGCATCCGCACAAGTAGGGTAGCGGACAAATCAATCCGTGGAACGGATACGGTGGATCATTTTTCTTGTGGATCTCGCCACCCACGGAGCCACGCTTCGGGAGGGCGCCAATCCGGATATTGTCCTCGTAAACTTTTGGGCAATCCCCATCGCCTCGCCTCCTGGACTCCTGTGCTTCAAGGCCATCCGCACAAAAATATATTTACTCCACCATTTAGATCCGAGTGAGGAGATGGAATCGGAAATAAAATTATAGGCTTTTCTATTTACAAAAGTATAGAAGAGGGGGTTCCCCGGACTGAAAGTCACATGGAAGAGTTGCCGGAAGTTCTCGAAGTTCACTGGTTGTCCCTTCTTTTTACAGAAAACAACAAAACAGATAAGGTTACCCAAAGATTTGGGGATAACCTGGCTCGGATCGATCCCAATGTGATTCAGGATTTGCTTAAGCTAAGCAATAGGATCCTCCACGCAAGAAGAGAATGCCGCCATGCACACATATATATCCGCGGCGGATTATAAATGCGTTCTGCCCGGACCATTATCTCCACCGACGAATCTCCCACTTCCGCCCACTCCGGATATCCACCAACTTCACTTTAGACGGACAAGTAGGGAGCAAATTGTCTGGTTGAAGCTCCGTATTGTCCGCTTATCACAACAACGGACGCGACAAGGAAATTTATTCCATGGCTTGCCCATGCCCAACTACTAGTGGAAGAGTAGGGTTCGCAGTTGCTCTGGGGTGGAGAACAATCTGACGATTGTTCCGCACTATGCTTCACGCGGACGGACACCTCATAAGCCGCCCCTCTTCCTCATCTTCCTCTTCTTCTTCCTTCTCTCCTTCAACCACCGGAACCGCGGACGCCTTAGGATTGGAAGGACCTGCCCCTCCACACACGGTCCTCCTCCCCACCAACATCTCCACATCATCCGTGATCCCGACCACTATCGCCTCGCCACCGAGGTTCATTCAAACCATGGCACACCGCCACCACCTATGGTCCGAGATCGACTCGCGACCTAGTCCTAGCGACACCTTCCCGCCCACTACCACTTCAGTCGAAGTTTCGCCACATCATGGACCTTTGCCCAAAGATCGAATCCCTGGAAGACACGAGTTCAACGACCAGGTAATCCGCCACGGATGTGGTTGCTTCCACGGACTCAGTCCCCCGACTTACTCCATCGTCGTAACCTTGGGCCTCGTGATGGTTCTGACTATCACTCCCAGACATCCTAGGGCACAAGGAAACGGGTCAGAAACGATGATTGTGATTGTCCGAGAGTTCGTTTAGGTATCTTATTAAGTCCAATGGTCCGAGGAAGCCCTACCTTATCAGATTTTCTACATGGGACACAATCTCATGACACCACGGGTACTAGATTTCTTGGACGCAAAGACGCAACATGGCACTATTATCTACCCTATATGGCACACTAACAGGGACAGCATATAAAGGTCTATGTGCCAATCGGAACCAAAATACTACAATAGGAACATGCAATACCGATTTTTATGCATATTTAACATATTATACAAGTCAGCTCAACAAGTTGCTACTGAGGGAAATTAGCACAATACAGCGTACAGGAGTAGTATTCCAACTAAGTATACTACAGGAGTCTACCACATGCAACATGTGAAACCACGGAATCAACAAACAAACGTCCAAACAATGGAGAAGCATACAAGCATTAAGCGAGCATATCATTAAAAAAAAATTCAGGAAGAATCAAGACATACTTGATAAAGTTGATTTAGTAAGTTTGGATGGACGTCAAAGCCTTGCTAGCTCTCCGAGAGTGCAGATCTCAGTTGGAAAGTGAAAGATTTTATGAAGTTTGTCGCCGGATTGATTTTTGTTTGCTCGGATTGCTTAAGAATCGCCTGAAGTTTTGGCTAAAGTGTGAAAGAGACATATTAGGCAACTATTTATAGGGGGCGATTGGGGAAGGCACAATGTCACATCACCTGGATTCAAACCCCAACCGTTGATCTTTTCAATCCAACGGATGCGCCGGTTCACAAGTGGTGTATTGACGTTACACCCCATTTAATTATTCTCGTAAACGCCACATCACTGGGTTTAAATCCCAACCATTGATCTTCTCAATCCAGAGTCGATCGCTTCACTCGATCTTTTCCCGTGGCCGGACAGCGATTTATCGGGCCTTTTCAATCATCGTTTCATCGTACCTGTGGGCCATTCCACATATTCGCCCAACGGATTGCTTCCTAACTTCTTCAGATCTTAACTGCATTCGGATCTATATATCTCGGATACAAATATTTTTCTTCTACAACCGAGCTATTACATAACTCGATCGTAGAACGGAAAGGGGGGAGAGATATATCAATTCCTAAGAACACGGACAACGGATCTCACAAAAGGAATTTTTCCTTTTCGCTAACGATTCGACACGCCCACAACACACTTGTTCTTTTCATAGTTACCAACTATCTTCTACTAAGATACTTGAAAACTAGGGGACATATGTTGATACGACATGTGTCCAATCCGCTAAGCGCCATAGAGCGGTCCCGTAACGCATCAAGGCCGAATAGCTAATTCAAGATTAGTCCGACCTTCAAATGGTCCGACCTAAGGGAAACCATTCTAGGTCAACTAGTACTTACAAGTCAACACACCTTCTCAGCTAAGTCCGACCAAGCTAGGTGTACGACTTCCGAACCTGACAAAAGGTCACATGGTCCTTCCAAGTACCACAAACTGTCAGACCTAGGATGCCAAACGGACCGGACGAGAGAATCTCGGATGCCACCATCACATTAAGACCAAACGTATATAACAGAACCACTAAGATACTTCCGTGAAACTTCTGGCACGGACACCTAGAGTTACCTAAGGGCAGACCAACCAAGTAGACAGATCTGTCCGAGGGACTGACACGGACCCAACAGTGTAATAAGATTTCAGAGGAAAAGGTCCAAACTACCCTCCTGCACTCCATTAATCGGATGTGGGCTCGCTCACTATCACGGGCCAAAGGTAGCATTGGTGTCCAAATCTGAAGCATACACTTGACACCATCTTATGAGTCATTTCATAAGATATGGTCTCTATAAATATAGCACAAGGTCCAAGACCTTAAGGTAAGTCACAATTCCCAAGTGCTAAGCAATAATTATTCCAAATCATATCTCATAACTACCACATTGAAAGCTTTACAACTTTCTCTTGAGTAAAGTCTCTTACCGGGTTGACAACTTGCAACCCGGGTTACCTATCTTACTTTCACCTAGTCTTTTCAGGTGATCAACCTCGGACCAAGTCATCAGGTCGAACCTCAAGTTGGTGGCGGATCTTAGATCGGGGATTTGTGATAGTTTAGTTAGTTATTGTTCGAGGCTAAACCCCTCAACATTGATTTATTTGATAAATGGAGTGAGTATTAAGTATATAATAAATGCTCTATTTTTAAATTTTTATTATTTTAATCTATATGATTTAATAAACCTACATAATGTTTAATTTAATATATAAAATAATTTAATTATTTAATATAATATTCAAGTTTTGTGTGTGTGTGTGTGTGTTTAACCACTGTCTCTTCTCCATCTTGTTTAATTAAATTGAAACAGATCAATTCGCAATAACCCAAAATCTACTTAAGTTAAATTAATTTGGACTCATTTGTAATATATATGTAAATTAGACTTTAATTACAAAAATTCGTCTGTCTTTTCCAATTAAATTACAAGCCCTAATTCACCCCAACAAACTCAATTGATCATTAAAAAATTCAATATGTCTTGTCCAATTAAATTTCAAGCTCTAATTCAACCTAACAAAATCAATTCATTATGAAAAAAGTAACGGTAACCAATCTTTTTTCTTAATCTTTTCCAATTAAATTTAAAAAATCAATTTGCACTGAATCAAACTCTAATTCAACTCAAAAAGGGCAATTGTTATAAAATTAACGATATTACTTACCCTCATAAACTTATTCCATTATTTGTAATTATGTGTCACAATTACACGTTACGCATGTTCTCATGTTCTTGTAACTTACTAAGTGACTACTTCATTTAAAATTAAGAGGAATTTTAATTAATAATAATAATAATAATAGTTTGCGAGATCAACTTATGTTGATAATATGTGGATTATAAAGTGTGAAGGGACTGAATAAAAATATGGATATATAGTAATAAATAGAAAGAATATAAAATTGATAAGTGTGGACATTGAAACCGGGAATATGAGCATTAGGTATTGAATGGAATTTGATTATATATATATATATATATATATATATATATATATATATATATATATATATATATATATATATATGTATGTATGTATGTATGTATGTATGTATGTATGTATGTATGTATGTATGTATGTATGTATGTATGTATGTGTGTGTATGTATGTGTGTATGTATGTGTGTGTGTATGTATGTGTGTATGTACATACATACATATGAATGGACCCGTAAACATATAAATTTGTACATGGTATACTATAATAACAAAGTCTAGATGATTAATGTGAAATTAGTGTAATTGGGTTGTTAACTAATTGATGAGGAATTAATTTGATTCCCTTATAAAGATGCCAACGCCATCATTTTCCATATAAGGACATACTCCCTCCTCCGTCCCGGAGAACTTCATACATTAGGGTTAGCATGCAGTTTTATACGAAAAGTAAAAGTAATGATATAATATATAATAAGTGGGAAAAGGAGTACTTTAAGTGGCAAAATGTGTAATTTTAGTGTAAAGTTGATATTGTTCATTATTTGTCGTGGGTAGCCTTTTTAGTAATGTATGAAGTTCATGACGATAAAACGACAATGTATGAAGTTCCGCTGACTTAGGGAGTAATTATTACGGACTTTACTAATATGCTCATAAGATATGGATTCATGAGAATCTTTGGCAAATGTAATGACAAGAAATTATTTTGAAAGATATTGGACCAATAAGATAGTTAGATTCAGCCACATATGCACAAGAACTGACCAATCAGAATGGACTATTCTGCCACAAGGGATTTGATGTGGCTTTACCACAAAGGTTGAAAATGTCTTGTTTTCAGATATATATATATATATATATATATATATATATATATATATATATATATATATATATATATATATATATATATATATATCCTGCACGCATATAATTCCTTCGATAGGTGTAAGACGATGTCCTAATTAGCTTTACGTAAATCAAGCCAGAAGATTAATGAATAAGCTTTTTGGGAACAATACGGCTTCGCCTCATCATCCGTAATTTATACTAGTGACAATATAGTATCTACAATTGAAAATACTTGGGAAGACAAGGATTTATTTAACTGGAAACCACCTAATGTGGATAAAAGTACAATATATAAACAAGGTTTATTAGATTTTAGATCGGCTTATACTATAAAAACAGAAGAACAAGTCCTTCCTTTAGTAGGTGATCAACAAACTTTACATTTATTCACTAAAAAATCAATTAGAAAGCATATAGCCAAGGATACAAATTTTACATATAGGTCTTGTACAAATTGCTATTAAACCTTTAACAAGAGAAGGATTAGATACTAGCATTTTTGTTGCACTTAGAGATGCTAGACATTTTGATTTTCAAGATTCCCTTTTAGGATTAATTGAAACAAGTCTCTGTAATGGACCAATTTATTTTAATTGTTATCCGAATTTTACCATATCTTTAAGTGACCCGCATATTTTAGATATTCTTACTTTAAATGTAAAACCTCATAATTACAAAATGAAGCATGGTTCTCATATATATGAGATATTTTATAGAATACATTACAAAGTTATGAATACGGGTTTAAATGTCAAAGCAGTACACTATGAAAAACCTTCTGGACAAACTATTTTTTGGGAAATTAATAAGTCAAAGTCTAATCTTACAGTCCCTAAGACTATAGAATGGAAAAATGTTAATCTTCCTGAAGCCTGGTTACTGCCTTCTGGAACGATACCAAGATCCCAACCAATAGAAAATTTTGAAATAGAAAATATAGTAGACCACCCAGATGGAGGGGTTAGTATAAGATTTAATGCATAAAGTTCTATGTCATTTAGAGGTTATAGCCCACAAAAAGTAGTGGTTATTTATCTCAAGTAGTTCCTTAGAAATTCCTTTAGTCCTTTTGAAAAGATAAGCATGATTTTCAAGGAGTAAGGACGATAGAAATATAGCCCAACCAAATTTATACTTCACAAAATGACATAAATGATTTAGATCAACAAGAAGAAAACAGACCAACTTCACCAAATCTTTCAAGCATTTATGTTTTGAAAAAAGAATTTTGCATAGATAAAATTTCATTAAGAAAAGATTTTATGAGTGACAAGTATAAACAGGATAGAAAGTGGTTCATGGAAACATTTTCAGAAAAACAAAGAAATACCATAAGAAATGAATGGTATGAACTTATGATTATTGCACAAATAAATATACCATTTTTTACTTATTTCTTTAACAAATTTGGAGATAATAAACTTTTGGTTTTATCTAAAACGAAGAGTTATTTTACAAAGCAAGATGGGTCAAGTGTCTCAATGAATTCTCCTTTAGAACTCGTTAGAACAAAAGTTTTCATGATGTCATAGATCAGACACCGCTTATTACCAACATTAAAGATGATGAGTCAGGAATGAAGCAAAGAAATTATACAAATATAGGTTTACATTGTCTAAGAAAACAATTAGAGAGAATAGAAGGAGCTATAGAAAAGAATTTAGGTAGTAAAACTCCAATTGACACAAAAGCAGCTTCTACAAGTAAAGAACAAAGTCTGCCAGAAAAACAAATGTACAAATTTCCTTTCAAAATTAATGAGTACAAACCAAAGTTAACTAAACCGAAAGTTACTACAAAAGATAAATTCTAAGTTAGAGATTTAGGTACAGAAAAATTAAACACTTTAAAAAAACCACTAGAAGCCACTAATTCAGATAATGAGTCTGAAGATAGTAATCATATTTTTCCTGTTGTAAAACCAGAATATAAAAATTTTTATCCTAGACCAACACCCCCAGATATACAATTAGAAGAAACACACTCACAAAGGACATTTAATGGGTCAACAATTTATGAATGGAATATAGATGGTCTAGCGTATCACCGATTATAAAAATTTGTCAAGAAATGGTGGTCATATCAAACATATATGGTAATACAACTAAACAAAGTTGATTGTGCAAGAACTTTAATTTTAGGGTTTAATGGTCAATTAAAAGGATGGTGGGATAATTCCCTTACACCATTAGAACAAAATGCAATTCTAGATAGTATTAAGGAAGATGACGATGGGATACCAATTTTAGATGAAAATGGTAACCAAATTTCAGTAGCAGTAACTTCCCTCATTTATACTATATTACTCCATTTTGTCGGAGATCCAAACTGGTACACTGAGAGAAACACAGAGACTTTACAAAATTTAAAATGCAGAAAACTTCAAGATTTTAAATGGTACAAAGACGTGTTCCTTACAAAAAGTTACGAAAGAGAGGATCCAAATAATTATTATTGGAAAGAAAAATTTATTTCAGGTTTACCAAAGTTATTTGCAGAAAAAGTAAGGGAAAAAATTAAAAGCATTAATGGAAATATAGAGACAATGCCTTACGGAGAAATTATTAATCAAATAAACCTAACAGGCCTACAAATTTGTAATGACTTGAAGTTAAAATCCCAATGAAAGAAACAAAATATTGTAAGTAGAAAAGAATTGGGAAGTCAAGTGAAATATTGGTTTTGACAAATTTTAAACTCCGATTCATCATAAAAGCCATGATAGAAAACCTACAAGAAAAAGCATTTTCACAAAAGAGTTAATAGGGAAGACTATAAACCAAATTATAAACAAGATTATAAACCAAATAAAAGAAAGAATAATTTTTATAAGAAAAAAGAAAGAATTCCAATAGAGAAAATAATTTGTCACAAATGTAAGACCCCTGGACACTATGCCAACACTTGTAGAGTAAGACAAAAGATACAAGAACTAGTTTTAGACGAACAATTGAAAAACCAACTTTTAAATATAATTTCTGAAATATGTTCTGATGAAGAAGAAAATACTGAAGAAGAGGATTATCAATTTAACCAAATACAATCAGATAATGCTGAAACTTCCGATTACTCAGAGGACTATGAAGACACCTGTTTTTGTACCCCTGATCAATTGGGAAAAAGTATTTGTAATTGCGAAAAGAAACTTTTTGTAATAACAAAACAAATTCATTATGAGTTAATTTTCGAAATGATAGACCAAGTAAAAGATCCCCAACAAAAAGATAATTATTTAAAGAAATTAAAAGATATGGTTTTGGAAGGAGGAGAAGGGCCTTCTGCTCCAATTAAACAAAAAACAGATTTCAAAGATATAATAAAAACATTTAATACCAACAAAACAAGTAACATTTCCCTTAATGATATTCAACATGAGATTAGGGAAGTTAAAATAGAAATACGACAATTAAAGCAAGAAAGTGAACAAATGAAACGAGAAATTTTGATTTTAAAACTAAAAGATGAATTACTAAAAGAGGAAAACACCACTGATGAAAAAGAAGAAAATAATTCAGAAAAAGAAGAAAGTAATGAAGAAAAATCTTTTATAAATGCTATATCACAAATTTCTTACCAAAAATGGTATGTTAAAGTTAAAATTGTTATAGGAAACTTTATTCTAGAAACAAATATTTTAATGGATAGTAATGATATGAATTGCATACAAGAAGGATTAATACCTACAAAATATCTGGAAAAATCTAAGGAAAGATTATCAACTGCAAACTCAGAAAGACTA
The DNA here is from genome assembly GCA_026545765.1 of Plantago major. NCBI lineage: Eukaryota > Viridiplantae > Streptophyta > Magnoliopsida > Lamiales > Plantaginaceae > Plantago > Plantago major. The sequence goes on from CM048840.1 coordinate 45,861,015, forward strand.
AAAATAAATTACAAACTTTCAAATGCACATATTTGCAATGATGGAGTTTGTTTCCGGGCAATCTTTGTATTAGTAAAAGATCTAGACACTAAAGTCATTCTGGGAAACCCATTCATGTCAATGTTGTTTCCTATACATGTAGACAACAAGGGAGTAGAAATCACAGTTTTAGGAAAGAAAATACTTTTCCAATTCCAATATCCTGTGACAAACAGAGAAATAAACCTTTTACAAGAAACTGGAATTTTTCAAAAAATAGAAAATAAAGAAAAACAAATTATGCATCTTAAAGAGGAACTAAGTTTTAAAAGAATTGAAGAAAAAATAAAAAGCCCAATTCTACAGAAACAAATTTTAACCTATCAAAAGAAGCTAGAGGATGAAGTTTGTTCAGAAATTTTCCACAGCTTTTTGGGATAGAAAAAGACATATTGTAACCCTTCCTTATGAAAATGATTACGAAGAAAGTAAAATTCCGACTAAGGCAAGGCCTATACAAATGAACCAAGAACTGTTAGAACATTGTAAAAAAGAAATTTCGGAATTATTAAAAATGAAAATCATAAGACCAAGCAAATCACCATGGTCATGTTCTGCATTTTATGTACAAAAGAATGCTCCTTCAGAATTCCAAAAGGTCATGAATGATATTTTCACTCCTTACACTACTTTTATAATTGTTTATATTGATGATGTTCTAGTTTTTAGTCAAGATATAGAACAACATTGGAAACACTTAAATATTTTCCTAAAAGTCATAAAAGAAAATGGTTTAGTTGTCTCCTCAAGAAAAATAAAATTGTTCCAAGTAAGCATAAGATTTCTCGGACATCGATTCATGAAAGTACTATTATACCAATCCACGGTCTCTAGAATTTGGGGACAAATTCTGATGAAATAAGAGACAAAACCCAATTACAAAGATTTCTGATCATTGAATTATGTAGGAGATTTTATCCAAATTTAAGACAAACTTGCAAACCTTGTTTGAAAGATTAAAAAGAACCTCCAATGTGGACAAGCAAACATACCGAGATAGTCAAAGAAATAAAACAAAAGTTAAAACTCTTCCTTGTTTAACCATTTGCCGCCCAATACTCTTAAGATCAGATAAACCGACGCTTGTAATTAGGGTATGGAGGCATTCTTAAGCAAATCATTGATGATAGGGAAAGAATTATTAGATATCATTCTGGCACTTGGAAATCGGGAGCACAACAAAATTACTCAACCATTAAAAAAGAAATACTCTCGATGGTTTTGTGCATTACTAAATTTCAGGATGACTTGTTAAATCAAAAGTTTTTGCTTAAAATTGATTGTAAGTCAAGAAAAGAAGTTTTGACAAAAGATGTTCAAAACCTAGCATCAAAACAAATATTTGCTAGATGGCAAGCAATTTTGTCTATTTTTGATTTTGATATAGAATTCATAAAAGGAACTGACAATTGTATTCCAGATTATTTGACAAGAGAATTTCTTCAGGGATGGAAGAAAGAAGATCAGTACCATTGGCGGCAGCAGCAAGCACAAGTTCCGGGAAAAAATCCATGGTAAATTTGGCACAATATGCACAAAATAAGCCTGAAAAATCTTTGTCCCCGACACCATTACAAACTATCCCACAAACAAGGCAACAGACATCTCTGCAGATTGCCAACAAATTTCAAATAAAGATGACCAGCCAGATTGTCCCTATTTAAGCACAGGACACTTTCACAAAGAATGTGTCATTGAAGATGACCGATTCCGTAAAATTTTCCGAAACAAATAGACAATGATAATGCCTCACAATTTGCAGAACAAGGTGCTATCATTTCACAGTATATCTTAGACGACAAATTTTGTAGGATTTATGAAAATCACCAAAAACCACAACAATATTATGAGGACATCTTGGTCCAAACAAATTCTCTTCATATTCAAAACAAAGTTCCAAAAAACCATCCAAACACCTCATCACCATCAAGTTATCGAAAAATTTTCATCAACAAAGTTATTAGTCTAGCCGATTGGGAAACCCTTATACTCGAGGGAGATAAAACCCCATCTCATCTCAGAATTATTTTGATTACATACAAGCTTGGACAAAATTCCTCTACAAACAAAAATGCGCCAACTCCATGTCATATTTCTTCTTAATGGAAAACTCTACCACCACCGTAAGAACTTCCTAACCGGTTTCTTGATGGTGGCATGATTTTCGACCATTACCGTAAATGTTCCTGCACAAAGTTCAAAAATCATTTGAGTACTTTTCAGATAGGTACAAAAAACAAAGTTGTTCTCACAAATACCCCCTGATGATTAAGTTTTACAAAGAATTCAATTTAACCTGGATTTTGAGAATCCTACAAAATGTTTGGTATGATGAAAATACCAGTTTATACTGGTTAACAAAAGAAGTTCAATGGTGGAACAAAATGGACACCAGTCCACTGGAGAAGGACAGCATATCGGAATGGTTCAAACTCCATCCAAAGTTTAGCAATCAAATTGTCTCCCCAGAAAAGGTCCAACAAAATGAAGAATTCCTGATGATGAAAAATACCATCCAAACAAGAT